>RCWM02000049.1:787500-3187500 GCA_003667255.2 Euschistus heros
AGAAGAAAGAAAGAAACATCGATTTATGCTGAACAGTTAAGGTATTATGTCATAAACCCAAAGTTATGAAAATGACCGCTGATAAATATCCACTTTAATTTGTCGATAGAATCGATAGAGATTACATCATCATCAGAAACTATGATCGCATAAGGGTGGGCGGTGAGAAACGAGATAATGGTGTGGAACGGGTACGGTACCTACATTATTTTCACTACATAGTGTTTTGTGGTTATAGGGACGGTTTTCCTAAAAGTAGTTGGAACCGGTTATCACCAGTTTTACAGTAGTTTGTGAGTGGTGCACATGATTCCTACTTTTCCACGATTCTGATACACTACATTACTACCTGTTCTGTTTTTTTACATTTCATTTCGGCCTATCGGGGACCACAAGGCTCGTATCTACTCTTCGGTGAGGACCTTCTTCTTCTACCAGTATTCCTTCATTTTCTGACTTTGAGCCAGCTTTCTTTCCTCAGATCTGATTTCACTAATATGATCCACTTGTTCTTGGGGCCTTGCCTCTATCTGCCACTGTGAAGTTCCTGTTGGTTATTCTTTAGGATTTCAGGCGGGCTAGGTGTCCATAAAAGGCCAGTCACCTTTTCCTTATACATGTCAGGATATCCTCCTGGTGTTTCTACATCTCATCATTGTGCCATATCCTGTAGGTGCCACACTCTTCCCTGACTTATACTAGTATCCTCCTTAGGACTTTTTTCTGTCCTTGATCTACAACATTACAATCCTACTATTTTTCATTGACTAATTAAAATTATAGTTAGAGGATTTTTTTCCTTTCTATTTAATTTAATTGTTCAACATATTGTATGAGTGGATTCATATTCATCCATATTATTTATTGCTCTTTAGAGAGGCTTTAATATTTATTCAATAAATATTCAACAAAATAAATAAAATGCATGTTATATCTCTGTGTCGGCTTTTGTGAAAAAGTGAATAAGCCAAATTCTGTGTACTTTTCAATAGGTCACTTTTTATCGTTATCCAAACTCATCTTATTACACTAAAAATGGCACTTAAATAGATACTTTAAGGCGTTATTAAAAAGCATAAGTTAAACTATTTTTAACAAAGCAGATATTAAAACTTTGCTGTGAAGGTTAATTGGTGAGAGAAATTTGACTTATCCACTTCTTCAAGACAACCACCGAATGTGGGTTTTTTTTTTTGTTTTTTTTTCTATTCTTAAGCAATTGTTTTAGGATTGATATACGTTGTAGTGAACTAGTGAATCTTAGTTTTCCACTCGTCAAGAAAGAATACAACTTTACGGCTATTTCGAGGTATATAACATGTTAATTTTGTTGGCTGACTTTTAACTGTTCTTGTTCTTGCAAACACTACTTTTTTCATACTCGTCATTTTGAGCATAAGTATTTTTTTTATTTAAGGGCTACGACAATTATATGATTCTAGAAGATAGTAATTGGGTTTCAAACAGAAAATTAATTAGTGATTAAAAACACTTTCTGGAAAAAAAATAATAAGAGAACTGCCTAATAAAACAGAGATAAAACTTAATATGAAATAATAAAGGGGACAGCATTCAATAAATTTAATAATTGATTTTTATACTCAGGTACTTTACACAATTGTTCACTACTTGGAATCATAAATTTGTGGGTAGACACTCATAAAGTATTGAGAACCCTAATAAATATTATAATAAATAAATAAAGTTGTAAAAGCGTACACTCATAATAAATATTTGTGAAATGTTTAAATATTTGAATAAACTTGCCAACTTTTTACTAAAAGATTCAGGAAAAGGTTAAAGTTCAAAGGGTTTTAAACACCCTAACGAGAGGTCGCGAGGAGGTCTTAAAGTTGAACTAATGTTTTAAACTAATTTTCTCTTGAAGACGTAACACTAAAAATATATAAAACACATAATAAGAAACTTTTTGCTGTATATGTACTTTATAATGTAAGTCAGCGTAAAATTGGTTTCTAGTATCAACAGCCAATCCTTTCTTGAAACTAGTTTATACTGCGTATCGTGGATTTTTTTAGATACAAAAACAAAGAACCTGAAGTATATTAGCAGCATTTTGGAAAGGGTTCTTAAATTTCTTTTCAGTCTCATACTCATCCCTACGACTGCTTCAGCGCCTAACATCCATAATTTTCTAGAACTGATTCATATTTTTTAAGAATCAGATATCAACGAATATAATAAAAAAAAATTTCTCTCATCTGCTCTCTTGTAAGTCACGTGTGGCAAGGCATTAAAGCACTTCTAAGTTACATTCAATCCAATAAAGATGAACAGATCTTCCTAAAATATTCAAAAACCTGCTTTAGATTTTCGATGTTAGTGAAAATTTCAAGTAAAAATAATTAGTTATTTGGGAAAGTTTATACAAATTTTAAGATGCAATATTTAGAAGGTTAATTGATTTTATTATATTGATATTTTCTCACCTGGAAGGATTAAATTGTTTTATCAGGACATATATTCTTACATACATCATACCAAACACTGGATACATAAGATGGCTCGATTCCGGTTAAACAAGAATAACAATAATTTATTTTTGAATCCATAAAATAAATACCCTTACCATTCTGGCTAGAATATTTTGGTAACATTAGGGGAGATAACGTGTCTTTCCAGCTGAAAAATATATTTAAATTGAATATGATGAATGGTTAAATACATTTGGAAATGGAAGATTTTTTCTGGTGTGTGCTCATTCCAACGCTCTTGATGGACTGAATAATTATTTTTGACTTCTATGTTTGAGCAGTAAACGAGCTGGTAATGTTCTTTCTTCAACATATGCCATATAAATCGGTGGATGATGAGTCATAACTTCATAAAAAATAAACTAAGAATAAAAGCAGCATCAAACAATAAAAACAGTACATTTCTAGCTAACAAGAAATAAACAAAGTAATATGAACTATTGTGTACTAAATGCTTTTATATAAACTATTTTATTTTATAGAAGTAAAAGAAGCTAAAAAGGGAGAGACAAAAAAAGTGGAGAGAAGCTTGAGAGAGTGAGAGCGACAATTAGACTAGAGAATGCAAAGAGAATAATAAGGATCCAAAGGATAGAATCTAAAGGAGGATAATGTAATTCCCTCTAGTAGAAGAGGATTCAATTGATACGGTCCAAGTATTTATACCTTCAGTTCTTTCTGTCTTGAAAATTCTAATAAATTATTTTTCAATGTGAAAAATTACTGAGAAGCAAAATGCTTTTTTGCTCCTCGTAGTCAAAAGAACAGATGCTTAGAATACAATTGTATTCATAGTTACTAGAAAAATGTACAGATAAAATATTTAAAAAAAAAAAACAGGTTAGTTCTTACTGTACATACTCATTGGAAACAAACAGCTGCATAGCTAATATTCAAGTGAATATTAAAAATGTATTTTCTCAATCATATTTTTTATTCTGATCCTCTCATTCAATAGCAGCCGGAAGATGATTCCCCTGCCTATTGAACGGTGACCACAGAATCCAAAAGACAATCTGTCATAAGGGACAAAGACAATTGAAACAGTTTTTTTCCGGCAGGAGCTGGTAAGGAACCAGTTATTAGGGACCGGTTACAACCGCACAGCCATCTCACACTGACTTCTTCACCAACCTCCGTGCGTTCCATGATTTATAGTTCCGTTCAGGAAAGTTCCCCTTGTTCAGTTCCTATTACCGGCCATATATCATAGTCACTTCCCTCGCAACTTCCCTCCGTACGAGGGTCTCTTCTTCATATCATCTCAAACTAGGAGCCAGGGAGTTAGTGGTGGTGTTTTCCTTGCTGTGTCTTTGCAGCACATTACCGATTTTGTTACAGTGGCTAGAATAGAACTTATTATCTGGTATAGCTAATCCGAAAGTAAACCATTTATATCATAAAACGATTAAATAAATAAATGTCTTGTCGAACCTGAAAGCTCGATGCCAGTACCAACAACTTCTGACCATACAGTTCCCTTCAACCCATCCTTTTAAAATCCAAATTTCCCTCCCATATTAGTCTTGGTTTACCTATCTACGGCTCAAAATTAATCACCTTTTTTTTTAACGATTAGATTGAATTTTTTAAAAACATTTTTGACCAAAAATAGCCTGATCTGGACTCTGGATACTTTACAAATATCGCAAATGTATTTCAAATGTGACACTATTCAAAAATCTGTGATTTACCTTCATGTTTAGGTTCAATAGTCTTCAATGAAATGTAAAACATGTATAGAATTAACTTCAAATCCTACTTGATACATCTCACGTGCGATTGAATTAAAAGATACTTTAGGCACATCTCGATATTTCATACAAGGCTATGAGAATTTTACATTTTTTAGTGTTTATTTTTGAGTTGTGAGCTTATTTTGCTGGAAGCCTGTATTCATTAATTCATAATTGAACAATTTTCAGAGAGAAAAAAAAAATCCAAAAAAAAAAACCTTTTTAGTAAAATAATTTGTATTTTAGTGAAAGTTTTGAGGAAGAATATAGAAATAAAATTGTTACATGTAAAATTAACACCATAAATTATTTTTTATTGTATTCTTCGAAGCAGTCTGAATGTAAAGAAAGCTCACATTTAGCATTAAGAATGTTGGTAGTTTTATTTGATTTAATTACTATTTTAGGTGCCGTGTACGACCCAAAGAAATTTAATATTTTTATTCATGTTTGGTTCTATTTTCATTACAATAGGACTGTCGGTTAAATGAAAGTTTTGGATTTCCTGAAGGGCGGAGAAAGAGTCGCTGCAGATTAGAAATTGTCTGCTGTCTAAATTTTCAATTAAATTCACACACAAGTAGGATGAAAATAGTTTGGCGGAAAAGATCGAATAAAATGTTTGTATTAACAGTATCGGAGGGTTTCTGAGGGAAGGACTACTGAACATCCAACTTTCTCCTTATCTTTTGAGCCATTCGTGTAAAGGCAAACGTAATCGATGTAACTGTTAAGGATCAGATTTAAGAAACTATGCCTTAGTGCCTGAGGAGATTTGCCTTAGATCCGATTCAAAGAAAAATCAAAAGATATTTTATAAGTTGTTGTGTCGAATATAGTTTAGATTTTTTACGATTCGTTAATTAGCTATACCAGCAATTTTCAACAAGTCACTTCACTACTATGTTGTACTACCCTCGTAGTAAAAATAACAATAATTAACTACTACTTGTTACACTGCGATATACTTTTAAGTAGTAGTATATTTATTTACTATAGTTTTAATGCATTTTGTAAATCAGAATTAATTTAAACTACGTACAAAATTTAAAATATTCGTGTATGTATTATTTGATACTATATGTATAAATACCACCAAAGAACACTTACTACAAAAGATTTTACTATAGATTTAATGGCCATCCCAGTAAACTAATACCTAACAATGTTCAAAAGAGGTTGAAAAGGAACTGATGTTCTCAAATAAAATGAAATATAAACAAAAGAGATGACTCATCATGCCATAATCTTTTTATTTTTTAATTGTAATTTTATTCGCTGATTGTCATTTTTTAACAGTTGTGTAATCAAGCAAGGCTAAAAGAACAAAAATTTGCACTATAATTAAGTAAAATATACAAAATTTGACCATAACTAATACAAAGGTAGTGAGCTAGGTCAGCAAAGCTTAGAGGGAACTATTGAGACTAGAAAATAACAAGCTAATTAGATCCTTAAGATAATTTTAATGAGATAAAATGATAAAACAAAATTAATTCCTTAAGAGGTTTAGAGAAGGAAGGGGAGGGACAGGGGAATAAGACTGAACAATCAGCTCTAAAGCCAATGACTTACTTTGCTTGTTGCTTGAATATAATGAGTTCTCTGCTTTTATGGCTTTTTTACAGATAAAAAATTGATACAATTATATTTTCACATACTTACCAGTATTGGTTACATGCTAACTATATTTTCAAATAATATTTATTACAAAATGCAGACATTATATTAAAATAGCTTCCGCTTTCCGTAAACAGCCACCCGTAAAAACTTCGCAATTATTATTATTTTTTTAAAACATTACTTAGAGGATTTTAACACCAATTAAAATTTATAATACATCCAATTTTTTTTTTTATTCTTCATATAATTTGTTTTAAAATCGATTGATTTTTTAATACACATAACTGCCACTTTTTACAAAATAATAATTACAGGTGATATTAGTATTTTTTAAAGGCATCCGGTAGCAATACTAGGCATCATTAATTGAAATCAATTTTTATTTTAAATTATATACAGTCGAACCTGAATAAGTGAAATCTCATCGTGACAGGATTTCAATCCCACATGTAGAGGTATTCCACTTAAACAGGGTTTTAATTATTATAATTTTTATAATTGTAAACATTTTTTACTTGCGGAAAATACTGGGCTTTTTGTTTTATTAACATCCACCCAATTGGTATATTTTTAGTTTGGCACTGCCGCAGCCATGTTACGAGAGATTTTTCTAAGCCCAAACTTTCTTTATTTGTCCATGTCCTGAAAACTCATGTTCAATTTTGTTTTTATTATTCAAAATCCGGCATAATGTTCATTCCTCATTCCTTGACTTTCTAATTTCAAATTCACGAAAAAAACTTAATTTTTCACTGATTGAAATAGATTTTAGATTTCGCGACATGTTGACAGGATGAGCTTTACTTATTAACTGGCATGGGGGGGGGGATTAGTGTGTAGTAAAAATAGGTTAGAGTGGGATATCAATGTGCTTAATGTTTACACATTGGGGACCAATCAAAACAAAACAAACCCATCTATCCCTTCACGTTTTCCTAGTATTAATGTGAATTTCACTTATAGAGGTAAATGCAAAAATTGTTCCATTTACAGAGGTAAAACTATTCCACTTAAAGAGTTTATTTAAGGGGAAAATGACGAGATCAAGAATTGATTGAGAAGGTGAAAGGAAGGACATCTTTTTAAAAGTCATTCGAACATTTAAAATTGTGTGCTAAAATCAGCCATAGGCCATATTTTTTATTTCTAATTTCCATAATCAATTTGTAAAGTTTTATTTGTTTCTTTTATACTCTAAAAAAATGTTATATGTTCAATTTTCTGAATTATTTTATTAATATTATTGTAAAATTTTCAAAGTAAAAGTAATTATGAATATTAAGGTACGTAGTATACATTTGTATGTAACGTACCAACCTAAATAAACTGTCCTTTCAAAGGGTTACTTTAAAAGGAAAATATAGCTTCTGGATCTTGGAATGTACATAATAATTTTATAAAAGTACTTAAATATCCAATTTCATATAATAATTTTCGTAACGCCTCAAAATAAAAATATTTCTTTGCAGAAACTATTAATTGTGTGTTTTTTGGACCTAATATTTTACTTTTTTATCCGAAAAATATTTATTTATTTATGATATTTACAGAGAATGATTAAATAGAATAAAAAAGAAAAATAGTTCTATGTGAGGGGAAGTTTTATTTATATGCCGCGGCGGTCACTGTTTGCCGATCGTTCAAGGCGCAATCTATTGGCCGGCCAGCGCTCTGCTAACATTTGACCACGACTCAACCTCGCCTGATTACTCCCTGCCTTCCTATGATTCAGCGGCGCACTCTTTAATAAATATAACAGCTTTCCTAAACGTTGGCTAGTTGACAATTGGAGTATGGAAATAAACAATCAAAGGTTCATTGCCTAAATAAATACCTTCAATAATTCGAACCCAGTTTCCTATTAAATTTAAAGTAATCTTCTGGCGAATATAAAAAGAAAATGTCTTGGGAACCTTTTAAAATAGAACTGTGATTAAAATGCTACCAATGAGTAGTTCCTCCACAACCATTAGAAATATCATTAGAATCACAATAACCTTCATTCAGTGAATACAGTAATACAGTTACTAATTCCAAAAAAAAACTTAAAAGTGAAATGAGAATTAAAATTCACGTACAGGTATTATTAACATTAATTTATGACCAACTTTTGTACTTATAAACTTACAAGAAAAACTGTTTTTTCTACATAAAGTTTTTCAGCCGTAAGACTATCATAAATTTATTTTATTGGGTCGCTTAATATGAAAACTACGTCCATAAAATTTTAAAAATTCAAAGTAGGATTAGTGGACTTCTATCATTTACTACCTTTATTATAACAAATTATTTTGAGCCGTTATTTTTCTACTTTTCTTTATAATACTTTTTTTTTTCTTTATTTCTTAAATAATTTCTACAATTTATAAAATTATATGCTGCACAAAAGATATATAAATATATATATATATATATATATATATATATATATATATATATATATATATATATATATATATATATATATATATATATATTTCTCTTTTTTCTGTAGTAACCCTGCAGAAGAGGCGTTTATTTTATAATTGTGCATACACCATGCAAAAAGCATATTATATGCATACAATGTTTTAGGTATCGTTTCTTCTTTAATACAATTCAATGCTTTTAAGTTTCAATAACTTTCAACAAAAATAAAATAAAATAATTAAAACTGAATAGAATAAACTGAAAAAGAAAAATGAATATAACTAAAAATAAAATGAAAAATGTGTCAATGCACAATTAGTTGTTCACAATTCTTCAAGCAGTTACTGCAGTTTTAAATCATTGCTGTATTCCAGTAGTTCCTTTTTATACTTGCGGACTAAAGCTTCTTGTTGAAGAGCCCATGTACCCCCTTCCATTAGAGAAGCCCTAACTAATTTGTTTCTTTTGTCTTCGTATAAGTGGCAGACATTTAAAATGTGCAAGAATGTTTGTGGAGTTAGTCCGTCACATTCACAAGCGTCTGAGTTTTGTAAGGGAAATCGTTTCAGATAATGGTTCGTTGGTCCGTGTTCTGTAAGTAATTGAGTTAGTTTTTGATGAGTATTTTTGGGTATTTTATAGTTTTGTGGTGTTATATTTGGAATGTATTTCTGTAATGGTCGTCTTTTAGTAGATTGATGCCAATTTCTGTTCCAGTCCTCAATCAAGTCAGTTAGTATGTATTTTTTTATATACGTGAAAGTAACTGTATTGTATTCGTAAGTTTAGTTTGTATCATTAGCAGCTGTCTTAGCCAATGTGTCCGCTTTTTCATTACCTGAGATGCCACTGTGTCCTTTTATCCATGTCAGAAACGTTCTTATGTCACGGTCCATTAATTTTATTACATTTTTTCTAAGTTGTACAGTATGTCTTGTATATATATATATATATATATATATATATATATATATATATACACACATAATATTAAAATTCTATTTTGTCGACCTTTAGAAATTATTTCAACAACTATTTTATAATAATCGGGTAATATATCCTCTGTTTAACAATATTTTATTTAAACACTATCTGCTTCATTACTTTTGCTTTATTTACGTTAACTAAGGACCTTAGTTAACAAAGTTGCTAGAAACATTACCACGGAGTCCGGGGAAGGCTGTCGTATAAAATGGACCATTCGCCTGAGGTTTGGCCGAATGTACACCCAAAATATTATTGGTTTTCTGAGAAGGTCAATGGCAGGGATAATTTCTCCTTTTTACCCAGTGATGAATAACCATCACATCCACTTTGTAATGCAATAATTTAGACATAATGCATCAAAAACTTATTAAATACAACCTAAATTGGTTGATGCATGCAACCTCATGTTTCACAAAAAAGAGTGTCTGTGAAATTACTTTCTATGAAACCGGACATTTCATATGAAATAATCTAATAATAATTACACAAAATATAAATTTAATTGAAGAGGTGACAATTTTATTAAATAAAAAAAATTATAATGTTACAAGGACTGGTGCAAAATGTTCGGAGGACAGAAAGAGGAAACATGGTGAACGGATAAATTGTATGTTTAATAATTTAAGGTTGATATTTCAGATAGGAGATTTTGCTTCCAGAAACTCGAAGGGTCGTTTAAATGTGGTAGTTTGGTTCAAGTAGAGGTCGGTGTGCCGGTATCAGGTTTTGTAGAAGCACACCAATGACTTCAGAGTTAACCGGAGAAGGGAAACTGGAGAAGGTAAAATGAAGCAAGAGGGGTGGTTCTAAGAAATAGACAGGAGAGGTATTAAAGATTCAGGGAGAGTGGAACATAGTATTCATATATTATGTACATATAATTAATTCAATATTTTTAGATCTTTATTATTACTTGCTTTCATTATTTATTACGCCATTATACATTATTATGTTATGTTATTATTATATTGTTTTATCATATTGTGAATATAGCAACATGATGAAATTCGGATGCATTTTATTCAAATATGGTGCATTCTTTTACCATATCATAACCGATCATCGTCTCAACTAAATTTATAACCAAAGCTTTGAGTTATTCTTCCACTCCCAATCAACAAGATCCCGTGATATAGAACTTTATACACCGTCCCATAGAACATTTTATTTCAACATTCCTTCCTTGCCCGTTCCAACAACCTCTTAAACTATCTCCCTCCTAAAATTTGACATGCCTCTTCACTAGATTCAATCAAAGCTCTCCTCTTCCAACGCCTGTTCACAATAAAATCCGTGACTTCTAAAACCAGGAGCATAATTTGACGATAACTCCGGTCATGCCCCTTTAAATCCGTACCAAAGAATTCGGTCAATGATGATTAATTTTTTTTTTTTTTTTTTTTTTGTGTACATATTTAAGTGAGCATGCTTGTTTACTACCATATAGCAGTAGTATGGCTTGTAACATGTGAAAATGACAATGTGAATATAATCACAGATTAAGAGAAGCCTGAAGATGGAGCAGTGGCTTCAAAACATGTTTTTACAAATTGAAAATTAATAGGAGTTATGTTTAAAGAAATATTTTTATATAAAATCTATACTACAATAAAGAATATTTTTCGGTTAAATTTCGAATAATTTTATCTAGCTCCATCAATGTTGGTGGTGGAATATGAGATATTGTAAAGCAAAGGAAGAAAACAACCAAAAAAAACAAAATAAAGGTAATTAAAATATTTTCATAATAAAAATTAATAAGGAAATTTTCACCAATGTTCATCAACATTTCTGTCTATATAGGTAGTAATATATAACAGATAGCTACGAAAACGTGATATAAAGTATTAAAAATGTGGATTCTGACAAGAACAAAATATGTTTTATATTGTATGCAACATAAAAAGGATAAGGAATTGAGAGCTGAACTATGCCTAAATTAGACGAAGACAATTATAGAGTTAAGTGGTGATATCACCAATAGCTGGGGGTCGTTCACACTTTCCTCTTTAAGGCAATTAGCAAAATTAGAGCTTTCACACCATCCTTAATTCTCCACAATCTAAATTAATTGATAATTATTAAAATTATTGTTTTCTCGTATTCTTTAAGAAAGAAACGTAATTGACCATTTATATGAAGATTGCTGTTTTTATCTCTAATTCTCTCTTTTAAACCAGCTCTTCAATTCGTGGTCATTCAAAAAAATTTGAAAATTATTATGCTGTAGCAAAGAAGAAAAATTGTTGTTGATGATATCACATACACATAAATTGAATATTCATAAAGAGTTTAGGCTAGTTTTTAATAATATATATTTTTTATATAATAAATGTATACACGATTGCTAAACAACAATATACTACACATTTATTTCTTGCTGAATTGAAATAAATATAAAATTAAATTGTGAGCTCAATTAACATATAGCTCCATAAACGAAGATTCCGTTACTTTTTTTTTATCCGTCAGGATGATGTCTGCGAACCTCGAACCTGCGAAGTAATTAAATTAGACGATTACATATATAGTACATACATCCTTACTTGAGAGACGTCGTTTTTCAGGGAAAAAATGACAGAATAGTGATTTGAATGTTGAAGCATTGCGGATACAGGGGGGAATGAATTCCAAAGAGTAGAGGATCGGACAAGGAAGGAACGTTGAATGCAGTAATTCTGTGGGGATATTATAGAGAGGGACGAATTTGTATCCAGTTATTTGATAGCGGACTTGTGTATCAGGTTACATGTAAATAAAGGGAGGGTGACGGGTGTTTAACTTGGTATAGATAGGTGCCTAGGAAGTATGCGGAAGGAGGGGAACAGATTTAACTCAGTGTAGAGATGCGAAACTAACGTCTCGAGGTTCCGAAGACAAACCTAATGAGATTCATGATGCGTTTTAATCTGTCTCAAGAACCGTCGAGAGCCCGCCATTTTATCTACAACCGTAGTTTGGGGAAGATACGGGAGGATATAGGAGTCTTTGCTTCAGGAGGTTTCGGGAGCGGGAAATAGTTTTAGGATCGCGATCCTCGGGAGATTTGTCCAATATGGGTTTTCCAGGAGAGGGTTTGATCAATGGTTAAGCCTAAATTTTTAAAAGAGGAATGGAAAGTTATTGGAATATGTGGGAATGTTGGCATTTGAATGAAGAAGGGATATCCTTGGCAATTGCTTATAGTGCATTCGTTAATTTGTGCATTCCATAGTTATGAGTAGAGCTGTGAATTATATGCAATAAAAACTGAAAAATATGCACATACATATGAAAATATATAGGGTAAAATATGCAATTAATTACCTGAAATATGCAACTATCTACGTTATTTAGAAAAATAAAAAAATTACAATACATACTCTTACATAAGTACATGTTCAAGTTTAAGTGACTAATTGTGTTGAATAGAGATACTATTGGAATCAGGCTATTAAAGAACGAAAATACAAGGGGAATATTAAAAAAAGAAAACATGTATCGAAAGATATGTCAGCTAGATATAAATCATTATCGAAATCAGAATTATCTGATCCAATTGTTTTATTTGCACTTTGCTTTTTTTATGTGCTACATTACTAAGAAATTTGCAGTAGTTGATACAACTTCATCAAAACAAACATAATATTTTCTCCATTACACTTAAAAGTCCTAATTGAGGACTAAGTACATTGTTACAGGACTAAGTTTGTCTCAGAAAAAGTAATTTTTGGCATTTTAGAAGTATGCAAATAAACAGTTAACGAATGATGTGTCTTGGTGGACATTGAGTGAGAGGCTGGGTAATGGAGTTATGGTAGAAAAAAGGGAAATAGGAAAGTTGAAGTATTGAGTCCCAGCGCGCTTGTTACTGAAGGAGTAGGTTCAAATCCCACCTGGGCGATTAAACTTTATTTTGTGACGGACCCACGAATGACCTTCCAACCCTGGCTAGAAAAGATTGGTAACCTATAGGATAACTTGTCCTTCCTGCCATAGTTGGAGAACATGAGGACATTAAGCCCTAGTAAAAAAAAACAACAATTTTATTCTTACAGACAAGCAGACTATAAATATTTCCAATAGTCCCACTTTAAATTTGTTTCTAGGAACTGAAAAACCTACTGGCAATAGAAAAAATTTATGGGATTATCCATTTTCCTGATGCCCTTTCGTTCCATTACACTCAGTTAACTCCAGGATCAAATAATTTGGTTTTGTGAGTCCTTCTATTTTGCATCGTTTAGTTAATATCAACATGTCTAATTTCTTGCCTTACATTTTTAAAACTACTATATAAACTGTGTACTAAAATGCTGGGGGTTTGAAATTTTTTTATGTCTCTAGAAATAATGATGAATGTTAAACATTGGAAATTAATCTTCAAATAAAAATCCCAATAGGAGTATATACAGTTGTTTGTACATTCTGTATTCATATATGAGATGAATAACATACATTTTTTTAAAATGCATACCTCAAGTCATGATTAGTCACACGCATAATATAATTAATATTTCTAGTAATTACGAGTGCATAACTATCAAGAAACAATAGAGTAATTATGCCTCAAACAAAAGACTGTGGATATAATAAAGCATTCCCCCAAAGAGATGAAATATAATGGTGGGGTTAGGGGTGAAAGGGGGAGGGGTTAGGCTCAATCTGGGGCAGCCCTGAGGAATTTAATCAGAAGGCCAAGCCATAAAGAGCTAAGCTCGATGTTGTCAGGAATCCCATTCAGAATAAGTTACTGAGCATGTGAAGTCGTGGCGAAGTTACTGCTTTGATCCCAAGTACCTGCGGTTCACTTTCGAATTTGTATTTATCGTACTGTCGGTTTGAGAATGTGGTATCTGGGACTGTAATGCAATATTATGTAGGCTTGTGGGTCTTATTTTGAGGCCAGACCCACATAACTTGTTAGGCAATATGCATACTTGAACAAAATAAGTGATAAAAACTTCTTGAACAGCAGTTCAAACTTACACATCGTAAGAAGCGTTCGAGTCTTTTTAGTTCCACATAGAGAGCTTTTTAATTAGTTATTAATTAGATTATAAATAGAAATAGGGAATAAGGTGTTTTCTTAAATATTTATTTATTTTGACATGGATATTTATACTTTTTTAATGTAACTTTTTTTTAATGACCAACTAAAAATGTAACATTTTGACACGCTCCAGCCTAGTTTTTGCCGATAGTGTTCCAATCAAAAATTAAATGGAGAATATTTTTCGTTGTAATAAATTTGTCGCTAGGAGCTATATTGGTTTGAATGAAAAAAAAAAAAAAATTTAAAGTTCTTGTTAGTTTTGTAAGTAAAGATTTTTTTTCACCTTGTAATTTGTTATATTTACATGTATAATAATATAATGGATTACTATATCATACTATGATGTACTATTTAGTATACATTTAAGAACCTTTAAAATCGCCACTTCGGAAATTTTGTCGCTTAGAACGTTTTTCAGCGGACCCATTCAATTGTTACTAAAATGTAAATTGATCAAAATAAGGAAAAGTTTTGAAATTTGATCAACCTTTGGGTTCGATGTATAAGGAAGACTGATGAGTTCTTCCAACAGACGAACTACTGGCAATGCTTGGAAGTGGACTATGGAGGCATATGTATGATCTATTGTTTTTACCAGTCATATAGAATTTGATTTTTTTAAATTCAATAATTTGCTTTAATTTAAAGAATTATCGGTATGATATGATTGAGGAAATTACAGCTAAGTAGACACCTGTCGGAAGGGGCTGAAGGTATACCTAGCCTTCACGACTCAGTTGAGTTAACGCTTCTTGTGTATATTACATAGGCACCTATGTATTTTTTTTTTTTTCATTTCTTAATATTTCAAAATTGAACTAATACCTACTCAAAACAAATTAAGATGATTTAAAAGCCAATCCTTATTGATTTATAATCATACGAAAATAATTTTCTTAATTCTAAAAATAATTTTAAATATTTTTTCAAATTTATAAATTAACACTAATTAAAAATATTTACCATCAAAGAACATATATACACAAATATACTACAAAAAATCAGCTACAAACAATATTACAATAGATACCAAGGTCATCCCAAGACATGTCCGTAATAATGTCCTAGGACATAAATGGATGCAATTACTACATTTTAGAATAAAACTATCGATTAATACATTTGAGCAATTTCATTGACAAATGATTTTCTGAGCACTTGCATTTTGGCTTTTTATTACTATTTCGTGCCACGTGATCGAATTCTTGGCAGACGTAACATTGTGTTACTACATTATTATATTTATATTTATCCTATTTTATAAATTGAAAAATTGAAAAAAAGTAAAATCTTAACTAAATTTTACTCGTAATATAATGTATTGTAATAGCAATAGTTATACTAATAAATAATGAGATTTCTAAATATAATTTCAAATATTTTTTATAATTTATTAATTAATCAATCAAGAACATTCTTAAAATTAAATATGGAATGTGATACAATTTGAACTAAGGCTTCAAAGAAAATTCTTATTAATTTATATTACACAAAAATATAATCAGAGTTCTAAACATTATTTCATACATATCGTTTAATTTAATAATTCAAAATTTTAATTATGAATATTCTTAAAATTGATAAAGTGAAAAATAGCATAATTTTAAATAAGCGTTAGTTTAAATAGACAGCAATGCATATAACAATTATGAACAGTATAAATATTTTATTTATTAGTAAAATATAATTTAAACTTAAAATCATTTTAATCTAATTTAACGATAAAGATGTCAATATAGCATGTTTTAATTAAAATATACTGACTTAAAATTAAAAAATAATATGTCCACTAAGCTTTAAATCAAAATATAATAGGAATACAAAAAATTAGTTCTAAGTTATTGGATGAATTAATTTCGAAAACATTTTTTCTTCAAGTTCTTTGGGGTTTAAAGAGAAGAATTTAATACCAATTCCAAAGTCATTATTCGACACACTGACCGAGGTGCAGCTTGTATTATAATTCACAAAAAAATGAAAATTAGAATAAATATTAGCTAATAAAATCATGAAACTAGTGACTAAATGCCAGGAAAACTATCACTCATGCACAAATTTTTAATTTTATTTTCATTATGAAGTAAATTCATTTTATAGCATAGCTTTAGAGGATGTCTTCACTAATAATAAATCACAAAAAAAGGCCTTGGAAATGGCATTTTTAATGATAAAGCAACCTAGATATATTTGGCAACTTTTATCAAAACTTCCTCTAAATTTTGCCAGATAGTATCCCCACTCTTAGATAATTTGTGATTAGTGCTAAGAGTAAATTTTGGCATGAATTAAACAAATTTAATTATTCATTTTTATTCATGGTAAATGTACATAGTAACCGCCATAATATACAATAAATCAATGAGTTATAGACGTTAACAGGACGGGATGTCAAAACGATAACTATAATGCCATCAGATACAATAGATACAAGCCGATGCTTACATTATTCCCTTCAAGGTATTCTACTAAACTTAATGAGACATCCACTCAGCTTAATAAGATCGGACTTGACACCTAATGTTGAAATCAAGTCATCTTCTAATTCTGTTGGAACATGTTTATACACTTCACTCAAGATAAATTGAAATTGATGGAACAAAAGAAAAAGTTCAAATTACCGCGACAATAAATATAATTTTAAAACAAAATGATCTTTATTTAAAAAAAAAAGATTAATAAACAGATATACTACATGACGTTTAAGCTATAAAAATTATTGTATTACAGTTAAGTGTTTATTTTTTAAAAAAACTTCCCTTAAATGAGAGTGGCTTATATTTATATATCCCAGTAAATTTAGGAATTTACATGAAAATAATATTGCATTCAATATTATTTCTAATCTTCAAAATGAGAAATTTTAAAGACTAACTTCCATCCAAAAGAACCTTTTTGACGAAGGTTGTGTTTTTCATAATATATTTGTCAAAAACCGTACTTTTTCAATGTTCGAAAACAATTGGATGAGAATCCAATTTGTGACCAAAGGACAATACAAAAAACTCAATCTCTCCCGGAATGGGAAAAAAATAGATCATGGATATGTCCATCTATTATCTACTGTTTTTCCTAATAAACATTTTATAACTAAAATGGTCAAATTATATCAATTAATAATTGAATCAAATTATGAAAAGGGGTTTGAAAAGTTTTTTTTCTTTAAAACCAATATAGCTCCTTAACGGTTGGTCCTTGCAACAAATATTACATAACAAAAACATAACAAAAATATTACATTTTTTAGTGCGAAAAAACAATACACATTTTGAGGGGTGAAAAAAAAGTTACACAAGACAACTATAGACCCCCAGCCAAAAGAAATATTCATGTAAAAAAAAAAAAAAAAAAAAAAAAAGGGAAGTTAATAATTCATTTTTATTCTTAACCTTCAATATACAATTTTTGTCAGTTTTTATAATTATTCACACCTGTAAATCATCGTGATGACAATCAGGGATTTTAGTGAGATTTTATAGGAAACAGTTCCTCCTAACCTAAGTTTTTCCTTAATCAATATGAAATAATAATAATATACAAGGAAATTTTAGCATAATTTTGTAATTGGATTATAATTGGAAGAAAATCACCAAACCTCTAGAAAGATGAAAATAATCTTTTTCCTAAGATTATACATTTAAATTATAACAACGAAACAAGTGCCCTGGTGTATATACAAACAACTGATACCCAGCTAGATATATAACCGTAGGACGTACCAACAAGTTGATGGCGGCTACTCAGATAAGACTACAACTACAAAGATCATGATGAGATAACTCAGACACGTGCCGGCCCTTAATGCCTCAAGAATTACAAATCTGAGTTCTCAGTATTCCAGGGAGTAGCTCTTACCCTCCAGGCCTCATATTTTATTTAACTCGCCTTCCTCCAGGAGCGTCCTCGGCTCTGTCTTTAGGGTAATTCCAACGGACCTTGCAAGAATGGGTCATTCTTTTATCATAATAATAATTATACTTTATGATAGAATAAATTTTAGAGAGGCTTTAAAGGATTTTGTAGAAAAATATTCTTTATTTAAGGACTAATTTTTGGTATATCTCCAAATAATATAAATATACAAAGTTTTTAATCATTATAGAAGCGTTTAGGTTGATACTTTTGAACATCCCAAACATGTGATTGTAATAAATTATTTTTACATCAAGCCTGTTTTTACGTCTAATATTACCGAACTACCAAAATCGACCAGTGAATTTTATAAGGGGCAAATATTCAAATATGTATAACAATGCTGGAAGAGGAAGTAATAATATTGGAAACAATCCCTGAGAATAAAAAAAAATCATTTTTATTCAAAATAAAGTCAATGTTTACGACGCTCGTAATTCTCCATGATAAACGAAATAATAAAGTGTTAGCTACCAGATTTTAATTTGTTGCCACAGATATAAGGATATGTGACATACCTGAGCTAAAGATAATTAAATGAATATGATAGCGTGCTCTAGGCATGCTAATTAATTAATATCATTAAATTACAACAATAAAGTGAGAACGTTACACAGCAGAGGGGAAGGGAAAATATGCGTGATTCAGGGATTAGCGGAGTGAAATAGTTTAATGAAACAGCTAAAATAGCCTTATCTCAGGCCCTCTTTCAAACACCTCTCTCATTCCAGCTCACTAATTACCATAGAAAGATAAATTGTTAATTAGAGTTTCATGTAGGCGAGTGAAAATGAAACCAGGTTGAATTTATTTTCTCAACTCCGTGTAATTTCAACTGTTAATTTGTCCGAAATAATTATCTAATCTCCATGAAAACGCTCACCAAAAACAAGTGTTACTGAAATTTCCTTGTTATATCACTCACTCGAGGCTTGAAATTATATTGTATTTGAATTGGTGATTGGTATATCTGAGACAGCTAAACAATTAAAACTTTTAGAAATTACTTCATACAACACACTGAATGTTAATTTTAAACTTAAATTACCCTTCAACTGGATAACGAAATGTATGTTACAAATTTTCGAAACGATTTTCAGCTGTCAAAACAAATAAAGAATTATGAAAATTTGATTATTCCGATGGATATGAAGCTGTTCCATCAAACGTGCAATATAGCCAAAGCGAATATTTTTAGGTAAGTCCTTCGTTTAGTCGGAGACTTTTACATGTGTTTATGACAGTTCGTGTAGATCTTGAAAGATTTGTCAATAAGGAAAAAAAAATTAATATTTTAACACATCTGTATAAGTTGTACCAACAAGAACTGAGACATATCGCTCATGGGCTGCAATAGTGGCACAACTCAAAAAATCGAGAGAAGGTATAACTTGAAGGAAATTTCGTGTAACCAAACTAAAGCATTTCCTATGCATTTTCTTTAGCAATGGAAAATTTATACCCACTTATCTTAAAAAATGATTTTTTGAGTTGTGTTACTATTGCAACCCATGAGCGATGTATCTGCTTTTTACTTATTCTATTTTTATTACTGAAATCTATACTGCCTAAATAATGAAACTTATAATCCACTCTTACATTACAACACTACCTGAACAAAATACTTATAAGCCACTCTTACATTACAACACTACCTGAACAAAATACATAAATGGTGTAAGTTATGGGAATAGATTTTAGATTTACATTATTGCATGATACCTGTCCCCCTGTTTTTATAGATAACTGCTCGAAACCACAAACACAGTGACCTAATGGGGAAAAGTTTTTTTTTTTTAAAAGACAAAACAACACGTTAAATCGCTACCGACTGAGAATACTGTATCCAATATTCGACTAAAACGAAATGTACACACTTATTTACTTAAAGCCATCTGGACTTACGCACGCCAAAAAGACATATTCAGACATTTCAAAATTTGATCTTTCAGACGCACAGAAAAATATAGAAATTTTAATCCAAGCTGCTTAAGCTAATAACAGATCCGCATTTATACATTGTCAAAGAAATATTAACAACATTGCTAAAAAAAAAAAAAAAAAAATTATTTTTGACACGCTAGACTGCATTTCTAAACCACAGTGCTGTAACTGATCAAAACAGTAACATGTTTTGTTTTGTATATAAACATGATTTTTTGTTAGCGTTAAATATAGTTTTTGTTTAATCATTTGAATGTATTCATTTGGTGTATATATTATAATAAATAATTTTGAAATATTTTTTTAAACACTGCTTTTATAAGTTTTTTATGTGATTGGTAAATGTATGTAATTGGTTGATAAGCATCCCTCAGATGTTTAACATACAAAAATAATAATATTTTATTTCATATTATATTTTTTTTATTTGCACCATTGGCATTGCGTCGGGTAAACGTCTGAGAGTCCGAGATGAAAATGGGGGTAAATTGCATCAGAGCTAATCTTAAGGATTTGGGTTTCGATGGGGTGTGGTGTCAGAGGTTGGTGGTTTCGAAATCGAACCTTCGAGTTCGATAAAACTTTTATTTATTTAATATTCATTAGCTTTTAGTAGAGATAAAAACAAGGGAAAACTAAAGGGAGGCTTTGGAACAGGGGACTAAACATGGTATTAGTGAGTTCAAAGGGACCATTTGGACGGACAGCCCTGAGTGGAAGGGCTGAATGCATTATTGCGGGGGCGGAGGACTGTTTACTAAGGGACAAGCTATTAGCATATGCTTCCTTAGGGCCGTCCTCCATCAATGTGCCGCATATCATTTCGACGCTTTTAAGGCTGAATAAGGCTTTATTGGTTCCTCTCGTATAGTACCAGTACATATAAGGGTGAATATCTATAAAAAAAAATACGTAACATACTAAAATAAACAATATCATAGTGTTTTATTGAATTAATATTACAGTAAGATCTCGATAATCCGGCCCTTCAATAGTCTGTCGTGCAGTGATAAAAACGGGCAATCTAGATAGACATTGATAAATGAGAGTTATAAAGAGCAATGAACAAAAAAACTGGTAGTTCTCAGATCTGTATTAAGTGCAGGGGACTTCAGTTGTGCCCAACCATTCATAGTGTGTGGAACATATAACGTCTTATATAATATATCAAAGGTCCATCAATTAACGTTTCATGGCGAGTGATAAATATATAAAATTTTATCCTTATGGGTGTATTTAGTTGACTTAAGTAAACATATTTAACAATTTAACAGATTTTCGTACTTAAAATTATGTAACTCTTTTATCCAAGTTCCTCCGCCTTCTGAGTGGCATAATATCTATAGAATAAGTTACAATTAAAATCAGAACCATAGAGGAGAGAGATTTATTGTTTTTCAGAATAATGCCCCTCCTCAAAAGTACTGTTTTTGATGTGTGGGTGGCCATGTCACACTTTATAGAAGAAAAATTGTCTAATGTTAAAAGGTACGTCGCGGAACAGTTAGTTTTAGATGGCGTTACTGATGAGGGCACTCAGGAATTAGTTATAATTCATTATTAATTCACATTCGTTCTCGATGGAGCCATCAAAAGTTTTTGAAAAAAATTCCTATTGGCTGAAGGGAACTTTGGTAAATACCAATACACTAGCCCTTGGTCCAAGTAGCAGTAAATCTCGTACCACCAAAGCATTTGGAGATCTGGGGGGGGGGGAATAAATAAGTGACGAATTTAACATTTGTTGGACAATTATTCCTACGAGGAGCTACCATATGCTGCACGTCAATTCATGAGCTATCACAAAAATTCATGAGTTTTTCAAAAAAATATAATTAAGCTTATATTGTATGTATTTATATACCTACATATATTTTTGCATTAGCGTTTTTGTGATTATTCATAGAATTTCATTTGAATTTAACAGAACTTTCTATTATTCTACAGAGGTTGTATACGATATTTTTTCATCTAAATAAGTTTTAAATGTTTGTTATTTTTATAATAAATAGATACATAACGAAATAAATCTCAAAATTTTCACAATGGCTAAAATAGGTGAAGATATGGATAACCATTCCTTCCTGCATTTGTTGAAGTACTTGCGATGTTACGCCCTTACAACATTAATTCATATGTTTATAATTTTCCATTATAATGTTCTAGATAATTGTTTTATCCACGTTTAGTCTAGTTAGCTACTAAACTATTTGCGATCATTAATGGTTGATATGTGCATTTCAAAAGTAATATTATATTTCTAAAAGAAGTAATTTAGTTTATTTCCTATTGATGTATCCAGATTAAATATATAAAGCAGAGTTAAGGGTTAGGGTGGTACCTTCCTAGAAGCTACAGTATAGTTAATTTAACTATTTCATTAAGTTCAAAATATGAGATAAGTAATTTTGTTTTTTAATTATTCATTGATATTTACTACTGTATACATTACATAGAATGAGTAAATTTGAGAAAGTTGATTACAATGACATTTCAATAACATGTAAAGAAATGCTTACTAGTAGCACTTCAGACGCAATAGAGGATTATCGTAAAATTACGCAAGTTGGAAGACTATTGAGTTCAAATGGGTATGAAGTTTACAATGAAAGGTTTCTGGTTTGGGCCAATTTAACAACATGTGGAATATTAAGATCTTTATGGATAATTTTTTTTGTGATATAATAAGGAACATTGAAGATTTTACAAAGGATTCCGGATTGGATATAAAAAGAATTGGTAGGTTTAGTGGAGCCCCAAAGCTTATCTCCATATTTCCAAACGGGTTTAAATACTGTCATTTCAATAAGTCTTTTGTAATTTATTGGGATATTTGAACGCTTGTCTATTGAATTTTGGAGTATTCGGAAATGACGAGCAGTTTCTTATCTTTTAAGTTTGGTATGTATAAATAATTTCAGTTCTAAAATAGCGTTTGTATTAAAAATTACAACCGACTAAGATAAGATTAACATAAATCACGTCGCTATCGCAGTACATTACAAAGGGCGGGAAGGAAATCTATCTATTAGTAAATACAAGGAAGAGGAGATGAGAAAAGGAGTTGGTTTCCTTTGGTTTTACGACAGTAGATAGGGCACGGAATCCATTTAGGAAGGGCCGATCTGTGTTAATTACAGCCTTCTACTTGCTATAGCGATTCCATTATTTATTGTTAGCAATGCCGTCGTTAGCAACTAACTTAGGATAGCAACTAAATGAGAACTGATAACAATTAGTTCTACTTAATAACTTACGGTAAATATATCTTAGTTAGTTGGCTCATGGAATGGCTGACTTTAATACTTCAAGTAACCTCAATAAGATGGGGAAGATCTGGAGATATTTATTGAGGATAATGACTCTTCATACAAACTCAAACTTTCTGAGATATTAACAGTCACTGTCTTATGATTTCAGGTGTGAGAACTGTACAAGATTCGTCATAGCAGAACCATGGATCACTACCATAGAATTAGGTGCACCACGACAACACACCATTTTTCTATACATAACATAGGAAGATGTCTATATGATATATAATATCAATGTTAACAATATTTAAAAAAAAAAATATAAATAAATAAAGAAAAATATAAGAAATTATTAGCGAAAAACTTTGATCAACAATAAAATTAATAAAGGCAAAAATAAGCATTAGGATATAAAATAAATCTTGTTAGTATTTAATAAAATAAAGTATTGTACATAACGGATTTGGTGGATGAAGGGGTTATGTCACATTTAAAAATATATACAATCTTGTTTATTGGATGTAGAATTTATGTGCGGAAGTGTTAGGTAGTAAAATCTGAATATTCCAAAACAACTAGAGTTACGATGAACACGAAAAAAAACCAAAAAAAAAAAACCCATAAATTACTCAAAGTTGTGTTTTGTTACATAGCCCCTCCTTTTACCAAACCCTTTACATGCGAGTGCATACACATATAATATATAAGGAAGCGCGCTAGTTCATTTGGTAGGGAATTGGATTCTCAACTCCAAGACCCTCTTTGGCTTCACAACAGTCCATCTAAAGTGGATAATCATAACCGGGGAAAAACTTCGGGTTTAAGTGTGATTACAGCCAAATTTCCTCCTTAGTTGGCCATGAAACAGTACAAACCACTAAGCGTCTTGGGTTCAAATTCAACAAATTATTTAAACAAGGTTTTTAAAATACAAAAATATTGAAAATTGATAATTGTGTAGATAATATCCGATATGCAGTGGATTGTTGATGAATTCAAATCTATACAATTCTCAACTATTTTGAAAATTTATATATTTGTAATAAAAAAATTGGCTTTGTAAATAAAAATAATGGAGAAAACTCTAATATTTAGAGGTTATTGAAGATGCTATGAAATCTGAGCAACTTTAGTAACTAGCTAATGAAGATGGAGTCCTGGAGCAGTTCAGTCAAAAAATGAATTGCTTTTGCATTTTTTGAAAAAAAAAAAAAATAAAAAAATGAAAAATTCTTAATACTTCCCCTAGATTGGGGTATTCCTAATCATATTTGAATTTGATAGTATATGAGTTTCTACCACTGTTATGTTTTCCAATATTTTCCTCACAATTTTTCTTTCCTTTTTTCCCTGATTTCTTCATTTTCTTAAGTTGTTACTAAAATAAGGTTTTCAGCTGCATATAAATCTCCTGGCCGAAATACTAATAAGTAATGACGAATTTTTGAGTTTCTGGGCAGTGATTTTTTATTGTCATCTTTAGTTAGTGGAATGCTAACTCCATCCTTTGCAATCAAGGCTGGATTATTTCTCCGATATACTTAAATTTGTTAGTTCTTCGTATATTTCAGTAGTTCGTGCTTAACTATGATAGTGCACTTTTGTTGTTTGTTAGTGTTTTTAAATGAGATTTGTAATCCTGCTTTTTCTGCTGTTTGTTTAAGTAATTTTATCTGTTTTTGTGCTACCTGAATACTATTTCCCAGAATTGCTAAATCATCCGCAAATGCTAAACAATCAATTTTGAGGTTCTTTTTCTAACCAATCCGTATTCCACTTTTGATGTTAGATTCTGCCAGTTTTTTCCTCCATTATCGGATCACTTTTTCAAGTACAGAATTAAAAAAGACTGGGGAGAGTCCATATTCTTGCCTAACTACTGTTTTAATTTCTAATGGGTCTGATATAGTATCTTTAATTAATTGTGAAGATAAAACAATTTTATTCAACCATATAACAAACAAATAACAAACGTTAGTTAACATTTAAACTGAAAAATGTAATTTTTTAAATTTATAATCATGTAATGAAAATCAGAATTAAAAATATTAAACCAAAATATAGATATTAGGATGTCTTATTTTAAAATTTTACATTAATCGTTTAACAAAATTTTACCAAACTTATTATTTTTAAGCATCATAATGAAACTATATAAATATGATTGTTTTTTCTTTCATATTTTTGTTACGTAAAAATACACATAGGATTTCGCCTCCCAGACAACTGACCATCCCTCGAGAGTGGTTATTTCGAACTTAACATCCAGAAGACTGTTTGACTAAGGAGGTTGCACAGCTGGGCCAGACTGCCTGAAACATGCCTCACGCCAGGGGGGGGGGGGGGGGGGTAGGGTTGCCCTGGGGGAGTAACACTACCCCTTTCCTTCCTCAAATTAATCCGGGCCCCTTAACAATATCTTCGCTATATCTAAACTGCCCTACCTGACCCAATTATCTCAACCATAGTAGTGCGTCTAATATTAGCTGGGTTAATAAATAGACTGATTACATATAGTTATTTAATAATACTAGTTGTAAAACTATTAAGTAATGCAACTAATAAGTAAGTTATATCACTAGATACTTATTGAATGAAATAAAAATTAGGATAATAATTCTATCATCATCATAATCCAAATCGCTAAGCAGCGTGGGGTAACATTCTGCAGATTCTGGACCAGGAGTCTCGTTCTTCTATTCCAGTTCATATTTCTGTAACGCCTCCCGGACACCGTCCTCTCATCTAATGCGTGGTCTTCCTCTTAGCTTCCTCCCTCCTACACTTTTATCGTTCGTCTTTCTGGCAGATCTTTCTTGGTCAATCCTATATGTCCAAACCACCTTGTCCTATTTTCCTATTGTCTCGACTGTTTAAACTTCAAGGTTAACCGTATGGTGGCGTTTCGGATCCAATCTCCATGACATGGATTCGACTATTGTGTATTGAAGTGAAGGTCAACGACTCTGAAGAGTACAAGAGGATGGGAAGAAAGTTTGTTTTATAAACATTCATTTTTGTTTTATTCGTAACCTTTCTTCAGAAATCTCCTCCGCAGAAAATGAAATGATCGCCCAGCCACTCCGGTTGATTGTGTGGAAGTGGTTCTCCAAGTCACCTTCTTTGTAACCAGTTTCGTTGAGATGAGCGCCTAGATATTTGAAGTTATTCTCCTTTTCTAATCTCTCTTCGTTTACCATAAGGATTTTCTCAATATTTTCTGGGGTTTATTTCCTATGCATTTGGTTTTCCTCGGGTTGATTTTCATATATTGTGTTTATTCCTTGTTGTAGGTCGATTGTATTTTGCTGAAAGCCTCGGTCATTGGAGGCTTTCATCATGCCAGCAACACGAGGATAACAATCACAATACCTAATTGTTTTATCCAAAAATATTATTTTTACTATTTTATTTAACTGGTGATAATGAGAAGGGGTAAATTAATAATAAGATACGTAATATTATTATTACGAAATGGAAAGCAAGAATTGATGATTTATATTTAGAAATAATCTCCTGGGGATCTGTTCAACCTGACACTTGTGGGGGGGAAAGGGGTGAAGTTGATTCAGCACTCCTCAGTATGAGTGTAAATATGAGTACTAAATAATTCTGAATGTTTTTTTTTATTTTTTATTTCGATTCTGGCCACAAAACAAGATTTCAAACATTGACATTCATATTGTACTCCATTTTGTTTGGCTGTTTACTCTTTCCCCCCTCCGACGATTCATGGAATCAAAACATTTTTTAACTTCACGAACCTCCAAGTAAACACATTTCAATCATTGAAATACCAGAACATAAAGACTCCAAGATCTGTTTTAGAAAAGTCTTCTCAGCTGCTAGCAATGAATTTCTTTATTGTTTCTTTATTGCATTCATTTATTTTATTTTCCATATTTTCGGTGTGTTTTTAATAGCGTCACCATTATATATTATTTTATAATTGTTTCTATAATAGTTTTAAGATTAATTTTTAAATACAGTATGCTTTTGCACACTATAGCACTATTGTTTATTTTCCTTCAGTGTATAATATTTTCAAAATGAACGTTTTTTAATTCGTAAAAAATACTTTTAAACCATATTGTAACAATTCGGAATTACAAAACATCTCAACAATCACAACAATTACTCCTCATGAGACTAAGTATGAGACCAAAAATTAAACTACCATTCTCATCTCGTTCTATCTATCATTGACTGTTGGTTCTTTATACACTATTGTTCTAGATGCACATCGTCGAGCTTAACACAAACATTTAAATCACCGCTACACTGATACATCAATTACACAGGCCAACGATGAAAAAACTTTTTTACTTAAAACACCTTAATATTCTGTTTATTAGGGTGCTAAATCTAAATATGACACTTATTAAGCCGTATCACCTACCATTTTTTCACATTTGCACATCAATATATTTTTTGATTTACTACAGGATTTAACAGCTTTTATATACTACAAATAAAATTGTAAAATAATTTGTGCTGGAGGTAGAAAAGTTGGCAGCACTGCTGAAACAGATATAGATATAGATGAGCAAGATGATGAAGAGTTCCAATGTGCTACAGCAAATATAGAGCCTAAACTGTTTACTCAGATTGAGCTTAAGGACTTAGTTAGGGATCTTGGGTTAACAAAAGAAAAAGCTGAATTGCTTAGTTCTAGACTAAAAGAAAAGAACTTGTTGGCAGTTGGAACTAGCATATATGTGCACAGGAAGAGAGACCAGCAGTTTTCGAAATTTTTTGAACTAGAAGGTGATTTAGTGTACTGCTCAGACATTCCAGGACTGAACAAAGAGTTTGGTGTTGAATACAAAAAAGAAGACTGGAGGCTGTTTATTGATTCTTCCAGAACTAGTTTAAAAGCTGTTTTATTACACAATAGTAACACTTATGCATCTATACCTGTTGGCCATTCTGTACATATGAAAGTGAGCTATGAAAATCTAGAAATAGTGTTGAATAAAATAGGCTGTTCGGCTCATGGTTGGATGATAAGTGGTGACTTGAATGTAACATGCATGCTTCTTGGTCAGCAAGGCGGTTTTACCCAATTTCCATGTTTTTTGTGTGAATGGGACAGTAGAGCAAGGGATCAACATTGGTGCAGAAAGAATTGGCCTGTGAGGCGAGAAGAACATTCTCCGCAAAAACCTTGTAGATCCTAGAAACATTCTCTTACCACCTCTACATATAAAGTTAGGCCTCATGAAACAGTTATATAATGCTTTATCCATATTTATATGAAACAGTTATATGACCTTTTTTTAAATTATATAAAAAAGCAAATTTCCCATAAACTGTGGGTGATACAAAAAAATTAAGACCAGATTTGGATTCAGCACACAACAATATATAAAAATCGTCTATTAAAGTAAAAAAAGTTTTCAAAAACATTTTTTTTGTTGGCCTGTGTTATATTTCCTATTTTCCTTCTAAGTTTTTATTATTCCGACCAAATATTGTAATACCTAACCCTAGAAAAAAATATTTTATCTATGCTATTTTATCTTAGAACATGTCCCATAACATGAGTTGGTAAGTTTAAATGCGAATAAGTTCTCCATTTTGGCAATTATTAACTTACTTTTTTTTTTCTAGTACTTCAGGTAAGTTGTAATATATTGAATTTTAGAATTGAAACTGAGACTAATTGCTTACAAAAAGAAGAACGACTTCTAATGCCTGTGCCCCATGGGGTCAATCTATTTCCCTCACATTTTTTGTAAAAGCCAGCCAAAGCATAACCAAGATCCATTCCATCATATTTCAAACTGGCAACATTGCAGAAGCTTCCCTCCAAGCTTAGGATATCTTTGATTCTTGCTTTCTATGCATTGAACTATATGTTTCCCATGTAGTTCAGAGTTCAATTATTTTTTTTTTTTTTTTTTTTTGCGTGTGGTGTTGTTAATCTTAAATCAAACTCAAAATTACATTTCCCACACCTAAAGTAAGGGAGCTGGACAATAGGAAAAACTAAATAAAATAAAAAAAAGACTTTTTATATACATTTTCACTATTTATATTAATGTAATATAATATTAATTATATTAATCTACTGTTTCAAATTTTAAATGTATAATATAATGTCTTACCATTTTATTTTATTTTTTTCGTTCATGTTTTATATTTAAATGTTTAATTAATGTTTACTAATATATTTTAATCGACTAGTTGATATCTATTAATTGCGAATATCTATTACCCTCACACCCTATCAGTTTCTCTAACTTTCGTTATTTTCATCATGATCATAAATTTTATAAAGATGTTTATGAAGAAAAAATTTTTTTTACATAAACCTTCTTCTAATGGAATCACAATGTCGGTATTCCGACGAAATGGCAGAATGACCCATATATTTAGGTTGTTTTATAAATTTTATTATCTTTATAAAAGATGTATTTTATTTACCAATGTTATAAATTAGTTAAATATTGCTGTATATTTCATTTTTTAGATTGTTGTTAATATGGTATCACATAAAAGTTATGAAAAACGATACAAACGCCCGGAAAAGATGGGTATTGATCGAATAATCCCTTTGCGGAAATTTGACTACAGTATCGTTGATAAAAAACGAATAAAGATATTTAAAAAAACAAAAAAACAATTCCATTGTATGTGACACGTTCGGCAATCTATAGTAAGATAATATCAAATTGGATTCGTTGGAAATACGATAGGATGGTACGCACAGTTTAATTATCCCCTGCGCCGGACCGAAGCTGACAAGGGGGAAATTCAGTACTTGTGTTGGAATAATAAAACGCCATTTTCACCAATTTTCTAGAGTCAATCTAAATATTTACTGATGAATGAAAGTAAAAAATCCAATTATTTTCTTGGAATAAAAAAAAAAAAATTGGTAACAACATTCAGTGCACATTTTAACATTGTAAAAATATCTCCGGTTATGAGTTTAAATTTCCATCGATTTATGATTTGTCTATCTACCCATAGTTATTCAAGCTTTTTTTTTAGTTACCAGCTCATGAAAGTTTTGCTGATTTGTAATAATAGAATATTTTTTTTTTTACAATAAAAAATATATTTTTATGATACATGAATGTCGGTAAAATACTCGATTATATTTAAGTGCTATCAATATTTACTCAAATTCTTGATATTTAACTTACAGAAACAGGAGATTACTCTTAAAATTTTGCTGGCTAAAATATGAGAATAAAGAGAATTTTATTTTAATATTAAGCCGATATATGTAATTATATGGAATACATTGTTTACTTACCTCAGTAGTCAATTCAATATCAGTTTTAGAGATTTTTAATATTATTTTTTTGTGATCAGGTATTTGTGATTAGCTTTTCTTTGTTTGCTTAATTTGTATTAGGTTCCGTTTATGTTGGAGCTGCGATAAACGATAAGAACGGCGATACTAGCGAAGCAGAGAAAACCTTCCTATGTTTTTCACTGTTGTGTTTATATTGGAGCTGCGGGTCGAGCTGCATGTACCGATAGGAGCGTCGACAATCACCTCTCCCGTTTTCTTAGCTCTTATCAAGTATGAATGCTGACTTATTAATAAGTGAAATTTTTGTTAGGGCACCGTTGTGGGACTAGAAAGACAAGAATCATAACAGTTTTACTTCGGAGAAACTGGAATGAAGTTTCAGTTAAGTCAAATTTTTAAATTAAATTTTTGATAATAAGTAGTCAAAAGTTTCGATTTTCATACGCATATATTCAATAATTTTCTTGGATGTTGCTTTGAATCTTTGTAAGGTGATAGAATTCCGCAAACGTACACCTTTCCGTATTAATAGGGTGAGCTGCGAATTCGCGCTCTTTCCGCATGACTGCAGAAACATAATATTTTACAGAACTTGATGATAAAAGCATTCCTTCCTCTTCGGAATCACTCATTATACACCAAGTCTGTAAAAACTTTAATTTCTCAATGTCAATATTATCGAAACTCTAACATTAACACCATATAGAAGCGGCGATTGAAGCTTAGCTTTAATCGTTGCTCTCATTGCTGATCGCAGCTCCAACATAAACGGACCCTTAATTTTAGAATATTTTTCATTATTCTTATGTATGTATAATCTTTATCAATTAGTTTTTTATTTTTTATTAAATAATAGTTCGTTTAAGTCTCAAACCCATGAGATTCAACACTGTAACTAAAATTGTAAAAAAAATAAATAAAATAAAAATAAAGTGTAGAATTTCAAATCCAGCTTAGTCCACTTTTGAAAAGTTCTCACATCTGGTCGATAATGGTCATTTGAATGGGCCCGCCGTAAAACGTTCTAAGCGACAAATTTCCGAACTGGCGATTTTAAAGTTTTAAAATGTATGCAGTACGTCTCAGTATGATGTAGTAATCAATTATGTTATTATACATGTAAATATAACAAATTAATATGTGAGTATAAAATCTAACCTACAAAACTAACAAAAACTTTAGAGTATGATTTTCTTTCACTGATTACTCGAAATTTTATGTTAGTCGCTTAGAACGTTTTTTGGCGGACCCATTCATTTATTGGTGTTATTAAAGAAGAAGCCTTACTTTTGTTGGATCGTTTTCAATACATTTTAACTTTTGAAAAGAAGAAAACCTCCCACCTTGGGATAAAACAGTAGAAAACATAAAAAAAAAAAATGTTAGAAAAGCGTCTAGGCTGGTTTTGAAATTCTACTCCTCAGTTCTCCAGTCTCCTTCCAGCATTCCCCGATTCATAATTCCTTCCAAGCCTTCAACCAGCGCCACCCCGGGAGACCTTTCTTCCGTTTCCTTTCGAAAATTCATTTGGGCCATCGTCCCTCTCCCATCCTTATTACATGCTTTATTTATATACTATATACTATATATGCTATTTATTTTTTAAGTAATTAAAAACTGAATTATATGGGTGAGTTGCGTACTAAACTATGCAAGAACATATGGAATATCAGCACTTTTCCGTCATTCGGAAAACACTTACAATGTCAAGGCAGTTATAGATCCTACAAGATGATCGAAAGCCGGGGAGGGGATTGATGAAATTCCTAAAATCAACGAGATTTGATAAAACATGAACTTCCAATGACCCGGTAAAGGTATGGGTAGAGTTAATGTTAATAAAAAAATAAGAAGAAGAAGATATATAATATATGGAGGTGCCAAGATAATACAACTCCACAAAGATTGGCTCAACAGAGAGAATATTTTGTTAAGTCTATTGTGCATCAAGAATATTTAAGACTCTCACTTTGATTGACCCATTAGTAGGATATTTTTAAAAATATTTATGTTTTTAGCATTAGTGTTCAGGCGCCATTTTTCTTATAAACAGTAGTCAGTCCAACAATAAAAGGATCGAATCTATAATAATAGTTCTTAATTGATAGATATCTCCAAGCTTTAGAGATATCAAGTTTACAAGCCCGCTTTAGTCCTACTATTTACATGTTCCTGGACAATGAATAGAAATTTTAATAGTTCTTGACTATGAAAATATGATACTTGAGATCAGTGGAAGGAGGATCTATAAAAATAATAGAATGTAGGGTCAGGTTTTAGGATAGAACTAGAAAAAACATAGTGATAAGACCAACATACACTCTGTAATAGCGGACTCCAATGGCAGGGGGTTTGGCTATCTACTTGGAATGCCAAACCATCCTCTTGCTAGAGAGGCCTAAGAGGGCAAGTTAGCATGGACAAAACTAAGTTAGGACCAGAATCACTGAAAAGTAGATCGTTAAGAAGGAATTCCATAATAGATACTTAAAGGAACGTCTATGTTAAAATTTAACATTGGTATGATTGTATAAAAAGTGGTGGGACCTCTTCTCTTTCCTTTGAGGGGAGATTTGCAAATAAATTTATTTTCATCATCATCATCATCTTTTGCTACATAGCACTGAATACATTTTGAATTTAATTAATTAACGAATCTCTTTGTTATGAACTGTTATATCAGAACCAGCAATTTAAATCTTTAAATTTCAGTAGGTATTGCCAATTTCTCTGGTTAAATTAATATTTTTGTTTTAACAGAATTTATTTTCAGATTATACAAACAGTTGTATTTCGTTCAAAGGAGATGTTTTATTTAATTTTATGCAAAGGAAATATTCTAAACACAAATAAAAAAGTTTAAGTAATAGGTTTTTATATAAATGAAACATCCCCCCTCCAAATAATGAAACAACTCTAACAAAAACCCTAATGGCTAATGAGGCTGTTTCGACTTTGTTCTTTGTCCTGGTGAAGAAGTTAGCCTCGTTGCCAGTTCCTTTGTGGACTGAAAAGGCATTGGTTCCTTTGTGGATTCAAAATTACCTCCGGGGTATGGTATGCTTATCTCGTTTTAATAAGTTCAAATTTTAATGAAGTAATCCCAACCTTATCAACGAATTTAAACTAATCTATTTATGACGAATCCAGAAAACAAATATTCAAGCGATGGGTAAGTACTGATTAGAATACAATTTTTAAAAATAATATGCTTAGACTTAAATCTTAAAAATTGATTTTATAGCTCTCTAATGTGATCAAATATTGTTTAATGTTATCATACTTATTTGTTAACAATATTTTAAAAAATTTATATGCCGATAAAAGTAAATTATTAATTAACAAAAACATTATCATCTAACAAATATAAAAAAAATCTCTACCAACACGTGGTCCTCTGCTGGCCCATTCGAAAAAAAAATGAAATTAAGGTGATTTTTTAAATTTAATCCGAAGTAACTTGATTTTAGTTCATTCATCAGCAATTTCTAAAAATGAGAGCCAGTCAATGAAAACACAGAATGAGTCGATCCATTGAATTACAAACATTGGTCATATTGAAAATCTTTTATTATGCAAAGCTTTTTTTATGTTATTATTTTTTATTTCCTTCCTCTAGGGAACCCAAACTCTTGGCGCTTCTAATAAATAAGTCAAAAGCTTGGTGAACAGAAAGGTTCGATGCCGACCCAAACATTTCTGACTAAACACTCCCCTTCATCTCACCCTATCGATGCTCGGTTTTAAAATATTAGCCAACACTATCCTCCCATTTACTTTTCAACCTCTATCCACCGATTCCATGCTTTTTATGGGATTCCGTATTAATTGAATCCAACCAGTTTACATACCCATTTCAGCCGTCACAATGGTATCACCTGAACTAAATTTACCGATTCTTTTAGATAAATGCCGTAACATCGTATTGTGTTGTCTTCTAAATTCACTGAAGTGTTTATCTTTTTTATTTTGCTGTGCTAAATATTCTGTGCTTTATTTTTTAATGCTTTAAGATGTTCTTCTCTTAGGGTAAGCGGCTACGTTTCACACTACTTGAAGCTATAATAATATTGAAAATTTTTATATTTTTGGTAAGTAAGCTCGAAGCAAGTAGCTTGAATCCTTCATGCATTCATAGTTAATTCCTGATAAATTTGTATCGCGAAAAAAACCACTGTTTCTATTATTATCTAGATCTATTTCTTTTCTGTTTTTAGATTTTCTGTTTTTCAAATCTTAAGGTAAAAGTGCCAAATCAGCAACGTGACTAAGTTACGATATTATGTCACCCATTTCTAAGCCCTTTAAGGTCTTAACCTTAAAACTTCTAAACTCGCTGTATAAAAAAGATAGTAAATATATACCTTTAAATCTCAATGACCCAATCAATTTCCCTTGAAGGCCAAGCACCGTTGAAAAGTTCAACAAGTTTCTGGAAGGAATAATTCTATATGCAGCAGATCCTACCAACTTGGTCGGGACAGCCGTTCATCGGGACGTGATTTCTCAACTCGGCAAACTCGGTATCGATCCGAAGTTTATCACTCATAAACCGGCTTCAGATTTTTTTTTCTGTCACGTAGAAAACATTTCAAGTCAATATTTTAGCTTAAGAACATAAGATATACCTGTCAAATGTAGTTTAATCATAAATTAACGAAGTTCTAAGTTATATGCATTCATAAGCCGGCTTGGTGGTACCAAAAATATATTATTTTATAGCTGTATTTAATTTATATATAAATTTATTTAATATGATTTTTATGGGACTATTATATTACCAATTATTCTCTACGTAGCAGCTTACGTTAAGGGAAAAACAGTGTTTTAAACTTTTTGAAAATAAAAAACTGCATAGATATTACGTTATTGTTTTATATTGTATAAGGAGATATTAAGTATATAAGGAAATTGATAAGCAATTTTATCTCCCAACTATAATTTTATTTTTCAAAAAAACTGCCCGTCGTTACATACTACTTCAGCATTTACTAGACAAACGTTCAAAGCTTCCAGTTAATTACAAAAGACTCATATACATGACAATGCTCCTTACTTTGTCACCAATGAACTTATCCATAAAGATCGTAATGCTCCATATGTTGCTGATTTAACCCACACCAGATACCTATCCTTTCATAGTAAGCTCCATTACCACTCAAATCCATTAGTTTCTCAACTTGCTTCCCACTCCATTCCCGATAATCCTCCGAGGTGTCTGAAACGAAGATGGCCAAGATAGAGACCTTCTAGTGTAGACTTTTTAATAAAGTGCTACTGATGAGTAGTTCCTTACATGTTATTATAATCGTTGTCAATACATTTACTTGATGTATATATTTTGTACAGTTGTAAATTTCAATAAATGTATATAAAAAAAAAATTCAACAATAATAGTATATAACCATTTTGTGGGCGATGTTTCATGGCTTATGCCACATTTTCAAGCCCTAAAAACATTAAACATGACATGCATAATGATTTATGAAAATTTAAAATGACAATTCTTTATCTAAAATTGACACTACTTCATTTTCTAAAATTGCTTTTCTAAAATTGATACTAGTTTCTATTTTATAAACAACTTATTTATAGATATAAAAATATATTACCCTCCTGTGTGCACAAATGTACTAAATGTTAATAAAATTTATTTCTACAATAAAATATCGTCACCTATATACATCCATCATAAAACTTTCTGCAACAATATTTAAATTATCTACAGTAAATATCATTTCCTAAGCTTGCAAAATTTATTATTATGTCTACAGTAATTTTAAAATTATTTTAATAACCTAATTGATAAAATATTAGTATTATTTCTAATAGGAACACATCATAATGTGGTGTCTACTTTTCCATCTTGATAACTGACCTGCTTATTGGTACAAGGGTTGATTAAATTTTTATTTTATTTAATAATAGTGCATAATAAGCTCCTATTTTTGCTATATTACTTTTAAAATTTAATGTTTTGTCTATATTTTTTGTTATAAAAATTGATTTTTATTAATGAGGTATAGTTGATTGTAAGTATTAGGAGAAGTAGATAGTTGAAGTATGCAGTCAAGAGATACACATTAATTAAAAAACTTTTTTGTATCTACTTCTCCTAAAAATTTACTCTAAGATTTTTCTTCTTTTATTGTTCCTTTCATAAAATTGCGTAGAATCTTTGGGCAAAAAAGAATGAACATACAAGAGAATTCAGAAGGCTCATTAAGGTCCCTTAGTTTATTTTGCATATTTTAGGAAATGATAATAGCATTATTGTCTGTTCGTTGGATCTTAACATCCTTAAGATCCAGGTACACCAACAAGGGCAGGACGGGTTATCCTTCAAGTTGCCAATAACTCATACCAACCAGAGTAGGAAGGAGAGATTCGTTTAGTAAGACTATCACAAAATGGAGGGGGGGGGGGAGAATGATAGGCTTTCTATCAAATGTACTACTTCTAAAAACGATAAATTCCCTCGCAGTTTTAATAGAAATTTATTATTGTTATTGTCATTGTTGCAATGCAGGCGGTGTAGTAAAGGATATACCTCCAATAATAACCATAGCTGTTTTTTGCCCTTAAAAAACAAACAACAACGATAAATTCACAAAACTGAAGTAACTAATGTACATAAATGTATATAGCCAAAGAACAAATTACTTTCAGTAAGTAACTCTGGAAGCACCTAACACAGGTTTATAGACAGGAATAATTGTAAAAAATGGAATAAGTATTTGTATAGAAAAACAGGATTAGTATAAAACAATATTTCTTAGCAATTTTATTTATTTTTTTTTAAATTTTACTAACTGTGACCAAATGTAAGGTAGATCAATTCAGTTTGACAACTGACGCTATGGTTTATCTATTTGTAATTGTTCAATTACATACATTAAAAAAAATTATCTCATTAATTATAAAGAATAACAGCATTATAATGAGAGAAATTTAGACGACAAGGCCGTAAAAAATGAATGTCAACTCACAAAAGGTCAAATATGGTATATTTTTGGACTTACTGTATTTACTCATGGGATAATTAAAAATCGATGTTCTGTGGGGGTCGTGTTCTATATTTATGTGACTTTTAGTGCTAGTATTGTATTTTCAGTAACTAAATTGTTATTAATGAACTGTTATTTTTTGTTGCAATAATCCATTTTTTAAATATTTAATCGGTTATTGCCTACGTAATGATAGTAATTAAGGTTGAGTATGATCTCCACTCTTTTTATTTTCCAGATATCCAGGCATCTTTCCCTAGCGTTTTAACATAGACCGTCCAGCTTAACGAGAGCAGACGTAAAACAGCAGGATATCTAGATAGAAATATCTAATTTCAACGGGTGGATTGGAGGAAGGTTGTGGTCGAAGGTCAGTGGTTTCGGCATCGGACCTTCGGGTTTGCTAAGCCTTTGTTTATTACTATTATTAATATTTAAAAAAAAAAAATTATTATCTGTTTTTAATTGCTGGTATAGGAAGTGAACTTACCAAACTAAATTCAAGTATTGTATTGACTCACCTGTGAACAAAAGAAGAAAATATTAGAGATACATACTATAACACCAAATTTAAAAAAAATAAGTAAATGTATAGACATAAAAAAAAAATTAATAAAAAAAAAAATGAGGCGGAAATATTGATTAATTTTTTCACTGAGTCCACAATGCATGTTTTTGTGTGGTCTGGCAAAGTTCCAGCCCCATCTGAATGGACGAACCGATTCAAACCGTACATTATTATGCGGAATTGAACATTGGTCAATTTAATTGTTGATACTATAACATGAATACAGAGTATAATTTTATTTTCATACGAAGTTAGATTCCATTGTTCGCTAGAATTGGAAATTGGGGATGATAAGGATTTTCAGAATAAACAATATTATGTTATATTTTTATGCTGAATGACTTTAGGTTAAATAGCGCAACCTTGTGATCTTATTGACCGACTTTATTTTGAATTTTGAATGTTTTGAAATGTTTGGATTTCACATTTTGTGCAATTTTAATTAAAGTTGGTTTCACCATTTTTTTTTTTTAAATTTTCATTTATTTTAACTTGTATTTTTATGATTTGTTTCTACATTATTCAATATTATCATTGTAGCTTGGATTATGGCCTAAATTATTTCTGATGAAGCATCGCCATGAATAAATAAAGATTATGTAAATGCAACATTTATTTATAAATTTTAGATAAATACCCATAATTTATCCTACAGTCCAAAACTAGCACTTCTAACTTACATGTAAAACGATATTATTATGATTATTTAATATTGAAATAAAAAAATAAAAAAATGCGGTATTATGAATATAATGGCATGATAAAAAAAAAAAATATAGAAAAAGATATCGAGGCCATCTTTTTTTCAGACGCCTCGAAGGAATGCCAGGAATTGAATGGAAAATAAGTTAAATACCAGTGGATATGGCTAAGTTTAAGGTTGACCAAGTAAGGAGTATTAAAGATTTTGGTTTGGAGAGATTGAATAAGGGGTGAATTCGATGGTTTGGTAAAACACACATCTCTATACCGTGAGTCCATATAGGTCTGATAATGGTTTTATAGGTACGTTTTCGTAATGAGTTGGGAGATTAGAACGTTTTCAAGTAAGTGTTGGTGCTGTTGAAATCGACTCGCAGCTTCTTGTCTTTTCAATCTTGTATAAGGGTCACATGTGAGTCTCTAGTCTAGAGAAGATGATATCGTGATAAAAAAGTTGAAATAAAATTGTATTATAATAACTCAAAATAAAGAAAACAAAATATTCTGTTTCTTGGACTTTCTTTCATTTTTTTTATGACAAATCAAATGCTATTTAAAAAATAAATTGAGACCATAGTTTACCTACCTCAGGAGATGCTTCGTAGGGGAAGTAAAAACAAATGGAAAAAAAATAACTTGAGAGAAAGAAATATAACCGAGGCTAAAATTCTCAAACAAGTTATTTGTTTTTGAATCAAGATAGGGAGGAGAGATAGAGGACAGTTTGGGGTTCAAAACAAAGTTTCACTCAACCTCTCTCCCACTCCCCCCTTCTCCCCTGCTAATGCCATTTCTGAAGTTGGAGAGCGTCCAGGAGGGAAGTCATTCCGAAGGCAGCCATTTCAGCGAATGAAGTTGCAGTGGCGTTAGTGACTATAGCGCATTATACTTTGGTGGAACCGGGCATCTTAATAGATAATCTTAAGCGATCAAATAAACTTTAATTGAAGTCCCAAATACTATGCGTTAAAAATTTCAACATCTACGACAATTTTATTACCTCATTTCTTGGGGTCTCATTAAATCCTTTACCTTTACTCACATGGTTCTTTCCCCCAGCGACATAACAGCACTCAGCTATTGATGTCTGATATATTTGGCTTTTATCTATCGTCTTTAACAATCATATTTTAAGTAATGGCTATAAGGTAATGATTAATGAATGATATTGGTAAATACGTTTTATACTTTTATACTCAATAAATGAATGGAATGATATTTAAAAGTATGAATCTATGGATGACACTATAATTTCTCAATCCATGGGCCAGCACACAGTTTATTACCAGTCCTGACTATTTAAAATATATAGTTTTTTATCTTAAGTTTTTAACGCTTTGGAATGAAATGGCTTGTTGGAAGTTTATCTCCGTATGATCAAATAGGTTTAATTATTGTCATGAAATTCGTCCGTCTTTCAAGTCTTGTATATGGATTTCAAGTGAGACGTTTGTACAGATGGGTAACAATATAGCGGATCAGTTCAGTAGTAGGATTAGAGGAATATCATTAAAGATAATGATAAAAGTATCGTTGTCTGTCAAGATGAATGGAGAAGAAGAATATCAGGGATGCAGTCAAACAGAAACACCAGGCCAAGTAGAAATACTATATGGTCAATTTAAAGACGTTTATTACAAATATTTCCCGTTCTGTTAAAGCCCAAAAAAAGTTCCAACTGATCAATAAATTTAATCAACTTTATAAAACATCACAGTAGTTCTGTTCATCTCCTCTCCCGTGTGGTTTGGTGGTTTTGAAGAAGACCTCGAAACGTTGGTACACGATTATAATATTTCTACTTGACGTGGTGTTTCTGTTTGACTGCACCACTGATTTTCTTCTTCTCCATCCGAACATCATTAAAGGGTACTGTAGTACTTACTGAAAGTGGGAGGTTTACGACGATGAACAAAGATTATTTGATGAAAGGGGGTAGCGGGATAAGATAGGTCTGGCGTCCCCCACGGATTTTATTCAATCGACCCCAAAACCTTGAAGAGGGCAAAAAAAAAATTTTTTCTTTTAGAGTTTTTGAATATGACAAAGGCCGTTCCGAGTTTGTCTCATCGGCCTACTGCGTCCATGTCTTGTCCATCTTTCGCGAAGGCTCTTCGTTATTTCCCGGGTTCATCTTAAATAGGGGTATTTCCCCTCCATTATATCCATTATATCTGCACTTCTTCGTTTGTATCTTTGTTTAAATACTTTTTGTCGGCAACAGACCAAAGTTTTGGATATCCTGCCAAAAGTCAGGCCCTATGGTGCCACCCACCCCTAAGATTTTAATGCTTACAGTAGATATACTGGGTACCCTAAGGCGCCACTCTCCTTCAGCCTTTAAAATATAATAAGTATAAATATTATCAAATAATCCAGTATCACATCAGTTAACTATTTTATTGCCCGACTCTTGGTAAGATCGTCTATTAAATTTCTGAAAGGCATTAAAACGTTTTTAAAAAAATTCTAACTACCCCTTTAAGTAAAATAGAAGGGGAAATCCTATTTAACCTCTATCTTAATATTCACACTGAATTTCTTTTGTTCAACAAATGCCCCCCTTCCCTTATCTGTAGCATAGTTCATTTGAACGAAATGAAGAGGCCCTATCATAATTAAATATCAAGTCTTTGACCCTAAAAGCCCCTCCCAGCCCTGCTGTTTCTTAATTTTTTTTTTTCTTTCGACAGATAATAAAATTAACAGACTGGAGTCAGAGGATTATCCCACTCAACATTAAATGTTTTAGAGCTATGTAAGATGATAAGATAAAATTGTGCGATCCTTCCTCTAGAATAAATGAGGAGGACGATCTTAGTATTTTACCTGATCTTGCATTTGTAAAAAGTATTTACACCACTAAATACAATACATCTATTATACGTAATAAAATGACTAAAATGACTAGTATAGACGAATGGCACTTCAATAAAATCTGTATTAGAAGGTCCCGAGACCATTTTCTTCTTATATGCCTTGGAGGGTTATCGCGAATCGAATATGAATTTGGGTATGAAGCTTATCATGGAAGGATAAGTTTGGGACTATTCAGCGACATATTGGACGATTACACAATGTGCCACTTATAATATTTTGATTTGTTTAGTTGTATTATAAGGAGAACTGACGATTTTTGGATTGTTAGGATTGGATACGAAAAGAATTGGAAACTTTAGTGAAGCTAAAATACGTATGTCCTAATGGGTCTTGTTATTGTCAGCTAAATGAGTCTGTCGTTTAAGTCTTGAATGGGCATTGTGTGCGGAAAGTAAAGCGGTTGTCCAGATGGAGTCCAAGCTCTATGGAATATTATAAATATATAGTACAGGAAGCCTTAGGTTTATGACGAAGGGCAAACGTTATTTTATGAGATTTGTTTAAGTTTATTTTAATTATCTAATTTTGTCGCTATTATAGATTTGTGATATGAGATTGCAGTGATTGAGACGCAATGAAAATGTCATTATTTCTATCACCCCAGTTAATAAGTGGTCAAGTAAAATTCTCTAACTTTTCAGGCCCCGACTATAAAAATTCGATTTGGGTTTGTGAATCGGAAGTATGTAGAAAATATTTAAGATTTTTATAAAAACACCTAGCTGTTATAAAAATATTGAATATTTTTCACATAATTCTGATTATCAAATACCAATCGAATTATAAAATTCAGGATCTGAAAAGTACAAGAAAATTTGTCTTAACCACTTATTCACTGGGGTGATAGATTTGCTTTAACACTCATGTATCATCATGGGAAACTTTATTCTGGGACTTACTGTTCCCTAAGAATAATAATAATGTATAATCATTGGAAAATAACATAAAAATAAAGCATCCAAATAAGTACATACTTTTCATATATTTTCGGAACATTGTTTACCTAGGAGATGAGAAAAAAAAAATTATGTTTACAAACGTTATGGAAGAAGCTTCACGAATTGGGGTGGCTAGGGAATTCCAAAAGTAGGAATCACGACTGATAAAAGGTTTAAAAAAAAAAAAGCAATTCTGTAAGGATTATACAGGTTGAAAGTTTGAACGTTGTTTCAGAAGGTGAATAGAATAACGCAGTTCTAAAATTAAGAATATAAGAACTGATTTTGGTTTTTAGTGATTGTACACTACCATGAATGCTATATTAAAGACGTGTTCAGTTTAGTCGATTCATAGTCATTCTTGATTTTGTTTAAAATATAGTAAATAAAAAGGTTTAGTGAACCCGAAGGTTCGATTTTTTTACTATTCAAAATTTAGTGTGCTAATGATCATGGTAAAGAATAATCTATTATGAATAGAGTTTACGAAACAACAATGTAATTCATTACATAGTTTTAAATGATAAAGATAAATTGATAATAAAATTTAGTCTTTTACGTAAAGATTTGAAATTAGAAATAATAATTATGATGCAAAGTACATAAAATATAAAAAATATTCATCCGTAATATAAAAGATGAGGATTTTCAGATCATTAATATTTTTTTTATGTTTTCACTTATTTTCATGTACATGTAATACAGCCTGGAAATTTTCTTCGTCAAAAACAAACTGTCATAGTATACAAGAATGGATTTTTACAGTCATGGGAGTCAAGACTGACCAAAGTTGGGGTAAGTGCGGCAATAGGAGCTTTATAGTATCTTCCAAGAACCTGGTGCAAGAAATAGGAATTTTGGAACGCATACGTTGCAAGGATACTGGGAAAGTTTACGGAGTCCTTATTCAGAATTATATAGCGTGGAAGGCAAACATTAAGATATGCTGATGGCCTACGAGTTGGTGATTCTAGGAGTCAGAAAATGATTAGCGGTCGGGCAAGGCAAGGACAATTAGTCGCACTTGGTCAAGAAAACCAGACCCCGACGATGAGTTTATATGCTGCATTCGGCCAGAGCTACCCTATATTTCATGTTCATAGGGAGATCTCATATTCCTGAGAAATATTACAAGTTCCATCCATCTTGTGAGTTATAACTTGGATTTTTTATAGGAATGAGAAAACAAGGACAGTTGAACACATCCAACAATGTTAAATAAAAATGCTAAAGAGACCAGTAGTCGGTAAAGTAAGAGCGCAGTGGAAGGCGTGAGAATTCGGGAGGCCCGTGTTGACTCGGGAACGGCATGATAAAAAGGCGCCCTCCTTCGGCAAACATTGACACGCTCTTCTGCTAAGATCCCCTCCCCAAACACTCCCTCCACATTATTTGGGAATAATCTCTTTTTCCAAATCCTATTCCACCTCGGCTTCCTTCTGCTTTATCAAATAACTTTCCTTCCAGCATCATAAGCTTAATGCTTATGTAATTAACTAAAATTAATGACATGGATTTGATTAAATGTTGTCCAGTTTAGTTTTTTTAACTTTTCTATCTGGTATGTTTTTGTTATAACTCTTATATTTATAAATTATTTACTTATTAAGGACTATCACGAAATCACCTTGGTATGTAAGCAACTTAACTCTACAACGATTTCACGAAAAATCAAATGGAAAACCCAACACACTCATAAACGGCATAGCCACAACTCAAATTTTGGACAACACCCAGAGAAGGCTGAAGAGGAGCTGGATGAGGGATCTCCTGAGCTAAGTTAAAATAAAAAATAAAAAATCAAGTTAGGAGGACGTGCCACAGAGTTCTTTTTATTTCTCATGCCCTTCACACCATGTAAAATCAAACAATATAAAACAGGTAAAATAACGCCTTCCGCATTTCATCAAATTCACTGATTGCTAGTCGCTTTGAGTGACAGTTGTGGATAGAGATTTGAAGTTGAACAAAAAAAAACTAATATAATTAAATTTTTTATTTACAATATTCTTCGTCACATTTTATTTCCTTTTTTTGTATCTAATTTATTTATTTATTTTTCTTTTAATTACACTTATTTTATCTAATTACGTGATTTTTTTTCACGTTTATCAAACTTATTCTACTTTACCTAAAAATCTCTCTTTTCATGTAATATTGTTTTTGTTTTTTATCATTTTAACTTAATGATTGTCTTTATCATTGAATAATTTACCTACATATTTTTCATTGTTCTATGCCAATAAAATTTGTATTCTTCTCATCTTAACAAATATTGCAATTCTTAGATCATATTTTATTTTAATTATATTATATCTTTAAATTATTTTAAGAGCTGTGTTTCCTATTCACCTCACATTTTATTTACTAGCGAATTTTCTATTTCTTCTTTATTAATTGAGCCTTTTAGATATTTTTTTTCTTTTTCTGATTCTGTATTTGACATTTTTATGTTTTTAGCCCTGATGATGGCCATTATAGCTATGGCCGAAACGTTGGCATATTATAAATATTTTGTTAATTTCAAACTTCTTTTTTTTTATACCTTTAACACCTTTCCAATAATTAACAAGAATAAATATATTTTATTATTCAATATATGGCCTATTTTTTCAAAAGATTTCTTGATTCAATAATAAATAATTTTTAAATATAAAGGAACCATGATACTATAAATGTAACAGGATAACAAAAAAATAAAGGTCATTTTGTTAACTAAATAATGTATAAGAGACTAGATAAAGTTTAGAATAAGAGTTTGAACAGGGGTGTTACATGCAACTCTGAACTAGAATGATAGTTATATCATTAATAATTATGATATGTTTCTTAGAGTAATATTTATTGTACATTTTACATGTATTGTAAAAATGTATTACAAAACAAATACCGTTGTTTGTCGATATGCCCGGTACCAATGGAATACAGAATAAATTGGTTTTGAAAACGACCATTAACAATGGAAGGAACAAAAGATATCTTAAATGGTGAATGATATGAGAGATTGTTTATTTAGTTTATATGGTCTACTAGATACAGTGAATAAAGAAATGATAAATGAATTTAATTTGTATCAAATAATGCGTCATTCCTTTTAAAGGAAAAAAAAAGAATATCTTCGATTGATTTTTTTTTTCTTTTATTATTTCTAAATTAAAATATGACTAGTTAAGCTAAATCATTTTTTCTATACCAGTTGCAGTGAAGAATGAGATTTCTACTCTATAAGTTTATAATAACTAATATAATGTATTAATGACGAGTCTTCATTTAAAAAAGAGAAAACCCAATTAGTGTTCCATAAATTGTTTTCCGTACCCGGTTTATTTTTCCAAAGGTCCAGATGCCTGGTAATAAATCCTAATAACTCAGAGCTCTAGCTGAGATCAATAAACATACGATGTTGTATCTCTTATTCCAGGTCTCCCGTTTCAGTAAATAAATCTGAACCAGTGCCGGCAATAGAAACATCTACAATTATAAGACTTCTTTATATCCTAGTATATCGGTGAGGAGGTTTAAATAAAATATGAGAATTTAAAAAATATTTGTCAAGTTAAAATGAATTGCATCATTCCAAAATTACAAAGATAGTTGCCAGTTTAATTTCATTCAAAACTTTCAAACTAAAAAATTTCGACTCACGCTCAGCCTGATACGTCAGAAACAAAACACATTATGTATTAGATAAAATTTCACAAGAAGATGACATAAACAGGATACAAATAGTAGAATATAAGCACTTGCAAGGATATTGAAAAGGAGCTGTGTTATATTCACTTAGGATTCAATTGTTTAAAATTCAGAGTAGAAGTATTCTAGATACCAATCAGCCTTACATTTAAATTATATATTCTTATTAAACCTCCAAATATGAGATGTTTTGTATCATTTTCATACTCCATAATTTTCTTTTATTTTATAGATGTAAGTCTTATTATTATTTCTCTGACGTCCAGGTAAATAATAGACAAATGTTTACTTCATAAAACTATTACTTATTGCTATTAATTAAAGTAGATTGGAATATTTGCCCAAAAGTAAATAAACTTTATTTGTTACTGTATTCGAATACTTTAGCAAGTATTTGTTAGCAGGAACATCATATGCCATAGCTTAAAAAAAAAAAAAAAATGTTATGAATAACTTGCTCAGTTATTAATCCAAGGATCCGCAATCATTTAGAAATATTAGAATACCAACAAAAAAAAACTTTTCTTTATATCCCTGGGAACTTCGGGATTCCTGGAAATAAGGCATAAAGCTGCCAAAGAAGCTACTAAGATGATTATACCACCACTTCAAATATATGAACCAAATGATGTAAAGGCCTTTTTGAAGAACAGAGTCAGGAAAAATTGGGAATCCATGTGTGTCAAAACTCCAGTGAGTAACAAACTTACACTGACTAACAAAAGAAATATAAAAAAAAGTACAAAGCAGTGGACAAGCAACAGAAGAGGTAATAGAAAAGAAGTGGTTACGACAAAGTTGAGGATCGGACATTCCAACCTAACTCATGCTTATTTAATAAAAAAAAAAAGGCCCAACCACATTGTGAAACATGTCAATCTCCAATGAGTTTTACACACATAATAGAAGATAGTACATTACTGCAGCAGGCGTTGGAAAATAATAAAATACCCCGATCCACAGAACTTGCACTAGAGGACTCGAGAAATTCCATAGGCAAATTTATAAAGCTTTAAACAAAATTTAAAAGAAATTAAACAATATCATAAAATAGAATAGACAAATAATGCGTACCTATACAAGACGAAGAAAATTAAAAATCCAACAGTCACTCTGCAAGGGGTGTAATAACGTAGAAGTTGGTCGCCCGATGAAAAACCACAATCTACAATATTAATCCAAGAGTTTTTTTTGTTTTATTGTATAAATATTACTACTAGCCTCTTACGAAATAATAAATAAATATAACGAATAAGGAAACATAAAGCAACAATATCTGACTACACACGTACCGCCATCCATACCCATCAAAACCTAAATCTCAAAGATCAGCAATGGACACAATCCTGCCACCTATGACTTATTCTATTCATCGGCCGATTACTCGAGAAACACTGATTTCCCTTTTGGAAATGAGTTATAAGTAAATCCAAAGACATCACAAGCCTTATTTAACCGTCGTGCAGCTATTACCTGAACTATTTCAACCGGAGATCTCTGAATTCTCCTGCCTGCTCATCTTTTTTGGGTACAAATATTGATTTTCAAAAACTTTTAGGTGTTGTTCTTTCCATAATTTAAAAGGTAACAGTTGGGGTACAAAATTCATTTATTTTTTGGAAATCACAATTTTTTTTTCCACAAATACTATTTGATATAGGCAATGATTCATTTCAACAGTCATACAAGGATGAAATTTAATCAACTAAAGGGTATCTTAACTAAATTCTTATTAAAAAAAAAAAAAAAAAAAAAAAAATGAAAAAAACAAAAGCTACGATATAAGATCCTTTAACTGAGGGTGATCAAGGCGACATGTGCTCCAGTCTTAATCCATTATGCCACTTCCTTTGTGTTTTGTTTCTTTGTTTAATCCTTTGTGGGAGACTGGCCCCTCCCCTTCCAGGGGTTTAAAAGAGACTCTAATTGAATTACCTTTTATTTTTTTTTTCCTTTTATAAAAGTTTCTCACATGTTTCAGGCTCTTATCTTTCCCAATATCAAGTTATTTCTTCTCCCAGTTCATTGAACAGTACAATATAATTTTAATAATGTTTACAATGCACATTTACATTAAGGGATTGTCATAATGTTTTATTTACACTAGTAACTGATTTTTATGCCAAATGAGAACACCATGTTATTTCGGTTTTAAAAGTAAATTTATTCATGAAATCCAAACAAAAAAATACTTTTAACATATCACTCGAAAGCTGATTAAATTTGCAAGTTTTTGTAAGATTTGCAGTTTTGTGGATAGTTTTTTCGAAAAACAGTGAGCTTTGAAGTAATATAAGACATTGTAACTTCCCTAAATAAGGTGAAGATCAAGCTGTTTTTTAGATCCCAAGTTTGTAAAATTCAAGGTTATATGCACTCTTTTCTTTTACAAAATTTAATGCTAAATCCGAAAATGTGGTCAAAGGTTGAAAAATATTTAAACAAAATGGAGATTTTTCAGCTTGTATTGTGATTTCCTTAATAAAGTCTTTGATTTAAGTTTAACCAATTTTTTTTTTTTTTTTTTTTTTTTTTTTTTTTTTACACAGAGGTACTCACCCTATATATATATATATATATATATATATATATATATATATATATATATATATATATATATATATAGAGAGAGAGAGAGAGAGAGAGAGAGAGAAAGAGAATTTTATTAATATCTAACATTTTTTGTCATTAATACGATTATATTACTACAATGTCTTTATTATTTTTATTTACACTAAATTATATATTAATCGTTATAACTGACTGGGACTCGTTATTAATTACCAGCTATACAAATACTACACATACAAAAAAAAATGGTGATATAGTGATGTTAACTGCACAAATTGTTCCTTTCTTCTGTGCCCATATCTTCGATTTGTCATTATTGCCTTACAATCTCTGGCATTCGTTCTTAAATACTTGTATCATTTTAATGTTTGTTGAGCTAGTAAAGCTCAAGATAGAGCTTACGAGTTAATATTTTGATCGACGCGATAAGATCTGTCTAATAAACTTATTCATAAAGAAATAATTTTTTCGAGAATATAATTTTATAAACATTGCGAACGTAAGTTGAAACTATAGCTAAGCAAGTCGAAATTTTTAATCCAACATAAAAAATGGTTCAGTCACAAATCTGAAATTTAATGGATATAATTAAAGCGTTTTCATCCCATCCAAGTCTCGGGCACTAGGATATTTATTACGACTACTTGCACATTTAAAAAGCAAAATATTTAAAACAAAAATAATTAAAAGGTTACGAACATCTAGGATTTTTGATGTTTACACTTAAGAGTTTCTTTCTGCGTATCACTTTTTCTAGAGTGAAAGTGGTGGTCTATTTAAATTATTAATATAGAATTAATAATATTAAGATTAAGCTTTGTTACCAACATAAAGGTGTGACCAACATAATATTCCATATGTGTCCGATTTAGCCCAAACCAGATACACAACATTTCACAGAAAACTCTTAACTACTCAAACCAATGAAGTAATCAAGCTTAGGTTACTTAAAAAAATATATTTTTCAGACTGTTAATAAATTGCTTCATCGTGAAAGTTTTGTGTGCCAAAATAAATTACTCTCTTTTTGAGAGTTTAAAAGCGTATAATAAGATTAAAAAAATGTCTTCAACATAATGGAATTTTAGGCAAATATTTCAATATTAATTGAAGTGTGATCTATGTCATTTAAATGTGCAGCTCCGGGCATGGTTTTAAATGTTAGGAATTTATGTTATGAATTCTTGAAAGAAATTTTTAACAATACCGTGTTGAACCATTATAAAAACGATGGGCATTTTTTTTTTATACAATAGTGTTGTAGAAGCGAGGAGATGCGATATATAAATAGGACACAGAAGGAGATGACACGTGGGTGCGTCACATGTGGCCAACAGGGGGTGCATACCCTCCCCTTGTCTTTCCCTTGGCCCTTTCTGATTTATACACAATCTCACCTCAGCAAGATGTAGGGAATAAATATTTATAAGCAATATGGAATTTAAATGGGAATACATGGCAATATGTCATTAATAGACTGATCAGCATACTTTTTAAATTTAAATTTATAAAAAAGCTGATATTCCAACTCATCCTACCACTGTCCTCACCACTTACGCTGATGACACATGTGTGTTATCAATAAACAATGATCCCTTTATTGTCCCTCAAACAATCCAATCCCATATCCTAAACCTTCAAGAATGGTGTCAAAATTGGAGAATCAAAATAAATCGAAACAAATCACACCAAATAACATTTACCCTACGTCGTAAACCTACAACTTCCTGTCCTACTGATATTCCTTAATGATATTCCACTAATCCCTGTTGAACAGGTCTGCTACCTAGGACTCCACTTAGACAAACGTCTAATTTGGATTATTATTAGTGAAACAAGACTAAAACGACAAGAAACTGCCAGTCGTTACAGATACTTCAACATTTACTAGACAAACGTTCAAAGCTCCCAATTAATTACAAAAGACTCATTTTTATGACTGTAATTAGACCTATTTTGACGTACGGACTTGAGCTTTGGGGCTCTAATAAACCATCCAATTCATTTCGTATCCAATCCTTACAATCCAAAATCCTTGGAAAAATCCTCAATGCTTCTTACTTTGTGACCAATAAACTTATCCATAAGGATCTTAATGTTCCATATGTTTCTGATTTAGCCCAAACCAGATACCCATCCTTCCAAAGTAAGCTACATAACCACTCCAATCCACTAGTCTCCCAACTTGCTTCCTCCTCCATCCCTGATAATCCTCCGAGGCGTCTAAAAAGAAGATGGCCTAGAGACCAGATGTAGATTTTATTGAAGTGCTACTAGTAAGTAGTTCTTCACAAGTTATTTACATGTCATTGTATTCACTGTCAACACATTTACTTGTTATATATTATTTTGTACAGTTGTAAATATCAATAAATGAAAGAAAAAAAAAATTATAAAAATAGATGCCTATTGGGAATGATTCGGTAAATAACAGTAAGAGCATACAAAATAGGGATTTAAACAGTTTTTCGATCAATAAATAAGCATTTCTTAAAGTAATGTTTGATAAAAAAGGATTTTATTGCTTGGAAAGTAGTACATCTTTTATATATATATGTATATAAATATTCTTGATTTATTGATATAACACATGTGATAGAGAAACACGTGATTAATTCCTTGGCTTGTTATATACCATAATAGGCACTAATTAGCAGACTATGACCAGCCACAATACCTGTGTGCCTGTGCATTCTTTCGTATTGGGACTTTGACAACATATATTTGAGATAGGAGAGGCGAAACGAAAGGCAGAGACACAGACGGATGGGCGCGGTTGACCGTCCATGTAGGTTGGATCCATGGAGCGTTATATCAGGAGATAGCAACATCCCCCGGGAGATATCCGACATTAGTCAACCTCTGGCTATTGTTCCAATCCCTGGGTCCTGTCTCGCGGCTACGGTTCTATATAGTCCTATATCTCATCATCCTTTCCGCTCTATGACTGATTCTCTTCCATAAATAATAGAAATTTTTAAAATAAATTTCTTAAAATTAAAATATGATAAGAAAATTAAAAAGTAAATAATTAAATAAAATACAAAGAAAACGAAAAGGATTTATCCAGACTCCCTTCTCCACATCCCTTCGAAACGCAAATCCACAATACCAGCCCTGGCACAATCCTTAAGCAATGCTTCTTAATTTGTCACAAATAAATTTATCCATAAAGATTTTAATGATCTATATTTTTCTGATTTAGCCCGAACCAAATAACTATCCTTTTATAGTAAACTCTCCACTTGCAATAAAATCCACTTGCATTTCAATTTGCTTCGTATTCTATTCCTGAAAGAGGAGGAAGCAAGACAGGCATCTAAGAAGAAAATGATCTCAGGACCTTCTAATATTTTTTTTTATATATATTTTTTTTTTGTAGGTGGTCACGTCAATTAAATTCAACGACCTACCTTTACATTTAAAATATCGCGAAACTGTTACCTGAACTATATTTACCGGATAAATATTTCGCAATTCCGTATTGTGTAGCCATCTATGGTCTCTGTCAGTCTGATTGTATATTTTTTGTTAAAATACTCTACCAAATATATTATTTTTCATTTCTTTAAAGCGTTGATCTGCTGTTAGCGTAAACGGTTATTTACTTAATTATTTAGCTAAATTGTATTTTTGTTTCGTTAAGTTTGTAGGAAACAACAAATCAACTGTATATAAAAGTTTTGAATCCTTTAAATTCAAAGCCCTAAGAAAAAAAAATTATCAAAATATCAAGTTCGATTTTCAAATAGAAGCTCACCCTGCGAATTACAGAGGCTGCATAGTCTACAAAAGTATGCAAAGCCAACGAAAGTTAAATACATCTGCAACCAAGCAAACTCTTAACAGCCAAGCACCTGATGTCAATAACACTGTGGTATTCCCAGAAATGCGAGCAAATCAAGATCGAAGAATAGAACAACAGCAATCAACCTCAGCAGATGATCATCCACCACGACAACAAGCTCCTTACTCGGAGCAGCAACCTGGCCGTCAGGCGCCTCAAATCTCCCAATCTCAGCTTACTACATCCCGTTCTCATCCTCAACCTCCTCAACAGAACATCCGTACATATAATTTACCATTAATGGTAAATGGTAAGTTGTTACCGCCTGGAAAACAAAATCCAGTTCATACTCCAAGCACCATTGCAAGTTGATGCTGCTCCTCCTATTCAACGAAGATTCCCGATCCCAAAAAACCCACTCACTGAAACAAACAATATACCCCAAGCCTCCAATTTATATCCTCTTAACTACCAAAACCCTACCGACATTAACACTATCCTTTCCTCATTTCTTTCAGAATTTAAAGAAACCATAAGACCACTCATCACCTTTCTTACAAGAGCCCTTTCGGAAATTCCTTTTAATGTCGCAAGATGAGTGTTAAGCCACTTGCTATCATTTTGTGGAACGCTGGATGAAAAATCAACTCGACATATTTCTCCACGACAATCAAATAGATATTGCCCTACTTACTGAAACTCACTTTATTCAACGTTCATATTTTTACAAACGAGACTACATCACTTACAGATCAGACCACCCAGACAACACCTCCCATGGTGGCTCCTGCATTCTTATTCATAGATCCATACCCCACTCTCTTGTTCCCTCTTCTCCATCTGACACCATTCATCCACCTTAGTAACCATTTCAACTCGTCCGTTCCATATTACATTCTTAGCTGTATACTGCCCCCTCCCCTGGTAATTCCCTTTCCTATAGACTGTCTTGATTCCTTATTCCGCTCCCTTGGACCGCGCTTTATTGCTGGAGGAGACTATAATGCCTAACACCTTCGAACACAAAATCCTTCGAAAAATCCTCAATGCTCCTTACTTTGTCACCTATTAACTTATCCATAAAGATCTTAATGTTCCATATGTTGCTGATTTAGCCCAAACCAGATACCAATCCTTTCATAGTAAGCTCCATAACCACTCAAATCCACTAGTTTCTCAACTTGCTTCCCTCTCAATTCCTAATAATCCTGCGAGGCGTCTGAAAAGAAGATGACCTAGAGATCTTTTTGAGCAGGTTTTTATTGAAGTGCTTCTGATGAGTAGTTCCTTTGAAGTTCTGCCATGTTATAAAAAAAAAAAAAAAAAAAAAAAAAAAAAAAAAAAAAAAAAAAAAAAAAAAAAAAAAAAAAAAAAAAATATCCAAATTACTTTTACCTTTATCGACCAACCGTGAAAAAAGTTCAATAATGGACTTGGCTGGATTTGTAATTCTACGCATAAAGTAATGAATTTCATTGTAGAATTTAATTGCTTTTAAAAATGCAATATATTTCGTTGTTGATATTTTATCAAAGTTTAAAGCTCCTCCACCAATATTACTTTTCATGGTGAGACTTGACTCTTCAATATACTGTTATGAGGTTGTGACAAACGGACCCCAAAAGAGATACAGTTCAAATAGCTGGCTGTCACTAATAAAAACAGGTGATAAATGACTAATACGGGTATTACAACATATTTTGTATATGTTTTTTTAAATTTGGAATCATAGATAAAATATTTAATAACAACTAAAAACGTTAATAAAACTTAATATGTGAACGACTGAATGTCAAAAAATATAAAATTAATTATTTACAAAATAAATGGACCAACTTATTAAATAATAATAATAATAAATGTATAGAAATGCACTTAAGAAAATTATTTTTTTTTCTAATGGGATGCTAAAAGTTTGGAAGAAGTTGCCTTATTTAATCAAAATTAATTAGAAATTCATAAGAAAAAGTTTCGGAAAAAATACTAAGTTCTGAAAATGTGGCTTCAATTATTTTATAAAAATGTCTTATTAATAAATTAAAACAACCCCCTAATGAATGAAGTTCATTAAGAGAGCTGCTTTAAATACTGTTCATATTGGATCAGGGATATGGTGTTGGATTCATTAGTGCAACCTTCGCGTGTATGGTGTAATGAGGGCCAGGCGTGGGGTTGCTGCTGGTATATCTGCTTCATTATACAATAGTCCACATGAAACACGGCGACTGTCAGGGAAGTACCTTCATGCAGTCATTTCATTTCCACAAACTGGTTAACACATAGAATCGATAGTGAAAATACATGATGTTATAAAGGTACTAGTGTTACCTTATTAATAACAGTAATCGTTAGTGTTTAGTAATTAATACCACCTGATCAATCCTAATAAAGCCAACTTTTTTTTTATTTTTCTAGTCTTACCAGAGGATCTTCCATATTGAAAACAAAAATTCATGCCCACAAAATGTGTAATAGGTGACATATCGGGCATGAGGAAAAACACCCAGAATCTCATATTCAAATTCTTTTCTAGTCTCCTTTTTGTATTTTCAGGCATAGCTTTTCAGGCATAGGTGATAGCTTCCATTAGTTTGTTTCTGTGTTCTTATAAATATTGATGAAATCGTTTTTAGTGAGCCTGTATGTATTCGTTAACTGTTAGTTTACATACATTAGGCAAAAAATGTATGGAAACACTTGTGAAACTACTCTTATTTTACACAAAAAACATTGATTTTTAATTTTAACATAATATATACGTAAGAAGTAAAAAAAAATACACCTTTATCGCAAAAAAAGTCTGGAAACACTTCTGTAATAAAATAAAACAAAACATTTCAACAATGACAACTGATTATATTCACTATGGGCTTTAAATACAAAGGTCAGAAACAAAGTCTTATCATTAGAAATTCTTTTAGTATGTGATTAGCATTCATGATGGAAGTTCCGAAAGCCATTCCCGAGTTAATTGTTTCTTACGAAATCAAAGCAATCCTGTTAGGTTAATTGGGAGGACTGATAGTAAAAATGTGGGTGCAGTACCTAAAATTATAAAAAGATATAAAGAATAAGGCTGTGCATCCAGCAGACCGCGGAACGGGTGTCTACTAAAAATAAATTAATTGCTCAAGCGGGAATTAAACAAACCGTACACTAGCGCTCCGAAAATTGCTACAAAATTGTCTCGCAGCTACGTTGTATAAGTTAATAGGTTTATTTGGTCGAATCGCCAGGAAGAAACCATTCGTTAGCAAGTTTAATCCAGTGCTATTTGGAATTTGTTAATAAGTATGTACAAAAGTCTCCATCGTTCTGGGAATCTGTTATTTTTTCGGAAGAAAGTCGATTTAACATTTTTGGCTTAGATGACCGTTAAAAAGTGTAGCGAAAAGTGAAAAAAATATTGGAAACAAAAAACTTGAGGGCCACATTTAATAGCCTATGTTTGGCTATGTGTTTCCAGTGTAATTGGCTATGTATGTGTAATGACTTTGGTATGTGTTTCCAGACTTTTTTGCCCAGAGTATGTCAGTATGTTAAGTTGTGTTGGCAACATACCAAGGAGCTTGTGTGATAATTTTAAGAGCTTTTGATTACAAGCTCTGCAGTCTTTGTATATTTGTTTTTGTTTTTTTTTCTTGTACAACCGAAAATCTGAGAGGTGAAAGTCTGAACGAGTTTTAGTAAATATGAAGCAAGTTTCTGTTAATGTTTTAACTTTATTGTCGTCTGAGTAATGTATAGATTAGTTTATATCTCTGGTTTAATAGTTCGGTGAAATAAGGGTTTGCCGAAGAAAAACTGCTGAATTTTTATTCTTAACGGATCTTCATATTTTTTGGGGTGCTGAATCTGAACCTGAAGTTTGCTACCACGGAAAACGTCGGCTTCATACCCAAAATCGCAAAAAACCGCCCGAAATACCGGCTATTTTCGTTTTTTTACCTATGACTCGAAAACGAAGCTTTTTTTGAAGAAAGTCTTAGCGTTCTGGCATGTATATTTCCAGGGACATGATTAAATATTCACACAACGACTCTGATAGTAAATTTGACCAGATTTTAGTAAAAAACTTAATTTTGATTCGTACGAATAGTTTCGGAATTATAGTGAAAAATCTGCAAAATAACGTGTATTTTACAAGAGTGCGGGTTTTTTTTAGTATGGTTTAAAAGAACATTATTAAAACCTTATACATAATGGTCTAATAGTAAATTTAATCAGCTTTAAGATGAAAACAAGTAATATTGAATCGGACAAATAGTTTCGGAGTTATAGACAAATGTACGACAAACATGTTTTCGCGGAGAAGTGGGACTGACCGCCAGTAGGCCAATTCCTACATTTGTTCCAAGACCCTAATAGTCCGATTTCAGAGTAATTTTTTTCATTTCGTAGGAAATAATTCCAGCTACAATTAATATTAATTAAGACTTTTTTTGAAAAAAACTTCGTTTTCGTTTAATAGGTAAAAAAACGAAAATAGCCGGTATTTTGGGCGTTTTTTAGCGATTTTGGGTATGAAGCCGACGTTTTTCGTGGTAGCAAACTTTAGATTCGGATTCAGCACCCCAAAAAACATAAAGATTCGTTGAGAATAAATGTTCGGCAGTTTTTTCTTGAAATCGGACTTTTGGAGTGATTTTTCTTTGTGTGCGTGCCTCAAGTCATTCTCTTATCAACGTATTATAAAAGTCTAATTTGAATTCAGAAACATAAAATAAAAACTGATTGAGAAATTACTTGTATATATTTTTTTCAGCATGACTGTTTAGTAACTAGACTATTATGTTTAAAACTTAAAAGCCTTTCCCTTTACTATTCATTTAAATAAATTCAAACCAAATCCACTCTAACAGCTATTTACAGAGTGCTCCAAATGTAACAGGTCAATACCTTTAGAGTATAAGCAAACACATAACCCCTCCAATCCTTTCAGCGGGATAAATTGAAGGCGGAGATGCTAGAGGATTAAGTTTGACAAGGATTGGACTAGGGAAAGATGGAAGGGGATAGAGTTGGTAAATGGAGTGACAGCGTTGGCTGGAAGAGACGGATCTATCCTGGGTGGAACTTATAGCCTGGATTATGCTTCCAGCTACGGTGTGGTCATCAGTTAGGGCCTCTAGTAGCACTTAGTTACAAATCCTCGATCCCAATCCCCTTTGTATGGGGGCCTCTTGTTACAATTGCCTCCCTCAGCCTCCGATATCTTACCCTCCCTAAATTACCATTCAAACAAGATAGAACGATTAACCTTAGGGGTTGGATAATACTGATAAAGACATTGATTGGTTGTGTAGCTTGAAGTGGTGAGTATTGATGCATCACTTAAAGAACCCTGTAATAATTAAAATCAGTAAGTAAAATGTTAAATTTGTTGTTATATACAATTATTATTTTTATATTAAAAGGAGGTCAGTTTATTATTAGAATTAACAATTCTATATATTGTAGGTATATCAATTCCCCATCTTCAAGAATTTAACATATAAAATAATTTCATAAGTTATAAATATCTTTTATCGCAAATATTTGTATAACATTAAACATTACCTTATATATGTATTTGTATATTTTGTATCACATACAAAATTTTTGTTTGTATTTAAAAAGAAAACATAGTACTATCACATATCTAATTACATCCCTCATCTGACATGCTCATTTTAGCAATTACGTATGGGATCAAAAGGTTTATAAACATTGCTCATAATAAAAACATTTTACATATTTAAATCCGACTCCTTTAACATAACTTGACAAATGTTGAAACTTTCCGATTATTTACAAAAGAATAATTTACAACAGAAATTAGACCTATTTGGACAAATGGGGTTGAGCTTTGGGGCTCCACTAAACCATCCAATTCATCTCGTATCCAATTCTTATATTCCAAAATCCTCGATGCTCCTTATTTCGTCACAAACAAACTCATTCACAAAGATTTTAATGTACCTCACGTTTCTGACTTAGCTTAAACCAGCTATCTATCCTTTCATAGTAAACTCCATAACCTTTCAAATCCCCAAGTAACCCAGTTCGCTTCCCACTCTATTCCAGATAACCCTCCGAGGCCTCTGAAAAGAAGATGGTAGGACTTTCTAATATAGAACTCATTGAGGTGGGTAGGATCAGTGGGTAGTTGCTTTTGAAATGTAGCCACTACTAGAGATGTGTCCACTAATAGTTCATTTACGTAAATGTTTCTATTTTTTTTTTTTTTTTTTACTAATCTATCTAATATGAGGACGTAAATAATGATACAATATACAAAAAATGAATGATTACTTTTCATCTCTCATACTACCTAGAACATAAAACATCATTAATTCGTTTGATGTAATCCATTGATTATAGAAAGATAAGTTAGAGACATAAATATCTATTAACTATCAAATGAATTTTTAAAATCTTTCAAGAGTGAAAGAAGAAGCAAATTGAGCGGATGCTATTTTGAAGTTAATTTAGTGGTTGTCTACCAGACTCAGTTCATACATCAGTTCTAAAATATTGAAACCTTAGGTCACCTAATCCGGGAAAAATCGAAAATAATTAATTTTATTTAAGTAAGTATTATTTCAAACAAGTTATGTAGTTTGCTTATAATCGGAAATGATACCTAAATGCTACAGTGACAGATTGAAAACGCTGAAGAAACAAAGGACGTTGTTTGTAGAAGAGATCTCGGACCAGTTTCAATATTGACCTTTCCGTGATCAATATCTGCCGCCTCTTCTTTAACATCTATTTGATAAAGTCCACGAGAGCTTTCCACGTTGAGACTACTTTTTAAATCACGACCTGTTGAACATCTGGCTAAAACTTTATAACATGAAAGAAAAGGAAGATGACAACAGGCAATGTGATAGAAAGAAAAATAGAAAGGAAAATTATAAAGTTTTCATTTATAATTGATTAGAAGAAAATATTATTATTGCGGTAGGACATCCTAATGGAGTATACATTTTGAACTTTACAGAGAAATACGAAACTTGGGTTAGAATTTAGATAAATATAAAACCACCGAAAATCCGTTGCAATCTCCAGCCTTCACAAGAATTTAAGAATGCCATGACCTTATCGGGTAATCAGATTTTGGAGTTTTGTGTAAAAAAAAAAATTAAGTTTGAAATTTTCCCTCCAGGAAGTATCCTAGCTCCCATCCTCTACACAGTGTATACAGCTGACATCCCAACCTATCCTAGCACTGTCCTCACCACTTACGCTGATGACACATGTTTGTTATCAGTAACTAATGATCCCTTCACTGCATCCCAGGCACTCCAATCCCACATCATAAACCTTCAAGAATGGTGTCAAAAATGGAGAATTAAAATAAATCCAAATAAATCCCATCAAATAACCTTTACCCTCCATCGTAAACCTACGACATCCTGTCCTACGGTATCCTTTAATGATATTCCTCTAATCCCTGTTGATCAAATCCGTTACCTGGAACTCCATTTGGACAAACGTCTCACTTGAAATCCACATACAAGACTAAAACGACAAGAAACTGCCCGTCGTTACAGACTACTTCAACATGTACTAGACAAACGTTCAAAGCTCCCAATTAATGACAATAGACTCATTTACATGACTGTGATTAGACCTATTTAGACGCACGGAATTGAGCTTTGGGGCTCTACTAAACCATCTAATTCATCTCGTATCCAATCCTTACAATCCAAAATCCATCGAAAAATCCTCAATGCTCCTTACTTTGTGACCAATAAACTTATCCATAAAGATCTTAATGTTCCATATGTTTCTAATTTAGTCCAAACCAGATACCTATCCTTCCATAGTAAGCTCCATAACCACTCCAATTCATTAGTCTCCCAACTTGCTTCCTCCTCCATCCCTGATAATCCTCCGAGGCGTCTGAAAAGAAGATGGCCTAGAGACCATTTAGTGTAGATATTATTGAAGTGCTACTAGTGAGTAGTTCTTCACAAGTTATTTAAGTGCCATTGTATTCACTGTCAACACATTTACTTGTTGTATATTATTTTGTACAGTTGTAAATATCAATAAATGAAAAAAAAAAAAGTTTGAAATATTTTTGCTGCTTGTTGATTATATATCTAAAAGGTGAATCATGAAATATCAAAAGAAAAAAAATATTAAACTAAGTTATAATCAAGTTTTATTGCGTTATCCTTATAGCGTTCAGATTGAAGTAATCACTAGTAAATTGAAAATAAATATGTATATAAGAGAAATATTTCTAATTTTATCATAAAACCAAAATCATACTAATTAATTTTGATCTGTCTTTAAAAAAAATCAATATGCTGGTTTTCGTTATTGGATGAACAACCAAAAATGGTTGATGAAGCGACAAATGATACCAACTGCCTGATATAATTAAAATTTGACGCAGATGGATATTAAGAATTTCTAAAATGGCTGAGTCAGGCTTTAGAAATTCCAAATTATTCATTAGATAATGCTACTTGTAATGATTGGAATGAAACTGACAGGTGAACCACTGATCGTTTTTTGAGCCATAGAGTAACCAATGGAAACCAATCTGATGGTTTTTCTGATAGAGTTCAATTTTATTCTTTACTGATGCGTTATAATAGATAACCTTAGAACCAGTACAGAAGGAAAAGGTCAGTATGCAGAGAGCCATACTTAAGTCTTCGTCCAACATGGCAGATTAAGAGGCTCGCAATGGATCAGTATGATGTTATGGAAAGACGCTCATTCCAAAAGTTCTAATCTAAAAATATATTAATAACAATAATTCTTAAGCAATTAAACAAAAAGAATTAATGAATAATTAAAATATTGATCCTAAAGTATACGATATGTAACACAAAAAGTAAATTTTTAATCTATATCAGTGAAATTTTCAAAACTTTATTAAAATCTTTCAAACCATCCTCTGGCTGGTGGCCTATCCAGTTCCACGCATTCCCATAAACAAACTCAAAGATTAGGGGCAGAAAAAGTAGTGATATCACTGATGAAGTAGAGACATCAGCGCTGGGATATCTTTGATCTTAGAGGGATAGGTTTGGTTAGGGGATTCCTGAGCTGAACGTTTATTTTATTTAATGTATTGCGTAGTCAGAGGTTCATTTTCATTTGCATTTTTTCTCATTTTCCATATTGTATGAATGGGTTCATAACCATCTACATTACGTGTTGCTCTAAATTGAGGCAGATTGTTGTATTTACCGAATACAATTAAAAAAAAATGAGATCGGTAGTTTCAATATTTTAAAAATCTGTTGTGGATTCAGCAATCTGATCAATCCTCGTACTGGAGAAGGTAGAAATGGAACTGATGAAGGTAGGAAGGTTTGATTTCCCACAGACATAATAGATCGATTTTTATGTATTCTATGTATATGTTATACATTAAAAGGCCGTTTTGGTAGACCTGCAACTATCGAATTGGTGCGGTAGACCATTTCAATCCATCTTTCTACATACAACGATGCATAGCGCTAGCTCATTTAAGCCCTTTGGGTAATGCTTCAGTAATGGCCTGGCCGACCGGGCAAGTAGTGGACGAGTTTATGTTATGTAAAGCAGGCCTAAAAGCCTCGGTTAACTAATTAATCCGAACAACAAGCAGCGACGGAGATCGATAGTCTCGACCATAGCTGTGGCTGGACAAGGGTTCGCGGGCACCTACCTCCTGTCACTAAGCCTATAGCTGATCAAACATTCTGTGAATATTCAGCATTTCATTAGAAGGATGACGTAGGAGTAGAACTGGAGAAAATCCAAAGAAAATTGGATTTTCTTATAAATAATCCATATTAAGGATGAAAAGAAAACCCTAAGTTACCATGAAGTAGGCATACTTTAAGCAAGAAGAATTTGTTTGTAAAATTTGGAGAATAATATTTTCCAGTAATATTGTGTATTTTGATCATATAAAAAAAATCAGATTATATAAAGTTTACAGTTTACAGTTCTTCTCAAGAAGAGGAAGTTGAGTTATTTAAAGTACATGAAACTACTCGCCGTTTTCGACTCCTCTAACATTTACTACACAAGCGTTAAAAGGTTCCAATTAACAAAAAAAGACTTATTTACTTGACAGTAATTTTGCAGACCCACTAAATTTTGCAATTCTTCTCGTGCCTAATTCTTATAATCCAAAATCCTTCGTAAGATTCTCAATGCTCCTTATTATGTCTCAAATAAACCATAACGGTCTAAATGCCCCATATGTAGCAGATTTGTCTCTATCGTTCCATCACGAGCTAAATACTTGCAGCCTCTCGAAACTGCTGGTTTCCCAACAACAGTTTCTCCGACTCAGACTGCGAGGCATCTGAAAAGAACATATACTAGGGACATTCTGTTGTAGAACATTTATTGAAGAGTAACTAATGGCTAGTTCTCTACAGGTTATTAAATTGTCATTGTGAGCGGCACATTTACTGATCGTTGTTTTTAAATATCAATATAGTATGAAAAAAACATTTTTTTTCTCTTTTTGTATTTAATACGTTTTTGTCAAATATGTAAATGACAGCAGATAGGTAGAGTAATGGTCGTATATCTTCTGGTATGCCCACTAAAATATAGAGCTAGCAAAGGCATTAGTAAACTAATCTCAATGAAACCAAATTAAATAGATTCGAAGAGCGGACTTATAAAATAGAGCGGACAGTATTGCTAGACTTGATTTTCAACGGAAGAGAACCAGAGATATTTGAAAACAATTAAGAAATATCAACAATACTAAGTAATGGTTTCTCCCTCTATTTAAAAATCGTACAGTTCAAAGGAGTGCGAAATCTAAATAAGCGAATATTAAAAACAGGGGATATTTAAAAAAAAAAAATATTATATTGAAATAATAAAAATATTAATTGCGATATATGTAGAGTTAGGAATAGAACAATATGCCACTTCTAAGGAATTAAGTTCATTAGAATACTCGTTTTAAATTTTTAAACATTTATCTTCAGTTCTAAAGACATATGGATTATGATTTTTACATAATTATAAAAATATAAGGTATTAAATTGAATGGATGTAGGATCATTTTGGAGGAGAGCCAAGGACTAAGCGAAGAGATTGAATTTGTAGCTATTGGTACAAGGAGAGAAGTGTAAGAATATAGAAAAAAATCTAACTAATTAGCTAACTACCATCTTCCTTTCTAGCACGAACAATTTTTCTCTCCTAGTTAAGTGCCAACATACATTGTATTACTTGTTTTATATTTTTACATTCATTCAATAAATATCATTTGAATATCGGATTGGTAATATTCTTGAATTTCGTATGTTTTTGAACTAACATTCTAAACTAGTATTCTAATCAAATTAAGACTATAGCAGTGGGCAATAAATCTTACATTACTTTTTTTTAATTTTTAATTTTTTTTTTATTTATTTATTTTTTTTTAATTGTTTACATAGATCAGAATGCGAATGCGAAAAAATATCTTTTGTAAATCGAATTGCTGATGTTTTTTCGAATATTATATGTTTTTAGAACTAAAATTCTAAACTATTATTCTAATTTAATTTAAACTATAGAAGTGATAAATATTATAACTCAAATAATGTCCTATAAAATAGAAATCTCTTTTCCTTACTCACTTCCACCCTGGCAATTAATTCCTTCTAAATTTAATTTTACTCTTGTAAAATTAATAAAAAACAATTAATGTCAGACTTCGTCAATGTATTTCTTTAAAGAGGCAATTTCCAGTTCTGTAAATACGCAGCTTATATTTACAGACAGATCAAAAACTGATGAAGGTGTGGGTTGCTCAGTGATTATAGGGTCAGTAGTAATACGCTACTCATTACCATCTGTCTTTCTATTTTTTCGGCAGAATTGTATGCAATTAAACTAGCCCTAGAACATATAAAAACACTTGACATGGACCAAAAAGAATACTTAATTTGTTCTGACTCACTTTCGGCTCTCACAAGCATTAGCAACAAAAATAATAATGTTAAAAACCACATAATATCTGAAATAGCCAACTTAATTGAATCCATTTCGAAATTCAAAATTATTAACTTTATGTGGATTCCGGGACATTCAGGAATGGAAGGTAATGAACAAGCGGATTTAGCAGCCAAAGAAGCGTGTTCCCTCTTTCCATTGCCCTCAATCCCTACCTCTATAACAGATCTAAAATTGTTCTTAAAACGTCAGATCAATATAGTTTGGCATGAAAGATGGCTTGGAACCGACAGCAACAACAAACTTAAAAAAATTAAACCAATTCCAGGACCATGGAAAGAAGAACCAGGACCAAGAAAAGAACAAGTCGTCTTTACAAGACTAAGAATTAGACACTCAAAATTAACCCGCAGTTACTTATTGGAAGACAAACAACCTCCAAAATGCAACGAATGTCAGGTAAATCTGACTATAGAACACATTCTTATTGAATGCCAAAAATACAAAAAGCAAAGAAAAGATAACGTACTAACGAATCAAGACATTGCAACATTACTAGAAAACAACTCGTATCTCCACAAACACATTATTCAATTTTTAAAAGAAACAAACCTGTACAAGGAGTTTTAGTTCTGAACCGGAGTATGGTGCCTCTAACCAAATGTGGTGGTACATGGAACCAAAATGTGAATAAAAAAATACAAGTGATAAATAATTCATATTATTTTTTTTTATTATTGTTTACATAAAACAGAAAGAGAATGTAATAATATATATATATATATATATATATATATATATATATTACAATTAATTGCAAAAGACTCATATACATGACTGTGATTAGACCTGTTTGGACGTACGGAGTTGAGCTTAGGGGCTCCACTAAACCATCCAATTCATCTCGTATTCAATCCTTACAATCCAAAATCCTTCGAATAATCCTCAATGCTCCTTACTTTGTCACCAATAAACGTATCCATAACGCTGTCAATGTTCCATATATTGCTGATTTAACCCACACCACATACCTATCCTTTCATAGTAAGCTCCCTAACCACTCAAATCCGTTAGTTTCTCAACTTGCTTCCCACTCCATTCCTGACAAACCTCCGAGGCGTCTGAAACGGAGATGGCCTTGAGACCTTCTAGTGCAGAACTTTTAATAAAGTGCTACTGATGAGTAGCTCTTTTCAAGTTTTGACATGTTATTCTGACCGTTGTCAATACATTTACTTGATGTACATTTTTTGTACAGTTGTAAATTTCAAAAAATGTATATAAAAAACAAAAGTAACTAGTTAGTATAAAATATATATTAGCATGTAACTAAATAATATTCAGTAGATGGTTGTATACCTAAAGGGAAAAAATATGGAACATTTTACGAATAACAGCTATCAATTTTACAACAAATAATTTAGGCATTTCCCGCTCAATGAGGATAATATTTAATATTATGTTCAAAAGAATGTAATAAGATGGCTAAGCCCTAATCTGCAGAAATTTCTTTCCTAAAGAACAAAAAAAAGTAATATAAAAAGGGAATAGAAGGATAAGATTTTCCGGGAACTTGGCCAACTTTAGGGAGTTAACACAGTGGAAAAGGGAAGAACCGTAAAATTATCAGGTATAATCCAAGGGAGGTAGGGACCCCTCCAGCGGCGTCAGGCTTTAGCCCGATCAATTGGAAAGTGATTTTCCCTTGTCGTTCTTCTAGAGGCGACGGAAAACACTGAGGGATTAAGCGACAAAAAAAAAAAAAAAAAGTAAAAGAAAGTATTAAAATCACGGTTGAGAACCTCCGGTAGTGAAGGGTTAGGAAGAACGGAATTATTGTATTCGGTGTTTGGTTTTGAGGGATTGAATTTATTGTATCAACAGGTCCAGCTCTTATTGATTCACTACACCTCACTGCGCTCTTTGTAATTTAAGCTCTGTGCTAGCCAAATAGCTTCGTTCTAAAGCTGCGAATTTCTTGGCAACAGTAGTGAGGTAATGAAAAAAAAAAAAGGACTAAGGCTCAAATTAGAACATTACTTATGAAGGTTTACAATAAAAAACTACAAGCTATGAATTTTCCTTCAATCTACATCCCATATATTTCTCTCCAATGAAGAATCTAATATTTGTACTCGGAACCAATTTGCTAACATTTGCCTGAAAATTAGTACTATTAATATTTTCACTACAAAGTAGTACGGTAAGGACAAAGAAAAAATGGAAAAGAAAAGAGAATACATTTACTTGATGTACATTTTTTGTACAGTTGTAAATTTCAAAAAATGTATATATAAAAAAAAGTAACTAGTTAGTATAAAATATATATTAGCATGTAACTAAATAATATTCAGTAGATGGCACTGAAATAAATAAATTGTTTTTCATTTATTATCTTTCCTATCTTTTCTACAACGAACTTACCGTACAACTTTGTAGAATCATATATTTAATAAAATTATTTACTTATTTCCAACTGTCATTGTTTTGTTATCACTCTATTGGTACATTTGTCAGGTTTATCATATCTATGTCATACGTAATTATGTTATTACTAATTTTCGTATTCATTTGTAATTTAGTTTATTTATTAATTTTTGTCACATTTGTTTTTGTTGGTTTTTAGGTATGATGAAGATCTGCAAGAAAAGGGACAAAGATTTTCATTTGACGTGTTTTTTTTCTTCTTTTTCCGGACTTTTTCTATATATATTTCTTATATTCAACTATACTAATTTTCTGTTTTTCCCTAAATTTAAAGTAGGTACTAATAACGATCTTAAATACAACAGGAAACAAGATGCAATAAGTCCTCATTTTAAATTGATAACACGGCTTCTATGTTAAACTAAAGAAGCTGAATTTATCAAAAATATGGAGGCATCGCCATTTATTGGAATGTTTAAGCAGATAATTATAACAGTTGTAATAATTGTACGTTACTATCTTTATTGAATTACTTTAATTTACTTATTTACTAATCTGTTAAATGTGGAAATATATTTTTTATAATTCATCCCCTAATTTTCTTAGCCATATCGCCAACATGGGGTTTTACTCGTTAGGAGAGTAAAAAAAGGACGGGGAACCAATTTCCTGAACATTTAATACCTCTTTATCACAACCTAATTGGAGCTTGCATTTTTGTGTTTGTCAGGTTTCGTTGTAATTTGCACACATGTCCATGTTCCGGCGCTATGGACCATGAAGGGACCGGCTCAGCAATCTTCCTTTAGTGAGAATCCGATCCTCCCTGGATCCATCTGATCCACTCGGAGGGTTATCAGGAAAAGAATAGGAAGCTAGTTGAGAAACTAATGGATCTGAATGGTTATAGAGTGTATGATGTGTGTGGTTTGGGCTAAATAAGCAACATACGGAGCATTAAGGTCTAAATGATTGAGTGGAGGCCCAAAGTACAAATCCGTATGTCTAAATATGTCTAATTACTTCCATGTAAATAAGTTTTTTGTGATTAATCGGCATCTTTGAACGTTTGTATAGTAAATGTCGAAAATGATGAACGATTTCTTGTCTTTTTAATCTTGTATGTGGATTCCAAGTGAAAAGTTTGTTCAGATGGAATCCGAGGTAGGGAATCTGTTCAACGGGGATTAGTCGACTATTATAAAAGGATACTGAAGGAACAAGAGGTCGTAGTTTTGCAACAATAACAAAAAAAAAAAAAAAAAAAATTAAATGTGAAAAATAGCAAAAGATCTGACAAACTTATTTTTTTAATGTATCCCTCCACACTGATAAAAGAAAGCATTCTTTCGACTTTTCAGCTCTGTTGTTCACCAGAATTAATTTTAATAGCTAGAGGAGTTATCGATCTAGTGATAGGACGAACCTTCGCAAAGCAGCCAATAACCCCAGTGTTTGTTGAGCCGTGAAGGGCAGTTTGCCCAATGATACTCCCCCTCTCTCCACTCCCCAGCTCGCTTATTAACGTCACATATCTTCACCTTTACTCAGGATAAATGACTTCATCGCAAACACAGTTTTCCATTAGCTGAAGTAATTGATATGTTTGATATTTGATAGGCTTGAAGCTCGTTATAACGTATCAGCCGTTACTGGGGCGGGATTAATATAGCGATATTTACATTATACATAGGGTCCCTTTAGCCTGTTTCATAATTAAAGGTCTCTATGTAATTTAATATTTAAAAATTCAAAATATATGTTATTAACAATTATTTAATTATTTAATTAAAATTAAATTTAATATATACATTCATGTCTCAATATCTGCTGAAAGAGAAAATTGCAACACAGTATGGCTTTCAGCAACACATGATTGCTATTCAACGTGAATGTTTCTATACATCGCACCAATTTTGAAAGTTAAATACTTTTCAATTTTTCGTTTTACTGTGGTATTGAGTGGGGGTCTGAGTAATTAATCCAAGCTGCGATAGCAATACACCAAAAACATTGGGACAAAGTCAACTAACTTCTGAATGATTTTTAAGTTAAAAGACTGAAATTGATGACTTCAGAAGGAGATATGTTGGTCAATAGTACGGGGACCTTCGAGGAAAACAATTAATATTGAACTACAATATTGTAGGGGGTTCATAATATCAATTTGTAATACCATAATATAGTTTTATTTTTAAATTGCAATTGTAAAATCATCCGTAGAATTCGCAATGCTCCTTACTATGAGGAACAAATCCACAATGACCAATGGGACATATCGCACACCGAGAATGAAAGGGGCTCATTGTACGATTCACAGGAACGGTTTTTATATTTAGAGCTTGCGGGCCTTCTTCTAGTGTAAGCGTTTGCCTCTAGTAATGTAAAAAGGCACAAATCAAAAAAAAAAAAATTAAAATTCTGTTCCTTGTCGTTGAAAAAATTTGGAAAGGATCGGAAAAACGTTATTAGGCTAAAGACAGTAAACGGGATTTCCCGAAAAGCACCACTTTTTGTGTTGTGCCTTTTCCTTTTGGATGTGCGATATGATGCATTCTTGGGCGCAGACCAGGTTCTTTTATAACTTAACTACACTACCTCCCAAATCAATTTGTATCTTAACTTGCTTACCGTCCTATTTCTGATAATCCTCTAAGGCAAGTAAAAAGCAGATTCTCGGAATCTTTTATAATAACTTAAGAGTGGGACAGATATATTTCACCACCTGTGTAGAGATTGATTATGAAATCTTGTCACAAAGCGCACAATACAGACAGATAGGTCCCACCTCATACCTGCTAGCTTAATTTTTTTATAGGCAAAAAATATTTTTCTCATGCTTAAAATAAGTTCCTGGAACTGTTTCGTTCAAACATATTTTTAAATTTGAGCATGATACAGACTATTTCAACAATACTAGACAAACGTTCAAAGCTCCCAATTAATTACAGAAGACTTATTTACATGACTGTGATTAGACCAATTTGAACGTAAGGAGTTGAGCTTTGGGGCTCCAATAAACCATCCAATTTATCTCATATACCATCTTTACAATGCAAAATCCTTCGAAAAATACTAGATGCTTCCTACTTTGTCACCAATAAACTTATCTATAAAGATCTTAATGTTTCATATATTGCTGATTTAGTCAAAACCAGATGCCTATCGTTTCATCGTAAGCTCCATAACCACTCAAATCCTCTAATTTCTCAAATTACTTCCCACACCATTCCCGATAATCCTCCGAGGCGTCTGAAAAGATCTTCTAGTGTAGAATTTTTATTGAAGTGCTACTGATGAGTAGTTCTTTTTAAGTTTTGACATGCTATTGTAATAGTTATCAATACATTTACTTAATTAATATATTTTGTACAGTTGTAAATTCCAATATGTATATATAAATTTAGCATAAGTACATCTTTTCTATAAAGGGTTAAAAGACTTTGGGAAGATACAAACTTTGGCTGGCTGTTTTACTCTACTGCACATATTCTATGCATAGCAGTAATGTAATGTCTATTCAAACATAAAATTTGTAACATAAACATAAAAGAATGCAAACAGCGGTGGAATTAAAACTTGGTGCCCTCAGAAGCCACTTGGGTATTTGTATAATTTTCACCTAAGCCGCAGAGTTGGGCCATATATAAGCCAGAGTGTCGAGCTTTAGTCGAAGCTCACTGAATATTTAACGCTGAGCTCCGACTGAATGTCACTTTGAAGTTTTTTGGAACTACAGAACTAAACAATGGAGTTTACTTGATGTTGAAAAGTAAAAAAAAATAGCTTTACAACGAGCTATTATAGAGCTATATTCTTTTTTCTAACTCTGTGCGTCTAAGTGCAGAAATGAGTTCTATCAAACATAAAGGGACTTTGCTGAGTTATTTTTTTTAGTTGGTCAAAAGTTGTAAATTTTTGTGGAAAATTTTGGGCGAGAGCGTTTCGCGTAGTTTGATACGCTCTAGCTCTATTGGTGTTGCTCGTATCGCAAATTTGACGACCGTTTCCTTATCAGCAATTAAATGGATAATATTTTTGCCATACAAGATTGGTTGCTAGGATCTACTGTTTATGAGGTATATTGGTTTGAATAAATAAAGTCAATGTTTGCCTACATTTTTTAAGTATAGGGACTTTTTTTTTTTCTAGGTCTAGCAATGAAGATGTTCCTTCCCTATTCAGTACAAGATAATAGAACAGCGATTCGACAGATTAGGCTAATCATAATATAGCCGTTTAGACGGGTGCTTATTGATTGATACAAGGTTATTGACTTAGGCATTAGCAGGGACAGGGAGGGTGTTTGATTAGATTTTGTGAGGGTTTGCTAAGACGTTGGAGATTGATTGATGGCCAATATGATTGATGACATGGCTCCTTTCATTAATGGATCCGATATTAGGAGGGTGCAGCCGATTAGATTTAGATCACGCCCGGTCAATTTGTGGTCCGGGCCATTTTGGCCTTAGAAAATAGCTAAGGGTGGTCTAGGGATATTTATTATATTTTTAGTATGACCCAAAGGATTCGTAGACTAATCGTCATTCATATAAGTGATTTGGAACATTTACTAGTAATAAAATGCCTCAATAAGTTATAAAGATCCATTTTAGACAGTACACACGACTCAATTTTTAGGTTGAGGTGAGGGGAAGTTTCACTGAGCTACAGATAGTAGCTGCACACACATTACGGTATCTAACATTTTATTTATGCATGGTTAATTAAATGGGTCACCTCAAAAACGGCGCAACCCACAACTTTTCAGAAACAGAGATTTTGATGCATAATGCATCGTGAATAATATTGTTTCCCTTCCCTGAGGTTGGTTGGTAGCCTTGATTATAGCAGGGAGGGGTGAGTGGCGGACGATATTTCATAGCTACAAGGTAGTAATTCTCAGTAAACACCTTCGCTAAAACGAGGCTGCCGTCCGGTGATAAAAATCGCCTAAATGCGGGTAAAATACAAAAGGTTTTTTATTGCCTAACTCACAATAATTGTCCGGAGAAAGTAAGCGATGAAGTTACAGAGCTCATTAAGACCCATATTTCATCCTTTACCAAGCAGAAGAATCATTACTCTCACCATGCATCCTTGTTTTATGATAAAAGAGGTACCAAAACTAAAAAGGTTCATTTTTACCCAAAAGTACCCACCATCTTCCTCTGTTTGCGGAGGAATGGTCAACAACGGCGTAACCCGTGCGGGTTAGTATGTCGTTGCCAGAATTTATTATATACCATTTTCATATTTTTCTTTGACTTGGGCATTGAATATAGCTGAACGTTTTTACAAGGTTGCTTGTATAAATGCAAATAACACAACTACACTGTTTTCAAGTTAAAAACCAAATTGCTCTAAATATTGAACACATTTTAGGCTCTGCTGAAAAATTTCGAATATGTGGGTTACACCATTGTTGAGGTGACGGAATCAATTATTGACCACTTCTACTCGAATTTTTTGCCGAAGACTAGTTTCTATGGTTACACATTCACCCTCAATTTCGAGGAGGCAAAATGCAAGAGCTTCTTAAATCTATTAGAACCTAGAGTAGACTGTTTATTCATCAATCCTAATTGTATTGATCCTTCTATATATCGATTCATTATTAGTTTTAGTTTATAATCTTCCTTAATACTTTTATAACTTAGTTAATACCATTATAAGATATATCAAAGAGACATTCTCGCTAGAAGCAAACTAGCATTAACTCGGAATTATACTGCTCAGTAATTAGGACAGGGGGATAACTGAGACAAAACGACTTGGGACTGTTGGCTATCTCTTCTCCCCAGCCACGGGTCGAACAGATCTCTCCATTGTTCCAAGTTTGCTAACAGTTGTTACGGTCCATTAGTCTTCTCAACTTGGATAAACCTTAGCCTCTATAATGGAGGGAAGATCCAGTCATTGTCGTGATCCCAGATGAAGTCAGGCCAAGTCTTTCTAAGCCAAGGCCTAAGTTGGAGGCATCGATAGGAAAATAGGCCTTTAATAATTTGAGAAGCCAAAGAATCACTCAAGCAAATGTTCAAAGCGATGGAGTTTACTGTCGTTCTAACTTCTATATCATATCCCTAAGGCTGTAAAGCTCTTAGTAAATTTGGTTACTATTTTAGGTGCCGTGTATAGGAAATATATATAGATTAATACAAAAAATATATATAATCTGTATTTCATATCACAAATTAATTCAATTTTTTTAAGTAAAAAAAAAAAAATAAAATGAATGATTAAGGTTTGAAGATAGTAGCGAAATAAAAGAAGTGCAAAATCATTAATTAATTTCTAATTAATGACCATTCTATTTTATCAGATAAATGTCAATTGAATTTTGATTCCCGACACAATACATTTTTCTAAACACGGAAGTTTTCCCCCTTTATTTTGTTTTATTCAAAATTTGTTCAATTCAAAAAATTTTGACAGAAATTGACAACAATAAAAGTAATAATTCCACACAATGTTGTTAACAGTCAAGGAACAACTGATCCGAATACTATAAGGGTACAAAGACAATTAACATTACAGAGGCCAATTAATTAGGAATCCATCGCAAGGCCTGAGTGAGCAGGCAATATTGACGTCTAGAAGCAATATCCCACTGATCCGGGCTCAAGTAACATCATTCAACATCTAATTACTCACTGGATCACTCAGATATCTATATTCTAATATCTTCTACCATAATAACAATGTCTGTGGAATGAAGGGATAGTATGTCATATCCCAGAATAAGATTTTAAAAACACCACGTAGAAAAAAAAAAGAAGTTATTTTCATTTTCATCGTTATTTTAGTTAGTTTTATAAGATCCAAAGAACTTAAAAATAAAATAGTTAACAAATCAGAAATCGAAGTAAAATGATTAAAATGCATTATAATTCTTAGCTGCAAAACTACTCTGCCTGGAAACTGAGGTAGGTACGCATGATGATACAGAAGGATCAATGCAATTAAGACAGATGATTTAACTTCCATTGGAATTATGTTTGTTTGAAAACTAGTTTCGAATGTTGAACATTCATCATCAGTTGTAAAATATACAAAATTGTCATGTAACCGGCACTTAGTTACATAAATTACATATATAATAAAGTTTATAAAAACGTGAGATATGAAATCAAATATATTGGTACTCCCTAAATCCAATCCAAATTAAAATGGGATTATTTTTTTTTAATAACATTTGTTAAAATCCAATCCAGATTTTTTTTTAGATGACCATATAAATATTTCCAATAGTTCCATTTAAAAATTTTTTTTTTGAAGGAACGAGAAATAAAACGTCATAGGACAAACCGAAAGGTCGCATTCTACCTTACCCTTTTTACTCTTCTTGAACTCTTTCAGAATTTCGTTTGTCTCCTTAAGAGAGTATATAACTATAATATATAATTATATATAACAAAGTGTTATGACAATTATGTATGTTTTAGAACTGATGATAAATGTCTGAAATTAGAAATTAGTTTTCATATAAAATTATTCCAATTACCAATCCTAATAAAAATAAGTAAATAAAAACAACAAAAACTAAAACCTACAGGATCATTCTTATATGTTAATAACAGGTGCAAAATGAATTCACAATAAACTAAGGATTAGCCATCAATGTATGAAGCTTTTTAAAATATATTTGGTCTGAGGAAAAATGAGTATTGGAAAGTTAAGAAAGTTATTCAATGCGCAATTGTGGAACATTCGTCCGGTAAATATAGTTCAAGTAATCAATCGCAGAAAAAAGTAATCAGTATTCAACTGGGATGAAAATGTCTGAGACGTAGGTGGATAGATTTTGTTGAAGCTGATGCTATGGATTCTTATTCGGTGAGGTGGAGTCGAATGTATGCGGCTAGCGGCTGCAGCCGTCATCAAAACTTCGAGTTTATTGAGCCTATTAATTTATATAATAAAATTAAGTTTTGTAATAAATGAAGGTTTCGGATAAAGGGGGTATGTAAGATATTTTAAAAAATACAATCTGGTTCATTGGGTGAAAAACTTATGAGCAGAAGTGTTAGGTAGCAAAATCTGAATATTTTAAAACAACTAGAAAAAGAGTATGAAAGAAGATAAAGAAGCTATGTAAGATTTTCCTGCTAAAAGAAAATGTAAAAAAAAAAAATTTAACATAAATTCATCAAATTTGTGTTTTGTTACATAACTGCGTCTTCCATCAAATCCTTCAAATATTTAATAAGATTTTTAAATGTTGAAGTAAAAATTATATTTCGGGCCATACCTATACATATTTATAGTTTTGATGTTTTTTTTTTTTTTTTTTTTTTTTTTTTTTTTTTTTTTTTTTTTTTTTTTTTTTTTTTTTTTTTTTTTTTTTAATTTCCTTTGAATTATTTTATAGTTTATTCTTCTTTCTCTACCTCTTTTGTGCTGCTAAGCGTGAAGGTACTGCCTCTGCCCAAAGGTCCCTAATATTTATCCCAAAAGAGATATTTTCTTTAATTTAAAAATTTCACATACGTGATTGGTTTAATTTTCATTTGAACTTTCATATACCTTGATCAGAAGAAATAATTTGAGAGAAATGGTTGGTTTCAATTTACTAAAGTTGTTGTAAAATGGATTGGACTGCTATAAGTAAAAAATTTAGCTCCAACTATTCGTTTCTTTCATCTCTAGACAAACAGCCATAGGCACTATACCTATTAAATTTATGGTTCACAAAATTAAAAAAAATCGTAATTCTAATAGGGGAGGATGCAAATCGAAACATTAATAAATATTAATCATTAATTTTAAAATTAAAAAACAAAACAAAAAAAACTGCTGTTATAAACCCAATATATTATTAAGAATATAAATATTCTATTCCAACAGCAACAGGCGATTCCGGGATGTAAGGAACGGCAAACCATGAATACTTGGCTTTGTCCCAGGAATTTTATGCGTTTTCCTGCGGACTTCGCAACATACTCGTTATAAAATAAGTACTTAGAGAGTAGAAAACTTCCTGTAATAAATTGATGTATTTATGGTAAGTGTTCACAATATACAGAAAATACAAAAACATTAATCAACAATAGTTTCTACTTATAGATTAATAACTGTTGCTATTTCGTAAACATAAAATTTATAGACGTGCCTCAGTTTCAATGAAGCTAAAACTAAATCTCTAACTATCGAAGGAGGCAACGAGAAACTCAAATGAGCATAGTTTTCCCCTCCTTATCAAGTTTACATACCTTGAGTCACAGGTCAAATCTGATAAAAAAGATTTTCTGGAAACAAAGCCTTGTATAAAAGTTCCAAATATATCTCTTGGTTTACTGAATTACTTTAAGAGTCGGTTTATCATGAGAAACTGATCCTCTGCAAAACAGATATTCGCATGTGCCTTAAATGTGCTTCTTAGAGATGCGGCCTATACATAAAAGATGAATGAATCGAGTAAAACCTTCGAGTTAAAAATCCTGATAACTATGTGTGGTCCTGTACTAAAATGTAAAATGGGGTATAGTTCAATCAAAAATGGAAGAGTTGTCTTGGAGGCAGATTCTGCAAGGACGGAAATAGATGTAGTTTTTAGGAAGATCTTAGATTTATTTTGGGTAATGACCGAAGAATTGACCCAAAAACTGAAAGAGGTAGTATAAGATCTCCGAATTCGTTCATCGAGACAATGAGTGAAGGTTACTATTTGAGTCTATTTTATTTTTTGCCACAGTAATTTTTTATTAACAGTAACTAAAATAATTAGTAATAAAATGAGGAATTTGGATATATAATTGAGTATTTTTTTTTTTATACAGCGAAATACACTAAACAATTATAAAGAAGAGCCAAAAACAGTTACTGTTGAGTACCTCTCTTTTGTGTAAATGAAAACAAACTCAAAACATATTTGACTATTTAAGAAACTGGGACTACTTCAACATTTACTAGACAAACGTTCAAAGCTCCCTACAAAAGACCATTTACATGACTGTGATTAGACCTATTTGGAGCTAAACCATCCATCCACATTCATCTCGTACCCAATCCTTACAATCCAAAATCCTTCGAAAAATCCTCAATGCACCTTACTTTGTCACCAATAAACATATCCATAAAGATCTTAATGTTCCATATGTTGCAGATTTAGCCCAAACCAGCTACCTATCCTTTCATAGTAAGCTCCATAACCACTCAAATCCCCTAATTTCTCAACTTGCTTCCCACACTATTCCTTATAATCCTCCAAGGCGTCTGAAAAGAAGATGGCCCAGAGACCTTCTAGTGTAGAATTTTTATTAAGTGCTACTGATGGGTAGTACTTTTCATGTTTTGTCACGTTATTCTAATAGTTAACAGCACATTTACTTGATGTATAAATTTTGTACAGTTGTAAATTTCAATAAATTGTTATTAAAAAAAAAAAAAAAAAAAAAAAAAAAAAATTTAAGGAATAAGATTATCCGCGGTTGTCGCCCCACCCGATTTTCAGATAGTCAAAAGTTTACTGCAAATGTGTCGTCAGTCATAAGGTTTCCATACAAATCCAATGAAGTCATTCAATATCACAATAGGTCAAGCTACAATGAAACGGTAATGTACAAATGAATTGTTTAATAAAAATTATAAGGTGGTCAGATTTCCAGTCTTAAACGTTACAGTATTAGTTTTAAGAAACACCTCCTATTGACCCAACTAATTCCCTTGGGACGTTCATTTGTCCCGTTTCGGTAGTATTAACCGATACGATATACGATCTTAAGCAAAATGTCGAGGATTCGAATTCTACCTGTGTGGATTAAAATTTATTTTTGTGGTGGTTGAAGGGAATCTTGATCTTCCCAACATGGCTAGAACAGGCTGGTAACCTGTAGAATAACCCGTCCTTCCTACCCTAGTTGGAGTTGAAAAGGACGTTAAGCTCAACAAAATTCATTTAACAGAAAAATATACACCCTAACCATAATTGTTAAACTAAGAATTGTAAAATCAAATCATTCCTTTGTTAAGAATAAACAAGTTGGTTGACAGCTTTCAGTTTTCTAACTTAAGCATCTTAACATAGCTTTTCTGTTCCAAATTCAATTCCGATTAAATGATTATTGTGGTCTCGGAGTATACATTCAGCTTGATGAACGATGGTTGAAAAATGATTCCAAATTGAGTTATTCAATCTGGAAGCATTAGCTTCGCGTGGAATTGGAGTATACAGGTGGCATGTGCTCCCGAAAAGAGGCCAATACACGCGGAGCCTGAACATAAATTAACCAACAGAACAAGCGAGCGAGGTGTTGAAAGAGATTTCCAGTTAATTCCTTGCCATTAGAGTTACATCCGGTGAAGTTGGCAGACGGTCAAACGGAAATCCGCTCGTTAATCTTTTCCGAGTTTTCACACTTTGTCTTAACTGGAGATTTATCGGTTTGGTTCAAGTCAACCTTCGCTTTAAGAGAAAAGTTGTTACGCTCTAGGTTTGAGTTAAGGCTCGAATTTAACCGATACTTCTACAGTAAATTGTAAGATCCATTTTTTATATTTCCTCTCTTCAGTTTTGTTCAACTAAGTCATATTCCATGATTAGAGCTTTCAGAAGTATGCAAGTACGCATAAATTTGGAAGCACCATTTACATCCGTCCAAAAACTAAAAAAGAATTCTTTTAGATGGGAATATTTTTGCGATAACATAAATAAGGAATAGTAAACATATGGAAATGAATGAATAATACCATTAACCCTCAAAAGGCAAAGTTAGTGTCAAATTGATTCGACTCATGTGAGCGCTCTGCGAATGCATCCTAAGGGTTTTTTTTCACTGGATTTCAGAAATCCCTCTTTCGTAGGCAAGTTGTATCTCCAACGTACGTTTAATAATGAATGAAGCCTCTGAACTTGGGGTCAGTTTGATCCAATCTTACTATTTGTTTGAATATTTTTTAATCCTAGTATTTCAGTATAGTAAGGGTGAAATAATGTATCTACAAATCATGATGTTAACATGAATTTGGATTTGGAAAAATATTGTGAAACTATTCATAAGATCAGCCATTTCTGTTCTTATTTTTAGAGGACTTCGCCTTAGAATATTGTTATACATCTCCCTGGCTCTAATTGTGAAGCTAGAGAGAAAAATAGTCTCTCTGATCTTGTTGAGATAACAACAAGCGATCTATTTGATGTATCGATGAGTTAGAAAAAACTTTTAGAAGGAAAAACAATAAGTTTTAAAGAGAGAGTACACCGATGAGATAACGATCTCTTACAGCGTAGGATGATGAGATCAGGGTGAGAAATTAAGAAGTAATGAAGACAATAATGAAGGCATAACACAAAAAGATTGTCCAAGAATAACAAGATTGACGGTAGGGATCGCGGGAAAACAGTTACGAACACTTGATTTTGGAAGAAGCAGTTTATTATGTTACGTATGCATCCTCATTGACAAAATTATTTGGCCTAATGATTATCAACTAAGCGGGATTTTAAAGCTTGGTATTTTATGTTGAAAAGAAATTCAGAATTATATATTTTATTTTTATTTTTATTCATTAATGAGGATCTATTATAATAATCGTACATTAATAGACTTGAAACTTCTAGAAATTCGATTGCATATTTAGCTCTGCTTTAATATTTCCTAATATCCCAGGTGTTAAGTTCAAAATGACTTTGTAACTGAATAACTAATAATGGAGCATTTCAAACAGGCTCATGAATAAATGGGGACACTATTCAAATATACACATCAATCCTGGAAGGTGACCTATCCCAGACAATGAGACTACGATAATTATTTATGAACTTTTCCTGACTCCTGTCAACACTTTGGAAATGGACGATCATTTCCATTGTGTAAAGTTAGTTCTATATTTGAATAAAATTGAATATACAAATTTATTCTAGATTAAATTATTTATTTTACATAGGACATACAATGACTCCAGGATTAAGCGCTATATCAATCACTAAAATAAATATATATTTGATGTGCACTTCTCTTCAAATTGATACCTATTTAAGTTGAGGAAAGTTCATACCGTCTGAATTGTGAATCTTATTTTACATTGTTTGTCTCCAGTAATATTTTTTTTCTATCAATGATTAAAAATGAGAGGATCCATTGGAGAATATAGAAGGCTAATCAATGCGAAATTACTCGAATTTTATGTGATAAAGATAGTTTAGATATTATATAATCATACTAAACACAAATACTGCTACACATTCATGACTAGATCACAAAAATTAATTAGTATTGAGCAAGAGAGTAATCATCTGAAAAGTTGACCGAGCTATAGATGGGAGAATTGCATTAAGGCTGATCTTGCGGATTTGGGTTAAATTTTAGTGGGATGGAGAAATATTGAACCTTAAGGTTCGCAGGGACTTTAATTTGTGTCTACAAATTACATTGTATAGTCAGATATTGGTGGTGTGAAATTTCATGTTATTTATGTATGTACATCTTATATGTTCAATGATCTATACAGGCATTCGGATAGTGTTTAAATCTGGACCTGCGTTATCAACATTAAGCTTGCTAGCAATTGTGAAACCAGAAAATATGAATCATATTGTGAATATGAATCATAACTAAAACACATTTTTTGAATCGTTACTATTTTATTTTTGACGTGCTTTATAATTTTTGGGGTAGATCAAATCTGCATTTTTTGGAATAAAAGGAATAAAAAGATCAAACAATTTTTCACATAAGGACCGAAATACATTTAGATAGATAAATCCCGCTCATTCATATAATAGAAGAATTGCTATTACTATTCTTTTGGTTTACCAAACGCAAATTTATAAAGGTAAATTAATAAATGTATCCTATATAACATATTTTTAAGATACCTGTTGTTGGTTTGTTTTTATAGCAAGTCACGTTCCTTATTTTATTTAATTTTAACTCAAAATTTATTAGAAAATAACTACAAACCAATAATAATTTCACTGTTTCTTTTTCTTTTACAGTATACCAGTCATTCCCTTTCAACAGGAAAATTCGTTATTTATTTATTGAGGACTTCAATAACTCAGGAAAGAGTTGTACCAGGCAGTCAAACCCCTCGGGGTCATATCTGAAAGTAGCCAAGACGAGGCAATAGCAGAAGGCACCCTGAAGAGGTAGGGAATTGGATAGCCCTGTAGAGCGGTTTGGAGCCAGGAAAACGTGATAGGAATGGATCTTTCCTCTTCCAGCCACTGGAACAGCAATCCTTTCATGGAGTCCCGAGGTCTTTGTCGTTTCCTCCTCAGATTCAGTTGGGCTTTGGAGCAACCTCTCTTGTTTATAGTAAAGAATGATTCATTACTGTAAAGAATTGCTATACAAATTTGTAATCTATACTGTTATATAAAAGGACAAGCCATTTTTCGTTTGTGATCACAAACCACAAAAAATGCTTTACCAATCTGTACCAAATTTTAACATTATCTTTATAGTTCCAAAAAGGTTCAGCAGTAATTGAATAAAGTGATTTTAAATTAATTTATAACTACAAAAAGCGATAGTATGTGGATAACAGTGAAGTTTGAAAATTGACCAATAGGTGGCGAGCGCCATTCTGCATGAGTGGGTACAAAGGTACGGTGTTATATACAGCTTAAAATTGTTGATTTTCAATTTGTGATTTAAAAAAAATTGCCTATATTCAATTGGGTTATTTAAAAAGTGATGTTTGAAAATCGTAGCGTAAAATGTAGTACCAAATCTTAACCATATTATTTTCGTAGTTTCACAAAGGTTTAGCAATAATAACATTAGCAATTATAAAAATTTAAATGTAATATGTTAAGTGGCAGAAACACGTTTTGCACTGTTATATACTTTCAGGGTTAGGAATTAAAAACCAACCAGATAAAATCAATAAAATTATTTCTGCTAGATAAAAATTATTGTCAAATCAAAATGTCGTGCCTTTGCTTCTAATTATTTTGTGTAAAAATATGGTTCATGGGCCTTTAGTAGTTAAAACTTGAATTATTAATAAAGTTCTTTACTTATGAGAAAGGGCGAATCCGCCGAGGGGGATCCTAGTAACTCATAAATTAGATGTAGTACTCTTAAACTAAATTTAGTTCAAACCAGAATGTTGAATTAATATATTGAATATAGTTATTATTAATTTTCTGATTTCATGCTTCAATAAATGAACGCCAAAATTCAATATACCTAATGCTATTGTATCGGTAATAGCATAGCATTATTTGAATCATTCATTTGATCATTAGAATGTATTATATATTTCAAAATTATTACTTACCTATCTCAATTATGTAGGTCAAAATTTATATAGACAAAGAATAGTATTAAAAACTCATAGTACTATGACCAAGTTCTTGAAACCTACCTGCAAAAAAAAAAAAAAATTAAAATTAGATTGACATAAAAATTATTTTATTAAATTTTAAACAACAGGTTCAGTAAATATATATATATATATATATATATATATATATATATATATATATATATATATGTGTGTGTGTGTGTGTTAAAGATCATATATATATATATATATATATATATATATATATATATATATATATATATATATATATATATGTGTATATATATATTATATATATATATATATATATATATATATATATATATATATATATATATATATATATATATATTATTTTGTTTTTTATTTTTATTTAAATCTGACAAATCTTATGTTCATCTGAGAGTGTCTCCTACATAGTAAATATAGAGTGAAACTACTATGGAATATTATTTCTGATTGAATAATCTTTTTAAGAGGTGTTCATTGAATTCTGCGTTTGCTTATTTTTTATTATCACTAGCTAAGATATACACTGTTCCCAAAATGATACAATCCCATACCAATTAACTGGTTACTTACTATTTTATTATTTTTGGAATATTAATTTGCTTTATGGAAATGAGTTATCAATGTTTCTATTTATTTTATTTCTATGTTGTTCATGTATATGTATATATATATATATATATATATATATATATATATATATATATATATATATATATATATATATATATATATATATATATATATATATATATATATATATAAATGAAATGAAATGAATAAAATTATGCATTTAAAATAGATTCTAATAATGTGTAGTATGTATTATAGTGGGAGGAATATTTTGTTTACAATGCAAACTTTAATAAGATGTGTGGTCAGCGACTCACAAGGAGTATGTGCATAAATTGTTTAAATCTTGAAATATTTGTATTTGAACATGTTCTTTGACAAATAAAGTTATTAATTGAATTCTGTGTGGTGAATGTATGCATTATCCAATACAGCTAAGGAACCATAAACAATAACTTTGGTAAACGGACAATAAAACATATAATCAATCGCAGGTTTTAAAATAGATAATCGTTGAACAAAGTATACAATCTACATACTGATATACAAATCTAAATAATTTTGTTCCTTTGCCCAAAAACCCTAGTTTCTTTGCCACACCACTAGATAATGACTCATAATGTTGCTTCTTCAAACCACTGCTCTCTAAAAGGGGTAGAATCATCATTTTCAAGAATCAAAACTTTTTGTTAGTCTAGGGGCTTAGACGAAAAAAATTGTTTGTTAAAAAAAAAAAAAAATTACCGAAGACACGTAAAATTAGAAATTACAATTAACAACATTATATTCCTTCCACCTACTTTCATATAAGAAGTTGTTGGTTGTGAAAAGGATTTTTATTAATAAGAAAGGACATCGATAATGAACTACCATAAGTTGTAGAATACTTTACCCGAAGCAGTAAAATTGTCCAGGAGAATTCAAAGGCTACACAATGCGAAATTGCAGAAAACACTCTGCAAAATTATTTATATTGTTGGGCCACAAAACGGGCCTGGATCTGAAGCAATGTAATCAGCGGGTAAAGGGAGACTTAGATGAAGATTTTAGAACCGCATTAGGAATGAAGAGTTGCTTAGGTTGCCATCCATCATTCTGTTTCGAAAAACGTCATTTATTTTCAATCAGGAAATAATTATAAGCTAAAAATATTAAGTCTCAAAAGATACTTTTGGTGTATACCTTTAGGACTCATTTCAATTTTTACCCACTCCTGGACTAACGAGGATGAAAATAATGAGGATAATAAAAACACTGCTGTAAAAAAAAGAGAACCGAAGTTAACTGACAAACACCCACACTCCACACTCTTTTTGTTTAGCACCGCCATAACCACTTGAGCGGGATAGGCTAAGGTGTTGTCTTTCCATCAACTTCAACTCACCTGAAACGTATCCATTAACTAACCCAAACATTGCTACCCCAACTGGTATACAGATAGGATCGAGTTGGAGACTGGTCATGTTGAAAGGGTTTATTGAACAATCTTATAACCAATAGTTATTAATGATCACAGTATTTTTTTTTCGGTCGAATTCAATGAACAAGAAACAACGATGCGCATGCGCTGAATACATCAAGTAGTGACAAGCTTAGATACATAATGCAGATTTCTAATTAGGTACTTCATGCATATGCAATGTTTTCAATTGTAAATTCAGCTCTGGGCCATCCCAATCAACATTAGGTCTATAAGAACAGAAATAAGCCACATGGAACTGGCTTTATAAGTGATTTTGTATATTTAAATATTTTAAAACTCAGATATTCTCTAAATTATATTATCAGTTAGCTATTTAGAAATTGCCAACATTCATTTGAATTTAACTTTTTTTATGTTTTAAATAGTGTAATTATAGACTTCCCTGACAGCCTATAGATGTGACGAAATGGCCTTTTTCCCAGGCGAACAAAATAAGTTAAATAGAAAGAACTTCCTCAACCAAAGTGATGACTACCTCAGTCATAGAACCTTCTAAGTAAGCGTCATATTTTTCTGTACTCTACACTTTGTTTATTCTGTCAGTGTTTCTCAAGGTAGTATACTAGGTCCCATCCTCTGCACGGTGTATACTGACTCATACACCGTCCATCATGTACGATGATGACACATGTGTGTTTTCACTAAAAGTGATACTTTTACATCTTAATCACTCTTAGAAATCTAAATTATAAAATTTAATTTTAAAGTTAAATTTTTATCCACGCTAGAAATCTCATATCACAAACTTGCATGCATGGCGACAAAATTGGAGAATTAAAATAAATCTCATCAAATAACCTTTACCCTTTGTCGTAAACTTATGACCTTCTCCTACAGTATCTTTTAAAAATTTCTGCTTATCTCTGTAAAACAGCTAACCAAGGACTCTAGACAAAGGTCTTACTTAGAATAAACATATAAGACTTTAAAAAGAAGAAATAGCTCGTCGTTTTTGCCTACCCTAACATTTCTAGACAAACTTTTAAACCTTTTAACATTTAATTACCAAAGTATTATCTATGGGATAGAAAATAGACCTATTTGGACATTCGTAGTTGAGCTTTGAGGCTCCACTAAACATTCTTATTCTTCTGGTATCCAATCCTTAGAATTCAAATCCTTGCGTAAAATCCTCAATGCTTCATAATAAACTTAATCCATAAAGATATAAGCTATACATTACACATTTGGCCCAAACAAGATATCTATCCTTCCATGACAGACTACATACCCACTCGAATCCACTTTTCAACTACCAACTTGCTTCTCATTCAATTCCTGATAACTATCAGAGGCGTCTGAAAAGAAGATGGCCTAGGGACTTTCTAATGTAGTACATTTATTAATGTTCCCCTAAGTGCCACTAATGGGTAGTTTTTTACAAGTTATTGACATGTCATTATATTAATTTTACCGCACATTTACTTATACATCGGATACAGAAATTAATATCAATAAATATTAAAAAAACATTTTGTTTTTACTTTAACCTCGCATTTTTAGCAACATATGAATACAAAAATAAGACGATTAGCCACATTGTATTAAGTTGGTGACGCCCAACCTGAAATCAATACAAGTTCAAATTTTAAAGTATCAACGCTAAATAACTGATAAAAACTTTATTGTCATTTGATTCCACTATCGTTTACTAAAACTGTAAGAGGGGTGTTCTTATCTCTTTGTACAATGGATGAAAAGACATTTTGGTTGGATAACTAAGACGGCCATACAATGCAGCATTGCGTGACCTGTGCCCAGTAAACACAATTCAAGTAATTGTAGAGAGCGAAATGGGCGAATAAAGTTGCTATAAGGGACAATGAAGGATTTCTTAAAAGGTAATCAGAGCTGAATAGAAGGCTAAACGAGCAAGATGTAGACCGAACCAAAGGTAGGGAAAAATAATGTCAGGACTGATTTTGTATTGTCATGTTGGGTGATGATTTTGGCGATTAACAATGAAAAAATAAATCTTTTATCGTGCAAATATCGTCTTGCTAATAACTAGCAAACACGATTCTTTTAAAATATTTATAAAAATCGCTCTCTAGAAATCAAGCACCTAGGTAGTCATAACAGGTATAAACGATATATTGCAATTATATAACTTGAAATGTAAATAATCATTTATGTGTTAATGAAAACTTTTTTTTTTCAGGTTCAGAAACTACTGAGTTCACACCTGCTATCTAGAAAATTGAAAATAAAGATTTACATGGCAATTATTCTACCTAGAGTGCCTTATAGATGCGTTAAAAGTCAAAGTTACCGATAAAAAAATTAACATTTACAATATTTGGACCGAAAATGGATAAGTACTCTTGATCATTTACAAGGCTACACAATCCGGAATAATATATAATATATTGATAGAAAAATTCTACAATTAGAAAATGTTATATCAACACTTAAGAAATTTAGAAAGTAAAAGATATATTCTGAGGTCTAATTTATTGACCTAGCTGAAAAATAATAAGTCAGAGTTATTATTTATATTTCTTAGAGCTTAAATTTCAGCGTCGATTGGAAAAGATTTTCCCATTTGCACCAAACGCCACCTTCACTCAGAAAAACTCTAAATTAACTCGAGTCTATTATGAAAAGGCGTAGTTTTCGGGCTTGAAGGCGACCTTAACTTACGAAGTTAGTAGAGCCAAAATAATATGTCATTAGCTTTCTTTATACTTCTCTGCATTACGGAAACTTTAATTACTTTTTAATTCTTGTTTCATCATTCAAACAAATGAAGAATCCCTCTACATAATTGTAAATCAAGACTTCCTCTAAAGTTTAATTAAGATTTCAAGTAATTACCATCCTACTAATTATAAATTATATTGAGTACTTTTACCAAAAAAGTTGTATAATTATTAAATACGTTCATTATATAATTACTGGATGATTAATTAATTAAAATATTAATTGAGAAAAATTTATTTGACATAAATATATTTAATCATTATGTCACCATTATTTTCAAGCACCCTTCCTTCACTAAATGCCATCAGATATGTGCCCTTTATTTTCATTTAACCATCTACTCTTTGTTGTTCATCTCCATCCATATTCAAGTAAGTCTTTCCTACTTTCAAATTCCTTCTCTTCAACCATCTCTTTTCAATCCAGTTCCGTATCAATTGTATATAGACTCTATCCATATTTGTACGCATGCACAAATATAATTTTAAAATTAATTTTCTATTTTTACATGAGATTTCTTTTCGGACATTTTTTCTCAGCATAGTGAATATATATCCTATCTTTTTCACTATTATTGTTTTGTTTAAATGTTGGGACTGAAATTAGTTTTGAATATTTGTCCTCTCGAAGGCTGTGAAGGTCATGATTCGTTTTGTGGTATTTTAAGCTTAGGCTTAGCGAACCCAAAGGTTCAATTCTAACACCACGAATCTATGGCCAAACAATTTGGTTTGTGGACTTAAGTAGAAAGCTAAGGGAACCCAAATGCTCAATGCCGACACTACTAACAATTGCTGGCCATACAGCTCCCTCTATCCCAACCCACAAAAACTTAAACCCACTAGATCGGCCCGACACCTCTACTCTTGGTCTACCTCCCAGTAACGATTGACTTGTGAATCAGTGTTATAGATCAGTTTTACCCCATTGTTATACCATTTTTATTTAATGATTTTTCTAGGACGTCCTCTATTTTGATTTATTCTCATTAAATGCCCGAACCACAAAAATTTCCTGGTTTTAATACATTATAAAATATTTTTTCCATATTTCAAACTTAGCTTAATAATTATTATTAAACTGAGTAACATTTTCTGGCAACTCCACACCTGTCTCGAATCGTAGGCCGCCTAGGTGATCCTTTAATTTTGAGAACAGGTTGAAATAATTGAGCTGTCAGGGTTTTAAGGGGATAGGACAAAACATATATGGCGACTTTGTTTAAAAATAACTCAAAAATCATGCTCTAAAGTAATTTATTCCTTTTTTGAAATAAAAATTTTTGTCAAATTTTGAGAGAATTCCGAAAATTTGAAAGATTGTATCTTAGTCCCCATTTAAGCTACAGAGCTCATTTTTTTTTCTTTTTTTGGCCCAAATTACAGACAATTTAGTTTTGTTTAGTTAAATTTTGAATATAAAATGATTTTTTTTAGAACCAATCGTGCAGCAGATATTTTGGTGAAACATTGAAAAAGTCTAAACTTTTGATGCTATGACCAATTAGCGAGCGGCGGTGCTTAAAGGTCTAAAGCTTGGATTTTAGTACACAAGCACAACCCAAACAGTATATAAATAAATCAAAACTACCTGACCTTTTGCACACCAAAATTTTACTGGATCTTTATAGATTCCACAAAAATTTTGTCCACCCTACCAGACTCCGAGGGGTGGTCGGATTACCTGGAGAGTTGAACTAGCGGGGGCGGTTTAGCGAGCTTCTACTGCATGATGAAAATAATGAACTGTAAGTCAGTAAATTCCCATTGAGGATATTAATTAGGTATTTCATAAGACCATCAACGCAGATTATTGACTCGTTCTCATTATGATCTAACGACTTTCATTTAAGTTACAGGAAAATCGGTTATATACCCATTCCAGGTATTTGCTCAAAGTAGCGGGAACATGCTGTCAAAATACCGTATTCAGCTTCATACTGAGTTTGGAACCAGAATCCGTTCCCCTAAATGTAAATAGCCGAAGCGAGAGAAGTTCCAAGTCTCTTTCATTAAGTAAAAGACGTAGTTTAGAAGGATAAATCTAAAGGGAGGAGCGGAAATTGATTAATATCTCTCAGGTCTCCTTCCACTTCTGGGAGGAAAAAACGGTAGAGGTTCGATTCTTTATTCCCGGCGACCGAGGAGGAAATGCTCCGTCACGGAAACAGAAAGATCCATTATATTACCTCGGGGGCTATTTAGGTATTCATAACAGCCTGGGGAGGCCATGCTTTTTCGTTACACCGCCTTATTAACTTTCGAGGGGAATTTCTTTAAATTTATTGAGGGCTACTTGAGATAGGAAATGGCAACGATTTAAATTTGAGGGAGTTTCAAGAATATCCTTAAAGGGGCAATTTATCTTAGATGGAGCGTTATTAGTTCGCCCAACATTTTTAAATTTATTCTAAAAATAATGAAAATGTGGATTGTCAAAAAGGTAGTTCAACAATAATAATAAAAATAAAAAAATCACCTACTTTTGTAAACAGTGAAAGTCTATTGACATTCCTAATTTCATTGCAAGCTATTTTTTTTTAAAATAGTATTTATTAATAAGCAATATTGTGATTTTCACCCTTGAATTTTTATTTTTTTTTAACATTTATTAATGACTAGCATTTCCCGTTCCGGCTTGGCCCGCTCTCAAAAGTTAATTACTTACATAATTTTAACTAATAATTGAACATTTATTTATTTAGCAATAAAAATCTTGTATCGTTGAAATCGTGCAAATAGGAAAAACTTTCCATACCTGGAAAGTTCAACATATTATTGCCCGTGAGAGAAACACTGAGTCCAAAGATCCACTAAAACGTTTTTGTAAATCTAGCCTAGCGATTTGTCAATTTTAATAGAAAAAGAAACTTTATTTTGAAATTTTCATCGTCTAAACTGAAATATTAGATCAGCAGAAATCATCAAGATTTTAGGAATGAATCTGCAGTCGCTGTTCCATTGTAACGATACAGCTGTAATTTTTAAAAACATAATTGGACATTCAATATTTAATTTTTTTTTTGCATCAGTAAATTTTATTATCAAATTCAAATTCGAGATAAAACCGTACCATAGTAACCTATCCTATCAAAATGCCGCCCGCTACCTATCGGTCGATTTTCAAACTTTACTTGAATCCATATATTTATCGCATTTTAAATAAAAAATCAGTATATTGTATTATAGCTAAACCTTTATTGAACAGGGAAGATGATATAGTTAAAATTTGGTACAAATTGGTTCAGTAGTTTTCGTGGTTCGGCAGTGGCCCCGATAATATGAGAGAGAAGAACTGGGATCTCTCTGTACCTGGCCTGTCCCTTCACAAGTGGAGAGACGGGTCTGGTGGAGGGATCTCTAGGATGAGTGTAAATTGTAAATATAGTATAATTGTATTTTTACCTTTGTTTTATCTTTTACTTTTTTTTTTTTTCTTTTCTTTTCTTTTTTAAATTTTAAGTATTTCATTTTGTATATAGTATATTTTATATTGTTTATGAATAGGCTAGTTCTTTTCTTTCTTTTTCTTTTTCTTACATTTATTATTTACTTTATTTCACTATTATTGTTTTGTTTTTTTTCATTGTATATAATGTTTGAATGTGATCATACGTCATCTATATTACTTATTGCCCACAGTTGTGGCAGATTGTAATAATTACTCAATAAAAGGTTAAAAAAAAAAGTTTTCGTGGTTGGTAGATCACAAACGAAAAATGGCTTGTACTTTTATACGTGTAATATGAAATAAATGAAAAAGAGAAAAGAAATAGACCTATACTAGAAAATCTGAAGAACCTTTAAATATGTATATATACCTTTGAAGATAAACTACACAATATGTATGGTGAAACTAATAATAAATATAAAGTATAAAATTAAATTAATTTTTAATGTTAAGCGCTTCTCTCTCCGCTGTTTAAAAAAAACAGTGAGGCTAAGTGATTTAATTTCTATAAATTACTTCTTTAATCGATAGAAGCAAAAACAATAATATTGATTTCCTCACCAATAAATATATTTTCTGTTCAAAGCTTATAATAAGTAAGGTCCGATTTAAATTCAAATGCACAAGTTTTAAGAAACATTAGTTGATAACTACAAGAAACAAATTGTTTTAAGCCATTTAGCCAATTTTTACGTTTCATATTTAGTTATATTTCAAATTATTGAACTTATTTAAGGGTTAAAAAAAAAAAATCTTTCACAAAATATTAATATTTTTAATACTTTTTAAAGTATGAACTCACAATTTAAAACTCTATTTCATCAATGCGTAAAAATAAATAAATAAATACTAATTAAAAACAAGCAATAAAAGTTAACGTAATTATTATCTACAGCACTATTGCCTTGATTGTCAATACTTTCTTAAAATACAAAGAGAGAAGAAGAGACATGCATGCATACAAAATATAAGCCTAAAAACTGGGAAATACAAATTATTATAATAATATAGGTGCATATTTAACAGTTATCACAACAATATATAATGCCACAAAGAATTATAACATTAAAAATGGCGTTCACTTAGCCATCAAGGTAAAAAAATGCCAAGAGAAGAGACCGTGTTTATCATCCAGTTCCTTTGAGAATTCACTGGTAGCCCGAGGTAATCTAAGATTTAGACAGATGGGAAAAAATTCCTTTTTAAGACTCTAATTTCCAAGTTGGCTGAGAACTTTTACCCCCATCTTTAGAGAGGTCCCTACCAAAGGAAAAAAAAAAAAAAAAAAAAAAAAAAGAAAAAAAAAAGGAATTAGAAAAGGTAAGACCTGATAAAAGACACCATTTTTCCATTATCAAGTTCCTCAAGACACCGCCTTGCTCTCTAGTTGATCAAGTCCTCTCTTCTTTCTTTTAGATTACTAAATTACTACTTCTATGAGAAAGAATATATTTTCATTAGTTCAAAATTAAAAATATGTTTTCTATTAAAATCCTTTTGTTTAATTTAAACTAATATTTTACATTAGAATAAAAAAAAAGTCTGCGAATAAGTTTAATCAGTAATGATTATTGTTCAAATTTATTCATCTATAGAGGAAAAGGTGTAAATATGGGCACTCTCTTTTATTTTATTTAAGGTTACTTTTAATAAAAAAAATTCTAGATTTTTTTCTTGCATGTGATGTATTTTTTTAAATGTGATAAGACAAAACAATGATTAAGATCAATTATTTCATTTCCAAAACCACGATTTTCTAAAATGTTTCAAAATAGCAAAAGTCAATATAATCACCATAAATAGTTTAGACTGGATGAAGCAATTCGAAATGATAGTTCATATATTACAAGTAAAAAAAATACAGAAATCTCAATCATAATTGGCTCTTTCAGCCCCGGCACGATCTATGTCTCCACCTTTGAAAACATTTTATTACTCACACCTCTCCCCGGGTGTCTTCAGAGAACTTTCCATCATAAAAGATGCAAGCTGTGATCATTAACAAGAGATATGTCGAAGTTACCGGGGAAATGGGGGTCCATATTTACACCAAAAAAAAGGGTGCTCATATATATACCAACTCCACCTAAGAAAGATGACCACTATCACATGTTACCTAAAAGCGTGCGCGATTATGGGTGTGCTTCAAAAAGTAGCTTAAGATCTCCGCTTTCCGGATATCGTAGTGAAATTATTTTTAAATTAACATAAAAACTTGAAACGAAAACAATTTAACTTGTTTAAAAGTTTACTGTCCACAATGGACACCAATGACTCAAGCTGCATCCAAACTAATTGAAAAAATAGTTCCAACTGCTCACAGCTATCTTATATTAGCAAATGGCTCCATAAATAGTCCTAGCCGCCAGTGTTCAATATCTCCCTTAGCCAGTAGGAGTGTTCGTATTTACACCAGTGCTCGTATTTCACCTTTTCCTCTATATCTAACTGTATATAATGTGTGTACATATATATATATATATATATATATATATATATATATATATATATATATATATATATATTCTTTATAATACTTTTTGTGTGTTATAGTACCTACTTCCACATAACGTGCTTTTATTTAATCTTTGAATAATCCAACTACGGGAACAATTTACAGTATTTGAAAAGCTCGATTGCGCATTCTTGTTTATAATCTATTCGATAGGATAATATAAAAAGGGTTTATTCTTTGAAAAGAGCATGGGTTTAAAAGTCTAAATGATTTAACTAGGAAATTATTGTCTATTGAATACAATATTCATTTTTAAAATTTTCACTTTCTTTATAGAAAAAAATAATGAATTTGAGTTAGGTTAAGATTTTTTCGATTATGATCGAATCTTATTTAATACTGACTAACCAAAATCCTTCCTAAAATCCTCAATGCTTCTTATTATAAATATAAAATATCCATAACGATCTGAATATCTAATTTCTGGTAGAATTGGCTCAAATAAGATACGTATATAAATGTTTTTTTTTTCTTTCTTTCTTTATTTCTTATATAATTAGTATTTAAAATTCACAAAATTATATGCTGTACCAATAAAATAGACCAGACAACTTAAAATATAATACTAATAATCAAATTAAATATATGTGATGTAATCATAATTTATAACGAAAGAAAAATATACGAAAAAAAAAAATTTCAACAATAAATAAGATACGTATTCTTCCATGACAAGCTTCATACACACTTCTTGTTCTCACTTCGTTGAAGTTATTCGAATAGGTTGTTTCCCTACAAGTTGTGGACATGGTATTTTGATTAATTTTCTACACATTTACATGATTATATATATATATATATATGGTAGTTTGATTAATTTTCTATACATTTACATGATTATATATATGGTATTTTGATTAATTTTCTACACATTTACATGATTATATATATATATATATATATATATATATATATATATATATATATATATATATATATATATATATAAATCATGTAAATGTGTAGAAAATTAATCAAAATACCATATATATATAATCATGTAAATGTGTAGAAAATTAATCAAAATACCATGTCCACAACTTGTAGAGAAACAACCTATTCGAGAACAAGAAGTGTGTATGAAGATTGTCATGGAAGAATACGTATCTTATTTGGGCCAATTCTACTAGAAATTAGATATTCAGATCGTTATGGATATTTTATATTTATAATAAGAAGCATTGAGGATTTTAGGAAGGATTTTGGTTAGTCAGTATTAAATAAGAGAAGAATTTCAAGGTTCAGTGGAGCCCTAAAGCTCAAGACCGTAAGTCCAAATAAGTCTAATTACTGTCATGTAAATGAGTCTTTTTTTATTAAATGTTAGAAGCTTTGAATGTTTGTCTAGTAAATGTTGTATCAGTCGAAAACGACGAGCGTTTCTTGTGGTTCAAGGTTAATTTCATGTAACACGTTGAACTGTATGGATTCATAATTAAACATCTTTATTATTGCTCTTAAGTGAGGCAGATTGAAACATTAACTAAATAGATGCTTTAAAAAATATTTCATAATGAGTGCACTTTACACCAGTGCTATGGATTAAAAGTGGGAACTCCTAACCAGATAAATGAAGAATTCATACCAGGTAACATCTCAATTTCGGATTCCTTTTTCAACAAAGAAATACCTGAGAGATTCTGGAATATAGGAAAAACCCTCCTGTAGTCTCCTAGATCTAGCTTCCGTGAAGAAGTCGAGTAGTCAAACTTGCACATTTATCAATTAAGATAAACTAAGTGCGCTTTTTATGTAAATGTAATGTAACATAATTACCGATATTTCTAAACTTGCTGAATAATGATTTTACGGTTAAGAGAAATCATCATGTGGTTAAAAGCTATATCATAATAGAAAAAATCTTAACCTAACTCAAATTCATTATTTTTTTTTATAAAGAAAGTGAAAATTTTAGAAAGAATATTGTATTCAATAGACAATAATTTCCTCGTTAAATCATTTAGACTTTTAAACCCATGCTCTTTTCAAAGAATAAACCCTTTTTATATTATCCTATCGAATAGATTATAAACAAGAATGCGCAATCGAGCTTTTCAAATACTGTAAATTGTTCCCGTAGTTGGATTATTCAAAGATTAAATAAAAGCACGTTATGTGAAAGTAGGTATTATAACACACAAAAAGTATTATAAAGAAACAAAAACCTTTGATTCAAATAGGCCTTTCATGATAAATTTCTTCGAAATGAACTTTCCTCTAGATTGCTGGAGTTGGATTTATATTTACTAAGACTAAATCCAGCAGTGGATCTGCAAATACTGATTTTGCAATATTTATTCGAACGAGTAAGCCGTGTTCCAATCCGTTTGAAGACTAACCGAGATCCATGTTTATCTAAACGAACCTCTATTTATTCGCGTTACAAATATATAGGCCCTCCTGGTATTTGTAAATCACCGTTGGGTTAAAAGTAGGAGTTAATGATTCTAGGCCAGCCAATTACATCCGAGTGAAAAAACCAAAACAGTAATATCCTGTCGAACAGGCTTATTATTTTTAAAACCACATCTCTAAAAAATGTATAATTAAAAATATACTGACTTTCTAGTAACCCTGGTATTGGCAAGAGTTATAAAAATGCACACAAAAGACCAGCAAACATTTAAGACAATGAGAGAGTGAGTTTCAGTCAGTACTTTACACTCAAGAAAGGCAAGTAAGAGACAAATGCCAAAACTAGCACAAGTGACCTGGATTCAGGGCTTAAAAGCAGGTGCTATAAAAACGATTAAGGATTTACTCAAAAGGAACAAGGCAGCAGTAAACAGCCAAGAAAGTTCTTGCCCTTATGTGTGAAGGGAATAAAGTTCTGACATGTGACTGGTAATAACCCAAAGGGTGTTCCTAAGCAATACACTTTCAAGAGACCATTTGAAATAGTAAAAGACATAACACAAAGGTCAAGTTTAACATTACCTCGTTTACCTTCATCTCTTAGCCTAGGGCCTATGGGAGAGGTAAAAAATTCATTTACTCTTACATCTTTAAATTTTTAACTTTACAATGTTGAAAACAAAAAAAAATCCTTAAATGCCTTCAGCAAAACCCTTATCCATTCTCCTTTAGAATGCGAATGGTATTCGCAACCACACTAACGAACTGACATCCTTGCTACATGACAAAGAAATCGATGTAGCTTTAATAACAGAAACAAGACTGACCAGTAAACAACGTCCAATTATTTCACAATCTGAATCTAATCCTACCCACACAACGACGGTTCATGAATTTCTTGATTCGCCGATTCCTCTTTCCTTACCTCCTAAAGCAATAAACCCCTCTGAGGTCAAATACCTTATAAACAAATTAAAACCCCGTAAATCCCCTGGATATGATCTCCTTAGTTCACAAATCCTCAGGCAACTTCCTCATAAAGCAGTCATATTCCTCACCTACCTTTACAATTGTATCCTGCGGACAACCTACTTCCCATTGCTATGGAAACACTCCACTATTATCCTTTTCCTCAAACCGGGCAAACCTCCCAACAAACCTTCATCATATAGACCAATTAGCCTTCTCCCAATCCTTTCAAAAATTTTTGAAAGGCTCCTTCTTAAACGTATCCTACCCGTCCTTGAATCGGATAATATTCCCTCTCACCAGTTTGGATTCCGCACTAGCCATTCCACTGTCCAACAAGGCCTCAGAGTTGTTGATCACATATCCTCAGCACTTGAAAGCAAACAGTATTGCTCCGGCGCATTTCTGGACATAGCGCAAGCTTTCGACCGGGTATGGCATGCTGGTTTGCTTTTCAAACTCAAAACCCACTTACCTCAATCACTATTCCTAGTCCTTAAATCCTACCTCTCTAATCGTTCCTTCCGAGTTCGCTGCGGAATGGAATACTCTAACTGCTATTCTATAGAGGCTGGTGTTCCACAAGGTAGCGTTCTAGGTCCAGTCCTTTATGTCCTCTACGCAGCAGATATCCTACTACTACTCCTAATACTTTCCTTGCAACATTTGCTGATGACACTGCTATCCTTTCATCACATTCAGATCCTTTAATAGCTTCCAATAATCTCCAAAACCACTTATCCTTGATTGAAGACTGGTGCGATAATTGGCGGATCAAAGTAAATGAAAATAAATGCACCAACGTAACCTTTACCCTCCGCCGAAAATCCTGTCCTCCTATCAATTTCAATGGTATTCCACTACCTAAAGCTTACCTAGACAAAAGACTCACATGGACCCTCATACTCGACTCAAAAGGCAAGAACTTAACAGACGCTTCAGCCAATTGTATAGGCTACTAAATTTCATATACAAAACCATCATTAAACCTATTTGGACTTACGGACTTGAACTGTGGGGGACAGCAAAAAACATATGTCCAATCCAAAACGAACTAAGTAAATGCTCCTTACTATGTTTCCAACAAAACCCTACATAATGGCAACCTTTCCTTTCATCCTAACCCACTAGCTCAATCATTATCCGCTCCCACACATCCTGATGACCCCCCTCGCAGACTAAAACGGCATGCTCTTGTAAAAATTTCTTATATTGGAGTTCTGGCAATGGCCAGCTTCTCCACTCATGCCCTGAGTGAATGTATATAGCGCTCTCACTTAGCCTCCACTGGGTTTTTTTTACACCAGTGACGCAGCTGAGAGAGAATATTTTTACCTGTCATTATTATTACATTTTTTTTTTCCTGAAGTTTTTCAATTTTGTATATAGATATTAGCAATCAGTGAATCTTAAAATCATATGCCATTTACAATAGAAACAATTGACAGACTTGAATCTTAAAATTATTTACAATAGAAGAGACTTGTCTATAAAGTTAATATTTGGAGTTCAGCAAAATACTGTATATACATAAAATAAAATAAAAACTATCTCTAATCCTTCATAAAACTATCAAATCACCATGGTACGTCTAGAATCATATAGTTAACGAGAGGATGGACATACCCTTTGGAAAAACATTGAATCTCAAGAAATACACATTTTATTCTTCCACTAAAATCCACTTGTCTAATCGCTTACGATTCTATGTTCCCTGCCTGATGGTAAAAAGATAATAAATAAGCAATTAGCCGTTAGATATTTTTGGAGACGTGGTATCTCAGTGGATATGGAACTTTACTACAGTGTCCCCAAGCAAGAGTTCGAAGTCAGGTGACCCTCCTGAGACTCACCAATTAATAATTAATAATATTGTTAAATCAAAAGCTGATGGATTAAAGTAATTTCGGCCAAATTTCTCTTTTAACATCCTTACCAAAATACTGAACCCCTTTATGGTTTGTCGAGGTATAAGTTTTTTTTTTTTTATCATTACTTTTTTTTACATTTTTCACTTATTTTATTATTATTTTTCAATAACTGTTTATTTATTTAGTTCCATTCATTTTTTCCTAATCAAAAATAACTTAGTATCAACAAATTATATATATAAAACAATATGAATATTTTTATGTAGATTTTTATCTACATTTGTACAGTTGACTCTGGCTTATCCGAACTAATGAAAACAATGACAGTTCCATAAGCGGTAAGCTCAGATCACCCAGCTGGGGAATTTTAAAAACAATAATGATTGAATTCATATAATTAAAAAAAATAGTACTTTTTTGTGTTTTTTATTTCAACGTTTCTTTTTTTTTTTGCTTTTTTTAACGCTTCCTCCGATAATTACTTAATAATAATTCTGTAACAATAAAACAGACGGAACTATTCCAAGAAAATTACACCAGGCTATATCAAAGGCAGCTTTTTACATTTGCAACATTGTTCCAAGAAATTAGACTTCTAATTTGATCTTGGGAGGAAAAGGTAAGGAGCTATGGAATTAGGTCAACAAGAGACTCGTTTTCTTAGTATTTGTTTTATTTTTACCTTATCACTTTACTGAGGGTTCATTTATCTATTTATATTGAAGGCTCTACGTTTTAGTGCGGTTAGGTGATTATTGGATTATTTGGAAACAGTGGTTTCTGCACAGCCTGTTTGATTACTTGACATGAATGCGTCACATAAAGTCGATTTCGAACTCAACTAGCCACAACTTTTCAAGATAGCGATAGACCGTATACATTATAACTCTCTCTCTCTCTCTCTCTCTCTCTCTCTCTCTCTCTATATATATATATATATATATATATATAATTTCAATATCGGCAGTCTATTCCATGAGTGGTAAAAAATTGTTTTTTAGTACTCCTAAAAAATCGTATTCTAAATTCTAAAAATTCGATATATTATGATATCGAGTATAAAACTACAACAAAGCTAAAAAGGATAACACTATTGATCTTATTTTAAAAGTATTCTTTGTCTTTATCTTTCTATCGCATGGTAAACTAACACCGTTTTGAAAGGTCAATAAAACGTTTCTTTTGAGGTATCATTCTGGAAATATATAGGCATTTTCTTATTGAATGTTCGAAATGTTTACAAAAATATAATGTACCCATCATTCATTCGGAAAGTTAATCATACTCAGATTAAAATCAAAACTTAAACCAGGGCTACATTATCATCGCCCTAAGTGTTATTATTATTGTAAGGGTGTAGTTTCTCACCGTTCCTATCTTCCTTATCAGATCCACTCCTCTACCTCTACCAAAGTGCTCCCAACTGATAGCGTCCTCTGTTCTCTAACGATCCGAGATAGCAAGCGCGACTCAATGGCCGTGTACCAGGTAATTGCACCTTCATGATGAAAAATGGTCCCTCTCTGCATTAGCGAATGTACTGTTTACGACTTTAGTTAAAAAAAGGATTTAGCTCTAAACTGTAGAAGAATAACTGAAAATACTAGACAATGCATGGCTATATGATTTGATTCTACAGATATATTTTTTAAATGTATTTACTAAGGTTTATAACTGTATCAAATAATTACATTAAGTAACTTTAGTAGGAAGGTTATCGGAATGGAACGTATTAGAAACAAGTTTGGAGGCTAATGGATATGCTTATCATAGGACATATACCTTCCTATAACCAATTATAATGTAATATTGAAGTAATCTAAAACGACCAGCAGTTCCTTGTCCTTAGTGTGAAATCTAGATTCCAAGTTAAAAGTATGTCTAGAAGAACTGAAAAGAAGCGGATCTCTTAAACAGCGAGTAGTGAATTATTATTAAATTACACAACAGGTTTCTGTCCCACCTTCTTAGTTTTTTGAACATACTTTAATATTCAAACCATGCTTGAAGGCTTAATTGAGTAATTCGAATACAACGAAACGATAGTTATTTAATGATAGGCATGGGATCATTATTTATGACTCCAATGTTCGCACCCATCCAACATTCGCCATTTCGCCATTCTAAATAGTTTGAAATTCCGACTCTTCCTTTACTTATAAGGTTTTAAATTCAAAAGTCATAGAGAAAAAAAATATATTAATCACAATGAAACATGAATGTTCACAATAGAATTTTAATTTTGTTTTTGTATTTATATTGTTGTCACCTATATCATTATCTAAGTTCTCATTTATAATCTCCAGATAAGGTATATTTTTAATCATGTTTACTGTATTTTCCATTTATTTTATATATTTTTTTTCTTCTTTTTTTGCTTTCTTACTTTGCTTAGTTTATTAAAAATTTTTTTTTTCTTAAGATTTATTTTGATTTTCATGTAATATTTATAACGTGTATGTAGTATTAATTTTATACCATAATTTAATCTGCGTATTAATTTAATCTTCTTTCTTAGTGTTTTAAATTAATTTTACATAATTTAATTTTACTTAATTAATTTTACATACGGCAGCTAGGGCGCCAATATATTGTACGAAGTAATTATCCTTAAGGGGCAAATAATTTCAATATTAGTCACTTAGTTAATTAAATAGTCTTTGAAAACTAGAGTTTGAATAAACATTGTGGTGAATGTAGGTGATACCATAAAGAGACAGTTTAAGAAAATTTAGCTTAGTTAGGTTACCAGAGGAACCACCATCTTGATGGTTATTTATGGTGTGGTTTTGTTCTTAGTTACTGTTCTTGTTGAATGTTAAACGTTATTAAGGAACACGGTACACATTTTAATAGTTTTATAAATTATGAAATGAAAAAAGAAAATATCCAAACAGCTCTCTACAATGTTTCCATTATTATTCAATAGTAAAGGGGAGTAGAATAATTTTAAAATCACTGCCTTTTGTTTTTAAAGAATACCAAAGGAAGTAACTAAATAGATGGAATAACTGTCCATTATGTTTGAAAAATAAATTAATTAACTAGAGGGCTCCTCCTCAATCCCTTAGAGAAACAAAACAAATTAGCAAATAAATTAAGTCCCTTCGCATTTTGCCTTTGTGATCAAATTATGGTGAACATAATTCATATAGAAAACGATCCTAAAATATTTCAATGATTTCTTTCTACAATTTCGCACTACGATAGGATTGAAAATATCGCTTAAAATATACAGTTTGGTATTTAATATTGAATGAGTTAAAAATATAGATACTTTTTTTCTTCTTTATTTCGGGATTTTTTCTTTATCGTAGTCGAAACTCAAGTTTTTTTCTCAGTTTCTAGGAACCATATTACGAAACAATTTTTCGATGCAGAATCAACTAACTTTGGATCAAAATGAGTTTTGAAGGTCCCTTGGTAAGCGATCAATACTGTGTGATTAATTGTAGAATTCATATTACACCAAGCATATATGGTAAAAAATGATTTTTTAAAAATATTTTTCGCTTCAGGGGCCCTCTATTGATACAGCCCAGCCTACTCTAATTTCAAACACTGTCCTATATTAATAAAACAAAACCTGTACCGCAACAACCCATGAAGGTACTTGGGTTCAGTACTTAGTAATCAAGTATTCTTTCGAGACCAACGGTTAAACAAAGAGGTTATGTCAGCAATCACGCTCAACCACCAGGTTTTCCCCCAATTAAGTGTACCCAATTTAAAAAGGCTAAGTGGGCACCAGGAGGGCCTACACACTCCAAAGGTGATCCACGGCCGAAGTAACAGAAATTTAATTTTCTATCTTCAGTCGGACTCGAATTCAAGTATAAATAGTCGTTCAGTGCCTTGCCTACTGAGCTAACTTGCCCCCCTTTATTTTAGTAATTTATTTATGTAATACATTTTACTTGTGTTATATTATAAAGTTTGATAATAATCAGGCTTAGTGGACTTAGCAGAAGCCCAATTTACAGTTACCTCATGTATTATGATAGCAGAATAAATAAATAAGTAATGGACCATATAATCCATGATGATGTTCAAAAAACTACTAAATTTATTATTTTAAACTAATTAGTATGCAAAATAAGAAAATAGTAGCAAGATTGCGAGAGATTTTTGGTCTTGTGATTTTGATATTTTTTTTGGTGTAGTAGCTTTTTCCTACTAGATGAATCAATTTAACTTCATTTAAATTTGGCTTATTCTTCTATTAAATGATCGATTTACGTGATAGGGGATAAGAACAATAATGCCCTAATAATCGAGGGGGGCGGGTAGGCATGATGTAATTTTCATTCAGAGATTGGTATTAATCTTTGGTTACAGTTCAAGTGTCAACATATATAAGTTCTAAAATGATCCTACCAGTAACTATCTTTCAGTTTAAGGCACATGTTAGAAGACGCCATACAGTGCTCAGCACCCATTTCACTGCCTTTAAATCCTTAAAACAGGGAATCACTTCAGTAAAGCATTTTAAGAGGTGATAAAAACAAAGTGATTTTTATGGTGTAAAACGAGAAAGAGAAATGACGGCATCTGTGGAAGTCTGGCGAGGTACTAAATCGCTATTTACGGCTGGCTCTGTTAACATCTTCCCTGCAGAGCTGAGTGCCCCAATCCTCGACAGCTCAACTCTTTTCACAGCCCCTGTCTTCGCCATTACCTCCGGCAGTAAAGGGATAAAGGGAGATTGGATAGGGGTCATATCCCAGTTTGGTATTGGGTCCTTCGTGCTAACTTATCACCACTTTCTACATGTTCACTTTATTTCGCTTGTTTTGAAAACACGATTCTCAAAAAATGTCCCAATTTTTAGAATATATGCCAATAAATGGGATTGAAAATAAGCATATAACTATGACCCAAGTCATATTTGGATTACATATAAAAATTATATAATTTTCTCTAGTTGAACTAAACAAAATGGTATGCAACGAATTGGATATCAAACCAAGACCAACAACCATATGCTATAAGTATTTTTTTTGCCCAAATTAGTTAGACCTTATCCTTTCCTTAAAATTTTGAGCTAGATCCATTCCCGAGGCCACATTATAAAAAAGACAAAATCAACAACACTACAGCCAATTTTGTCCACATCGCACAATCCTTTGTCTACATGCTACAACTCAACTGTTTTCCATGCGATACACTGGTGAAATGGAGACATTTGTAAGTTTATAATTTTTACTCGTATAAACCAGCTTTTTTTGCTTTATCTTTATAATAATAATAATATGAATAAATCAGTTTTATGCGTCTCCTGTAAAGTTGCAAAAAATGATTTATGGCATGCTGTTAAGCGACCATATTGTTGTGTAGAGTAAGGCATTAAACGCTCGAAATTAAGCAACAACTAACATTCTAATATATGGAAATTAGAATTTCATGTCAGTCTTAGAGATGCTGTCTCGCTATTCGGTTTTGGTCAATGTGTTTTATATATGCAAATTAGGATATCCAAGAAATCCATCGTATAAAGTTTGGAATCTATCAAAAAATTTTGGATTTCTGACGAAAAGGTCATCTCGTAAAGGTAATTTTTTGAGGAATTGTAGAGCATTATTTACTGCCTTAAATAATGCCTGTTTTGCAAGAATGCATTAAATTAAATTCATATCTTAGGATCATAGCTTTCCTTTTTTTCAATAGGTGTGGGTCTCATGCCATTGTTCTGTGAAAAACCTGGCTTAGTTACAGCTCAATATATCAATATCATTTTGAACAAGTTTCGCAAAATTCAGAAATATTCTGGTCGTTTCATTTTCCCATAGTTTACTAAGATTGTAAGGTATAATTAGGTGAAGTGGTGGTTGTGAGGTGGATGTAAGATATTTTAGTATTTATAGGATTAATTAATGAGCAAGAATTTCGAGCTAATGATTGAAATACAGTAGCAGTATATAACATAGATAAAAGAAGCGATTGCTATACCTTGAGGTACTTTTTCTAAAAATGGTTTAAAAGAAAAAATATTTGAGTTTTACGCATAGAGAAAAACAGTGTGATAGGAGTGTTGAATATTGTACTTAGGAAAGAAAAACCTCTTAAATAAAATTTATTATATTTTATTTTTTATCAAAACACATTTTATTGTAATTGAAATTTATCAAAAATAACGGACTTAAAAACTCCAAACCAAATCGGATTCACTAGTCTTCTAACTTCCCTCACACTCTAAGGCCGATATTCCTCCGAGGCGTTCGAAAAGAAGATGGCCAAGATACCTTTTAATTTTAGAACAATTGAAGTACTACAAGCGAGTAACTCTTTACATGTCATTGAAATTATTTTCCTTAAATTTACTTGTTGTTTATAATATAAACAGCTGTAAATATCCATAAATAGTAAAAAGAAAAAAAAAAGTATCTATATATGATTTAAGTTAAATTAAAATATTCACTAAACAATAGTTGGAAGCATCACAGCTACGCCATTTACCATTTGCTATGCCATGCTCATGAAATCATTCGAATGTAATACCAGAAAACTTTAGAGATAGAGTACTCCTGTTTTATGACTTATGCATTTTATTACCCCATTAACAAACTGCTTTAAAATTTTAAAGGATGGTTCCAGTTAAATAGCGTCACTTAAAAAAATAATCTCGAGGAATTATTAGCAAGAATTGAAAATATAATGGAGCCTATTAACAAAGAAAATATAAAGAGAGATAATAAAGAGACTGATGACTTCATTAAACTGGAGACAGCAGAGACGGCTTTACTAATTTAGTCCCAGGGCGATGGGCCATCAAACTCTAGAGATATAAAATGAAAACTGCCACAGCTTTCATAGCAGCCGAGTCCACTTCAAGTCTCAGGATATTTTTATAGTTCAGAAATATTATTTTAGAGGAGAAAGAATTTATTTTCAATTCCGTAGCTCTTGAATCACAGTCATAAAATTCAAAGCTATTGTCTGTATTCTTATATTGCATTTGAATAGTTGAATACCTTCTAACTCTCAAAGCACCAATAGAAGGGTTGCTCTTAAATCAATGTATAGAAGAAAGATTGTGAAAAGAATCGGCATCGAACTTTATAATCCGCTATATAATAACATTATTTTTATTTTTTGTCAAAAATAAAACGTTATCTTAAATACCTAAATCTTTACTTATAAAAAAAAAGAGTTGAATTGCTTCAAGTTCACTAATTTAAATACTATACCTTCACGGATAACTACTCAAGATAAGCAAATAAATTAAATATATAGACTGCCGGTCAAAAGTATGAGCCCAGCCTGAAACGATATCTGTAAATTTAAAAGTTATATATTCATTTAAAAATAAAATGGATTTGAATAAAATTTAACACAGATATAAAGTTTAGGCCAAGACCTTTAAAGTTCACTTGTCTTTAAGGTAAAAACTAAAATTAAATTAAGTTTTTAATACATAATTTACTTTTCGCTTGCCAACATAAAAACCTTTGATTAAAAATAAGGTTTAATTAAAAGGTTTAAATCTCGCCTGAGCAGTTTAAAATTTATTTCGTGGCGATGCCTTCCCCCGTTAACCTTCCCACCCTTGCTAGAATAGGTTAGTAACCTGTAGGATAACCAGTCCTTCCTGTCCTAGTTGGAGCACATAAGGACGTTAAGCCCAATAAATAAAAACTCAATTTATTCCTCACTGAGAAAAAAAAAGATCTTATATCTATCAATAATATAGTGCTTTCCTCTATCTAAATTTTAGAATTAATAGTTTCAAATTATTATTTAACAATTAATGATTATTCAAAATAAACAAAGTAAAGAGAAAATAGGGATATCAAACGTGACTTTTTTCAATCAAACCAATATAGCTCTTAAACGGTTGTTCCTAGTGACAAATATTACAAGACAAAAATAATCTCCATCCAATATATGAAGATATAGTTAGTAAACAAAAACATTAAAATCAATTGTAACTGATAAATAGAACGTAGTAAAACAAATATAGTCGAAATTAAAAGTAAATTATAGAGTATCTCTGAGTATTAAAAATAGGAAATAATAAAACCATATGATGTAATATGACAACCATTCATCTTTTGTTTGTAACATTTCTATTTAATCTATTCATTTTGCAACCTTTTAAGTACTTTAAGGAATAAAACCCGGTGTCTTTATTTTTAATATCATTTAGATTAATTTTTTTGTCATAACTGTTGGTTTTGAACTTCTTTTACCCGTTTTGGAGAATAACAATGAAGCAGAAACTTCGGTATAATAAATTGATAATCTTAATAATCTTTTATTCCGTTTTAAATGACCGCACACCCGAATTATCTTATTAAAATATTTATTTGAATAAAAACATCTTCAATCCATTGCTAATAGTACATTTGTACAATCGTATTTAGTTAAACCCTTATACTGGCTCTTCCGGGATTATAATGGGGCACAGGTAAATCTTGGAGGCTTCCATTTCTACCGGCAACTAATTTCCATACCATTATACTCTAGGGGCCCTTAATTCCTTTCCGAAGAAGTAGAAACAAATTTAAACCTCTGTTTTGGAAGATCCATATTTATTTAGTTGTAGCTTTTTAAAGCTACAACAAGCTGTTTATGGTATGAAGTATAACATAAAGGCTTATAAGATGATCTTCGATATCTGTGATCTTTTTTTTGCAGATCGTAAACAAAAAAAATATATTAAGTATGATATTGCAAAGAACTTAAACTAGATGTTTAGAAAATTAGTTATATTTATGAAATTGTTTTGGAAATAGATATGTCGATTGACTAAGGAGTCTATAATTTTATTGGCTAACGTCTTTTTAATCTTCAAAATGTGTAAAAAACTTTTCAAACTAAATAATGTAGCATTTCGATACTGTTGGTGTCATTATATGTTTGTGTTTTTGACATGGCTGTATTGCTGGAAATGCAGGGGATCTAAAATTTTCCGTGTAACGTTTTTTTCACATTCATTTGGATACGCTATAGCTCCGGGGGGGGGGGGGGGGGGGGGGAGGGTGTTGCTCTGATTGAAAAATTTACGACAGTTTCATATTTAGAAATTGAATAAACAAAATTTTGTGTTCATTAACATCACAATGACTGCAAGGTTTAGCAGCTATACTGGTTTGAATGAAAAAAGACACGTTTCAATAATAGTTTTTAAGTGTTGTGGCTTTTCGACACGCTCTAGCGTTTTTGTTGATGCTCGGTTCGAAAATTTCCAGGGAAGTTTCCTGATCAGAAGCAGTGAATTATAGATAGATAAATCCATGTTCTATTGGTTTTCCAGTCAGGGAGGAAATGAGTTTTTTTCCATTAAACTTCTGAGTTAATGTAACTTCTGTAAAAAAAATAAAATAAAATAATAATAATAAAAAAAAAGGAAAGATAACGTTTAACAGTTTAATGTTTTCCTATTATTCTGGCGAATCTTTGACGATAGTCCTTACGTACACTCTACTGTAGAATTTAGCTTCTTAAAAATATGAAATGAGATGGTCAATCCTTTCTCCAATATTTCCTGGAAGTTTCGATAGTTTGTTTTAAAATTAATTTTTTTTTATTAATGAAATTAGTGGAAAATTGAATTATTGAAAATATTTAAAATGTTACGTAATTTAAGTTAAAGGAAGTAGAATAAAGTATAATACATACATTGAATATCATGACATACATTTTAGATGTTTATTTCTTTTTAACTAAAATCTTTTAGTTCAATGGGTTTGAACTTCACCAATTATAATATTTTTGTGTTTCCAAAGCTAAACATCTGACGAGAAACATAGGAGACTGACTGATGCAGTCCCGTGAGAGGTTACGTAAGGACACAATAGACAATGTCCGGTAGCCGATGAGAAGGCTAGATAGCAAATGATATCGTGTAAACACAACTACGGCGCACAATAGTGACGGAGTTAGTGTTGAGGCATCAAATCTCTAGCGGCTTAGTCCCCATAGTGCTGCAGCATACCTTGCACATCTCACACGACTAGTAATACTTATGCAGCAAATAGTTAGCTCAGTGCGAATGATAAAAGTAGTCATCCACGTATAAACATCAACGTTCTATTTGTTCCAGTTTTATGAAACATACAAACTACGTATATATATATATATATTGTGTACAGCAATAGATAAAGTTTGGAAGGAATCTCAAATATTTGGCACTATCCAGATTCCTATATGTTTATAATAAGTTCCATACCTATCCCCCAACATGCTTCCTATTCTAATCCCGTTAATCCTCCAAGGCATCTGAAAAGAAGAACGCCAATGGATCTTCTAATATAGAACTTCAATTAAAGTTCGACCAATAGATAATTGCTTTAAGTGAATGATATGTCAATAACTTAGAATTCAGCTAATCTAGTTGCTGTATTGTTGTACAATTGTAAATATCAAAAATAATTTTTTTAAAAAATATTAGACAAATTATTAACCATTAGGAGGTTTAATTAATATAAATTTTTATTCTCACTGTACCCATTCTCACCAACCCAAAAGCCATCGTAAAATTCTTGATGTCCCATACTCTGTCGTAAATGAACTAATATACAATGTATTTAATGTACCATATGTTGCTGATTTGGCACGAAGCAGATACCTTTTCTTTCATAATAAACTACATTCCTAACCAAATCCTTTTGTTGCTCAACATACTTTTTATTCCTTTCCTGATAATACTTTCATTTGAGTGCTAATAATAGGTAGTTTCTCTACAATTTTTGTATTGCCATTATTAGGGCTGTGAATCTACATATCTACATCATCCAGAAAAATAATAAAAACTCGTTTAGGGAACTGATTGTGTTAAAAATTGGAACTATACGACAATTTTAAGTGCAACTTAAATCGGTAACAAAACCAGACATTCCTGATCCAGTGACAGTTTGTGAAACAAAATCTTAATTCAAATTTTGACTTCTTACCTTTGTTTTGTAAGTGATTTGCTGTTTTTATGTGCTGCGTTACTAAAAACCGTGCAGCAGTTAATACATCTTCATCAAAACAAACACAAAATAAAAAGTCTCCACCGCCCTTAAAAGTGACAATTAAAAGTAAATATTTTTCAACAAAATCTTATGACTGCAAGAGTGTTTACGGCATTTTGCAGGAGCTAACAAATAAACAGTAAACTCATGATGAGGCATGGTAGACTACGTGAGAGACTTGATAATGGAATGATGATAGGAAATTAATCCGCTTAAATAATTCCAAGAGAAGCAAATGCGATTGAAAGTTAACGCAATGGAAATAATCAGCAGCTAGGCAAACACGAACTCATTCATTAGGTGGTGTCAAAATAATAGGAGGATTTCCCGCTTAGCTATTTTTATTTTTATTTTTATATTCAGTTATGCGCTTGCGCCATCTTTATATAGTACGTGTTCATATCGCTCTGTGAAAAACTCTCTTATTAGTGTGTTTTTCATAAGTTTTTGCAGTTAGAAAAGTGATCAGAACTAATAGTTAATTACAGTGGTCAAAACTGAATGATTAAACAGTGAGTACAACAATTATTCATTGAGTTATTACAGTGCTACCTTATCTATGAAGACCCATGTGGCCGAGTAGTGGGGGCTAATCCCCAACTATCCACTGCCAAGTTCAGTTGAGCTTTTGCTCTCAACACAAGAGGGTGGGGCCACGCCCCCCGTAGTCAACCCACGCTACGTGATTTCGTTTTCATTATTATTTTTTTTGTTTTTTTACTTATTTATTTTTATTTTCCCCTCTTCAAACTAAGTCACTAAATGAGATATTTTCACATGGTCATGTCCTCCAAAACTAACACCAAAAGAAGCCGCTCATTAGAAACCGTAAGAAATAGCCCCGTAAAACAGAAGCCGAGAAAATCGAAGCGAAATTCGCCACCAACAACTCCGCCCTCTATAGACCCCCAACCTGGGACATCAACACAAGAGATGACAGAAGAGTCCCCCTTCTTTACTCCAAATCCGTATCAGGTGTTAACAAATACTGATATTGAAACCATGGAGTCAAACCCTACATCACAACCTCCACGACCTCCTCCTATCTTCGTTAGGAACGTCAGGGACTTCTCTTTACTGTGCAACCATCTTAATAAAATAATCGGCACAGGAAAATACTCCACAGTTAATAGAACAAAAGACACAAAAATTATGCCAGATTCCCCTGATACTTACCGCCGCATTGTTAAATATTTATCTGAGACCAAAGCCGACTTTCATACTTACCAACTTAAAGAAGAGAGATCATTGAGGGTCGTAGTGAGGAATCTTCATCCAACAACGCCAACTGAAGTTATCAAAGAAGAGTTAATAGCCATGGGCTTTAAAGTTCGTCAGGTAACCAATGTCCTAAAAGACAACAGATCACATCCCGGAGCTAGCGGCAAAACTCCATTGCCTTTATTCTTTGTAGATCTCGAACCAACTCCTGGAGTGGAACAAATTTATGAGGTCTCATCAATCTATTATACTAGAGTAAAAATAGAAAAGCCGTACCCCAAACGTGATATCGTTCAATGTCACAATTGCCAGGCGTACGGCCATACAAAAACTTATTGCCACCACATACCGAGATGCGTTAAATGTGGGCAAACGCATAAATCCAATGAATGCACAAAATCTAGAGAAGTTCCAGCAGTCTGTGCCCTCTGCCAACAAGGACACCCTGCCAACTTCAAGGGCTGCCAAACTTACAAAAACTTACGCAACAGGTTCCAAACAAACCGACCACAGACCGAAGAAAAACAACACAGACCAGAGGAAGACAGCCCTCGAAAATTGCCACGTCATCTGTTTCTTTTGCAGAAATGCTGGGCGGAAGAAGATACCAGAAAGAAAATGGGGCCATGCCGCTTCCTCCTCAACAGCCTCAATTTCCTGATCCTCAACCTCAGCAACCACTGCCCCAACCACAGCACCAACTGACCATACAACATGCTCCAGCACCGCTAATCCAACCTAATCCACACACCCTTCATCAGATACCCCATATTCCTCCTCCTCCAACTACCTCAGATCTCACATCTTTATTTAACTCCTTCCTATCAGAGTTGAAAACTCTCATTACCCCACTTATATCACTCCTTTCAAATGTTGTCCCTCTTCTCATTCCTCTTCAAAAAAATCCTTAAATGCCTTCAGCAAAACCCTTATCCATTCTCCTTTGGAATGCGAATGGTATTCGCAACCACACTAACGAACTGACATCCTTGCTACATGGCAAAGAAATCGATGTAGCTTTAATAACAGAAACAACGTCCAATTATTTCACAATACCAAACTTACCGAACAGACCACCCTGATGGTAGAGCCCATGCTGGAACTGCTGTCATCATCCACCATTCCCTCTCTCACCACGTATTCCCTTTACCAGCAAATGAATTCCTACAACCCACAGCAGTTGTTATCAAAACTTTCTCCTTTCCAGTTACGATTGCAGCGGCCTACTGCCCCCCAAATAAACCAATTTCCACATCCCAGTTCAACTCATTTTTTGATTCCTTAGGTCATCGCTTCCTCCTAGGTGCTGACTTCAATGCTAAGCACCAGCAATGGGGTTCAAGAACCACCAACTCCCGTGGGCGAGCATTGCAGTCTGCACTTAATTCCCGAAGATCCTTTATTTCTCCCGGCACTCCTACATATTGGCCCACGGATCCTAACCGAAGCCCCGACCTTCTTGACTTCTTCATTCATTCAGGCTTAGGATCCCTCCATCACTCTATTGAACGCCTGGATGAACTTTCCTCCGATCACAGTCCTTTAATTTTAACCCTCTCCGTCACTCCAATCCCAAACCTCCTCCCCCCATCATTTATTAGAGGACCAGTAGACTGGAACCTCTTCCGTCAAACAATATCCGACACTATAGACCTTAGAGTATCCCTCAAAACCTCCCAGGACCTTGACAATGCTACTAATTCCTTCACTACCATGATCCAGCAAGCAGCCTGGGCAGCATCCTCACCTCGTTTCCCTCCCAATCTTCGAAAGAAAAATCCTTTATCCCAAGATCTACTGGACCTTATCCAATCCAAACGTCATGCCAGAGCTATTTGGCAAAGGACCAGGCATCCGGATGATCGGAAATCCTATAATTACCTTACCAAACTCCTTAAAAAAAATATGGCTACCTTCAGATCCAAATCCTATAATTCCTATCTTTCTTCACTTTCTTCTTCAGATAACTCCCTCTGGACCACCACCCGAAAAAATCCTTAAATATCAGCCAACCTCCCATCCTCTCCGACGTGCAGATGGTTCATGGGCGGCTTCTGACGTGAACAGATCCGAAGAATTTGCCCAGCACCTTTCCAGCATATTTGTTCCCCATCCTGAATCTAATCCTACCCACACAACGACGGTTCATGAATTTCTTGATTCGCCGATTCCTCTTTCCTTACCTCCTAAAGCAATAAACCCCTCTGAGGTCAAATACCTTATAAACAAATTAAAACCCCGTAAATCCCCTGGATATGATCTCCTTAGTTCACAAATCCTCAGGCAACTTCCTCATAAAGCAGTCATATTCCTCACCTACCTTTACAATTGTATCCTGCGGACAACCTACTTCCCATTGCTATGGAAACACTCCACTATTATCCTTTTCCTCAAACCGGGCAAACCTCCCAACAACCCTTCATCATATAGACCAATTAGCCTTCTCCCAATCCTTTCAAAAATTTTTGAAAGGCTCCTTCTTAAACGTATCCTACCCGTCCTTGAATCGGATAATATTCCCTCTCACCAGTTTGGATTCCGCACTAGCCATTCCACTGTCCAACAAGGCCTCAGAGTTGTTGATCACATATCCTCAGCACTTGAAAGCAAACAGTATTGCTCCGGCGCATTTCTGGACATAGCGCAAGCTTTCGACCGGGTATGGCATGCTGGTTTGCTTTTCAAACTCAAAACCCACTTACCTCAATCACTATTCCTAGTCCTTAAATCCTACCTCTCTAATCGTTCCTTCCGAGTTCGCTGCGGAACGGAATACTCTAACTGCTATTCTATAGAGGCTGGTGTTCCACAAGGTAGCGTTCTAGGTCCAGTCCTTTATGTCCTCTACGCAGCAGATATCCCTACTACTCCTAATACTTTCCTTGCAACATTTGCTGATGACACTGCTATCCTTTCATCACATTCAGATCCTTTAATAGCTTCCAATAATCTCCAAAACCACTTATCCTTGATTGAAGACTGGTGCGATAATTGGCGGATCAAAGTAAATGAAAATAAATGCACCAACGTAACCTTTACCCTCCGCCGAAAATCCTGTCCTCCTATCAATTTCAATGGTATTCCACTACCTAAAGCTGACACAGTTCGGTATCTTGGATTCTACCTAGACAAAAGACTCACATGGAACCCTCATACTCGACTCAAAAGGCAAGAACTTAACAGACGCTTCAGCCAATTGTATAGGCTACTAAATAGGACATCTCATCTATCCATTGAAAACAAAATTCTCATATACAAAACCATCATTAAACCTATTTGGACTTACGGACTTGAACTGTGGGGGACAGCAAAAAAGTCGAATATCAAACGCATTCAATCCTTCCAATCCAAAATCCTCCGAACTATAGTAAATGCTCCTTACTATGTTTCCAACAAAACCCTACATAATGACCTGAATATACCATACGTCCTCGACCTTATACCCCTTAAATTCTCAAAATTCCATCGCAACCTTTCCTTTCATCCTAACCCACTAGCTCAATCATTATCCGCTCCCACACATCCTGATGACCCCCCTCGCAGACTAATATTACTTATTTACTTTTTTTAATATTTTATTTTTTTTTTTTATTTTTTGCTCAGAAATAATGTGTGAATGTAATCAAATATTGCTAAATGCCGGCAGATTGCTAAAAAAAAAAAAAAAAAAATTTTATATTTTTTGTCTGCTCAGAAATATTTAAAAAAATTAAATGCCGTTTGCTAATATATCGGATAAGTAGATAAATACGCAATTACAGTTAAAAATATGTATTTATGGGTAAATATGCTAAAAAAAAAAAAAAAAAGACTCAAATCAATTCCAAATGCCTAAAATATATACATTTTAATGTATTAGATGTTTAAAGGCCAGTGCACACTACTGGCGCATCGGATTCTCCAACAAAGTAAGTTATACTAATAGAAAAATGCACTCCACTCCGTGCCGACATAGTCTGCATTTAGGATTGATGAATTAATTGCCACTTCTATTGGAATTATTTTATTAGAATACTAGTTTCGAATGCTAAACATTCATCTTCAGTTCTTCATACAAAATGTACAACAGATCAGCACTATGTTACATGGATTATATATAATGTGCGTTGCCCCTTCTTAAACTATTAAAAACTATTAACTTTATCACAGCAGAAAATCCGCTCCGCTCCGCTGCAATCTGATCCTCCAGTAGTGTGCACTAGCCTGTAGTTGGCTAGGATAAATATGTAAATGCATAAAAGTATTTCACAGCCCTACTCATTATATTCGCATTTCAGCTCATTTACTAGACGTATTTAGCTTTACAGTTGTAAATTTCTAACGTGAAAGAAAAAAAAAAAATTGATTCTAGTCTAGGTATTTGTATAAAGTGGAATAATGAACATATCCAGTAACCATAAAAAGGCACTTGCTTTACAAAACTTTGCATCAAACCTGTACATGGTATGGAGTTTAATCTATATAAGAGAGGTAGTAAACTTTAACCAGACAAAGAAGACAACAAAGGGGAAGAAGTGCCAAGGTGGGAGATTATGATGAGGAGGAAGAAGAAAGGAGACAGGACAAAGAGGAGATAATGTTGTTAGGTGCTATTTAATGGGCCCTGCCTGTCGGGGCTAACACCGCTCCTTTCTGCAAAGTTCACAACCTAGTCTGGTCCTTCCTTAGTCTAGGGCTGTCTCAGGGAACGATATTACTGCCTCTCTCATATTTAAAGCTCCCTAGGGGGACACTTTTCAGATTATAAAAGACATTTTAGCAACGGTTTAAAGGTTTATTTCATAACGGGCAGGGATATCATGTAGACGATAAAGAGTAGAAAAATTTACCATTTTGATCACCCAACAGGCATTCCGATACAAAAGTTCTATGTAAGCATATTGGCCTTTCATAAGTAAGGTCAATTTCTTTTTTAACTTTGAATCATTATTCACACCTGTCAACCATAGTGATTAGCAATTAATGACTTTAATGGAATACCGAATTACTTGGCATAAAAGGAATAATATGGATAAAAACCCTTTGGCACCTCCTCCTAACTTGATTTTTTTTTCTAACTTAGCTATAGAGATCCCTCATTCTGTTCCTTTTTAGACTCTTGTGAATGTTGTCTGGAATATGAGTTGTGGCTATGTTGCCTATAAGCATTTCGGGATATCCGTGAATTTCTAGTGAAATTGTTTGAAAAGAGTCCGCATTCGTTCATTAACAGTTGGCATGCTAATTCCAGCTGATGTACCAGGGTGCTATCATAATAGTTCTGAATGTTTTCGTCTGAAAAATTTGAAGGTTGTTAGTATGTGTCTTTTTAGCTGTAGTGATGCGTTAGTCCGAATAGCTTTCAGCAGGTAATTAAAAGTGACCATTTTGTATCTAAGTAGTAGCTCTCAATTTTTGAGACTGAATTTTAAAGGCTTATAAGGCTTAGCTTTTGAGGGTTTTTGTATTTTTTTTGAATTTTGGCCCCATGCCATTCTCCTATCAAATGTCAAATGTTTTTTATTGTTGACGGCTTTTTACAAGTCTTCGCCAAAAACAAGTTCGTTCCAACTCCTTTTTTCCTGCAAGTCTCATCATTCGCCTAAACATCATTACTTCCATGACGCCCTGAAACCTGTGTCTCCTCGGGTGACCCGGTGTCTCTTTCGCTTCCTTTCCAATCTCCATTCCAAAATTATTTTTGCCCATAGTTCCTCTGTCATCCTCATTACATGCCCAAACCGTTTTAGCCTCATAGTCACAATAGTGTTGAGGATGTTATGTGTTTCTTCCATTCTACGTCTAATCTCAATGTTTGGAACTTCCAAAAGTGGCGATGTAGTACATGGACGTTTCCAATCAACCATTTCTAGTGCTATAAGTATTTTTTCCTAGCTCTCCTTGAATGTCCATGATTCGCCTGGTTAACGTTTTACCTTTCTGGAAACGATTTACTCACATTTTTTGTTTTAAATGTTTTTAAGGGAATCGACTTGCTCCATAGTAAGGAATTTAAACATAAAATTAACAAAAAAAAATTCCTGTTTACTTAGGTGCTATTTAGAATATTTAAAAGACCAGGCTTAATCCTAATTAAAATAGGATCTGGAACAGTTTAATTGATATTTCTTTTTCAAGTTTTAATTATCTGTTACAGAAATTTTGAATGATAAAACATTTTAAATTATAACATTAACAAAAATAAATTAGAAATTAAATTAAGATTACTATGAAATCAATGAGGTTTATCATTACCTAACACTTTTTGACACTTGACACTTTTTGAGCTTTCAATTTTTTAGAATATCTTTACTTAACTCAAACGGTCTTTGTTTGGTTATTATATTATTTTGTAACTTCTTATATTTGTAATTTTACTTTTCCTTATATATGAAAAAGCCCTCATCGCGGAATCCGAGATATATGATAAAATGGTAGAACAACGTTCTATAACCTCCTTCCTGTACCTCACAACTCTGAGGCCATTCCTTCTCCAAAGTCTTTTCTTCTCAAACGGGACACAATTCTTCTGCTCTCCTTCCCCTTTTCCGTTCTGACGATCACAGGAGACCTTTATTCTTTCATTGCTAATACAGAACTCTTTCCCTTTGACACAGAATCCTCTTCCTGTGCAGAACGATTCGTCAAGCGTGCCATTTATTGAATAGAAGTCTAAAAAAGAGTGAAAGAAGTGGGAGTAATATATTCATTAATACTATACCAATGGTAAAATGAAGCCTGGATACCTCATTGAGTCGATAGTTTGAGTTTATTTATTTACCATTATATTAAGCAATTAATTTCATGAATAATAACGGACAGCAATAGAAATTGGGAATAACGTTCCCAATAACATTGGGAAGTGCGGTACTGTATTAGTATGCACTGATCTCCTAAATTACGGATCGATTCCGCCTTAGGAATTATTTATTCCTTATATCAGCCAAGAGGGCTGAGGCAAGAGATAAATGATACTCCTGGAGCACACCCGGCCCCTAAAAGTTGGTGTCCTTAATAGAGAGAAAAATTTAAAGTTTGAGCGTGATTCTAGCTGCCAAATTTCCGCATTTTCTGAGGATATCATATAAATATTTTTTATCAGAGGTATTTTTTTTAATAATACAGGGATAAATCAATTAATATTTAATCTTAGCATAGTTAAAATTTGGGTCTTTGGGGCCCCACTAAACCTAATACATCTCGTATCCAATCTTACTTAGTCAAAAACAAACTAGTCTATAAATATTTTAACGCTCTATATGTTACAGATTTGGTCCTATTCATAGTGGATATACAATTCATAATCTCCATTGACCATCAAAAACTCTCTGAGGCCTCTGAAATAAAGCTGCCTAGAATCTTTATTGAAATCCTACCAATAATTTTTTTTTAGAAGCCTCGGAGGAGAACTGAGTGTGAGGCAAGTTGGAAGACTAGTGAATTCGATTGGGTTTGGAGTTTACAATGAAAGGATATGTATCTGGTTTGGGAAAAATAAGCTACATATGGAACATTAAGATCTTTATGGATAAGTTTGTTTTTGACATAATAAGAAAATATTTATTAGTTATTTATTTATTTTATTTCTTTGTGTAGATAGTTCATTTTAATAATATGATAATAAATTAAAAACAAAGAAATAAATATAAATACCAAGAAGCCTTATCTCAGTGCGCCCGCCACAGCAGGTTTTGGGCTGATATTCCACCGGGAATGGTTCAAATTTATTTCGTGGCGAACCCAAGGAATGAATATTGACCTGGAACCCACCCTAGCTAGAATGGTAACCTACAAGATAACCTGTCCTTGCTGCACTAGGTGTACCAAAGGATGTTAAGCCTAAAAAAAGCCATGGATATCTCTGGATAGATACTCTCTGGAATGTTTGTATCATATCCGGGCAAAAGAGGTAGCAATATTGCATAACATATACAACAGACAATATTAATACTTTGAACCCCAAAATAATAGACTATTTTAAAGAGGAAGTAGGTCCCTTGCATACCGAAGTGTTAAGGTACCAGTTTTTTTTAAATCTATAGTTAAACAAGGGTGTGGAATTTTGAATTCTTATTGATCATTAAACGAAGTAAGTCAAATCAGAAACAATCAGTGTAAAATCATGAATTATTACATCAGTGTAAATGAGGGAATTCGTAATTGGATTCAGCCGGATTTTTTCCACTGAGTGGACAAACGGGGATATAATTACGAGATGAGATGGCGTTGATACGAGAATATAGCGGCGGCATTAATCATTGATTTAATTTCACTGTTCATTATCATTTAATCCCCGCGATTACTCGTTGGCGAGGGCAAAAAAGCAAACCTCAACTGAGGCCCTTCTAGAGATATAATCTTTGGGGGGTTTTTGCCCCGCACCAACTTCCCTAGGACAAACTTTGCCGTCGGCGGACCTATTCAATGAATCAACGGGGGGTTTTTGTTAGGGCGGTATTTATAATGTTGTATGATTCACAGAAACAATGCAGCTCATGGTTCTACATTTTAATACTCAAATTAAAAAACTTTTTTATCAGAAAAACCAATCGTCTAGATAATGAAAAGTAGTACGAACTTAGTAAATAAAAGTAAGAATAAAAAATTTAAAAAAATCTAAAATTCCCATAAAAGCCAACAAACTATAATAAATGGATACAGATTTATGTATTTGTTTTAATTTCCAGATTTCATACATATGATAGTAGATATATAAAACTAGATAAAAAAATCAAATAAGTGTAAACAAAACAAAAATATATTATTTATTTATATATTCTTTTAATTTTATATATTTTAACTGATGAAGGAGATTTTACGAAAAAAATAAATATATAAAATTAGCTAAATCTTATAAATGAGTTTTAATCGCGAAATCTTTAACATAAAATTAGTACCACCGGACTAGGACAACTGTGGCGCAACTGACAGAGCTGCATTGTGGCTTTGTATGATATAAGTGCATTAAATTTTTATTTTATCGTTGATATATCCAGAGATAATTTATTCACTATTTGCTCATATTGTATTAATGAAGCCGTTGTCATATTTATTACTTATCACCCTTGCACGAGAAAGATTGTAAATATTTGGAAAATTAAGAATAACAGGTGATGATGAATTTACAACTGATGGTGGATTTTTATCATCCGAAACTAATCTTAGGCGTAGAAGTAGAAAAAAAAAACTTTGAAATTAATAGTAAATACGAGCATATACATAAACCACCTTTTATAATAAGTAATAGAAATTCTGCGAATTCAGTTCACGCATAAGAAAAAAAGCAGTTCCCAAATATATATACATATATAACTGTAATTAATTATTATTATTAATAACGGGATAGGTTTGTAATAATCATTATTATTCTGAAATAAAACTAAACAAAATCGAAAGTCAATATCAATTATTAAGAAAATAATATGAAGCTCAACAATTCTCTGATATATATATATTTTTTTATATATAAATTTATTGAAATTTACGACTATACAAATATGTACATTAAGTAAATGAGCTGATAATGATTACAATGACATGTTAAAACTTGAAAAAAACTACTCATCAGTAGCACTTCAATAAAAATTCTACACTAGAAGATCTTTAGGCCATCTTCTTTTCAGACGCCTCGGAGGATTATCGGGAATGGAGTGGGAAGCAAGTTGAGAAACTAATAGATTTGAGTGGTTATGGAGCTTACTATGAAGGATAGGTATCTGGTTTGGGCTAACTCAGCAACATATGGAACATTAAGGTCTTTATGGATAAGCTTATTGGTGACAAAGTAAGGGGCAGTTAGGATTTTTCGAAGGATTTTAGATTGTAAGGATTGGATACGAGATGAATTGGATGGTTTAGTAGAGCCACAAAGCTCAACTCCGTACGTCCAAATAGGTCTTATCACAGTTATGTAAATAAGTATTTTGTAATGAATTAGGAGGTTTGATCGTTTGTCTAGTAAATGTTGAAGTAGTCTGTAACGACGAGCAGTTTCTTATAGCTTTTCTGATAAATTAAAAAAAAATAAAATAAGCATATGAGCATAACCTTATTCTCCAACACTTTAAAATATAAGATCTCCCACACGCTGTAATTTGAAGTAAATTTGTGCGATTAGCTCGGCCATTCAAATATAGCTTGTTTACATACATCCCCTCATTTAAATAAGATCCAACGAATCCTATTCTGCTGGTTTAAAGGGGAGATGTAAGACTTCTCCTTAACTGTAGTGGGTTAACCTTTCAAGATTTTATTAATGAAGATGATGCTGATATCTCTGAACGGTTGACCTGTAGTAATGATTATCTTTCATTTATTTGAACCTTTTTCTCTGGTCCCACAAGTTTCAAATCATTTTGAGTCCATTGTATTTTTTAGGCTATCTACTAACTATTTTTTTCTAAAGGTGTTCAATATGAGAAACAATTTAGGTAGAATATTTGTCCAGAAGAAAGATAACTCGACCGGAAAATTTATAAGGATACGCTGATGTATATTTGGAATAGGAGGGGATTCAGGAAAGAGCATTGGTTAGGCAAGCTTATTAACGACATTATTCTTCTGTTACATATTCCAGGATGCCGTGGATATCTTTGAGACTGTGTTACATTTAACAGCTAAGTAGAGTTTCTGCACTGGAATTCCACTAAGGTAAGTACAAGGTAAAAAAAATAAAATAAAATAATAAAAGAAATTTCCAGAAATAAATTTAAAATGTTTTAAGTTGTCCCTACCAATTGGTATAAAAGAGGACTGGAAGTGGACAGTTAGCTGGACGGTGAGCCAGGAGGAGAGATGGTATAAATCACAATATGAAAGATAGCCAAGTGGAGGGGGGAGGGGGGTCTATTGGGTGGTCATCAATAGCTCTCAAGTGACAACTGAAGGATATAAAGCTCCCACTCCACCCTCTCTTCCAGAGCTCCTCTTCAATTTTTTTATATTTATAACTAACAGTCTTTGAACATAAGAACCTCTTGAATTTAAAATCCTACTCGAATACCGGTTTACAATATTAAACTGAACAATATTATAAATAAATATATATATAAATATATATAATTAGTATAAAGAACATATACTACCATACCAAATTCAGAACTGATTTAGTTAAATTTATCAAAGATATCGATTTCGATTTGATTTGCTGACAAACCTATGTGCTTATTAAGTTTTATTTATTTTTCTATATAATTTTTGTTTAAATATTAATTGTTTATTTTCTCTTTAAATTATTATTATAATATATTTTTTTTTAATGTTTTTTTTCCATCTAACCAACAATTATATGTTTATTTACACAGTTTTTTTTTACAACCACACAAAGCTCATAAAATTAAAAATTCATTACATTATTGTAACAACAGGCAAATTGTATTGTTAGTTAAATACAATTATTCATATGAAAAATAATATAATGTAACAAATACCATACATGTGGTATGCCTGTAACGGCATGGAACATGTAAAACATTAATAAACGTTCCTTTTATGGGGCTACTATAAAAGGGGAAATATATATATATATATATATATATATATATATATATATATATATATATATATATATATATATATATATATATGGATAAATTTCTTGACTGTTACTATTAAATGTTTAGTAAGGTTCTTGAGGTTCAGTCATAAAATAAAAAAAAAACAACTATTTTGGCGACGTTTCGAGACTATATTGTTCTCATAATCATGCCCTACAGTGAAAAAAACAGGTTACAATAAAATTATATAAGTTATACAAGTTATTTCAAAACATAAAGTTAGCTACAGTACAGGTAGGTATATAACAACATGTGTCGGGTAATACAAATATATATAATTACAGAATATAGAGAAGTATGAAGCTACTTACAATGTTACTGGTGGATATGAATAGACTAACAATTCTAGTACACAACTAACCTAGGGGAGTGAGTTTAAAAAGACAGTTAACAAGGGTTAGTGGGGAAAAACCCTATTTCTTAAAAATTAAGTTAAAAGGACTGTGTGGGTATTCCCAAAGATGCAGGTACAAAATATTTCAGTGTAATATACCAATAAATGGAAGAATGGTTTTTATATGATGTATATAAACGTAAATGTATATTATTGGTCTGAATGTATTAAGTTGGAATAACAGGTGTTAAGATTTAAAACGTCTGATTTTTTGTTTATTGCGCGGTTTTTCTATGGTTATCATTTCTTTAATATTTATTTTAAAATTATTTTGTTCATGGTGAATAATTTTGGTGAATAATAAATAATTTTTTAATTTTGGGGAAATCAAATTTAAAAGTATGTTTTGTTTGCCTGTAATGTGTGGTGAGAGCTGTTTGGTCAGGTTTGTTCGGGTTTAAATTTATAGACGTGCAACTGTATTTATGTTGTTACACTCGTCGTTTAAGATATTGTTCCGATGTACCAAAATAAGACTTGCCACAACTATCTTCACACGGAATTTCATAAACAATATTCCGTAACTCTAACTTATCCGTATTTTTGATTTTGGTAAACAATTTATTAATGTGGAGGTATTTTTGAATGTGACCGTGCAGTCAGTTTTATGGTTATTTGTGAGTGTTTTCCTGAGCCTTTCTGATAGTGTTTGTATATATGGGATGGTGTAATATCTTTTATTCATATTTTCTTGTTGTTTCTGTTGAGTATTTGTATGTTTGAGTAAGTTACAAATGAGTCTATGTGGATATCCATTTAACTTAACTTATAACTTATATAATATATAACTTGTATTACTTATATATAACTTGTATAACTTATATAATTTTATTGTAACCTGTTTTTTTTCACTGTAGGGCATGATTATGAGAACAATATAGTCTCGAAACGTCGCCAAAAGAGTTGTTTTTTTTATTTTATGACTGAGCCTCAAGAACCTTACTAAACATATATATATATTTTTTTTATTTTGAATATATATATATATATAAATCATTCTAAAATTAATGTACAGAACCCTACTATGAATCCATTAATAAATAAAAGTAACCAAAACCGTGGTAACCGAGCATTTTAAAGCCCCAGGAAATGTAGCATTTTTAAAAACCTCTGCAGCACGTTACACTGTTTTACAGATCTGCCAGGATCTTACATTTTTTTGAGGCCGAAGGATACCTTTGGCCACTCTCTCCTTCAACAATTAGAATTCGTTTTCGTCCTTAATGATGCTGTTTTAAGATGGCGGAATTTTATTAGTTTTTCGTCCTTAACCATTTAACAGGCATGGAGGATACACATATTTAATGCCTTTTGCTCAATAAATGACATAATGTCCGACGCATTACCCTACTCATTGTCGTCTAATATATTTTATTTAACCTTGAATTTTATGATACATTAGTAGGTGTTATCGTGGCTATAGCCGTTCAAAGGAAAAAAAAAGAAGAAATGTATTCCAAAATTTCCGGCCTGCCCGTTAAAGGGTTAAGGATAATATGTTGAAATATTTAACGGTTTTTAAGTTAGCCGAAGGATAACTTCCGCAATTGCTGTCCTTCAGGATACTGTTTTAAAATATTTAACGATTTTAAGTTATGCGGCGTTTGAATCAAGGCTCAGCTATTTTTTGGTCGGCCCAAGGAATAAATCTCCATTCTTCCATTCTGGCTAGAATAGACTGAATCGATTACCTAAAAACCGTTCTTCCCACTCTGGTTGGAGGAAGTTAAGCTCAAACAAACGACAAAAACATAATAATAATATATAAGTGGGCCGTTTTAAATACAATAATATTGAACAGAAATGTTTCTAACGTTATATAGTTACATACACTTCAATGTCATATTATCACCAACAAAAACGCTCATATTCTACAATTAAAATTTGATTCATGTATATTGTTTTGATTCAGAATTTTCTACAAAAAATTCTTTAAAGCAGTTTTCACGTTAACCAGTTATCCTGGTGATACGACTAAAGTACAGTTTTACTTTTATTTTAGTGGACAGACTTTTTCCCGAATATTTGAAATTTGCTTCTTGTGTGAGTTTATGGCCAGGATTTGGGAAGAGTCGGTTAATAATTCTTCCCAAGTGAAAAACATACAAAAGGCAACCGTAATGTTCGCTTATATATCTAAGGGCCCTGTGGCTAATAGTAGCAATAACAAGAGCATAAGTCTCATTGTACAGGAACGCTCAGTCTAGGTGTTATTTGATGTTACTTAAGTACATTCAAACTAGACCAACTATTAACGTTCCATTCAAACATTATAAGATAAGAGAAAAATCCGTTCAAATTTATTTTACATATATTGCCTACCACATAATGTAACAAGGTCATTATGTACGCAATATTTTTTATTTTATCAGAAGAACAATGTCCTGGATTTAAGGACTCCATTCAAAATATATTTGTTTTTATAATAAAAATTGTACTTATTGAAGAATGCTTTTACTCTCCTTTTTAAATATTCTTTGAAACAAATTAGTTCGAATGTTTTGCGGAAACACTCCAATATGCTCAGCTGAACCTAAAAAAGAAATATCTTTCGATGAAGGAATTCATATACCTAAATGTCCGTACGACAAACGTGAGTGGTTCATTACAAACCACTTCATTATCGGAAGCTCTCTTGACAGCGGAAAATTCTCCATTATTCCAATTAAAACGTTCCAGGAGGGCACATGGAAGACTCATCACAAACACGATCCAGGACTCCAAGTCCCAAGGGATCAGATTTCAATTGAGAACCTTTCCGGCCACTGCTCTTAATTAAATTCTAACTATACAATTTCAAAGCCTGAGTCTCTTTTTATTTCCATTTGCTGAAGAGCAGCGTGTTTAAGAACTCGGATAAATTGGTTAAAGATAATTGAAGTGGGGCACAAGGACTTTGGGAGTAAACAATCTAAGTGGGTTATCCACCTCATACAGTTTGCCACAGGCTGGAAGAATTATTTATGCAGATTATTGCTCTGTAATTTGAGAGCCGTATCCTCATAGTTATTGAATATTTTAAGTATTTTTTTAATTACAGATCTACTAAAGGCTTTTATCTTAAAAATTTCACTAAATGTAAATATTTTCTTTCTATTAAATTATGAAACATTCATTCAATTATATTCTCATATTCATTACAAACTTGAGATAAAAACAGTGCTCAATTATAATAAGTCCATTTTATATTTATTGTAACTGACTCGATAGTACAGAATTATATATTTGCACCAATAAATACAAAATAAATAACTAAATACAAATTAAATAAAAAAAATTGTATCACTACAACCCATGAAGGATCTTGGGTTCCAGTACTAGGTAAGAAAGTATTGTTTCGTGATCAACGGTTATACAAGGATATGTTATGTATGGTCAGCAACCACCCTTAACCACCAGGTTTTCCCCCAATTAAGGGCACCTACTTTATAGAGGCTGGGTGTGCTCCATGAGGGTCTCTAGAAACCAAAGTCAATTCACGGCAGATATTAAATTAAATTTTGAAGAAACAGAAATTACATTGTCTGCCTTCAGCCAAAACTGATTCGAAGCAAAGCCGTTCTGTGCCTTTTCCACAGTGCTGTCCCGCTTTCTCCAATACACCACAAGATCATCTAAATTTAATTTTTATATAGTAAACTATATCAATCATAGACCAGATCTTATTGATGTGTAAGTTATTGAGTGTATTTCAAGTACCATATAGCAGTTAAAACAGGCGCGTATATAATTCAAAATCAATATCTTTAATTAAAAAAGTGATCATTTTAAAATTGATATACTTTTATATTGAGTTAAATATACTTCTAGAAATAAGAGAATTATTAACAGCATGCCGAAAAAATAATAATAAGGCGAGAATAAATTACATTAAAAACACAGTAAATAAAGCCTATTTCAATGTCTTAAGTTGTTCTTAGATTAAGAGACTGTAACGACACGTTTAGATAAAAATCCCCAGCGATATATAGTAAGAGATCAAGAGAATTCAGCATTAGCAACACCAGAAGCTACCAGCTGAAAATGCGAAATATTACCTTTACCAACTTTAAAGATTTGTTATTTTCATGTGATAATTGAATTAACCCGAAGCTATTTATACATACATTTTATCTACATTGTTGGTTTATTTTTAAAATACATTAATAGGAAGGAGATATTAGAGGCCCAATATTAATTTACCTCTTGAAGTTTAAGCATAAGTTATTTGTCAGGGTCGGACAGAGACAGGGTTATCCAGTCCTCTCGCAGTTTTTAGTTAGGAAACATCTCTCATCCATCCATTCACTAAAATTTTATTTTTTTGTCTAATATTTCTCTTCTAAATCTATCTCCTTGTACTTTTTTACTTTTCTAACTAATGATTTCTTGTTTATGTTCTCATCACTGGGATTCATCCCCCAAATGAGATTAATCTTTCTCCTTAAAGGTCAAAAGGTTGATCATCCTGGGGTAGTTCTTTACAGCGAAGTAAAGAAGATGATTATAACTATCCCTCTCATTATAGGACAGATTATAACCTTACAGACTATAACCTTACTGAACAGATTATAATCAAGTCTTATCCTCTACTTGACTCTGAATTGGCTACCAACCTCACCACGAGATTCCGAAGTAGTTGAATCAGCAAAGTTTTCAAAACTTCTGGTAAATGAAACCTGTACATCTTTCTAGTTAACAGTAAGAGTTTAGTTTTTAATATTTGCAGATTTCTTTACCTCTAATTTCTATCCGCCAGGTCCCAAAAAATTGATTTGGGATGAGAGTTAAGTCAAGTATGTATAACATACTACATACATACATAGTTTAGTATATTTGTCTAGGTTTAGCTTGAAACCGAAATTGAATTAATATTTAATCTTTTAACGTCACAAAGATGCTTATATAGTAACATTAATCCACTAAAATGAATTTAAAAATTAAAGAAAAAAAATAAGGTATCACAGTGGAAGTTCAACGTTGGATATGAACTGATAGTGTTAATTTAAGGTTCACTTTTCACTTGATTATCAATCACTCAATGATTTCATAAAATAAATTCATATTTTTTTTCGCAGCATAAAATCTTTATTTTAAATAGATTAATAATACTAGAGGTAAATAACTGTAAGTTCCATGTTCCACTCTATTCATCTCACTAAATAATGTTTCAGACAAGTCCCAAGATATTGGCCAAACATTAATCGACTATATGCAAATTTCCGGAGGACAACGATTGTTTAAATCTCCCCATCAATATTCTGTCGTGGTTTGCCGAGTTTGTGGAAGTCAACAGTAACCTGTCTGCCTCAGGCGGTAGCTAGGTAAACAGTTCAAACTAGACTAAGGTCAACCTTGTAGCACAATAATGTACAATATTACAAGCCACAAGTTTCATCAGATAGAGAACAATATGAGAAAATTGCTTAATTAGGTTCAATTTATCTAGATATATTTTTATACATTTTGTTCATATAACATTGCATATAATATTAAAATTGGATTCGAAACAAATAAATCTATAATTTTTAATATTGTTTTTTAGGCATAAATTATAGAATCATTTAATGATTTAATTTGGTAGAATGGATGCTTTTTTATTGTCTTTCCAGTAATCAAAAAACAAAATAACATCAATTTGGTTTCAATTGTTAATAATTATTTTTAATTAATTTAAGATTATTCTAAAAGCCGTCTTGTATTCTCATTTTCCACATTTTAAAGGAATATTTATAATTTTATGTTAAAAAATTATAATTATAAAAATTTTAGTTTGCTTCGAAGGGGTTTCCTGGGTAAAAGGGAAGTGACGAGAAAAACTAAAATGACGATTTATAAATCTTTCTTCCTAATCGTGGACCCTCACCTCGAAACCAAGAATCGGATCCAATCCATGGAAATGCGTTATCTTCGTAAAGTGGAAGGAAGGGCACGACGAGATAGGATACGCAACAGTACCATACAGACTAGTCTCAAAGTTAAGCCGGCTGAGACTATGCTAGAGGAGCACAAGCTAAGGTGGTTCGGTCACCTCCTTAGGATGGACCAGGAAAGAACTGTCAGGAAGATGTATGAAACTCGCGTGGAAGGAAGAAGGCCAAAAGGAAGACCACGGATTTCTTAAGAGGAGAGTGTTAAAGAGGCGTTCAGGAGGCGGATATGAACTGAAGTAAGAGCATAGAGTTGGCCCTAGAACGAGACATCTGGTCCAGACTCCACAAATTATGACCCTACACTGCGTAGCGGTGAGCGGAGATAAAATGTTTATGATGGTGTTAAAACGTCATATTTTGCTTATTATTTACATTATTTAAATGTTTTCGTTGCCATTTGTTAAAAACAATAGGCTAAAATATATGCTAGTGACGTCATACCTCTAGCAATAAAGGCAGTATGGATCCAGATCTCAATGAAAGTTCACCTGGATAATTAACCGCTTTTAATAATGGAATAATTCGCACTGTTCAGTTTTGAGTATCGATGTCGAGTTGAAAAAATCGCAAATCTGGACTTACATGAAAGTTGCATTGCATTGCTTTGCTGGAAAATTGGATACTGTCACTATCGAAAATTCCTTAAATTGGATTCGAAAGGATGCCTTCACTTCTTCATAGCTTCCAGGTAACATTAGATATATGTTTAGACTAATCAGTCATGTTGCTGCAAATTATTTTAACTACAATTTAAAATACATAGTTTTATAAATTCTAAGACGGAGGATGGCAGCTTGTGTTAAACCGAAAAGGAAACCAGAACTTTGCCAGGAAATTAAAAAAAAAAAATACATCACCGGTAACATGGACTAACACCTCAACCTTATGCTGAACCACAATCAACACAACAGAAGACTGCTATGAATAGACCCCTACCTATTTTCGTGAATTTCTTTTTTTAAACTAAGAACAAATGTAAATAACATATCGATACACCCAGCTTCACCTATACAACTATTATCGCTGCCCTGAAGGAAAATGCTTCAACACGTTTTAGTTACATGAGGACAGGTGCTAAAGGGTAGTTATCAAAGTTTTACATTATTAAATTCTTTAGAAAAATACAAATATTCAGACTAACCTTGGTGCTTTTCAAACCATACTCTTAACTCAGAATTACAAGAACCCACAGTAAACATATAAATAACCTTTATAGAAGATACATTTTTAATTTCAATGTTTATTTTCTCGTTTAGTTTTATATTTTAATTCAATTTTTTTTTAAATAGATGATCAAATTATTATTGCTAATCATTTAGAGGAGCAGTTTTCTTTTTCTTTTTTTTTTTATATATATTCTCTTGCCTTTTAGTCTTCTCTAATTATTTTAAGACGATGCATTAGGAACCGGCAGCAACCCTATCCCTAAAAATTGTATTGTTTATATGTATTAACAATTGTATATGCTTAATATGTTATTTTTATTTCCATTGTATTACCTTTTGATAATTTATTATTTTGACAGTCGATATTTGTATCAAGCAATTCTGCCTTGTTTACTCTTAACCAAAATTTATTTATTTATTTACTTTTCTTATGCACTAAAATCAGTAACGAGCCCAAAACATCTGTTTTCTCATATAAACGCCTAAAATGTTTTAATCAAGTCCAGTGTCATGAGTAAAAAACACAAACTAAAGAAAGTTCCAATAAAAAACATGTCTAAAGGTTTACGAAACAACTTTAGAAACTTGAGCCTGGAGAAGACTAACCTGCACGTCGCCGGTAAGTTTCTCAGCCCTGCCAATTCTCCAAAAACTCTGGAGACATTTTGGCCCCCTGCTCTCAGGGAACTTTTTCCAATACTAGGACATATTTATCGATATCGGAGGATTTTATTCAACCTATTGCGGGTTCGCCATAAATAGGTAGTAAAGTTCTTGTGGCTTTCCTAAGATATAAGTGAATGCTAGATAATTGAATATTCAGGCTTTTTATTTTGTTCTTTTTTCATTTGAGGTACGCATGAAATTTTTAAATTATTTATTCGCTGAATATAGCGTAGATTTTGAAAATATACATTTATGCAGTGGGGTGTTTCTAAGTGAACTATTTGGCGTATATGATTACAGAAGGAGGATTGTAACGAAAATATTTTCCACAGGAATTTATTTGAATATTGGATGGTTTTGATATCACCTATATAGTCTACAGTATGTATAGATTCCAAGTCATTTGCTCTACATGGTAAAGTACGCAGAAACTCTTCTTCACTGATTCTGTAGAAAATATATTGAAAATATTCAGGAGGAAGGAGGATATAATAGGCGATGGAAAATACGGTTTAAAACACAAAATGAAGGATCTCGCTGTACAGCTTTCTATAATAATGAATAATAATTATTGAATAATTTTATGTGTAAGAATAAACTGATTATTTTTATTACTTCGTCCACTTTGTTAACAAAATTGATTTAGAATCAGACAAACAAATCCTTAGGATTTCATGTGCCGGGGAGCGTATCGATACCTAACGAGCAGCAAGTTCTGAAAGTGCTGCCTTGGCGTTTGGGGAAGGCAATGACTTCTTTCTCAAGCTCAATTACTTTACCAACTTCCTTGTAAAGCACATCTTGCTTCTCTTCAAGAATTTCTAAAGCTTGATGAAATACGACTAACGTTTCCTCGCCTCTTTTTAACCTAGACAGATAGATTTTGATTTTCTCACCTTTGTAAGATTTTTTTACACCTTTTATTCTACATATATAATATACTATTAAGACCACGTATTTTATATACCACATACAAATTTTATTTTCTTCCCGATACTTTTTTTTTTAACCTATTTTACTGTCTTGCATCCTTCCTAGATAAAATAGAAAAACTAATTCTTCTTGATATAATAAAGATTAAAATAGTTTTGTATTGTATGTTCATCCACTAGAAATATGTCTGGGAAATGGTGGGAAAAAAAAACCCAGACAGTGTAAAAAAAGCCACCTTCCACAACTCTTTACCCCTCATGCATATGGACAAGAGATAAAATAACTAATACTTTTTTTCAATAAAGTAGTTTTTTCTAGTGGGTACGTGAAGCAATCAAGTATTTATTCTTTTAGACTCAAAAGGTAAAGCGCAATTGTATGATGGGTTACACCGCTAAAAAGCTAACTAAATTTCGTAGTTTTGGGGAAATTTGACGGTTTCTAGGGCGCTCCAGTGGGGAGTGAGGAATTTTCAAAAACTATTAAAAATTTAAGTAGTATTAAATGTGTTGTGTTTTTCGCGTTAAAAGGCCCCCTAAAAGTGACTAACTAGACCTACCTCATCTTTTAGAAAATTTAATGTTCATTAAGACAATATCATTGTGTTTCTACGCTAAACCAAAGTAGAGAAAACTGCCATTTTTCATTAAAAAAAACTAAGATTTTAAAAACAAAAACAAAAAAAATTTAATTTCCTCAACTGATTGAGATAGGAAACTCGTTTCTGCGCCATTCTACCCCATTTAGCATGCAATATTACCCAATTATTTTGCACTATGTCTGGGACACCCTGTATACTTGAAAACGTATATTTTCAAAATCTCCGCGGTATTCAGCAAATAATTTTGAAATTCTAATGAACGAACTCAGGAACTCTAATAAGATAGCAAATAAAAAATAAAAAAAAGTTATGAATATTGGATTTAAAAAGAAGATTTTATTTTTAATATATCTATGTATACCATAAATTTTCATTTCTTCTCGATTTTTCCCCCTATTTCATAGTCTTTAATATTGTTTTTATTATTTGTATATTCCATAAAATGGATGAAACAAAAAAAAAAAAAAAAAAAAAAAAAAAAAAAAAAAAAAAAAAAAAAAAAAAAAAAAAAAAAAAAAAAAATACATATTCAGGAATAATACAGTTAGTATCTAAAAAACACAGATTTTTAAGAAAAAAATCGGCAAGACAATGTATTGTTAACCTATTTGAGATTTCAAATATGTGAATACATTGGTTATAAATTATTTTACAAGAATTGGATAATATAACTAGAAAATGATTTTAAAATAATTATAGTACTTAACATTAAATTAGCTCTTCAAAAGATTTATTATACTAATAATAACCCATCCCAGGCTACAACATCTTACAATTGGAGAAATTATTTTTTTTTTTAATTTTTTAGCCATGGTTAAGAAATATGAAAGAGATTTTGAAGAAAAATATATTCTAAAAAAAGGGCATTACAGAAGACGGAGGTAGAATGTAGGGCAGGGGAAGGGTCGACTAATTAGAGTTGGGAGGAACAGCTCCAATAATGACCCGCCCTCCTTATGTAGGTGTTCTCCAAGGGCCTGTCTTACAGCAAAAACCTAGCGACCTCTCGTTAGCTCCCAATTCTAGTTTCAATAGCCTCCCTTCTCTTTCATTCCGAGAAATGTGATTATAGCATCAAATAACGTAATAATTTTTATCTGAAAATAAAATAAAATAACGTTAATCTAAACCATAAAAGGAAAATAACAATTTCATAGATCAAAATTTCCATTTATAAATCTTTTTTGGTCTCATATAAAAAAAATAATAAATAAATTATTGCAAAATTATAAGTAACAAATTGAAAGCTGTACAGATACAATTCATTTTTGGTGTAACGATTTTTTCACCCTCAAAAAATTTAAAGTGTTCGATCATGACAGTGATGATTGCTTCTCTTGTTATGTTACGCTGATAATTGGGTTTAAACGCTATGATTCCTCTGTATGCTTAAATAAACTTATTAGTTTGGAAAGAAGATGGCCGAGGGAACTTTTGAGATAGAATTTTTTCTATTAATAATAAAATAGGTGACCAATGAGTAATTGCTCAAGAAGTGGCACATCATTATATACGTTATAACTCACTTTCTGGATGTATTCTGAAATGGATATGCCTTTTGTTTGGAGGTCTATAATTTTTGGGAATACCTTTTTTTTCGCACTCATCAATCAAAACATGCTCTAGCTCTGTTGATGTTCCTCGGATCGAAAATTTGCCGAACGTTTCCCTATCAGAAATGCAATGGAGAATTTTTTTTTTGTTATACATTTGTTGCTAGGACCTACCGTTTAGGAGCTATATTGGTTTGAATGAAAAAAAAAATCGCGTTTTGCCAACATTTTTTAAGATTTGGGGATTTTTTAAAAGCTCTAGCTCTGTTGGTGTTGCTAGGATCCAAAATTTGCCGGCAGTTTCCTATCAGAAGCAGTAGATTGATTTGAATAAAGAAATTCCCGTTTGAAACCCCTATTATCTCTCAACTTTGTTTATTTCGAATAACCATTATTTCATAATTTAATTTAAGTATTTTGGTCCTTTTAATTCTAAAATGTGAATTGAAAAAAGCAGTAGATTATACATAGACATATTTATGATCTATTTCCAGTCACTGAGAAATTGAGTTTTTTTGGCCGTAGGTCAATGTCAAATGGATGTCGGAAGTCATGTGGATGAACAGCTGAGATGGTTGGAAATTTAAAAAGATTATTACAATGTCTTGTGAACTATATATGTAAAAAAAAAAAATACATAAATTAACAACAGCAAACATTAATTTCAGTTGCCTTGTAATGTAGATGTAAGCTAGGTATTTTTATCAATATGTGAAAGTGAAAGAGTGACTATCACCTATCAGTAAAGCTTACAACAGGAGACACTTTATTATGTCTAAACATAAGTTCTGTAAACAACAGTAGTATTTATGCTGAAGTTTATAATGATAAAATCGAAACACCATTAGATTATTCTAAAAAATAATTCTATGAATCCTAAGAAAATGACTTACAACAAATCCACTATATAATAAATATAATAAATCCACAACTGTATAACAAAAACTAGATTAACCACGAAGGAGCATATTTTCGTTAGTTCGAAAAAACAATTACTTCTAAAAATGTCATATATTTTAAACTAGCTTTTCCCAAAACAAAAAAAATAAAAATAAATAATAATAATAAAATCTTCATACAAAAAAGATTTGAATAAATTTAATGATTTTTTAACTTAATATAATTTTATAAGCATGTCGTATCCAATCCAAAATCCTTCGAAAAATTGTAAATGTCACCAATAAACTTATCCATAAATACCTTTATGTTCCATATGTTGCTGAGTTAGCCCAAACCAGATACCTATCCTTTCATAGTAAGCTCCGTAACCACTCAAATCCATTAATTTCTTAAAATGCTTCCCTCTCCATTCCCGATAATCCTGCAAGGTGTCTGAAAAGAAGATGGCCTAGAGATCTTCTAGAGTAGAATTTTTATTGAAGTGCTACTGATGAGTAGTTTTTTTTAAGTATTGACATGCCATTGTAATCGTTATCAGCTCATTTACTTGATGTACGTATTTGACCAGTTGTAAATTTCAATAAATTGATATATATATATATATATATATATATATATATATATATAAAAATAAAATAAAAAAATTTATCTTGATATTTACAACTGTATACAATATATACATAAAGAAAATGTGTTGACAAATCATCACAATACCATAACATGCCAATTACTTTACAGAAACTACCCATTAGTAATACTTCAATAAAATCTACATCTGAAGATTCTTGGTGCCATTTTCTTTTTTAGGATCCTCCAAGGATTATAGAAAATTTAATAAAAACAAGTTGTGTGTGTATTTTAGAGCTATGTAATTTTTATGATAGGATAGGGATCTGACTTTGGTCAAATAATTAATATATGGGTACTTAATTCATTGTGAAATAGTTTATTTTTCACATACTGGGAAGCATTAAATATTTGATAGAAGATTTTGAATTAGAGGGATTTAAAATGGGAATATCCTAATCTGAAAAGTAAGTAATTTAACAACTTTAATTAAGTAAAGCGAAAATGGAAATTATTATGAAATACTGGTAAGGTGAATAGAATCAAGCATCCGCATTTCTTTTAGATAAAATTTACGTGTTACAAATAATTTTTTTGTTTCTCCAATAAAATATTACAAAATGAATTTAAAACAAACAAATATTAATATTAATGATAAATTTTCTTTGAAAAACAGAGCTCAATAAGCTATATGCCTAAGCTATCTCAACGAGTCTCCAATGGATTTTGAACTAGTAACGAAAGAAGCGCAAAGATCTCCTAAAGAGCTATATGAAACCTGATGTAGATGGTATTACCTATGCGTTTTCCAAGATGGAAACGTATAATACAATAATGACCATGACAATGACAATATTTAAATATTTATAATAAATACGTAGGCTCAGTTGTATTAGTGCCCTGAGATAATTAGAATCGTGAAGGAGCGAGCGGCCGACCTGAGACACAGACAGAGAGCCCTCACAGCTGCCACAAAGGCCCCACACATGGACTGATAACGGCCTGATAGCTGCCACACTGGATCCCACTGTACCGCTATCACCGCCTCCTCAATACCTCAACGCATCCGCCTGTCCCAGCGTCTGGCTTTACGTCCACCAGATAGTACTGCTTAATAGATTAATGCATATTACCTAATCTACTGCCAAATCATAGCATTAAGGAATAAGTTATAAAACGAGAGATAAAAAATATATTCTGTTGTTTATATATTTTTTTATTGATATTTACAACTGTATACAATATAGACAATAAGTAAATGCGTGGTAAAATAATAACAATGACTTGTAAGCAACTGCACAATAGTAGCACTTTATCTTGCCATGAAGGGATCGTTTGAGGCAACTCTGCAACAATGGAACATTTAGATTGTCATGAATAACTTTATTTGTGACATGATATCAAGCATTGAGGATTTTATGAAGGATTTTTTATTATAAGGATTGGATATGGGAAGAATCGAGAGGCTTAGTAAAGCCCCAGATCGTAACTTCGTATGTCCAAATCGGTCTAATTTCTGTCATTTAAATAAGTTTTTGTAATTAATTTGGATCTTTAGATCTCTAGTAAATGCTGTAGTAAAAAACAATGAAGTGTTACTCGTTTAAGGATCGTATGTGGATTTCATGTAAAACGTTTGTCCAGATAGTAGCAGCCTTTTTCACCAGCGGTCAGTATTATATTATTAAAGGATAATGTAGGGAGGTCATAGGTTTACGATAAAGGGTAAAGATTATTCGTTAAGATTTGTTTGGATTTATTTTAATTTTCCAATCTTGATTTACTCATTACACACATGTATTAGCAGCGTAAGTGCTGAGGATGGTGCTAGGATGAGTAGGGTTTGAAAAAAAAAAAAAAAAAAATAAAATCAGCAACAGATAAACATCGCTATAATTTAAGCTGAACTTTCCAGCAGGAATATAAATATATTTCTTTAATGAGGCGATAATCCAAATGTCGAATGAACGCCTTAGATGTGGGATAAGCTTCTACACCAAAATGGTTAAAAAGCATACAAAAAAAAAAAAAAAAAAAAAAAAAAAAAAAGGAAAACAAATAATGAGGGAAGAAAGATCCAAGTGAATAGGTTTGAGGACTTATATTTTAAATACATTCTTCCAACATTTAAACAGTTTCAAACTGGCCAAATTTATTAAACATATAATCTATAAAAGAAACTATATAATAAAATAAGTTGTGTACAGTTAAAGTCCGATTGCAAAATTCTATTTCATTTCATCTCAAGAAGGTGTATAATATTTAATTAAAATGTTGATTTCCTTAAAAAACCAATCGATATCGAGAATCGGTGAGGCAATTCCAGGAACCAATCGATACCTCTAACGTTAGCGATAGTTTTACGATACTTAATTATGTTATTATTATACGCTTATTCTTCTCCTTAATGTTTAAAAAATATATATTTTTAATTTTTCAATAATAGAATAATTTTCGCTTGTGATATATTTACGCTGATGAGGAACATAATATACACCAATTCTCTTCGAAAATCAAACATTTACAAGTAAAACGTCATATTGTTGAATGAAGATTATTTTCAATTCCATTATGCTTATATTACTTTTTGAACCCACTATACTTTTAAGACAACATCCTTAGAATCATCAGGATCCTATCTTTTAAGGTGCATATTAAAACGTTTTTTTGTAATTTGTGTTTTTTGTAAATATTTGTTTTTTGTTGATTGAATAATTACTAACTTATGTATTATAAGTTGTTTAGAAAAAAATAGTATTTATTTCTTGAAAAATCGTGCTTTATATTTAATAACAAACTTATTTTACCGAGAATCGATTTTCGTTATGGATATCGAAAAATTTATTAAAAAAATAAGAAGATCCCGAGGCCATCTTCTTTTCAAGCGCCTCGGAGGATTGCCACGAAAAATAGTACCGACAAATTACAAATTCCAATATATCTGCGCAGTTATTTGTGAACCGTTTGTTTTAAAAAAGAACAATTTTTGGGAGCAATAGAATATATCTGTACCTTTTGGAAATAATAGATAAGTTCATTTTTGTCCACACTAAGATAAATACTGTGGGCAACCCATATCGGTGTCCTGCACATCTTGTAAAAGTAGGCAAGTCTTAATGCCATTTGTATATAAGGATACCATTGCCATTACAACATCCCTTTTTCCCAAATGGTACAGACATAGACCTCTTTTTCTTTTTTCTTTTTTTATATAATATATTTAACTTATTAACCCCTCACTCCACGTAAATGCATAAATAATGAAGGTCAAAATAGAAGAGGAGTGCTCTCAACGCCATGAAGAGCAGCTAAAAGTTCATGGGTGTACTAAAATTTGGGGTTTAGTAGGAGAGGTAGGACAGGGAGGATGGTCTGCTTTTAGCCTAACACGGCGACATATCAGCTCCTAGCAAGTCACAACACTCTCCTCCTGATACTACCTCTTCTGCCTGGCTGCCTGCCTAACCAAGCCCAAAAACATATACAATCAACCACGGATATTTTTTTTTTTTTTTTTTAGTGATCAGCAGAACAAAGTGCACCATTCACATTGAAACAATATTTAAATTAAATTAATTCAGAAGTAAACCTCATAAGTGAAAAAATACGTAAATGTTCCGCTAATGGATAATAAAAGAAAATATCCGTTTTATTAACTAAGGGTTATTCTATGAACTTATGATATAAATTAAGTAATGAGAACAACTAACAACCACCTCTCTCTGAAATTATTTTATATAAAGGTTTGTTAAAAGTGAATTTTTGTTTCTTTTTTTCAAACATCAAATTTGCTCTAATAATTTATACTTGAAAGTCTAATTAATTCAATTCATTGGACAATATTTCTATATGTTTGTTACAACCTTGTTTTTTTGTTGTTTTTTTTCAAAATACATTAAAATATTTACTTACATTCTTAACGTAGTTAGATATCATAGACAGTTAGATATTAGAAAATTCGATGATCATAGACATAGACAAGAAGTCATTGGAAAGACATGATGGTTCACTGCAATTTGATGAAGCTAAGTTTCCATAAAATGGTTTGAGATAAGGTGGCACCTAGATTTATTGAAAAACTGTTACGAAATTGTCCTATTTCTTCTCACCTTTCAGTACTAAATGTCGCCCAAACCTAATTATAACGTATCAGAACACTCAACCATCCTGCGTCTTTGTCTTCACCTGGAAATATTATCCGTCGATACAGAGCTGATAAGCTGTCTATTGATTCATGTTTTATCCATCCCAACAGGTCTAAAAACCAATTTTAGTCTCTGGAGATTCCATACTACACAACAGAAAAACTGATTAAACTTTCAAAACAGAGCTGAATAAGTGTAGTAAGTTACATAAATGTAATATTGTGTGATAAAATAATAGTAATTATGCAAATTCAAACTAACGGACCAGAAAAAAAATTGTGTAATACACGAGCAGGTTTTTAGATGGGAATATGGGGCTCTAATCTCAGGGGAGAGGTCCCAATTTAAATTCAAATCCCACCTCCCCAGAAAGGAGCTAATTAGTGGTGGTGCCCCTTGGGGCCGCGAGACTGATGGGGCCCAGCGGGGCGGAGTCCCCAATATTTAGTCTTTTATACTGCACCCTCACCTAAGGGTGTAATGAAACTTCAATCTCATTCTTAATTAGAATATGTTGCCAGACCTGTTGGAGAGATTACACATAAATTATATATATACAGACAGTTAAGTGTTTTAATTGTGAATACAAATTAGTTGAATTTTAAAGTTTATTGAGAATAATGAGACCGGTAATGGAATATAAAGTTCGAGCGTCAGCAAAACGATTCAGCGACATAAATTATTGAGGCGTCCTCCGCATACAGCTGGCTATCTATTGCCTTTGTCCGCAGCGCGTACATATATCACGGACTATTGTATGAACAACGATCTGGATCGTACGTGACTAACAGGTAGTTGAAATGCAACCAGGATAGGGCGTTATGTGGTCACCGATGGCCTGGATATTTGGCCATTTAGAGTTCATTTTCCCCAACCGCATCCGTCTCGCATTGGTTTTTAATTGTTAAGGATTGCACTATATAGAGCTAACACAATTATAAAACTAGAAATATCGGTTTCGGCGAATGGGAATGTGGTGTTATGTAGACCACATTCAGATACTGTCTATGATTTGTTTTAGGTAATATAGAGAGGAAAAATTAAAATTTCACGGAATATATTTGTGCATTCAGCAAACTCAATAGTAAGGTGACTAATATAAAACATATAACCTATAAAAAAATATATTTATGGCATAGCCTTATTCATATTATTTTGTGAAATAAATAATAAAACCCTGCGGTTGTATAAACTAGCTTTATTCTCAATTAAATATATATGACCATGCTTTAATCTTTAAGTTGAATTTCTGGATTATTAATTTCATTTTTGAATTAGAAATATTGGCTAATTTTATTCAGTTAATTTAATATTAATTATTAAAATAATATTTTAATTAGTAAAATATATACAAAATGTATAAAAATATACCTAATACCTGAGACATTTTAACTTCGGTTGGCACACATATAAAAATTCTTTTTTTTGGAATTCGGTCATGCCCATTTTTATCACTTTTTTTAATGCATAACACAAACTAAGGGAATTTTTATTTATTCAGTAATTCAATTATATAATATATAAATATGTCGTTTCACTACTGTAACTCAATACTCTAATTTAACATTGTAGGAATACTCTATTAACAGATAGCTGCCAGAATATAGAAGTACTAATTATTTTATTTTTTCTAATTTCATCATTAACCATAGCAATATTTGTAGTACCCAGTATTTCAACATGCAGTACACCGGGTTCTAGAAACATTATAAATTGATTAAAAGATATAACAAAAAGGCAATCAGATGAAGAAGAAGGAGCCCTGGAGGTGACAAACAATTAAGTTTCCCCAAAGAGGGCCGGTGGAGGGAGGGAAGGACACGGAGGGTGGTTACAAAAGAAAGCCGCAGTGGAAGTGTTGGTTTACACAGGCTGCTGGTGAAAAAGCCACGGCCACTAGGAGCACTGTTACAGACAAATGCTCAGCCATAAAGGCAATGTTTTTATACCCGCTCACTGATTCTGACTTTTTCCCCCGTTCTTTTTTAATCTTCCCTCTTTCACTCAAAACCGGGGGGGGGGCGCCATTTTGTTTCATCAACCCTCCCTGATAACTCTTCCACGCTGCCGCGGCCCCCATATTTATTTGTCACCACTTACCATTGCCTTTTTCCACCGCACTACCGTTTTTCCTTTCTTTTACTGGTTCAGCTAATGTCTCTTCCAATATTTTCATTTTGCAACTGTGATGGTTTTTTAAGTTGTAAAAGAGAATGTATATCTATGAAGTGCTTAATATCTCAACTTTCAAACTAAATAATAGAGGAAAGGTTGTAAATAAGGGTCCCCTCTTTTGTTTGTTATTTAAAGTCACCTTTAACCTAAAACATTCTAGACTTTTGTTTTTTATTAACAACTATAACAAGTTTCTTAAATGCGCGAAGACAAAACAATGATTAAGATCAATTATTTCATTTCAAAAACGTCGATTTACAAAACGCTTTGAAAACAGCTCCAGAAAATTGGAGTGTAAATGTAACCAAAAATAATTAAAAACACGATTAAAAAATTCGAAATGGTAGACAGCTTATTTATTACAGGAAAAAAATAATTTACAGAAATTGCAAACATAACTGGATCTTGCAGCCCCGGCACGATCTAAGTTCCCACATTTGGGAATATTTTACCCACACTTCTCCCCAAGTTTCTTCAGAGAACTTTGCATCATAAAAGATACAAGTTGTGATAATAAGAGATAAGTCAAAGTCCCCGGGGGAATGGTGGTCCATACACCAAGAAAGGGTGGCCATATTTACACCAACCCCACCTGAACAAGATTGTCACTATCATATATAACCTAAAAGCGTGCGTGTCTAAAGGTGTGCTTCAAAAAGTAGCTTAGGATTTCCGCTTTGCAGATATCAGTGTGAAATTATTTTAAAATAGACATAAGAGCATGAAATAAAAACGATTTCACATGTCCCTCAAAAGTTTACAGACCCAAATGAAAACTAATTTGCACAATAACTCAACCTGCATCCACACGAATTGAAAGAATAGTTCCAACTGCTCACTGCTATCTTATATTATTCTTGTTTTATCTAATGTATTAATAAATTCTATTTAAAAAAAATAGAAGAGACAACTGAAACCGGCGGATAGGTTACAGAATGATATGAGTTCGATCCCCACCTGGATTAGCTCATTGTATATCGTTGTCCTCGAAATTAATTTTGGCATCTTACTCATAATGACAACCTCTATTTACCGTTGAGGTGCTAACAAGAGACTAATGTAAAAGCGATTAGCGGGCTTTATTTTTTTTTTAAACAGTAAACTCTCCCATATCACAATAAAATAAAATGTTTTACTACCGGTATGTTTTGTTCGGAAATAACAGCGTTAGCGGTAGAAGATGTTTATTTCTTGTACGTAATTTTAATAATAATTGATGAACTACAATATCCGGCGTTTTCCTTTAAACGGAGCAGTGTCAGCCCTCGTAACTCTGGATAAGGGAAAACTGTACACTCCTTACCAAATACACCAAAGTACATCCAAAACAAAATACACCCCCTAATACAGAAGTGCATAACCTTTAAGTTTATCTAATCAACTTTTTTAATAATGGAAAGAAAAAAATCAAAACTGTCAACGTTTGGAGGTGCGTTTATGATGGAACGGCAATAAGCGATAATAATCGATCAAAATCATAGTGTCTTGAATCTTATTGATGGTATTGGATGTGTGGACTCAATTTATAAATCATTAATTTTATAAAAGTTTGAGATTCGACGTTTTGTGGTAATATATAACTTGTATCTGCACTGTTTTTAACACTTACTATATTCCCGATATATAATCCCCCCCCCCGGTGAGAAGGAGTTTTGTTTAAAATATACCTCTACTAAACAGGTGCTTACTTTAGAAACTATTTGGAAATGTTTCTCTCAGTTAATACTTTATTTCACATTTTATAGATAGGTTTAATAGATGACTTCTTGTCAATTCGATCATTTGAAGCAAGATAAATTCGAATACATACAAGTGCGTGTATTGACAAGCAACTTCAACTAGGATGTTCCATCTACCATTGAGAATCATGGCTCAGAATTTAATCAGTTTCATGCCACGGTTGACAGGGGTCTTTCTTAATTGGCTAGGAACACGCCAAAGGGAGAGGGGAAAAAAGTTCGCTAAACTTTTTCAATAAGTATTATTAATTAAACTCTAAAACTTTATTGGAAATACAGTTTGGTAAGTTTTAAAGTAGGAAAAAAATTTCAGCGGAAAGGGGAGACTTAGCCCTTTTGAAGCGAGGCCTGTACACAATCGTTGAAGGTCTCTCAGGGAATTCTTCGAAATTAATTTTAACTCTTGCAAAAGGGGATGAATTATTTTAATTCTGAACAACAACTGCCATTGAAAACCTAATATCCTCGAACAGTATTAATACTGTAACTTGTAACTCAGGCTAATTAGTCAGAGAGTCAGAGGAATCTTGTATAACTTTTCCAAATTCTCGGATTTAAATTCCTTCATTTCCTTTAGTGGTCGCCGGCTGAGTTGAACTTCTATATACATCTCAATTACTATTAAGATGAAGCAAGAATATTAAAATTCAGGAGCAAATAAAAGGTAAGTAACAGTCTCATTATGAAAAGAAAGGAGTAAGTAGTATAATAATAAAATAAAGTATTGAAAAAAACAACTATTTTTTCCTCTGAATGAGAAAACCAATATATCATGCATATGTCAATCTGTTATCTACTATGTTTTTCAATCTATATTTTAAAATTAAAACGATCAAATTACTTTATGTTATAATTAAATTAGCAATTAATAATTACTCGAAATAAAGAAAGTTAAGAGAAAGTAGAGGTTTCAAACGTGGACTTATGTATTCAAACCAATAAAGCTTCTAAATGGTAGGTCCTAGTGACAAATGTTGCATAACAAAAATTATCCTTCTTTAAAATCCTGATCAAATTTTGAACTACTGGCAAATTTTCGCTCCGTGAGCTACCAACATAGTTTTTCAAAAAAACCCCAAGACTTAAAAAAATGTAGGTAAACGTGACTTCAAACCAATACAGCTCCTCAACGTGAATTCGATCTCATGCTGTATTTTATGTCAACGAAGGAATCAGACGAACATCACTCTTATTCTGTTTTTTTTTTATTGAATTTTTTCTAAAAATGTAACAGTCTTTGTAATCTATGGTATTGCTAAGTATGCTAAGTCGAATTCACAATATCGTGTCTTATTTTGGAAATTTTCTTTTCCGCCCTTTTTAGATTTGGTAAAAAGATGTACTAATGTTTCAATTCGAAAAGTAATAACTTCACTTCAACCCTATATGATTTCATTCTAGATCACATTAAAAGGTCTCATCTCTTTATAATTTGTTATTTTTTTTTTTTTTTTTTTAAACTTTTTATGTTAAATAACTTTAAAAAAAAGATTACAAACTTTTCAATCCAAGACATTAAGACAAATAACACAAGCACCATGGTACGTTAACAATAAAACTATACACACCGACTTACAAATACCAAGTTATTGAATACATACGCACCCACTACCGACTGTTCCATGAAAAATTAAAGGGGCACCCAAACAAATTCATCGATAGTATGGCCACATCTCTCATGCCGGAGAATACCAGGAGGAGACTGAAAAGAAACTGGATGAGAGACTTACTTTTATAGAAGTAAACCAAAGACAAGGAAGGTGTGCCACTGGGCACTATCTCTCCTCATGCCTAACATGTCAATTATGGTAATATTAACATTTCAGCACATCCGCTGATTGTCAATTTTCTTTTTTTTTTTGACTGGTGTGGATTCAAAAATAAAAGTGAAAAAAAAATATATATATTTACATTTTTTGCGATCTAGGAATAACATTCAGTCATCAGTATAATTCATTTATTTTTACATTTCCAAACAAAAAGCCGTAATGATTTATCTAAAAAATTGTTTGCATTATTGCTAACCAACAAATATAATTGGAGCATTTAAATAATTTCTTGGCTACCAACTTTCTTACTTAGCCCTTAAGTATATCAAGTGAAATCTCTATATCTATATATCTCTTATATATCTATATAATCTCTTATATATCTCTTATATATCTATATATCTCTTATATATGAACTATATCTCTTCAAAACCAGTACCAAATTTACACTGAGAGTTAAATTTGTTTGGTTTGGATATGAAACATTAAAGTTCACTAAAGAGAGTCTAAAAAAAACAAACTAAAAGCAATACTTTTTCCACCATCATTCTTCTGCTACAAAGCTCTTTTACCATAACACATGCTCTATTATCACGTTTCTTAAGGTTGAAAGGAAGTATAGATAGAGAGGTTGGTTAAATGAAGCGAAGATGCAGCAGATATAGTAGTGGCAAAAACCTTCAGCCGATAGCAGCCTCCACAAATCCAAATCAAACTGTGCAACTCAGCAGGTCGCCAAGATTGATATGATACAGCTCGGTTATTTTGAGATACGGATGGAAAAATATCAGGGCCCGCTAGAGGAAATCAAGGTATCTCCAGATGGAAGGGGGGGAGGAATGAAAAGGAGAAAGATCATCCCACTATATCGATTGCTGTGTTATCAATATTATCCAAGCCGTGGGGAGAGGAGGGGAGGTTGGTATTCCGTGTTTCCATCAACCCTCCACCTAGGGGGGGGATTCAATTTTCTTATAATAATTTGATTTGTGGCAAGGCCTGCCAAATCTATATTAACTTACTTCATACATTTGTCGCTAAATATTTTTCAAATTATAGATCGCTAAAAAAATAAATCAATAGTCAACCATGTAATATTCCAAAATCAAAAATTTTATAAATAATTGGTCAGTCTTTAATTGTTGAAATCATTGATTTATAAAAGGGTAAGATTTCTAAAAAAAAAAAAAAAAAAAAAAAAAAAAAAAAAAAAAAAAAAAAAAAAAAAAAAAAAAAAAAAAACTTAAAACCTAATTTTTTCGGGGCGATGTGGCAAGTTTTGAAGATCTTTAAATAATTTCAATATAACTCCCATTTTTTATTACTGCAAGTAGATACAAGCTATATTCAAAATCTAAAGTGGCGGTACCCGCAACCCATTCCATTCGCACGTTGTCTGTCAGTCATTGAACAGTTTGTTTAAATTAGTGAATATAGACTTGTAGTTGAATTACAGTGTTTGTGTTATGGATATTAATGTATTGAAAAGAAATGTATAAGATCGTTTGAAGGGTAAATGATACATAAGCCTAGGAGGTTTGAGTTGTTTAATTTTTCCCTTCTTTTTTTTTTTAATTTTAACGGCTTTCTGAATAGTGAGTGAATTAGCCTGTCCCAATTTTGAACCACTACATTTTGAAGAATTCTCCGGGAGGGATAATGTTTCACTTTATTTACATATTTAATCTCACAGCATAACACAGTTCGTTTTGGTTCTCTTTTTTATTTTATATATATATATATATATATATATATATATATATATATATATATTGTTTTTGTTTTTCTTTTTTTCATTGTACATAATGTGTGAATGTAATTATACACCATCTATATTACTTATTGCCCAAATTGCGGCAGATTGTAATAATGACCCAATAAAAGCTTGAAAAAAGTCTCACAGGATCAATACAATTAACTAATTTTAACTAAAATTAAAACTATCTAATTAACTAACGACGTGGGACTAATTTTTATAAGGTTTCCCTCACGTTGAGGAATCACAAAAAACTTAACCAACTGCAATTTTCCCGAACATTTTTTAAATATTTATTTATAAAAATTTATGACTGTAAACAAAAAATCTCTTTGCGGATAATCTCAAGATCAGTAATAATCTACTTTCTAAAACGTACCACTTCTTATAGGTGTACGATGTGCTTTTAACGTAAATCTTTACACGCAGTTTTCAACGGGAGTTTTTTCATTCAAAACAATATAGCTCCTAAACGGAAGGCCCTACCGACAAAGTTTATAAAAGAAAAAATGTTCTCCATTCAATTTCTGATCAAGAAATTGTCCTCAAATTTTTAACGAGCAGCTCCAAAAGAGCTAGTACGTGTCAAAATGAATGTGAAAAAAACTTTATTCCAAAAAAAGTATAGACTCCCAACCAAAAGTATTTACTCGTAATAAATACATCTAGTAAATGAGAGTGGTTTATATAATGATGTGCCACTTCTTACACAATTACTCATAGGCACCTACTGTGCTACTAATAAATAAAAAAATTTCAAAAGTTCCCTAAGCCGTCTTCTTTCCAATCTTATATATTTATTTAAGCATACAGAGGAATGATAGCGTTCAAATCCAATTATCAGCGTAGCATAACAAGAGAAGCAATCATCGCTGTCATGCTCGTAAGCCATATTTTATGATGGTAGATGAATACTAAACAGCGCTTGACATTACAGGCAATGGTAGGAGGGGTTATATAATATGCAAAAGGAAATACTGACACTTCTGAGTATAGCAGTATTGACATTTTATGTCATCCCAGAATAATATCCTGACAATCCTTGACAAACAAACTTAAAACAGCAGATCCATATGGAGTTTAGCTAAATGGAATGACTGGTTATACAGCCATTCGAATGCTCATGATTATAGCTACAAAACATTTGAGTGTGATGAGACCATGAGATCAAGTTAAAAATGACAAAAGTTATTAGTAAAATCAAAGCGATTAAGTGATAAGATAAAAACGAAATGAAAATTTAAAGTTTTCCTTTGCATTCAGATGCCGGCAAGAAATCATAAACAGGATTTCAGGCTCAAAGTAATATTTCACAATAATATATTAACAATGGAAATCACATCATTCGTTAAATATATTATTTTTTTTTATTATTTTGTATTTATAAATTTATTTTTATATTTATTTTAAAACTTTAGGGAATTTCCTAAATAAATTAAGCTGGTCTCAAGGATAAACAATAAATAGTTATGTTACATTGCAAATTCTGTTTTTTATTAAAAGTGATACATATTAATAGGTGAATATCATACAAACTATAGTAAAAAAATATATAAAAGAAAAAAAATATCAAAAACCCAAATAAAGTTTAAATCAGAAACAGAATTAACATTTAAGCAATGTATAACAAAGCATATTATAAAATATAGATTCTTCCTTGACATCCACACACTAGTCTCATCCTTAATATCCACTCACAAGATATAAATAATCTAACATATTATAAAGAAGAATTAATAAATCCAAAATTATTAAAAAAAAAAAATAAAGGATATAAATGAAAATTAATCAAAAAAAAAAAAAAAAAATCGTAATGTATGTAGTGATGACTAATGAAGAAGTAAAAAAAAAAAAGGTTAAAAAAGTTAACTTTGAGATTAAACCTGCAAAACTATTATGGCAGCGTTACTATTTTCTGTCCTGGGTATTGATATTATTATCAGTGGATTCTTCTGGATTATGGATTCTGCTCAAGCTGAAAATTGCAAGTAAACAGAAATAAATGATCCCAGAAGAGAAGTATTTGTAGTTGTAAAAGTGTAAAAAAAAAAAAAAAAAAAAAAAAAAAAAAAAAAAGAACTAAATCCTATATCACTAAATCCCATGAAGGGGGTCTTGGGCTCAGTACTTTGGGCAAACGTTTCTGAAAGAGAATATTTGGCCGAAATCACGCACAACCGCCAGGTTTTCCACCAAAATAAGAGTACTCACTTTATTGTGTCAGTGAGTGCCCCAAGGAGATATACCGTACCCCGGGTCAAGTCACAATAAACCACATCTGAAATAATAGAAAATCATCTTTTCTGCCAACAGCCGGAGTCGAACACAGTCTCATCAGGTATAATCACCTTACACACTGAGATAACTTCCTTATTATATGAATATGGTTGATATAATGAATATGGTTATTTTCAAGCTGATACTGTAATGCATTCTTAGGGATTGTTCAAAAAAAAAAAAAAAAAAAAAAAAAAAAAAAAAAAAAAAAAAAAAAAAAAAAAAAAAAAAAAAAAAAAAAAAAAAATGTTTTACTATAGTCGAAGTTGAGTATTTAATTATTTTATTTTTTAAAATATCAAATGAATATCCTAAGCGAGACAGAAGATTTAATTCTTATAACAGTAATCTTATCCTTAGATAAAATTTATTCCAGTAGGTTCCGTGAAATCGCGCTATCAGACCCTTACCAGTTTCTGCGAATACGTTATTTATTATTGCAGATATTTTTTTTCTTTGAATAGCTATTTAATAATTACTATCACAATTTTTATTTATCTAAATTTAGTGTTATCCCTTACCTATTACATCATTACAGAAGGAACGCTGAGAATGTAAATAATTCTGGACTATAAAATCTTTATTGACCTTAGCACTGTTTTCCTAATTACAATCCTTGTTTTAAGATTTTTTTTTAACTAGCTTCTTAAACATTTTTTTCTTATTGCTCAATTCAAGAAAATTTAAATAATACATTTCGAGGTGGAAACGAACCTTGACAAGAATGAGATGAGAACGGAATCAGAGGCGCTGAAAGGGATAACATTACGAGATCCTTCATGAGCGGTTGGCAATAAATTCTCCCTGCCCTAGGCCCTTCGGATCGATGGAAGCCCTTCTTCCTAATTTCATCCAAATCTCTTCTCGCGGTTGTCTCTCTCACAAATAAAATTGATTTATTTCAGTTAAGTTTATTTTTCTGTATAAAACATAAAGCACAAGTTCAATTAAAGATGGCGGCATTAATCAATTAGGAATCTAGGAATTATTTGCAACTTTTATTGGTATTTTTTATTCAAAGTCTAGTTTCAGACCTTAAATATTCATCACCTGCTCTAATAACATTTACAAATTCAAAACAGTAGTAATTTTAACAAACATATATTATTTAATCAATATTAAATTTAAATTTAATAAGACAAGAAATCAAATACCAAATAAAGCGAAGCCGAAGCTATTGGTTCATGAACTATGGGTTAACAATGAAATAAATCGAGAATCCCTTGGATTTTCCCTATGGCTGGTTTTTTTCTATTCCTACATAGAAATAAATTTAAAATGGGACTATTGGATATATTTATCTTTTGTCATATAAAAATAAAATGGATTAATTTAATAAATTTTAAACTGTTTTAATGTTTTAACCATTTTTTTAATAATCTGTTTATTGAAATTTACAACTGTACATTATAAATATATAAAGTTGCTGAAGCAACTTCCCACTGGTAGCACTTCAATAAAAGGTCTACTTGAGAAGGTCCCGAGGCCATCTTCTTTTCAGACGCCTCGAAGGATTGTCAGAAATAGAACGGGAACCAAGTTGAAAGACTAGAGGATTTGAATAGTTTTGGAGTTTACTATAAAAGGATAGGTATCTTGTTTGGGCTAAATCCTTAAACTATTTTATAACTATTTAATCAATCTGTTAGGTGAGTACCAACATGTTTTATTTATTGTTTTATATTTAAAAAAATAATATACATAAATTGTAGATGTTTTGAATATTTGTTTGTTTTTAGAAGTGATCTTGAATACGTTAAATCTGGAAAACTAGTCTTTGAATTATAAATTAGAATATAATTGACAAATAATTCACCATTTGAAGGGTTCGTTGCAAAAGGAGCTTCACTTATCAATTTTTCGGGGTTAAACTAGTTTGAATATTGAAAAACTTGCTAAAAATAATGAAGAGAGGCAGTAACATTATAACTTAAGATTGAAGCTAAGTAATCTAACAATACAAATACTTATATTTTTGTTTTATCGCAAGATTTTACATAATCTCCAATCCCTAGTAAACTGAAACTACCGCTTTTTAGTAAACCCTTTGTTCCTTTTAAAATAACATGCAGTGACTTCATTGATGTTCCTTAACTGATGGTGACTTTAATTCGCAAATAGGAAAAAAAAAATAGGCGAAAAAATAATCATTTACAATTTGAATCAAAGGAGCCCTAACATGAAATACAAAAAAAAAAAAAAAAAAAAAAAAAAAAAAAAAAAAAAAAAAAAAAAAAAAAAAAAAAAAAAAAAAAAAAAAAAAAAAAAAAAAAATAAAAAAAAAAAACCTACAGATTATTTAAGCCTTAAATAAATCAATTTACTTTTATTTTTTCTGTTTTATTTCGTGAAACTGGGAAGTGAATACAAAAGGTTATATAGATTCTATCTTAAGTAATTCATATAAAATACTCTAATCAGCAATTCACAACATTCAGTGGATAATTTTAAATCAAACCTTACACAACAGCATTAACATATCTTCCGTTAAAAGAAATTGAATATAAGCAACCCGTCAAAAGTATCGCAACATATTGAAATATTTAAATTTTACAAAAACCCTGTTTTTTAAATAAAGAAAGGATCTGAAGTCTATAATAAACATTTTTAAACTGGACATAAACAATTTTTATTAAAATAAATTACAATATTTCTTCCAACAAAAAAGTTGTAGAAAACTTGTATTGAAATTTCAATTTCAATTTCATAAATTAATAATTAAAATTAAATGAGACGTATTGCCCCCTCTGGCTTAAATGACTACTTTTACTAGTCATTTCATACTTGAAAAAAGATTTTGAAAAAAATAACGAAACGAATGATAGACATAGACTGAAATAAAATTTGAAAAAAACAAAAAACAACTTAAATTCCATCGTTTTTTATTGAACAGTGAATAACAATGATGTGTCTTATCCTTAATGTCTCACGTTTAATAAATAATATTAATATGAATATAAATGAAGTATGGGTTAAGGTCAAAACCAAGGAAATCTTGAGAATCATGGCTGTTGTAATACATTTTATGGGGAGTGTATTTTAATCATCGACTCATGATAACCAAAAGCCACCCGTCCTAGCTATTTCATATGATTTTTAACTTCCATGAAGTCATAGCAATAGTTAAAGATCTTCTTAACCTACTTTTTCTTATTGTTTTTTTTTTTTTTTTTTTTTTTTTTATATATAAAATTCAAGGATATCAGAAATAAAAAAATCAGTTTAGCTAGACAGTACGATTATAAAATTATTACGAAATTGGAGATTGAAGATTTAATTTCAAATATTAGAAGTTAATCATTTTTTAAGACGATAACTTCTTAATATTATTCTTCCAATGAGAAAAAAATGAAATGTTAAAATTATTCACCAAACATGGTTTTCAAAAAAAACGGAAAAAAAGAAAACAGGGGTAAGCAGAGTGCTGCAATGCAGGGGAACAGAAAGAACAATATTCAATGTTGTTTTCCAACCAATACAGGATTGAGTACTTCAATTTCTATATTCAAATGAAAATATTTTTCCGGCACAGGCTAATTCAGTGAGGTAGTGAAATAAAGCAGAAAAATACTGAAATCAATGACATATCAAAAAAAAAAAAATGTTTTTTATTTTGCACTTTTATTTACCCTATTACAATCTGAGATATCTGTTACAAAAATAATTTTATATCTACAGAAAGCTAATAAATCGACTCATTAATAAACTCCAAGAATCGTTATCAAACAAAAGAAATATTTTTCAGGACTGAAGAAATAAAAATAATTTCCAAGGAACTGCAACCATGAAGAATAGCTTCATGGAAGTGGGTTAAGAGACAGATAAAATTCCCCGGACGTTCCTCTGATAAGCAGAACTGGATGGGAATAACAACGAACCCTTTGCAGCTGCAATTTGTGTTGTCACCTCTATCCTAGGTCGCAAGATTATCGCAGCTGTTTCCAAGCTTTATAGGAATTTGCTTCTTTATTGGAAGTCGATAATAAAGACATACTAGACTAGCATCTCCCGCCACGGCTTCGCTAGAAGTAAAGAACTTAAAAAAGTTTAACTAATAATTGAAGTTTTATTAATTTATTGACAAAACTCTTGTATTGTACCATGCAATTATTTCCTCAATGATATTTCCACTCTAAGCAGTTATTTTTAACCTGGTTAAAATTGCATTGATCAGGTGTTTGTGGATTGAGTAAACTCATAGATAGACTTGCAAATTCTAATTTAAATGTTTGAGTAGGTAATCCTTAATGCTTACAAAAAAAGGCCCATGAATTATACTTTTAAACACAATATCAAAAAGCAAAATATCAATATTTTAATTTGATACGTTTTATTCGGCAGAAATAATTTTATTGATTTCATCTGGTTGGCTTTTACTAATGTAACCATAAAAGTATAGGACAGTGTGGCAAACCTCGCTTTTGACACTGAACTTTGTATTTTAATTTTTACTATAGTAAATTTTACTATTGCAAAGCCTACCTAGAACTAAGAAAATGATGCAGTTAAAATTTTGTATATAATATTTATAGTATATTTGTATAATATAAAAGTATAATATATTAAATTATGTAATATTTATAATATAATATTATATTAACTTTATTCTTTTTATTACCTTTCCATCTTAACCTTCTCCTTTTCGTAGATATTTCTTAAACTTATTCTTAAATTCCTATTAAAAACATCTGTTAATAAAATTGTAGCATTATATTAGTTTACACAATTTAAAATTTGTATTATTCAATTTAAATGATTTCATTACAACTGTATCTTTTGACTAGACTTGGTACTATTTTGTATTCAATTGCAGTTAACTTCAATTAAATTAACTTCAGATATTCTTCTAATTATGTAATTAGAGAATTATTATTTTCTATCGTTAACTAATTTACTTTATATTCTTTTTTTTCATTTTAAAATTATTATTATTTAATTATTTTAAAAAAAATGTTTGTATCATCTAGGTCACACCCAATTTTTTTGTTATTTTAGCCCTGAAGAAGACCTGCAAGGCAGGTCGAAACGTTGGCACGCCGAATATAAAGTTTTTTTTTTATTTAAAAACTTGGACGTGTTTATTTACTTGACTGCACCCTTGACCCTTCTTTCAATTACATTACATTCTACAATAAACTATAGAATCATCATGAAAAATTTTGTATAGCTTGGTTCAGTAGATTTCGTGGTTAGTGATCTCAAATGAAAAATGGCATATATATATTCATCAACCTGAAAGGATTTAGCCGTGATTGTGATTGTGGCCTATGGTTTTCATTGCACAGCAGCTGGCAATGGGACCGGCCTACCCCATTGGGGCCAATTCGCCCGTGCCATTCCCACAGACTTAAGTCTAAACATTGATTCCTAGGATAGTGACTAATCGGTCTAGGTCCATAAATAATGGTTGCTCAGAGTCAGCAAGCCGATTAGAATCGACATAAGATCACAAAACATACCGAATCTCTAGGAGGCTATTTTCTGTACTAGAAAACCAGATAAAAACACCTCATTAAGTGCTACATTAAAGGCAATGTCAGAAAAAATCATATACTCATATGATAATAATTTATAAAATGTAGCATATTTGGCTATATACAAGTAATTATGATTACAGATATAAAAACGTCTATAATTAAAGCTTTCCTATCTCACTTCAGTTTTTACTCCGATTACACTTCTGATATCTACATTATTCTGATATCTACATTACATTTACATACATTTACACTTCTGATATCTACATTATTCTGAACATAACCAAAAGATGTTACTCTACTGCTCACAATCGTCCCAATACACACTCGTTTCATTACTTTCGAAATTCTGTACCTACACGAAAATTAAAAGACATGTTTGGAAGACAAGAGATCTCTTGGCCATTTTCTTTTTGGTATACTATTACTCTATTTTTAAGCATTTTAGTGTGTTTTTCAAAAAATAATTTTTCATTGATTTTTATTGATTACGAAATGATATAATCCCTGAATTTTCGTACATAGGTTCCCAGCACTTACAGATACAATAAAATAATCCGACCTCTCCGTTTTGAGATTCGTTCATTACAACGCTGACACCTTCATTCAAACCTTCAATTAGGTTCAATAAAAGCCGTAACTAACTTTCTTCAGGCCAAATCAATACATTTAATTTTAGAAAACCTTAATATTTTCTTCTTTCCTCCTATCTCCTTTATCATTCGGTATCAATAAAAAAAAAAGATACATAAAGAATAATTTTGTAAATTTAACCTGCTGGCTTTATGTTTAGAATTTATAATAGAGGCAAAAATAATTATGTAACAATACAAAAAAAAAATTCCCTAACAAATAGCTAGGGATATTAAGCTCACATCAAACATTAAACTCACGGCCGCAAGCTTGTGGTTTTTCACCACTAAACCTCCCTTTTAAACAAATGTGTCCCGTATATTTTTCAAGGGAAATGTAAAAATAAATAAACGAGAGAGGAAAAACCCAAAGGCATAATTACAAATTAAAACTGGACGTTGAAAAGGGTTAGGTTAGATCCCTTAATGGGAAAGGGTGTCCCGGCTTTCAGCTATGGTCGGAATAGCTATCAACAAAATTTATAATAATTATCACAACGGAATTATAAACATATCATATTTACTTGATTTTTTAAACATAACTTGAACGATATTTATTTATATATAATTAATCCCTTTTTATAGAGATTTATAATATATATATATATATATTGTTTTATTCGAGTAAGAATTATATATTGTTTCTGTAGTCAAATTTCCTGTAATTATAATCTTTTGAACAAAATACAGAGTTCAATTTTTTCATTCAAAACAAAAAAAAAAAAAAAAAAAAAAAAAAAAAAAAAAAAAAAAAAAAAAAAAAAAAAAAAAAAAAAAAAAAAAAAAAAAAGTAGATATAAACACCCTTTAAAAAGAACAAAAAACAATACCTCAAAAAAATTCTCTTATGATGAATGCACCAGAGAGGGTAGTAAAAGCTTACCTAAAACAGAAAAAAAAAACAATATAGGATATTTCGCAGAGCTAAGAAGAAAGACTTAAGTAGAGGGAAGGTAATATAGAAGAAATGGAGAAAGGTCGTTGTGAACAATATTGGAGCTGGCTAGGGGTCTTCAAACTTATTTAATATCTGCCGAGCAGTTAGACTGATAGCCTGCCTTCGGTGTCTCCTTCTCAACCGAAACATATATTTCAATAACATTAAAACTATATTGTGATAGATAAATAGGTCAAATGTATAATTGCATAATATTGATATGCTTAAATAAATTAGATGCTATCGATGTTCTTTAATGCTATCAATGTTTTTCTGAAGCTGAGTCGCTTCTAGCATGTCTGAAGGAAGAAAGGATAAATATATTTGCAAGTCATCATAAAGATGGTATTGGGAATAGTGGATGCAATTTGGCAACTCATTAATATAAATAAAAAATCGGGTAGGTGAAAGAGAAGATCCCCTAGTGGTAATGAAGATAAGTGAGGCTTTTCGGATATACAGGGTGTCCCGAATTTAAATGGCAAAACCTCAGGAACTTATAGGGGACCAAAAAACTAAGAGAAAAAGTCCTTTAGAGATTTGCTTGTTGTTGCTTAGTTTTAGAGAAAATCGCAAAAAAAGAAACAACACAAAAATGTTACAGGTAGCGATTATCACCTTTCAAAGTTCGTCAGGCTAGGCAGTGAGATATGTAAACACTTAATGTTATCCTGTACATTCTTTTATTTGTTTACATTTTGGCTTCCTTCTAGGATTATAATTCCTAAATCAGTCTTCAGTCAGTTACTCAGATATTTTTGTGTGGATAGCATCAGCCACAATGCCGCATACATATTCTAATGTTGAATACGCTGATATGATTTTTGTGTATGGTTTCTGTAACGGTAATGCTTTGCGCGGTGCGAGAGTATGCACGCCGATTTCCAAATAGAAGAGTGCCTAATCGACCAGTCTTTTCGTTAACTTTTATTAGACCACCAGAGACTGGGCATTCTTAATAAGTAATGAAGGCGACCAATTCCGGGCAGCTATAAGAGCAGATTATCGGAGAAGAAATTGTGTCCAACGCCACTTCGATAACAATCCTGAGACTAGCCTTCCGAAGAGCTTCACCTCCATTAGCAATATCGCGGCAAGCAATATGACGAACTTTTAAAGGTGATAATCGCTACCCATACCATCTTCAAAAAGTTCAGAATTTATTACCTCAAGATTATGTCAAGAGATTGAAATTTAGTAACTGGTTTCTTGACAAAATTCGTGATGATAATTTATTTCCATTAAAAATTTTATGGACCGATGAAGCTACCTTTACAAGAGGAGGAATTGTTAATCAAAGAAATTATCATGTATGACCTCTTGAAAATCCCAGAGCTATTAGAGAGAATAGGTTTCAGCATGAAATTGCTATTAACGTTTGGCTTGGAATTTGGAACGGATTACTGGTGGGACCATATCTTTTACCTGGAAGATTGAATGGTATCACATTTACACATTTTTTGGAGAACAACTTTTCTATTTATTTGGATGACATTACCTTACGGCAGCGGATTGAAATGATGGATGTCCAGCTAATTATAGCAGAGTTGCTCGAGCTTGGCTGGATATAAATTATCCACAACGATGGATTGGACGTGGAGGAGTAGTAACTTGGCCACCCAGATCACCTGATATTACACCCACGGATTTCTACGTATGGGGAACCTTGAAGCAGAAAGTTTATTCAGTGTCAATCATCTCAAGAGAGCAATTAAGAGACCGAATCATAGATGCAGTGCACCAAATATCATCAGAACAATGTTTAGCTGCAATTTATCAAGTGAGTGCTAGATACAATGCTTGCATTGGTGCAAGAAGACAACATTTTGAGCAATATTTACATGAAAAAGAACATAACATAAATATAAATGTAAATAAATAAGTATAAAAATGAAAACTTGTTTTGTTTCTTTTTTTGCGATTTCCTCTAAAACTAAGCAAAAACGAGCAAACCTCTAAAGGACTTTTTGTCTTAGTTTTTCGGTCCCCTATAAGTTCCTGAAGTTTTGCCATTTAAATTCGGGACACCCTGTATACACCGTCTGGGAAAGATGAGATAGAAAGGAATAAAGAGACTAGCTTAACGCACTGTTAGATATTGAGAGATTATGGATTTTCGAAAGGAGGATTGTATGGTAAACAGAATGAAAAGCTTTTAAAAAGTCAAAGAGAATCTGGATCGTATTATTCTGTTCGTCTAAGTAGGAATAAAGAAAGGTCGAGTAATTTTTACCAAAGCAGATTGTGCGGAGTATCCGGAACAAGGATCTGGGTTGGGAATGGGCTAATCTTTCTTATGACTTACATAAATTTGATAGGATTGATATAGGTCTAAAGAGGGATGTTTCGATTCCAGAAGTCGATTCTCCATTTCAACGTTCCTTTGGGAAAGAATCGGTATCGAAAATCGTGGATCCAAAGTCGATTTCTCGGAACCGATCGATAACGCTGACATTAGTGCTAGTTTTGTGATACCTAATTGTTTAAATATAATGTATAGATTCTTCTTCCTAATTATAAAAAAAGAATAAAAATCCTAGGCTATATAGAGTAAATATAATGTTTTATTTGATTACATATTCTTGCTGGTTTTCGGGATAGAGGGCTAGTACGCTGTTAACAGAACTACCACAGAAATATCTGTGTAACCTTCCATCTGAAGTGTTTAATGAGAGGTTTTACTAATATCTACAATATTTTAAGAATAAATGAAACCCCGAATCTTATAATAAAATATAATAAAGAATATTCATCTCCTAAAGTAAAAACTTTTTAAAATGATTTTTTTTTTTTATATCGTCCGTATTGTAATCAACTTGTAATAATTTGTTAATAATAAATACTGTTTGCCAATTACTAATTTATTTCAACAGAATTTTTTTTAAAATAGCTTCGCTCCTACACATTACTGGGTTCATAAGATTCACCTTCTGGATTCCCTGGCGGTTACACATTACATGCTTGGATGAAGTTTTTTTTAATTTCCAACGGCAATACTTTCTCAGTACATACCTATTTCAGTTACTAAAAACCAACACACCTTTCCATACTCTTAACCTAATAACTCTGCTTTCTTCTCTCAACCTGCTGAAGGTCCTCTAGATATACAAGGTCCTAATCTTCTGCTATACTTTTTTTATAAATCTCTACCCATTCCTATTCATAAAGCTTTACACACTTCCCTCATTTCTTTTACACATCATTTATTTTTCCATTCGCTATAATCAATCTTACGCTAATTCGTAAATAAATAGTATAAAATATGAAGTGTTTTTCATGTTTGATTTTACTTTTCTTTTCCAGTCGATAATTTATACCGTAATTATTGATGCGTTTAATTGTAGGTAATATGCCAAGGCAATGGTATCATTAATAGTACTTTATTATTAGGATCAATAATATTTATTTTTTCATAAACATCCGAAACTTAGATAATGCCTGAGTGAACCCAAGAAAGGTCTATCGAGCCCTTGTCTAATCTATAGTTATCGAAATAATGATCCAAATTTTTCGATTGGATTTTTTATCGATGGTTCCCAAGTGCATATTATGGCCTTAGGATTTTTTAAAGGGAGTAAAAAATCCTTAGCTATGCCGTCCTTCGGAAGGGACGTAAAATGGGGGTCCCGAGCCTGTGCGATGTCAGGTATCGTTAAAGATCCCTATCCTAATTATACCTGGATAGGCAAAATTTAGGACTCCCACCGTAGCATCGTCCGATTAGCCATAGCAGCATAAAGTGACGTTAAACGAAATAAACAAACAAGTGCATACTCTGGAATCCAAGGTGGTGCGATTATACCCGGATTTTCATAATATATTTAAATACGAAAAAAAAATTAAAGAAAGAAAGAAAAAGCAGTACTCAATTTTTTATTGAAATCACCTACTTGAAAAAAAAAACTATTGGTTACCGATGGGGTAGGATTCGTTGCAATAATTCAGTACACACTTCTGCACTTAGCGAAAAGTATTGCACTTCTATTGATAAACTACACTCGAATCAGAACTACTCAAACCCACTTTGTGTGAATCGAAAAGGACCAATTATTTTCCAACGCTTGGCAGAATGCCTCATGCCTCACTAGGCAAATATTATGGAACATGCTGCTCTCCGGACTGCTTGTTTAGAATGAATCTACTTACTTTCGAGTGATCTACTACGCAGAAGAAAAAATATATAACTTTAGCAGATCATTGCAATAAATTATATGAAATTTTATAATAAGAAGACAATTCGAAGTATCTCTCTCTTCATTAAAGACTACACGATTTTACTTATCCAATTAAAGATGGGCAAAGAAAAATGCTTGTAGCCCTAAACATTTTATAGTTGGATCTTCGGCGTCTGTAGGCTTAAATAAATTTGAAATATTAAAGTAAGAATAACCTTATTTGGTCAGTTACGTATTACGAGATAAAGGTTCTATATGTTTATATGAATGTATCTATGTATTTTGTTTGAATGGTCAACAATTTCAATAAAAAAATTAGATAACTTTATTTAAGGTGTTTTTTTTTTTCTTTACGTCGGTATCATATAATAATACTTTTACTCGTATCTTACTAATAACGTCACAAAAGTGTGGTTCGTCAGATAGTTTCTAACACCCAACCAACATCAAACTGAATGATTTTAATTTGATTGAAAAAAATTTATACCTATTTCTTATAAATTTCGACTCAGTATTATTATAAAAAGACAAAATGTCTCAGCTCAAATTTGATTACACGACGGCCTTTTTATTATATAAGGGAGTGATTGTTATATAACTGAATGACAAAATAATTAGTAAGGTAAAACATTGACAAAAGACAAATTTCTTTGTTTCATCAAATGGGAAAGTAAAAAGCCTTTCAGAGTGGCGTTAAAATCTGAAATTAAAATAAATGCCAAAGAATCCTTGAAAGCCTTAAATTAACCCATCGTTAACAGAATCGTTCAATGTTATTTATAGTCGATTACAATGTTACTTAAAGGAGTTTTTCTTATATGGTTTACAGGTTCAAAATATTTAGGATTTTCAATATTTTTTCATTTTTATGGAACATCAATCAATCCCATTTATTACATACTAGATTAAAATTAATGTCATTTCGATTAAAATGTTCACAATATTATTCTCATTACTTCAGAATCTTAGGTGGTCTTTAATAACAAATACCTTGTAAGTAGGGATGAGTATCGTTAGAAAAATATCCATCAATATGGATATAACATTCCATATTGACGATTTTTTTTTGGCTCTGAATATCGATACACGATATATCGGTGATCAAAAATATAGTTATATCGTGATATTTTTTATATGAAATGTCATTTTAAATATTCCAATCACGTTACCATGATATTTCTGTTTATTTTATCGTTTTATTTAATACATGTAACGACATTTCCACCAAATTCGTAAAACCTTTATCACCTTTTTTTTAATAACAATTTATTGAAATTTACAACAGTACAAAATTTATACATTAAGTAAATGTGCTGTTAGCTATTACAATAACGTGACAAAACATTAAAAGTACTGCCATCAGTAGCACTTTAGTAAAAATTCTGCACTAGAAGGTCTCTGGGCCATCTTCTTTTCAGAAGCCTCGGAGGATTATCAGGAATAGTGTAGCAAGTTGAGAAATTAGGGGATTCGAGTGGTTATGGAGCTTACTATGAAAGGATAGATATCTGGTTTGGGCTAAATCTGCAACATATGGAACATTAAGATCTTTATGGATAAGTTTATTGGTGATAAAGTAAGGTGCATTGAGGATTTTTCGAAGGATTTTGGATTGTAAGGATTGGATACGAGATGAATTGGATGGTTTAGTGGAGCCTTATCATTCTTAAAAATCTTTTCTGTTACTTCACTTTAAAGTTTCCCATTTATCGATAGCTTTTTCCAATAATTTCACCAGTAAACTTCAATTTCTATAGTTTTAAGTTGGATCGTATGGTTAGGGCGTTATATTGATGTTTTCTTATTTCGTCTTCTTAAATGTAAAAAGATGTAACAGAAATTAACTACAGTTTCAAAATGAATATATTATTTTACATATTGATTTTTCTTATTTTCTCTTCCCTAATGAGAAAAAGTGTAACACAAGATAACTTCCAGCATTAATTTATTGTTATATAAATTGATATTTTGTTATTTTCACTTCCCTAATGTGAGAAAGTTTACCAGAAGTTAACATCACTGGCAACATGTATTTAATGTTCCATAGATTGACATTTTGTTGTTTCTACTTCCTAACGTGAGAAAGTTCATCAGAAGTTAACATTGATTAAGTGTTTTCTATTTTGGTATATCAAGATATGTTGAGTGGAAGCGGTGAAAGAAAAGAGAATCGATATTTGTAACTATGAAAAATACATTTATTAATACTGATTATTTAAGGTCTGCAATAAAATTTATTCAAAACCAGATATTTTTATTTGTGATATATGGCATATAATCTAGTTGGGGTATCATTTAAAGGAATTTGTATAAAATTTAAGGATTATTTTTATTATTTACTAGTCTCCCTCGTCGCGGCTTGGCCAGCTCTTATAAGTAAAGAGATTTATAGATTTTATATATTCAATAAAAATATTGAATTGAAGTATAAAATTAAACCTACTTTCACAATAATATTTTCACTCATGGCAGTAATTTTCAAATAGGTTAAAATTGCACTGATTAGGTTAAAAAAATGATTAGAAGATTGCATGAAAGCATAATAGCACATGCCATTTTTGTTTTTATATTTATGTATTATTAGGTAATCCAGACGGACGGAGACTAATTAAGTATTCCGAGACTGTATTAACTCTTGCAGATAATAGACAGCATATCAGCGCTTGCAACTGAAGGCCCATGAATCATATTTGTGCACACAACGCCAAGAAGCTAAGGATCGGCATTTGGATTAGGTAATCATTTGTCTGTAGTAAAACAGTTTTATGGATTTCTTCTGTTTGGATTTTAATTTCTAACCATAAAAATAAATGACAGTGTAGAAAATCTCGTCTCTGCCATTTAACATTGTACATTTTAATTTTTATAATTGTAAATTTTATTGTTGCGAATTCTTCCTACAACTGTGAAGATGGTTTAGACAAAATATGGCAATGATGGGTACAATAGTTTTACCATTACAAACTGTTGCAGTATGGCGCTAACCACATATTGGTCGATTTTTAAACTTCACTGGGATCGACATGTCACGCCAAACATTTATAGATTTTTTAATAACACTTTAATTGAAAATAAGTATATTTTATTATTTATTTTGAGCTCTAGACAACACTGTACCATTGTAACCACTCTTCAATGCGCTCGTCACCTATCGGTCAATTTTTAAATTTCACTGCGCACCACATATTTATCGATTTTTTTTATAACAATTAAATGCAAAATCAGTAAATTTTATAATTGCTAAACCTTCCTTGAACTATGAAGATGATGTAGTTAAAATTAGGTGCAGACTGGTTTCGTAGTTTTCGTGGTTAGTGATCACAAACATAAAATAGATAATCCTTTTATATAATAGTAAGTATTTATTAATGAAATTTCACAAATGTTTATCACAAATAAACTAAAAAATAATTTATTTCTATTTGAAACTCTTGAAAACCTTGTGTCGGATGAGCGCGAACGGTATCGTATTAAGAATATTGACAATGGAACTGGAAGAATAATAAATTTCGATATAAAAAGAAAAGGAATAAGGGCGAGAAGAAAGATATGAAGAAAAATAGGAAAGGATACATAAAAGATAGGTACGAAGGGAAGGGTCTTGAGGAGCTTCTGAATATCCCAGTTTATCGGCTATCCACATCTACAGACTCTTTCTTTGTTTTTTATCAGCTCGCTCTTTATTGCCTCCTTCTCGCCATCGCTTTAGCGCCTCCTCATATTGCCAAGCGCCCCATTATGATGGGTTATAAAAACATAATCGATATATCGGACATACCAGTTCACTTTATGGAATATTTTACAAGTAAATAACACAATAAATAGGGATTTTTAGACAATAGAAGGACAAAAAATAAAGGAGTAATAAAAACATTGTTTTTAAGAATATTTTATAATGTTGTGTTATGTTATGTTTTAAAGAACTTTAAATAACATTTTCCAACGATATTTAAGCACCTGCTAGACTAATCGGGCTTAAGCAGGTACAAGAAATATCATTTGAGGTACGCATGATGGTACCGAATGACCAATACAATTAGGATTGACAAATTACTTGCTACTTCTATAGGAATTTTTTACAGGAAGACTAATTTCGAATTTTCATCATCAATTTTAAGTAAGTAATGTATTAGTTTCACTCCCGAGTCTTTGTTGGCTTTATAGTTATTTTAATTTAAATGGATATTTGGGATTCGGCGCCCTGTTATTGTCTATGTTCTTTTAATCTTTGATCGTCCAGTTCCCCCGTGCATTAAGCTTCACAGTAATTACATTTCAGTTCACCTACACTGCTGTTTTGGAACGAATCTATTTTGTTTTTAAGTGAAGGATGACAACAGTTTATCTATTTTAAATTTGGGATTTAAACCTATTTTTTAAACTTCTATTCAGACTCTGGTGAATATCATATTAAACATGATACATTTTCACTTGAGGTACGCATGATGATATAGAAGGATCAATACAATTAGGATTGATGAATTAAATGCCACTTCTATTGAGATTATTTTATTTGAAAACTAGTTTCGAATGCTAAACAGTCATCTTCAGTTCTAAAACATACAAAAAAATTTTTTTTCAACACATCAGTACTATGTTACATAGATTATATATACTAAAGTTTTTTAAAAAAGATAAGACAAGAAATCAAGCATATGTAAATGAACATATAAGAGCATACACTAATAAGACCCAAAATTCCAATTTCGCTATCCATCTAAATGAAAATAACCACAAATTTAATAAAGACTCGGGAGTAAAAATATTACATCCAGTAGAAAATAGCTTAAAATTAAATACTTTTGAATCACTAGAAATAATAAAATCGTAGCAAAGTGCTGATGTTTTAAATTATTCGTATGTTTTTTGAACTGTTGATGAATGTTTAACAATAAATAAAAATCCAATAAAATTAGAAAATAATTCATCATTCCTGATTGTTTTGATCTTTCTGTACCATCATACGTACCTCATCTGACAATGTTGCAACTCTCAGGACCTCAATAATTTGCAACGATAAAAAATCCTGTAATTGTATGCTGTAATTTTTTTTGCAGCATATCATCAAATATTAGGGTTTTTTTTAGTGTTAATTTTAAGTCCGCTAAAATAACTTTATTGAATTAATCTGATTGTATTTTTATTTCTAACTATAAAATTATATGACAGTGGCAAAAGTTTCTGCCACTCGACATTGTACATTTACATTTTTATGATTGTAAATTTTATTATATGTAGATGGATTCAGTTGTTTGTGGAATGCTGTTAACCATACATCGGTCGAATTTCAAAGTTCACTGGGATCCATATGTCACACCACATACTTAAATTTTTTTTAATAATTTAAATGAAACTAAGTAAATTTTATTATCAATTTCAAGCTACCATCTTACCATTGTAACTTGTAAGAATGGTTTTTACCACCTATCGGTCGATTTTGAAACTTGACTATTATCCACGTACTACCGCTTTTTGAATAACTAATTAATTAAAAATCAGTAGATTGTATTACTACTAAAGCTTCCTGGTACTATAAATATTATATATTTAAATTTGGTACAGATTGGTTCAGTAGTTTTCCTGGTTAGTGATCACAAACACAAAATATTGTCCTTTAAAATAATAATTAATATCTCTCTCTCTCTCTCTCACTCTGTCTGTCTGTCTGTCTGGCTCTCTCTCTCTCTCTCTCTCTCTCTATATATATATATATATATATATATATATATATATATAAAAGAGAAATATTTTTTGAGCAATATAAATATAATTTGAAAAATTAAATATTTTTCTATTATAATGAAAAGACGAAGGATGTTTTCAAGGGAGAGTAGTTGAGCTATATTCTAAATTATTACCGAGCCCTGTAGAGCTCCTTTCATACATTGCCTAAGAGGAGAGACATGCCCTAGGTCCTGAGAATTCTAAGGGCCACATGGGATCGCCACAAGGGTCTCCTCTCATTACAGCCGCTATTCACGTGGTTTTGTCCTTCGTTTCCCACGGCACATCCTTGTCTTTAAAATTCTATGCTCCTTGCACTTACTTTTATTTCATTCAAAATTTATCTCTTGCGTTTATATCCTTTCGACTGCTTTTATTTCTCTTCGATGGTCATTTTATTGCTTAAGAGAGAACCCATTACAACATGACAAGAGAACTCATTACAACTCATGCTCAAAACTGAACATCCTGGGTATGTATTTACTATGCAAAATTGTGAATTCTGAAATTAACATATTAATTTAAAACGAAAAAGAGAACAAAAACAAGCCATAAAATGATTTATTTCCGCTTCGTAAGAGGACTCACGAAAAAAAAAAAAAAGTGACAGTAAGTAATGAATATCCACTTTTTTTTTATTTTTTAATTCACACATCCAGCGATAATTATAATTTTATCTGTTCTCTTGAATTTATTTAAAATAATTTCTTTAAAAAAAAGCAAGTGAGGAGTCATTGCCTTGTAAAACTTTTTTTTTAGGTAAAAGGAAACATAAAAAGAATTTAGACAAATGGATTGGGGGTGACTAATAGTAATCTTTTTTATTTGTTGAAAATAATTGTTATAACAAAAATGAGAAAGTTCGAGTTTAAAGGAAAATCTTGATAATTTCTTGAATTTCTTTAAGCTCAAAATTCTGTTCAAGACAGGTTTCAGTACAGCGTTATAAACTTATGTTTGTTGTTTTGTATGTTGGGTGAAGATTTGCATTCCATTAGATAAGAATTCGATAGTAATGTCTGTCTTGCCAGTCTCGTTTTTTCATATCTTTATTCCTAAGACTAAAGCGACAAGAAACTGCTCGTAGTAACAGACTACTTTAACATTTACTAGAGAAACGATCAAACCTCCCAATTCATTACAAAAGACTTATTTACATGACTGTTATTAGACCTATTTGTACGTACGGAGTTGAGCTTTGGGGCTCTACTAAACCATCCAATTCATCTCTTATCCAATCCGAACAATCCAAAATCCTTCGAAAAATCCTAAATGCCCCTTACTTTGTCACCAATAAGCTTATCCATAAAGACCTTAATCTTCCATATGTTGCTGAGTTAGATATATAAAAATATATGTATCTTTATTTCAGCTGTCTTTTATCCAGGTATAGTCAATGATGTCATGCACACTTTTTTTTTTATGGGCTTGGGAAACTGAGAATATATTCGGGATGCGACTTAGGTTTCCTGAGAGATAAAAATTAAAAAAAAAATACCATATTTAGAAGCAATATACTTGGCAAGTTAATTTACATTTTAAGACCATTTTCTAAGATTAAAAGTTATACTGGAAATGAAAAACCAAATTTCCAATTTATAAAAATTACATATTTCTTTCTTTTTTTTTCACTGATTCTTTGAATATATAAATATATGCCTTAGTAAAGCGCAATAAGTAATATGTATGACAATGATTCTATTATAAAATTATGTACAGTAAAAACAGAAAAAAAATATGAAAATAATTCTCAAAATACAAGATATCAAATTAAATATAATAAGCTGCTTCTCTCAGTAGCGTTACTAATGTCGAACTATAGAGAAGACTGAGCGAGAAGTTGAGCTGAGAAGCTGGCCATTGCCGAAGCTCAAAAAAAAAAAAAAATAAATAAAATATTAACAATGGATCTTGAAGCCACTGCTGTTTTAATATGCGAGGTTGTAAGGATACGTAGAACTATATAATGAGCTATAGATTAGGGGTGGTTGCAAAGGTTTCGATGGAATTTTGAAAATTAAAGGGAAACGAGACATATAAATATATAAGTGGCATAAATACTCCACATAAAATTTATAAAAATCAAATAAGAGGATAAATGTGATATCTCAATTTTTTTTTTCATTAATTAATATTTACAACTGTACAAAATAATATACAAGTAAATGTGTTGACAGTGAATACAATGGCATTTACATAACTTGTGAAGAACTACTCACTAACTCACTTCAATAAAATCTACACTAAAAGGTCTCTAGGCCATCTTCTTTTCAGACGCCTCGGAGAATTATGAGGGATGGAGGAGGAAGCAAGTTGGGAGACTAGTGAATTGGAGTGGTTATGGAGCTTACTATGGAAGGATAGGTATCTGGTTTGGGCTAAATCAGAAACATGGAACATTAAGATCTTGATGGATAAGTTTATTGGTCACAAAGTAAGGAGCATTGAGGATTTTTCGAAGGATTTTGGATTGTTAGGATTGGATACGAGATGAATTGGATGGTTTAGTAGAGCCCCAAAGCTCAACTCCGTACGTCCGAAAAGGTCTAATCACAGTCATGTAAACGAGTCTTTTGTAATTAATTGGGAGCTTTGAACGTTGGTCTAGTAAATGTTGAAGTAGTCTGTAACGATGAGCAGTTTCTTGTCGCTTTAGTGTTGTATTTAAAATTCGAATACTAATTAAAACATTTCCCGTTAGAAAGAAAAAAATAGATAATTGTGGTTGGGACAAAAATATTCCTCCATAAAAATATGAAAACATACATGAATGCCCTGACTTGCAATCTAGCTCCTTCCCCAATGCTCACGTAGCAGACCCACAATCTCGACATCACATCCGCCCCCTTCCTTTCTGTCCAGATTAAAAGTTTCAACTTCCCCAACTTATTAACTACGTGACATTTGCTTTTGTAGTCCAACGAACTTCGTTAGCGATGTGCAAGCATTTCATCGCATTTGAATCATGGCTGTTACTGAAATTAAGACAACTACAAAAATGTGAAACAGAATCAAGTGTTATCGTCTTCAACGCAAAATGATAGAATTTTTAAATATAAAGTTGAACTAATGTGCAAAGTTTAGGAACAAACAAAATGAACTTGAACGAGATGAATCATCCCCACCCCATACATGAAAGACCAAAGCTTCGACAATAATAGCGATGAACGAATTTGCATATATACCTATTCATGGGGATGTATTGTAGGAAGGTACAGAATGGATTCGAATTCATAAGGGCTTGGTGGTTAACAGTAGGGTGGCCTTTACAGGATTACTAGCGAGATTATGCTAACTCATTACCATTATCTAGTTTTCAGGAAATATTTCTTTTGGGCTTTCAATACTTAATCATGCATTAGTATTATTATATAATACTTAATTAGAATATTTGCGATTTAATGTGAATTTTTTTTATTGTTATTTCGGATTTCTTCACAAAAAAATTTTATTCTCTGTGAGCTTCTTCATTAATTTTTCTCTCAACCTTCTCATCTTCAGTTAATCCACGTGTTCCGACCCCAATTCATCTGTTTTCCATTTACTTTCTAATAATCCTTTCTCGATTAACATCCGAGTTGATAAAACAAGAATAACATTATTTTACTTCCTTAAACCCAGGCAGAATCCCATATCCTTCTTCACAGATATAAGTCTTTTTTTTTTCTGTATTCTGTTGAGTATCCATGTTGCAGAACCAAAGAGACCATGCTTTGGATCAATACATTATACATATTAAGTTTCCTACCTATCCTTCCATAGTAATCTCCATAACCACTCCAAACCACTAGTCTCCCAACTTGCTTCCTCCTCCATCCCTGAAAATCCTCCGAGGCGTTTGAAAAGAAGATGGCCTAGAGACCTTTTAGTGTAGATCTTATTGAAGTGCTAATAGTGAGTAGTTCTTCACAAGTTATTTACATGCCATTGTATTCACGGTCAACACATTTACTTGTATATTATTTTGTACAGTTGTAAATATCAATAAATGAAAAAAAAAAAAGTTTCTTTATCTTTCTGAAAATATTATCACTATAGTGAGCCACATTATTCTCCAATCCACGTCAATGTATGTAGTCTTCCAACTTTACAATACTGAGGCAAGATATCAAAAATGTCCACATTTTTTGATGCATTTAAAAACATTAATTTCAGTTTTTGTATATATATTTAGTTTTTGTACAACTAATGATTATTCAGTATTATTTCAATTAGTATAATCCTTTATTTATTTATTTTATTTTATTTATTTTTTTGACAGAAACCCCGCGTCAACTTCATCAAATAAGGAACTGATGCTTAATAAAAAAATATATATATATATATATTTTAAATACGAAAACCAACAATTCGTAATAAGGCTAATATTTGGGAAAGAATTAAGAATACATTTAGATAAGTTTTTTTATTTGTCTTTGGTATACTGTTTCAAAGTCTAAAAGAGATTAAATATTGCCTGACATGTCAATTATTTTGCATAAAATCAACATTTGCTTGTTTTTATTTTAAAATTGGAGATAAATAAAGAGAAAAAACAAGTTATACCGGTAAAATAAATTGAAATCCTTTAAAAAAAAAATGATGATGGGAAAAATCTGAGATTGATGATTAATCTAGATGTGACACGCTGTACAGAACATCGATACCATAGAAAGCAATCAATGTCAAATATTGACGATGTGAAAATATGGCTCCTAAATTTACACATTTTTTATACCGTCAACTGAAAAGATAATTCCAGCATTTAATATTGCTCAATGATAGCATAGGATAGGATCAAGTCATGGGGCGATCAACAGCGGAGGTTATTACGCCATTATTTCTCAATGAAAAAATTTTTAATGAATTAAAAAAAAACACGAGTAATACTATTATTGACTAATAATAAATTAATTATAATTCGATCTCTCACATTCGAAGCTTGAGAAACCAAGATGATTAAACGCTTGGAAACTGTATATCAGCAAGGGTCCAATTTCAAGCCACAATCGACAGCATAAGGCATTATTGCCTATAGTGTTTCATTAGTAGACATGGGAGACGTATTCGACAATATCAGCTTATAGAGGGCAATCAATATTGGTCGCCTTGTGAGGATAGATTCTACTCAGGGTGGCATCGATTTTCATCGCTAGATCTTAACAGAAACTAAGAACATTTCTACAAGTAAACAGTATTATTCATTTAGAGTTAATAATTTGACGTTTTCCCAATGCCTTGTTGTTTTTTTTTCTCTTCCTACTGGCCGATTAAAAAAGATTCAAGATAGACACCTGAAGCAGACTAAGTTTAAAGAGACACAATCCATTTAAATGAAAATAATCATAAATTCAACAAAGACTTGTGGGGGAAACTAATCCATGACGTAGAAAATTGTCTGAAATTAAATATTTGGGTATGAATCATAAGTACACACACACATGTAATATAAGTAGATCATATATAAAGTTATGTACAGGTAAATATTATAAATAATATTATTATTAAATATTACATAAAGCACTGATGTTCTGAAATTGTTCGCATATTTTTAGAGCAGGTGATGAATGTTTTTTAAAATTATTTATTGATATTTACAGCTGTATACATTATATACAAGTAAATTTAAGGAAAATGATTACAATGGCATGTCAATACCATGTAAAGAATATCTTTTCAGACGCCTCGGAGGATTTTTATAGGGAATTGAGTGTGAAGCAAGTTGGGATACTATTAGATCCGAGTGGGTATGAATTTTACTATAAAAGGACAGGTATATGGTTTGGGCCAAATCAGCAAAATGTGGAACATTAAGATCTTTAAGGGTATGTTGGTCTGTGACACAATAGGGAGCATTGAAAATTTTACGTATGAATTTGAATAGGAAAATAATTGGAAGGTTGATGAATGTTTAACATTCGAAACAACACTTCGAATAATATAATTCCAGTAGACGTGGCAAATGATTCATCAATCCTAATTTTATTAATGCGTATATATCATCAAGCTTAACTCAAGTGTTTATTTTATGTTTTACCATTAGTACAGATAAATTCATTACTTATTCCTCTTTGTTGATATATTAATGTTATTTACCTTAAAGTTATTTTATATTTTGGTAAATATAATTCCTAATACTATACAGGAATACGAAGAAATGATTCCCTGAATCTTACAGCAATATTGGCATTCCTGGAACAATAAAAGAATGATTCATGAGCTAATCAAAAATTTAATTTTCTGCTGCTATTGTTTCGGCAGCTTTCATTAATATTACTACCATCAAATTATTTCGACCTTTGTAATTGAGACATTCATAGCATTAATTTTAGCATTAGTATTATATAATTTTAGAACAAGTAAATTTAAGGAAAATTATTATAATAACATGACAGTAACATTGAAAGAACTGCTCATTAAGAGCACTTCAATAGTTCTACATTAGAAGGCCTCTTAGTCATCTTCTTTTCAGACGCCTCTGACGAACATCGGGAATGGAGTATGAGGCAAGGTGGGGGACAAGTGGATTCGAGTGGGTATGAAGTTCACTATGAAAGGATAGGTATCTGGTTTGGGCCAAATCAGCAACATATGGAACATCTTTATGGATAAATTTGTTGGTAATATAATAAGGAGCATTGAGGATTTTACGAAGGATTTTGAATTGTATGGGTTGGATACGAGAAGAATTGGAAAGTCAACTCCGTATATCCAAATCGATCGATAATTACTTTCATGTAAATAAGTCTTTTGAAGATTATAGGGAACTTTGAACGCTATTGTAAAGTAAACGCTACAGTGTAGCAAGTATTGGAGTAGTCGGAGACGATGAGCAGTTTCTGTTTACTTTAAAGTTTTTTTTTGGCCACTATCAAAAGGTAATGCAAGATCTAATAATACCACAAGTCAATAGAAGACGCTGCGGTGTGTAGAAGCATTCGTCTTTATCACACATATCTACGACGTGACGAAGGAAGGAGCCCTTTGATGTAAACCATTTAATTAGAGAGAGTTGGGGAATTAATTCCCATTGTGTAGCGGAAGCTGCTTAAGCACTGAGTACCGATCTGAGAACTGAAACCGCAGCCTTGAGAACTGCTTCGGTCTTCCGAGGGGTAGGATGAGGGGTGTGCTTCCTAGGCTGAATGAATGGTCTACCGCGCCCTCGTGTAATAAGTATTCCCTATGGCTCATAGCACCTATTTCAGTGTCATAAATCCTTTCTCTGTAATCGTACAAATGAGGCACAAAGAGCTTATATTTGGTGCTTTGACATCTATAAGCAAATAAACGCATTAAACTTTGAAGATTATATATATTAGTGCATACCAGACTTAAAAGACAAGATAATGTCCTAATCTCGTAACTTTTCGTTTCCTACTACTTTAACATTTACTAGACAAATGTTCAACGCTCTAATAAATTACAAAATGCTTGGTTACATGACAGTAATTAAACCTATTTGAACATATGAAGTTAAGCTTTGGGGCCCCTGTAAAATAAGCACCGAGTACCGATCAGAGAACTACAACCACAGCCTAGAGAACTGCTAGAGGGTGCTTCCTAGGATTTCCAATCCTTCGTAAAATCCTCAATGCTCCTTATTTTGCCAGAAACAAACTTATCCATAAAGCACTTGAGGTACGCATGATGGTATAGAAGGATCAATACAATTAGGATTGATGAATTAATTTTAAATAAATTAATTCTAATTAATTTTAAATAAATTAATTCTAATTAATTTTAGACCTAAATTAATTCTAATTAATTTTAGGCCTAAATTAATTCTAATTAATTTTAGGCCTAAATTAATTTTAGGCTAAAATTAAATACTTTTGAATCACTAGAAATAATAAAATCGTTTAAAACCGATCCAGATTTTTGTTTAAATGATCAGATTAACATATCCAATAGCCCCATTTTAAATTTGTTTCCCATAGGAACGGAAAAACGCAATGAGTCATCAGGGAAACCCCATTGTAAATCTAAAACTTAACCTACCTGCCCCTCCCCCAGTTACTTCTCACGGATTCAGTGTTTTAGTTACCTCGAAGTTGAGTGCCTATGCTTGATTCCTTCTCTTATCTTTTTAAAAAACTTTAGTATATATAATCTATGTAACTATAAGTACTGATGTGTTTAAAAATTTTTTTTTTATCTTTTTTTAATCTTAGAACTGAAGATAAATGTTTAGCATTCGAAACTAGTTTTCAAATCAAATAATCTCAATAGAAGTGGCAATTAATTCATCAATCCTAATTGTATTGATCCTTCTATACCATCATGCGTACCTCAAGTGCTTTATGGATAAGTTTGTTTCTGGCAAAATAGGGAGCATTGAGGATTTTACGAAGGATTTTGGATTGTAAGAATTGGAAATCCTAGGAAGCACCCTCTAGCAGTTCTCTAGGCTGTGGTTGTAGTTGTAGTGGTTGTACTAGTCGAAACTAGTTTTCAAACCAAATAATCTCAATAGAAGTGGCAATTAATTCATCAATCCTAATTATCCATAAAGATCTTTATGTTCAACATGCTCCTGATTTGGCCCAAACAAGATACCTATCCTTTCATAATGAACTCCATACCCACTTGAATGCACTAGTGTCCCAAATTGTCTCACACTTCATTCCCGATAATTCTCCCAGGCGTTTAAAAAGAAGCTGGCCGAGAGACCTTCTAATGTAGAACTTTTATTGAAATGCTACTAGTGATTAGTTGTTTACATGTTATTGACATGTCTTTGTAATCATTTTCCTCAAATTTACATTTACTAAAGGACGGAGGATTAGTGGTGATTGATTGTGATGAAGTTGGGAGGCTAGTGGAGTAGAGTTTACTATGAAAGGAGAGGTATCTGGTTTGCGCTAATTCAGCAACATATGGATCATTAAGATCTTTATCGATGTTTCTTTTTAACGTTATAAGAAGCATTGGGGATTTCACGAAATATTTTTTATTGTGAGAATTGATTACGAGAAGAATTGGAAGGTTTAGTAGATCCCCAAACCTCAACTCCGTATGTCTCTAAGTGGGTCTAATTGTTGTAAATAGGTTTTTTGTAATGTTAGAAATTTTTTATTTATTTAATTTTTTTTTTAATATAATGTTATTCTGTTTATCAGAACTTAATAAAACCTTAAAGTGGAACGAAATCTAGTAATAATAAAAAATTAGAGAAGTTAACATACGGATATATGTAAACATATGATGCTATCATATAATTATAATATAATTATTATAATCATATAATAAGGGGGAAAAAGGCTATGAGGAAGAAAAATAAATTTGTTGATGGATATTATCCTGCTATATTTCATAATTAGAATGTTTCTTTTTTTAAATAACTACAATTTTAAACAAATACTTTAATTATAGATAGTTTTAGAATGATTGCAACATAAAATCAATTTTTGAAGTTTGAATATTAAACTGTTGCTTTAGAGTTTATATTCGTCGAACCAGAAAAGATGTTTAAAGATAATTTTGCTTCTAAATTAGGTTGAATACAGATATAATTAAATGAAATTTACTTTGTCCGTGATGGCGCCGTCTTAGCAACCTTTGAAGTATTTTCTTCCGATTCATGCAAAATCCTCTGAGAAAATCTTTTCTGAAATATGAGAGGTCTTTGCGGGGTAAAAAGGGTAGAAAAAAACAAGTTAATAACGCTGCCCAGAGGGGCTCGAGTTGGGAGGGGTTTTTATCTGAAGCGGGTGCTACATTAAAGCCACCTAAATCATAGCTCTTATTAATTGCTTTTGTAATTCGGTCTCCATTTTCGGTCTTTTTGTACCTTTTCTTGTCATCTTTTTGTCATTAAGAACCCGCGTGTGGTCGCTTTTTACTCTTAACTACAGTAATGAAGCCATAAAATAAAAATATGACAAAAGAATTTTTTTATGATAAAACATTCACTTAAACTACAGCAACAGTTAAATTATCACAATATTGAATTAAATGTAAAATAGTTGATACACGCATGATGGTACAGAAGGATAAATACAGTCAGGATTGATGAATCAATCTTCAGTTCTAAAACATACAAAATTTTCAAAACATCATTAGTTCAGCTGCTTATTTTTTTTTTCTTTATTATTATCGTTGTTTATACTAATTTTCTACTTTATTTTATACTAATATCATGTATAGTTGGAAGATATTTTTCCTTTTATTTACTTTAATTGTATATATTGGATGAATGGATTTTTTGTCATACATATTATTTTTGCCCTTCAGAGAGAGGCAACTTATATATATATGTATATATAAAATAACATAGGACTCTAATAGGCACTGTCTTAATAATAAAAACAAATAATAAAATATTTCTGTTAAACTATAACTATTTCTCCATAACATCAATAATTCACTCAGCTATAATATTTGATAAGGAATTACGTTTATGACAGTCTCAAATTATTATTTATTTGGGCTTGGAAAAAGGGATATCTATCATACTATCTACACACTTTTAACAGATTAAAAAAATCTTAAATTGTGCTATTTTTACTAACAATAAAAAATTATTAGAATGGAAAAATAATATTATGAAGACAATCTAAAAGTGAATGAACCACAGAAAATGGTTGTTCATAGCAGGATAATATCAAAAATTTATTGCTAACAATATTTTTATGAATGACTTGCCAGTTCCATTGTTGTGTACGTTTCTTTTTCTATATTACTTATCAATATCCGTGCGAAGGATGCATAGCCAGTGATCCGTGTTGCTCCCATAGAAGAAATATCTATCGAAACATGACTAAACATTTCGCCATTGAACCATAAATGGTTCGACAATCCGTAATACCTAAGAAGGCGCAGATAGAAGAAGACCGTAGGATAAAGGCGTGGTAAATGGCAGTGCTCGAGACATTAGTTACGTTTGATTGACACCCTCTCTTTACTTTCTGTTTCAACAGCTTCGTCAGTTTTGCTGCCTAATGTAGCGGCAATCCCGCCACTTCATGGCAAGGAACCATTCATTTCTTGTCACTCCAACCATTACTGCTTTGGAAAGCACATCCCTCTGCCCTTATATATAGATGAACAATTCTTTACTATTAAAGAACGATTCAGGTCTTTTACTAAACGATGGTTAGTAAATTTTGTATGGTTGTATACCTCACTATTTAGCTTTCCTAAAAAATACAACCTGTAATCTCTTTTATTTTCTTCTTCTTTTTTTCCTAAGCACTCAAAAAGAAATAATCCATTTAATTAGACTTCTTGTTCTCGTTAAATATACCTCGTGATTTAAAATGAGTTCTTCTAGTGTCAAACATGAACTACAAAGGATTGAAACCTTTGTATTATTAGCCTATCCTAGCCAAATATAAATTATGGAAGGGAGAAAATATTACTCAGGAATAAATAATATTGATCACTCCACAAAATATTTATCATAAACCTTTTTCAACTAATTATTGATTTAGATCACATCCAGACTTTATACAAAGACTTCACGACAAACTGCACGAACATATGAATAATTTAATACAAAGTATGTCCTCCAGAAGCTTGCCAGATAATACCCAAAAGAGACTAAAATGGAGTCGGTTAAGGGATCTACTCCGTTGAAACTGATTAAATATCATGTTCCATGTTAGGAGTAAGTACTTACTGCTTGCTGCAGGTGTGGATTGAAGAGATTAAAGAGAAAAACAAAAAATTATCGATTTACATCTGCCTCTCAACCTGCGACAAGACCATTTTTAAAATGCATTTCTAGTATAATACATAATATGGAGTATAATACGGATGATAATAATAATACATAAAAGGCTCAGCGAACCGAAGACATCCCCTACTTCTCACCTCAAACTTCTCTCCAACCCACCCCATCAAAACTCAAATCCCAACATCAACGCTGACGTAATCTTCCCAACTACGTCTCGGTCTACCCCACAGTGGTTTACCCGAAGAATCATAACTCATTAAAGTTAGAATTCAGGCATTATTAAATCAGAGGACTTTATTTGCCTATTTTAACCGCTAACGCTGCTATGACCTGAACTAAATAGTACTTAATTTTCGAAAACTTTAAGGTATTGATCTTCCCTTAAAGTAAGCAGACACGCTCCACATCCACAGATATTTAAACGGTAAATTAAAAATAAATGCTACGGTTTTCAAAACATATTTAATTATCAGGTAACGATGTCAGGAAACGAAAGAGATCCAATAAAAAATTATACATTTTTTCAAATCATTGTTTCTATTTTTGATTTCACCTTCATCAATAATAAATAGTTTAATTATTGAGTTTATGTATAAGTTCAATAAAAATATACCAAAGAAATTATTACAAAATAGTTTCAATAGATAATTTTTGAAGTTTTGCTTTTGCATTAGAATAAACATTGTATCAAAAAATCAATTTCACCCTGACTAGGAAAAACAATAAACCATTGATATGTCTATCTATAATCTAATGCTTTTCAAATTTACATTTTACAATTAAGAGCGTTAAATTTCGTCAATTAATAATTAAATAAAATTATTAAATGTTGAGAGAAAGTAAGGGTTTTAAACTTTTTTCATTAAAACCAATATAACTTCATAGTAAGTAAGTCCTAGCGACTAATGTTATATAACTAAAATTATTCTTCATTAAATTGTTGAAAAGGAAACTGTCGGCAAATTTTGGATCCGAGCAACCCCAATAGACCTAGAGCGTGTGAAAATTTATCATTTTTGAATGTGAAAAATACCAAAAATACCTATCCAAGTTAAAACAAAACTTAATTAAGTAAGTACGAAGTTTAAATACTCAATTAATTTTAATCTAAGCGGTATGTGACGTATTAGATTTATGGATCTGGGAGCTCTCACCAGCTGCGCTAATGGAGATATAAATATCAGTGATCCTCTAGCACTGTAAATCATCCCTTCAAGACGACCCTTGAGCAAATGTTGCTCGGCGCAGGGTGATGATGCAGGGAAGTGGAGGGTGTGCCGGGACAAATTGTGGTTGTTACCCCACCCAACGAGCGGGCCTAATTGGGGCTCCTGGCCTGCCCCGGGGCGCTCGGCCCTGTCTTGGAAGGTGCTCATCAGCGGAGGGAGGAAATTGAAAATAATTTGGCCAATAAGGGCTCTCTCCTGATATTAGATAGCCTCCTCTCTTATTGATTGGGATATAAATTAGCATATTAAGTTTAAATATTCTAAGGGTGAACGATTTCTGATGAAATATATTACATATCAATTTTTTCTCCAATTCATCCATAACTGAATAAAGCAGTTATCTTACATACATAACCAGTTCAAATAAAATTTAAACTAATCCCTGACTACAAACCTCCCTCCATTCCTTTACATCAAAAACAAATCCACCTGCTTAGCTCTGATGCAAACCTCCTATCCACGTCTCGGTATACCGGAACTTTACCCGGCGGTTCAACGCTGAATATTTTCCCAGCAATTTGGTTATTATTAAATCCTATGACATGCCCAATAAACAAGATGTGCTCTTATTATGAATTCGATTTACTCGAGAAATGTACTATGGTTCTGAATTGAAAAACCTTCTGAATTCTTCATTGTGCTCATCTCACGTGGGGCCAAATATTGTACGCATTAGGTTTATTTGAAAACTTTAAAGTGTTACTATTCTCTTAAGGTAAGCACCCTATTACCTAATAAATAAAGCGGAAATATCGATACATCAATTTATAAAAGTTAAAAAGAATCATATCATGTAATATAATTTTTTTTTTTTTAATTTTGTCAGGACAGAAAGGTAATTATAATAATAATGAATCAACTATTTTATTGAAGGAGATTTAATTTTTATTTCTTTTAAGGGCGTAACTCCTATTAAATTAATTAAATCTTAAGGATAACTGTGATTTCTTTCACCTTCTTTCACTGTCATTTGTGCATGTTCTTACTGACCCTCAACAGTAAGGACATTCACAAATTACTAAGTGAAATAAATGACAGTTAACCTGAAGATGGAGCAGTGTACTCCGAAACATGTCGAGGAAAATTAAAGATTAAATAGGAGTTACACCTTTAAAAGAAATATTAAAAATAATAAAGATTATCCAGACATACACTAAACATTTTTTTCAGTGATCTAAAAATATTATTAATGTTTTCAATACGTACTTTAATTTTTTTTTTTATAAATACTACTTGTTGATTCTTACAACTGTAAAAATAATACTTAAATAAGTTATTAAATGTTATTGGGATCCTATTGACATGTCAATAACTTGTACAACAATATATAAAGATATATTGAAATGTCCAGAGGCCATATCCTTCATGTAAAATTTAATATATTTACTATTCGGAATGAAATTTATACTTTGTGGCGGTACGTCAAAGCATGTCGATTAGCAACAACAAACAATTTTGAGTTGAGACCCAAAAAATAAAAGTTTCAGTACACTCATATATTTATATATTGATATATATATATATATATATATATATATATATAAATCAACGTCTGCCTGAATATTGAAAAGGTGTTTGGGCCGGAATGCTTTGAATGTGACTAAGGAAGAAGCATGTCAGATATTAGAGGGGTTAGAATTCCATAGAGTGGCAGAACGGACAAGAAAGGAACGCTTGAATGCTGCAGTTATATCGGGCCAAGTATAATAAGATCAGGGAGAGAAGATCTTCAGCGCTGGGGGTAAGCGGAAGTACTTGAACTGGGCGTGGACCTGGATTGTGTGTGATCGTATATGCACAGGAGAAACAGTTTTGTTTGTGCATTATATAGATAAGTAGATAAACAAACGCGAACATATATTTGTAAAAATCTTAATAAAATAGCCTAAAATTAAATATTTATGAATCATTAGAAATAATAAAATCGTTTAAAACGGATCAAGATTTTTATTTTTAGGAACGGAAAGCTCCAATAAGTCATAGGGGAAATCACAAGGTAAACCCCAAAAAGTTTAACATTTACCTGGCCCCTTCCCCCTTCCACGACGGATATATTTCAGAAATCTGTTAGATCTCCTCAGGTGTTTACCAATATTTGATTTCTTGTCTTACATTGTTGAAAACTTTAGTATATATAATCCATGTAACATAGTGCTGATGTTGTTGAATTTTTTTTATGTTTTTGTACTGAAGATGGTGAAATGAACATGTTTGGCATTCGAAACTAGTTTCATTATGAAATAATTCCAATAGAAATAGTAATTAAATTATTAATCCCAATAATAAATTTATTCAATGAGAGCAAACAGAAAGATCATTTCAGTAGGAATTATATGATAGCTCCATTCGGAAAATATTTTTCTTTTTTTCTTTTTAGGCTGAAACTATTCTTCTAAAGTAGATAAATTCCAAAAGTCGAGGATCGTGGCACCGGCGTTGGGTGTCCCATTTAAAATATTCACTAGAAAGCGGCGAAGACAAGAGCCTCCCCCCTTCGTGGAGAACACTACACCACCGAACGGTCTCTATCCCCGAATTTATAGAGCTCTCCCAGTAGAGAGGTTCATCCATTATTTATGCAGGAGAGTATCCTTGCAGATATCGCTAACAATGAATCGATGCCGCCATCATCATTATCTTCTCGACAAAGGGAGGTATTCATCATCATCCTTTCATTTGTAACGGGGGTCGTAACCTCCCCGAGTCCTAGCCCGTTATTGTATAGGCTTTGTCCATAAATTGAAAAATGCGAGCTCTTTCTCTTGTACAACGTTCGGTAATTACATTCTATTTTGTTTTTGTTTTTTTGTATTAAATTTTTAAACTCTTTTCTTTTATCCATTTCCTCAAGAAAATACATATTGTTGATGTAATTAATAGAAAACTTGCCAAACAACGATTTGTCTTTTACATTCAATACTTCATCCTGATTATAATATAAGTGAAATTTCGTATGAGCACGCAAATATTGAATCATACATCTTTATCTTATATATATATATATATATATATATATATATATATATATATATATATATATATATATATATATATATAGAAATAAACGTTGGTCATATATATATATATATATATATATATATATATAAGTATGATAGAAGGAAAGAAAAACATTCTTGTTAATTAGAAATAAACGTTGGGTCAGTTCAAGTATCATATTAAAAACAGTGGCCAGCTAGGTCGCCTGACAACTGCAATTTAACTCTTATGGGCTACACAGAAAGCGAAGTGTATGCTACAGAAGTGGACAGCATTGAGGTTTTACAAATAAGCATTCTGGATGCCAGAGCCAAATTACAGGAGTGTCTGACGTAAGAAGTGACCGTATGGGCAGCCGAGCAAGAAGCTGCATTCGAAACAACGGACATTTTGAAAATTTAATAAATAATGGACTACTTTGATCTGGGAGCGGTTTATTGACAGTTTTCCTTAATTCTGTTATAAATAATAATTTTTTTCTTTGCTTCTTATTCCAATGATGAGATTATTCTGTTTAAAATACAGATTTACATCAAGCGATTATCATAATAATTTATTTACCGAAGTATCTGATTTTTACGCCAAATTAAAAGATATTGTTTTACCGGTTTCAAAAGTAAAAGTGAATAAAGTCCCTCCGTACCAACCGACATTTTGTAAAAAAAAATTTAACTTTTTTGTTGTTGTTCTTTAGAGTTTTTATATCTTTTTTATAACTTTTTTAATATCTTTACTAATATTTTCAATTGTATAGAATGTATACTTTAATTAAATACGTGGGAAAATATTACAATAATATGCTAAAAGCTTTTTGGCCTTCAATAAATGATCTACTTTACTTTAAACGACCTCTAAGCCGTCTTCTTTTAAGACGCTATCTTTGCTATCGGGAATTGAATGGGAAGCAAGTAGGAAGACTAGTGGATTCGAGGAGGTATGTAGCTAATGTATAGGTATCTTTTTCGGGGAAAATCTGCAACTTATGGCACATTTAGATAGTTATAGATACGTTTCTTTGTGGTATAATAAGGAGCATTGAGGATTTTGGATTGTAAGGATTGAATATGAGAAGAATCGGAAGGTTTAGTGGAGCACCAAAGTTCAATTCAATGTCTCAATGGGTCAAGATACTGTCGTGTAAAAAAGTCTTTTGTAATTAATTGGGAGCTCTAAACGCTTGTTTAGTAAATGTTGGAGTAGTCTAAAACGACAAGCTGTAATTGTCGTTTAAGTCTCGTGTGTGGATTCCAAATACGACGTTTGACCAGATGGAATCCTAGGTATCGGATCTTTAGACTTGGGGTCAGTGGAATATTATGAATCATATTTCATTCATTGATTTTTTTTTTTTTTTTTAATAGCATCATATATGTTTACGCTCCTATATTACTCAGTGTATGGCTACAGTTATTTTAGTCATTGAAAGACTTCAATAACCTCATCCAGGCACTTTTTAGACTTCTACAATAATCCCACAAACTTAAAAAAAAACAGATATGAAGAAAGTAAAGATCATAGTCCTTATAGTCCTTTTTTGCCAACTTGGGATTGCAGCACAGAGTTTTCGACCGAAAGAATGGATATATGGCAGGATTTGGGCTACACAGAATATATTTTAGAAGTTACATAAAATAAACAAGATATCAGGCGATGAATATTTCATACCGCAGATATTGTAAAATTCTGAGGTTTTTGAACTATGTGACTTTGCGCATTCTTTACCGCAATCCTTCATACATATACCAAAACTTCTATCTAATGTACAATGCAAATCATTACATATCAGTAAGAGAACACTACAAATATATTTACATCCACTGAGAGTTTTAGGACAAATCGAAAGAAAATAAACAATACCTCAGAACAGAAGTGATTCATTTCAATAAAACACCATAGGTGTTTTTTTACATATTGTAGAATCCTACCCAATAGGTTGTTCTTTACTAGTCTTTGCCATGTCGTTATAATCATTATCCTACACATTTAGTGAATTGAATTTTTTTGTACGATTATAAATTTTAATAATTAGTTAATGAAAAGTAAATTTATTTTAGGTGCAAACTAGTAGCTTAGTAATTCTTTTAAACATATTTGATGGTAATATATTTTTACGATATTCGATAGAAAGGAAAGATTCCTTTATACAGATATATTAACTCATCATATGTTTCAATTATCCTTTGACATAAAAAGTAATGTAAGATATTTAAAATAGTTTCTGTGAAATAGAAAAAACATTCTATTAGAAAAACAAAAGTAGATAGGTAACAAATAATAGTGAATCCACCGTATAAAAGTAAATCCGATTGCATCATATAAATTCCCTAACCGACAGGAGGATTCCATTTAAAAAGTTTTCTGGATTTTCCAGTTCAGTTGCACTGAGGTTTTTATTTAAACGCCTGGAAAAACCTGACGGTTCAATTTGGAGTTTTTACAAACGTTACCGTAGAGCTCAAAGGAAGCATTTCGCTTCAACGGGTCTGAGTCACCTGTTTATCTGTGAACTGAGAAATACGTTTTCAGGAATATTCAAGCATTAATATGGCTGTGCTCTTTTTGGATTTTAAAATGTATTCTTAAAAACGACCGTAAAATCTGTTGCTATTGAATTATCTTTTTCGATAAAACCAAACTTCTGAAAACCCATTTAAAAATACATAAGAAAATATCTAGAAAAAAATAAAATAAATATAATCCCCAGTTTCATAAGAATGAAAAAGTACAGCAATATATTACAACAAAAAAAATTATTGAATTTTAGGTAACTACAATTTATTATAAAAAATATATGTTAAGGTATTTTTAAAACACTAATATTTTTTTTTTATATTACAACTTTTTTTTATGTAAATATAAACCACAGTCATAAATCATTAATATTTTGAACATAAATATTTACTTGTGGAGAAGATGATGATTAATTTATATTTTCCAACGTTTCGGCTTACTTTGCAAACCATCTTCAGAGCATCCGAAGTACTACTTATACGAGCAACCGGCCTTCAGGATTCAAAAGAAATGTTTAATTCCACATTTTTTTTTTGTTTTCATCAGACATACTCTTTAATAAAATCGTTTTTTTTTTTTTTTTTTTTTTTTTTTTTTTTTTTTTTTTTTTTTTTTTTTTTTCGTTTTTTTTTTTTTTTTTTTTTTTTTTTTCTGGTGGCGTGTATCACATTTGGTTAGAGGCACCATACACAAGTTGAGGGCTATATGATTGTGAAAATATGTGTTGTTTTTGAGCAATGTTGAAATGTGTTGATTCTTCAAACCAGTATATTTTCTTTGCTTTCTGTATTTTGTGCATTCCACAAGAATATGTCCAATGGTTAGATTTACCTGGCATTCGTTGTATTCGGAGGTGGCTTGTCTTCAAGGAAGTAACTGCGGGTTAGCTCCTGACACATGTGTGTTATCAGTAAACAATGATCTCTTCATTGCCTCTCAAACACTCCAATCCCATATCCAAAACCTTCAAGAATGTTGCCAAAAATGGAGAATCGAAATAAATCCAAACAAATCCCACCAAACAACGTTTACCCTACGTCGTGAACCTACAACTTCCTGACCTAAAGTATCCTTTAATGATATTCCACTAATCCCTATTGAACAGATACGCTACCTAGGACTCCACTCGGACAAATGACTAACTTGGAATCCAAATACAAGACTAAAACTACAAGAAACTGCCCGTCGTTTCAGACTACAACATTTACTAGACAAACGTTCAAAGCTCCCAATGAATTACAAAAGACCCATATACATGACTGTGATTAGACCTATGTGGACGTACGGAGTTGAGCTTTGGGGCTCCACTAAACCATCCAATTCATCTCGTGTTCAATCCTTGCAATCCAAGATCCTTCGTAAAATCCTCAATGCTCTTTACTTTGTCACCTATGAACTAATCCATAAAGATCTTAATGTTCCATGTGTTGCTGATTTAGCACACACCAGATACCTATTCTTTCATAGTAAGCTCCATAATCACTCAAATCCGTTAGTTTCTCAACTTGCTTTCCACTCCATTCCTAATAATCCTCCGAGGCGTCTGAAACGCAGATGGCCAAGAGACCTTCTATTGTAGAAGTTTTAATAAAGTGCTACTGATGAGTAGTTTTTTCAAGTTTTAACATGTTATTATAATCGTTGTCAATACACTTACTTGATGTATATATTTTGTACAGTTGTAAATTTCAATAAATTTATATTAAACAAAAAATCTGGATTTAAACACTTGTATTCAGAAAACGGTTAACGATCAAGAAGGCTCATTGCCAAAACCACCAACATTCACTAGCCACTCACTTCGTTTATTCTATATTCTATAAATAACAGTGTATATCTAAATAATTAAACTACTTTGAGTGTAAACCTTGTCTTTAAATTAAAAAATAGATCCCTACTAAGTAAATCAATAAAATGTTTGATAGCTTTAAATTTGAATCCTTGATCTACCTCAAAAACCAGCTACCATCTTTCCATTTTTCATTGTCCATTAGTTGAAATAGTATCAGGTGCCCTTAAATGTCCCGTATCACATCGTGACCTGCGTTCTAACACTGATCATAAACTTGCCCCTAACAAGATGTGAAGAAATGACACAAAGGGCGGATACTGGAGCTGTTTGTTTCCGCAGGTTTATAGTGACAATAAATCCAGCCCTGAATCCCTGTTCCTGCCCTTGCTTGCTCTCGTTGCTAGGTCCAACAATAAAACAGCCCCCCTACAAATTATCTTCCTCCTATGTCACGTTCGCCCGCCCTCGTTTTCGACATTTCTGCGTATCTCCATCTCGTTAGTTATATTTTTCAATATGAAGCTCTGCCACGGACTCAGGGACTTTCTGACAATATAATAAGCAGCGGGAAAACATTTTACTTGTTGGAACGAATAAAATTAAATACAAGTATACAAGTAAATGATGAAAATATAGAACGCTAAAACATAAGTAATTAAATAACTAAAATATTATAAATAAATATTTAATTTTTTTAAATACTAGCACAAGCAAAAATTGGTGTCAAAGATTAGAATGCAGCGGCACTTAATCGTGAAGACTGGCGATTAATGCTAGATTAATCTAAGTCCAAATTATCTGGGACGATAGTAATTTATTAATTTTTTTAAAGTAATATAACGGATTATTATAGAGAACTGATAATACTGAGAAAATACTGCGGGCAAAGCAACACGCGAAATTATTCAAAGTGCTTGAATAGGTTTCCTACACCAGCGCAGCATTCCTTCTTAAAAGTTCAGAATAGGAAGTATGCCCATGGAATGAAAAAAGAAATTAGAGTTACGATCAGTAGAAATTGATTAAGTTTAGTGGCAAACTGTTATATCAATTTTAACTATAATTACTGGCATACTTGCAAGAAGGAAAAATGTGCGGACCTGATAAAGTAAGCACATTTAATAATGTATCGACTTAAATAACCAGCAGAATGCAGAGTCATATATGGCAAACGTTATTTATTAGAAAAAATAAAGAAACGAGGGCTTAGCGAACCCGAAGGTTCGATCCAGACACCATCAACCTTCGACCACACACCTCTCTTAAACCGACGCCATCAAAACCCAAAGTCACAAGATCAGCTCTGACGTAATCCTCCTTGGATTATGGATTGTACGTTAACCCGACGGATCGAAACTGATTACCGTTTTTAGAATTCGGCCATTATTAAATCCATCGACTTTACATGCCCATTTTAACAGCCGTGCTGTATTACCTGGACTATATTTACCGGATAAAGCTCCTATAATTCCGCAATTCTCCTGTATGTACATACTTTTTAGGGCCACATAAAGAGGAAAAAGAGACAAGTTATTTCGTTGTGGAGTAACGGGATAGCTCACTGGGTATGTTAGGGGACTCCAAGATTCCTCACCCTAGTTCGATTCCGGAAGTAGTAGAGAGTTTATTTTCTCTTAATGCAGCAGTGGTGGGACTTCCAGGTAGGGAAATTCTCCTTGGCCACACACAGCCCCTATAAAGTGAGTACTCTTTATGGAAATAATAGTCTAGAATAACAAACTTTAGTCCAATTTCTTTTTTCCAACTTGTGACATTTGTTTTTAATAAATAATTAAAAGCACCACTTGGCAAAAATCTTTGAAAATTATAGCAAACAAAAGCGTTATATTATTTTAAATTTTACATTTTGTTATTGAACCTTACTCATTTTATATCCGATTAAACGTCATCCTAGAAATGGGTTAATTATACTATTAAATTCGTTTTATAGCTATGCTAATTTCATAAATATCCGGGGAGTAAAGCCCGTTATTGAAATATGATCCTATTAAGCTGAATTATCCTTTGATGGAGAAAATCCCAGACGTAGTATAAATCCTAATGGAAAAACATAAATCTTTTTCATGGCTGTTGAAATTAAATTGGGGACTGTTAAATTGGTTTAATGGTTTCGCCAACTAGTACCATAACTGGGCGAGAAATTGGATTAAGCTAAAATTAAAAAGGTCAATGGAAGGGAGCGGACACGAATGATGGACGACGGGCTCCTAAACTGATGAGCTTCAGAAAGTTAGCACACTCCGATAACTTGAGATCCGTCAATCCATCTAACCCCCTGGTCACTATTTTAAACATATACAATCAATCCTAATTTCATTATAGGAGAGTTAGGATGAAATATTGTCATCCCACCCTTTAATGGAATTAATAAGTATATTTAACGTCGATGTTTGAAGTTTTTGTTAAATTAGTAAGTGAGAGATATCTCTAGTTACCGGCCATAACTGGTTAAGTGGACTTCTTCTAAAATTGCGTTATATTGATCATTGTTAAACTCTTGAGCTCCCTCACTATTGCTAAAAGTTTTTAACTCTACATGCCAATAGTTTTCATTTGGAGATTATTCTTGATAAAGTTACCAAATTTTACCCATGGTCTAGGACAGTGGTCGGCAAACTGAGTAAGTCAGGTTTGTATGTTGTTGTTTTTAATATTAGGCATGATTCTAAGTTCTCATCAATAAGGCGACATCTCAGCTTACTCTGGATAATATATATATATATATATCAAAATTATATTTTGTCGACCCTTAGAAATTATATAATTAACTGTTTTACATTAATCGGGTTTTTGGTCCTTTATATTTAACAATATTTTGTTCATACAATATTATTATCCATATATATATTTTCTCTCTTCCTTCTCCTCTCTCCTCTCTTTTTGACGTTTCGACCCCTTATTTAATGGGGTCCTCCTCAGAACCGGAAAAACAATACCATTCTTAAACATATATATATATATATATATATAAGCAAACGCAAGCTTTTTCAGCTGATCGTAAGTCAGGAATACTATTCCAAGCGGTGAAAATGATCATGTCTTCCTTCTCCAGGTTATTTAAAGCAGACCACTTGTGTTGTGAACTAAGATCACATTTTTTCTTCTCCAATATTTTTAATTCAACACAAAGACGTTCGAATTTATAGCGCCATATCTCCTTGTTTTTTAAATCCAGCAAGATGTGATAACCTGTAAGATGTGCAGCAGATTGAAAAATAAAACAACTTTTTAATAAGACAGGACAACGGCAGACACGGTAGATAAGACAAAACTGTGCACACTGCAAGTGCACATGGTTTGTGCCAACGTTTACGAAAGCTAATAAAATTAAACTCGATGTTCGTTACGTATTTTTACAACAATATAAAATTTTATTTACCTGTCTATCTTTCAACTTAAACAAAAAATTATACATGTTCTCGATTTATAGAAGAATTATAAATTATATTAAAATATGATATTACATAAGATGTAATTTGTTCTTGCCATTTTTTTTTTTTTTTAATGAAAATATCATTGCGCCTTCCGTGGGTATTTGTGCCAGAGCCGCACTTAAGGAGCCAAAGAGCCACATGCGGCTCCGGAGCCGCACTTTGCCGACCACTGGTCTAGGAGCCCAGGAGTTAAACAATGGTCTACATAACTCAATTTTTGGAGAAGTCCACTTAAATAGTTATGACCATTGACCAGAGATATATAATTTAAAACCCCATTTTATCCGATTGACAAAACCAATGTTTTAGGAGATCCCCTCCTTTAAATTATCAGTCAGTAAAATTAATGGACAAATAAAGAGGCGTTGAAAATATCGTCAGCTAAGATGTAACATATTTTTTCATTATATATCAACATTTTACTTTAAAATCCGTATATATTTCAATAACAATCAACATCCTATTGTTATTTAATTCTTAAGCATTATGTTTAATCAGTATCTCAAAGTAATTTGATTCATGCTATAATTTTCTTTAATTACAACCATAAATAAAAGTGAAAGTTTATTTTGGTGATTGTCGCAAAGAAGTCTAAATGCCATGAAAACGATTCAACTATGCCTTCAAAGCTAAATTTTAACAGATTTTAGCGTTGCAGAAAATCGGGTCAGTTGTGCTTAACATGCTTAATAAGGCCTGAAAGTATCTATTTGGCAAAATTGGTGTTTTAAAAGTAATTACAGGATATTGAAGAATTAAAAATTTTCCGTGCAGAAATATGCACAATTTTGACTAAGCGATTTAATGTAGAGTCAGTACATTAAATTATATACAAGATTATTAAATTATATTTATATAAAACTGATAAATTAGTTTTTAACATATTATAGAATAACTCTTCAGGGATGTTGTGCCTCACCTTCGCTGTTCATGATTTATCTTGATATTTGTCTGAATGCATGGAGAAGGAAATGCGAACCCATGGGGATTCAGTTGAAAGGAAATGTGTTCCTTATATAACTTATCCTTCGCTGATGACCAGGTCATCATTGCACAAGACACAGAAGATGCTGGATATATGTTGAGAAAATTAAATGTGGAATACCAGCAATAAGGGCTAGTTATTAATGCTGAGAAGACGGGACACATGACAACCAATAATGAGGATATAGAACTGAACTCAGAAGTGGTTGTAAAAAGAGTTAGACATTTTAAATATCTTAGCTCCAGAATTGAAATAGATGGTGCATGTGATATGGAAATAAAAATAAAATTTTCAGATGATAAAAAGACCATATCAATGCTTAACTAGGTACTATGGAATTCATTATATTGTATATCCATTATATACATTATTCCCAAAACAAAAAAAATATATACAATAGTATATTACTAAGTATTTTGACTTCCGGATCAGAAACTTGAACATTAAAAAGCAACCTCAGGAACTTCCTAAGCACAGAAATGGACTACTGGAGACGAGCGGCAGGAATATCCAGAATGAACAAAGTAAGAAATGCAACCATCAGAAAAAATATAGAGGCTGAAAGAACCATTCTGGAGGATATGCAGAAAAAACGCCTGAAATGGTTTGGACATTTAAAAAGAATGCATGAAGAAAGACTACCAAAAGTAGTCCACCTATGGAAAATTAGGGGAACATGAAGACGAGGAAGACCTGGGAAACCGAAGTGGAGGAATCCATGATGGGCCATGGTCTGCGGGATGAATGGACCTTGGATAGGATATTATGGAAGGAAGCCATCCAATCACTAGGTTAAGGAAACCCACTATTAGTGGAAATTCCTAACATAACATAACATTATTTATAAATAAATAAAGTAAATTAATATAAATACTTACGTTAATTTCTTTTTTGTAAAACGAATGTTGCGTTTCTTTATTGACATACACTTCGCACTCTTCACCATCTCGTTTGATTTTAATAAATCGAATGGTCCGTACAAACAAAGAGGCTGAATTCCATTGAATGCTTTTATTTTTATGTAGTAAAACGTACATTTGCAGCGAAGTGGCTTATTCATAGTTGAGCTCCGTTTATTCGGAAATTAACTAAGTGGCTACTACTAAATCAGTGCCCACAATCGAAATTAGGGAAACACATAACTGACTGACACAATTACTTCAATATTTACAATTTTCTCACATAGAAGTAAACTACTTTATTGAATGCGATCAAAAAACTATAGCTGAGTCTTCCCCTTTCTTTTGCGTAACTTCTACCTTATACAATCCTTAAACTATTTCTTAAAATTAATAAAATTTGGAAAATACCTATAGTTATAACAGGATCCTATCGTATTAAAAAATTTAAATAGTTTAAATAAATGTAAAAATACCTTTACATTTTATCAGATGAGAATATTGTTGAACAAAACTTCATGAAAGCAACTAAAAATTTTAATTTAATATCTTCACGTAGATGAGGCGGTAATTGCAGGCAGGATACCGTTGATGAGTTATGAGTTAACTGGAATACTTTGTACATACATAAAACATAAATTATGTTTACTAGCAAACATTACTTCCAGCCCTGAGTAAATTAAGCCGCTATTTCATTCTTCCAGCCCCCTCTTCTAGCTCCCTGATTTATTACACGGTAGGGAACATGTAAATTCCTTTTTTTCTGCCCTCCCACCTGTCATTTGTAATATGAATAATACAACTTTTTTAGCAGGTGCACATATTTTCTGATTTAATGATATACAGGAATGCTGCTACAAGGGGTGGGCGTAACTTAGATTTATAAAAATTTTTTTTTTTTTTTTTTTTTTTTTTTTACCAGTTAATTCTCATAATTAGGACAACCGTAAATACCAGCGATAACAACAGCAAAATAAAGTAAAAATATTTTTATAAGAAAAATTAAAAAATTTCGAAATTAAAATCCGATTGACTAAAATAGTTTTAAATAAGTCGCAGCCAAAAGGTATAGGGTGTAGGAACTAAATAAGGTATTTTTTTAATTAAATAGGGTCCGATCTGTCAGTGTTTCTCAAGATATCCTAGGTCCCATCTTCTACGCGGTGTATACAGCTGACATCCCGACTCAACTTAGCACTGTTCTCACCACGTATGTTAATGTTTATTACCAGCGCATAATAAACTCTTTGTTGCATCCTGAACACTTCAATCATGTATCATAAACCTTCAAGAAAGGTGTCAACATTTGAAGATTAAAATAAATCCAGAAAAATCCCATCAAATAAACTTTACCCTTCGTCCTTAAAAGATCCTAGAAACTGGAGAATTATTCGACACTTTTATAATATTTATGTTATTATGAGACTGTTTTCAAATTTTAAACTTTCAAAGTGTACAGGAATACTTACCTACTATATCAATATAAAAATATTTCAAAAGAAATCAAATATATTTTGGTGTTCATCCAAGAAGGGTAGAGATCATTTAACGCAGCTAATGGTGTAAGACATCACTTCACTTTTTTTACTCCACCACCATCAATTGCACTGATTTTTTTCTCCCTGGTGACTTAACATTCATACGATTTATTTTTTTACATGTTTACATTAAATAAATAAATAAATTAAGGCTTAGCGAACCCGAAGGTTCGATGCCGACACCACCAACCGTCGACCGCACTCTTCCCTCCAATCCACTCCTCCATAGCCTAAATCCCCCAGGTCGGCCCTGACGCAATCCTCCCATCTTCGTCTCGGTCTACCCCTCGGTCGTTTACCCGACGGCTCATAACTGATTACTTTTTTCAGAATTCGATAATTATTAAACCCAACGACTTTACATACCCATTTTAAGCGTCGCGCTGCTATTACTTGAACTATATTCACCGGATATAATCCTCTTAGTGTGGAGCCTTCTAAATTCTCCTGTTTCTTCATCCTTTTTTGGGCCAAATATTCTACGCAATACTTTATTTTAGAAAACTTTAAGGCGTTGTTCCTCCCTTAACGTCAGCGGCCATGTTTCGTATCCGTAGAGAACTGTTGGTAGTACAATAGTTTTGTATATCCTAATTTTTAAATTGTAAGCGCGAACTGAGTTATTTTGCGACCGAGAAATAACAAGCATTACCGGATTTTAACCTTGCCTTTATTTCTTCTTGAATTTCATTTTTCCCCGATATAATAGACCTTAGATATTTGAATTGCTCCACGTGTTCGAACTTTATCCCGGAAATATCTACATTACTAAAATGTTCATTGTTTCTACTACTAAGCATATATTTCGTTTTATCGGTATTAATTACTAAACCAATTTCGTTACCGTTTTCTATGAGCGTAGTAGCGTTTAGTTTTATAGTTTCCTCGTTTTCACCCAAAAGTACCAAATCATTGGTATAACCAAGAACCGGACATTTACCATCCATCTCTAATCCTTTTTCCGCAAGCATTACCTTCCTAATGACGTATTCTAGCGCTAAGTTAAATAATACCGGAGAGAGAGAATCTCCCTGTTTTAAACCCGAACGTATCTGAAACTTTTCGGAGTAAAAAGTCCCGATTCGAACACTAATAAATAATGTTTCGGACATGCACATTACATGTTTACATTAATATAGTTAATACAATCTGTGTACCAAATTGTTTATGATTTAAATTATTGTATAATTTTAGTAACTGAAGATGAATGTTTTACATTTGAAACTAGTATTTTAATTGATTAAAATACTATAGAAGTGGCTAATAATTCATCAATAATTGTACCTATAATTCTATACTTTTATGCTTACTTCAACTGAAAATGCCCTCCTTCAGACCCCTCAGAGCAAAACCAAAGATATGGTGGGAAGCAAGCAGAGAAATAAATTGTTTGAGTCGGTATGAATTTAATATGAATGGATTTGGATTTTGGAAAATATGGATTATTAAGGTCATTACGGATGGGCAGGGTTAATTTTTCATCTCATTAATTACATTATTTTGCTTTATGTCATTGGTAAAAGTAGAGAATATTTCTATCCATAAGTGGAGGAACAAACTTTGCATCAGGAATCCATAGGCTGATTGTACATTTAATTTTTGCTTTCACTGTCATTTATAGGACCATAGTTGGGCAAAATTTAATCATAGCTAAAAAATATTCAAACTTTAACCATAGCTACCTGACAACTGCCTGGAATCAATTGCCTAATTTAATGATGTCTAAATCTTTCAGTCAAATGATCATTAATTCACTAAAAAAATCCTAAAAAGTTTATTCATGATTTGATGAAGGTGATTCATTTCAGAGAAGTAGTGGTCAAATACATCAAATTTTGATTATTTTTTAGCTATGATTAAATTTTGCCCAATACTGAATAGGATTAATGAAATTTATGGTTATTTCATATATATGTGTACCAATTTATTTTGTGTGTCTCAATGAAGTAGTATTGATGCTGCTTGTTGAAGGAGAAAAAAAAAACAAAAAAAACATGCTAGATATTTGCAGATTATGTGGGAAATCTAATAAAAAAAAAAAAAAAAATAGAATGAAATAAATGAGAAAGAAAAAAAAAAGGTATGAGAGAAATTTATATCTTGGAATTGTACCCAAATAATGAGTATCATTGTTGTTATACAAAATGTTGCTATGTTTAATTAGACAGCTTATTATTCGGTGTATTTAATAACCCAATACAGTTGGGCAGCAATATTTTTTTTGTATTAATAAAGCATATATCTCTCTCTACTATTATATTTAATCAATTTATTTTATTTTACGTATTTTGCAGTTAGAGATTATTTCTCTTTTTTTTTCATTCATTTCTTATTGTTCATATTATATTAATGGATTCATAACCATCCATATTACTCCCTTCCTTCATATTAGGGAGATTGTAATATTTACTCAATAAAAGCTTAAAAAAAAAAATTAAATTAAATAAAAATAAAAATTATTTATTTACTTTCGTTTTATGTACTAAACAGATAATGGATTGATTATGGTTCTCATCGTTAACGTACCTTCAGTGAAATATATAGAAATAGATTAACAGAAAAAGCTGTTGCTAAAAAAATTAATTTCAAGCGTTAAATTTTTGTTTTTTCCACTTACAACGAACCAGAACTTCCGCACAGATCAGCAACAATGGCACTACTATTCACCGTGAAAACCGCCATTATCCAACAAGATGAGAGATAACGGAAGCATAATGAGAGGTAAGATAAAGTTAGGGTAGGCAAAACTGATAACGAATGCCAACGCAGTAGCCCCGCGGTCAGATGGATGAAGGCAATTGTAGAGATGTATCGGTCCTCCGGACCCCAGCTCGGGATATTTATCGTGTTTGCGGTCTCCTCCCTTGTTAGTCAGCCTGGATTTTGAATCGCTGTAGTCCAATGTAGTTTCGAAAGAGGAAAAAAACATCACGAATAACGAAATGGAAGTTTTCAACAAAAAAACCGAGGATTCCTTATTTTGCAGCAAAATCATAGTTCTGAATGTTATTTGAATTTATGATAAAAAACTGCATGGTGTTTGTTCATCTGATCACAATCCCAATAATCTTAAACGCATATATTCATATATATATATATATATATATATATATATATATATATATATATATATATATATATATATGAAACAACTAATATGAGTGATTTCGGTTGATGAGTGGTCAACTCTACTTTCAGAATCAATTAGCTCGGTCCGCAAATTTATTTAAAAAAAAAAAAAAAATCCAAGTAGTATCCCATATTATCTTATAAACAAGTCCCTTATCTAGCCAATTTTTGGAAATTATTCGAATTTAAACATCGATCCTTTAAAAAGTTAAAAAAAAGAATATTTGTTATAATTATTTATTCATCTAAGTTACAGATGTGTTATTTCAAATAATCAGCGACTTGGGAACCTGCAGCCACCGAACATGAATATTTAAATAAATAAATAATACCAAATACAGCCTAAATTCGAAATCTGAAGTCAATTCAGATGATATTTCCCAAATGGTCGGATTTATCTTGGTTGAGGACATGAAGAAGCTCCCCTCCAAGACTTTAGAGATCAGCGACCGGGAAGAAAAAAGTCCCCACGTCCACCTTCAAGTCAAGGGACTTCATTCCACTGCTCCGTTACCTCGTCCAGGGGCTTCAGTCGTGAGAAGTCTCAGGAACGAGAAGAGGATAGCTTATAGTTTATTTAATAATCTTATAAAAAAAAAACAAATACAAATATTTCGTACCCCATTACATAATGCCACTGGGATAGAGTAATTAAAAAAAGTTAAAAGTTAAAAAATTGCGAAAAAAAAAAAAGATTTATTGAATAAAAGGAATGGATAATTTTTAAATCCACGAACAACAATCATTTACTATATCGCAGGTCAAGCAAGGAAAATTTCAGGGTTAAAGATAAAAGTTCAACAACCTACATTAACACATCCTATTTTGTAATTCAAATTCTATTTCATTATCATTGTTCGTATATATGATTTTCTAGAAAAAATAATAACAATTATAAATTTAATTTAATAATAATAATATTTCAAGCGTGAGGCCAGTTATTCCCAGTTTGATGTAGCTTTCTTTTTTAAAAAAAAATTTATTGATATTTACAAATGTATAAAGTATAAACCACACATTTAGTGCATTTGTTGAAAAATAATTACATTAACTTGTAAAGAAACTATCCATTGGTAGCGCTTATAAAAGTTCTATATTCGAAGGTCTCTAGGATATTTTCTTTTCAGATGACTCTGAAGTTCAACAGGAATAGAGTGGGTATGGAGCTTTTCATTCGTATAAGGATAAGTATCTGGTTAGGTCAAATTTAGGAACAAATCAATTGGGACGCTTGTGAAACGAAACACTATCTTTATTCGGAGACATTTGTCATCTAGAAAAAATAAGTTACAAGTAATGATACTATTGTCTAGCTTTGACAGTTAATGGATTTACTTTTAAATCGTAAAAAAGTCGTCGACAACGAGCAGTATTTTGTCGTTTTAGGCTACACCTACATTGGAACCGTACTCTTCCGACACGCGGATTTACTGCAGAGCGTGAGGCCCGATCCGTTGGGCTTTATTCCAAGTTACAGATTACAAATTATGAAGGCGCGGTAGCTCAGTGGGCAAGGCGCTTAAATACCATGCTCCCAGGCCGGAGTTCGAGTCCAAATGAAGGCAGAAAATTTATATTCTGTCATTTCAGGCGTGAATCGAATTCGCGGTCAGGTGACCATCCTGGGGCCAACCCAGCCATTAAAAGTTAAATCTCCTCCTTTCACAACCGTTAGGCTAATATCAGTATATCCTTACTGAAGTACAGAACCTGAGACGTTTCATGGGTTGTTAGTGGTAAAGGTATCCTTTCTGCAAATTGCTAGTTAAATTTTATAGATAGTAATGTTTTGTTTATAATTTATCACGATAGTGTTTTTATACTTAATAATCTTAATACCCGTACTATAAAATAAAAGAATAGTTAAGATTTTACTTTGCATCGTTATATCTCAAACATTTGTAACAAGATTTTAGCCGGGGATATTCGCACGCACGACCTCCCTCAGTATTCTCAACATGAAGAAAATTAAACCGCAGAGGCGGGCTACGCCTAAAAACAGGAGTTATATTCCAAAAGGATAAGTCCTCTGGGGCGCAATGCGGATGTTTCATTTCTAGATTATACGATTAAAAAGAAAATTATGGCAGTTTTTTGGTAATTTCCTATAGTATTACTTTGTAACTAAACATTATCTAAACACAAAACTGATTTTAAAAATTTATGAAGGATGTACCAACCAATCATAAATTAGAATAATATGAAAATAAAAAGATGAAAGGAAGTTTAACTGACGAGAAACTAATATCTTAAAATAGCATAACAACTGAGTTATGGGGTCACCTGTAGTGTAGTGGTTAGCATAGCAACCTACTAAACCCAAGATCGCGGGTTCGCAGCCCGGCAGATGACCTTAGGATTTTTTAAAGGGAGTAAAAAATCCTTAGCTATGCCGTCCTTCGGAAGGGACGTAAATGGGGGTCCCGAGCCTGTGCGATGTCAGGTACTCGTTAAAGATCCCTATCCTAATTATACCTGGATAGGCAAAATTTAGGACTCCCACCGTAGCATCGTCCGATTAGCCATAGCAGCATAAAAGTGACGTTAAACGAAATAAACAAACAACTGAGTTATCCAACAGTTCATAATAATAGTGATAAAGATAAGGCCAAGCCCCTAGATATTCAACACCGACACCAACAAAGAAAACATTATAAATAGTTAATTACACCGAAACGAAACCAGATGTAAATTCACAATTTAAGGTATATCTATAGTGATCGTTTTTATATTTTAAAAAAAAAAGGTATGCGATTTTCTCTTTTGACAGCGACGTTAATTTGATTTGCCACTTTAAATCTAAATAGATGATTGCTCTATTACACGTAAAATTCATATCAACCAATACAAATATAATCTAAATTTTACGAAGGTAAATAGGAAGTATTTTATAATACAAATCGGAACATTAAATTTGATGGAGCAAGTAAGTCCCCGAACGAAAACATTTTTTTTACAGTATAAAAAAAAAGAAACAAACAAATTAATACAATAGACAGACAAAGAATAAGTCGAAAAAGAAAAATACACTAATACTTACATACATTTAAAAATTTATAATATCTAAATTTAAGCTAAGAATTACCAAACCAGCTTAACCATGTGAGGGATCAAGCAGGGCTCTTGAATATCCTAGCGCTTGCTTGTTTGTAAGCCAATGGAGGTAGAGGAAGAACGCTAAAGCTGTAACCTTTTAAACATGAGAGGAAAACCTTTGACTTTTGTCCAATTTTACGTTTGATCTCCTGACAAATGCCATTTTAATTTGCGTGAATATTATAGGAATTGGTGGAGTAGAATAAAAATTAAGCAAAATGATTTAAATGATATGAAAAGTTTGATGAAGTTTTGAATACTTATTTGGATAAGTATTGATAAGTGAATTATAAAGATCACAATCTTCCATACCCAATCGGAGGCATAAGGAACATTAAGGACGTAAAGTTTTGTTTTGGTTTCTCACAGTTCCTGGGTCTATATTAATCTCATATAAATGAATAAATAAATAAAAGACTTAGCAAACCTGAAGGTGCGACGCCGACTCCACCAATATCTGACCACACACCGCTCTTCAACTCACACCATCAAAACCCATATTCAAAGATGAGTCCATACGCGGTCTTCCCATCTTCGTTTCATCTACCCCTCAGACGTTTACCCAACGGCTCAAAATAGATCCTTTTTTTGGAATTGGGTAATTATTGAATCCAAACACTATACATGTCCATTTAAACAATTATAAATTAAAACTTTGTTATTAAATGAAAATTGATAGGTTCTACTAGATTTTCGGTATAATTGGCTTAGTATTTATGTTTTTTTCTTTTCTTCATACCAAACTTAATAGACACAAAAGTTTCGAATACTCAAACGTTTACTTTTAAGCTCCCAATAAATTACAAAAGACTTATTTACATGAGTGCAATCAGACCCGTTTGGATATACGGTTTTGAGCTTTAGGGCTGCACTAAACTTTCCAATTCATTTCGTACTCAATCCTTAAAATCAATAATCCTTTGAACAATCCTTATCCAGAAAGATCATAATCTTCCATGCCCACTCGAATCGACTAGTCTCCTAACTTGCCTCACACTCCATTCCCATTACCCCTCCGAGGTGACTGAAAAGAGGATGGCCAAGAGACCTTCTAATGCAGAACTATTAAAGTATGTAGAACTATTGAACTACTAGTAAGTAGTTCTTTACAAGTTGGTGATATGTCATTGTAATCATTTTATTCAAACTTACTTGTTGTATAATATATATTCAGTTGTAAATATAAATAAATAGTTAAAATAAAAAAATTGCCTTTTTTTTTTTTTTTTTTTTAGACAAATGTTTGAATGTTTGGGTTTAATGTGTGTTATTTTGTCAGGGATGAAACAAAGAAATCGTACTGTTTTCCGTCCAAGTAATGAAATTTTATTATACAGGACTGGAGGACAGCAACTATAAATGAATAAATCAAGGAATTGTAGAATCATAAAAGTATGTTCCTAAGTACGTTGATTCGTAAAAAAAAATTATGTTTGTAAGTCATCAAAATTTTAGTGTTAAAAACAGGACTTAAAAATTAATCAAGATTAAGGGGGCAAGATATTCTTCGGCTTGAGAAATTATTTACAAAGTTTACGATTCGTTTTATGACAGCAATAATGAAGTAAGCCGTGATCCCAAACTGCCCAAGCGCTACTTCGGCCTGGAACCTCCTGAAGGTAGTTGAGCGATAAAGAAGGATATTGGCTGCTCTAAAGTTTCCACCGTTTTCTCAAGAACCTCTCAAAGAGGACCATCGCAGATCTGAATCTATTAAATTCCGACTGGATTATTCCCAAGGAGGAGCCAGTTGGTCGGTCCGATTAAGGAGCTAAAAATCTTTCTTCCCTTCCCTAATGGACTTTTCCAGTTAGCCGTGCCCGGGCGATTTAGGGGAAGCAAACTTGTGCTCCTGCTTCCAGGAGTATAATTGGCACCCCTGCCTTCTCCCTCCTCTCCTCTCAATAATTTGCAAAGAGCAGATATCTCAGAGCAGTTTATATAACTGTCCTCAAAGTCATCTCTGGATCAAGGCCCATCCTACCGGTGATGATTGAGGCCTTTAAAACCTTCTAGCTTGATAAACTTTAACAACTACATCAAAAATAGATTATTAAACAAAATGGAATTATTATGCGGGTTAGAATTAGTAAAATATTTCAACATTAAGTAATATGAATCTGAGAAAGTAGAGGATCTTCTCTAATCACAAAAAAAAAAAAAAAAAAAAAAAAAAAAAAGCCCTTTTGTATTGTAAATTCAGTCCTCTGGAGTGCGAACATATGTACCAATGTTAAAAAAATAATATATAAGGTCCTAGTAGAAAGCATATACAACACAGCTCAGTAACATAGCCTCTACAAAAATTGCAAAGCAAAAGATTTCTGGCTAAGTAGATAGAATTTTGGAGGAGATCAGCAAGAATCTCAAGGATTCAACGAGTCCGAAATGAGATTATAAGAGAAATAATGGAAGTTAAGAGGAATATATGGAGGGAAGGAAACTAAGATGGTCCGGCCTTATTAAAAGAATGGATAATAAAAGAATCTTCAAAAAAGCTTATGAATGGGAAGCAGAGGGGAGAAGGAGAGGTAGGCCTCGCGTCAGGTGAAGATATGTTGTGGCTGAATGTATGGCTGGCCGAGGACCAACGGAAGAAGAAGCGATGGACAGAGAGGAGTGGAGGAACGGTCTGAGAAAGGAGTTTGGTAGAAGGAAACTTCGAATAGCGAAGAAAGTCCTTTCAAACAAGAAGAACTTTTTTTCCATTCCTTTAGCATTTACCTATAAATAAATCAACATTTCCTAGTAAGAATAGAGATTATGTATATGTTAACACACATTGGAACGTTACCAACTATGAATAAACTTTAAAATCACTGACGAGGACTGCCTGGATAGAGAGAGATCCAGGAATCCTCTTAAAATCATCAGGGTTCTTGTGGAAGAGAGAACTAGGCAAGGGCGTGAGGGATGGACGGAAGAGAGAAGACTGCAGCAGTCAGAGCGAATGAGGGATTGTTGGGGAAGGAGAAAGAATGAGCGTACCATAAAAAACAGAGTATTATATTTGCGTGGTCTTTTGTTGGACGGTACTCAAAAAAAAACAACAAAATAAATAAATGGTCTTCAAAACGAATACATTCATTACAACTCAAGGGAGTTACTGACATTAACAATAGTGATTTCAGAAGTGTTTGATATAAAAAATCTAGCATCGTCTGTAAACGTGTAATTGTGATTAATAAAAATCTAATATTATGCATTTTTTAAATATATTATAAATATTAACATTTATAATAATTATGATTACAAAATACCTGCACTATGACAAATAAATTAAAATATTAAACAAACTTACAAATGCTCTATATTTAAAAAAATTCAGAACCAAATATGTAAATTTATTATTAACTGAAACAAAATATCTGTAATCTAATAACTACACTAAAAATGTTCAATATTTACTTACATCATGAAAAAACTTTTCAAAAATGAAAAGCAAAGAATGACTCCAGTAATCGCACTCCTTTTTTGTAAATAATTACGAAATAACTAGTTTGTTGATACTATATCATATTAAATATATTTTTTCCCTTGATTTCCTGCCTTTTCAGAAATACTTCAGTACAGGGAGTAATTCTGTTAACTAAATAAACATGTGAAAAAATTATTTTTTTTTTTAATAATAATTTTGATTTATTTTAAATATTACTCAATATGGTAAGTGCATACAAATGCGGTTCTTAATAGTAATTAATTTTTGTTTGAATAAAGTTTTTTTTCTGCTTTTGTTCTCTATCTTGTACATATGGTATCAATTAAAGTCATATAGCTCTGTTATAATTGCCGAAAGGGGCAGGTTGTAATGTTTCTATAATAATACATAGTTCTTAAAAAAAAAAAAAAAAAAATAAATGCAAATGTTTGCAATTCAATCCACTAGCCAAAAAAAAAAAAAAAAAAAAAAAAAAAAAAAAAAAAAAAAAAAAAAAAAAAAAAAAAAAAAAAAAAAAAAAAAAAAAAATAAGTCTAGAATTACAAAAAAATTATATATAAATATATATATGCATAACTTTGTTTTAGTGTAAACGTATGCTAATTAGGTTTAAAAGGGATATACCAGGTCACACATAGACAAATAAACAAATTTGTGCAATTGACAAGTGTTTACAACTCCAAATAAATATCCTTATCATTAGGTTTAAAAAGATAAGGGTACTAATCCTAGAATAACTCGAGAAGCAAAAGCTTGAACTATTTTTGGATCTAACTGGAACATTAAACAGAAGGTCCCAACGTACCAGACCCGAGTGTGGTGTTTTGCTTCATTTCTATTTTGGTTGGATTAGCCTCGATTACCTAGTCTATATAATTTTCAAGGTTATTTTTAAGATAAAAGATGTTTCGTTTTATTTTTCAGCGATTGACATTGGAAGTAATAACAAATTATTTATGGATATAAATTTTTTGAGGACGATTTTTTTACAAATAACCGAAGTAACAACCGAGTTATAGTTGAAATTATTGAATAAGCGATTTATCAGAAAAGGTATAAGGCAGAGTAACTCTATCAACGGGACAGGTATCCTATGTCTGATGGTTTTCCTTCAGTAAACAGTGGATCTCATGTATTGGAAAATCATCAGTCTCCTATTGGACAGATGTGGTATGGGGAATATGGGGCTGTTCAGACTAAACATTACTGAACCCTCACTAAAAATATAATGTTTTAAAAATTATAAATATATTATATCTATAAATATAATAGAGATAAATAAATAATTTTATCTCCAATCTTCAATGATGATACAATGATTCTCAGATATGCGTACGACATTGACATCATCAGAAGAACCTTTGAGGCCATGAAAGATGCATTCCTAGATATCCTAGATACAGACCTGCTAAAGGTATCGGACGCATTATAAATGAGAATAAATCAATGTGCATATATGAGTAGGGTCTCCTAAGAAGGATTAATCATTAGACTATATAGGCGGGTCGAAGTACTTATTTATTTGTGATCTCTGGTCACTAAAAAGTTTTATATTGGACTTTTTGGGCTTTTCAAGGGAAGAGTAGTATAAATAATTACAGAGATCAACTTATATAAACCCTTAAAACGTCAGTACTTTTACATATGCTTCTTAATTCTGGATTTAAATGAAGAATTGGTTCTAGTAAGATCTATGAGACAGAACTGAATTTTGTCAACAGCGGACTAATTCTTTAGAGTTATACATTAGTGTTGATAAGGTTTCATCCATTAAAATAAAATTACTTAGATGAGCAGAGCATGTAATTAGAATCCTGTAAACTAAAACCACAAGAACCGGCTTCCAAGATATCCATGGACAAAGAAAGAGAGGCAGAACAAATGTTGCGGTGAATGAACTAAGAAGTTGAAGACGTTTAAACATTCAAGAAGAAGAAACAATAACTAAATAGCAATATTTATTTAAAAGTTCAAATGTCACATGGTTCAACGTTCCTGAAAATTTATGTTGCTATGATGATAAATTTCACTTTCTTAAGTTGGGTCTATATCTCCGATGAGCAATATTATGATTAGAAATTCATTAACACACACCAAATAGTCACTTGCAATTTCCTCACAAGAATGAACTTCAATTATTTCATCTATAGGTAATTATTTACAACAATATTTTATTTATTGTGAATCACTAGAAATCTTGCTGTAAAAGCCTAGCGCGCACTGGGCCGGTATGGGACGGACCCGCACTCACCACCGTTTTCAAAAAGTATAAATAAAATAGAGCGTCCGTGCTGACCGTGCTTTCCCGGCCCATTGCCTTAAACGTTTGATTGTGTTAAAATTGTGAAGTAGAACCTTTTATGACTTTCTACTATAGTTCATTCGGTTGCTTGGATTAATTCAAGAGAAGATATTTAAATTCAAGAATTCATAGAAAACAAAAAAACATGAAAAAATATTTAATAATCATCAAAAAAAGAAATATGAATAGCGTAAATCAAACACAAAGGAATAAAAAAGTAGCTCCATAAAAAAAAATTGTTAGGGCTTGTCCCTATAAATGAATGAAATTTATATGAAAATATCACATAGGTGTAATACATTATTATATTATTCCTTGCATAAATTAAAGCTTCAGTTAATGTGTGCAATTTATTTTACTAAGTGATAATAATCAAATGATATGTCTTCCACATAAATTTCCCTTAACAAAGTCGAAATTATTAACCCACACAAAGGCAATAGTATCAGCTGAGTTCAATAAAATATAATTTATTGTCCTCCTTCCCTTCTCCCATCCCCCCTACTAGAGACCTCTGCCAGCGGAGCAAGCCAATTTATTACTCAAAAGGGTAGAGATTAACTTTAAACTGAATTATTACTGATTTTTTTTTTCTGAAAAAAGAAATGAAAAATGGGGCAGACATTATTGCTTATAAAAAGTGAAAATGAGGTACCTCTAAATAACATTTTCGCAGAATATAATACAATAACGCAATTGTTTTATTTTTTTCCTTTAAAAAAAATAAAATAAAGATATATAGCAAAATGTATTAAATGCGATATTGTATTTAAGACTTTAAAAAAAAACCTATTACCTATTACACCTACATTTTTATGTTATTCCAATTTAATACATTCAGATCAAAACTATACATTAAGATATACAATACATCATAGTAAGAACAATTTGTTCATTTAAATAATTACATATCAAACGTAAATTCTGTTTACCTGTAACACCATCGGTCTGGAATAACCCATGTAACCCTCCACCATTTCTAAACCCTTATCTATTTCCTATTTTACAATCCCATTCTTGATATTTGTACACTACAATCATAGTTTGTCACTTTAGCCCTAAAACATCTATGTAGTTTATGTAGGATTATCATTAGTTAAAATGTAATTAGATCCATACTCCTTTATTTTTTTGAATTATATACAGTTAGATATTCTAACTTATGTATTTTATAAATTTATACTGTTTTAACTTTATACATTAGATTACCCGAAACTTTTATAATTGTCTTAAACATAATAAACTCTTTATTGGAATAAAAAGGAAAGAAAAAAATTATTGCTTAATAGGGAAAAAAAAAAATGAATAAACCAACTATAGCTCATATAGATAAGTATAAATGCCTTCATATAATACTTTGCTTTACTTTCATGTAATACTACATATTCATATAATATATCCAAAATTTAAAAAATGTTTAAACAAACTAGAAATATTACAGCTTTTATTGGAATAAACGTGGTTTTCTCAAAAAAGGTTTTGAATTATTGTATATCTGCAACGGGTTGGAATACAAGGGGAAGGTCTGCAGCATTTTTCTTTATTTTTGATTTTGTTTCACCCAATTATTTTTTTTTTAACACTAAGAGGCACTCACCCTGTATATATACCAGGTATGCAAGTTTAAAATGTCGTTTATTTCTTAAAATATATACACAGTAATTTAAAAAAAAGTATAATATATTTTATTTAAAGTACTGACCCTCGCTTTCTACACATTTTGTCCATCTCTCGGGCAATATATGGATACCATTCCAAAAGAATGCTTCATCTTTATTTGAAATCCATTCATCGAGCCATTTTCGTACGTTTTCGAAATTGTTGAAGTGTTGCTCCGCCAATGAGTGTCCCATCGATGAGAAGAGGTGATAATCAGAAGGCGCCAGGTCAGGTGAATACGGCGGGTGGGGTAGGAGTTCCCAACCAAGCGAAGAAATCGTTTCCTTAGTCAATCTGGCTGAATGTGCAGGAGCGTTATCATGCTGAAGAATGACTTTGGCGTGCCTGTGAGCCCATTCTGGGCGTTTTTCGATCAATGCGTGACCCAAATTGATCATTTGTTGTCGGTAGCGCTCGGTATTGACTGTTTCGCCGGGTTTGAGAAGCTCATAGTAGACTACTCCCTTCTGATCCCACCAAACACACAGCATTGTCTTCTTCCCAAAACGATCCGGTCTTGCACTCGATGTGAATGGTTGTCCTGGCGTTACCCATGATTTTTTTCGTTTGGGATTCTGAAAATAAATCCATTTTTCATCGCCAGTTACAACTCGATGCAAAAAACCCTTTCTTTCGTGGCGTAAAAGCAGCATTTCGCACACAGTTTTTTTTCGTTTTTTTTTTTTCCATCTATCGTTCGTCCAATTCATGTGGAACCCATTTTCCAACCTTTTGAATCTTTCCCATAGCTCTCAGGCGATCGGAAATGGCTTGCCTAGTGACATTCAACTGTTCTGCCATCATTTGTTGGGTTTGGGTATTGTCTTCGTCTAATAAAGATTGCAATTCGAAGTCCTCAAACTTTTTTGGTCGATTTTCTCGTTTTTGATCAGTAACATCAAAATCACCACGTTTGAAACTTTGAAACCAACGTTCACATGTCCTGACGGTTGGAGCAACATCGCCATAAGTCTCAACAAGAATTCGATGACATTCAGATGCCTTTTTCTTTTGATTAAATAAGAAAATCATGGCATGCCGCAAATGCTCTTTATTTGGCTTAAAATTAGACATTTTTAACACCAAAGAAAGGTATGATACGTCCACGTAAACGACTTAAAAACAACTGACTTTTGTAAACAAATGACTAACAAACAAAATAGCGTTTAGAGATAAGCAAATCCTTCAATAGGCTAAGAGCGCATTCTATTGGAATTAAAACATTTTAAACTTGCATACCTGGTATTATGATATTTATTGTGATTTCAATGCAATGCTTAAATCAGTATAAAGTTGGCAGTAGATGAGTAAATAGGTGGTTAAACTTTTTTTTATTCCACCCATTTGCAGTTGACTTAGAAAGGAATGGAAATTACCTTTTTTGTCCAATCATTTGAAAATGTTTCAAATTTTGCTATTGTTTTTATGACAAATTTGACTTGGATTTTAATAAAAGTATCATTGGATTTATTTTTTTTTTTAATTTATATCAAATTATTAATACATTATACCTTAATTATTTTTTTCTAAGATTAGAAGTACTGCAACAATATCCATTATAATTTGTCAAAATGAAAACGTGTGGATAAGGTCAAACAAAAATATAGTCAATTTATCTTTATCGTCAGGATTGTATCTTTTCAATACCTTATTCTACATCATCCGGTGAAAGCAGTACAACTATCACATCACTTACGATTTTGTAGAGACCCAGATTCTGATTTTACAATGACGGTTTAAATCGACCGTATTATATCCCCCTCCTGATCAAAAATCGGATGTCTAATAATGACATGGCAACAATGAAAAATTGAACGAAAAAAATTCCATCAATTGTAAATTAAGGATACACCACATCCTTCTAAGGATGATTGTGTGGGAGGGTCACCTTACTTCGTTCCCGAAACCCTGATCACTATGGATGTATGCATAAGGTGGACGGCACAGGTGCACAATCCAAGGGTTTGCTTCTCCTCTTTACAATATCCTATTTACTTTTATGTTGGTCAGCATCGATTTGGTGTTTCCAAGAACTTTCCGGTTTCTAGGCTTTTTATAAAATCATTCCAGTGTGAAAGAAAGATCCATTTCATGGAGAAAATAATGAGTAGTGGCGCCTTAGAAGTTTATTATGATGTCCTAGAAATTTTTTATATTCATTTCCATTTTTTTTGTGCATGAATTTGTATATTTTAAAAATATGTAATGTATTTAAATACATGTAAAATAGATACGGTGTAATATACCCAAGAGCAAAGCGTTACTAACCTCTAGGTTTTACCCCTAAAAAATTACAGCATCCATCCAACTAGATTGATGGGACATGGATCGACCAACTCTGCTGGAACACCATAGATCAAACGCAGCAGATGACGGTAGTTTTAGAGGAAATGTCGGGAGCATTGATGAGAGAAAAAAACTCACTCAAGTGTGGCAATAAACCGGACAGATGATGTTGACAGTTATTTCCGATGGGATTTGTTTTGAAACGGTTTTGCTCTGAATCGTTCAATCAATAACCATTAATCTTATCAACTTCAAGAGCTGTCGGAAAAGGATTTCCCTTACAGATGAGGCATATAGTAAAAAGTAAAATGTGGAAATGAATAGAATTCGTGTGGTAAACAATTTTTTTTTTTTTTTTTTTTTTTTTTTTTTTAAGAAAATAAATTGACCGATATTGCTTTTAAAAGATTATTTAATGTTATATAGGATGGTTAAGAAAATACAATCAATATATTTGCTGTAGATCAAGAACAGACATATCGAATAATTACTAAAAATCAACAAAAGTACTGTTCAAGTACAAGGATACTCTTGTTGAAAAAAGTGAATTATTGCTAGTGTAATGTTAGTGAGAAAATAAAAAAAAAAAAAAAAAAAAAAAAAAAAAAAAAAAAAAAAGGCAGAAAGTCAAAGGAAAACCATATTTTAGATTCATAAAATAAAATGGAAGAGTTTGGAATTGAAGAATATCTCACCCTACTTAATGACTTAATCGAATAAGATTAGAAATTCTTCCAGTATTTTCGGCTGACTTACAAGAACTTTTAAATGTCGTAAATAACGATCACTGCACGATTTGCTATAACAACTCATGATTCCACGGTACGTAACGTAAGGATGTTCTAAAATATTTTAAAGCGAAAAAAATACCAATCTAATTTGAAGCACAAACTTGTACTTCTCGCATGAGGACAAAAGGTATAATGAATTAAAGATCACACTGTATGGGAACACCACGGAGGATAAAGATGGTAACATTCCTATATGGAAGTTCCGCCATTGATCAGGAATAGCTGCAGCAGACATCGTACACACATTGTTTGGACAACATAAAAAACCTATAAATAGCCAGCTTTTTCGATTAAGAGTGCATCGGCTTAAACGTCATTTTCATTCGTTAAAACTGAAATTTGGTGGGTAAAATGAGATAATGGGGTTGCTGAAGATAGGTGTGGGAATCTACTGTACACACGCTGTAGAATGACTGGGATGCATTGTCCTGTCCATCTCACAGTGCATTTTCAACACCCTTATTTCCATCATCCCTACTTTTTAGCTTCCATCAGGCCCTTATCTCTGAAAAGGGCGGCTTCCCTGAAAGCTAAAAGGAGGTAGTCCCTCCATCATGCTGTAAATGAAGGCTTGCTAATTACCCTCTCATTAGATATACAAATTATTACGAGTAACGTAAAACCCGCAAACTGCACCAGGCGGTAGACGAGGAGCGGAGTGTAAAATAATAAAAAGAAAGAAAAATTTATAATTATATTTGTTCTATTATAGTTATATTTATATATTCTCGTGGGCATTTTTTTTTTATTAATTTTTTTTTTCTCAAAATGAGTACATCGGTAAAGTATAACTCATTAATGAAGCATCTTGTCAGGCATCAATGTTTTATTCTTGTATTGGTCAAATAATCATAAATGAAAACTTATCAGGGTAGGGGTCAAGATACATCAAAGAAGAATTTTTTTCATGATAAAAAAAAATAGTTAAGACTCTTTTCCTCTAATCACTGAAAAATCAGATGAACAAACCTTTCGTTTTCGATAAACCTACCGTTGTCCTAACCAATTTTCTTAGATCGCCCATTTGACTCGTTTTAGAAGTATGTTACTAATATACTCTTACTTTTAAATATTTTACAATTTCTTTTAATGCTTTGAAAAATTGATCGCTTCATTTAAAGTAATAATACGAATAATGACAAAATTGAGTTGTGATTTACATAAAAATAAGTCATTTTACGAAAAATTCAGAGTGGTTTTCCAAATATTCGTAACGTTATTTCTAAATCACTCGGTAAAATGATAATGATAATGATAATGAGTGAACTGTTTTGATAGTCCATAGCTAAATACACAACCGTTGCTCAAACATTTTCCACAAGGTTGAGTGATTACACGTAAGTAAAGAAAGAAAATACGAATGCAAAAGTATCAGTATGATAACTGGCACATATTTATTGATAGAAGGATATTATCAGAGAGACCACCGGAAAGAGAGAGGTAAATATTCAAAACAGGAAGAATGAAGATGAAGAATAAATAGAAAAGGTATTTGCAGCAGTAGCACGAAAATACCCTTGTTTATAAACCCACTGCGAAAAACGGTATTTCCTATAAGGCAAAGGTAGATAAACAAATGATGTTAACAATATTTAGAGATTTTGATTCAATTTAACATTGTTGTTTTGCTATAAGAAAGATAAAATAAAATAAAAATTAATCAATATTAAGTCCTAGAGCAGGGGTGCTCAAACGGTCGATCGCGATCGACTAGTCGATCGCGAGTGCTTTTTGGGTAGATCTCGAGAAGAAAAAAAATTTTAATAAGTAGGTAGGTAACTAAACTACAAAAATGTATTACGTAATAAAATAACACTGCTTGCGGCAAAAGGTGGCTTTATCAAAGGAACGCGCGGCACTTGTCAAAGAAAAGCCGTGTTGTTTCTAGACGAGAGACAGTACAGCAGGGGTGCTCAAACGGTCGATCGCGAGTGCTTTTTGGGTAGATCTCGAGAAGAAAAAAAATTTTAATAAGTAGGTAGGTAACTAAACTACAAAAATGTATTACGTAATAAAATAACACTGCTTGCGGCAAAAGGTGGCTTTATCAAAGGAACGCGCGGCACTTGTCAAAGAAAAGCCGTGTTGTTTCTAGACGAGAGACAGTACAGTCTAGTTTCGGGCGGCGCGTTTGACGGGAACATTCGAGACTTTCGTTCACGCCGATATAAATGTTGCGCCTGCAGGAATTGGAGTCATTCTGAATTGTAACTTGATGGCGATCCTACGTCGATACAAAGTTTATTATTAAATAGTGGAAAATGAGTGCAGTGAAGAAATCTAAAACGTATCATTTTAATAAGGATTGGGAGGAAGAATTTTTCTTTTGTATGGTGAAGGGTAAGTGCATTTGTGTTATTTGTCGTGCGTCAGTTGCAATACCTAAGCGTGGTAACTTAGAGAGGCATCATAAAACGGTTCATAAAAACTATGAAAAGGATTTTCCGCTACCGAGTGAATTAAGAAAACGAAAAGTAAGTGATTTGATATCTTGTTTGAAAAAAGAATAATCCATGTTCACAAGACCAGCCAAACAATCAAAAGCTGCTACGATCGCGTCATTTAAAATATCTCATATTTTGGCGAAACACAAGAAACCATTTGAAGATGGATCGGTGGTGAAGGAAGCATTTATTGAAGCGGGTGAGACTTTATTTGGAGATTTTAAAAATAAAACAGAAATCATGTCTGCTATTAGAGAACTTCAGTTATCTCGTCCGACTGTCACAAGGCGTATTGAAGTCATGAGTCAGGACATCGCAGATAAACTAAAACATGATATCATGGAATGTACATACTTTTCTTTACAGTTCGACGAATCCATCGATATGACAGACACTGCCCAGCTGTGTATTTTTATTCGGATGGTATTCAATGACATGTTGGCTAAGGAAGAATTTTTGACAATCATTCCTCTGAAGGGGAAGGCCCGTGGCGAAGATATATATGACGTTTTCTTCAATTTTGTAAAAAACTACGAGCTACCAATATATAAATTAGTGTGCATTACAACCGATGGAGCACCAGCAATGACTGGAAACAAAAACGGTTTTGTGGCATTGTGTCGAGCTAATGAAGAATTCCCTTCATTTTTTTCATTCCATTGCATTATACATCACAACAAGTTTTGTGTTCAAAAGTTTTAAACACGGAGGAAATTATGGGCATTGCAACAAAAATTGTGAATTCCATCCGTGCACGTAGCTTGCAACGGCGGCTCTTTCAGTTGCAGTTGGAAGATAGGGAGTCAGCTGAACACACTGATTTAGTTCTTCACACGGACGTCAGGTGGTTGAGTCGCGGAAAATTCCTAGAAAGGTTTCAAGAATTATTGCCCGAAATAACAGCTTTTCTAGACGAAAGAGGTGATGACACTCAGATTTTGAAAAACGAAAAATGGCTAAATGATTTGGCATTTTTGACTGACATCACAATGCACTTAAACACCGTTAACTTGGAGCTTCAAGGTAAAGGAAAAACTATTATTGAGATGATTAGCGCAGTAAACGCATTCAAAAGTAAATTGCAACTTATGATAGATCAACTGAAAAGAAAGGATCTGAAACATTTTCCGTCTTTGAAAGCAAGGATTCCTCAGTTGAATTATGATACGTATGAGGCTGAATTATCAAATATTTTGGGACAATTCGAAATGCGTTTTTATGATTGCAGTAAATTGGAAAATATAGCATCATTTATGAGTTATCCTTTTTCATGTAAAAACATTGAGGAATTAGCTACTGAAATAGCAAGTCAGTTTAATATGAACTCATGTTCTGTTGAAAATGAGTTGGTGCAGATTATATCAGATATACATCTCAAAGCTACAGCATCTGATACAAATTTCTGGTGTTTTATATCTGAAGATAAATATCCGAATGTAAGGCAAATCGCCCTTCAACTGACGGCATTTTTCGGGTCAACTTACTTGTGCGAGTCTGCATTTTCTGAAATGAAGATAATTAAGTCAAAATATCGCAATCGACTAACTGACGATCATATGTCATCATGCTTGAGATTAGCACTCAGTGGTTACGTACCATCTTATGAAAAGTATGCTGAGGACATGCAGTGCCACGCTTCAACATCCAAAGCCACTCCTTAGTTAAGTTTAACACCATATGTAACTCTTTTGTTTTGTAACAACAAATAAACTCGCAATTTTGAATAACTATGAGTTTTTTCATTGATATTGTAGAGAAGAACCTAACTAAACCTAACCCAAACCTTGACTAAAATAATGTACCTATATTGTGCAGAAAGCTAATATCTATATATGCTACGGTACACCCTACCTAGGTAGGTAGGGTGTATCGTGTATGTACGACAACCCTGCATCACACACACTTGCAGTCTCAGAGTCGATCGTAAGTAGTCTAAAAATATTGAGGTAGATCGCCAGCAGTTCAAGTTTGAGCACCCCTGCAGTACAGTCTAGTTTCGGGCGGCGCGTTTGACGGGAACATTCGAGACTTTCGTTCACGCCGATATAAATGTTGCGCCTGCAGGAATTGGAGTCATTCTGAATTGTAACTTGATGGCGATCCTACGTCGATACAAAGTTTATTATTAAATAGTGGAAAATGAGTGCAGTGAAGAAATCTAAAACGTATCATTTTAATAAGGATTGGGAGGAAGAATTTTTCTTTTGTATGGTGAAGGGTAAGTGCATTTGTGTTATTTGTCGTGCGTCAGTTGCAATACCTAAGCGTGGTAACTTAGAGAGGCATCATAAAACGGTTCATAAAAACTATGAAAAGGATTTTCCGCTACCGAGTGAATTAAGAAAACGAAAAGTAAGTGATTTGATATCTTGTTTGAAAAAAGAACAATCCATGTTCACAAGACCAGCCAAACAATCAAAAGCTGCTACGATCGCGTCATTTAAAATATCTCATATTTTGGCGAAACACAAGAAACCATTTGAAGATGGATCGGTGGTGAAGGAAGCATTTATTGAAGCGGGTGAGACTTTATTTGGAGATTTTAAAAATAAAACAGAAATCATGTCTGCTATTAGAGAACTTCAGTTATCTCGTCCGACTGTCACAAGGCGTATTGAAGTCATGAGTCAGGACATCGCAGATAAACTAAAACATGATATCATGGAATGTACATACTTTTCTTTACAGTTCGACGAATCCATCGATATGACAGACACTGCCCAGCTGTGTATTTTTATTCGGATGGTATTCAATGACATGTTGGCTAAGGAAGAATTTTTGACAATCATTCCTCTGAAGGGGAAGGCCCGTGGCGAAGATATATATGACGTTTTCTTCAATTTTGTAAAAAACTACGAGCTACCAATATATAAATTAGTGTGCATTACAACCGATGGAGCACCAGCAATGACTGGAAACAAAAACGGTTTTGTGGCATTGTGTCGAGCTAATGAAGAATTCCCTTCATTTTTTTCATTCCATTGCATTATACATCAACAAGTTTTGTGTTCAAAAGTTTTAAACACGGAGGAAATTATGGGCATTGCAACAAAAATTGTGAATTCCATCCGTGCACGTAGCTTGCAACGGCGGCTCTTTCAGTTGCAGTTGGAAGATAGGGAGTCAGCTGAACACACTGATTTAGTTCTTCACACGGACGTCAGGTGGTTGAGTCGCGGAAAATTCCTAGAAAGGTTTCAAGAATTATTGCCCGAAATAACAGCTTTTCTAGACGAAAGAGGTGATGACACTCAGATTTTGAAAAACGAAAAATGGCTAAATGATTTGGCATTTTTGACTGACATCACAATGCACTTAAACACCGTTAACTTGGAGCTTCAAGGTAAAGGAAAAACTATTATTGAGATGATTAGCGCAGTAAACGCATTCAAAAGTAAATTGCAACTTATGATAGATCAACTGAAAAGAAAGGATCTGAAACATTTTCCGTCTTTGAAAGCAAGGATTCCTCAGTTGAATTATGATACGTATGAGGCTGAATTATCAAATATTTTGGGACAATTCGAAATGCGTTTTTATGATTGCAGTAAATTGGAAAATATAGCATCATTTATGAGTTATCCTTTTTCATGTAAAAACATTGAGGAATTAGCTACTGAAATAGCAAGTCAGTTTAATATGAACTCATGTTCTGTTGAAAATGAGTTGGTGCAGATTATATCAGATATACATCTCAAAGCTACAGCATCTGATACAAATTTCTGGTGTTTTATATCTGAAGATAAATATCCGAATGTAAGGCAAATCGCCCTTCAACTGACGGCATTTTTCGGGTCAACTTACTTGTGCGAGTCTGCATTTTCTGAAATGAAGATAATTAAGTCAAAATATCGCAATCGACTAACTGACGATCATATGTCATCATGCTTGAGATTAGCACCCCTGTCCTAGAGGGTTCTATTAAATATTAAATTTTGAAATAATTTAAATTTTTCGAAGGAGCTGTATAAGAGATCTATTATTTAATTATTTAATATCAACTGTAAGGTCAGGGTGCTGTCTTATTCATGTTTACCCATTACAGTATTATTTTTTTCATTAAAATACATTTTTTGATTGTAACAATGTATTATGGGTGCATATGAAATTTAAAAAAATGTTAGATATCTATTAAATGAAACAAAAAAATAAATCATAACAAGTAGAACTCGGTATGTTAGAGATAACATTAATGAAAAATACATTATTATTAAAACATATTATATATTATTTCATTAATACTTTACATTATTTGATGAAAATAGCTTTTTCGAAATCAAAGAATTTGCGGATAATGCAATAAACGTACAGGAAATACAGGCCTCAAAGCAACTAGGAATAGAAGTAGTTGTCGGATACTAGTGTTTATTAGACACATTCCTGAGATCTATTATCTGGCTTCATTTCCGGTTTCCACTATTTTCATTAATAAAACTAAACTATTTATACTATTGTATATTAATAAATTCTAATCACAGTAATCTTTACATTATCTGATTTGTGGCCTTTCCAAAAACTATCCTTAAATTAATCTACAATAGGGCACATTTTTTACCCTTTAAAATTTTTAATTTAGGTTTTGTTAGTTTTGTTAACCAAGTGTATAATATGATAAGCAATTATTTTTTTAGTAATACGCGACTGCGAAACATAAAATGCCCTAAAGGTAACAATATTAATAACATCATAATTTTATTTTTAGACCTTTTGTAGTATGAGAAGAAATAGGCTCCAGTCGGGGTTTCCCAGGCTGTGTGTCTTATTGTACATATGCATAGTATGAATATATCTTAATATTTATTTTTGTTTTATTTTTTTCTTGCCAATTAATTTTTATTATTTCATTTTATTTTTGATGATTGTAAGTAACTATTTGTTTTATTTTTATCTCTTATTATTATTAATTGTGTATGCATGAGAATATGACACGAATGAATTCATAATTAGCAATATTACTTATTGCCCTTAACTGAGGCAGATTCTACGTATATTTCAATAAACTTTTCTTCTTTTTTTTTAAATAAAAGACCTTTTTTAGTAAACAAAAAATTGTTTGATAATATAATTAAAATTATAATTAAAAAATATATATAGATATTTAAAATTGAGATATGAATATTATTTGCAAAAAAAAAAATTGGGACGCGCAAAGCGAATTATTTGAATGAGTTTGCTTTGTAGTGGCAAAAATCACTTTATTTAAAAGCAATAATATAAGGTTAATATAGAAGTTATAAATTCAAGAAGTATTTTTTTGAACTATTTCTTCGTTTAACTGTAAACTATAACTCACAAACATAAAACTGATTGCACGAAATGGATCTAATAATATTCTACATTCAATTGTCGTACAGATAATACGACAACACTGCATAAATATAGGTTTTGTCAATATTTTTTATATTTAAAAAATTTTTATTTATAAAAAAGATTAAAGACAAATATAAACCAACGTAGAGCGTATTTTGTGGAATGCGTTTGGAACGCAGTATCAGCACTAGGAATCGTGTTCAGTCGGAAGCAGATAATGTTATCTCCACTTTTTTTTTTTAATACGAATTTATGCAATACAGTTCCAGGCCTCTCATAAAATTTACAATTCCAAATGAATCGATATGGTTTAAATTTAGTATGGAATGGAAATATAAAATTTTAATAAAACAAAACAACCATGCTTCATCTATTCCCGACCGACATTCTGAAGAAAGACTATACATTATAGTCAAAGCAGAACAGAATCACCGATCAAAATGCACAGTTAAAACTAATTCATCCTGAATACTATTGGTACTAAAATTCAAAGTATATTCAATACGAATGAATTGGGGAAAAAAATGTATACAGTAACAATAAAACAGAATAAATATAATAAAATCCAAAGTAAACTATAAAATTCTTTAAATGTAGTTTTACAGTTTTATTATTATTATTTTTTTATGTAGGAAGATACAAATCTGTTAGCAGAAAGTATATATGTTTAGTAAGACATATTTATTATTTGAACGCAATAAAAAAAAATAAAAAAAATCCCAATAGCGGTTTTTGAAAAACATGTTATGATGCTATGCTACCTATGTCTGTGTATTTCTGTTTTATGACATAAAATAGCCAGTCCTAAAATATACAAATTGAACAGAAATAAAATGAAATATTTCCAAAATTATTCACAAGCAATAATCAACTTACAAGTTTTTAACTTATTTTCACTTTAGTACACTAATATAAAGTTTAAAAGTCATAGCTTCACTATACTTATATAGCTTCACTCAGAATAAAAAAAAAAAAAATGCATTTATGCTATGAATAAATAAAAACTCATGTTACTTTATTTCCATTTTATGTTAAATTCATGAAGAAATATGAGTTCAGTTTATCTTTATGAATTAATATTGCATAATCTTTAAAATATTTTTCTTAGGATTCAAAATATTTATCTTAGTGAAGTCGAATTGAGTAAAAAAAAAATTTTTAACTTAAAAACAATGCAATGGCAAACCTCTTGAATTGAATCGCTTTTAGGAAGTTGCTGGAAACGTTTACGATTCGGTTTCAGAAAGGAACATATTAAAACCAGAAGGCCAGCATGATTATCTGATCATTTAAAAACAACTATTTTGAGGAAAATATAAATATTATTGCCGAGATTGTGAAGTGGTTCGACTTATTTTTAGGCATGATGGCACTTTTATCGTCCCTAAAAATAATCCTGGATCAAATCAGGCTTTCCTGAATATTTTTCCAGTAAATTGTGTAAACTGTTGAAAATGATGCTCGTCCAGGAATGGCTATATTGTAATTTATCGATATCTGAGATACGTGATTTAAAAAATTATTAACAATTCACTATTCTGACATCACACTCTACAGAAACAGCACACAATTTTGTCAGAAATTGTGTTATTTTAAATTTTTCTGAAAATTATTATTTAGTTTTTCATAAAAATAAAATAATGTATGACTTCTGGTTCTTTCGTTTTATCTTAACTTTCTGGAGCTGAATTTATATGTTACTTAACTGAGACTAATGAATGTGAAAATGTGAAATTAAATCCTCCTAAACATAACCTAAATTGAAAATAAAGATACTTTATGTTTATTTATGTTCACTCACAGCAGAAAGAAGCTCCATTTACATTTTTTTTCAAATAATTTTCATAGTTAATTTGAATTTGAACTGATTAATTGAATAAACATAACTGTGTAGTTCAAGATCAATAAGTAAAATGGGCAATGAATCCATTCATATGTACAATGGACGAAAATATATTAACTCCCCAATTCTTATATTACAACCATGGTTATAGCACTGCACCCTGTGGGGCGCATTAGATAAGGGAGTAACAATATAGTGCGTTTTTTTTAAATTTTATTTATTTTATTCATTTAGATAAAAAAAAAATGGTTTTAAAAACAAATAAAACATAAAAGTTCACAGAACTGCATGAATTTCCTTTGGAATTTTGGAAGGTTATAGTCATTGTTTATAACAGTCTAGTGTCTCGGACAGGTTGTAGCACGCAAATAAACCACTATATATTTAATTCAGATAAATTTTGTTGGTGATGACAACTATGAAAGAGACATTCCAGAAACTTCTTTATGAACATAACAAGCATATCAAGGAGTTCAGAGCTACTGTTGAGTCTGTTCTCTCAGATCTACAAGATTTCCAGGTACAAAAAAACCTTCAAATGCTCACTGAGGACGTTACATTACTCCTACCACTAACAAAGTTGCTTCTTGATTGTTGGCCAGGTGTTTGAAAAGCGAGACATCGTTCTCCACAGCAGGGACAAGAAACTGATAAGAATCAGTTAGTTCTATCCAGCGTATAATTCTCTTCGGAATCGTCTCATGTTCTGCCTTGGAGAAAATGGGTGCAGTGTTAGCATCCTTAAGCTTGACCCAAGCACCAATACACCTCTTAAGAAAACTGTGTCTGCAGCTGATTTTTACGCGTATATGTTGATTTAGTGAGAAAGCGAAGAATCTTATTTACTTTAGTTTCGTAATCTTCTTAACCAATTTATGCTTCATATGTAAGCAGAAATAGAAACAGAAATACTAAAGTTAATTCGAAAAAAAACTAAAACAAAAGTTGAGAAGTGGAAACTATATCCACGTGAAGGATGCCATTAGAAAAATGCTGCCTCGAAGCTTCACTGGAGAGCTATTAAAATTAAAAAAAAATTAACTTTTGCAAATTGTCAAATTTACTAATTAAAATTATTCTAAGAATGGAATCCTTTAGGTTTATTTAAGTAATAATAATTATCAACGTTAAGCTTAACTTTTACCAATTTAAGTTATCCTTAATCCTAATGATATTAAACCGTAGCGGAGCACGGGTACTTTAAGCTAGTAAGATATATAATAAAATAGAACAAATAATTATATAAATGATAATTGTAAAAGGAACCTAAACAAAATTTAATTTAATTATTATTAAATATGAACTATAAAAAAAATTAATCCGAGGAACCTTGAATTAAGTTTGCCCTTCCAAGAGTTCCCAACGCTGCTCTGTCTGCACAAGCGGCAAAACCCAATCGAAGTAGAGCGAGGGCACTGTGGGCAGTCGCTTGAGCCAGTTTATCAAGTAAACATTTGAATAATATTTGCAAGCGTAATAATTTGAAAACATGACTAAAACTATGTTTTATTAATTTAATTTTATTTTAGCTATTTTTTCAATTTTCTCTATACATTTTTAGATAATTTAGTTTAATATGGCTCTTCACAAAATAAATACGTAATATATATGGTGTTTGTTATGTTTTTTTTATTTATACACCAATTACTTTGGAGTAATGTCTATAACGTTCGTAATAATTCAAAAATAGGGCAGAAAAAAAAAATTAAATATTATTTTCTATTCGAGATTAGTTTACTTCAAAATCCTACTTTTGAGGCCTATATACACTCAGATACGTTACTAACAATCTTTATAGGATTTATCCCTTGGGCCCGGCTTGATGTGAAATTCAGCCCTCTGGCAAAAACCTAATCGACGTCCGTTCCTATATCCATCCATCCAGCCTCCTCAACCATCGCGTGCTCATAACATCAGTATCTAATAAATTTATACGTATGTGATTCAAAATATTAAAACGAGATGTATATTTTATTAAATCTTCTTAATAACGGATAATCGGAAACATTTGGTTATAATCTTCCTTAATGAAATTTATTAATAGAAAAAAAAACAAGATTATTGTGACCTTTAGAGCTGAAAATATTTTATTTAATAAATGTGTAAATAATATATTTATCAATGATAAATAATTAAAAAATAAATATAGTGCTCTTAAAAAAATAAAATTTGATGAAATATTCAAATCTTGATGAACTTTATGGTCTTCCTCTAATATAGTTGAATATTTAATAAGGTGTACTTTTAAATCATTAATTTTACTCCTTATGTATTTTGAAGTTAAATTCATGAAATACAGCGCTTTTATTATTTTTAAATAACTGTTTAATTCTTTGCAACACATAGCATAATATAGTTGAGGTAATAGCAGCACGAAAGTTTAAATGGGAATAAAAAAATAGTCAATAATCAAAACCGAATCTCTAAGAAGATAATGAGCGTTGAACGTTCAGGTAAACGTCTGAGGGTTAAAACCGAGTAGTTCCAAGGATAGCGTCACAGCCGATCTTGTTGGCTTAGGTTTTGATAGGGTGGAATGGAGAGAGGTGTGTGGCCAGACATTATTTGTATCGACATCACGTCTTCCTGTTTACTCAATTCGATTAAATGGACAATAAATAAAATTTATTACCATCAAGTGACAATCAGCGACAAAAGGAGTATTGAACTAGAAACAAGTTAGACCATTCATTATTAGTTCGTAAGTATCCAATTATAAACCGTATGCTTTAATAAAGGTAGCAGGAGCTACCTGCCATTAAAGTTGACCAGACTTTACGAAGCACTTCAAAGCCAAGATGATTGATTTATGAGGAGTTTGAAAGATGGTTATTGCCTGGAAGCCGTCGCTTCCCATCCACAAGCAGCTATCGTCGAGTCGAAACAGTCCGGAGATGAAAAAGCAAATACTTCATCTTCGCTCTGATCAAGGATAACATTCAATCCGAAATTCGGAAATCAGCCATATCGGTAAATTAGGGACCTTTTTTGTGCAGGTAGGCCAAGCGTGATATTATTTCTTTTGATATTGCAAGCATAATCTGGGGGAGAAATATGTATCTTTATAGGTCGAAATTAAGTTTAAGAACGAACAGAAAGGAAATCTCTATTTATTTAAAGAAGAAAATGATTTTTTTTAAATCTCTTGTTCACGGAAGTAAAGCATAGTTCCTTTAAGAAAAGATGTTTAAGTTTTCTATAAAAAACATTCCAAGAAACATTACTTGAAAGAATATTCAAACGAAGGACGAATACAAAAAGATATAAAACAGAGAGATTTTTACGTTGATGATAATCATAGTTACTGTTGTTTGATTATTACTTGGGAAAGAAGGTGAAATAGAAAATTGACAGACAAGAGTTTGTTTGTTTATTTCGTTTAACGTCACTTCATGCTGCTATGGCTAATCGGACGATGCTACGGTGGGAGTCCTAAATTTTGCCTATCCAGGTATAATTAGGAAAGGGATCTTTAACGAGTACCTGACATCGCACAGGCTCGGGACCCTATTTTACGTCCCTTCCGAAGGACGGTATAGCTAAATTAAAACAGACAAGAGTTAAATTGTCTAGATAATCAACGTTGATCGGATACTCCGCAATCCTAGGAGTAAATATGACTAGTTATTCATTCTGTAAAGTTTTTATGGAGTTAATCCCTCATTGTGGGATCTATAGGGTGATTGATTTTTGCTCACAATTCCAATTTTCGGAATATTCTCGAGTATTGTAATATTTTATTTTATTTTTCAACAAAAATATTAAACCTTCCACATTAGGCATTAAATATTATAGTGATTCCAGTTAAATGTTTACGAAATATACAAGATGGAAAAAAAAGCATTAATGCCAGATACCAGGGGGAGCGGGCTCGGAACGGGTGTTCCTCAGAATGTTTGTAATATATTTGTATATAGAGTATGAATGTAGTTATGATTTTTTTGTTTTGTTTCTAAAAATTTATTTTTTATTTATTAGTTTCAACAACTATTACTATTTTACAATATCATTTATTATATCCTATTTTATTCTGGCACTTCCTTTTATTTATTGTTTATTTTATTTTATTTCTTATATATTTATAGGCTATTTTTTTAATTTTCTTACTTTATATTTCAAACTTTATTTTATAATATATATTGTACGTATTGTATGAATGAGTCTTTGTCATCCATATTACTCATTGCCCTCCAGTGAGGCAGCTTATAATTATTTTAATAATAAGTTAATTAAAAGTCTGATTAGGAAACTATTATAAATTTCAAATATAAAAAAAAAAGAAATATATACCTATATTAAGAAATAATTTTTTTTTTTCTTGAATAGTATGTATTTTTACCACAATAGAAAACTTTGTATGTATATATTATATAGTATATAAATAGTTATATATATATATATATATATATATATATATATATATATATATAAATGTGTGTGTAAATTAATTATTAACTATATAATATAGTAAACAAAAAAAAAATTCAAGTTGATTTTATGAACAATAATAATATTAAGAATATTGTTTGCATTATTAATATGTAATTTTCATTTAATTATTGCATTAGTCGTCTCTTCATAATATTTTTTTTTTAAAATACCCAAGTAGCAAATATAACTTTAAACATTGATTTTTAATCGCCTATCAGATTTGTAATATACTGATTCACCTCTTTGGGTGAAGATAGAAATCATCCTTAATCAATGGAATATTGAGATAGACGTAGAATTATAATAAATAAAATTAATTTCTTATTTCAGATAGGTTTGAAGAAACGCTTGGGTCCCCCTAAAGACAACGTCCCTCACCTCGTCAGTGACCCGCAAAAAACAAAGTCTTGGATGGGACATTTTGCCCCGCCCTCCATATTCGTCGGACCTGGAGCCAAGCATTTATCAATCCTGTCGCTGCAAAACTCCAGGGAGCAGAAAAAGGTTACGAGAGAAACAGAACAATTAATAGCAGCGCCAGATGTTCAACAAACGTTGGTGGCGAAGTAAAAATGACCGGCCAGATTAAAATTTATTGTGCGTCAATAAAAAAATGGATTTAATGTTTGTTTCAATTAATATAAATACATCAAATTGCTAGAAATAGAAAAACGTAAATTTTAATATCAATACATTCTATCAGAATATAATTAATTATATATTAGGAATTTATAGAGCAGAAATTAATATATATGATCCAATATAATAATTCTAACATATTTTATACTGATATATATAGCATGTTTCAAACTCTATAGAAAATTAATGTTTGATATTTGAAAACTGCAATCCCAAAATGTCAAAGTGGAAAGGTCCTGGACCACTGTCGCTGTCATTAATTGATCTGTCATCTGTCCAGGTAGCATCACGTAAGCGACCGTACCAAACAATCACCAAATTATTGATTATTGGTAATTAGTTATCAATTATTACTTGAGTTATCAAGCGAATTTAAAACTATATTCGCTTCACTTATTTTCATTCTGTGACAATAAAAAAAAATAAAAAATAAAAATATCCACAGGATCATCTTCTCCTCTTTTTGTATACGTATACATGTTAATATTAAGCTGCAAAAAAAGCCAGAAAATATATCACAAAATATATATTCAATAAAAAAAAAATATATAAAATTTCAAATTTATAGTTCATCAGGACCTAAAAATAAAATAATATCGAATATTTAATTTCGTAATAATATTTTTTTTAACATTATCTAAAAATGTATATGGTATATTTATATGGTGATATTAATTTAAAAATGAAAATGTCATTAACAAAACAATGACAAAAAATAAACTTAATTAATAATTATACTGATAGGAACAGATAAAAATTTTTAAAAAAATTTGTTTTGTTCTGTTTGAAACTTATACCTCAAAATAATGAAACTAATCTTTTAGATACGATCAGATATATCAAACATTTAAAATTTATGCTTCTTTTTTTTTTTTCATATTCATATAAATAAATAATAAATATTTGTCTACAAATAATTAGCCTTTCTTCTGTTCTTTGTTTTATATCATTTTTTTATTCCACATATCTTAAAAATGACTGCAACTATCAAGAATCCGATGGTGCGCCTGATACTGAACCCATTAAACTCAGCTGGTAAAGACACACATTTGACATCAACAACATGTGTACCAAACAGCTTGTCTTCAAGTCACCTTTAATAAATTCAGACTATTTTATGATAAATTGAATAAAAACTGATATCTATAAGGTAATTGCGCTCATGATTACTTGTTGGAAGACAGGCTAATCTGTGATAGAGGCAAAGACAGATAGATAGTGGACACTCACCTCGAGATGCTGACAGAGATGCTGAGAGGACAGACCCGCCGGTGAGGTTGAGCCCTATCGATCTGCTCCTCTGTTTGTGTGTGTCCGTCGAGGAGGGAGTGGGGAAGCGCGCGCAACCATCCCCACCCACTCTCCTAGTTCGGTCCTATCTAGGCATTTTTAGTTATAGTTTTAGCCATTTCAGAGCTTTTTCTAAAAGCACTGTGTCAAGTAGTACTATGTAAAGTAGGTCCTTGAAGGTGATCCCGATTCACACAATAACCCTCATATCACCATGGATTACCAATAAGAATAGATGTTTATCTACATCTGGGATAATGCTAATAGTCCACTTACTAATTAGTTTGACGTTCACCACATATTGTTTGACTGCAAACATCCAATAGTCAGAAAGAAAAAAAAAAAGAAAGAAGAAGAAGTATCGGAACAATTAATTTTTATGTTTTTGCTTTGGAGGTGCCATGCGTTTTAACTTGACTTCAAAAAAATAGAGTGTAGCAAACCTGAATTTTCGAAGCGGACACCACCAACTGTTGTACACACACCCCCCTCCTACCCACTCCTTCAAAATCCAAATTCCCAATATCGGCTCTGACTCAATAAATATCACAAGACTTTTCATGCCCATTTTAACCGTCGCGCAGCTATTACCTGAACTATGTTCACCGGATATAATTCTCATAGTGTAGAGCCTTCTGAATTCTGCCGTTTCTTTATCCCTTTTTGGGCCAAATGCTCAACGCAGTACTTTATTTTCGAAAACTGAGCCGCCTTCTAGAAACAAACGCCTCTATTTTCGAAAGGCGTTATTATTTCTCCCTTAACGTAAGCACCACTCCATCCACTCTGAATTGGAAATACAAATTACATCAAATTTCCTAAAGTCATTTACTCATTTCTCATTTTTTTTTCCCAAACCAATGAAACTCCTTGTTAAAAAATATAACTACAATTGTTTTTAGTCATATAGTTTTTTATAACGTCAATTGCTTTTTGGAATTCAGTCATTATAAAATCCCATGCCTTTGCATGCCCTATTAACCGTGCTGCTGTTACCTGAACGATATTTACGGGATAAAGCTCCTATAATGGAACCTTATAAATTCTCCCATATGTTCATCCTTTTTCGAACAAAATTTAAAAAACAACAAAACAATATTAAACAACTGTTTTTAATTAATTATATTGTTTTATAAATATCAATTAAGAAGCCTTATCTTAATGACTTCTCATACTCCTAAAAGGTTTTTGAACACAAATCCGGAGATATCCGCTCACTTCTAACCTGGTAAAAGAAGGATCCGCGAAGAAACCTTCATTTTAAGTTTGTTCCAAACATATTCGATTAGGGTCAAGATTAAGAACACTGGTTGCAAGCAGATACTTAGAAACACATTCTGACTTATATGGTCCTGCTTTAATGTTCATAATACATGATTTTGTGTCAATAAAAGGAATGTACGGTCCAACATAATCTTGTAAAGTTATCTTCATATACCTTAATACATTGAAGGGCGTCCTTGGATTGGTTCTAACTCTGCTAAGAGACTCTTAGGCTCTTGATTGAATCCCCTCCAGATGTCACAGAGTGCAACACGCAGCAGTGACTGTATCGTTATTCAAGCCTTAATATCTTTTGCAGACTCTCTCACAGTCATTTCAATGTTTAGTGCAACTCTCGTTCTTATCAGTGAATAGGATATTCTTCCATATCTCTTAATCCTAAGAATGATGATGTCTTGAAGAACACGATATCTATAAACGGTGTTTTAAGTACAGCTATCATTAAGACTTCTGGACCTTCGGCATGACTGTTTATGACCAAGGTTCTAATCCTAGTTTTTGAACTTCATTTCTTGAGCAACAGTAGTTTATCAAGACTGTTGTACATCAACTGGGTGACTTTAAAATGTCCTAAATTTGATGCTCTTTAGTGACTCCCTCATAAGATATATTTTTGTATGGTTAGAGTATACGGTCAGCGTTAAAGGGGTGAATAAACTACTCATCCAAGTTTCGATCTGCCTTGCTAAGACCAAAAGAAGACCTGCAACTTTTATAAAGTTTTTTTTTAAACTTAGATGTATATTTTATAAACGTGATTGCATCCCTGTCCATACACTTCAACCATATTATCATACCGTCAACGATACTATTTTCATCATGAATTTTTTTATTTCCCTTGAAACGGTAGATTAGCCAAACTACTATTATTAATCAAAAGGCGTTTGGCGATGTTAAGCAAATATTTTTCTGCTTCCCAAAATGTGGTTATCCTGATACAATCACTCAAACGACCCACTATCACATGAATAAAATATGAATAGCATGGTATGATTTTTATTTCTATTTTGTTTTTCTAAATTCTCCCACATTTGGAATGTGCAATACTAAGGACTTCGATAGCAAAAAATGAAATAGAGCCAAGAAAGAGATGGAATTACATGCAGGAATATCACATGAAATGCTGGTTAAGATTTTCTGTTTACTAATGTAATTCATTCTATTCCCGAATGTAATTACTATTCAGGAAAAACTTCTTAAGTAACATTAAAAAATTGATAAAATTAACAACTCACATAAGATCTTTATGGTCCTATTTAATATAACCAATTAATGACGCAGCTAAACATAAAAATGCATCATCGCAACTTTACAAATTCAAAAAATCCCTTCTAGCTGACTTCTTAGCTGACTGTCATTTATTCGCTTAGCAACTTGGATTTTACAAAAAATAAAAAAAAATAATAAAAAATAAATAAACAGGGTAAACCATACAGTTATTTACATCCTGATTTAAAAATTAAAGAAAAAAATATTTATTAAGAAAAATCATTAAATTCCTTTTAAATCCTGCAACTCCACTGTGTAAAAGTACTTTCAATTCTGTTCATATTTTGAAAGATATCGTTAGAGTGTCAATAACTGATTTTACATTAGTTATTGTCATTATCTTGTAAAATACATTACAGAAATAATGTTGGGTGTGAACTTTCTTGTTTAACTTTAAGTATAGTAATTAAGGAAAAATGACTGTATATTTCAACATTATTGAACTATCCTTTCTATAATTATAGTATGAAGATTGCCGAATATTTCCTTAAGGGTGTCAATTACTCTCTGGTTTTCCCAAGTCATAACAATTGAATACAATCAGTTTTTCAGTTAAAGAAAGGCGGCCCTAACCATTGCGAAGCCCTTATCTTTCGATCACGCAAATTCAATTGCATTGCTTTAAAATAAAATCAATTTGTAAACAAGATAAAGGCAACAAAATTTCGCATACAAGTTTGTTTTCTAAAGTGGGAGAAGCAAGATTCAATTTGAAATTAATTTTCAATTATATGTAGTCAAATTTAAAAAAATAAACTATTCACGGATGTAGTTACTTAGCTTTGAAATCTTAAATCGTTAAGTTTGATTTTATAAATATTATTTTTGGTAACTTTTTTCAACTTGGGTTAGCCAACACCGCCTCTGAATACATTGTCTTTCTTTTTCTAAGAGTGTATGTATTATAGTTAAATCGTATCCTCAGTAATATCATATAGACACTTCGAACAATTATTCCTTTTACTTAGACAAGGCAGCAAGTTGAGCCTAAATAGTTCTCACTTAGCTCAGATTTTAAATAAGACCAATCATAAGATTTTTTATTTCGTAAAATAATCGCCATAGACCATTCGACTACGATGGCTAAATGTCACCTTTATACTTCAGTTGTACAAGCACTTCATCCAGTTTATTTCAAGAAATCCCTTGCTCCATTCCCTGCAGGGCAATTTAAAAGAATGGGTTCCAGTGACTCCACTAGGTGCCTGCAAACTCCACATAGGGATTACGGTTAGATGGAATGGAGGAAATACTCTGTGACGATGTGACCCATGCGGGCTTTAACATGTTATACATTATAGGTCGAAATACCTTACACAGTTACCTCTTGTCTGTTCTAAGCTAAAGAGTAGAAATCAGCATTGGAAGCTTACGATATTATCAATAACCAGCCAGTTGAAAGTTCCACAGTTGGTATCTAACGTCTCAGTTTTTTTTTGTCTAATTTTTGTATGATGATTCAATAATTTTTTTAAATTTCAGTAATTTTTTTAAATAATTCAACCTCCAAATCTACAAGCACAATCCCTATCCAGTTCCACTCATGCCTATGATCCCCCTCACTGGTTAAAAAGGCAGTGGCCTCGTGATCTATTATAAAATTTGACGTGGAGTTCTGGCAATGGCCAGTTTCTCGACTCATGCCCTGAGTGACTGTACACTACTCTCACTCAGCCTCCACCGGATTTTTTTTACACCAGCAACGCAGCTGAGAGAGAAAAAGAGCTGGGATCCGTCGTCCCTGGCCTGTCCTCTTATTATTGTTTTCATATATTTTATTAATTGAATTCATTTTATATTATTTTTTGCACATTATTGTATAGTTTTTGGTACTTATTTATTTTATTTTTTTCACTGTATTGTCTTATATATTAAGAGGTTCTTTATATTTATGTATTTATTTCTCTTTTTTCATTTATTTCTTATTGTACGTATAGTGTGAATCCATATTATTTGTTGCTCTCTTTGAGGCAGATTGTAGTACTTTTTCAATTAAAGAATTTTTAAATAAATTAATATTAGAGAGATGTTATTTTGTAATTATCTGTATATTGAAAACGTACATATTTTAATTATTACTTCATGTTTTTTTTATTTACATTTTTTTTTATAAGCATATAATATATCATCACTTTTATCTAAGTAAGCTACAATTATAAAAGTAACCTACTAAGATCCATTTATAAAAATTTCCATTCCTTGATTAAATCAATAGATCAGTGGTATTATTTAATAAAATTATATCAATACAATAATAAAAATTTAGAAAGATGTGGACAAAAGAAAAAAGGTAATTTTTTCAATAACTAAGGAACATTATGTTTAATTAATAAATCTTGAAAATAATCTGAACAAAGTCTTTGTTATATAAAAACAACTTTATAACATTTTATTTACTGTTTTAAAGGGATCCTCTATAAAATTTTGTAGGTTATCTCCTTAAAATTATAATTATATAATCTACTGATTTGATTATGAATAAAATAAATAAATTAAAAATTAAAAATATACGATAATTAAGCTAGTGAGTCAGATACACTGAATACTGCGTTTTCAGTAGCTTGTAGCAATGTTACAAGAGGATAATAGACTACATGTAATTAGGATTTAATGGAATAGAAAAATGAAAATAGTTATATTTCACTTTTAGTTATTGTGTTCAAATTGATAAGTGTGAATAATTGAGTCTGTTATAATTGAAATGTCATAATTTTTTGTTACCAATAAACTCTTAGATAAATGAGTTGGTACATTGTTGAAGGCGCAGACGGAAGTGAACAAAGGAGGAGGGCGGGTCAAGATAGAACATGAAACTTTTAAAAGGATTTCTACAGAAACGTTTTTATCTAACTCATGGGGGATGAAATACTTTTTAGTTTTTTTTCTTCTATTTATTAACAGAATTTCATTACGTTAATGGACCTAGTCTATTTCTAGTTCTATAAAGCTTCATCACATTTTTTGACCACCATATAGCATATTGCCCTTCCTAGAAAATTACTGGGTACTGTTCATTAAACCAGTTGCATGGAAAAAAGCAAATATAAATCCGCAGAATGAAACTTTGAGATTTACAATTTGTTTTGTAATGTCTCCAGTATTTCAGATCTCTGTTATTATAAGACAAACACGTCAGTCAAATAGAACTTCATCCATTTCATGAGAGATACTGGTTTGTTTTATTTTTCTTATGGCTCATATTTTGGAACGGAATAATAGTTTCGAAGTTATAGCCAAAAGAGTACGACAAACGTGTATAAGCAGAGAAGTTGGCCTATTTATACAATTTTCCCCAACATAACTACGCGAAAAATGGTTCAATTTCGGATTTGTTTTTTTTTCAATTCATAGGCTCTGGTTCCAGCTTTACAGTTAATATGAAAACTTCCTTCGAAAAACGCTCTGTTTTCGTGTTAAAAGTTAAACAAAAAACGAAATTAAGCTGTATTTTGGGTGGTTTTATGCGAGTTTGAGTATGAAGCCGATGACTACCGTAGCAGCAAACTTCAAATTCGGATTCAACACCCCCAAAAAATATAAAGAACCGTTGAGAATAAAAATTCTTTGTCAAACCTTTTTACTTGTCTACTAATTTTATATCTTGATTCTAAGCCAAAATTTTGTTCATATGGAGTCCTACGCAGCAGATCGGTTCAATAGATAATTTTAGAATATTTATATAGAATATAGAAGGTTACCATAGAACTGGAAGTCATAGGTTTAAAACGGCGAGTTAAGATGGTTTGATAGATTTTTTTTTTGTATTCACCAGTATTGACAAGTTTCTTGAAGTATTGTAATAGAACGTTCTGGGACCATCTTGTTTTTAGATGTTTCGAAGAGCATTGGCTGGAAACTCAGTTGAGAGACTAGTGGGTTTGAATTGAAACAGGAAATTTTAATATTTTACGGCAATAATAATTAATGATTTCTTTGATATGTTTTATTCTATTATTATTGAATTTTATTCTTCATGAAAATTTTAATTATAAAGTAAGAAAATAATAATCTGGCCAAGTTTTATAAGAAAACCCAGTACTCTTGAGCGAATGAAACGCTACCTGGAAGAGGCTCTGTTTAATTCGTTTAAGTAGACTCCCACTCAGCAGCCGCTCAATCTACGGAGTGTTCCAACCAGGGAAAGCTCTTGTCCTTATGCAGATATCAGTCCAATGTGCCTCACGTGCCCTCATCTTCTTTAGTAACCATTGCAGAGGTAGGTCAGCGATTAGCATTTCAAGTGAAAATAGTATTGAAATGATCAACAACAAAGAGTCCATTACCAACAATTTAGTCCAATCCCCATAATTATCTCTTCATGGTTAGGTGCACCAGTTTTCTTCTTGTTTTAATTCCTGAAATTCTATTACAAGGGAAATTGGTGAATTGCAAAAGAATTTTTACCAGGGAAAATCATTTTTAACTCTTTTTTTTTCTAGTAATCAATGGTTTTAATTAAACAATAGAAACAGCTCTTATAAATTAGATAAGCCCTTTGCCATTTTTTAAATTAAATTTATTGATAGAGATTATCAGCCAACTCTATGAAGGGCCTTTCTCACTATATTATAGAGGCCGGTGTCCCCCAGGAGTTTCCTGACCCCAGAGTCGATCCATGGCCGGACAGTTACCCACCCACTTATTAATTATTAAGCTATGCGAGTTTATAACATGACAAGGAAAATACTAACGTAATAAGGAAGTTATGAACCCTTTCAGTATAAATATTAACCAGAAAATCAAATAGAATAAAGGTATTAATCTTATCCGATAGATAGAGGGTGGAGTCCTAAATATAAGCAGATACATTCAACTTCATATCTGAATCAAATTCTTCAACTTCAAATCTGAATTTTATTTTCGCCATGCAATCCCCTGCCATTCCAATCCATTTATATTTTTTCATAAAACTGCTACATTTGATATATTTTTTCATAAGCTACGGAGAGCAGTTCCATAATCCAGTGGGTAATGCACTCAATTACTTGCTCCGGGCCCCGATTTCGAGCCAGGCTGAAGGCAGAAAATTTAATTTCTGTTTCTTCGGCGGCGGATCGACTAGGAGACTGGAGACCCTCCTGGGGCACACCCAGCCTCTATAAAGTGGATCCCTTAATTGGGGAAAAACGTGGTGGTTCAGCGCGATTACTGACCACATCACCTTATAATCTTTGATCTCGAAACAATACTTTCTTATCAATTACTGAACTCAGGACCATTCATGGATTGTAACGGTAATTTTTTTTTTTTTCGTTAACTACATCCAAATGGAATTCTATACCTACCCTAATCCGTAATGCACCTTCTTTTCCTACATTTAAACCTCGTTGCCTATCCCTCAATGAAACAGATTTGATTGCAACCTCAATTACCATTAGTTAGTGTAATTTTGTAATACAATCTGCAGTTGTCACGGCTAAGATCATCCAGATGTTATTTATTCTACGAGCATCATTAACTATCTAATAAGAAAAGGGATCTGGGTGACATTTCAATGGGTACCAAGTCTACAGGGAAACGAGCAAACTGACTGGCTGGCACGAAGCGGTTCTGAAATGCTTCAAAACGATCCTCCTCTTATGATTAGGCAAAAAGTGTTATAAAGAATTTTTATAAATAAGAAACAAAAAAGAAACCGACTGAAGGAAAGCGCTGGGAGAATTTGCTCGAAAATCCAATTGTACAAACGCTCAATCGGCAAGTGTTTGTGGTAGGCTCCGAATGAAGAAGAGTTACGATTACCTGCAGATACAACTACAGGGAATTGGAGTAGTACAGAGCCCCCAATGTCCTCTTTGCGAAGAAGAAGAAATGCATGAACTACTTCAACATGGGTTTTAAGAAAGGAATATCGAATTAGCTATTTTTCATGCTTGATTACGTCGATTCCATAATGCGGTAATATGAAATAATTACAGATTTTATTCAATGAAAATCGTTTTCGTTAGCCACAATATTAAAATAATCGTAGTCGATAAAATTAATAACCGTTTATTTAGTTTTATCAGTAACTAAGTGCCCTAGAGCATGACTTGTGCCAATCTAGTTAATGCAAATTTCCATATTTAATTTAATTGGTTATATCCTCACGCAGCGGTGCTCAAGTTGATCAAGTAATTAATTTTGGAAACTTATGTATTTGAAATTCTAGAACAAACGTCACTGGTAATTGTGAATAGTCCCTAAGACAAATCGTTTTAAATCGAATCACACCTTAGTTAGTAGAGCCGTAGCTATGAATGGAACGGAATATTTATTTCGTTAGAAGGAATAATCTTTAAGCGAAATTCAGAACTTGAGCGAGAGTTCGTAAATCCGATTAAATTTGTGTTGACTATAATTAAACTTTAAATTTATCTAGCGGGGTGCAAGATGAAAAAACTTAAAAGCGCTTTTAAAAAGGTATATTTAGATACTTATGCAATATTATACCGCTACGTAAATATACCATACATTCGAATTTTATAGAGAAAAAATATCAACTAGATAAGAAGTATATAGCATATATCAACTATACTAATACTAATATATGTTAACAACCTTGTTAAGCAAATTTCCATTAGTAGCAGTCCCATAATAGTTCAACTAGATTGTTAAAAAAGTCCTAGTTCATAAAAACTACCCTCAATTTCAACTATTTTTTGATATTTACAACTATATAGATATACACAATCATATCAATTAGAGAAAATTATTGTTACGGGTCACTGGGGGTATGACTAATCAAATCACAATTTAAATACTAAACACTAATTTATTTACAACTTAATAAATACAAATAGGTCCCTTAAGCTACTTAATCTAATAACAATTATACTTAGGTCTAATTACACTAATATGTATATTACACAATACTTATCTATTGTATTAAGAATAGATAAGTATTGTATCATACTATTGTATAACAATAGTAGTATTGTAGTATAGTACAATACTTAATATCTTAATACTAGATGTCACAATTATACATAAGAATCTATTACACTGACACACAGAGACTGTTACTACGCTCACTGACACTGTTAATCACTGTCACTAACTCACAGACTGAACTGTCACTGACACTTGACTGGTTATCGTTACTTGATCACTGACACATGGATACTGCCTGCTAGGCCGGAAGTCGGCCTATTTAAAGCTCCGCCGAACATTCTAGATCTGGCCAGATTACAGATCTAGAGCCTTCTGGGCCGCCGTGACCCTTCCAGGCCATTTGCCGCCCTTTTCGGCTACCTGCTCGCCCATGCCCACGGCACCACCAAATCTAGGCCACCCTGGCGGCCTTTCCAGCTACCTGCCCCCGGGCCGCCCAGGGTACCCTCAACCTCACCAGACCGTAACACTGCCCCCTTCTTAAAAGTGCTCTGCCCCAGAGCACGGTTTGGGGCAATTAGATACGATGAGCTTCTTTCGAAGTAGTCGCCGTTTGATCTCCAGGGGTTAAATGTGCACACCAATATGACTATCCCAGAGTTGGCAAATGTCTCTTCAAGCATGTGTCTTACGGTCTTCCATTCCAGGCCGTCATATCCACAGCCCAACTTGGGGATGGCGAGCTTAGTGACATGCAGTCTTAAAAGCTGGCTGCGCAGGTCGTTGAGGCTTCGCTGTAGGGCGCCGTACGTTGATTTCTGATGGGAGGCACGCTTGGTAACCAAGTAAAACAGATGCTGGCCTCCGTGCGTTTGGTGAAGTGCCCTTCCAACACTGGGTCCTTGCTGTTCTAATTCTTCAGTTCCGGCAAACTTTTTCCTGAAAACAGTTGCGATCCCTCGAGAGTTCCTCAGATCTTCGGTGACGCAATGGGCCAGAGCACAGTCCACTGGTTCCATTGTTTGGGTCACTCCACGGGCATCCAGAACTTCAGGACGCGCAACTGAGTCGTTCGTTCTCACGGTAGAGAGATATCTCACTTGCTGTTCTTTTGCTCGGCCATGGTCGCCTTTTCTTCCACAGCGATAATCATTTCCTCTCCTTTTAAAATTGCCAGCATCACTGCTCCTTCCAGAATGGTCACCATTTCCCCTTCTCCTGCTATATCTATCATCCTCTCCTTTCCGCCTCCAAGCAGGAGCAGCTGAAAGATTTGATCCATTTTCTTTCTCATTTATGATGGCTTTTTCTTCACGTTTCCTCTGTTCTTCAAGTTTCCTAATTCTCTTTGTCCCTGCCTTTCCTTTACGAAGGAAGAGCTCTCTACCTCTTAGCGTCACTACACCGCTCGACATATCAAGCTTAAGCCCGTATTTGACCATCAGGTCCGTGCCCAGTATGACGTCTTCATCTACTTCGGCCACGAGAGCGCGGTGCTTCAGAAATTGGCCTCCGACGAGGAAGGTGGCTACTGTCTCCCCGCAGACCTGGGCTGGCTGTCCTGTGGCCGTCCGCAGTACTCAAGTACTTGGTGAGATCTGTTCAGCGGGAACCGTCTTCGGGCTCAGTATTGTCATCGTTGCGCCGGTGTCCAGTAGAAGGCTTCGTAGTTGCCCGTTCACCATTCCATCCACATAGAATCTATTCGCCCTGCTTCCAATTAACGCTACTCGGATGGTCTTCTTGGAGCCTTCCGCACCACGGGTTGGCACTTGCCTCTTCCCTCCAACCCTCCTTGATTTTCCTTTGGCTTCTTGTTTCATGGACTGATGACACTTGTTTCTTCGGTGTCCCAGTTGGCCGCAGCTCCAGCAGCGTATCTCCTTGCGGGTCCCGAGGGCCTCCAAAACCTTTTTCACTATCTCCTCGACGCTCGGGACCGCAGCAGGCTCTGCTTCTGCTGCGCAAACTCGTGCGTGGACCCTCACTGACTGCTTGACAGCCTCAAACTCCATGGCCTGAAGTAAAGCATCGTCTAAAGTCTTTGGCCGGGCGAGTTTCACAGCTTGTTGTGTCTCCGGGTCCCGAAGTCCGTCCAGAAATCTGTCTACCGCCAGGCTCTCGTACACATCATCGGTGACCGATGGGTAGGCATTCCTCACAAGCCGGGCGACATCAGCTTCGAATTCCTGTAGCGTCTCAGTGTTCTTTTGGATCCGGTTTCTTAGTTTTGAGCGGTATGGCTGGTCCATGTGGCGGTGGCCGAACCGCATCTCCAGTTTTCTCACCAGCTTCCCGTATTTGGACCGCTCCGTCATTGGCATCCCCTGGAGTACTCCCAAGGCGTCTCCACGCAAGGCTAGGCACAACGTTGAAGCCTGGGTCTCTTGAGACCATCCATGGATCGAAGCCGCTGTCTCGAAGAGAGTCATATAATCCTCCCACGGTGTCTTTCCGTCGGACACTGGAATGATGTTGTGTGTTGGTGGCGTCCCAGCATTGGCAAGCCGAATGGTGTTGTGAGAGCTGCCCTCGGAGGATCTGTCGCTGTCGTCCTTTGGTGGGTGGCTCGTGCGTCCCTCAAGGGCTTCTACTCTTAACCTAAGTTCATTTTCAATCGAACAAACTTTTTCTCCTAATCTACATTCTACATCAGCTAACTTTTTGTCCACAGTCTCCATCAACTTATTTTCTACAGTACTTAGCTTACATTCTAGTGTACTTAAATTATCTTTAACATTACTTAACTCAGTACTTAATTCTTTTTGTACATTACCTAATTTGTTTTCAACATTGCCTAACTCTTTACCTAATTCATTTCTTACATTACCTAACTCATTACCTAATTCATTTCTTACATTACCTAACTCATTACCTAATTCATTTCTTACATTACCTAATTCATTTCTTACATTACCTAACTCATTACCTAATTTGTTTTCAACATTGCCTAACTCTTTTTGTACATTACCTAATTCAGCTTTAAAAGTTGCAGTTAATCTGCTCAAATCGGTCTCAAAATTAACGCTATCTGGGTTTTCCCCCGAATCTATAAAAAACTGGCGCAAACGCTGCTGCAACACAGTTTTTGATCCGGAGGTATCCAGATCGCGCTCTTTCAACTCTCGTCTCAAATCTGCAACTTTTAAATCATTTAATCTAACGCTTTGAGTAGCCATTTTCCAGCAGCCCAATAATTACAAAACAAATACAAGACAAACAATAGCAATTAAACTGTAATCCCACTTCTGACACCAAATTGTTACTGGCCACTGGGGGTATGACTAATCAAATCACAATTTAAATACTAAACACTAATTTATTTACAACTTAATAAATACAAATAGGTCCCTTAAGCTACTTAATCTAATAACAATTGTACTTAGGTCTAATTACACTAATATGTATATTACACAATACTTATCTTTAATATCTTAATACTAGATGTCACAATTATACATAAGAATCTATTACACTGACACACAGAGACTGTTACTACACTCACTGACACTGTTAATCACTGTCACTAACTCACAGACTGAACTGTCACTGACACTTGACTGGTTGATCGTTACTTGATCACTGACACATGGATACTGCCTGCTAGGCCGGAAGTCGGGCTATTTAAAGCTCCGCCGAACATTCTAGATCTGGCCAGATTACAGATCTAGGGCCTTCTGGGCCGCCGTGACCCTTCCAGGCCATTTGCCGCCTTTTTCGGCTACCTGCTCGCCCATGCCCACGGCACCACCAAATCTAGGCCACCCTGGCGGCCTTTCCAGCTACCTGCCCCCGGGCCGCCCAGGGTACCCTCAACCTCACCAGACCGTAACATTATTACTATGACTTGTCAATAGCATGTAAAAACCACTCATTACTTGCACTTCAATAGTCCTACATTAGAAGGCCTCTTTTCCATCTTCTTTTCAGACACCTTGGAGGATCATCGGGAATGGAATGAGGCAAGTTGGGAGACTTGCTAGAGTGGAGTCAAGTGGGTATGGCGTTTACTATGAAAGGATAGGTATCTGGTTTGGGCCAGATCAGCAACATATGGATCTTTAAGATATGGATCTTTAAGAATAAGTTCGTTTTTGACACAACAAGAACCATTGATGAATTTACGAAGGTTTTTGGTTTATATTAGAAGAGGAAGGTTTAGTGGAGCCCCAAAGCTCAACTCCGTATGTCCAAATGGGTCTAATTATTGTCATGTGAATAAGTCTTTTGTAATTTATTGGGATATTTTCAAGTATTTGTTAGAGCAGTTGGAAAAAACAAACAATTTCTTTCCTTTTAAATATGTTAGGTTCATTATTAAACCTACAAGAATATTTATATTTATATCTATGACAATGTTTTCTTTGATCCCTTGATTCTTTGATAATAATTGGTAACCCCTTAAATTCTTAGAGAAATGAGTTAGCTTTAAGGGTTCATTTACATTTTTAAATTACTCGTATTTTAGGAGAAAAAACTTGTAAGCATAAAAGAGGAGTCAAGTATCCATCGAAATATTAGATTCGTACAGGTTGGTTTGGGGAAAAGATATTTTTTTGTGTTGGGTGTAACTTTTAAGGCACTTTTAATTTTTAATTTTCTCTTGACAGTAGAGCAGTGAACTCAAACCTTTACAGTGAATCACTAGACAAAGTTTATTCCTTTTTGATCAACAGGAACCAAGCCATTTTGCTACATGACAATGACCTTGACATAGCACACGTTCTTGTTAGACCAAAAATAATCGAAACTGCAAGAAATAAGCATTGCGTCTCACCCTGCATACAACTCAGTTATTAAACCATCAGATTAAGGTTTCTTTAGATCAATGAAGGTCGGATCTATAAAAAAATGAAAATTAAAAGAGGGATGCTCAAATATCATTACAGGAAGAAAGATAGGTAAAAGTATTTAATGACACGGAGTTTACTTTGAAAAGTAGTACTCAGTAATGTTCAATTAAGTTGAGATTAAGATGGTGAGATACTAGACTAAACTGAGATTTAATTAGATCACATTAAGTTGAGAAATTAATGGGTTTGAGTGAACATGGAGTTCCTAATGAAAATGTAGGTAAGTAGTTCCAGCCAAATGTGAATTCCTGGCAATTATGGATTAGTGTATTTGAAACAAAATTAGGAATATTATTATTATAATATTATATTAAAAGGAAGCTCTATATAAGATGAATTTTAAGGTAAGAATGTGTACTTATAATGATTAACTACTTATTGCCTTTAACTGTGTCAGGTTTTCATTTTAGACAAGAAAAGATAGTAGGGTTTATTCAAGCCCGAAAGTATAACTCTCTTGGCATAATAAAAATAAAATAAAATTAACCCTAAGGCTCGTTGCACACACACCGGTTTTGGACGGCCGGTTTTTTCAACGGTCGTCCAAATTTCATTAGTGAACGACATGTCAAATAGTAACCTTGCATACACACCGACTTTTTTCCGGCCGGCAAAATGCCGGTGAGTTGCCGACTCCTGCCACTGCATTATAATTACTGTTTTATACACTATAATTACAAAAGCTACTACTTGTTTGAGTTACTGAATTGAATGAAACTATATCAATTTGTTAATCAGAAATTGTTAAAAGTTTTAGTCGAAAAGTCAAGAATAAAATAAAATTAAAATTCTACTAATTGTTTGACCGGTGAAAAACCGGTGAGTGTGCAAGCACTAGCACCGGCAAAATATCGGTCGGTTTTTTGCCGGCCGGCAAAAAGTCGGTGTGTGTGCAACTAGCCTAAGATTACTTTTTAATAATTTTTATTTTCGTGAAGTTTTTTAAGGATAATATAATGGAGACGGTAAGATGGCAGTGAATCCTTTATCCTTCCGCAATACATTCATGAGTAATAGAAGGATAAATGTCAATACGTGAACTACCCTACCTACCAACTACATCACTGACGTCAAAACCCAGTGGAGGTTGAGTACGGGAGTAAAACTTCTGTACATGGGTAGATAAGCATGCCATTGCTTAACTCATATACATATACATCAAAAAATATGTAGAGGCCCATGCAGTTTTAAGCAATGAGCTGAGTTATAGCGGTGAATGGAACATTTTATCAGTTTTTTCGAATGATCTTTTCCACAAGAAGGATTTTTTAATTTTTTTTTTTAATCCATTTTATCAATATTCAATTTTTGGAAAATGAAAAATGTAGGTTGAAATCGAGGTTTTTTTCAAGGAATATGATGAAACCACAACTCAATTAAATGGAGTCACATTTCCTGTTCATCACATTAATGAAATAAAATGAAAAATAAACTTTATTCTGGGACTTGCTGTCCCCTAAAAATCATAATAATGCACAATTACAGATATGATTGTCTGACAGTATTACTTTCAAATGAAAGGCTGCAGTAATTACGGCACATGTTGAGAGGAAAAAAATAACTAAATAACATAATTAACATATAATAAAATACAATAGCGTATGAAAAGACAAAACAATTCTCAATATTTATTTAATTATTTATACATTTGCGGAAGATTTTAGAGGCTGTCTAAAAGGTGTAAAAATATTATTTTTTTTTCAAATTATTAAGGGAAGCAGGTTTACAAATAGGAGTGAGTAATGAATTCCAGAAGGATGAAGATTTTTATAAGGAAGCAGGAACTATATAGGTTAAAAGGTATTGATCAAGTGTTTAACAAGTGGAAAGATGAACGCAGGGTTATTAAGTCAAGAATATGGGAGGGGTTTCAGAGATTGGAATAGGAAAGTATCCAGAAAGTATTGCCGTCGGAAATTTAAAATAAGCCACCCAAACTCAGAACATCGGCACGTAACATGTAAACGCCTGGGGATCCCGAAGATGAATCTAATAAAACAAAGATGGCTTTTAAAGACAGAAAATGTCAATGGAAAAACACTCATTCTAGTAGTTAGTTAATTAATTTATCAGAACAAACTTTTATTTTAATCCAACCAGACTAATATTCAGGTCAAATTAACCAGCAAGTAATAAGCATAATAATGATAAAAAAAAAATACACATTTTAAGAATAATGTTATTGTTTACTAATCAATTTACCAACCACTGGTGTGAATTGAAATGACACCCATACAGCACAGAGAAATGGTCGCATTGCGTGCCGGCTCAAAGAGACGAAGAGAAGCCCTTTGTTCACACCTGATCCCGATCTCTCACCACCCCTGTTAATATTTTAATGCAATGATTAATGTTTTCGTCCATTTTTTTTTTTTTTTTTTTTTTTTTTTTTTTTTTTTTATGAAAGGGTAAACCAAAAGATTGAACATGAACTTGGCCAGTTAATTTTTAAGGTATTATTATGAAGTTATTATTAACCGTTGGATAAAAAAAAAAAAAAAAAAAAAAAAAAAAAAACTGTACTTTAATATTAAAATATTAACCCAAAACTCTTTTTCAATTAAGAAGTTAGCAAAGTTTTTGGTTTAGTATATTAGTTGAATGGCTACCAAAAAGTATACAAACCGTAATACCCAACAGATAAGTAAAAATCAAATAACTTACTTTTAACTAACAAGGGGAATTTATGACTTGTAACTCATAGATTTAAATTCCGATTTTCGTACAGGCAGTAGGGACCTATAATAGTGCAGCACTAGAGTTATAGCCACCAATGAGCATTAGGAGCCGAGAAAAAATCAATAGAAAATATTGGCTATTAAGGTAAAATGATCGGTAGTTCTTATGGCAGATCTCATCCCGCTCTATAAAATGGAAGTTACACTTTTGTTTTTCCCTGATAATATTTTACGCTTATCACTTAACTAGTTATATCTCCCTATGCTTTCGATATTCTATTTTTATCGGTTTTTAGTCTGCTTATCTTTCATTAATGTCTTATAATATAAAATTTTATTTTTCATAGAAATTGTTATTAATTTGTTTAATTAATTTATAATAGAAAAATTAATAAGTATGTGCATCAATATAACTTTTTTCATAAAGATTATTCCATTAAATAAAAACTGCGTCAGTCAGTGAAATTAGGACTAGAATAGAATTAAAGGTTTCGAGTCACATTAAAGATTAAAGATAGTCACATTAACTAATGTAAAATCAGTTATTCACATCCCAATGATATCGTTTAAAATACAGGCAGAAATGAAAGTATTTTAATACAGTTGAGTTGTAGGATTTAAAAGGAGGTTTATAAATTTTTTTTGGGGGTTAATTTTAGTTTTTTTAATTTTTAAGTTAGGGTGTCAATAACTGTCGGGTTTACTATAAAATAAATTAAGTTTTCAAAAATTAAGTACTGCGTAGAATATTTGGCCCTAAAAATGATACAGAAATGGGAGAATTTAGTATGCTCCAAAATACGGAGCTGCAGGAGTTACATCCTAGTTTAGGTAATAGCAGCGCGACGGTTGAAATGAGCATGTAAAGTCGTTGGGTTTAGCAATGACCGGATTCCGAAAAAGATAATTAGTATTGACCGAAGTGTAGATAGGAGGATAGAGTCAGGGTCGATGTTGGGGATTTGGGCTTTAAAGAAGTTTAGAGGGAGGTGTGTGGTCAACGGCTAGTGGTGTCGACATCGAATTCGTTAAGACTTTATTTATTTAGGTTATTTAAAATAAAATTTTATTTTTATTTTACTAATGTTCGATTTTTATATTTTTTAATTTTAAATATTACTAAACTAATGTACCTATATGATCCCATGACATTAAAAACTAGTGCAGGTGTAGATATTTTTTGATAACGAGTTTAGTTGGTTTGGGGAAAAAAAAACATGGGAAGTGACCTAAAGAAATTTGACGTAATTTGTTTCTCCAATCTAAGCCCTTTATTTATTTATTTATATAAAATAAAAGTATAAAAAAATTATTTTTTCATAATTTCAAAAATACTCAGCCTCCATTGGATTTAGAACCAGTGGCACTACTAAGAGTGAGTATCTCAAAATCCTCTATGCATTTGGTTTGTATCAGAATAACTGGGGGAAAGACATGGTGCGGATATCCCCTCGCTTAGTACATGTGTCGTATATATGTGGTAGTTTGGTTGTACTGTATTTATTTTTTTTATTTTTTAATATTTTTGTTGTTTTTAAGTTATTTTATTTTAAATTATATATTTTATAAAAGCGCTTAGAGGTTTTTCACTTCTTTTTTTTTGTGTGTGTGAATTAGCATATTGTGTGAACAGATTCATAACCATTCCTATTACTTCTTGCCCAGGTTGAAATATTTATTAAATAAATGAAGTTATTTCTAAAGAAAAAAAAGATACTCGTGTCACTCCGTCATATGCGCATTTAAGTAGGAGAGGTTGATCCTTGATGGTTAATATGAGAGTTAACTATAAGTTTCATTTTTAATATTATTGTATCGGTTTTCAATTCATTTTTTCTTAATTTTTCATGATAATTAGTATTTTTGTATTCTTTTAAATATTTAATCCAGCATATAAGCTATGGTTGAAACCCAAATATCTCTATTGATTAATCTCCTAAGTGGCAGACAGTATTATTTTATAATGGAAAGTTCAAATATAAAATACAAAACTTGAAAAAGTATATCTATCGTAAAAAAATGATAACGGCTACTGTAATATGAAGGATTTAAATAGGTTAAATCTTTCGGCGAACAAAGAACTAAGCAACAGACCTTTATATAAGCCCTGATATTCGAGGAGAAGAAGGTGAGTAACTTTCTTCAGAGTAAATTCGCGATAAAAAGAAGCATCGAAGGGTGAAGAAAGGAAGAGATAAAACAGGGGGAAGAAGAATTGTGGTCGAGCTCACCTGTAGTTTCCATTTAGCCATCAATCGATTCCTTTTATTACACCCCCTCCTCTTCCCCTCTCCTCCTCCCTCTTCCCGTCCCTTCATTCACAATTCAATACTGTCAAAGGTTTTTTTTCGGGAGAGAGGGTGCAGCAAAAACGTTTAATCTACCATCGAACTGAATTATATCGGACAGTCCTCCTTCAGGATCGTTGCCAATGGTGGATTGTTTTTCTGCGTTAAAGGGAGGAACAGAGTGTTATACAACAGCAGGAATTCAGATCGAGTGATGCAAAGTCTAAATTATAATAATGTTCAAAAAGGAATAAACAATATACCTAGTACAGTAACTTTTTCACAAAAAAAAAAAAAAAAAAAAAAAAGGTGGTTTGCTGTGCATAAGTCAGGTAGTTCTGATTTTTTTTAAAAGTTGTGCTTGCGTACTGAAATCCTAGTTCTGGACCTGTTAACGCCACCACTCGCTGATTGGTAGTCTCAAATCTTCAACAATTTGAATATAATACAGTTTTCTTTAGAGCTAACCGTTCAGCTGATATTTTTGTTAAACCTAGACGTATAAGCGAAAACCATAAAATATCACAATATCTACCTCTTTCTGAGAAATCTCTCCATTTTTAAGCTACATATCTTATTGTCTGCTGAAATTGTAGCAACTTAATCTAATTTTTTTTTACAGCAATTATCTTTCAAAGACCAACAGTTACCAATTAGCGAGCGGCGGCGCTACAAGCTCCAGCCAGAACTTGTTTTAGTACACAAGCTTAACAATTTTTTTTTTTTTTTTTTTTTTTGATAGATGTACATATATATTGTTACTTCATTTTTCAACATTATAATATTTTCGACATTCGATTACAAAACTAAGAGACTAAAAGATTACTATTATCTTCCGTCCTCTTAAAATTTTGCTGGGTATATCTTTACATAATGGGGTGTACCAAAAAAAAAAAAAAAAAAAAAAAAAAAAAAAAAAAAAAAAAAAAAGACCCTTTCTTAAACAAATATTTGTATCATTATTTCTTTGATATAAAATACAATTAATACTCAGAGTATAGTTCATTGTTATCTACCGTCATTACCCATCTGCTAGCCAATTGTTCGATGCCACGCTGATACCATTCAAAGAACTCTTGGACAGCATTTTCAACTTACACAAAATTATCAATTTTTTCCCTTGAATAAAATGGGCCATGGATCGAAACAAGTAGTAATCCGAAGGTGCGAGGTCTGGACTATATGGTGGATGAGGCGGGAGTTCAAAACCATGAAGTTATGTAAACTTTTCTGATGATGGTTGAGGAGTAAGTTCGTGCGGGACCAGTCTGCAGGTCTTTCTCACCTTCCCCATGGAGAGAAGATGGAGACTAATAGTATCTTTCGACACACCAAAGACAAACGCAAGTTCGCGAGTACTTGTGGACGGATTTGACTCAATAGCTTCCTTCAGAACCTCATTAATATCCATTAATAGCCGCCCGGAGCCCTTCTTCCTTTCCAACGTCGTATCTCCACTTCTGATTTTTTCAAACCAATGCCGCGAAGTGCGCTCTTCAAGGACACCTTCTCCTTCATATTTAATAATTTCACGAGTTGCTTCAGCGGCTGTGAATTTTTTTTTCCCCAGTAATGTCTTAAAATTACGAGAATCATGTTTCTCGAGAATCATCAAAGACACTATCATGTTTCTTCTTTGAAATAAATAACTGAACTGAGGCTTTTTTTGAAGAAGTCCAGTGTCAGTAAACAAGCTGAGAGAATGCTCTAAAGGTATTAGTAAGTATTGGTAAATAATAAATAGCATTAAGATATTTACAGACTTTTGAACTCTGGAATCTGATAAAACGGTCATTTTTTTTATACGCCCTATAAGCTTTACATAACAACAGCTTTACATGTAGAAGTCATTTGTATTTATTGTATTTAAATTCTTATATATAAATAATAATTAATAAAATAAATATGTAATTCATATAGCTTTTTTGTTCATTTGGAGCAAGTTTGTTAAATTATCAAACCTATGATTGGTTTTATGAAAACCCGAAAACTTGATAACAGTGCCCTACAAACATTTGACCGCAAACTTATTTATGATATAATTTATCATAATTTGACAAAAATTATCATAATTTGACATTTATTTATGATATAATTTTAACAGGTATAATTTTAATTAACTATAAAATATCAGTTATTATGTTTATTATACATTACTTTAATGTCAACATTAAACAAAAATTTCATAAATATGACAAAAAGGTGAATATTAACGAGGTTTTAGCCATTGTAATAGGGCTATGTTGCAGTGCGGTTGACTAGACCTTTGGGTGTTGGAGGACACCAATGGGCTCTCCAGTAACATGGAAGTCCACTTAAAAACGCGCTAAATCAGGTATATCAAGACCTTGGTTCCCAGTATGGATGGTATTCCTCGGGTTTCGACCTCAATTTTATTATGCTTTCTCATTTGTACTTTTAGGAGGATTTATATTTTTATGTTTAAGGAAATTTATGATATAATAAGCCAGAAATCAATTATATAGTACATAAATACCATTGACTTTATATTTACTTATATAGCAGTTTTATAAAAAAGACATTTTATAAAACTAAACATAAATAAAACTTAAGAAAGCAGCAGTAAAAACCAGATGTGGAATTACAAAAGTAACCAGAAATTTTAAGTATTTGAGGGAAATAATATGTTACAACGATTCTGAGAAAGAGGGCATCCGAGAGAAAATCACAAAATTTGAAAAGTTAAGTTCCAAGCAGGTCAAATTTACAATAAAAAGAACTTCATGTCAAATGCAAAATTAAGGCATTACATCGTTGTGATAAAGCCTCTGATTTTGTGAGGTATGGAGGCCACCTACCCAAACTGGAAAAGCTGCTTGAAATAGAAAGGAGGAAAATCTTTGGGCCCAGGAAAACACAGGAAGGTTATAGGCGAAGATCTTTATATTAAATTAGTATTAGTACTCTTCTCAAACTGATGTCTAAATGTATACTTTTGATTATGGTTGCTTAAGACGTTTAGTTTTCTCAGGCATTTTGTTTTTTATATCAAATCTGAACAGATGTAAGATCTACGTTCCTTCTAATTCCAACACAAGGTTGGTTCTTTCTCATTTTTGAACAGTATCACAATCTCCATTTTAGGGCTGTGAATTGAATTTTCATATTTTGAACCGCTCTCTGGTGACATCTGACAGTCATATCAAGCTATATCAGATATCAGATATTTTAAAACGCCATAAAATTTAGTAAAATATGACTCTATGAGATATCGTTAGATTCGCTGTATAATTATAGATTGAACCTAATTTTACATTTATAAGGGTCAGATATGCTATATAAATAACATTTATACCACTTACCTGTCCAACTTTGTATAATTTTAACACATATAACCATATATATATATATATATTCCAGGTACACTCAGACAGTAGCTGTGTAGATCATCTCCTTTATGAATATCAGGTATTGAATAATAATGATAATAATGGGTTTTTTCCGTTTATAGAAACGGAACAAACCAACCAGTCATAGGGAAAACCTAGAGGACTAATCTCTATCTGAACCTTTTGCCTCTGCACATTTAGTCCACTCTAGAGTTATGTAAGGTGGATAAATAAATGTTTTTTTTAACAAAAAGCGGTTATTAAAATATACAGAATTACAGGGTTACATCGTATATGACTGAAAATGGACGAAGAACAATCTGTAAGAGGCTACTAGTCTATTTATACAAAAAGAATCTTGAGTCAGCACTTCCTGGATAGGTCAGTGGTTCCTGATGGTTTTCCTGTTTAGATTTCATAATTCGTTTATATAACTCGCCCCCCCCCCCTGAGATCAAGACGTCCTCGGAGTAATAATGAATGTCATAGTAGATTGAATTTGATGGCGTGGTTGCTAGCTGTTTACATCTTTCAATACATAATGTTATAATGTTGAATCTATTATTATACATTTTATATATATATATATATATATATATATATATATATATATATATATATATATATAATAAAGGAAACTAAAACTATTATTAGTATGGAATAAGCAATTGAAAAATGGTCTACAATTTCATAATTCGTTTATATAACTTAGGACCTGATAATTTTCAGAAATTTTTTTCGTTTTACATCCTTAGATGAGTATTAATCAAATTAAAGGTTTTGATGTTTTGAAAGTTATGTATGTTTTAGAACAGATGATAAATATTTAATATTTAAAACTTGTTTTCGAATAAAAAGGATTCCAATACAAGTGGCCATTAATTCATCGATACTAATTCTATCTAAAAACAATTCTGTTAAAGGTAAATGCTGTGAGGTGCCTGTAGAGGAAGGAGCTTAAAATAAAATATAAGGAATGTAGAAGGAAGCTAAAAATTTATATTGCAATAAAAGGATTTGTTGAGAACCCAAGAACTGGGATGCTTAGGCAAATGGTTTCTACATAATAGAAAACTATGTAAAGAATTTATTGAGGACGAAGATAATAGCAACCTTTTTGTCTCTAAGTGCAGAAATCGACAGTTATTATAAAGTTAAAATTAAATAAAATAAAAAATCAAGTAGCTCTGCCAAAAAAAGGGGGGGGGAGAGGTTGGTGCAGACGGTTGGGTAGGTCTGATTTTTTTCTTACGTAGTTTATTTTGTGCTTGTGTTCGGAAATCCACGTTTTAGAGCTTTTAGTGCCGCCAAAATATTAATAACATATTATACTATATTAATATATATGAAATCGTTAACTCTACAGATACATCAGATTTAGGAACTGTTAACAAATTATTTTCGACTTATACCTTTCTAAAATAAAGGCTGGAAATTCGTTGGACAGCTGAGCAGCGAAGCAGAAATGAGCAGCGCCAGTGTATCTATACCTTGTTAGGATTAATACACTCGAGGGAGCTATAACTGATGACGCGGTTAATGTCCCAACCAGGCCCTTCCACGAACCGACCAACCAGGACTTGGCTGACATCAACCAGCATCTATGGTCTATATTATTCACTTCACTTTGTACATTCCAATAACGGATATTACAATATTTATTTCATAATACATTTTAAGGATGTAGCAGACTTACTCTGTTTGCGAAAAATAACAGGATATTTTTAACAAAGTGTCGATAAAGGTTCATCCACAGAAAAATAATGCTGGTAATAAAAAACTATTGCACTATCTTTAGGTCAATATAAGAGGTCTGGTTTTATTTTTCATTTATCAAAAAGTAAGAAATATCTTTCAGCATAATAATATTGTAATGGAGTTTGGACTGCGATGGAAATCACTTATTAGCAATACACAATATCGATTTACCTACGATTGTACAGCGAAGAGAGATAATGAAAACTTTTTTTTTTATCTGTCTAACCTCTGACGACAAGTTATAGAGAGTCCGCATTGCTTCTTTCATCTCGCTTGATGATCATTCATGTTTTAAGCAGTGCCAAACGCTCAACAAATTAGTCCATTCACTTTCTCATTTTCACTATTCTAACTTAAAATATCATCAATATAATCACTGATCCAAGACGAGTTTAGATAACTAAACAATAAAATTTGACGCAGTCCGAATTTCAACCAACAAAATAATATTAGGGGTTGAATAAGGGGACTTTAGTCTACTTTGAATGGGATGAGACGGAACAGGGCTGAACCTGAACTGCAAAGTTCCAAGAATCATAGATCGTCAATCGATCTTCACCTCTCCTAACTGGTTCGACCACCCTGAAGAAGACCTGTAAGGCAGGTCGAAACGTCGGCACTCAAAAAAGATTTTTTTTCTTTCTCCTGACTACATCCGTGATCATATTCTCCTTATATTACTTAACAGTCAATAACAGTCACAACATATTTCTTATTGTTTTTTTGTAATGCTGTTAGACCACATTTAGAATTAGTACTTCATGAAAGAGACTGCTTACTATTAAATTTTTTATTTTTTTTATTTTCCATTTATTGATATTTACAACTGTACAAAATAATATACATCAAGTAAATGTTTTGATAATGAATATAATGGCAAGTAAATAACTTGTAAAGAACTTGTAAAGAACTACTCACTTGTAGCACTTCAATAAAATCTACACTAAAAGACCTCGAGCCCATCTTCTTTTCAGAATGCTCGGAGGATTATCAGGGCAAGTTGGGAGTCTAGTGGATTGGAGTGGTTATGGAGCTTACTATGGAAGGATATGTATCTGGTTTGGGCTAAATCAGTAACATATGGAACATTAAGATCTTTATGGATAAGTTTATTGGTCACAAAGTAAGGAGCATTGAGGATTTTTCGAAGGATTTTGGATTGTAAGGATTGGATACGAGATTAATTGGATGGTTTAGTAGAGCCCCAAAGGTCAACTCTGTACGTCCAAATAGGTCTAATCACAGTCATGTAAATGAGTCTATTGTCATTAATTGGGAGCTTTGAACATTTGTCTAGTAAATGTTGAAGTAATCTGTAACGACGGGCAGTTTCTTGTCGTTTTAGTCTTGTATGTGGATTCCAAGTTAGACGTTTGTCCAAGTAGATTCTTAGGCAGTGGATCTGTTCAACAGGGATTAGTGGAATATTACTATTAAAATAAAAATAAATTAACAACAATTAAAAGATAAAACTAGAATTCAAATTAACAAGTTTAATATTTTTTCACTTGACTGACACTCTTCTTTCACACTGAAGTAGGCCAACCAAGTACGCCAGTAACATTAGAAATAGTATTTTTCTTGTAGTATCTATATTATTTGCAATATTGTTGGACTCCTTCACATTCACCATCTCATTTATTAAATATATATTGATTGATTGATTGATTTATTAATATATAAGTACTTCATAATCATTTAAAGGAAGCTTACAAAATTTAAAGTTTATAACAGAGTGTACTAATAATATCAATAAATAATTTGTTATTAGAAAGGGGTGAATCGTAATTGTATTTACTCAATTCAAACACTATAATTGAATTTTAGATAATGGTTGTGCATTGTGTAACTCCATTTAGAACCATGAACTCCTACGGCTCACAACATAGGCCCCTCTCTGCTCGTATAGAAATATGATATCTGATGGGATTTAGGTCAGACAAAGACGAGACAACTCATAGCGTGCCTTATCCAATCTTCTCCAGCCACGGTTCCATTTTCAGATTGGGCTAGCTCTTTCCTCTGACCAGGTCAATTAACCCAGATAAGACTGAGCTTTAATGGTTTCGGAAGCATTTAAGAATAAAGGCTGGAGCTCCTGTATTAAGTAAATGAGCTCGGGCAGTTGCCAGTCGGGGGCTTCTAGCCCAGCGAAATTAATTAACGAAGTAGAATACCTTTGAGTTCTAGATCTGATCTACTGATTTATGTTACACGGCAGCCTGGATTTCGACTGTCTATGTCTTTATACTGAAATCTAGATCAAAAATGTAATCTGAGGAACTACAAATATTAGCTCCATTTTTTTCGGGAATGGGGATGGTCCCCTGAACAAGAATAAATAAAGTCTATCCAAATCCCGATGCTGCTGGGAGGGAGGGGGATCTTTATATGTTCCTTTTTTAATTTATTTGCTTATAACCCGAAAACGATGCGATGCATTAAAAAAAAGCTTTTTCTACAAAATAAAAGCTTAATAAATTTGCTACAAGTTTGGTCATATGCATTTTTACGAAAACTGGACTGTTTTCGTGCTACCGGCTCTGAAAAAGTTGTAATTTTCGAAAAAATTGTTTTTCACACGTTTTTTGCATATTTTTGTCTTCTAGATCCTCAATCATTTATTTTAGAGGAAAATCATCAGGATAAAACTTGTACAACATTAAATTCATTATAAGAATATATATCATGTGATAATTTATATTGAACATGTCGCAACATACAGCAAGATGTAAATATAATTATTTCTTTGAACAAAAAATCTTGATTTCTTAATTAAATTTCGATGTTACATTAAACGGAAACATAAACAGCTAAAATTTATACAATTCTATATTACACTAAACCCTTCATCAAACATTTCTCCGCGAAAACACGTATAGCTCCGAAACTATTAGTTCGATCCATAACTGATATTTTTCATCTAAAAGCTGGTTAAATTTACTATTAGATCCCACATACGAAATTTTGACCAAGTCCAGTAAAATACATGTGCCAGGACGCTAAAAAACACGTACTGTCGTGAAATTCAAGTTTTTTGCCACATTCTTTTCTATAGCCCTGAAACTACTCGTCCGATCCAAAATATCTTTTTTTTCATCTTGAATCTGGTTAAATTTAATATAAGACCATATATATGAAATTTAAGAAGTTTAAAATTGAACCCATAAAGTTTCCTCTTCCCCCCAGCGGCACCGGGACTTGAAGGGACTTCATTTGTTCTTGTGGAGAGGACCCTCTCCTACGCATTCTTGAAAAAATTGAAACTAGTATTTTTAGCTCCTCTGTTTTTCATATTTTGGCTGGACCGTAACATGTAGGAAATTTAATTAGTTAATTTTTATTTAAGATCATTTTATTTACTTTTTTTTTATCCAATAAACTACTTGATATAAAACAAAAGTAAAATGGGCAGTTGTTCTCAACCCATTGCTTCCACAACGAACATAATCCTTATCACACTAAAAAACAAACCATTTAAGTACATAAGGACTGAACCTATAAACTAAACCAAATCCTAACGTTAAAACTGTTGATTTGATTTATTGCTCAATTCTTCATCTTGGAACGAGTATTTTTTGAGGCATAGATAACATTGTAAAGTGGAAAATTGTGCAACTCTTCCGGCAACAAAGTCTATAGTTTACATGATCTCCTTTTCCCTTTTTTTTTTAAAAAAAAGCTCACATTAGTAGTCATTAGGACGCATCAGTAGTAGTAGCATTAGGTATGATGTGTATAGGAATTGGGTCACAAGAGGACGGGATGAAGATATGGGTTTTGGCATCAAGATTTTACTCTCAAACATTATAGAAGGAATGACAAAAAGATCCAAGATACCTTAAAGCGTTTTGAATTTACTGAGCTGGAATTCGACATGGCTAACTCGGTGGAAGTATTCAGGTTGATTCCACTCCAAACCATTACGGAACCGCCTTTTACAATTCTGTTTATGAGCTCAAGTGCTTTCTAAAAGCCATTCTCCTTCCCTTCTTCATATTATTTAGCAGATATAGATTTTATTTGTATATATATTTCTGTCACATTTAGAGTGTATATTTTATTGTAAGAAAAGCGGTGTGTTAGTCTTCAGAATGACTAAAATATGCAAAAATATATAATATATAACTGTCAGAAGTTCTACATAAACTTCCGTTAGTTGCAGGCCAGGACATACAGTTAACATCAGATTATAAACATATTTCGTTTCTTTTAATGAAATAGAAAATATATATTAATTTTCGGTAAAAAGGAAACCTGGCTTGTTTACTGGTACATTCATTAGGACGAAAAAAAGTTGCGCAAAAGCGTTGGTATCACAATTGTAATAAAATGAGTCGGAAAAAAATGCCCGTTTTCTTTGAAAATTCGTAATCTCTCTGTTTTTTACATAAGGGAGCTATAAATTGTGATAAGAAGTCTATGTTTGATTCCATTTGATGACAAGCATGCCCCTATCGGGGCTCAGTACTTCTTTATCTCACATTTTTTTATCCCACAACGATAAAGTACGAAATTCTCGTAATTTTTCTCTACTATTGGAAACGGAAGTTTTCATCAACTAAGGCTGCTTGTTTAGTATGTGAATTCGAGGATGATGAATCTTTAAACCAAAGGTCGATGCGAAGGTGGTACCAAAAATTTAATATAAGAAATTATGATAAAGGCGTATTTCAGTAGTCAACGAGGAAGCTTCAGCCGTTCTTTATATTGGAGCTCTGCATTTTTGGTTCAGTGATACATCTTGTTTCTAAAAGATAAAGCCAGGTCACACACCTCTTGCAATCTAAAAATAAGAATTAGGTAAATTGGATTAAACCGAGTTTAATCTAAGACATAGTCTAGAACTAGCAAAATCAGACTACTACTCGTTCAGGTCTACATTTCCTTCTTGGAAAAATAATCACTAATTCGAATAGGGTTAAAAATGTTGTTCGCAAGTTTTTCGATTCAAAACACTGAGAGAGATATCTTCTAGAAATTCTTTCTAATAAAGTCAAACCATTAAGTATAGTGATTTATATTTATATTTTGATTATTAAAAATCATGTAAGTAGTAGAAAAAAAAATCTTTGCCTCATTATAAGAAAAATATGCAATCAATCATACCTTAACTACTGATGTACGAGTGGCTTACAGCAAATAATGGGTCCAAATTCATAAAGTGCGTCTTCTAAGTTTTCGTTTTATTTATTCTCTTAGAAATCAAGTTTAGGCTGAGACCGCAAGTTATTTTTCAGTCGCAAGATTGCTTAGTTCGCACCAACTTTCCAGAAGCTTAAAAATTAGGAACTACAAGATTATAAATCTACCAACAGTTCTTTAAGGTTGCGAAATCAAAGCCTAAAAATTTGTTAATATAAATTACTAGGTAGAATATTTTACCTTAAAAAATTTGAGTATACTGGAGATTTTAGAAAGTTCCACAAAGAGGAATTGCGGGACATTTATCTGGTAAATTTTTGAGGTAATAGTGAAGGATAAAATGGGCAGGTAATGTCATCGAATTTAATAATAACCTTATTCCTAAAAATGGTTGAACCGTCGGGTAAACCCATCTTGTGGATTAGGGGTTAGATAGGATGTAAGGTTGAAGGAGTGTGGTCGGAGATTAGTGTCGGCATCGAGCTCTTGCTTTCCCTAAGCTTTTTTATTTATTTATTTCTCAGTTTTCCGAAATAAAAAAAAATCGTGAAATCTGTTACAACTCGTTTCTAAAATATCAATTCGCTAATTAATAATTTAGTCTGTTTGAAGAAGCTGACTTCATTATGTCTACAGTGGTACCCGGAACTTTATACAAGCTACCGGAGATAGAAAGGGAGCATAAATTCAAGAAAAAGACGGTTTGATAATTGGAACGAGTTTAGTAAGCCGTCCCAGTAGATTTACAGTCCGTTTTTAAACCTAAATAATAAAAACCCAAAGGGGTTTTAATAATTTAGGTAGATCTTCTGGAGTCGTCCGAGATCCACTTCTAATAAAATACTTGGTTTCTTTGAAATAATAATTGTTTATTTGTGTTAAAATTTTAATCAGTTATGAGACGGTAGCAAAAGTTTTCGATTCTCGATGACGGTACCTCGGTTAAAAATAAATTTATATTACATAAAATAATCGATAAAAGAGTTATATAAAAATATCAAATCTAATTAAAACAATTACGACCCATGAAATAAATTAGTGAGCAGCAAATAGCATTTATTATCCGCAAAATACAATATATTCAGCAAGACCTAGATGAAATCTGTCCCTGGGCATTCCTGAATAAATTGGCTTTAAATGCAGCTAAAACTCAAGCAATTGCAATAGGATCCCATTACCTCCTTCGATCGAATACCAACTTCCCTACTTTATTCCTAAATGGTCGCCCTATAGCTTTCCTCTCCTCTGTTAAAAACCTAGGTTTAACAATCGATGAAACCCTTTCCTGGAAACCCCACATTGCTCAAATCTCCCGACGATCGATTGGCATCCTAAAATTATTCCACCGTTCCCGACACCTACTTCCTCTATCCACACGTAAACGTTTAGTATCCTCCCTCATATTCGCCCAATTTGATTATAAATGTGTGATTTATGGTGGACTCTCGATGGTTCTTGAAGATAGATTAAAGCGAATCATGAACTGCTTCATAAGATTTGTTTTTGGAACCTCGAGACGCTCTCATGTGTCCCATCTTTACACCGAGTTAAATTGGCTTTCCCCTTCCTTCCGTATAGATTACTACATTGCTCTTCCAAGTTATTAACACTCATAACCCTCCGATTATTCACAATATCCTACATTTCAAGTCCTCAATCCGATCATTGCACACAAGGTCCCGTCTCTCCAATCTATACAACCCATCCTACAGAACTACTGCTTTCCAACGTTCCTTTCTTGCTCGCTCCGCTATTCTTTGCAATTCTCTTCCTCCTTCTATTCGTAATGCATCCTCCCTCGGAGCTTTTAAAACACTCCTCTTCCACCACCTTTCCTCCCTCCAGTCGGATGCTATCTAATTATATAGATGCTTTAATGAATTTCACCCAAGCATATAAGATATAAAAATTTAGCCAGTTTAAACAATCTTCATACGATAATGTTTTCTCTATCATTGAAATAATCTTCATTTTTATTCTGTTTTCATCATCATTTTTTTTTTCGTCATCCTTTACTATATTCGACATCAGAAATATATTGTTTAGTCAGTTTCTTATATAATATTTTTTTTCTTTTACTGATTGTAAATATAGTTTATGTATGTATGTGTTTATATATGCGTATAGATTTTTTTTTTCATTTTATTACTTATTTTATTGTAAAAATGTATTTACTTTTAATTGTGTTATTTTTATTATCTAATTTATAATCTCTAGGCCAGATATAACTTATGTTCTGTCATGTAAATATTATGCTTACGGGACTTTGTCCCAGAATAAATTTTTTTTCTATTTCTATATAAGTTAACTTCAGTTCAAAAAATGTACTAGAAATAATTCATATTATTAACCATTATTTAACAAAATAGATATTGCCAAGGTCTAGGTTTCATTAATTACTTAAGGAATCGTATATGCTACTATAGCCTTTCACTGAACACTGTAGATGGGAGGATGCTCTGACATATTTATCTGGATGTTAAATACTACTTCTTCGTTTTACAATAGCGAATACATATCTCCAACAATTTGACGTTTCAAAAGAATGTTATAATTCTTTACCGAGAGGTGTTAATCAAGTACACATATGAAAAATTGTTCTCTTATTATAAGATATAAAATATAACTATTTAAAATTAAATATCTTTTACTTTTTTATCGTTAAAAAGAATCGATATATGTATAATAATTACATAATCATGTATTACATTACTATCTCTTACGATATCGATCGGTTCCTAGGAATCGACTTTGGGTCATCGATTCTTTTCCCAAGAATCGAGAATCGATATATCGCTAATTTTAATCTGTGTTTTTGTTTTCAGACACTTAATATTCACCCTTTTTATTATTTTATGACTTTAAAATTAAAAAAAAATGTGTCAATTTTTTATTTACATTAATAATTTTTTTTTATTTACATTTATAAATTATTAACATGTTAATGAATCCAGAACTATAAAACGTATTTTTTCTCTATCAATGCTTTTGTAAAATCAACTAAATCCAAACTTTTTCAAGAGTGCTTTGAAGAATATAAAGACTGGGCTAGAAAAGGTTACACGCGAGAACGAGAATCGAATTCCCCCCTTGATGTTGACCAAGATGAAATGACGAAGTTGAGAGATGAAAAGAAGTTTTTGTCGATGAAGAGAAGCTGTCAAGGGAGCGGGAGCCTAGCCAGAGGGGAACTTCGATTGTTTCTTTGACCGCTGGGCTTACTTGGGGACTAATATTACAGGGGATCGGAAATTAATACAGTTCTTGACCAAACATTTGTTATAGCAGCAAACACCAATTTATCCACCTTAATATTTTACAAGATTCTGAATGAGTTTCCTAAATTGAAAATTATGTTTACCTAATCCATATTAAAATATAATGATTTGGTGTTCCACCTTGAATAGCATTTAATGTCAAACCTTCATACCGTATATAATAATGCTCCACCAATCATTCATGTCCCAAATTACAGATTACATTTTTTTAATACTCACGGTACTTAATAAAATATTAACATTAGTTATTAATAAAATATTTCAGCAAGCGTCCGATGGATAGGCTTCAATAAATGTATTTGGTCCAAGCTTTCAGAATATTAAGGCTTTAAAAGGGTTCTGTGTTAAAAAAATATAAAAAGAACCATTGTTGGGGAAATCAGCATCGAAGTTTCGACTTCAAAAAGCCTAATCATTTATTACAATGTTCTTAAAAATAAAAGAAATTTATAATAATTAATTTGTTTTTAAATGATATGAAAAAATTAACTTTAATCTGGGACTTACTGTCCTCTAAGAATAATAATAATGCACAATTGCCAGTACCAATGGTTTGGTCGTATTATTTACAAGTTAAATATTTCAGTAATTACGCCATACCAGCCTCCAAAAACACAAAAAGAATACATGGATACGAATGGTAAAGGAGGATATGAGTCAACAGGATCAAATTTCCGGAAATGGTTTAAACACAAATTAATAGGCGGTGGTCAGATGAAAGTAGAGAGCATCAGGCTGAGGTAATGAAGAGATTTTGGAAAGAACGGAAGAGCAAGAAATGGATTGTTGAGCGTGGTCCACAGATGACCGAACTCGTAAGAAAAAGAATTACGGCATACATTTTTGACAGGAAAAAAAAATCAATAAAATAATAATAATAACATAAAATACAATCGTATCTGTATTAAAAAAAAGAAGAAAGAATTAATGTATAATTATAATAATTTTAAGCATTTACTTTATTATTTACATATTTACGGCAGATTGATTGTCTGAAAGGTGTAAAAATAAATTATTTTTAAAGGAAGTTAGGGAAGCTGATTTACGAATAGGAATGGCTAGGGAATTCCAGAAGGTGGTAGCACGAATGATGAAGGATTTGTCAAAGGGAGCAGTTCTATGTGAGGGGATATTAAGGTTAAAATGTTGGGATCTGGTGTTTAGGAGGTGGATAGAAGTACGTAGAGTTAATAAATCAAGAATATAGGAAGGTTTTTGGTTGTTGGAGATTGGAATAGAAAAGTAACCAGAAAGTATTGCCGGGCGAATTCAGGAAATAGCCACCCAAGCTCAGAATAAATTATCGTAAACCAGTGTGATACCCCATCCATGACGAGAATGTGCCATCCCCGTTTTGGTTGCGTTTATTCATCCCGCAGTTAACTAGAGTAAAATATACTATAGTACTATTGTCTCAAGGTATAAAAAGTATAGTATTAGTGGTTGCAGTGTTTAAAAAAAAATATGTAAATAAGATGTTTGAGATATGAGCTAATAGGAATATAAGAAGTTTGACGGGGCTGAAACGTTCCACCTTTTTTCGTTATTTTTACACATTTTCATAAAAACATTTAATATGCATTTATAGGTTACATAAAATAAAATCTGGACTAACTAAGGCAACGTTCGGCACACAGGAGAGGTCTAGATTTCGAATAAAAAGTTTAACTAAATTATCAGGTTCTATCAATATCGGATAGAAGAATTTGGTTTCTTAATAGCCTCGCTCTTACTTAAAAAATAATTGAAAGTGATTAGACAACCGTTATCCGTTGAATTGATGAAGGGGACACGATGAAGTAAATGGCACTTTATAATACATTGCTTAAACCTACCCTTTAAATCTAATCCATTTATAATTACAAACCGTATCTGCGCCGTATTCATACAATTGAATGATATTCCGAAAACCGGCTTATCAATTAAGCCTTTTTGGGTTATGATTCGTTCTGTTGGTAAATGCTAAGTCTCACCTAAAAGCAATAGTGATATTAAATTTCAAACACAAACTAAAGTTTAATTTTACCTTATGGAAACTTCACTGTCTGAAAATCAGTTAAGGGAACATAAGTATAAAAAGTACTATACTACACTTTTACTATCACCTGACATTATTAATTAGCAGTATTTACAATTGTCATTATTTTTCTATCATCTTATATTTTGTCATAAACCTTATTTTTTTTATTTTATTCTGTACTTCATAGGCGAATTGCACATTATTCCCTCTTGATAATTATTTAAAAAGCCCTTCAGTATTAGTTACATCTTTTTTTTTTTTTTTTTTTTTTTTTTTGTTTATCTCTGACGAAGGCTTAAAATGTCAGCCCGAAAGTTAGCGCATTATAAGTATATTAAGTAGAACCTCCCTAATCAGGCCCATAAGGGACCAACGAGTAGGGCGGAACGGCCAAAAGGTCGAATTAACCGGAGATTTCCATAATGCACGTTTTTCTCATGGTGTTAAAATAAAATTAGAAATGTTAAAATCAAAAATTCTCTGTCTTGATAAGTTAAATTTATTTTATTGACAGCTACGTCTGGACTCACCTTATGAGTAGTCTACGTGAACAGGAGAATAAATTTCATGCTTGCATAGAGAATAAAGTTTTTCCAATGATTTATATCTTACGAAGGTTGTGATAATGCCTAGGTGTGTAATATAAGTGTCTTCTGTGAAAACAAGGAAGCGTGAGCTATGATGGTTTTTAGATCTAATAGTTCCGTGCCGGCTGCAGCTGCTGGGCGAGATCACGCCAGCTAGGTTCTAGATTGGCCGGGCATAGCTCAACGTCTAGGTTGAAAAAATGTCGACATACCTTGAATCCTTCTATGAAATGCTTAGAAATAACAAAATCCTACACGTCTTATTCTTTTTTAAAGAGAATACCTGTTGCATGCAAGTATTTTATTTTTAATAACCTTGCGACGCAATGGGCTAAGAAAAAAACAAAAACGAAAAAATTGATCGGATTCCATTTTTTAAAAAAAATTAAAATGGCCAATGAAGATTTTCGAAATCAAAGGAAATCATTTCTTAATATGCTCGATAGTAAAATTTTAACTTTGATGGAGAAATTAAAAAAAACTAAACAGGAATAACATGATGTCAAAAACCCTGTCATGAAGGAAACTGGAATACAAATAGTGTTGAATTTAACAAGCCTTATTTATTTATCACTTCGACTAATCTCTTTTAATAACCTACAAGATATATTTTCAAATAAAATGGCAATTTGCTGTCCCACCACTTTTAAATAGTGTAAAAAAATATTATATCCAATATTTCACTGTTGCTGATTTTACCTTGTCGAGTTCATTTGTTAAAATTAATGAAGGCTTTAGAACTTTATTTTTTATTTTGAAGAGAAAAGATTTGCCCAGTCGGGATTCGAACCCGAGTCTCCACTTTCCTAGCGTTTCTTTCTTTCTTTTCTAGAGTCTCCACTTTTCCCTGGTTCGGATACGAGCTCGGTGGCCTAGTGGATAAGGCACCACGCTAGAAAAGTGGAGACTCGGGTTCGAATCCCGACTGGGCAAATCTTTTCTCTTCAAAATAAAAAATATATTAATCAACAACAATTAATTATTTCATAACTTTAGAACTTTAATTTCAAATGTTTAATAAAATAAAAAAAAAAAAAAAAAAAAAAAATATATATATATATATATATATATATACATATCATATATTTGGAAGATCGTTGGCCAAGGAAGTATCTCGAGTAAAGAGGTTCATTTTGAACCTATTTAAGGTCACTTACCTATATACAAAGTCTTACGGGATTTTTTTAATGATTTTTTTTTTGTAAAAATTGCCTAAATCAAACATATAATTATAACTTCGTTGTTGACTGATAATCAAAGCCATTTTTTTTTTATTATTACTGTGTAATTATTCCGTGTAAAATAAAAAAGATTTGATGCAAAAAACAAATACAAAAATAAAATGGGTGATCGTTAAATCTTGTTAAAGGCAAAAAAACAACAACATGTTTTTAATATAATTTGGATTTGGCTGTTTACCTTACTTTTTTTTTTTTTTTTTTTTTTTTTTTTTAACCTAAACTTGAAGTTCTTAATTTTTTTTTTTTTTCCTTTAACATGATTTAACGATCTCCCGTTTTTTTGTATTTGTTTTTTGCATCAAATCTTTTTAATTTTACATGGACAATGTATTAGTAATTACAGCAAAAAAAAAAAATGGCGTTGATATATCAGTAAACAATGATGTTATAAGGCATAAATGTTTGATTTTGGCAATTTTTACAAAAAAAAAATCATTAAAAAAAAACGTGATTTTGCATATAGGTAAGTTGCATATGAGGTAAGTTAAATAGGTTCAAAATTAACCTCCCTACCCGAGATACCTATTTGGCCAACGATCTTCCGAACACCATTTATAAAGTTGAAACTGTGATAGCTAGTAATTAAATGTAGGTACTAGCATCTTGTAGTGTTGATGTCGCTTAGACTAAAAGCTGTTACAGGGGCTCAAACCTATCGATAAATTTAATATTTAATTCATTTTTTCTACATGTTTCTCTTAGTCAGCATTAAGTGTGAACATATTTTTTTATGTTAGCGGCAATTCAAAATAAATAAATTAATTTATTAATAATAATTAAGGATTATTGAAAGACATTCTTAACTGATGTTAATAACTTTTTTTTTTTTTTGGGGGGGGGGGGGGGGGGGTAGTAAAGACCATGAACTTTTTAATAAAGTGAAAAAAATGGTAACGTATGTTAATTTTGAAAAAAAAAAAAATTAATTCCTCACATAAAATTTATTACTATTGCTCTTCCTGGGATATCACTTCAAATAAGCAGCATAAAGAATCCTTTACTAAAACCTGAATAAAAATAATAATTCTGACCGGGTACAAATTCGGTAACTTAAGTTCAATTATTAAAAGTTGTATGTCTCTTAAAATACATTAAAAAATCATCAAGGTAATTTGACGAACCAATTCAGGTATATATTTTCAAGTACTATGGCAACATCCTAGTATGTCACATAACATGAATAAGTACCATTTTTTTTAAAAAGATGTTTGGGTTTTCTGGAAAGCTTTTATTTGAAAATGACCTATATACATCGTCACCGAACACATATCTTTAATTAAATAAGAAATTGGTCTAATATCAAAACTAAATTGAAATCTCAATCCAAAAATCTTTAAATGATTATTGTTAATCTACAGCATATATAATGCCGGGGCTGAGCGAAATCTTAATTATTTAACATTGAATCCTAATCCACCGAAATATACCAGACAGTATCCTTGTAATGGTAAGGTTCAAGAAAGAGGAATGATACACTATATATATAAAAAAAAAGAAGCAGTTGGCACTAGGACAACATTATGAAAACCAAGGGCTTAGATGAATATTGAATACTGAAGCCTTGATAAATGGATGAGTGAAATACGTGAGGTAAACGAGGTATCGCGGATATACTGCCAGCTTGGGGTCTTGTTTGCCATCTTATCGTATTCAACGGGGCTTAGGCATTCTTTGTCATTATTAATGGTGTGTTTGAGGAGAGGAGGACACCATCCCCATCCTCAGGGTATTATAGACATAGTCGGTGAACAGTGTCGGGCTGAATAGAATAAATAATCTCATAGCACTATGATCTCATTCCAAGGAGGATTTGGGACCTCAACATACCATTAATACTCCCTCCGTTCGTTCCATACTTTTTAAAAACGCAAAACAAGTCCGCATAAACAGTCCACTTCAAACAGTAATAATAAAGTAAATAAAAATATGTATTTTGATTTAACCCAACGTTTTGGAAAAACAAGAAATGTCACTGAAACGTTTTATTATAAAATGTATATGTATGACTAATATTGGTCTTAAATTAAAGGTAAAAATGAAAGAATACTTTATATACGTAAATGTTTCTTTTTTAATACGCCCACAATGCGGAACTTCAGGAGTATAATCCGATACACATAGTTCAGGTAATAATAGCGCAACGACTAAAACAGGCTTGTAAAGTCGTTGCGTTTTGTAATAACCGAATTCCAAAAAAGGTAATCACATTTTAGCTGTCGCACAGAACTTTGTCAATGGACAAAAATAAAAAAATAAAAAATCGAAGTTTTTTTTATCGAGCTGTTTACCTTTTGATATTCTTAAATATACCTTAGACAACTGTTAAGTATGATTATTTCATTGTTTGCATATTCGTTTAAGTCAATACAATTGAAAAACTTCAGGAGAATTTTCGTTTTACAATTTATATCATATTAGCCGCAAATTATATTTTGTTCCATTCACATCTCATTGGATAAAAAATAACTATTGTTAACAATGCAATATACAGGTCGAGGTATCTATTTTAAAATATACTACTTTAATTGGAGAGCTGAGCACTTATTATATTCATTGTATGCGTGTAAAGTTTCGTTGGCCAGTTTGAAAATTATTCCAACTTTGAAGTGGCTTTTAAAAAAATCCTCAAATATCCTTTTGTAGTTTTTGCATATTTTTGTTGCTTGGTATGTAGGCTTTGATTGGCCATGAATTTTAACTGCGCCGGCCTGTTGCGGTTTTATTATCTTTTTTTTGTTAAGAAAGCAAAAATTAGGCCAATGGCCAGTTTGCTGAAATATGTTTTTCCCACAAAAATCAGATCAAATCAGTTAGCTGTAGTTCACTTATAAACTACATTCGTTTAAGGACGTGGAAGAGTCTAACCACCGATTGGAAATAGAAACATCTACAATTAGTCGGTTATTTTGCTTCAACTTCAATTAAAAATTGAATGAGGTCAAAAGGAGTCGTAATATATTTCGTCGGGGATATGCCTCTTGACTTTAGCAGGAACTTCAATTGCCAACTATTCCCGAAATCAGTGCAGTCAAACCAAGACCAAGCCGGACACGCGGAAGGACGTAAACCTTTTTTGAAGAATCTTCCATAAAACCAGAAAAAAAAAAACGAGTAAAGGATCTTGTTCTGAAAACTTCATCTGTTGAATTACGTTTTCCTGCAGAGATGTCTGGACAATATTTAGTAGAAGAACGAAATCGATAAGTCCTTTTCCAGTTCTAGCTTTATGCATGGATTTATGTATTTCCGATAGAAAATACGGTATGGTTTGTATAAGGACTGCTTTCCTAGCTTCTATTCATTAACTTTTACGAAAAATTCCCTGATTTCTAATAATACTATCGCTGGTGAAGTTAGCGCTTGGATAAATTTACAAGAACTTCTGCAACTAGTAAATTAATAGTAAAAAGCGTATTAAAAATTGCAAGTTTGGAGAAGGGTAATGAGTTCAAACTTAAATTTAAATGGGGATTCGATAACAGTTTCGGTCATAAACATTATAAACAATTGTTTAAAAATGCATCAAGCATTGATGAACATCTTTTTTTAACAGCTATGGCGGCTCTGAAATTGGTAGAAGTGAGGAATGGAAATGTTACTTAAAGGTAAACCTGCGTTCATCGTCGACCATGTATTACAAACCCATAAAATTAATTTCAAAAAAGGAACTGCAGATCCAATGCATGACGAGAAAAAGCAGTGAAAGATAAAATTTGCCACCTCGAAACCTTTGAAAGCGATCAAATTTACACAGTAAGTTTTGAAATGTTCACAATGCTGGATGGTAGAGTTAATAAAAACAATAAAAATAAAACCAACGTTTTATCAGGAACAAACGCCATGTTTGTGTTTCATTTGCGGGGCTAGCCCAAAGGAGACGAACATTGAAAACCGTCCATCTGATGATGAGCAAAAATATAATAATAGTATGGCCTGATATGGGTAGGTGCCTACTGTTGAAATAAAAAATAAGCAATTTACTTTAATTAAAAAAAAAAAACATTAACTACGTATCTTTTTCATTAACTCAAACACATCCTAATGTAGCTCGAAACGCAACATTTACGCTATTATTAAAAACACTCCAAGAATTTCATTTTACTACAATAGGAAAAAATAAATTGCTTTTTTTTTTTTACAATTATCTTGCCATAACTTTTTATAGGTGCATTTCCGGACCCAAGTTCATAGGAAATTTTTTGTTCAGCATGTAATTTTCTATAAGGTTTTAAGGGTTTGCGAATTTTGTCCACCCTCACTCCATGTTCGAAGCACTGTGTGTCGGTTAGAAGACCGAGGGGTAGACAAGACGTTGATGGGAGGTTTGAGTCAGGGCTGATCTTAGAGATTTGGGTTTCGAGGCAATCGTTGGAAGGTGTGTGTGTGCTGAACGGCTGGTGGTGTCGGCATTGAGCCTTCGGGTTCGCTACGACTTTATTTATTATTTTTATTAATTTTAATGTTATCAATAACTATTTATTTATTCCTAATATACCATTTATTAAAATACAGTTCATAAATGTGCTTTTAATCTTTCAAAAATTCAGTTTTATTGTGTTAAATGATCCAAATAAGAGCGCAATGAAAAAAAAAAAAAAAAAAAACTTACAACTAAAAAAAAAAAAAAAAAAAAAAAAAAAAATGTAAATATGAAACTGGTTGTAAAAATAACAAAATATATCTAATTTGGAATAACCAGTCTTCATACACTATCAATACTTTTAAGTGAAGATTTTAATCTGGACTTCTCAAGAGAGTAATAAAACTTAATTTTTTTTTTTTTTTTTTTTTAATTTCTACATTCAATTAAAATTAATTTCATTATGTCAAAAGATTCAAATATGAGCATATGAAAAAAACATAACATTTTTTTTAACATATTTTAAAACTATAGTTTTATTCACAGAATAAGAATGAAGAAATCCAATATGCTCATAAATTAGCAAACGATTAGGTATAATCATTATATTAAATAAGATTTGAGAATTTTTTAAATTAATGTCACAAAAAAACAGGTTAAAACTATTTTAAAAAAATGAATTATTGAACTGGTTGTAAGAATAACAACAGATTTATATCTAATTTGGAATACCCAATCCAATGAGAGAAATTCCTTTAAATAGACAATTTATAAATATCATTTTATAACTATAATTACTTTATGAACATAGAAATACAAATGGAATATTTTATTTTAAAATAATAATCCTGTTTATATACCTGATACATTAAATTAATATTTATTAACATCAATTTAACTATAATTATTAATTTGTTTTAAAAATAAATGTAAAAATATATGTGGGCTTTAATTTCTGCTAAGTGGTAATGAACATACTTTTTTTTTTTTAGGTATTTTTATAAGTATTAGATAAAAATTATACTAAATAAATAAGGTGGAATAAGAAGGAATTATAAACAAGGACATTTTTATAATACGTAAATAAAAATCCTTTTAGAAAGTACAAAATATGCTAAATAAAAAAAAAATGAGCTGGCTTTTAACTAGAAAATTGGTAGTTTTCAATTACAGCTTCTTCATTTAAATTACCGTCACACTAATTTCACGCTAAATAAAACATTAAAAATATAGAAGAAAAGGGTTACTCATTTATTAAATTTGTTACTTTGAATAGCCTGCTTAAATTCTATGTTCTGAAATGAAATTAATTACTGCATAATATAAACTAAACAGCTTCATTTTATCCGGCAAAATTGCGAAAAGTTAAGAGCAACTGCAATTAATAAAACTCCTTTCCTCTTAAATTATGTTCACGCTCCTCAACTTCAGTAACGAGATAACAAGCTCTTTCGTAAAAAAAGAGATCAAAGGTCTCCTCTTTAGCTCTAATATTAAACTAAAAATTTTAAAAAGAAAAACCAAATTATAAATTCGCTGCTAATAAAAGACTTTTCTAGAAGTGCGGTTCTCCATGAAAATTTGACTCAAAGCCGAAACCGAATAACAACTCTACAAAGCTCAGCTTGCAACCCACAGTGTCATTAAAGCAACACACTTCAGAATTCTTTAAAATATTAGAAGAAGCCTTTGATATCTATAACTTACAAATCTAAATAGAGACGTACAACTTAGTTATTTACAATATTTAATAAAACAAAAAATTGAAACTGTAGAATGGATTCAATTACACGATTCCTAAACGCGAGTTTAGATCCCGAACGTCTCACTTTGCTTCTCAGGAATGCCAGTGAGTGGAAGACGTCACATCTTCATTAGAGGCAGAAATGTATGAGAGTGTCTTACTCGTAGAATAAATATTTGAGATATTTTATAAATTGAAAGAACTTTCCTCCTTATATATTATTATTATTATCTTTCTCTATTTCGCTCAGATTTTATAATTACGAAGTGAATCATGATTTAGTCTATTTTTGAACAATTAAGTAGAATATGAAGTGGATATATGTGTTACTTGTGAATAGTCGGTTGAGTAAATTTTGTTTGTTGTACATGATAGTAGATTTTGGGATATGGGTATCACCAGAAAGCTATTATTTTTCTCTTTATTTGCGTATATTGGACTTTGTGATGAGGCTATTGCATAGCTGAATTCAAATTTGTGAATCATTCTGGCAAAATTTGCTTTTCTCCAACGACACACAAAATACAATCAACCGACTATTCACAAGTGCCGCAATTATATCAGTCATATCAATTCAATATGTTTCAGGAATTCACCTTCCTGTTCTACTTTATCCGAACCCATCATTCGTTTATCATAATTTTAAAGGTGTGTAGAATTTAAATAAATAAACCGCAGATAATATACTTTATTTTTCACTGTAGACATAAGTATTTTAATTCTCCGCTATTCAATCTAATAGTTAGAATAGATTCTTTATAATCCATTTTGACTAGTTATTGATGAGAACTAAAATGGCATGATTCTCCTCACCGATTTTTACTTCTTGAGCATAAGAGAATCAGATTCCTAAAACCATAAGATCTTGCAAAAGCTGTGAATACTCTATAGTATGTAACTAAGTACTTTAATAAATAAGACTTTAATATACCATATGTTCCAGATTCTGAACCAACAATTTTAAAGAAATAGTTATCACACAAAAAAGCTAGAAGAAAAATAAATAATGATAGCGCTGGAAAGAAATTTAAAAACAATAAATTGTTTCATTACAAACTCTGTGCTCACACAGACATTAAGTATCAACTCTCAAGGTTCCTGTCTTTCCCCAAACTTATTTAGTCTCACAACCAACAGTAGAACGTTCATTGTATGCTGACGAGAACGAAATTTATACATCTTCCTTCCGGATCGATACAATAGTAAACCATTTACAGGATTTAAAAGGAATAAAGCATTTATTTTGAGAAATGGAAGATTAAAATAAATGCACCAAAAACACAAGCCATTATAAATGGAACCACGATCCCTTGGGCACAGTTAATCAGTTACTTAGAATTAAACAAATCATTGACATTCTGGAAAACATATTAATAACAAATGCAATATAGATAAAAAAAAATCATCGGCAAAATTAAACCATATTTAAATAGACAATATCATCTATCTGCAAAATTGGATAAAAATGCTATTGGATAAAACTGTTATGCGACCAATATTAACATATCCATCCCTGTCTGGAGCTATACCTGCAACTCTAATTATAGGAATTATCTATATTAGACTCTTATTAGAAGTTATCCAAAAATAATGTATGAAAATAATAAACAACTACCCGATGTATACCATAATTTCAAACATGGTGTTAGACATAAACCAATAAATCAATTAAATACCCACTTACAGACACAAAATTTCTTTCCCCTTGCAACAATGTCCCAAAAAATAGGAGATTACGGCAAGACATCACTAAAAAGATACACCCACAACCTACTAAACATATATTAATAGACATTACATGACATAATATATTTCGCTTTTATATAATAAATTATAACCATTATTCTTTATTCTAAGTATATATCCATAATATGCATTTTAAGTTATGTATTGCTATTTGTATGTACATTTTTTATTTATAATTTTTTTTTTCATATTTTTCCTACTGTAAATATCATCAAATGGGTTTAAAAAAACCCAAAAATGCAAAAGGGGTAGTCACCTTTCACATGTAAATATATTTGGCAACATTTGTAACAAACATTTTTAATAAATGTTTTATAAAAAAAAAAAACATTTTAATGTCGAGCCCAAGAAACATTTACAATGGCTATGGTATTCAAGTAACTAGTTACACAAAACTAAGTTCATCATTTTGTGCAAAAAACGATTCTTCGCCAAAAATTCATGAACTATATTTGTTCAGATTAAAGAAAACTGAGGTCGCTGTACAGTTCTGAGACCAGAGAACATCACGTGGTTGAAAATATTCAATGCTTAAAATGGATCCCAATTAATTGCCTCCGCTTTTATATCAGCCGTACAACAATTTATGCCTTGGAGTTTCCAAACTCCTCTTAGCTTCGATTTACTAGGAACTTATTTTCTTCTCGTTTTCTTCTAAGAACCGTTTTAAGCTATTAGCCAATCATTTACCAGGATATATAAGTTTTCTTATTTTAAATCACTTTAAATCTAACGGGAACTTTCCTAGGCCATTTAGTGCACAATCATGCAGTTATTTTTAATAAGTTGTATATAGAAAATCATGCTCCGATCTTGAGGGGAAAAATGAGTGATTCCGGGAACAAAATTTATAAGTCACTTCTTTATTGATTTTTATGTATTTTATACAAAAAATATACAAAAAATATGTTATTTCAAATATAGTTAAAGAGAAAAAAAATAAAACTGAATATTGAGAATGGCTTCTCCTTAGGCCTATTAGTCTGACCTGTTTTCGATGGCAGTATAAGCAAAAATACTTCTAAAACTTATTTTTATGTTTATGAGATGAAAAGACAAAACAATGAATTACATGATTAGGCTATGAAATCAGGAAATCATTATCTAGATTAAAATATGATTCATATATATATATATATATATATATATATATATATATATATATATATATATATATATATATATATATATGATCATATTTTATCATATGAATGATCATATGATAAAATATGATTATATATCATATATCATGATCATATATCATATCGGGGGTTATGGATCACTGAAGAGGGAAGATTTGCCTGGTTCGGATACGACCCCGGTGGCCTAGTTGGATAAGGCGCCACGCTAGAGAGGTGGAAACTCGGGTTCGAATCCCGAATGGGTCAAATCTTTTCTCTTCAAAAATAAAATAATATATTTAATAATATTGAATTATATCAAGAAAAATTGTATATATATATATGATATATGATTCATACGAATCCAAAATAAGGGTTTCCTCATTGCTTCGGCTTGAGTTGGCTTCCACACTGAAATGGTTCTTTTCAACCACCAGGTATTCAAGAAATTTTATTTGTTAGTGGAAAGAATGTTCTACTTCCAAACCAAACAACTTTTACTGAGAATCTTCTTTCTGCGAATTCCTCTCAATATTCCCTTACAGGAAAGAAATACATTTATTATTTATTTACTGTATTCAAGTTTTAGCTGCCGTAAATTAAAGTAACTGAACCATAAAAAAAAAAAAAAAAAAAAAAAAAAAAGAAGAAATAAAAGTAATAGCCGACTAAACTAACAAAGCAAACAGGACTGTGGTGCTAATGACTCTTAAGGATAGATGCCTGTAAAATAAATAAATAAATAAAAAAGACTGGATTAGGAAGAGAAGATAATTTAGTGGTAAATCTATTCTAAAAAGAAAAAAAAAAAAATCTGGAAATTAGACTTGGCAGATGTTGGAATTCTACGCCTCAAATACAAACGATAATGATAACAAATGTAGCTAATTAATTAATTCATTCAATAATAATAATACTATACAGTACATTTAGTCTAAATAATCTTTTTTTGTGTATATTTGTTATCATAAACTTGTGTGTATTTTTTCGAGATCAGTAGTTTACAATTTTCATTACATTATGCAATATTATCAAAAAAATAAAAGTTGTAATTTACTATCAACAAAAATAACGAAATTTATATATTTTTAGCAAAGAAACATAGACAGATGTACCATATCAGGACATAAGCTGGCAGCAAATAATTGAGGAAAGTCATTCAACAAACACTTTAATTTAAAATTAAAAAAATGAAGCAGTTTAATGACCAATTACGTTCCAGCTAACAGTTGTTAATAATATAAATGAGGACCGACGATTAATTAATACTACTGTTGTTTTATCACACTTACATAAATAATGAGCCCCTCCAAATCAGAATGAAAGGGGGAAACCGAAAAATTAACAAGAGAAAGAGGAAATTTAGGAAACTAAAGAGATAAATCAGAAGGGAGCCGTGAAAGGGAGATAGAAATTAGAGGGCCAGCCAGCTGTTGTTCGCCACCATATCTCGCTTCACTTTATAAATATTCATCTTCTAATTTAAAAGTTCCTCCACAACAAAGTATTTTCGGACCCTGAACCCCTGGTCTTTGATTGTATTTGTTCCCATCTCGGGTACAAAAGCGCAATTACCATATATTTCACCGCCACTTTCATTAGTTTTCCAAACCTCGCATCAAAATTCAAAAGACTTTCAAATCAACCGCGATAATTAATTTTTTTTTTTTTAGTAATTACATGAGGTACATTCAATGAAGAATGAGTTCAATTTACAGTCTAAATTGACAATAACTAAAAGATATTAGCAAAACAAGGTAGTAGAACAATAAGATATTTTTAACTAACTAGATAAGCTAAACCAAATAGTTCTATTATCCAATTTATAAGTACTGCATTAAATTACAGATATGACTTATCGTACAGTAAAAGGTTGAAATACGTCTACCATTTTGATTTGGATTGAACTTTTAAGCAAGCGGAAATCAACATCTGTGATCAGTCTTAGCCATTGCGCACAGTTTCTAAATTGAGAGCAGGTACTTCTGAAGATTCATAAAAAAATTCCCGGTGAAAACCGGGAGTTAAGAGAAATCTCATAATTTTTCGATCCTATAACTTTATCGGACGATTTAACAAACCTTAACTGGTACTAGGCAACGCTTTTCATAGGTTATGGATATTGATAAGATACTTTACGTTCTAGAAATGATAAATTAATGACAAATTCCAACAAGCTCATATTTTTAAATATGGTTGAGAGAAGCATCATACGATAATAAGATATAAGATATTAACCGTAGAAGAGGCTCGATAAATGTAACAACTACACTAGCTCTATCTGTTGGATTTTTAAAGAACCTACTTAGCGAATCTATAAGTTAGCGAATGATTTAGCTAAGCAATAAGTTAGCTAGCTAGTGTTCTAGCAACGGGCTGTTAGTTATTGATGAGATATCTAATGCTCTAGCAACCGGGCATTAGCGTTTCAAAGTTGAACTTATACCTAGTTTTAAAAGTTTTAAATGTAAACTTTTTTTTTCAGGAATCCAACTCGACTAACTTTAACTTCGACATGCTAGACTAAATCGACAGAAAGCTGCTCGCCGTTTTCGAATTCTTCAACATTTAATAGACTAACGTTTAAAAATACCAATTTAATACAAAAGACTCATTTACATGACAGTTATAAGACATGTTTGGGCATAAAGAGTTGAACTTTGGGTCTCTACAAACCATCTAATTAATCCCGGTAAAAAAAAAAAATCCTGCGTAAAATCTTTAATGCTGCTTATCGTGTCACAAATAAACTTGTCCATAAAGACCTATCCTTTCATAGTAAACTCCATAACTAATAAAATCCACTTGTATCTCAAGTTGCTTCCCCTTCTATTCCTGACAAACCTCCCAGGTGTCAGAAAAGAAAATGGCCTTTTCAAAAAGGGACCTTTTCAAATAGAACTTTTACTGAAGTGGTGCTAGTGGGTAGTTGCTTCACAAGCAATTGCCATGTATTTATCGAATTTACTAGATGTATGTTTCTTTTGGGCGATCGCTCCGAGCTGTGAAGGAGGCATTCTGTAGGATGGGAAGTGATGCACAGAAAATGAAGCTTTGTGGCAATAAAGGCAAAACCAAAGTCCTTCTGCTAAGAGAGAAGAAGCTCGCCCATCCACCTCTGCACTCCGTCGTAGGAAACCATACGTTCCAAGTGGTCTCGAACTTTACATACCTTGGGTCAAGGTATCCACAATAATAATAGCTGCCAATAGAGCTTATTACTCTATAGTGAGCCTTCTAAAAAGTAGATTGTTAAGTCACGCAACAAAATTTAGACTATATAAAACTCTTATTAGGCCAGTTGCTGCGTATGCATGCGAGACTTGGACGCTCAGAAAGGCATCTTTAGAACGAATAGACCATTTCGAAAGAAAAAAACTTTGACGCTTAGTAGAGCCTAAATATGAAGAAGCCCTCGCTTAAGAACGAACATAGAAATTTACTTGATGTATGGCGATTTGTCTATCTCCCAGTCCGTTCGAGTACAACGTATGAAATGGTTGGGGAACGTCCAGAGAATGGATGAGGCGAGAACAGCGAGAAGAATTTATCATGGGAAGTTGGAAGGAGTAAGGCCTAGAAGAAGACCAAAAGCAAGATGGGTGGATAATGTAAAAGAAGATTTAAGGAAGGATGGCTGATTGGCTGAAAGTTTCTTTTGTGTATAGTTGCAAATTTCAATAAATAACTTTTTTCCAAGTTCAAACTTGGTCGAAGTGCGGCCCGCGTAACATCAATGTTGTTTGGAGTGAAAAAAGCATCAGTGGATGAACAGTGCAACGAAGGTTCCAAAAATTTCGTCTAAAAAATTTCGATGTGGAAAACAAGGAAGGTGGCAGTAGACCTTCTGTTGTTGATTACGATCATCTTAGGGCTTTGGTAGGAGAAAACCCTCGCAAAACAACTCGGGACTTTGAGAGAGAAGTTAGTGTTGACCACTCAACATAATTAAATATGCAACATTATAATTTTTTTTTTTTTTTGTCAGCTATGAAAAGATGCATTATTTTTTCACCAACAAATATTATTTTTACTAATATAAATTTTGTTTTCATTAACTTATATTTTATTTCATTTATCATCTTCATTTTCTGTGATTTATTATTTTTTTATCAGAAAAAACTAATTTATGAATCATTAAAGCAAAAAGTGACGCTACAATTTGTATTATAAATGTAAAAAATATTGACCAATATTGTGCGGAAATACTATAACCGTTTTCAAATACACGTTTATATTTCTTAGAGGGCTTGGCAGTTGGACAAATCTCTCTGTTCGATATTGCTAACGAAGGTAATTTATCTTTTACTAACCTCACCACTTCCTGCCTTTGGCATTTTTATACTCGTCTGTTACAATAAGATATTATTAATGACTGTAACTGCGCAACGACAAAAGAACTTTTACAGAGGAAATATGGCATTTCTAACTTTGGCAGGATTAAAAATCACGAAATACTAGATGATTTTGTAACATATTATTTAAACCTCTAATAGGAGAAGTAATTATGAATTATAACTGTCTTAGAAATTGAGAACTAATAACGCAAGAAATCCATTTTCAGTTCCAAACAGTAGAATTAAATCTGGATTCAGTCAGCCTTGAGAGAAAAGTTTTAATTGCGTTTTAAGGGAGCACATTCCTACTTTAAAAGTGGAATAACAATTACTTCAGCAACTGGAGAGTGGTCCTACTGAAGTTGTCAGTTTTATGCAACGAATGAGACATTACAGAATTTCCGTAAGAAAATTTTAAAAAAAGGGGTTCATTAAAAGAAATATGAGGTTTAATTGTTCACTTATCACTAAATGAAGTTCTGCTAAACGTTTTCATCAACTCTGCTTTATTCAAGTGCGAGAACAAGCCGTGCTCCGATGAGGTTTGGCAGGGTCGGTTTATTATATTCGGTTTCGGATATCTTGATAAAGCTGGGCATGTTGAAGCAGTAAGCCGGCGCGCTCGAGATAGATGTGTATGCCTGTTCGATTGTGGCCTGAGGGAATAGACTTTCTTTCATGGGCGACCTAAAGAATAAGCTCCACATTTAAGCTTAAACTAGAAAAACGTTTTTAACGTCCTTATTTTTCCAAAACTTACAACTTTCGAAACATTTATGAGTTGTTAAAGAATATTCACTTCTTGAATCAGATCGCGGGTTCGCAGCCCGGCAGATGACCTTAGGATTTTTTAAAGGTAGTAAAAAATCCTTAGCTATGCCGTCCTTCGGAAGGGACGTAAAATGGGGGTCCCGAGCCTGTGCGATGTCAGGTACTCGTTATAGATCCCTATCCTAATTATACCTGGATAGGCAAAATTTAGGTCTACCACCGTAGCATTGTCCGATTAGCCATAGCAGCATAAAGTGACGTTAAAAGAAATAAACAAACAAACTTCTTGAATCAAATGTATAAACTTACATCCTATACAATAAGATTCACAACTATCTCTTGATTGTGTAGCAATTTGAAATAGTTAAGTGAATTAAAGGTTAAAATAGCTGCAAATCAATTCAAAAATAATGCAACAGAAGAAAAATTTATATATTAGTAGATTAGTTCTACTTTGTGTTTCATACTTATAAAACTAATTTAAAGAACGATGTCATCAGGTAAAATTACCAACTGAAAACAACTCTAACCCTCTTGTATTTGGATAAAGTTAATATTTAAAAAGGACTCCAACACTCTTATTATGCTAAATTAAACATTTAACTAGAAAAATATTGATCATTTATAATTTACATTTAAATGATAATCGAAGATTAGAACTTCGCTCAAGTATAAACTATTAAAATGTGCAATAAGATCCTAAAAAACTCAAACAGAAAGTTTTCGAGAAAAAAAAAAAGTGTGGTAAAGATCAAATTGTATATACATTTCGTGCCTTGAGCTATTAGTTAATAATTTATAAAATAAAATTAAACAAATAATAGAATAAAGCTAATATTTAGTAGTTTATGTATACAAATTTAAAATTTTGAAAATAAAATATAAAAGATAGACTATAAGTATCCCCCCATTTATGTTTCGTTCTACCTGTCGGATGTTAACTCCATAAGGCAAAACTCATCACTTTTTTTGGTATTCATTATTAAATCCAAAGACGTTTCATACTCATTTAAACCGTGGCGCTGCTTTTATCTCAACTATACCCACCAAATAAATGCCTTGAAATTTCGCATTGCGAAGCCTTCGAAATCAAATTTATTCTATTAATTAATTTATTTATTTATAATTTTGGTGAGAAAGGAGTGGGAGATAGTAGTTAAGGAGGCCAAGGTCCTTCGGAAATCGCACTTCCGTTAAATATGAAGAAGAAGAATTAATAATAATACAATGATTTTTAAAACAATTTTCATACTTTTTGTTACGAAAACTTTAGAGAGTTGTCCTTCCCTTAACGTAAACGGCCACGTTTGTAGTATTACAGCCGAGAAATAAAGAGCGGTCATTATTTTTCCTTTTTCCTAGATGTTGTGGACCATTGATAAAACTGCTCTACGTATTCAAATCTAATTCCTGATATATTTATATTATCAATATTATCACCGATTCTGATACTAACCAAAATGTATGAAAATAAATAAAAGGAGATTTATAGTTACAATCTTGTTTAATTTTTTATTTATTTTTTTAAATAACAATTTATTGATATTTACAACTGTACAAATTTTATACATCGAGTAAATGTACTGTTAACTATTACAATAACGTGACAAAACTTGAAAAGAACTACTCATCAGTAGCACTTTAATAAAAATTCTACACTAGAAGGTCTCTGGGCCATCTTCTTTTCAGACGCCTCGGAGGATTATCAGGAATGGTGTGGGAAGCAAGTTGAGAAACTAATGGATTTGCGTGGTTATGGAGTTTACTATGAAAGGATAGGTATCTGGTTTGGGCTAACTCTCAGCAACATATGGAACATTAAGGTCTTTATGGATAAGCTTATTAGTGACAAAGTAAGGGGCATTTAGGATTTTTCGAAGGATTTTGGATTGTAAGGATAGATACGAGATGAATTGGATGGTTTAGTACAGCCCCAAAGCTCAACTCCATACGTCCAGATAGGTCTAATCACAGTCATGAATATTAGTCTTTTGTAATTTATTGGGAGCTTTGAACGTTTGTCTAATAAATGTTGAAGTAATCTGTAACGACGGGCAGTTTCTTGTCTTTTTAGTCTTGTATGTGGATTCCAAGTAAGACGTTTGTCCAAGAGGAGAGTCCTAGGTAGCGGATCTGTTCAACAGTGAATAGTGCAATATCATTAAAGGATACTGTAGGACAGGAAGTCTTGGGTTTACGACGAAGGGTAAAGGTTATTTGGTGAGATTTTTTTGGATTTATTTTGATTCTCCATTTTTGAAACCATTCTTGAAGGGTTAGGAAATGGGATTGGAGTGTTTGGGAGGCTATGAAGGGATTATTGTTTACTGATAACACACATGTGTCATCAGCGTAAGTAGTGAGGATTGTTTAAATAAAAAAAAAAAAAACAGGGTTTTAACTTCTATACTATATTTTTATCTATGCAGCATTAGTTTTTTATACTTATCTTACTGCATTCCGGACAAACTTTCTACCGAAAATTCTGAAGTGTATATATATCGTGTACATATATGATATATGTATATATCGTATTTCTATCCTTTTGTTTGTTTTGTTTTTTTATCTAGCCTACTTAATGCTGTTTTTACATTCAAATAGTTTTTACAGCAATAATGAATATACTAGCAATGTCCAAGGATATTCTTATACAGGACAGCCCCACAAGGTTGAAGAATAAGTAGACATATTAATATTACAGCAGAACTTCACGAATCCAAGTGGTAGGGTGGAACGGCCAAAAGGAATGATTAATCGGGGATTTCAATGAAACCTGTTCTTCATGGTTAAAAGTGTATTATATTTGTATTAAAACTTATATATTATAATTTCAAAAAATAAAACAAATAAAAACGTACGTTATATAAACTAATATAATATGTTTAAGCCATTTATATGTAGAAGCATTCGACGTAGCAAACAAACTTACCTTTAAAAATCTATTATAATGAAGTATAATCTAAACCTCAGTTTTAAGGACGCACAGAGCGAAACCGGATTAAAATTTCTGCCAATTTTTTAAGAACATTACGAAAATTTGAAAACTTGTATCTTAGTCCTCGTTTAAGCTACAGACCTTATTTTCTGCTCAAATTGCAGAAACTTTAGTTTAATTTTGAATATAAAAAGGTATTCTTTAGAACCAACTGTGCACCAAATATTTTGGTGAAACATAGAAATAAAAAAAATTATCGGACTATTATGGGTCCAAAAATATTGTTCAACCCAACGGACTCTGCTGGAGGGTCGGATTATACCAAGTCAGACAAGCGGGAGGCTGATCAGCGAGATTTTACTGTATCAACTCATTAAAGAAGAAGTATAACAGGAACAAAGCTTATAACAATTTCGTCAAGGTTAATACTGAGAAGTAGCTCCAAGTTAATAATCCATTTAGAGCTGACCCGGGAGGAGAACGGCAGAAGAAAAATAAATAGTTGATGGATACCGCAGGACCAGAGCCTAGACCTCCTATCGACCGGCTGCAATATCTACTCCACCGGCACAGTTATTTAGCAGCCTAATTACTGCTTGCCTGTCAGCCTCCCTGGATTATCTTCTCGGTCCAAGTTGTTCCATACTCTTGTTTCTAGACTTTATTGAACATACAGCATGATTACCCTAATTAGAAAAAGTACAGTACAATCTCGATAAATCGACAGACCGTCTGTTTGGAAGATGACTGTCACAACCCAAAAATAATTACTTTTCAGAAAAGACGTTGTACTCTTTTTAATTAAAAATAGGTCTTCAAAGCCATTATATATTTATTACATAAAAATAGGAATTGAATTTGTTTCCAGCACTCACAATTACACAATTTATCAAATAACATGAAAAATGTGGTATACAAAACTAAATTATACCTTTTTAAAGAAAATAAAAAATTGTTTAACGAAGATTTTTATTTAACTAATAGCTTTTAATATTATTTTCACAAACAGTATGAAAAGTATACACGGTGATTCCCTCTTATTGTATAAAAAGTTTTTGTAAGAAACTAGATCATAATGAAGAAAAAAGCCGCTGACAGCACCTCTCTATTCCAATCCGTTTCTTAGATATGATAATTCAAAAAATTTTTTGAGGGAACCACGTTTTTTGCCATAAAAGCTGTAACATCTCTATTTCGTCCAAGCATGTTTCAAATTAGGATCACATTTTCTGATTCCGTATTAAATTTCCTATAAGAGCAAAACGCATGAACATTGAATTGTACAAACTTGAGACCTAAAGAACAAATTGATCTTCTACTTATGTACAAAAGTTACAATACTTTTTCAAAAAAACAATCCACTAAACTGCAAATATCACGAAACTTTTAAATTTAACCACATTTCGAATGGTATGTTCAAATTAATGATTCTGTGTCGATTTCATGGATAATAATAATAAACTTGAAAAATAAAACAAATTTTATTTATAAAAAAAAAATTGTTTAATAATTTAATTTGAAAGTATTTTAATAAGTTGGGTCTTTATTGATAAGACCATAAGAGGTTTATAAATTATTATAAACCTCTTTGTAATACTGTGGCACAACTTTATTTTTTTTCATCAGTGTAAATAATCCATCTTTTTGGTTTTCTGTAATCTCCACTTTATGCTTGTATGATGGGTTTAACGTGCTCAAATCAAGTATTAGTTGGCGTTTAAGTTTTAAGATAAAAAGTTGAAACTACTCCGCCTGCTAATAGAAAAAAGTTTTTGTATTCGAAATATCACTGAATCCTACAAATGAAATTTAACAAAACAATGTCACTAAGCGGAATGTGACATACTTCCTAAAACTAAATACAACATACATTACTAAAAACTGTTTTGTTAATCTTCTCCAATACGGTAAAGACGATTTGTGAAAATAGCAAAATGTTACAAATTCTCTGTAGCGCCCTGAAAGTTATACTGAGAAATTTGCTGAGTTACCGAAAATGGAGCATTAATGGATGTAAAGAAGAAAAAAAAAATTACAAATCATTGCTTTATTTATTTATTTGTTGCTTGGCTCTACAGGCCTAGATGGGCCTTGGCCTCACGCAAAGAGATGACCATTGGAGTTTATCCATAGCTGTTTGTTACATTATTAAAAGCATTGATGATATTCAAAAGGATGTAGAACAGAGTCCCAAAGCTCAACTCCGTGTGTCCAAATGGGTCTAATTATTGTCACATAAATAAGTCGTTCATATTTATTGGGAGATTTGAACGGTTGTCTAGTAAATGTTGGAGTAGTCGAAAACGACAAGTAGTTTCTTGTGTTTCAAGCCTAGTATGTGGAATCCAAGAAAGTCGTTTGACCAGATAAAGTCCTAGTTTAAATAAAGTTTAAGTAATTTATAAAAAGATTATGAGGACAGAATCGCAAAGTGTGCACTACACGACACATATATTCTAATTTAAGTATCATAAATCCTTAGAATCATTGCGCTGCATTGCATACATTTTCTAAAGAGAATGGGAAATTTCCATAAGAGATGTTGCAAGAGAAATGCTACCATTCAGAATCTAATTAATTTGGCCGTTTACTCTCTATTTTAGAATTTGGAAAATGTTACGAATTAACATAAAATTGAATCAATTTTAATAAATACTTATCGTTTCACTAATAGTAAAAAAAAAAAAAAACGATTTCAGACCAAACTTTACAGTTTCTCCTATCATGAAACCCACCCATGAAACTGGTTTTACTCCCTCAATAAATATTTTATATCTAAGTCAATTGATAGTTTTTATCATACGCTTAGGAAATTTATATTGATATATAGAAAATGATAGAGTAAATAATGTATCCTAATATATAAACTGAACTAGAAATATTCTATATTTCTTACCTATGCAACTTTTCTCGGCTAAGCAATATTCTCGAACCCTAGAACCAATAACAATTATTTAATTTTATACATATGGATTTAATATTACTGGCAGAGTTGGGCAAAATTTGACCAAGTTCAAATATTTGACAAATAATTTCTTGGAATCGATCACCTAAGTAAATCTCTGCATTTCTTAGTAATTTAATAATTCAGTTCACTAAAAAATCAAATGAAAGATTTAATCATTATTATATTTGAGAAATGATTCCAGAAAATGAGTTAAATTTTGGCGCAACTCTGATTAAAGGTATTGGATATTGAATGTATATTAATATATGTATATTAATTTATGTCATGATAAAAATTATTTTTGTTATGAATTATTATTATTGAATCCATGGCATGAGAACATGGTTTAGCCAAAAAATTGCTCAAATAAGAAATTTAGAAAAGTTATAATAAATGTTTAATACTAGGATATATTATTTGCTCTTTCATTTTCTATATTTTTTTTTTTCAACGGTTTCATATATCATTATTTAAAGCTATTTATCGAAAAGTAAGCATTTTTCGAAAGAGTTGATTCTCAAAAACACCTACAGTTTCTTAAAATATGCACAAGAAAACTTTGGTTTTTTAACATATCCCTATAGCAGACGTAAAAACACATCCTTAAATAAAAAATTTAAGAAAGGTAGCTAGATAAATTGTTTATGGACACTCAACTTCTGTCGGTCTTCAGTGTCCTAGTTCCTTAGTTTTTTTTAATTTATTATATTTTTTTTTGAAAACATTATCCATTCCAAAATATGATTTTATAACACTAGATTTTTATCACCAAGCATTAACGAAAGTTTTCGTTGCATCCGTTCCTAATGAAAAAACTTTTCTTTGAGAATATGACTAATTATAAATTAACATTTACAAGACAAATATTTCGGTGATGCTGTTTTTGTCATAAGGTGTATAAGGCGTCATAACCATGTGTTTTATTTCGTTTTTAATATTTTTAAATTTATAATCTTGGATAATAGTTTCAAGAAATTGCATATGTCTAAAGGGGTATAGATACTTGAGGCATCCAGTGAAGAAATGGTTGCTTCCTTAGCGGTTCATACCCACGTGGGACGGAATCCATATAAATATCAAGCTCTTTCACAAGTCCTTAACAATGAGGCATATTCTTGTACTTTTCTTATGATTTGGTTCTTGGTATATATGTCGAGAAAAGATATAATAGCAAAAAGGGAGTCTGTAAATATGGCAAAGCTTTTGTCTTCTTGTTGCATAACATAATAGCCCAGCCAATAATAATAGCCACACAAATAGCCCAGCATTAAAATTACTGGTGGTTAGTGGAAGTTTATATTTTATAATTGTACTTCCAATAACATAATAACATCCAACGTTGTTGTTTGATTTTGAGCGATTTGTAAAAATGGATTTAAACTTTTTTTATTTTTCTTTCATTTTTTTTTAATTCTGTTTTGTACATTATGTTAGTGGTGTTAATTTTCGAATAATAAAACTGAATATGAAATCATAATGATGTACTTAGTAGACTATAATTCAATAATAAAAAAGAAAATTAATTTGGGTGTGCGATTATTTAAAAACACGCTAGAAGAATATCTATTTATCAATTTATTTGTTTTGGGGGTTACAACAACATACGCAATAGGTACCAGAAAAATCAGCCAATGAATAAATATTCCCTACAAACCAGAGAAATACAGCCTTCGAAAATAGCCACCTCCTAGGTATATTTAGCTCAAATAATGGGGGGAAAGAGATGGCACAATGAAACAGGACCCAAGCCGCAACTCCTTCAACAACCTCAACCTCATGATCCTCCACCTCGATTAGCACAACCCCAAACACATTATCCACAAACCATACAACACTCTCCAGGACCAATAATTCAACTCAATCAAAATACACTTCATCAGATCAGCCATATTCCACTTCCGCCAAATGCTACCGATCTCTCATCCTTATTTACGTTCTTTCTATCCGAGTGCAAAACTGTTATTATCTTTCTTATATCACACCTCTCCACATCCCATCCCAAAAACATCTTTAGATCTCTTCAACACAAAACCCTTATCAATTCGCCTTCGGAATTCGAATGATATATGAAACCACACTGACAAACTAACATCCTCAGTGTATGATAAAGAAATCGATGCGGGATTGATTACAGAAACCATACTGACCAGTAAACAACGCTTCAATGTATCACAGTACCATACTTATCAAAAAGACAACAGAACAGAACAGCTTGTGCTGGAACAGCAGTCATCATCAACCATTTTATTTCTTCACACATATTCCCTTTACCTGTAAATCAATTCCTATAACCCATATCCAGAAATTTCCCCTTTCCAACCACCATTGCAGCCTATTGCACCCCAAATATACCTATCTCCATACCCCAGGTTAACTAATGTTTCAATTCCTTAGGTTACCGTTTTCTTTTAGGTACAGACTTAAATGATAAACAGCAGCAATGTCAAGAACCAGTGAGCTCCGTTGGCGAGCATTAGGTTCTGGACATAATTCCCGAATATCCTATTTAATTTCTCCCTGCTCTTCTACACATTGGCCGACTGATCTTAACGAAATCCCCGTCCATCTTTATCATCTTTGTTATAATATCGCGTGTTTTAAGTGCCGATGAAATGATCAGTAATCAACTTAATTATGACATTAGTAACCTCCATTAGAGAACTCAAAATCACAAGAGCATTTATCGTGTACTGGAGCTAACACAGTCTCATCAGTTACAAGTTCCTTATGTACTCCATCTACCCCGATAAAGGAAAGTGTATGATGCTCTCAGTAGACTATGATGTTTCTACTCAAAATAACAATATGGTAACAAAATAGAAAATGTTTGCCCATAAAAAATTTAACCACAGATAACACAATAATGGAAAGGAACTTATATGCACAACATTTAGATACCTTTTTAAGACTGTGGGTGTTAGATCCGATGTTGCGAATATTAGATTTACAATTAAAGATACTGTTTTACAATTGGATTATCTGTTTTACTGAATGCAAAACAGTTAGTAGAACCTGGAATATTTAAAACTTTTAAATATTCCAGGTTCTACTTTTTTAAAAGTAATAAACTTTATGAATTTAAAATATTCCTACTGGAATATATAAAAAATATTTTTAATAAATGTTATCATTTTTCTGCAGTTATAATGCTCATCGATGTTAATGCCGAAACATTTGCTTCTTAAAATTTATGATATTAACAGTTTAATTTTATTAAAATATATTACCTGACACCTCTCAAATCTACAAGTTTAAAAAAATAGATAATTTTCATGGAATGCGAGAAAGGATTTCTAAAATCGAATATGATCAAAAGTAAGCAAAAAACTATAATCTACAATATCAAATCACAAAAAGAATCTATTTGTTGAACTAGGTAGCGTAGGAGTCACGAAAAGTTATAAATTATAAACTAATAAAGGGATGTCCTAGGGGGAAAGCATAAATCGAATCTATTTGCGATTCCAAGAGGGGAGGGAAAATAGAGAGGATATCTGGTAGTATCGACACGGAGCCGTCAGCTTTATAATGTGTCATGCTTCCACAAATATTATGGTTCAATAGAATTCACTTAGTGAGAACGTGTTATAAATACATACTGCATACATCAATTTATGCCTCATACGTATAGAGTTTAAATTGTATTACTACTGACAGGAAACTTATGTACACCAAAAACAACTACTTTATCTTTTACAACTATGATCCACGATGCATACTATTCAACAATATATACAATATGTACTAAATCAAACTGTCAAAATACTAAATCAAAATGAAAATCCGCTAATATATGAAATAAGAAATTACAACAAAATCATTCTAAAATATTATATAAACAAAAACATTAAGCGTTCACGAATCTTTTTACATAGAAGATTCTCTCTGAATACAACACTTACTGAACCCAGTAAGTGATGGGGTGTATAAAAAAAAATGACCGTTTTTGAAACAGATATTTGTATTATTATTTCTTTAATATAAGACACAATTAATACTCAAAGTATAGCCCATCGTTATCTACCGTCATTACCCATCTGCTAGCCAATTGCTCGATGCCACGCTGATACCATTCCTTGGGATGGCTGTCAATAAACTCTTGGACAGCATTTTCAACTTCCGCAAAATTATCAAATTTTTTCCCTTGAAGAAAATGGGGCATGGATCGAAACAAGTAGCGCATCCGAAGGTGCGAGGTCTGGGCTATATGGTGGATGAGGAAGGAGTTCAAAACCCATGAAGTCCTGTAAACTTTTCTGCTGATTGTTGAGGAGTAACTTCGTGAGGGACCAGTCTACAGGTCTTTTTCACCTTCCACATGGAGAGAAGATGGCGACTAACAGTATCTTTCAACACACCAAACTCCCTGGCAAGTTCGCGAGAACTTGTAAATGGATTTGACTCAACAGTTTCCTTCAGAACCTCATCAATATCCATTAATGGCCGCCCGGAGCCCTTCTTCCTTTCCAACGTCGTATCTCCACTTTTTTTTTTTTCAAACCAACGCAGCGCAGTGACTCTTCAAGGATACCTTCCCCTCCATATTTAATAATTTCACGAGTTGCTTCATCGGCTGTGAAATTGTTTTTCCAGTAATGTCTTAAAACTACGAGAATTTCGTAAAACACTGTCATGTTTCTTCTTTGAAATAAATAACTGAACTGAGGCTTTTTTTTGAAGAAGTCCAGTGTCAGTAAACAAGCTTAGAGAATCCTCTAAAGGTATTATTAAGTATTGGTAAATAATAAATAGCATAAAGATATTTACAGGCTTTTGAACTCTGGAATTTGATAAAACGGTCATTTTTTTTTTTTAAACGCTCTATTAATAGAACATTTCATACATACATACATATACCTACTGTACTACCCATATCAAAATAAGATAAAGAATTTCAATAATGTCATAGGAGAATCAAATAGATAATTATATAGATTTCAAATAGATATTTTAAAAAGTTAAAATAGTTTGGAGATATGGAAACACAGTAAAATAGGTTTTTATCTGAGGACGGGAAAGGTGTTTTCCCAAAACTTGTTGTGAAATTATATATATTTATATAAGGAATAAAATGCTGGATTTGAGAATTAAAAAATAATTTCACGATAAACTTTATGACCATCTTAACAGACTCAGACAAATCAGGGCAACAACAAATAGTCCAGATAATACATACCAAAGGCTAGAAAGGAGTTGGATGAAGGACCTCCTTAAGGAATAAATATCCTAAAATAAAATCAGAAAGCCCCAATGAGCCCTATTCTTTCTCATGTTTTATATAGTCTCATATATTACCTATTCGACACATTCGCTGATTGTCTTCAGCTTGAAAACACGTGTGGATTAAAAAAGAAAGGTAAAAAAATTACATGTTCAAGATTATATTTATATAATTTTTTTTAATATTTTCAACTGATAAATAAGAAATAATTAAACATGCTAAACCGATATAGTAGTGAATATTTGAAATCGTAATCGAAAAAATGTAAAAACAATATTTTATAACTGTGTATGTAAATGCAACTTAATTATTGTTATTTACGTAGGAAAATGTATAAGAAGTTAACATAAAGTATGGTACTTTTTTATGTTCACCTTCGGTTAAATATGTTATTGGAAGCAATAACTATGCTAGGGAAAGATTTTTTTTTTTTTTTATCATGTTTTTATGGAATGGTATACAATATTTTAATATCTCTTTTGTTTACAATTTTATGCTATTATAAAACAATAATATTCTAAAAATAGCATAAATAGAATAATTTAATTAGGAATTAACTTAAAGCTGATCAGTAAACAGAAAGTTAAAATGATTCGATGTGAGAGGAGTGTTGCTACCCAGCTGGGTACCCACCTCCCCACTCATTCCTCCTTTTATCGATTGCTTTATACTCGCTGGTTGTATTGTTTTGCCATTATTTTTACAAGAAATTTTTTTAATAAAAAACATAGCAGTTAAAAGACGAAAATAATTAAAGAAGATTTTTTTCCTGTAACGAAGTCTATTCAGTTTGAAAGAATAAGTTCGTTAATTAACAATAATTAGTGATACATTGACTCAATCCTGAGATTTTTAAATCCCTTCAGTGTTATAGACAGAAAAAAAAAAAAAAAAATGGTATGAACTTTTTCCAATAATTTCTTCTTGGAAAACAGCCGGCCAACAGAATATCAATCAGAAACATAAAAATAACAATATATTTAGTACATTCAACTTTAACTTAAAATATCAAATAATTAATTTGAGTTAGTCAGGTGGAATCAGTATTATGATATGAAAAAAAAAAAAAAAATTAGAAAACCTGAAGTTCGATGCTGGTACCACAAAAAGTCGCTATGGAACCAAATCAAAATTATATATATTCAATCTACCCATCTACGCCTTGGTATACTCCTCGGGTGATAAAACTTGACGCTTCATTTTAAGGTGAGCCGAAACGTCGGTAGATCTTCTTTGTTTTAATTTTCACCACCTTCCTGATAGTTTCTATGATTCCCCTTTTTTAGATTCACTACTTTTTATTGGCAGAGGTTCTATAGGTTTCTTGTGTTAAGTTCTTTACTCTCTAAATTTGTAACGTCTTTTTCACACTCAAAAATGTAACATTCTGACACGATCTAGCTCTATTGGCGTTACTCTGATCGAAAATCTGACTACATTTTCCTTATCAGAAAATTAATTATATAAAATATGTCGCTAGGAACTAATGCTTAGGAGCGTTTGAATGATGAAGTCACATTTTTGCCTACATTTTTTGAGCTGGAGCGTTTTGACAGCGTTTGAAGTTTTTTTTTTTTTAATATTAATTGCTTAAAGTAAAAACTTTACACGCAATTAATGTGTCAGTACAAACATTTTTCGAACCTCAATACCGGTATAGTTTGTGGTAATTTGATTGATTAGATCATGATGTGACTAAAATATTCTTAGTTTTGATTACAAAATAGATGTCAAAACTTATATAGAACTTAATAAATAAATTTTCTTATTGATGCGTATGTCCAGAGCTGGTATGAGTTTGCTATTTCATTAAAGCGACTTGAAGAAATTATCACTAAGCAAGTAATATCTAGTGATGGCGACAACTTTGTATGGCACAATGTGGTGAAACAAACAAAGGCAAAGCAGTTAGAAGTATGGTCTTTACGGAAGACGCTTGCTATGGTTCCCAAACACTTATCAACAAGGGACAAACCTAATGGTGGATGAGCCGAGGGAATGCGAAATTTGGATAAATGCCTGAATGGTAGAAATGAATTTTATTTGTTTTTCATATATTTTATATTTATGGATGTAACATATTGTACATCTAGTGAATCATTATATGATTTGTTCATTTCGACACATCATTAATAATGAGTTGTAGTTAAATATTATTACTTTTTCTAATGATTAAAAAAAATTGTCTTGGACTCTCTTCGCATAGGTTGGTTTTTGAGCTATCTTAAAAAATTAAAATAATTGCAAAAATATAGTTGAGCATCTCTTCTTGAGTTTAATGTAACGTGGTTTAGTGTTCCGTTTGTAAATACGTTTCATATCAAAAGAAATTACATTGGAATAGAAAGTGAAAATTTTGATTTCCAAATGTTCAATTTTTTTTAAATGTTTTGTAGATTGCCTGAGATGAAACTAAGTACAAATAAAATAAAAAAGTGTACAGGTAGATACCACAATTCCAGTACTCCCCATTCGGATGATCATTTTTTTTATGATTAAGCAGCTAGGCTTCAATCAGCTTCAACATTACAGCAAATGTAGGCGCCACCTCATGGAGGTAGTTGATGGAATTTCAGCTTCTTTAGGTTACCATGGAAACCGAAATTTCGGTACTGTATATACTGTGTTTTAGAGTGCTTACGGAATCTAAATTAAGGTTTGTTTTGAAAATTGAAGGCTCCGCCGCAATCGGAATGTTTTTGGTGCCATTTAGTGAAGCTACTATGACCAAAAAAAAAAAAAATTGTTTATTCCTAAGTCGTCGACAACGATGCCAATCGGCTCATGTTGTACATGTTATAATGGACAGCCATATCTTTATAATCAGCAACAACGCTGCCGTTGCTGAGGATATCAAAATGCAGAATGCTGCTGCAGTTCATACATTTCATCCTCTTGGTGCATCCTGGTAATCATGCCTAGTGTTTAGTGTTATTGGCCTTTTGAGTAAATTCTCCCAACGCTTTCCTTTAGAACACCCTCGGGCAAGCCGATCAGTTTTCTTATTTCCAGGAAGACCACAATTGCTCGGTACCTTTTATAAAAAGTATTTATTAGTGGTACAAGCTCTTTATAGGAGGCTGAGATGTTAATAACGATGATCCATGAAATGACATAGATTTGCAACGATTGAGGAGATTTAGACCACATCGCTGGAAGGGCTATTGTTCAAACCAAAACGTGCATTTCAGTTCTTTGAAGATTGGAAAGAGCGCCGGCACATGTTTATTATATCTGAGGGGAAATACTTTGAAGGGGACTCGTATACATAATAAATCTTCTATGTGCCTACGGTAAACCTTGGCAATTAACGTAAAAAATGTTCATTGCTTTAAGAAGTGCTGCAAAATATCAAATAGCTCCTTTCTTCAGAAGAGGAATGGAAGCGAAAGATGAAATCGGTATAGTTTGTACCTAGGTCAAGAATGAAACAAAAATGATTCTACCAGAATTGAGTACGATATCACAACATATCACAAACATCGTCTGTTAATGTGAGAATTCTTCCCTTCAACATATTTCTGCCTATCAGAGAGATTATGACACTCCTGTCAAAATTTTAGAGGGAATACGGAATGTGTTTCAGCAGTTTTGACGGTTCTCTTAAACCTTTAAGAAGTAAATATAAATTAATAAATAAAAGCTTAGCGAACCCGAAGGTTCGATGCCGACACCACCAACCGTCGACCGCACACTTCCCTTCTTCAATCCACCCTTCCAATACCCAAATCTCCCAGGTCGTTCCTGACGCAATCCTTCCCCCATCTTCGTCTCGGTCTAACCCTTGGTCGTTTACCCGACGACTCAAAACTGATTACTTTTTTCGGCATTCGATCATTATTACACCCAACTACTTTACATGCCCATTTTAAGCGTCTCGCTACTATTACTTGAACTATATTTACCGGATATAACTCGCGCATATGTTGAAGTCTTCTGAATTCTCCTGTTTCTTCATCCTTTTTTGGGCCAAATATTCTATGCAGTAGTTTATTTTAGAAAACTTTAATTCGTTGTTCCTCCCTTAACGTCAGTGGCCATGTTTCGCATCCGTAAAGAACTGTTGGTAGTATAATAGTTTTATATATCCTAATTTTTAAATTTTTGGAGAGTAAGCGCGAACTGAGTAATTTTGCAACCGAGAAATAACAAGCATTACCGGCTTTTAATCTAGCCTTCATTTCTTCTTGAATTTCATTCTTCCTCGACATGGTAGACCTAGATATTTGAATTGCTCAACGTGTTCAAACTTCATCCCGGAAATATCAACATTACTAAAATGTTCACCGTTTCTACTACTAACCATATATTTCGTTTTATCGGTGTTAATTACTAAACCAATTTCGTTACCGGTTTTCATGAGCATAGTAGCGTTTAGTTTTATAGTTTCCTCGTTTTCACCCAAAAGTACCGAATCTTCAGTATAACTAAGAACCGGACATTTACTACCCATCTCTTATCCTTTTCCCGTAAGCATTACCTTCCTAATGACGTATTCTAGCACTAAGTTAAATAATACCGGAGAAAGAGAATCTCCATGTTTTAAACCCGAACGTACCTCAAACATTTCGGAGTAAAAAGTCCCGATTCGGACTCCATTAAACGTTTCGTACATGCACATCTTTACTAGATTAACTAATTTCTTTGGTATCTCCAGTTCGATCAAAATATCAAACATTTAAGAAGTCAATAACAAAATATATAGATTTTCAGGAACATTAATTTGATCCAGTTATATTTTCTGACACGAAATGAAAGAAAAAATTAATGAAGGGATTCTATATTTTCTGAACGAAAGAGGCACTGGATTGCTATAAACGACGACAAGGGGGAGGTTAAACCTTGATCTGAGTCAATCAAGCTCAACTAAGGCAAAGTGGATAGAGCGTATTGATCTTGAGCCATTGTAATGGAGCTCATCCCCAGGCACAGATTGGACTGCCTCCCTCTGCAATTAATGTGAGTTATTATGTTGGCTGTTAGCTCCTCTATGGCCGTAGTCATTGCGGTTCATGTGCAGCCCTCCATAATTGTAAGCTACAACAATGCCAGCATACATTATGTGCTAAGTGATTCATATAAATTTGTTTTTACAACATGCAGTTCGATCAGATTCTAGTAATGTAGAGATCGAAATATAGGTCAATGTTTGGAAATGGCTACCGAAAAAATAACTCACACAACATGAAAAATGTAAGCAGAAGTACATTAAACGCATCTGAAAAGTCGGGGTACGCAGTTAAGATTCAGTATAAAAATTGAATAAGTAAATCAAATGGTTTTGCATACCCGAAGGCTCGATGCCAACACCACCAACCTCTGACCACTCACCTCCCTCCACCCTCACACAACCCACCCCACCAAAAATAAGCCGTAGCGCAATCCTCCCACCTACGTCTCGGTCTACTCCTTTTAGACTTTCGGTTTACCCGGCGCACAGTGGTGCAAAAACGCAAAAAAGTGTTTAAAATTCAATAACTCGTGGAAAAATATATCTATAAACTTGAAATTTCACACGCTATTTATATCAGTAAAGAGGTTTAATAGTCTCATCCCTCGAAACAATTGGATGGCATTTAAAAACAAAAAAAAGATATAGTGTGAAAATTTATCAGTTTAAAAAAATTCATTTTCGTTGTTGATATGTTTTTCTCAAAAACAAGTGAGCTTCTATTAGTAGTTTTTCACGTAGAATTCGAATTGGTTAGGCCTTTGTATTTAGTCAGTACATGATAATTTATTCTCCAAATAGGAGAAGACACGATAGTAAGACACGCTTATTTGTTTTCGTTATTCTGAGTTCGTTAGTAAAACTTTACTTTTCTAATAGTTCTCTAATACTAAGCGAGAAAATTTTGGACCGATATTTTGCACATAAATTATCATAATTATTCTGGGAATCACCAACAATGATAATCCAAGATTAGTACCCACCTACATAAAAAAGGTAAAAAGTAATTTCTTTTTTAATTTCAGTAATTCTAATTACATGCTATTTTTTAAGAAAGAGACCACGTTTTGTATCCATAAAGAACTATTGGTAGTATTATAGTTTTAAATTCCATGAAAACTAAAAAAAAAATAGGTGATAGGAATTTTTTTTTCTTTTATGTATTAAAATTTACAACTGTGCATCGTTGCACAGTTGTAAACTTGCTCTTTCTAAATATAATTACATGACTAAAACTTGTTAAGAAACTACTCTTTGGTATCAATCTAATGTATCTATATTAGATAATTATAATTGTGATTATTATAATTAGATAATTAATTAGATTAATCTAATTCTAATCTATATTAGAAGATCTTTTCAGATATCTTGGAGGATCAACCGGAATAGAATAGGAAGCAAGTTAAGAAACATGTAGATTTACAATTAGAATAGAAAAATCCCTGGGACAAAATCCCTTAAGAATAACATACATAACACAAATAAATCCCTACAGAATACTGAAAAAGATGCTGAGCTGACTCAGAAAGAGAAGAAAAAGAAAAAGTCGCAGCTATCTCTGGAAGGATGATGTGTAAGCAGGCCTCAGGACCATGGAATAAAAAACGGGGACGGGAACAGAGGGATGAAGATTGTAAAAGAGACGATGGTTTCTAACGTTTGTAATAAAGATATGAAGTGAATGGTAAAGAGTTTTCAACCAAGGTACTATGCGTCGTCAACAGATCTTACAACTAAAGGCCCATGAATCATATTTTTACTCACAAAATATCAAAAAAAATTATTATTTGGTAATAATTTTAATTCGGCAGAAATCTTATGTCTGCCACCCAACATTGTACAATTAAATTTTTATAATTGTAAATTTTATTATTGCTAAACCTTTTTAGAACTAAGAAAATGATTTAGTTAAAATTCGGTACAGACTGAATGTGTTGTTTATTTCGTTAAACGTTCTTTATGCTGCTATGGCTAATCGGACGATGCTACGGTGGGAGTCCTAAATTTTGCCTATCCAGGTATAATTAGGATAGGGATCTTTAACGAGTACAGGCTCGGGACCCACACTTTACGTCCCTTCCGAATGACGGCATAGTTTTTCAACTCCGAAAATCCTAAACTCATCTGCCGTGCTGCGAACCCGCGATCTTGGGTTTAGTAGGTTGCTATGCTAACCACTACACCAAAGGTGACCCCCAGACTGAATGTATATCAGTAAGACAAAAATGAAAGTAGAAGTTTTTAAATTTTTACATTCCTAATTTAAATACAACTATGTTATTTTTTAATTTTTCAAGTTTTCTATGATTTAAAATCCAAGTACCTTTGTAAAAACAACATGTGGGGACATATTTGATGAAAAATAAATTAAATATATTTGAGTTAAGTGATGTTTCAACAACTGGTGCGTTTCTGTGTCTGCTACTGTTACAGAGGTGACTACAATTGGTAAAAAAATATGTTCCCAAAAACTGTCTCAAAACAACCTTAATACCAATAATATATTTTTTTAAAGAAGATTTTAGGTCAAATAAGAGTGGTAGTAGGCAAAAAACTTCAGGCTGATTTATTGAACTACAGCTAAAATTACTGCAAGAGTCTCAGAACAATGTCTACTACTGGTGCCTTTACCCTAAATATTTTTATCTTCTTAAATTTTATTTTAAAAAAATTTAATAATAAAAAGTCTTCTATAATTAATTGCTTTAATAATATAATAAGACCGTAGCATATATCTATTTATTTGCCACTGTACTCAGCTGTTTTTTTTTTTCTAAATAGTTTTTTTTTGGTCTCTAAAGGGACTATTCCACCTAGGAAGCTGCGAGTCATCAATCAAAAGAAATATCCGAATCGCATTAGCCCCTACTTTAGCAGATTATTGATGGTAAGAAAAACCTATGAGTCACCGAACCTAGGCAGCATTTTCACTGAGAGGGTTAGGATCTGAAGGGGTGGGCCAGTCACCCTAGATTATTGGAAAACTCACGAAAATAATCTATTAGCTTCCTCATGTAATATGTGGATTTGTTTGGATCGTAGATTTCGTTTACGTTAAGTGAATAAATCAGCAAATTGTTTACATGGTTCATAGTAAACAGAGCATTATTCAATCGAGAAAGATATAAAGAAAACTTTTACAGTTATGTGAAGAAGTTTGGATTATACACCATGTATAATGATTTTTATTGGATAATTTATTGGATAATCGTTTACCATTAATCGTTCATTTGAAATGTAAAAATTTTTATTTAATAATGACTGAATAAACTAAAATAAAATGAGTATCAGGAAGGGAACTTCAGAACAAGATACCAACTTCAAGAACACCAAAGTTTTTTTTTGAATGGATTACTCATTTGCATCCGGAAATCCACTTCAATAAACTCTTTTAAATAATATCTAAAAGAGTTCATTGAAGTGGATTATATCCATCTCGTTTACCATTAATCGTTCGAGTATTTGAAATGTAAAAATGATAATTATGATTTATGTAAATGCATGCAATCCGGACAATAAAGCAAGAAGAAACAGTGAAAATATTCTAGCTAATATATATGCCGGATCAGGCAGGTAAAGTGGAAAGGGAAAAGAAAGAGTCCATTGTTGGTCTTCCAATATACAAGGAGGTTTAGAGGATTGGACAAATGCACCCCTTTCCTTAAAGAAAAGTTCCGTGAGACTTTCGGCAAAAGAGAGTTCCACGTGACGAGGCCTATGGTTCGGAGCTCGCGGAACTATATGGATCTACACGATACCTGATATCGTTGCGTTTTCAAAAAAAGGAAATTCAGCGTTGATTATCCCATAGAACAAGGAGTTTCATCGGCAAAAGAGAGTTCCACGTGGAAGACCTAGGGTTTCATTGATATGAAGGATGTGGCTGTGTTAGCGGAAAATATTATATTGGACTCTCTGGGAATAATCCACCACCCATATATGGTAACTGATGGTTTGGTAAGAGCAAAAGAGATAGAAAGTATATACAAATAAAGAAAAATGGGTAGAATGAGATATAGGTTGCATGTTTATCCTAGTTTTTATATAGTTATTGTTATTGTTATTAGTTATATAGTAATTGTTATTGTTATTAGTTAAACAGTTATTGTTATTTATGTGAATAGTTTTATATTTATTTTATATATTATATTTTATATTGTTATATCTAAATAAGGTTATATATTATCTTTTTAATATTTTAAATTTTGTTTTAATTGTAATTTATATTCTGCATGGGATCGATCATTTTTATATGTAGATTTTTATATTTTTAAAATAATGACTGTACGGGTTTTTTTTTTAAATATTGAATATTGTAAAATGTCATATTTGGATTGATTAAGTATGCTGTGTTTTTAGCAACCCATTTAAAATGGGCAGCACCACTTAATATAGTGTTTCTCTCTCTAAGAGACAAATGTCCCAGAATAAAAATGGATTACATGTCTTGAGGCCATTGTCAATAGAATTGTTCTAGATTTCTTTTTTTTTCTTTTTTTAGCTTATAATTATGTTAGCTCTTATTTATTTCAAATTGTTTTGCTAATTAGAAATTTAAAACTCCTAAACTGAAACTTTCTTGCTTTTGTGAATTTGGAAAATAAAAAAAATAAAAAATCAAACAATATATTTTCGAGAATGTAATTAGTTTTTCTTTTTTTTATCAATACGTTTTTTGGAGTTTTGCTGAGGTAAAAAAAAAACCAGTAAATTAATTAAAAAAATTGTTAAAAAAAAAAAAAAAAAGTACATTAATTAAAAATTGGAATATGAAATCATAATGATGTAATTAGCTTACAGTATTTCAATAAATAAGAGGATGTTTTGGAAGTACGGTTATTTAAGAGCACGATAAAAGAATTTCAATTTAGTGTGCCAAGGTTCGGATCCAGAGCACGCCTTCATCAAGATAAATCGTGAAAGGTGCTGCACACCAGGTGCCTTTCACGATTTGGCCTGAAAAATTGGATTGATATTCTTTTATTTCGTTTTCAAATCACCAAACAATCTAATTATCTTCTTCTTTATTGAATAAGAAATCGGTTATGGTAGTTGTGCTGCCATGTAGGAGATCGGCTTCACAACGGAAAACGCAAATAACCAAAAATTTTTACCACTTTTCATTTTTTTTTTTTTTTTAACATCAAAAACTAAACATTAGTGGCAATGACAGGTTTATAGAACTTGCAGTCAAAATATACTATTAAAAAAAACCGTTAATTTTAATTTTCAACAAATACGATAGAGCGCTCTAAAACAAATAGGTTTTATAGACGTCTGAAACACGTTCAGTGTTTCGCATACATTTCCAACAGAAATGCAGTCGATGACAAATATTTGACAGGTTAATGAAAAAACCTTCATACCACTTAAACGTACATAAAATACAGTTATGTTTATCTGTAGATCCCCGCCTAGAGAGGGCCGAAAAATACAAAAATACTCGAGGAGCTGAGGATGCCTACGATCCCAGCTTTCATCGGTCGCCGGCACGTCAAGTTCTTTGACGGGCTGAGCTACTGCGCCAACCCTCTCTTCAGGGACATAGCCCCGTCTCCCAGGCCTGGGAGGTGGCAATGCACAATCCCCTTAGCGGACGTACTCGCCGAGGGAAGGGGTTCAGACCATACGGACTGATATGACCACCATAGCCTGTTTCCTCCACACTCGACACGTAGAGGGAGTACCTTCAGTGAACCAAGGACCCTCCAGAGATGGCAGAGTAGAAGTACATCTTAAAATGCCGAAAGGCAAGAAAAGATCATCCTTTCCCCAATATTTCCTTGTATGAATAAAATAATAAATAAAATCGGAGGCTGTTGTTATTTTATTTAATTATTAGGTTTTTTTTTACAATTCCCAGTGATTCAAGTTTTAATTAATACGTATATAATAATTTTTTAATAAACTTGTATCTTCACTGGAATAAAATAAATCGGTTTTGAACAAAAAAAACATGCGATATTGTGAATGCATTGATTGCTTTTTTATGAAGCGAGGAAGTAATTCAATTAAAAATCCCTGATCAACACTTAATTAACGTTTTACAAAAAATGATACCTCAACTTTAAAAGAAACTGATATATTGCGTTCCACTCTTTTTTATTTTTTTTGGTTTGTTTGCTTACCAACATTGAGATTGATTTTTCATTCTGTTTTTTCACCCTTCAGTTTTGGAAATTAAAATTAATTAGATTCCGACCGCCCCACTGCTACCATGATGGTATGATTAATACCCTTGAAAGATCTCTAACTTTTGATTTATGAGATTATAATTTTTAAAGAGCGGCTGACGGTACTTTTTCTTCCAAAGAGAAAAAAAAAAATGACAAGTTAGATAAAAATCAATTTTTCAAATATTCGGGGCTTCTCTTAAACAAGACACCTTCTTTCATTTATTTATTTACTAGTTGCTATGGCAATGGTCAAACTATCCTTCAAATATTCATGTAGGTACGCTGCGTACCGTACGCATCAATTTCGGGTTTACAATCAAATGATTTTTTTTTTTTTTTTGCACTAATTAACTCAAAAATACTAGAGTATAAGGTCAATGTGCATTTCCACAATTTTTAGGGGGAACTGAGTTCCTGCACAATGATTATTTATTATTAACTAAAACATTTTGGCATTTCCCCGGGAACTTAAAATGCTTTCTCCGTTCGACATTATATATATATATATATATATATATATATATATATATATATATATTTTATTTAGTCGGTATATATCTTTACTTTATATAAAGTTGTATCTGTTTTATTTTTAACTATTTTTTATGTTTTGTTTATATGAATTCTTTTAAATATTTTTCTATTATGGGGATGTCTCTCAAAATTTAGTCTTCCTGAAGATGGGAAATAATAATCAGGATTCCCTAAACTTAAAAAAAAATAAATGGAGATAAATGCTAAAATGTTTTAATTGGCATACTAACCTCGTTCAACGTAAAAAAATATATGAAAAATAATTTATTACAATAGAAAAATGGTATAGAAAATTAGTTTATAAAACAATAATCAGAACTTGTCTAATTGGGGTTAATGTAATAATACAAAACTAAAATTATCATTGTAATGAAACCATTCATATTATTTTAAACCAGCTAGATAGCATCCACATTGTTTGTTTTAAAACCATCCAACTAGTTGGAGTTTAAAGGGAGTCCTTACAGCGGCTGGGGGAAACTATAGTCTATATATATATATATTTTATTTAGTCGGTATATATCTTTACTTTATATAAAGTTTATTACCGGTATCTGTTTTATTTTTAACTATTTTTTATGTTTTGTTTATATGAATTCTTTTGAATATTTTTCTATTATGGGGATGTCTCTCAAAATTTAGTATTCCTGAAGATGGGAAATAATAATCAGGATTCCCGAAACTTAAAAAATAATAAATGGAGATAAATGCGAAAATGTTTTAATTGGCATACTAACCTCGTTCAACGTAAAAAAATATATGAAAAATAATTTATTACAATAGAAAAATGGTATAGAAAATTAGTTTATAAAACAATAATCAGAATTTGTCTAATTGGGGTTAATGTAATAATACAAAACTAAAATTATCATTGTAATGAAACCATTCATATTATTTTAAACCAGCTAGATAGCATCCACATTGTTTGTTTTAAAACCATCCAACTAGTTGGAGTTTAAAGGGAGTCCTTACAGCGGCTGGGAGAAACTATGGTCTGTAAGCTACTATTTATTAAAGCTCCCGTTTGCGCAAGTCGGAGGCCAAAGTCAATTAGCACTATTTTCTATTTCATTGGCAAACAAGGAGGGCAAACTAGGAGCTGTGTCGGGAGGAGTCATGCAAACTTCATCGGCAAACAAGCAATGTATTAATGTCGCTTTTGAAGGGAAAACCCGGACCATTTAACCACTATTCATGGCGAATCTAGCAAAACTGACCCTAGGGTATCTGTTCTAGGAAGGCAAAACTCTAGAGATCCAATTACTTCATGTCGAATCTTCATTGTATTTTTATTAAAGCTTAAATGTTAATTATTAATCAGAATTTTTTTTTTAATAATCACAACTTTTTTTCTACAATTATTTCGAAAATGTCGCGTCTAGTAATTCAAAAAAAGAAATACTGTAATATGATATTCTAGTCAGTGGCATCATTTCGTTGATTAGAGATTGTAATGTTATTTCTTCATTTTCCAATATCGAATAAACATTGTATCTTCAACAAACTGAAGTTTAAATAGGCAGTCGCATGGGATTTGTTTTTTAAAATTGCACAAGGGAGGTTTTGGTCTTTAGGAGAAGAATAGATGTATAATAGAAACATAATAAAATATCGCAAAACTATTGCCAACGTCAGCGGTGTGAATCGTTTCCTAAGAATCGACGTTGGATCATCTCGATACCGATTTTTTCTCAACAATCGATGGAACCGAGAAAGTTAAGGAATATATCTTGGGCCCAAGGCAACAAGATGAAAGAATCAATTGAAAATTAATTACAGCTATGTAATTATAGCTATTATTAACAAACTCTTGGGAGAATTGTTACCAATGGACCCATTTGCCGAGCTAGTTCCCTCCAAAATACTCTCAGTTAATCGCACCATGAGATGACAAGTGTCGTAACTTCCAAAATCACAATTTTCAGGTTTCAATCGATTATTATTTATTTTTAACTGTTCTTTGCAATGGAACACTGCTGTAACTTTCATCTATCACCGTTAAAGCGTTATTTAGCTAACAAAAGTTTTCTTAGTTCACAAAACATGCTCATCCTCTGATTAGAGGAGCTATTACAATCTTTGAAATGCAATTATCTTAAAACTTCGCTTTTCAAGTTACGACACTTGTCATCTCATGGTGCGATATATTGACAATACAAATTGATGCCCTTCAAAATTAACTAACAAGTGTGGATCGAATACTAGAGTGAACAAGTGGGGATGGCTAGGTTGCAGATCGGAAACACAAGGCTCACCCAACAACACCTACTGTAAGGTAAACCACAGCCAATATGGTCAAGATGCTGTGTCCCTTTATCAGTGAAATACATCTTGAGCATTTCTAGCAATTCTGACTCAGCTGCAGGAATAAGACTCCTCAAGCAAAAACTAAAAGCAGTAGTTTGTTTCAAATTTTCAAAAAGCTAGCCTAATCACTGTATTGTATTATCTTCAAACTAATTTAATACAAAATTGATAATTTGATATTGAAAAAATTAAATGTTACACAAATCAGAAAACATGTGTGGTTATCTACTTGCAGTTTAGGTTCAAGTCAAAGAATATCTCTTGGGCCCAAGAATAAGGAAGCAATTGAAGATTATTTACAGCAATGTAATTATGGCAGAACAGTGAATAGCAGATTGTTCAAGGAAAGAAAAAATTGAATAAAGTACAATTCAAATACTTTTTTAGTTCATAAACTAATAAATTTAAAGAAAATAATTAAATTGGTAAAAAAAAACTTTTAATAATGAAATTAGCATAAATTTTAAATATAATATTATGTTATTTATAAAAATTTAGTATGATAGTAACATTATTTAAATATGACAATATATATTGAATTGTGCTTATGTACATTATCATTTTATTCGTAAAAAAAAAAATTTGAAATATGTTTTTTTATATACACTGCATATACAACTTTTTCTTTTATTTATCATCTATACTTGTAATAGTTCGAATGAATATTCCTCGGATATTTTATATACCATCATAACAAATAATATTTTTTTAGATACTCTATCTAATTATTATTTAACATTAAAAATAAACGTCTTTAAATTTTGATATTAAATTGAATTATTACAGTGTACGAATGAAAATACAAAAGGATTTCGGTGTCACAATTAAATATGGTGCAGGACAGATTACTGTAACTTCAGAAAATGTTTTGAGAGGGAAAACGATCCCTACCTCTATTGCCACATGAAGACGATATAAGTTTAATTCAAAAAGAAGATGTCAACGGCAGTGTTTGCTTAATGGAGGGAGTGGGAGGAGGGGATTTTATGTCTCTTTTTCCTCTTTAGGGTCCAATTTTTATTCCAGAAATATATTTCTTGGAATATCATTGATATTAATATTGGCTTTATTAAATTTGTACTTTCTAAATTAATATTAAAAACAATATCGTTTAATTCTCGGTAAAAAAAATCGTAATAAATTCCGAAAAAGTATGAAGTAAGGAAGAATTATGAAGTGTCCACAATGCGGGTTTGGGAGGATTTATTCGGTGAATATAGTTCACCTAAAAGCAGCTCGATGGTTAAAATGGGCATGTAGGGTCGTTGCGTTCAATGATGACCGAATTCCAAACAGGGCTATCAGTTTCGAGCCGTCGGGTAAACGTCTAAGGGGTAGACCGAGTCGTAGATGGGAGTATTGCCTCAGAGCTGATCTTACGGATTTCGGTTTTGATGGAATGGGTTGGAAGGTGTGTGGTTCAAATTTGTGGTATCGGTATTGAACCTGTGGATTCGCTGAGACTTTATTGATTTATTTACCTCGATTTATTTAAATGTGAATATTTAACAGACTAAAACGACAAGAAACTGCCCGTCGTTACAGATTACTATAAAATTGACTAGACAAACGTCCAAATCTCCCAATTATTAACAAAAGACTTATTTACATGACTGTGATTAGGTCTATTTGGACGTATGTAGTTGAGCTTTGGGGCTCCCTAAACCATCCAATTCATCTCGTATCCAATCTTTACAATCCAAAATCCTTCGAAAAATCCTCAAATCCTCTTTGTCACCAATAAACTTATCCATAAAGACCTTAATGTTCCATAAGTTGCTAATTTAGCCCAAACCAGATACCTATTCTTTCATAGTAAGCTCCATAACCACTCAAATCCTCTGATTTCTCAACTTGCTTCCCGCAACATTCCCGATAATCCTCCGAGGTGTCTGAAAAGAAGATGGTATAGAGACCTTCTTCTTCAATTTTCATTGAAGTGCTGCTGATGGGTAGTTCTTTTCAAGTTTTGACATGTTACTGTAATAGTTATCAACACATTTACTTGATACATATATTTTATACAGTTGGAAATTTTAATTAATTGAAATAAAATTAAAAAAAAAAAAAATGTACAAGAAATCTTCATACAGATATTAAATGATAAAAACATCTAAAAATTCAATTATTAGGACCCTTGCTTGACAAACACTTGAAGCTTCCCATGTATTACAATACACTCTCAAGAACTTCACTAATCAGTCTGATTTATACAAACGGAGTAGAACTGTGAGTTTCAGCATAACCATCGATGCTCCACCGAAGGGTGAGGACCCTTCCTTATATCAATAAAAAATTATAAAATAACCAATCTCCTTAATGTGGTTCAGATGTAATTATCCATAGCTATTCTTAAATCCACTACCCTACAGATTTAACCTATGTTATTATAACCTTTAAACGACATTTAGAAAATAAAATAATGTCATAAAATATATTAACAATCCATTTGCATTAAAATATACTTATAAAATTATTATTCGAAATATCCAAATGGTCTCTCCGCCTTATCTGGTTAGAACAAGAGAACAGCCCCACGAACAAGGCTTAGAGTTGTAATGCCTCAAGTTTAGAACGAGAGTTACCATCACTCCCTCCAACTTGGGTCCGATTCTTTTTAATTTATTTTTTTACAAATGGCTATGCTTCAGATTCTCCTGAATACTTTAATGGGATTCCTCTTCCTTTTTCTATCTATGAGTAAATATTTCGAGCTTGAAAAACCGTTGAACCAATTCGAATAGAGTGAAAAGTTGTTAAATGATATTATTGATTACATAATAGTGAAGTTTGTAATTGTTTCCCTACATGTCATTTAGTTAATCTTGTGACTAATCTATTACAGTATTAGAAGCAGTTCTTCTTGAGTCCAGCCAGAACGATAGATATACGAAAAGCAAACAGTGACTCAAGAAACACTGAACAGGTGATGGTAGTAACGCTAGGATCAATAGATATGCTTGTATGTAAAATAGCATACCTGCCCATCCACCTTTTCAGTTTTATTTTGTTATTTTATTTTTTTTAATAATAATGATAATGATAACTTAGAAACGTTTGTAAATTTTTTTCACACTTTTATTTAGTAATATTTAATCGTTCAATAAGATATCTGACAATGAGTATATTTTAGCATATTATTAACATAGTTGTGTTGTTTTAGAAAATAATAGTTTATTTATATTTCTGAATATTAAAATATAAAGCCTTATATATGTGTGAATTGAAAATTGTTGAATTAAGAAGCACTATACAACAAATTATTCCAAAATTAAAGAATGAGAAAAAACAAATTAAAGGTGTACAGCTAACGAGTAATGGATATTTTGAATAAATAAATGAATAGAACAACAAGCAAAAATGGATTATAAAATAATCGTATTTTTTCCATAATTAAATAAATGTTTATTCTAACAAAGGAACGGACTTTCTCAAACTTCAGGCATTCACAGTTACTGGAACTATTAAAGTCATCATCAAATTTTTGCCTTTTATTTTATGTAGTTTATAAAGATCAAATAAACATTCAATTGATTACTTTATTTATTATATTATATTATATTTGATTTGAATTTACTCATAATATGTGATACTAATACCTATGACGTGGAATCGAACCAATCGGTTTGGTACTTTGATTTAAAATAGAATTCAATACACATTTACATTTTTAAAAACTAAATATTTATGAAAAAATGTAATTATACCACTTAAATAATAATAAATATCCTCTCATATTTAGTTTAAAATATCACATTGAAAACCTAACTAATTATTAAAGCGTAACTACAATTATAAGAAATAAAATTTATACTTAAATTACAAAAATAAAGAATTTCTTATTTATAAAATAGTTTCTCATAAAGAATATTGAAGCTTGGACACGGTTTATAATTTATAAAATATCAAAATCCATATAATTTACAGTTAGTAAACCTAACAAGAATTTGGGCCCCCCCCCCTTAACTCCCTATAAATAAGATTTTTTTGGATGGAAGGGAGGGGGAGAGAGGGCTCGCCACCTTCACAACTCTTTTACCCTCATGCATATGGACAAGAGATAAAATAACTAATACATTTATTCAATCTAGTAGGTACGTGAAGCAATCAAGTATTTATTTTCTAGCGTGTTTTTTATCAGAAAAACTTCTATTAGGCTCAAAAGATGAAGTGCAATTGTATCATGAGTAACACCACTAAAAAGCAAACTAAATTCCGCAGTTTTTGGGAAATTTGACGGCTTCTAGGGTGCTCCAGTGGGGAGTGAGAAATTTTCAAAAAATATTAAAAATTTAAGTTTAAATAAATGTTTTGTGTTTTGCGTGTTAAAAGGCCCTCTAAAAGTGAATTTAAAATAACTAGACCTATGTCATATTTTAGAAATTTTAATGTGGAATAAGAAAATATCATCGTTTTTGTTGCTACGCTAAACCAAAGTAGAGAAAGCTGCCATTTTTCAGAAAAAAATAAAGATTTCAAATATAAAAACAAAAAAAAATTCTATCGTCTCAACAGACTGAGATATGGAACTAGTTTCTGCGCCATTCTACCCCGTTTAGTATGCAGTATTACCCAATTTTTTTTTTTTACACTATGTCTGGGACACCCTGTATAGTTCTTTCTCAGCATTTTAGTTAAACAAATTGAATATTTTAGGTTAGCTATTTTAATATTAATTACAATTAATAAAATTTAATAGCAATTTTGGGGATTGCTAATTTATTAAGTAGAAAAGTTTTCATAGAACTGATCGCCAGTTCCAGATTTTCGGTAGGATCTAAGGAAGAAAGTTGGACAAATGTAGGAGGATCAAGTTTAATCAGACTGTTTGGATTTCGGCTTGAAGTAAATTAGAAGAACAGTGTTGTGGACAACAGCCTGGTTACATTGCCGAAGTTTTACTTGAAAATATAATCAGAATATAATTTTGTGAATTTTATAAGCCATCCAAACCAAAAATCGAAAACAAGGATTAAATAAATGGGATATAACAAAGGATTAAATGACTAACTGTTATCAAGAGAAAAGCCTCGACCCTAACAGCCCCGAGACAGGTCTCAGTTAATGATGACTTATTGGTAACAGGCGCTCCAGGATTAAGACAAACGAGCAGAGTGCGTCTCTTCCCTAAAACGATACAACTCCTCCCCTATATTGTCCTACTGTCTACAACTAATTCTATAAGGGCTGATATTAAAGTATAACAGAAACTGTAGGAATAAATATTATTACTACAAATAGCTAATTTATAGCCCGTAAATTAATTTATAATAATTATAAAACAACTTTTGTGGGTATACCAATAGGCCTTGCAACCAACAAAAATCTGGTGAAATTGTTTGTCTGTATTGGTAATTAGAAGATATTTTTTCAGTTTGGAGAAAAAAAAATGATAATAATCTACAGTACGGTTTTTATTAATCATCGATACAAAGGAACACGTTTTTATTTTATTTTATTTTTATCTCTTAACCCCCTTTAGTTCATGTAAATCTTATGAATTAAGATAAAAACAATGAAATCTAATGTTAAGATGAAATCTTAGGTTTAAGAGTTGTAAGCAAATTATAAATATTATAGAACTTCTTTTGTACATATTTTCATTTTTTTTTCTCGATAATTTACTGATTGGTACGTAACGAATAAAACATGCCCTTTGTTCCATTCTCCTCATAAAACCACAGAGATCTCGATGTCTATTTTAAAATTCGACAATGGAGTTCTAGCAATGGCCTCCCCTCTCATATCCGGAATGGCTGTGCCTAGAACTCTCTCTCTCTCTGGCTTAAGAACCAGTGACGTAGCGAAAAAAAGCGCAAGGATCTCCAGAGTTCCTGCTTGAACCCTCAAATAGTGGGGGAAAGCTGGTCTGGGAATCTCTAGGCTGAATGTAAATATTGTAAATATGTATGAATGTGCTTATTGTGTTTATGTTTATTTTGTTTTTATTTATTTATTAGAATTTTATTTTTATTTTCTTAGTATTATATTTTTTTCATTTATTCTAATTTATTTACCATCATTTTATATTTTTTTTGTAATTAAGTTATGAACGTACACTTATTAACATAATTACTCATTTCCCTTGATTGGGATAGATTTAAAAGTTAAAAATAAAAGAACGAGTGAAAAAGGCGTTAAGCGTTGGATACATTCTAAACAATAATTATAATACCATATATTCTAACCCTGTTCCATCATGAACTATCAATAGAAATACATATATAATTTTATACATAAGTTAAAACGTCATGCAATATCAAATCCTATATTAAATTCATTCCATTTAATTAGTGCACAAATTCAACTATTGGTGTTGCCAATAACAAACTTACCATAATTAATGTTATATAACAATAATGTTCCACTGATAGGATCACAATTAGCATGTGTTTATAATGGTATTGGCTGTAATTGGCTGCTCACTCAATTGCTCCACCGAGATATAATCACAATCACCACAGAGGTCATACTATCGAATACGACAAGATTCAACAACTTATAAATTAATAAATACAAATAAGACATTGGTCGTTTCATAGTAAATGTCCATTTTTATTTTTATTTTCAAAGTTAAATTAGTGAACTTCTGTGGTTTACCGCGTTTAAATAAATAAATTGGTAAATATTTTTAATAATAGTTAGTATATCAAATATAATCATAGAAACAAACGATTTTAGAGTGATTTTTTTTTTCCTCTATGATTTTAAACTTGGATACTCGGCAGCCCAAGATCTAAGAAACGTTATTACATCGTTCGGGGAACGGTTTTGTAACTAAAGGACTATTTGCCAAAACCAAATGTGCATCCAAAAAAAATATTGTTTTCTATATTGTGGTCAATGGCAATAACAATTGGGCGTATAAAAAAAAATGACCGTTTTATCAAATTCCAGAGTTCAAAAGCCACCAATACTTAATAATCCCTTTAGAGCATTCTGTACGCTTGTTTACTAACACTGGACGTATTCAAAAAAGCCTCAGTTCAGTTATTCATTTCAAAGAAGAAACATGACAGTGCCCTACGAAATTCTCGTAATTTTAAGACATTACTGGGAAAAAAATTTCACAGCCCCTAAAGCAACTCGTGAAATAATTAAATATGAAGCGGAAGGTGTCCTTGAAGAGAGCACTTCGCGGCGTTGGTTTGAAAAATTTAGAAGTGGCGATACGACGTTGGAAAGGAAGAAGGGCTCCGGAAGGCCATTAATGGATATTGAAGAAGTTCTGAAGGAAGCTGTTGAGTCAAATCCGTCCACAAGTACTCGCGAACTTGCCAAGGAGTGTGGTGTGTCGAAAGATACTATTAGTCGCTATCTTCTCTCCATGGGAAAGGTGAAAAAGACCTGTAGACTGGTCCCTCACGAACTTAATCCTCAACAATCCGCAGAAACATTTAAAGATCTTAATGGGTTTGAACTCCTGCCTCATCCACCATATAGTCCAGACCTCGCACCTTCGGATTACTACTTGTTTCGATCCATGTCCCATTTTCTTCAAGGGAAAAAAATTGACAATTTGTAGTTGAAAATGCTGTCCAAGAGTTCTTTGACAGCCATCCCAAGGAATGGTATCAGTGTGGCATCGAGCAATAGGCTAGCAGATGGGTAATGGCGGTAGATAACAATGGACTGTACTTTAAGTATTAATTGTATTTTATATCAAATAAATAATAATACAAATATTTGTTTAAGAAACGGTCATTTTATGACCTTGAAAATGGGTCTTGACACACCCCATTAATTCTTTTATTCTATTAACCCCGATGGGAAAACATCACAACCTGCATTGGTTAATTGGAAGGGATATATTCATACACGAAAGTGCCTCGTTTTTTACGACAGAGTGATGAAACTAAACGAACTGTTTTGTGAACACATTTCTATCTCTTCAGAACTATGGTCAACTTACTTAAAGAATAAAATTTTGATTCTCGAGTAAAAAACGCTTAACTTTATTTCTTCAAAAAACCCTTAATTTTCTATTTCTTGAATTGATAAGTTGATTTGAAGAAATGTATAATAAATGAAAGTAAATATTTTGGAAAAAAAAAAAGTTTTGTTTTCATTGAGTGTTTTACTACTAGGTAGGCATTTCGTATGAAACGACCCAATGGAAAAAAATAAAGTTAGAACTATAGAATTATAAAAAAAAAACTTGGTTCACACCTTCGAAGAAAATAATAGGATTGGACATTATTTAAAAAATAAGCTATACAAAAAATGTCAATCCCGCAAATCTATTTTTGTACGGATTTATTTAAATTATAATTTATTTAGTACTGTGAAGCTAAATATATTATTGAAAACTCATATAATCAATCGACTTAAGTTCAATTTTAGAAAGGAAAATAGCAATACGAAATAAAGTAATTTCGGATGAACTAAACAGATTCTGTTTTCCTCCATTTAATAAAAAGAACACCTTGTCCAGGACATAGTGAATGAACCAACCTGGTAGGAGGCAAACACAAACACTTTGCTCAAGTACGAGATACGGCAGATTTCCAATTACAGAGCTCACCCCCTACACCCATCGATTCCCTGTAGATTTCCACTGTTTCCGCGGAGGTGCATTGCAGATGCGAAGGTCGTTTTTTTCATTCTTACCGCTCCAACAGGAGAATGTTAAATATCTAAAGGTTTGGAAATCATTCCATCTCAGGGGTCATTCACCAATTCATAATTTTCATTATCAATTGACTCATGCCTAAAATATATGTTTATTATTATGGCTTCGTATTGGTATAAACAAAAAAAAATAATGCTAAATTAAAATTAATTTATTTTCCGACAAAATTTATCCATTAATAAGTTCCTGTTCCTGATGAATTTACCTTTAAAACGTTTTATCAAAGATTATACCAAAAAAATCAGCAGGAAGGGCAATAATTAGAATTTATAAATTTCAAAATGGCATTTCGGAATCTAATGCTCACATAAAATCGAATTTTGTTGTTTTAAGAACTTCATTTACATAATGTAAGTATTAGGATTCGGGAGAATAACAATATACTTCCATATTTTTCCCTAACAAGGGTACCCACTTTATTGAGACTATGTGCTCCCCAGAATAATTACATTAGGAGTATGTAATTACTATGCCAGTAATCCATTTCCTGAATTTATTTTGCCTATTTCTCTCAAAGACTTTCCTTCCTTCTTTAAATCATCATCAATTTTCTGATTTATGCTCAATGCTCCTTACTTTGTCACCAATAAACTTATCCATAAAGATCTTAATGTTCCATATGGGTCATTCTCATAGAGAGGGGCAGATGTGGTGTCTAGTACATTTGTGGCTTCCCATTTATGATTTTGGATTTGAAAATTTTTTTAAATTGTAGTGTATCACTTTATCTAAAAGTGAAATTTTTCTTTTCACGATCAAATATTTTTTTTTGTGTAGAAAAATTGTAAAATTTGACCGATTGTCATGACCCTGTCCTGTCCGGGCACGATATTCCCAACTTAAAGCTTCGGTAGGGGGTCTATCTCTGCAAATACATAAGTGATTATTCAATCCTAGATCATAATATTGCTGGAGATTGAGGAGTGATTGTCCAAAATGGGCTAGAGCCAATAGATTTCAATATTATAATGAAAATAATAGTGTCCATGCCATCGTCGTCATGGCCCTGTCCGATTATATTTCTCAAATTTTCCCGTAAACGCGTGTGTTAGCCAGCTTTGTTTTCCCGCCGTCATTTTCACGCCATTATTATCTTATTGCATCAACCATTAACTAGTCTTGGAGTACAGTGGGAACACTCAGAGAACAACAACATCGGTAAAGTCGTGAGTGTCCAAACCACCGTCAAGTTCCAGGCTTCATTAAAAACTTAAGTATTCAAACCTGTTTTTTCTTATTGCTCAGTACTTGTTCACGGCGTGGAACAGTTTCTATTTCTATAAATATTTTAGAAAAAACGTTGCAACAATACAAAATTTTTTAGAAATACCTATAAGGCCCTGTCCGTGAAGGCCCTGTCCATCATAGCCCTGTCTTCATCTTTAAAATTGAGGACAGGATCATGACAGTATCCAAACGTTTTTATCATTTTTAATAAATACAAAACTGCATTTGAAGTTGTATTAGTACATTTACACTTTATAATAAATACATATAAATTACTTTGTGCCGGAATCACAATAAGTTCGCTCATTAAATATAAATAAATTCATACAAACTTAAAACGGCAATCTGTAGGTGACACGCTTTGATTTCCTTTCACGTTTGTTCTGATACCCTTTTTTATTTTTAGAATATTTAGTCAATATTTTAAGTTAATTTTTAACAATTCTGGTCACAATAAAAGGCTCATAATTAATTATTTTTCTTTGTTTTTCATCATATAAATGTACCTATATATTTTTTGTATGATTTAGATATTAAAAACATTTTCTGAAAACTCGATTACTGTTTATTTTTTGAGCCTATCACCTGCAGAGAGATTAAAATAATTATATTACAGAAGACAGCCAAGATGATCGTGAAGAAAAAGGCATGACATAGGTAGCGTCATGAAACGGGAGAGTCAGTCATGTGCCTTCTTATTTATTTTTTTTTCTTGATAAATTAAAGCGGTATTGTTTGGAAGGGCATTGAATTTTAATTAAAGCTGTTAAGAGAGCATCCTATTTTTTTTTCAGCTTGATCGGAATACTTTTAAATTTCTGAAATCGTGAACCCAAAAATGCCCCTTTTTATGAGAATGACCCATATGTTGCTGATTTAGCCCAAACCAGATGCCTATCCTTTCATAATAAGCACCATAAACATTCAAATCCACTTGTTTCTCAACTTGCTTCTCACTCTGTTCCCGATAATTCTCCTAGAGGTCTGAAAAAAAGTTGGACAAAGGATCTTCTAATATAAATTTTTTATTGAAGTGTTACTAGTGAGTAATTCTTCACAAGTTATTTACATATTTACAAGTTATTTCCAAAAAAAGCTACTTAACTTTAAAAAAAAAAAAAAAAAAAAAAAATAGTAAGTATTTAGTGATGGGTCTACACAGATATTGTTTACTAACTGTATATCATGAAAGGTAGAATGAGACAGTCTTATACCCTGAGTAACGTAACTCTTGTTGACATTTATACATTTCCATAATTTTCATTTCCCCGAACAGGGTTAGATCTTACCGATTCCCGATCAATTTTGAAGCATTACTTCTCGTTAGTCCCGGGGATTTAAGGGCTATGGTGACTCATCACAAACGAAACCAATCAAAAAGGATTCGTTACATTTCATTGGTGAATGATCCCCTTCGTTAAATATTTGATAACTTAACCTTTGTACAGAGCGTCTACTGTTGTAAATAATCCACTTTACGTCGTTAATAACGTTTCTTCTTAGGGAATGTTCAATTTCATACCATCGAGTCACAGTTAAAACTTTCTAAGCAATACCTTCAGTTTTTTTAAAATATCGAATTCACGATTGTAGCATCTTACAATCTTATAATGTGAGAGAGACACAACTTATTTATTCTACACTTGTAAATAAGTAAAAAATATTTAAGAATAATAACACCGTTTATTTGACTAATTTTCAAGGACTCAGTATTCCAGATGACAACTGTTATTAGGAAAGTTATCACAATAGCTAAAATCATATTTACTCAATAAACCTACCCGCATTCAACTAAATTGTTTATAGATTCGAAAAACTAATCTAATATTGATTTTTATGAAGAATCGTAATAATTGTAGATACGGACACAATATATAAATGTGGCCAATTTATTAGATTGTGGTTAAGACTTTCTAATTTTAAATCTAATCTATTTATCTAATTGTATCTCTATTGAGTGACAAATGAGAAATTATCTGTTAAATTGACCACCATGTATCCACTAAATGACTACCACATCCCGTGGGCAATATCAGCAACTTATCTTCCTGTTGAACTAGAAATCTCTCACATTTACGGCACATGTAAATAATAAATGCAACAAAATAAAATACCTAATGAGGAAAATGTCTCCTTACTTCAATAAGAACTATAAATTATCCAACAGAAACAAGGTAATATTGTAAAAAAACATAAATTCTTCTACTATAACCTCCTCATCACCTGTTTGGCGTTATACTATACTTCAGAGACGAATAGAAATAGAACTTCCCTAGATACCGTAAGAGGGGTCTACTTTAGACAAAGGCTTTTTTTTTAACAATAATCCTTTTAGCTGGCTCAATTTGCATTCTAGCATCCTCCGATTTGTTCTAAGTATTTAAGAATTAAACATAAAATGTGTTGCGATCACGATCTGGCCTGGCGTATGAGGCAGTAGGATTGTTTCATATGAGTAATACATTGATCACCAGTCTATTCAGCAACATTTTTTTTTCTGTTCCATGTCTCTAAATCAATTATTAGGGAGGAAAAAAAAAAGGCAACTTGGAGGGCTACTTTGAACAAAGCTGTTGACACCTTTTGGAAGGTGGTTTTACTTTAAACAATGTGTTATCGTCTGTTTTGTTATTTGGTGAACCTGAGCAATAGTCACATTCATATTTATAATTAAAACTATTTTAGATTCATGCTGTATTGGGTATATAATTAAAACTAATTTTGATTTGATAAACAAAAAGGATTATAGTTTATCAGGCAATAGTTACATTAACAAATGAAGAACAATAAAATAAAATTAACCAAAATAATTAAATTTAAATTTACCTTATCAAAAATTGTAAGTTACTTACTCACTTTTGTTCCTTAGCTTCTAGTATTTTTTTTATTCTATTCAAGTTTTTCTTGTATGTTTTGTTTGGTAAGGACCAATGTTCCTTGAAAACTAAATGAAGTTTATGTTAATAGATAGTTTGAAAGTTGTTAATTCAAGAGCTATATTTTTATAAATGCTACCAATAATAATAAAAATACTTTTGTTTTATCAACAAATCTGGTGATGAAGTGAACCCAATTGGCGGATTTACGGAAGCATTTTGCTGAAAAGTGAATTTTTCGAACCTTTTTGACTCAAGACAAAAAAAAAAAAAAAAAAAAAAAAAAAAAAAAAAAAACACTAAAACATTGTTAAAAATCTTAAATTTGGTAATTAAAAGGGTTAAAGGGTTATTGAATAAGACTCCGAGACAGGCGTTTTTGAGGCGAAAATCACCCTTGTTCATAATAGCCCCTTCATTTTGAGAAGATAAAACTGCGGGTACACAAGAATATCCACAATGCTCATCGATCGCAATCTCCCAACTTTCAAACAAGTCATACAGCCGCAAAAAAATATAATGTTTTCTCTTAACTGCAATGTCCGAAAACACAAATATTCAAGAAATAGGAAACCACTACAAAGATTAAAACACATATTAGTATAAGACCGAAAATATAATCACTATAATGTACCTACCTACCTATCTAAATATACCTTTAATTTTTCAGTGTAAAATGTAAAATTAGGACTAGTTACTTCGTAATCATATTTTTTTATTGCTGGTCGGATTACTATTGCAGAAGGTAACATAACGTAACGATTCTGAAGAGGAACAACATTGTTATATGTAGAGATGAATCATTCAAGATAAATACATCAAATTCTTGGAAAATATTGAAGAATTAAATGGAAAAAATGTCTGACAGTAGTAAGATCATTTTCACTTGTGCCAAAGACCCCTTCCAGGAAAGACCAATGGCTGAGTCACCTTCCACCATCATTGGCGACCGGACGATGACTCAGGATGAAGTAACCGGATTGTTTATGCGGGAAAGAGATGCTCCTTCTTTCTCCGGCAGAAGTCGGGTTGAAGATGATGGATTACTCCGAGGGAGAACGATATATTACAGAGCTTGGTCGTTTATTAAAGCTGCCCTAAGCAACGCCACGTCTTCTTGAACCAGCATCTAGTTGGCTTTTACTAAAGGTTAAATGGCCATGTAGGGTTAATAGCTTCATATAGAAGATCTTGGGAATCTATCGGACTGTGATATAAATTATAACAGCAGCTCATAATAACCAGGGGAGCTGTATCCTGTTATGTTTGAATGCTAAAAAATATACATTCTAAAGTTACTTAGAACGTAAGTTAATTTAATCATAGCTAAATATTTGACAACTAATTTCTTAGAATTATTCACCTAATTTGATTGAACATGCTTAAATCTTTCATTCGATTTTTCAGTCAATCAATCATTAACTCACTAAAAAATCGACTGAAAGATTTAATCATAATTAAAGAAGGTGATTGATTGCAGAAAATTAGTTGTCAAATATTTAGCTATAAATAAATTTTGCCCAACTCTGCCTACGATGCAGACCAAAAGTTTTATTTAACAAGATTCTATTTCTTTCTCATAAGACTATATAAATGGAAAATAATATTTTTGTTTTTTTTAAATATATATATTATTGATAAAATAGCTAATGCATTTACACCTGAGTACTCCACGTAAAGAGTTCTTAGGTCAATAAGATATATTGAATTGATCAATCACAGAGTCATTCATAGGTTTAATTTAAACATGAGGAAATAAATGGAAGATAAAACCGTTCCTCGTTTTTAACACGAGTAAAAGTGGTAAACCGCCTGATTGTCTACCACTGCAGGTGATAGTTAATATGGCAGAAGATATAAAAAAACGGATTTTTCTTTTACAAATAACAATACTAATATTAGAAATAATACGTTTGATTGATAAAGTTATGAAAGGAACACGTCGATATATTTCGATATCGAAGTATGAAAGGCGCTATGATACTCAATATGCGTTGCGGGTTCGCCTTATGAGATGAGCTCTTCTTGGAAACTGTTACTGATGGTTGTCATTCTTATTAAGACAAAAATTTCCACCAATCCCTTGACAGACATAGTAAATTACCTAGGATTGACGTTTAATACGAAAATAACCTTGGATCCAATCACAAAGAAAAAACGCCAAACTTTAAACCAAAGATTTAAACTGATGTGTCCACTTCAGTGTAAGAAAATTTTTACTTATACTTACTGTATCAGTTCGGAATTATGCTTTTCAGAGTTTCAATACAAAGTTCTTAGACTTATTACAAAAGCACCTTTATATGTTGGTAACTCAACTTTACATACTGACTTACGTATACCAACAACTAGCGAACACATATGTTCTTAGCATGAAAGATTCAATGAAACAATGGCCGCAACATAAATGCATGTAAACCCAAGAAAGGAATTGAAAAGGGTGTGGATGAGAGATCTACACTCATAAAATTTTAAAATAAAACTAAGGCCGGCACAGTTACAACTGGGTATTGTTCTTCCTCATGCCAGGACACTTCTTTTATTAAAAATAGACCGTACTACCGCTGATTATTTATTAATTGTTAAACATAAGTGGATTGATAAATTAAGTTAAAAAAAACTAACAGATTTGAAATAATTTTGGAATTTACGGAAACGATAACATATTCTTGCATTTGAACTCATGTATCAATGTTACAACATGAATTTATTACATTTAATTTAATAACCTTTGCAAAGCACTATACTGTTCTGCCAAGGAGAAAATCAGTAACTCAGAAATTGTGAGATAATGAATTATTGGACTTATTTGACATATCGTTGGATTCGTTGTGAAATTTTCGATTCAATTCTCCGTAGAAAAGCAGCGACAATTGTTTCTCAGAAATATTGTCAGAAACAAAGTTGTAGAGGATTAAATTTACTTTAATTTCATATATACATCTCTGGCACTTGAATAAAATTTTTGACAAAAAGTGAGGTAAAAATATGTTTTCTCTATAATCATCTATTTTTAATAACGTATATCTCGAACACCGTTCGAGAGAGTGGGACAAATATGTATAGAAACAATTGTATAGGAAATTTAATTAGCTTTAATTTCGATCTGTAGACTATTTTTCCTAAAAACCTAAACATGGGACCTTCTCCCCTTACCCCACCATAAACTGGGGATTCCCGTATCCCCAGGGACCGGGAATTTTAGTATATTTACCTTCTAACTACTCCTAACGAAGCTATGAAGTCAAAAATAGTCACATAATTCATGCACCCCTCATTTCAGCACTCTCACTGGGGTCGCGCTTTTCCGCGAAAATACGTTTTTTGGTACTCTTTTGGCTCCGAAAGTAATAGTTCGATCCAAAATATAATTTTTTCATCTGAAAGCTGGTTAAATTGTATATTAAATTTTCATCAAGTCCCATAAAATATCGATGTCAACAACCTCAAAACCGCTTACTGGTTTGAAATCCAAGTTTTTGGCACATTTTTCACGTTAACTCCACAACTCTTTCTCCGATCTGAACTATCATTTTTTACTGAAATAAAACCTGGTTAAATTTACTATTGGGCCCTTTATATGAAATTTTGATTAAACTCCGTAGTATACCCCAGCAAGGGTATGACAAATGACAAAATCGTCAGTTGTTGCCAAAACATACATATTTAGCGTGCTTGCTAGGGTGTATTACGTGGTTTAATCAAAATTTCATATAAAGGGGCTAATAGTAAATTTAACCAGGTTTTATTTCATTTCCGAGGTGAAATCCTTATTTGACTGGGCTATTGAACCAACATTCCATCTCTCTTTGGATAATGTTCAGCTGATATGACGTTAAATTAAAAGTTTATTTATTTTAAAATTTTCTATGAATATTTTAGTCACTGCCTGGTAGATCAACAAGAAAAAGAAAAGAAAAGCTAGATCGTTTAAACCCGATGTTCTATTCCTTTCAAAGTAGGAGGGAGAAACATAAGAGGGCTGTTCTAATATTCAACGCCATAAAGAGTGGCCGTGTAAAAGGCTTTGCACTTAGGCTTTATTTGGAGTCTCTTTGACTGGTCAGCCGTCTCAGAGTCAATCCCCTATTTTCACGAGCTAAGTCGAGTTTCCAACACTCCTTCTAAAAATACAATACTGCAGAACGACAACGTTGAACAACAGGGTAATGTATTAGGCATTTTTCGGAACAAATATAATTTTCAATACGATAATCAGAATTCCAGTGTACTTGATACCAATTTAAAAAAAATATTAATATTATTATATATTAAAAGTTATAAGTATTATTATTAATCATTAAGTAGCTGGGTTTTCGGCAGTATACCCAATCAGGGAATAGCCTGGTTCTGACCTACTTAGTTCTTTGTCGGCAGGTACCTCGAATACCTCATATCAGTTTAGGAGACAAAGGATTCTAAATTCGAGAGAAGAAACTCAAACGTTCGATGGAGGAACTATATCCGTATTTAAGACAGGCCCATAAAGCGAAAAGAAAAAAATTAAATACTAAATTCAACGCAGACTATTTTTTATTTACTATTTTATTAGCCAGTTGGCTCAGATAGTAAATGTAATAATTTTTCAGAGAAACATTCACCATTATGAAATGCAACAAAGCACTGCCTTCATTAATTGACAAAGTTGAAATATATAGGCCAGATGAATAAAACTGCGTACAATTTGAGGCGTGCAACATATGACAGCTCCTCATAGGATTAATTGTCCAACAAATGTCGCATTGGTCGCTTTTTTTGTTTTTCCTCCAGATCTCCAAATGCTTTGGTAGTACGAGATTTACTGCTACTTGGGCCAAGGGCAAGTATCTCGATATCTACCAAGTTTCCCTTCAGCCAATCGGAATTTATTCAAATAAATTTACGGCTCCATCGACTTTGGACCCATCGAGAACGAATATGAATTCAAAATAAATTCACTTTTTTATAACTAATTCCTAAGTGAAGCCTAAAATTAATCGTTCCTTTAACCTTTATTATTAACAAACTTAATTAACCTCAGACAATTTTTCTTTTTCATCAGAGTGTGCTATGGTGCTCGTTAGAGTGTGCCACACATCAAATAAAGCACTCTTGAGGAGGGGCATTATTCTGAAAAACAACAAATAGCTTAGCTCTATGGATCGGGATGGGTCAGGTTTCAATTGTCAAATATTCTCTAGATGTTATACTTTAAAACTCAGAAGGCCATTCCACTCAGAACGCGGAGGAACTTGGAGAAAACAAGTTACATAATTTTAAGAACGAAAATCTGTTAACTTGTTAAATATGTTTATTTAACTCAAATAAATACGCCCATAAGGATAAAATTTTAGATATGTATCACTCACCATGATACGTTAATAGATGGACCTTTGATATATGATATAAGACATTATTATATGTACCACACACTATGAATGTTTGGGCACAAAAGAAGTGCCCTGCACTTGATACTGATCTAAGAACAACCTGTTTTTTGGGAAAGAATGTTCGTTTACACAAGTGTTAATCCATCAAATCGTATTCTCATTGCTCATATCTCGTCAACCATCTCTTGATAATAGTACAAAGTCCATTTAAAACTCTGTTGACATGAAAAATTGTCATAATGTCCACCTAGATTGGCCTTTTTTACCACTGTGCGACGACCCCTTTAGGAAGTGACGAAAAGAAAACCGACTCTGCAATGCCTGCTCAGAATCCTAAAACCTTAGATAATTACCATATAATGTCAATAGCCTGTAATAAGTGTATAATATAAATTGTGTGCTGACCCATGAGTAGAGCAAATGTATAATTATCCATAGGTTCTTACTTTTAAATTGATAATATCAAGAAATGAAATATATTCACAAATGTTATTAATTATTCATTACCTATTTGCCTCTAATTAGAGTATAATTGTTTACAAGGTATGATAGTATGAATCCAATAACTCAGAAACCAATAATTGGAGGCTATTGGGTCACTAAGGGCAAGATCTAATGATAATAGAAGTAAAAGGCTAAATAAACCAATTGGCGGAGATTGGACGCCAGAAGTGAGGAGGAGGCAAAGTAAAATTAAAAAAAAAAAAAAAAATGAAATCGTAATATTTCAATTGTCAAATATTCTCTAGATGTCCTTATTCATTTTATAGTTTGATTTTTGCACCTACATGCCCTTTATTACAAAATGCGAGGAAAACCTAGAAAACAAACAAAGGAGCATTTGTTTAGGTATAAACAAAAATAATAGACAGAAATGTAATTTTATTTTACATATTCTTAAGTTGTAAATGCTTTAAAACAAAGCGAGATGCCTTGATTTCCGCCTTGTATGAATTTCTACGCATTCTTCTAATTCGATGTTATTAGATTGTTTGTTTTTTTTTAATGGCTACTATAGCTAAATGTTATCAACATTCTTGAAGCATCGAATTCCTCAAATATTTGGCACAATATGATACTCCACTGGGTCTGAATCATGGCTTCTTTCTTTCCCAAGTGGGAGGTAACCGTCCCCTTAACCCCCCTAATCGCCGCCTCTGAATAAACCCCAAGATATGTGGAAACAGCATATCAAAACAATGATTTTTTAAGTTATTAAAATAATAATATTAGATATCAAGATAATTTTGTTATCGTTTGGGCAAATAACAAACCCTAGTGTACCAGGGTGGCTTTAAGGTAACAATTATATAAAAATAGATCACTAAACCTACCAACTAGGTCAACCTTACTAAAAATGTTGGTTTTCAGAAGTCCTTACAAACATACACAGGGAGCAGCATAAGTTTTCGTACACCAGTGAAAATTTAACAAATTGAAAATTGATTTCTCAATGTTAAAAATTTGTTTAATAGAATCAACAACAAATTTCGACGGATAGATCGTTTTCCAGTAGCCAGGAGGCTTTTTTAAATATTCTTAAACAAATTTTATTTTTTCAAGTCTATTCTTCTTTGTTAAATTTTTTTTTTTTTTTTTTTTTTTACAGCTTACTCAGGCTAGAAATCCATTTTTTCTTCGAATTCTTCTAATCATATCAGGTCCTGCAGATACCCCCAACTCGGTATTTACTTCCACTGTTGTTTTTCTGGCCGATTTTTCGGGGTCCGGATTAGCTTTCCGTAAAAACTCCATTGTGAGATAAAATTCTCTGCCGTCCCGATAGGCTCTTATCGTTTAGCCTTTCGTTGTATTTAAAAAGTTTCATTGTGTATTGGATTGTTGAACGACGGATTTAATCTGGCAGCACGAATATTCTAGTTCTCTGAGTAAATCAACATATAACCACTGAAGGTATAGAGGTATTAACTGAATTTCGGCCTTGGTTGTTTATTGAACACTGGAAAGGAACTGATGAGAACATAACTAGAAAGGGATAGGATTTACAATTAGTTAACTACTCTTCATCAGAGCCTAAGTATAAGGGATCAAAGAAGTTAATTTGATGTTGTACGAAAAATTTTGCTTGGGTTAGTATAATCTTTTTTTATAATTATATTAATTTCATTTTTATATTTTTTGGGTTTTAATTATTAGACGTGTTTCTTACAACAATAAGTAAGATTATGAAATCGTTAAAAAAATTATTTGTCTACAATGAGAATAGAGGGAATCATATTGTGGTAAATTTATTTAGTGTGTGAAAACTTTTGTTGCTCAATGTAAGAACAAAAATCCTGCAAGATACGCAATACTTACCGCCTACTTGATATATGTGAGTTATTGATGAGAGCCGTTAGAGTGGGAATGGTAATGTATAGCAATGAATTCACTCGGCCGCAACGTGTCGACTTGAATACCTGAAGAGGGGATGGATGGGATGGATGGAGACAGGCGACCAATCGGTTGAAGGGCTTTTGTCTGTAGGCAGTCTCGAGTGGATCACATCTATTTCCCATCGCGATCCGCTTCAATAGCCGTCATATATATCCACTCCCACTATTAGGCACTAGCACATAATTATCGGCACATAACATACGATATTATTGTCTGGATTAACATTCATTGGTTTGAAATTAAATTTTAAAAGTTTTTATTGCAACAAAAATATTTGTTTTATTGATTTTAATACAATGACAGAAGTGATAGAATTATCTTCTAATTAATCCAATAAAAAATCAAAAACACAACAAAGTAAGTCGATACATATTTGTTTTCATTGTGTCCAAAGAAAGATAAAAAAAAACGTGATGCAACTCTTAATGTTTAAATTATCATTGAAAATAAAAAAAGTTTTTGAGGTTTCGAAGATGATCTAGATTTAGATGAAAGCTGATTCATTATTTAGGTCTAATATAATATAATATAACTTATTATTTACTGGCAATTCTTTTAATTAATTCAATTTTAAATTACTACACATAATTTTGTACAATCTGACACTCCTTTCCCCCATTGTAAATTTAAATATTTACCTCAGTGATTTGGAATCACCCATTGTAATTTTAATTTTAAAGGCATAATAAATGTTTAACTGATCCAGTCCAAACAATGGAATAATTAAATTTCAGGGAAATTTGAACAACCCACTGCATTTTATATGTAATAAAAATAGTACGCTCCTAATAACAAAAAAAAAAGTCATATGGAATTTAATTTTAGTTTCTCTGGTTTACCTAAGCAAAATAGGTGTTTTATGGTGCCAGCTCCATAATTATGAATTAAAAATTAAACATGAGAAACAATTTCAAAGGAAATTTCTAAACGCTATTCAGAAGTTATTATTACATAAACTTTTATATAAAATATACTATTTAGATTCTGAGAAGCTTTTAAAAATCAAAGTATCTAATAAAATGAAAGTCCAAGTAATGCAAAGATAATTTATTTTGCTTCCAGTATAATAATGTGATAAAAATATCTTTCCCATGACTATAATGTTTGTGCAAGAGGTTTAATAAAATTAGGTAGTCCAAAGTCTAACATAATAAGAAAAAAATATATTTAAAAAAAAATTATAAATTCAGATACACTAAAATTAAAACTAATGATTTCTTGAAGTTTAGTTCTACCACGTTCTTATTTGCACAACTATGGTTCAATGTTGAGAACAGCACTTCCATTGATTTTTTTTAATAACTTAATAGATTTTCACAGTTTAAAATCTGAACTATCTAAAAATTTTTTTTTTTTTTTAAACATCAAATTTATGGAAAAACAAAATAAATTAATTGAATTATTGATCTAAGGAATGATCTTTTGATTCATGGTCCAGAAAAAAAGTAAAGAATTTGATTTGCTTGGTTTTGAAAGATTTTTAAACTTTAAATGTTAATGAACTATTTTTTAATTTATTACTTTAGTTTTACAGCTTGTTTATTATTCATAATTTCAAATAAAATAAAGATTATAGAAAACAGAAGTTTGATTTTGATGCCACCAGAGTGTAGCACATATTCCTCTCAGTAAATTATTAACAAACAGTTTGAAAATGTTATTTTAAATTTTAAATTCATTATCAAAAAAAAAAAATTATAGAAGCTAATTTGAATGGTTGAAATTTCATGATAATTTTAAAATGAAATTGAATTATCGAATTGGTATGAACCTAATATTTATTGTCTATTGTGAAATACCTTCTTTGATTTAGAGTATATTCATTTTTACTGATTTTTCAATTTTTAAGTTTGTTTTATAAAGGAATTCAACCATTTGTAAACACTTTTTTAAAGAAAGCTAGTTAGTACTATAGATTTAAATAACAATTTATTTACTATACAGTCATTCTAAACTTTCCTTAAAAGCAATCACATAAAATTAAAGATCAACACATTTAATAAACTAAACATTGCTATGAGCAAAAATATTGTTCTGTGTACTAGAACGATTGAAAACTGGGTGAATGCAATACATTATTCCATTGGCTTCTATCCATATTCCTTCATTTTATTATTATTTATTTTTAACAGGAAACAAGAAATTTCAATGGCATGAGAGAAAATGTTACACAGCAAGTTTTCTATGGTAAAGAACGACTTGATAAGAGAGATAAAATAAACATGAACAATACATAAAAATTATGTGATTTTAAGTGGTATGATTAAATTTTTATAAGAATTAATATGCCATATTTCTTATACAAAATTGCATTATAATTTCATAATTACAAATCTCTAAATCAGAAAGATAACATGAAAAATGATAATTTAAGTATTAACTGATCACTCAAACACGATTGATTAGTAATAAGTTACTAAACTTTAAATTTTTATTTATATGAAATCTTTAAGAAAAACTTTTAATTCTTTACACAAATACCACACAATTGAAATTGGCGGTATCAATTAAAAATATCATTTGAGATAAAATAATAAATATGCCTATTAAATGTGGGCCTACACATATAACAGAAGAACATAGACATTTAAATCAGACATGTTTTAAAAATGGAATATTAAATAATAATTCTTAGATCTTGTAAAAATACATTTATTAGAAATAAATAAATAAATGCAATATAAAAGGATTCCATGTGTTAAACTAATCTGAAAAAATCAGATACACTAATGAAAAGGCCTAATACACAGCCAACAAAGCTGGCCATCTTCATAGGAAACATAATTGATATAAAAATTAATAACAGTCTCACAGATATATCTTATGATCATTAATAAAATAATTAAATACCTTCCATTACATAAGCACATAATAAACCTTACATATTTTAGTTTGAAAACACTGTTATATGAACTTATAAAAAAAAAATTAATGATTTTAGAAATATGAAAAATCATTTCAGATTAAAAATAATTTTTAAATGAAGATAATCGTGTTTTCAATTCTGTATATTTGAGAATTGGAATAGTAACACTTTGAAAGCTTCTGTTTATCAATTATTAAGAACTCAAAAAAAAAATCTTGTTTCATAACACAATTTATAATACTTCACAAATCTTTATCTTTACTTTGTGACCTTTTTGAATGAATGGGTTTCCAGCTTGTAGAACTTGATGGATATCATAAATAATAAGTTCAAAAAAGTCTGTAAAAAATCATAACTAAGAATTAGATTATTTTCAAGATACAATATCAGGAGAAAATGATAATTGTAATTACTCTTTATTAATCTTGAAAAGATCCATGTACTCCCTCATTGGTACTCAGATTTCAGCAGTAACACACTTGATTCAACATTATTCAACTTTCTATGTTTCATTTCTTCAGAGAGCCTTCTAACAAGTATTTTAAAATTAAATTTAAAAAAATCTAGAGAGATATATATATATATATATATATATATATATATATATATATATATAATTAAATCAAATAATTGGAATAAAATCTATTATGAATTGAGAATGTTTTTGAATATCATCCTCAATATACATTACAAAAAGCAATTGATTATAAATAAAGAGTCATTGAATAAGTAAAAAAAAAACTTTTAAAAGTTTATCATTAATTAAAAGTTTTTGTATATTTAATTTGAAGGAGTAAAACTGCTCAAATTACAAAATGAAAATTTAAAAGTCTCAAGAAACTTTTCCAGGATAGTTAATTTTTCAATAATAAATATTCAGAAAAAGATTGCTTTAATAATTTCTTTAAAACCACATCAATAAAATGTCAATAAAACAGCACTTTAATTAATAGAAGAATTAAAACGCAGATTTATTTTAAATTTTGTTGTAAAATGTCTATTTATATTAAGAATTAATACCAGTTTAATTGAGCTAACATATTTATGTAAATATTATTAATATATAAGTTCTAGCAGAGAGGAGAGAGCATACCTCTGGGAAGTTCTTTTATTATGAGTTTATCTTTTTTTTTCTTCTTTTTTTTTATGATTCCTTTCCTTTAATCTCTGATCTCATTTGTTAAGTATGGTACCTTCTCAATAGCAAAGATCAATTAAGATGACTATCATATAGTATTTTAGTATTTATACAAGTAAAACTAAATATAATTAATAACAAAATAATATATACAGTTTACATGAGATATTGATATTGTATATAATAGAAAACAAACAATATCTCCTAATAAATATATTTCTTTAAAAATCATAAGCAATGTTTCGTGGTTGCTATTGCACATTTTCAAACCCTACAGAAAGCAATGGCTTAAAAATGTGCCATGGAGAAGAAATGCTATGTATTTAAATAAATAAATGACCCTATGAACATTATAAATATAAAAAGATATACCCTTGCAAATTGTGTATCACACATAAAATAATATATTTTACTTATTACAATAATAAACAAAAACTCTATAGATAATTTTCTTATACTCTGATCATTTAAAATAAAACTACTAACAAACAATTATAAATATTCTTTCCTTGTATTTCACATAAATATTTTTAGCTGAAAAATCAAAACAATCCAAAATGTACTTATGGATTGAAGCTTTAAAGTTTAAATAAAGAAAATAATAAGAATGTATGCAATTCAGTTTCTATTTTTATTCTTGTCTCATAAATCAATTCCACCATTTTTGTTCCCCAACTCCCTAAACAGGTATTTTCATCAGCAGCTATTACCTCAATTAGAACACTTGTCGCTGAATTTAGTTTAGAACTTCAACGTTACTTTAATTTTGAGAGTACTAACTTTTTATACCTTTTGAATAATTTAATAAAGTTGTGTAAAAAGAAATGTTTAATTACCAATGCTACTCATGAGTTCTATTGTCACAAAAAAAAAAAAAGATGGATTAAAAATATATTGAATGTTGGTTTTTTGAAGCAATACTTTATTATTATACTTTATTTATTAATAAAAAAAATTAAAATATATTTAAAAAATGCTTTTGACCAGCTGTTCTTATTTCAATTTGCAAGTTACTTCTAATTATTCGTGGATCTCTGATTGTACTTACTTAATGAATAAAAATCTAAAAATTAAAAAATCTGATTGTACCAACATAAAAAAATAAAAAAAGTCCCTTAATTATTTCAAGGCTAGTCTATAACATAAGAAATAAAATATTTCATCAATATCAGTAAGATGTCAGTTAATATTCAGAAAACATGGTATTGTGCCTAAATATCAGGGGATGTAAATTGATCAGAATTTATTGTTTTGTTTACTTAGTTCTTGTTTTCTCTATTCACAATCACCTACTTACCTTCAGAGATGGTTAATTCCTCTGAAGATAGAATTCCAAAACCAGCTAAATCAAATTTCCAATTATATTTTTTTCCTTGTTTTTCTACTAGATTATCTTTAGCAGGAAGGCTTTCTCCCAAAAGCAGTTAAATCACATTGAAAACAGCCATAAAAAAAATAAGGCTTCTTCCTAATCCTTCCTAACATTTACCATTATCAACCAGCCATGAAAATTTTTCGAAAATGGACATGGCTCCATTTGGAATACAATTCCTCAATTAAGTTTCAATAATACTATTAAAAAATCCTAAACACTTTCTCTTCTTGTTACACAAATTAAAAAAGAAAAGAAATAATAATAAAAATTTTTCTGCCAAGTTTAGGGTTAGTGGTTCACTAGTAAAGAAATTCAAAGATTTTCCAATCCGTAACTTAACCCAGCGTTGGTCGCTAGGTCACCATTTCCCTCACCCTTCTAAAAAATATTTGATAAGTTCTTCAGGATTTAACTTTCATTGCTGAATCTCAGTAAAGCTGAGTTTAGGATATCTGCAAATAAGAATATTCGGTTTTTAAGTAAAACAGATGGTGCAGGTGGCCAGGATATTGGGGGATTTGTACTGGAAATTGCCATGTTCACACTCCTCAGTATCAGATTATCTCTCGTGCAGTTTATTCGTAACATTTTACTGAGCGAGTTTTCTAATTTCTTTCGATTGATTAATGATTATTTGGGTTCAAAATGAGTCGTGGATTTAAAATGCTTGACTTGTTGGATACAAAGCCAGTTGAGAAGATAAATTGTAAGTAAACGTCGTCATGAATTGTGTGTTCAATCATTTACTAGGAATCTGAAATTTTTACTATTCCAGATTCTTGTTCGTGGCTGCTCGAGGCAATACAAAATAGATCTGGTATAGGTGTGCCAAAGAAATAAAAAAAAGGAAAACAAAAAAAAATGGGTAAAAAGTGCAATGTTCCAATTCACAATGAACATACTAAATATACTTGTAATAATTGTATAGAAATAGAAGAAAAACACATTATTATGTAAATAGTAAAATATGTTTTTTTTGTTTTACAATAAATCTTAGTAAAGATATATTTTTAATCCTTATACTCTATACTACAATTATTGATACATTATGATGACATTTATTTACCATTTATAACTACATATTTGTCAATAACATATACATATTCAATACATATTTATTTGGCAACATAAAACTGCATTTTTTATGAAAACCAAAGAAGTGAGGGAAATGCTCACCTAGCGACTAATGGTGTACCAGATCGGCTAGCGACCAACGCCGGGTTAAGATTGATATCAGGTTTGTCATAGCCAACTAAGGTTAGTCCTGGGAGCATTTTTTAAAAAAAGGAAAGTGACGTCAAATATTCCTTTCTTCTCACACTCCCAGCTTTAATTTTAATGGAGAGAATACAAAAGCCTATCTATATTTTTATTCCAGCTAACAGGGAACATTTATTATTAATTGCTGAGTGATAACACACTTAACAACCTAATAAAATGAAGATCCTGAATTTAATTCTTGTGGCAGGATGAAATTAATTGTTAGCAATGGATTCCATGCTCCCAACCTCCCAGTTAGGCTAGTAACCTTGTGTCACCGAAACAGCAATGGCTAATAGAACACAAAAATATTCTCAGGAATTTTATAATACACTTTAAAAACTGTTATTTAAATAAATAATAAATACATAAAGGCTTAGTGAACCCGAAGGTACTATGCAGACATCACCAACCGACCAGACACTTCTCTCTGACTCACTTTCACAAAACCCAAATCCCCAGGTCGGCCCTGACACCATCCTCCCATTTACGTCTTGGTCTACCCCTTGGTTGTTTACCCAACGGCTCAAAACTGATTACTTTTTTCGCAAAGAAACTGTTATTTATAGATTTAAATTCAAATATTGATACTTCATAAAAACAAATTTTAATTACAAAATGCAGTGTTAACTGAAATCATTAAAAATCCATTGACAATGTTACAATCATATTATAAATATCAAAAAAAAAAAAAAGAAAAAAGAAATTCAGGCTAAAAGAGCAGACACTGCTTGTTAGTAAAAGTTAGTGATGATTTCATTCTCATAGCCAGGAATGAATCTAACATATTATTGAAACATTATCAAAGCATTACAAGAAAATGAGGTATGTGAAATGCATAAACAACAATAAAAAAATCATCCATTTTAATTTCAATAAATATATAAAATATAAATTATTTACAAACAACAGTAAAATAAGCAATGCACCACTTTGAAGCCTTTATCCAAACCAGTCACTCAAGAACGATGTGCTAGTTCCCTTACTAGTTTCAGTCGCAGTCTCCACAACAGGATTCTGCCTTGAAGATTTAACAGTCTACAATAACAAACACACTTGTCAATAACAAAAAAAGTAAGCAGCAAGTAAAAAATTCAGTAAGCAGCAAAACAGTAAAAATAAGGGATAATAAATTTAAATTATTACTAGTTAAATAACAGTGTAACTAAATCAAAGAATAAAATGTGAATAATTTAATATTAGCTCTAATATAGCACCATAATCTACGTATGCTGTTCTATTGACTTAATACAGTAGATACACAATCCAGGATTATCAATCATCAATTAAATAAAGAAATTATTTTTTTTTAAAAATCCCAGCATATCCACCGGTTTAATACAGATACCACTAATCCTTGACCACACATCTCCCTCCATTGTACCTCATTAAAATCCAAATCCACATGACCAAACCTGATACATTTCTCCTACTGTTTGGGTTTATCCCTCAGAAATTTACCCCAAATTTGGATGGCCTATACCTAATTGACTAATTGCAGGATATGCTCTACAGCTTGTTCCTATGCTCATTCACATTGGGGCTGTCTCAAATTTTGAACTTCTTATACAAGTGCACCCTCTGCGCATCTTTTATGGTTAGGTAGTAATAGACAACTTTCAGATCATGTCGAAGGTACTTGTCTTTCCACCTTTAGATCTATTCCCTCATACATTTACCTTATAGACTTCTATTTAGGTCTATTCATCAGGCATTTACCTTATAGTTCGACAGTGATTACCTTCTTTGGAATTCAGTTAGTATTAAATCCAAATTTATACATACATTTTAACCATCAAACTTTTAATGAATTAAAGAAACATGTATTAATATTAACAAGTAAATATATTTTAAAGTAGACAAGGAAGTCAAATAAACTCTATAACCATTTGATATTAGTGAAAGGATCTGAGAAGAACTGGGAACAGTAAAGATAAACAAAGTGTTCTCTGCAATTTATTTTTGTTTTCCCAGAAAATCTCATGTTTCAGACACTACCAGAATTTAAGTGGCTCTTATTGGATAACTACCACAAATACTTTCTACTTTTCTGTATATAGTTAATTATCTAGTCCCACTTCATTCCTTTCATCATCCAACTATTTCTATTAAAATTTAAAACTCATTCATCAAATAAATGCTAACCATTTTCTGATCACTATATCCACATCCAATAACATTACTGATTTCACAAAATATTTATTAACTGCACTACCTGCTTTGGAAATTTTATCAGCGCTCCACCTAGCCCACAATGTTTAACCCCTTCCTGCAATAAATTCCTTCTCAGATTCTAACTCTGATTTCACCAAAATCCGTAATACCTTTGACTACTTGTATATATTTGTAAATAGGTAATTAATTTTGAAAGTGGAGCAGATTCAGTTTTAATTTTGTGAAATATTTACCAGTTCGCATTTCAATAAATTTAAAAATATTGGTAAAATACTAAAATAGACATTTAAAAATAAAAAATAGGAATTTTATTTTATAGTGTTATGTAGTGCAAGTTTATTATCCAATAGAGCTAGATAAAGTAATTAGTTAGAAAAATGAATTATTTCATTATTTCTAAATGTACAGCTTTTATCTTACAGGGCTTAGTTGCATCTTCAAAGATACTGAGAGGCTTTAAAACCCGAAAACTTGAAAAAACTGTTTACCGTACTCAAAGAAAACAACTTGTATCGACTAATCTAGAAGTCTAATGACAAATGTTATGTAATGGTGCCTCTAGCCCGAGTTGTTGTACACGGCACCTAAAACAGTAATCAAATAAATAAATGTACTTATTTGCTCCCCTTTCTAATTAAACGGTTCTTACTTTTAGGGAAAAAAAAAATCTTTCTAATGATAACTTCATTAATAAAAGTACCATTATTATTATTTCAAAACTTGTCATTTTTGTAGTTGACAGAGAAAATCTGTTTTTTATTGCTTCAAAAATGAAAAAAGAGCAGAGTTGACAGCAGAAAGTGAAAGCTTAATTTTGATATTTTTAAAGTTCAGTAAAAGCGAAATTTATCATTTCTTATAACAAAAATAGAAAAAATATGTAACATACTATTGACAAAATAGTAGATAAGAGAGAGTATATTACAATCACTTTTATCTACCATACCATGAACTTCAAAAAAGAACAAACTTTTCTTACAAAACTTATAATAAAAACAAACCTTTGGTTTCACAAGATGCAGTGGCTTACTAACAGGATTAGTAACAGGAATGAGTGGAAACCAAGCAGATGATTTGCTTAAAGCAAGAATACTGGGATCCTCAGGCATTTTAAGATTCGATGCAACACTTGAGTCTTCAGGGCGCACTGTACAATAGTTGCCAAACAGTAACTAAAAACAATACCAAAGATAAGCAACCATTATTTACTAATAATTGCAGATGCTTATTGTTTAATTTTAATTGTTAATATTAAATATTATAGCTTTAAAATATTATATAATTATCATAAAAAAATTTTATTTATGCTATTAAAAATTTCAGAGAGTAGGCTAATTACAGTCAAGTCCATCTAATCAGGACAAACATTGATGACCCCTTCCAGACTATTGTAAATATTATTCAAATGGAAATGATAAATATTTTAATAATTATGAGCTCATTATGAATTTTTTCCTTCAGCTAATTTTTTTTTTAATTGTACATAATAATTACACACTACCAATTTTTTAAAATAAAAACCGCAATAATATTAACAAAACAAAACATCTTTATAATTAATACTAAAAATTCATTTATTGCTAGTTTGTAATTATTTATTGATGAAAAACTTCTTTGATCATCAACAACAATAGGTCATTTCTATTCTTATATGCTTATGTTTTCACACAAACTTATTTATTGTATAATATATACTACTAAATGAACCACAACACACTACATTAATGATGCAAAATAAAAATAAATAATTTTAATATGTAAAATTATGATATAAATTTAATATATTGGAAATTAAAGAAAATTTCTTTTCCCTCTCCCTCCTCCCAAAAAAAAAAAAAAAAAAATATCAAGGTATAAATGTATACCTGAGTTCTGCAAACACTCAATTTTATGTTGGCAGCAATGTGCGGTGCAAAAACATCCAAGTCGAATGGATCAATATTACTTTCAATATTAGATATTTTTTCTTGACACTGAGCTGATAAATTCTGAAAAAAAAAAATTAGTCAATTGTTTATACAATATTTTTTTAAATATATATCTCATCTGTTTAAATTAAAATTAAATGTACATCAACTGTACCTTATTAGCAATTGGTATAAAATTAAAAATTAAATGTACATCAACTGTACCTTATTAGCAATTGGTATAAACTGAGCTAACAAATATTTGATATCGAATAGATTCTGAAGAGATTCAGCTTGGCATAAAGGAGAAGAAGTGTCATAAGCAGCTATTAATTTCGGCATTAATTTATGCATTAAATTTTCACTCACAATCCTGGAACAAGATAAAGAAAATTATAAATCAAGCAATTAAAACATAAAAACAGAAATTTAAACAATTATTTCTAGTGATTCAAAAGTATTTAATTTTAGGCTATTTTCTACTTGATGTAATATTTTTACTCCTGAGTCTTTATTAAATTTGTGGTTATTTTCATTTAGATGGATAGCGAAATTAGAATTTTGGGTCTTATTAGTGTATGCTCTTATATGTTCATTTACTCTTTGATTTACTGATCGCCCGGTTTTTCCCGTGTATTTTGCTTCACAGTCATTACATTTTAATTCGTATACGCCGCTTTTTTGGAAAGGGTCTATTTTGTCCTTCGGTGAAATAGAATTTTAGAAGAACATTCTTCCGGTCTAATCTTCAACCACTAGAAAAATTAGACTTTTACAATTTAATGTCAGTTTGCATAAAACATAATTATTTTCAATTTAACAATACATTCTATAAACAGGAAGAAGGATTACCAATGGGGTCCCCTCTTTCACCCCTTCTGGCAGATCTTTTTATGGATAAATTAGAACGGAAAATCCTTCATTCAAAATTAGCTCAACACATCATATACTGGTATCAGTATGTTGATGACATAATTTGCCTATGGTCTGGGACGACCAGACAAATCAATAGTTTCTTAAACGAAATAAACGAAATCCACCCTTCAATTAAATTCACACTGGAGTTAGAAAACAATAAAACTTTAAACTTTTTAGACATAGAAATCTCCATAGACAATAAACAACACGAATTTAATATATACAGGAAACCCACAAACACAGATGTAGTTATAGACAACAATGGCAGGAGACCACTAACACACAAACTCGCAGCATTTCATAGCATGATATACCACCTTTTAAATATACCGCTAAATGAACGAAATTTTAACAAAGAAATAAAACGATTCACACTATAGCTAACAACAACGGATACAGTAAAACCACAATCGATAATATTTTAAGAAAACAAATACATAAAAAAAACTATGAATAATATATACAAAAACACCCCCAGAGGATAAAGCTACCCCTAAAAAATATATTTTGATACCATACTACGGCCCAATATCCACTAAAGTCGGGAAAGAATTTAAAAAATTAGGTTTAAACCCTGCATTTAAAATAGATAAGCCATTGTCATCATACTTCCCTTCACGGCCCAATATCCCGAATTTAAAAAATTAGGTTTAAACCCTGCATTTAAAATAGATAAGCCATTGTCATCATAAGGACAAAATAGACCCTTTCCAAAAAAGTGGCGTATACGAATTAAAATGTAATGACTGTGAAGCAAAATACACGGGAAAAACTGGACGATCAGTAAATCAAAGAGTAAATGAACATATAAGAGCATACACTAATAAGACCCAAATTTCTAATTTCGCTATCCATCTAAATGAAAATAACCACAAATTTAATAAAGACTCAGGAGTAAAAATATTACATCAAGTAGAAAATAGCCTAAAATTAAATACTTTTGAATCACTAGAAATAATAAAATCGTTTAAAACCGATCCAGATTTTTGTTTAAATGATCAGATTAACATATCCAATAGCCCTATTTTAAATTTGTTTCCCATAGGAACGGAAAAACCCAATGAGTCATAAGGGAAACCCAACATAGTATATAAAATTTTAATGTTTTAGAAAAAAATGTTTAGCATTCATACAATCAATAGAAGTGGCCTATAGGCAATATGCGAGTTCAGAAAAAAAATTTCATACAATAGAACCTATAGGCAATATCGAGTTCAGAAATTAATAATAATCCTTCTACATACCAGAGTGTGGAACCATTATTAGAAGTACCTAGTAAATGAAATCCAAAAAAGATATCAAAAATTTAAAATCTTATAAGGCAGCTGGATATAACAGTTGGAATAAATGAAATATAGTGGAAACTCATTTCGTCACTCGATAATTCTTCATATTCAGTAATTCATCAGGTTTTTTTTTTTTTTTTTTTTCTTTTATTGTCAACTATAAATAACAAAATTATATATGTATGTAATTCATTTTTTCTCCTTGCTACTTATTTTATCTTTTAACCGCCTCATTTGATTTGTTACTAAAACATACGCCTATTTTTATACATTTTGTAAATCATTTCAAAGAAAAATTACAGAATCAAAGAAAAAAAAACATAACAAGCCCGGAATTGATCCCTCCATTTTGTTTCATCCAGAGATGAAAGGAAGTATGAGTTCAGTTGACGAATTCCCGAAATCAGTTAATACTGGAAACCTCTTCCTACAAAAACATTAGCATCTGGCTCAGCAACTTCTGCTCCAGGTTAGAAAGTAAGAAAATATAAGCAAGTGGTAAGCAGCCGGTTAAACATGGATAGTACTGATGTAGGATATAAAATTTTAAATGATAATGGAATTATAGAACTAGTGCTGAGTGCTCAAAATGAAGCTAATGATGAAAAAAATGATGACGACGTTTCCAATTCTTCCACTATTCCATGCAAAGAGGTAGAGGAAATGTTATCAAAGTGCATTGAGTGGTTTCGAGCAGCAATGTGAATCAGATATTTCACACCAGATGGGATGTGGCTAGTGTTTAGCTTTTTTGTTTTTTGTCATTGCCACTCAAGTCCAATGTGTATAATGTTCATCTGTTCGTTTTTACATTCAATAAATTGCAAAAAAAATTACAATTATATAGTGTATACTGCTTTTTTGTTACTTTACTAGTAAAATTCTGTAATTCGTCATTTCCGTTATTTAGTCACCCCCTCTCCCCCACTCATGACGAATTATGGAGTTTCTACTATATAACAATATTTCAGATAAATCAGTCAGAGAAAATGGAGATGCTAGAGTTTCTAAAAAAATGACAATAAATAACAATGACCTGGGAAAAATTAAATATAACTGGTGAAATGAATGAAAAGAATCTATACTTTTACGACTCTAAAAAGGAACTGAGAAAGGAATTAAATAACTATTCTTGTATCACATTCTTTTCATCACTGTGATAAATACTTTTTAACATTACTTATTATTACACAGAGGAAATCATTAGTGATTACCAATGTGGTTTTAGATGGAACTATTCAACTAACTTCCCTGGAACTTCCCTTTGAAAAATATTAGAAAAGCAATTAAAAGACTAATGTGTAGTTCATCATTTTTAAATTGAAACCCACTTACAATTATACTGACTGTCAGAAGTTATAACATTTTTGTTGAACTGGCGCTTCAAAAAAAATTAATCTAGTGAAGATGTGCATGTTAGAAATATTGAATTCAGGTTGTTTGTTTTTTCTGGCGCTACAACCCAATTACAGGTCTTGACCGCCTCCAACTGCTTCCTCTAACATCATGGTCGTGTGCCGACACCATCCATTCCTGACTCTCAAGACATTCCTAGCATCCTCTGTTACACCATCTGTTCACCCCAGATTTGGTCTTACTCTTCTCCTTGATGGGTGTTTAAACAATATCTTAGGCATTCTACATCAGCAACAATATGCTTTGCATACCCAAACGCTTCAGCTTCATTTCTCTCACAGCCTCTCCAGAGGTGATTCCTTGTTAGTGTGCCACTTCCATTCTTTAACACCTTGTAATTCTGGGAAAGACTTTTATTTGAAAAATCAGGAGCTCTTATTCAGCAACTTCAAATAACCAACTGTCTAATCATATTCTGGTTTAAAACATGGATTTAATAGAATCAGAATTATTAGTCATAAAAAGTTCAGTAGTTTTCCTGTGTGAACCTTATTAACCATCTGTGATTAATTTGTAATATGCACTATAACGATATAATTAGCTCGTGCCCTGGCTGTTTATAGCTGTCATTAAGCATATTTGGACACATTACAATTTTTTTTTTTTTTTTCAAGAAATTAAATAATAAAAAACTTGTAGGTTATTTCATGGAAAAATCACCTTGGAAGATGAGCTTTAGCCATTTCAGTAGAGAAGTAGTGAAGCACAGCCTGGAGAGGAAAACTAGGACTGGACGGCACTCGCAATTGAGATTTGCGCCTTTCTTCATCTTCCTTTCCTTCTTCTATCCAGACTATGTCCCACTGCTGCAATACAAAACAAATATGAAATTTCAAGTGTAGTTTACAACTACAAAAAAAAAAAAACTATTATAATTATGAAAATCTTACAAGAAGCAATCAATTAGTCTGATTTATAATAATATACAATACACTCGCATTGACTGCAGATGACAACACATAGTCCCTTATTATTTCAAATGGTTTGAAAAACTTTCAGCATTGAAAAAGGACCATGGCTCTGCAGTCAACGTGTTAAAGAACACGTTAATTAACAAGAGTATAGTGTAATCATGGCATTATTTCTAGTTATAATTATGCTGTCGCAAATTAAAATGGTTTTTAGTTAAATAATACAGCTACCAGAGATTATCAACTTACTGGAATAATGTTCAGTAAATCTGCATAAGTAGTTGGCTTTCGGAGATGGACAGGAATGACCGCTTCAAGCCTCTGAGCTGCTTTCACTTCCCAACAAGACCAAACATAAAGTCCCTCAGTTTCAAACAACACTTTTGCATCTTCCCATGGAGTCGACTATATTAATGAAATAATAATGGATAAATGATTTCTGCCACTCAACAAAGATGAAAAGTATTAAAAATATTTTTTTAAATTATATCAATAGCAAGATTTACAAGGGGATTTAGGAAATTGTCTAGTTAACAAGGGACTCTTCCAGTTGAGAATTGCAATACCAAGGTTATGTAGACTTTAAGCCATATTTTTATATGATAAACTCTAGTTTATCTGAAATCCATTTAGAACAAATGTATTTTAAATAAACTCTAGTTAAAGAGGCTAAAAAAAAAATTCATGAGATATCAAGGAAATAGTGTTATAAATGTGATGTATTTATCAATATTGACCTTACTGTCGGCAGAAACAGTCAACAATTTCTGCAGTGTATGGCAGAGTTCAGGAACTGCAAGCAAAAATCTAGCCACAATTGACAGTTGACCCTCTGTAATTGATTCTTTGTGGGACAACTCACGAATATGTTCCTTTAACCTGGAAAAAAAACATAAAAATAGTACAATTATGAGAATGAAGCCAAAATGTTTTATTAGGTAGTTATAAACAGACATTTCCATACCAAAGACAATAAATGTTCAGCAAAATTAATAAAAACTTTTTATTTTAGAATTATTCAAGAACTTTTAACCATACCTTAGTAATAACTTCAAATAAACATTTTGCTGATGAATTTTCAAATCATTACTATCCGACAACTGAGTTACGTCCGTAGAATAAAGTCCTGATATATCATCATGCAGAGTCAATAAATTATTTTCAAACTCCCTGCAAATATTTGAAACTTTTGGAGTGATTCCTTTGGCTTTCAACAACAGACCTATAATGGAAAATTAAAGCATTTCATTATTTTCATTATAATAATTTCCATATTATACCAACCCATATTTTACCAAGAGCTAATGATCTAAAGTTGATTCCTAGCCTTTACGTGACTGATTCGGTATCATTCTTGTCTCCATAGTGATAAAATGGATATTTATTTATTTATTGAAATTTACAACTGTATTTACAATATGAACATACAATACATCAAGTAAATATGATGATAATGATAAAAATGACTCGTCATTTGTTTTTAAAGCAACTACCCACTTAGCACTTCTACAGGCTCTATATAATGAGATACTATATTAGAAGGTCTCGAGGCCATCTTCTTTTCAGGTGCCTCGGAGGGTTATCTGGAATGGATTGAGAAGCAAGTTGTGACACTAATGGATTTGAATGGTTGTGGAGTTTGCTATGAAAGGATAGATATCTGGTTTGAGCTAAGTCAGATACGAAAGGTATATTAAGATCTTTGTGGATAAGTTTATTTGTGACGAAGTAAGGAGCATTTAGGATTTTTCTAAGGATTTTGGATTGTAAGGATTGGATACGAGACGAATTGGATGGTTCATTGGAGCCCCAAAGCTCAACTCTGTATGTCCAAATTCGTCTAATTACTGTTATGTATATGAGTCTTTTGTAATTGATTGGAAGGTTTGAACGTTTGTCAAGTAAATGTTGAAGTAGTCGAAAACAACGGGCAGTTTCTTGTCGTTTTAGTCTTGTATGTGGATTCCAAGTAAGACGTTTGTCCAAGTGGAGTCCTAGGTAGCGGATCTGTTCAACAGGGATTAGTGGGACATCATTAAAGGATACCGTAGGACAGGAAGTCGTAGGTTTACGATGAAGGGTAAAGGTTATTTGATCGGATTTATTTTGATTCTCCATTTTCGACACCATTCATGAAGGTTTTTGATATGGAATTAGAGTGTCTGGGAGACAATAAAGGGATCATTGTTTACTGATAACAAACAAGTGTCATCAGCATACGTGGTGAGGATGGTGCTAGGATTTGTCAGGATGTCAGCTGTATACACCGTGTAGAGGATTGGACCTAGGATACTTCCTTGAGGAACACCTGCGGATTGGGTAAAGAGAGAGGAATAGGAAAAGTTATGATTAACTTTAAAAGTTCTATCACTGAAGTATGAGCGAAGAATAAGGAAATATGTAGAAGGTAGGAATTTAAGGAGTTTGTAAAGCAGTCCTGGGTGCCAGACTCGGTCAAATGCTTGTTCTACATCGAGAAAGGCTCCCGTGCAGTACATTCCGCGCTCCAATGCGGAGGAGACAACATCAACCACACGATGACATTGCTGGATTGTGGAATGTGATGTTCGGAATCCAAACTGGTGAACTGGGATTATGTGGTTGGAATCTAAGATAGGATACAAGCGTTATAGGATAAATTTTTCTAGGATTTTACCCATAATTGGCAAAAGAGAAATAGGACGATATGAGGAAGGGTGTTCCGGTGGCTTTTCGGATTTAGGCATCATTTTGACTATGGATAATTTCCAAGGATCAGGATATGTTGTTCGAAGTACAGCGTTATATATGAATGTTAGGAATAGGATGGCTTTCCGAGGAAGGAGTTTTAGGATATGGGATGTAATAAGGTCATGTCCAGGGGCTTTCTTTGTGGGCAATCTTTGGATGATACTTGATATTTCTGAAGGATGGAATGCTTTAGGGGGAAGGGACATTTGAAGTGGGATATTTAATTCTGTTTCAATACTTTCAAGGTGATTTGGGTTAAGGATATCAGGATGAGGTTTAAAGGTATTAAAAAGGTGCTGACCGAAAATTTGTGATTTTTCATTGTCAGATCGTGACCACGTTTTGGATTCAGTTAGAAGAGGGTGATTACAATTTTTTTATTAAAATATATTTATACAAAGTTCATAGCTGCTATGCTTCAGTATGGTTTATTTAATACTTAATTTGCTAGCAAGTGTTTGATAGTTATGATTGCAATTTTTGTAAATTAATTAACTCAATAATTTGTTTGAATCTTAAGGAGTGAAAAGAAATCTCGTCAAACAAACAAAGGAGAAAATTCCTTAAATGAATTATTTAATTATTAAAGATAATACTAACCTCTAACGTTTGTGACACTATCAATTTCTAGGTCTTCAAGACAGTCCTCCCATAAAAACCATCGTAGATCAACATCAGGCTTAATACTTCATAAAAAATAAATAGATAAATTAAAAACAAAAGTTTGATAATATTTTACAACATAAAACATAAATTATACATACGGATTGGCATCATTGAATGCCTTCTCTAAAGAATCAACAATATGTTTAAAACCTTCGTTGCAATGAATTGAAATAAGTTCCTTGGCTCTAGACGATATTAGAGGTTTAAAAACACCATTCCATAATTCAAATTTGTCTTCTATTTTAAATAGCGTCAACAACTGATCCCACTCCCTATAATTTGTCTAAATAAAAAAGAGATCAATAGACCTAAAATTATATTATGAAATACAACTGAAAATAACAAAGAATCAGCAAATGAAATATGAAACTTACTATCTGTATGTTAGTTAAAGGCTCTATAGAGCGAAGTGTTACCACATTGTTCAAAAGTTCTTTCCCTTTCTTTGAAACTAAATCCTTCACAGTAGTTAGCCATTCATTAATTTTAGAAGGAAGGTCGATTGAACTGAATGTTTTGGCAGAATAAAGCGATGAGGATCTAAAAATTAAATAAATACAAATGTCAAATTAATTAAAGAAATATACTGGTGTGAGTAAATTTATCATAAATTGTTTATAACTGAAAATAAGCAATATTGCATTATGAATTGATAAAAAAAAATATATATTATTAATTATTAATTAAAATTAACAATTCTTAGAACACATAGACTTAACCCTCTTAAATTTAGCACATTTTACTAATCTACAGATAAAAACCCTACATTCCTACTATACTCCTGATATTAAAAACACTAATAAGTATTAACTAACAACTAGCAAAATAAAAAATATTTGGGAAAATCACAAAAATAATTTTTCCATTTTAGATCAATAAAAATAATTGTACCTTAAAATTTTAATTATTTTAAGTAAATACAGACCTGAACTGGAGAATAATTGGAGGAAGGTATTTTAGCCTGACCCCTTTTTCTAGTAACTTTATGACAGGTCGACTGTTACTATCAGCAATTTTAGGCAACTTTTTCCAAAATAATTGTTTTCCAAAGTTGTCATCTGAAAGAAAAAAAAATTACACTATCATCAACAAAGCTAACGAAATAATTAAAATCATTAATTATTGAATAAACAAAATATGTAACTAAAATGAAGTAATTATTACTTGCAAAACAATCCCATAAAATAGATAATGACTTCACAATTGCATTGTAGCAATCAAGAATCCTGGTTTTAACATTTTTATCACTTTGAAGAGTTATTTCAACAGTTTCTAGACGTAATGACAAAAAATTCCCAGTCAACTCCTTACTATCTAATAACGCCATTGCACATAAACTAACACTAGCTGCCTGGAATCAACAAATTTTTATAATATTATAAGTAGAAATTAAATAGATAAAAAGTAATAACTAAAAATTTAATGTAACATTATTTAATATTTGAATACTTAAATCAGTTAAAGAATCAGAGTTCTACAATACCAAGGAAACATTCAATTAAAGAAGAAGTAGAGGTTAGATTACAGGCTGAAACATTTGTCGTTTTTTGGTAGAAAAAATACTCAATTTGTGTATGCTATAACGAAAAACGTTCTTATCAAGTACAGTAACCAAAAAAGTGTAATAAAAAATTCCTGGACTTGCCGAGAAAGAATAAATATTCACTGATATGGCATATAAGTGATGGATCATCTACAAACTGAAAACTACATTCAAAATGTACCAACAAAATAGTTACAGCATAAGGATATTAAACAATAGAATATGCCCAATAAATGAAGAGATAAATTGATTAAGCTTAATAATGTAGAAAATAAACATATTAAAATCCTTTAAATTACCTCCGATGAAATGTCCAGGGATTTTAAATCTTCTTCAGCAGCATTCAAAATTGTTTTAGGAAAGTGTGATAAAGCATTCCACTGAAGATCTAGGATTGGTAATCTATTGACATATATCATTAAATCTTGATCAACAGAAAATCCTAAAACAAAGATACTTCAAAGTCAACTTATAATGGATATAAAATCAAATTTCAAAATATTGAATATCAATAATAAACAACATTGTGTTTACCTGTCTTAATATGTCTACCAAGAAGATAAAGTTGAGCAGCTCTGATATAATCTTTTGAACCTATGGCACTCCAAATCATTTCTGGTAAATCCACGAGAATACTTAACTGTGCCGCAATGGTATCTCTCATTGAATAAGATACAGACCTGAAGAAAGGTGGTAAGTTAATATGAAAAGAATAAGAGAATATTAATTCAAAAAGGAGTATATTAAATTAAAGTAATTCAATTAAATTCAACAAACAATCGCAATAAATAAGTCTTCCATGTTATTATCCATAAAGACTGATCTCACAGTCAAATATTTATAATCAAATATAAAAAAGCATGGCATTTCTTAAAATAATACTTTAATTAAAGTATTTAATTAAACTTAGACAATTTATCAAGATCCCCCTAAATTAAAGTTAGAATCAACTTACTTTTTCTTTTGTTTAATGGATTCAGGTTTGTAAGAAGGTCCTTGTTTCAACTTAAGGTTTCCCATGTCAGTCGTAAGAATTTGTACTTCCTTAATGAACTGTTCTGATATTGACTTCATTTCACCAATTGTATCAGCTGTTTCTATCAGATCTCGATACCTTTCTCTATTGATTGAAAAAGATAGTATCCTCATTAGGCATTTTTATGAACAGAAATCATTTATTACAAAAGAAAAAACTTTAATAAATAACATGACAGTAACCATAATTCAAAAAAAAAAAAAAAAAAAAGATATTGAAACAAGCTTAAAACAAAGAAATACTTTTGTCTATACACTTCAACCAATCCCTTAAAAAAGTAGCAATGTGAGCAAGAGTTCTTTGTGTATAAATGCTATTATCACATATAAAGGCAATGAATCAAAAATGGGCAGGATATGCATTGCACATTAGGAATAACAGAGGGAAAACTGAAACATTGTGGTACAGTTACACCAAGTATTACAGATATAATACGGTGTACGTGTTTAGAGCTGTATGATTAATTATCTAATACAGGAGACCACAAAGCAATTCTAAAAAGATTTAGAAAATGCAAGAAATAATCTTCATCCTCAAATGAAAACAGACATTCATATAATGTGATATAAATAAAAATGTTCCTGCTCTATTCAATGTCAAGTTGGAAGGCCATTTTCTCAACAGAAACTATCCATTATCATGGTGATTTGGTAAGATGGGCCAAGGTCTTGCAAAAAACAATCCTAAGGAGAAGTTGTAATCTCAAAAACAAGAAATCTTTGATATTGAAACAAGCTTAAAACAAAGAAATACTCTTGTCTATACACTTCAACCAATCCCTTAAAAAAGTAGCAATGTAAGCAAGAGTTCTTTGGGTATAAATGCTATTATCACATATAAAGGCAATGAATCAGAAATGGGCAGGATATGCATTGCACATTAGGAATAACAGAGGGAAAACTGAAACATTGTTGTACAGTTACACCAAGTATTACAGATATAATATGGTGTACGTGTTTGGAGCTATGCAGAATTTCCAGACAAAAGCTAGAAACCACATAACAGCACATATACTATCAATTTCTCTGACAGGTTATAACTTTGAAATATACATCCCAGTCTCTCTTCATAATCTTACTAACTTAGAATTATCTGTGGGATCAGAATTTTTGATAGTTGCTAAACAGTTCTCTATTACATTTTTTTCAAAGTTGTAATACTGTTACTCATGTTTTGTTTACAATATGTTTCTACAACTATTTTTATGAAATATATGCATTGAACTTATACATCAAAAAATTTCATGAATGGTCACAAGTCCTTTTCAGTGGAGACAGGGGCCTTGCCCTAGTGCTTCATTCATTCTAGATGTGCAATATGTACATACCTACTTAAGTTAAAAAATCAAAGCCTCTAAACTGCAGTTGAATGAGATAGTAGCTATCAAAATATTAAGTCAGAGGCTAGAAATCACGGGGGGGGGGGGGGGGGGGGGGGGGGGAGGTATAATTAGCAAATTGTAAATAATAACTGTCACTATATAACAGAAAATGTATTGAGAATGGTGGTAGAATTAAGTGTTATATAAAAACAGAACAAAAAAATGGGGATCATTGCATTCTTTGCAAGTAGAATTGGAGTCATCCAATTACGCTACAATATAAATTGTTCGAAAACTTTTATTTTAACAAAAATAAGAATCTGTAATATTTAAGAACAACAAGTAATAGTGGTCTAAAGATCATATTTATCCCCTCTTGAATAAATTAACAACTTGTTACTGAGCTGAGACATTTTGCTCTAAGGTTGACTTAATCTTTTTAAATTGTGAAACTCATTATAAGATAACATTCCATACTATAAAAATTACCCAACAAGAGTTCTCAGTTCAACCTTCTTCCTTTCAATCTCATTGTTAACTGATTGTAGAACAGATTCAACTTCAGTGACAGAATACTGTTCAAAAAGTTTATCAGGTTCCACTTCCATGACATTCAAATGTGGCATTTTGAGGTCACTAATAATGAAATTAACTAAAAATCAAAATTTTCATAATTTAGAATCCAAAATATGTACTTTGACATCGAATCAATACATATCATCAACCGGAGATAACAAACTTGAACACCTTCCTAGGTTGAATAACATAACCAAAGATTAACAAAAATTAAATACAAGGAAGTTTGAAGGGCTAAAAAGTAAAATAAAAATTAGCCCAACTTCAACATTTCGTAGAAAAGCCTTTGTTTTCAACTCTTTATGAATTTTTAGCCTCGCAGAGACTAAAAGAAGAAAACAAAATTTTAATTTTGAGTGAATTTATAATATATATTTTTTATGAATATATATCCTTTTTCTTTTTTCAAATTTTCTGGTTTGAAACTTAATCAAAACGTAATATTTCTCAATAAATGTTTTCTTACGTGTTTCATTATGGGTATATGTATATAGGAAATTCGGTTTTTCAAAGTAGCAAGGATTGCAGGCTACCTGGTTACTGGTTAATATCAATCTGAAGAGATGGCTGTAAATTTTAATCAAAAAGTGTGTATTTTGTATTGTGTAGTTGTAGGATGAGCAGAAATATCCAACGGAAGAAAAGAATTAATGGTTCCACATAGAAGTGAAAAAATTAAACAATTATACGTAACTGCTAATCGAATTTGTGTGGACAATAGCCTTAATATCGATAACTTGTTTTATCCAAATAAAGCAGTTAAAATTACATTCTCAGCTATTGAAAGGGAAGAAAATAGTGAAATTGACAGTTTATTGAGAACCAAGGAATTCAGAATAAATTTCTCAGATATCAAGGACACGCGTGAGGCTGAAATCGGCAGTGATAACATTCTTGATTGGCATTAACAGAATTTTTAAAGAGAAAAATGTTCGTTCTTAAGCCGCCGAGGTAAAATATGTAGCTCAATAGTACTCGAAAAAGGGTATTCTAAAAAGATATACTGAAGATTAGAATGTAAGAATTAGATTCATCTTAAAAATATGGCTAACCTTTACTAAGATCCGAAAGCGGTTGTATGGAAATCAGCATCTTCACTTTGCCGGTTGAAAATAGTTTCGAATTCAAGGTTTTGCCCCGACTGATGAACAGAGGTATTGACTTCATAATAAAGAAAAAGACAACCTGGAAATTTTTTTGCATGGGTAGAAGCCATGCGAAATATGGGCTTAAAAAAAACAAACCCAGCCCTGATAAAAGTAACAGTATCTAATGGATTAAGTTTTAAAATGAAGGTTTAACAAGATAACTCGCTCAGTCCTTTTTTTCTTATTCTTATATGTGGAAGAAATAACCTCTTCCTATAAAAGATACACTCCCCCAGCCCTTGTTGACCTATGGAATTTGCAACCTGTGACTGCCCAGCTCCTCCTGTTTGCATAAGTTAGAATTCTTATCACAGATACTTCTGAAAGACTTCAACAAGTAGTGAATTAATGGTATGAGGAGTTAAAAAGGAAGAGATTGATGAAGGATCTCGCTTGTAGTTGAGTTGATTGTCAATCCCTTCTCAAGAGGATGTTTTGGTTTTTTGTTATGAAGAAATTATAGAGTTGATGAAAACTTCACACACAATAATCGGAAACAGAGAATTGAGTCAAGTTACTATGTATATTTTTAAATCAATGTACCTTCTGTACTATTTTAATTTATCAGTGAGAGTTGGGATCTCACTGAAGAACTTCAGAGCTGAATCACTGTGACTGAGATGAGTGTTCTAAAGAGGTGAATAGGGAAAACGAGAAAACACTTCACCAACAACCAGAAAATCGGGGAGGAGCAAAAGATTACCTTATCAAGATAATCTTAGAAAACTGACAGATGAGGTAGTTTGAGTAACCATAGGTATGTCTCATGGACCACCATAGGTAACATAATAAAATCATACAGGTCAAACCATTGGCTAGGAAATGCTGAGACAGTACCAGGAATTTCTATAAAGGCCATATTGAAGGTATCGGGAGACTACAAGGAAATATGATCACAGAGATGAGGAACATGGCGAGGGGCCGAGATGCCTGGTACCGTTGGTTGATGAGAGGCAAATGAAGGGGAAGAAAAATAAAAATAAATTTAGTCCTAGAAAGTATAATTATAAGATTAATGAGGCATTATTAGATTTTTTTTGTCTAATAATTATCTATCCATAATTATAAGACTACTGAATGTGTCCAGGTCTTAAATTTGAGCCACATTGTAATAGTCATTTTCTTAATGCCTGATTTTATCCTATGGTATCAGGTGTAAGAAAAGAACCAGAACAGAAATATAGCTGTTAGGCCTAAACGCTAATCATATCTGATAGAAACTCATAATTACTGGCCACAGAATGCCCTCACCAAATAATGAACACAAGACATTGACAAAAACACCCCCCCCCCTTCAAGGGTTTTTTGGCATTGATTAGAAAAAAAATATATTCTCGAATGACTTTTCACAGAAAACAAGTCCTGAGTTGACCTTTAAACCACTGACTAAACTAGATAATGTATAAAGATACCAATGTAAAAGATTATAGAATTACAAGATGAAGCTAATGTTTTGTTAATATGTTAAATTATGCAAGTCTGATAGTATAATAAAATATCCTGTTTGTTACATTACTTTCTTTTTCTAAACATATCCAGGCCCCACTTTATATATGGGCTGACTGGGCTATAGCCCATAGCGCCAAATTTCCCCAAAATTTTTTTTTTACAATATTGTTTTGATTTGTTTGGTTGTAATGTTCCACTCTAAAGAAAATCAATTTCTATTGGAAACCTTTGGTCACAACTTTGGTGGTCTTATTAATGAAACTTGCTTTTGCTATTTCATATCCCCAGACCCCTCGGCAGGGAGGGGGGGGGGGGGCACCAAAGCTGTTTGTAGCCCAGGGTGCTAATCACCCTATACCCGGGCCTGAACATATCTATATTGTAAAATTATGAAGCTGTTCTGACTCGTCAAATTAAAGCCTAATCTTTCATTAATAATCAATTGTATTTCAAATTCAGTTAAGGTTGCCATAATAGCATGGAAATATCAATCTAATATAAAATAATTTAGCATCATAAGAGTAGCAAATCAATAATTAATTTCATTCTTTACCTTTTCACATTAATAAGAGGTTACCTTACTTGCTATAATCATTATTATAAGAATTTCTATGACTATTTAAATTTCCTTCAGGTATCCTAATTTAAATTTCCACATCTGTACTGTTTAATTGTCAAGATTTTAATATTAAATATTTAAAGGATTATATTCAATTTTTAAATTGTTAGAAATACTTAACTAGCCTTAACTTTTTTTATTCTAGTTAGAACATCTCTCATAGAGATTTATATTTATCAAGTCTGGAACACAATTTATTTATAATATTGATAATCAAAGTTTTCAATCCTTCTCTTCAATAAAATACTAATCAGTCAACAGAAAAATAAAACAAATTGACCATTTACTTTTAAAGCAGTCTATTACATTTTTTTCATTCATAAAAATAAACATAAGCTTAATTAACTTATTTTATGAATTTGTTTAAGGGTTCAATGAACAAAAATAGATTAAAAGGTTTTTTTTTTATTAATTTTAAAAACTATTAAATATGATCAATATTTTTTTAGAATATGACACACATATCAGCACACTCCAAAATAAAAGCCAAAACTGATACAATGATTTCATCAGCATTCATTTGATTTCTTTCCTGTTCTTGGTTTTCAGGTTCTTCATTTGAGTTTACAAGAATATATGAACTGCCATTATTGCTGTTTGATTGGCTTTCATTTGAAATGGCCATGATTTGAGGAACAATCTCATTATTATCCTCCAGGTGTTCTTCATTTCTTACATTTTCATTCTTTTCTTCAGGATTTCCTTGTGTCTAAAATTATACATAGGAAACAATCAATTAACAAAATAATATTATTCCAATTATCAACACAAAAATTAAAGCTTATAATGCAATTATTTGATTAAATAAACACATACTGAATTTGTATCCTGGACTGAATACTCAATCGCCAGTGGATGTGAAATAAGATTTGAAGGTACATTGTCTTCAGTGGACCTGTAACATATGCTATTATTTATTGAAATAATTAGTTTGTATAAAACTATATCATAGTTAGTACTTGGTTTAGAAAAAAGATGACAAGCTAATGCTGCTATCACCGTATCATTATGATAAAAATATTAATTTGTAATCTTAATATTATCAAATTATAATTATTATGTTAGACTAGTGAGTAATGAATCAGGATAATTAGTTTAAGACCTAAAGCTTAACATGAATCAGAACACAAAATTGAATGTGGTTAGATTTAAAAATTTACAAGCTTGGAAAGGCAGGGACATAACCTGGAGCAGAATCTTACACACACAAAAAAAAAATTATATATTTGCAGAAGTACTTTATTGTTAAATAAACGAAAACAAGTATTATTTATTTCACTTATATAAATAAAGAAGTTAAAGGTTTCTAATATCTCATTTAACTTTATGATGTCTAAAAGTCTAAGTCTCTGTAATTCTTGATGAGCGTTGCTTCTTAACTTTATTCATTAAACATTGTTTATTCTTTTTTATTATTTAAGTTCATTCTACCTCTTGAGTGCTCAGTGATTATTAATATTAATCAATACTTATTAATTTCACTAGCAAATCAGTTATTCCTAACTATAAAAGCTCTGCTCTAAGTGATCCACAATTATTATGCATTGTCGATAACAAAAGTTATTATATACAGTTTTTTATATGCTATTATTAATAAGTTTTAATACTATCTTTAGTAAATATCTACAGTAAAACTTATTATTATTTGGAAGTCACATCAAAATCTCCACTGAATTATTAAACATATTCTCCAATTAAATTTGATAATTATAGAGGTTAACTTGAATTTGAATAGAGAAAATAGCTTACATAATAAAGTAATTATAAACTTGAAGAAATTGACGACTTAGAGTTAGTATACTTATTTTCTCTTTATTTGTAATACTTATTTCATTATAATTATATTTCTAGGAATATCAGAAAACTTACATATTGTTCAAGTATAGGACTCTTTCAAACAGTCTTCTGAAAAAGGCCAATGCAAATGTAATGGACCCTATACACGCTTTGAGGATGGCTCTAACAATTACTGATGGCATGGTATAAACATTGGCTCAAGAAAAACCCCGTTTTGCAAATAAAATGTATCCGGTTTATGTGATTCAACAACAGTAGAGTCCTTCCTCTGATCAAGAAGTTATAAAAATGAAGAAGCTCTGAGGAATGAGGAATCTAATACAATGGGCCATTCAAATAACGAAAGCCCTTTTTATATACAATGGCACATTATGACTGAGCATAAATTGATAGTAATTTATTATAATCATTCATTTTACTAATGAATAATAATGTTTTTTGAAAGAAAACATATTTTTCTATTGTGCGTTCGATTCTTAGTTCATCAACAGGCGATGATTGTATTGGAAGATTGAAAAATGAGAACATTGTATTCAAACTTTACTGTCAATTCATTATTTTGTTGCTAGGTTATAAAATTTATTAATTTAATTATATTCTCCATAATGACTACAGTGCAAAAGTAAATAGTCAATGGAAATTTTTCATTATGAAATCTAAATTACTCTAAACTAATTTAGGGAGAATAAAATAAACCATATTTTTATCTACCATTCAATTAAATAATTGACTACACTGGATTTATAAATGAATACTTAGTTTTTATAGCAATGATAACTTTTTTATTTAGGCAACCGATCATTCATATTTAGTAAAATATTTTGTTACAGTTTTGACTATTAGTATTGTGGCTTCAATCAAACTTTTATACTAAAAGTTGTTCTTTAACTCCATTTTTAAAATTAAATTTAGAACATGTTTTTTATAGATAGGACTTTATAAGGGTTCAAAATTAAAAAAAAAATAAAATAAATAAAATAAAATAAAAATTACATTTTTAATTAATATAGGAAATTAATGTTTCTTTTCTAGATTTTAGGCATTTATTTCTCCAATATACAATAAAGTTAACAACAAAGTACATTTTTTAGTACTTTTTTTCCCATCTTCAGGCATAAATTGGTCTTATTAATTGTGTCATTTATTAATGAATTTTGTTTGTATTAAAAATTTATCATTTTAATAAAAATTATTAATACCATACCATTACTTACATCCACTTGACTCCACGATCAATCAAGAAAATTGTTACTTTAATCCTTTAGAGTCAGGCAAAATTCTTATTTAGACTATAAATGACTACATTAAGGAAGGAGATTAGCTAACCAAAAGAAATGATGTTTTCTATTTATAATATCTGACTTCGATGTTGTAGTTGTTTGATAATGATAATGGAGGTGGAGGTGCATTAGTTCAGTGGGTAAGGCACTATGCTTCTAATTCCTGCTGAGGCAAATTACTATTGATTTTGTTTTATCAACCGAGGATCGGCCCAGAGATCAGGAGACATCCAACCTCTGGAATGTTGGTTCTCTAATATGTGGAAATATTTAGTGGTTGAGTGGGATTCTGTCCAAATTCCTTTCTTACAAGAAAATGTACAAGCACTGAATCCAAGACTCTCCATTCGCTATGGTTTTTAATTTATTTTAATTATTTTATTTTTATTTTAATACCTGTTTTAATTTAATAATTGTAAATAGTAATGTAGTTCAGACAAATAATTTTATACGATACATTTTTGGATTAGCCTTTTCTTGAAAAATACTTCCTTTCTATTTCTGAAAAATCGTCAGAAGTAGCAGAGGGCACTGGAATATGCTTTACGAAATGACTACTTGAGTCGGGGATAAGATAATGATAAATTATCTTTTTTGCTTGGGAGTCTATAGTTTTCTTGTGTAACATTATTTTCACCCTTGAAACGTGTAACTTTTTTTCACACTCAAAAATGTTGTTGTTGCTTTGACAATTTGAAATCAGTTTCCTATTACAAATTTAATGGAGTATATTTTAAGGTTTTATAACATTTGTTGCTAGGATTTACTGTATTGGAGCTATATTGGTTTGAATGAAAAAAAGTCACTTTTTGCCAACATTTTCACTAATCATGCTCTAGCTCTGTTGGTGTGGCTCGGATCGAAAATTTGACGTAAATTTCCTTTTTAGAAGCAGTAGATTGCAGATAGACATATCGATGATCTATTTTATATCTCAGGGAAAAACTGAGTTTTTCTAATACTCTATTCATATTTCCAACTATAAACAATAAGTAAATGTGTGGTAAAATGATTACAATGACATTGTAAACTTCCCATTAGTAGCAGTTAAATAAATCTGCGTTAAAAGTTGGGAGACAAGTGGATTCGAGAGGGTAGGTACCTCATTTTTCTCTATGAAAAGTATTGAAGCAAAATTTTAGGTGGACAAATGAGGGGTAGATGTAACAGTGTAGATGGATTTAATGAATAAGCTAGGACTAAATTTGGGGTTTACCATGGTATATGGTAATGCGACAGAAGGATAGTTCTATATTTTGTGTTAGAATCAGTTGACATAAAAATCATGGGATAGAATTACGATTGATAAATAATTTGCCACTTCTATTGGAATTGGTTTTTTTTTTTTTTTTTTTTTTTTTTTGCATCCTTAGGTGAATATTAACTTGTTTGATTTCTTGTCATACATTTTTAAAAAATTAATAAATATAATATATGTAAAAAAATGCTGATGTTTCAAAGAACATGACCTCCTACCCACTCAGGCCTTGAATTAAAGATGAATTCATAACACTCAAATCTAATTTTCTAATAAATGAAATATCATAGAATGGCAAATCATTTGTAGTGGTATCCTTGACTAGGACTTAGCAGTAGCTCTCCGAGGAGGATAATAAGATAATTAGGGATGCAGTCATAGAGGAACACCACGTCTAAGTAGAAATACTTCAATGATTGCCAACATTTCAATCTGCCATGCAGGTCTTCTTCAGAGCCACCAAACCACACTGGAGAGAAGACGAACGATGACCCGTCATTGTTTTTACATTCGAACCCATCATTCTCGACACTCATCAGTTCCTATTTTTATTTTTAGAGATCTCATGTAACTGAATCCAATTGTGCTTCTAGTAATTAAAGATTGCCTATTTTTTTTTTCTCTAAACTTTACTGCACACCTTACAAGTCATTATGGCTAAAGAAATGGAATTAGGAAAAAGGAAGTAGTTCTGTATCAATAACAAATTTCAACACATTTATATTTTCTATATTTTATTGATGAATGGTTAAATTATATTACAGTATTAAGTTATTTATTTATTTATCCTTATTTTCTTCAATGAACCACAGTGCTAACATGGTATTCTTTAAGACTATATTACACCATTTTGCCTTATTTTTTAGCCAAACATATCTATTCTATTATATAAAAGGACAAACCATTTTTCATTTGCGATCACTAACCACAGAAACTACTGAAACAATCTGTACCAAATTTTAACCACGTCATCTTTGTAATTCCAGGAACGTTCAACAATAATAAAATCTACTGATTTTCAATTAATTTTTTAATAAAAAGTGATAATATATGGATAACAGTGAAGTTTGAAAATTGACTGATAGGTGGCGAGCGCCATTCTACATAAAAGGTTGCAAAAGTAGAGTGTTATGTAAAGCTTAAAATTGATAATAAAATTTACTTATGATCAATTAAATTATTAAAAAAATGGTGCGACTTGTCAATCCCAGTGAACTTTGAACACAGACCAATACATGCATAGCACCATTAAGCAATAGTTTGTGATGGTAAAACTATCTGTATCAAATTTTTACTATAATTTTCAAAAATAAATATTTAAATTTTCAATGAGGTTTCAATGAGGTACTGTCAAATACTTTTATGGTTAGAAATTAAAAACCAGATTAAATCAATAAAATTATTTCTTCCGAATAAAAATTATTACCAATTAAAAATATCGATCTTTTTTTTTTTTATTCTGATTAAAAATATGATTCATAGGCCTATAGCTGTAAGCAATAATAACGCAGTCTATTATCCTCAAGAGTTTCTTTTAATAGTCTCTTTCCATCTTGATTATCAACTCACATTAAAATTATAAATTAAATGTCCAATTATGTTTTTATGTGAACTGTGCAATATGTAATTTAAATCTTTGCAATGGTACCAGGTTAAAAATCACTGTTATATGTGGAAATATCATTGAAAAATTAAAGCTCAATTCCATACTGCAGTACAAGATTTTTATTGATAAACAAATAAAACTAATTATTGGTTAAAATTACATATGTTCTTAACTTAAGAGAGCGGGTAAAGCCATGGCGGGGAAGCTAGTATTTTCAATAAAGGTTTAATATGTGTATGAATGAGGATTGTATTTATTCTAATTTTATTAATGCTCCCTTTAAAACTGTCATTTCACATAACCAAATATGAAAGAACATTGTTACTGAGGATTACATTTACAAAATATTTTTAAAAAATATACTATACAATATAAATATGCCTTATCCCTACATATCATATGTTTTGGAGATTAGGAAATGAAATAAATACAAAACGTATTTACAATTTATCATACCACAAATGATCACATCTTGACTAAATTATTCTACATTGACAGCACTTCATTATATAATACATACAGTCCAGGAAGCATTCGTTGTCTTTCTCATTGTTGCTTTCATCAGCACAAGGTTTCTTTACGTCTTTCTCATCTTCTGAAAATGAACGAGGATCTGAAAATTTTGTACCCATGATTTGATTTAAGTCGATGCCAAGTTGTTGAGAAGAGTTTTCATCAGAATCAGCATCAGCATTGTGATATCTTCTCTCCAGGCCTCCTGCAGATAGCTCTCCTGGTGTAGCCAATCTCTCTTCCTGAAAATATCTTAATAAAAATAAATCAATCATGTCAACTTTATTAGTAAAACTAGAGAAATATGATGACAACGATGAATAATGATCTTTTAGATATCCTATTAATTTTCATTCTGTTGGACCTCAGTTAGTGAAATGGCTTTGTGGTAACACACTGGATTTTGGAATATGGTTGATTGGGTCTGTTTTTTGTTGATTTAGGGCAGGAAGGACAAGTTATCCTACAGGTTACCAACCTATTCTAGCCAGGGTGGAAAGGTCAAGATTCATTCATAGGTTCGCCACAAAATAAATTTTAGCCTGCCCAGGTGGGATTCGAACCCACCACCTTCAGGTTACGAGCTCGCTGAGGCCCACACCTCAACTCATTCCCCTAAATTGAGTCCCCTAATTGGATACTGAGAAATTTATAAATAAATCTTTGAGATCTTTGGTCAAACAATATTTTTTTTTTTTAGCTAAATACTCTCGTCATCAACTATTTGAGGCCTTGACTAAGAGGTAGAGCATTTACTAAATACCTTTTTGGGGGCATGTATATTTAGGATCGATCAGAGATTAGGAACTTAGAAATTATGAACTCCTATGTACACTGGTAAATCTTCCACATCCTTTCTGATATAGCAGGAGTGCCCTCCTGGTTGAATATCTTTGTTTTGAATTCTGTGGCACCTGGGAATAGTAAGTTAAGTGCAATTTTGTGTACTTCGGGTTATCATCTGAAAGCTAATCTATTTTTTCTTCATTTGTGCATAATGGTCCAAGTTATGCACTATTACAAATATGAATATTTCTTTGTAAATCATTGAGGAACAATTCCAAACTTTCAATTGTGCTTTTCCTGAAATACAATTTTTGTATTTAACCTGGGAGAACTCGCTGGGTGAGATTTTCTCTCACACTGGCAGTAAAACCCTTTTAATCGGAAAACTAAAATAGTTGGAAAGATCTCCATTTGTCTAGCTCAAGAGGGAAGACTTCTTCAAAGGGCACCGCCATGCACAGTAAACTAGTTGTTTCGTGACCTTCACTACGGTGTTTGTTTCTTCAAAATTTGTGCTCCGTGGGACTTTTTCTCACCTTGTGAGTGCTCCCACTACAGTTTTTGTTCAAATGATTGTTGTGAAGTTTTAGACTGTAAATTGTCGCCCCGCTCGAGACTATTAGTTGAATTGGCATTAGCTATTCATCAGATAAGAGGTAAGTTGTATTTTCTTAGTTGGGAAGTTGTACGATCTTTTTTTTGAGTTTCTAACTAATTTGAAAAATAATCTTTACAATTGAAGGTCAATGTTTTGGAAAATAGTTGACTGCTTTATCATTTTTTCTTTACCTTTTTTTCTCTTTTCATAGAAATCGTATCCCAAAATCCTGAGAGAAAGCATTTGCATGATGAAATAAATCTTGTTTATTAAGATGACCTATATAAAATAACTTAATTGAATATTATACTTTTTTTTAAATTATTTTATGTTTTCCCTGAAAAACATTATAATAATATTATTTGGTGTTTATAAAACGGTAATCTTGTCAAAAAAAAGCCAAAAGTTTAAGTGTGAGATAAAATCTGATGTGCAAGTTCTCGCATCTCATTAATTCTAGCGAGTTCTCCCAGGTTAACACACTATTCACAAGTAACACAGAGTTTAGGAAATGATTTTCAGAGAATGGTAAGGATGTTCTGTAATCATAACCTGAAATTTTGATCCATTTTGGCTCTTCATTGATGTAATTAGTAATTAAATTTAAATCTACCGAATCAATATAATAGTTATACTCACTGGGCAGTTACTACAGCATCGCAGAATATAAGCCACAATATTAACTCTAATTTGGGTGAGTTCTCCTTCTATTGGTTCATTTATATTTTCTTCATTTGTGTTTACCAAAACCGATGAACTATTATTATGACTACTTTTCAATTGGTTTTTGGTTGAATTTTCTATGACTAGGGAAGAGCTTTCATTATTATTCTTCTGCTGTTGCACACTGCTCAATGTATTTTCATAGTTTTCAATATGAATTTCATATGTCTAAAATTACACACAAGAGAGACAATGAGAACATTTTTCATCTATTAGTATATGTATTTATTCTATATTTAAAAAAATATGATCTCAAAAAATTTAAATTTCTATTGCAGCACTTTTTAATGAAATTGATACCTACTGAATCAGTCTGCTGATTTCCAGTTTCCAATGCTGTTGTAATAACATCTCGCAGATTATAATCAGGGGGCCTTGAAGTTATGCTATGAATCAAACAAGAATCAAATCATTGGCATTTAAGTTACATGAAGTATCTTACAGATATTAATATTAAAAAGAAAAGATAACTAAATACTTTAATGATTAAATAAATTCCTGATCAAACCATGATCCTCCAATTGGAATTCCCCACAATATAACAATTTGTACTATACCAAAATAAAGTTCATTTTGGGAAAACAATAGCTTCAAAAATCGACTAAAACAAAAAATAGTACATTATAACAAAATCACCTAAATACTTTTTGCATGGAAGAGAACTAAACATATATTGTTAACCTAAGGTTTCATATATTTTTGTTCTGTTATTGCATTTATTTTTGTATATATTTATTTCTTCCTTTTGCTTATTTTCCTTTTTTTCTATATGTAGGTTTTTGTTTTTTAAATTTTTTTCCTGTTGATATAGATAGATATAGTATAACATGTTAAATCTAGTTATTATTGTAAGAATATGAATATATAAAATTTGACGTGATATCCAGAAACATGTAAACCAAATTATTTTGCATTTGTATATTTTTTAAATAAGACCCAACCTATATATTTAAATAATATATGATTATTAAATAATAAAAATATTATTATTTAATAAGTAGACTGTATTTCCTAGGAGTAAGGTAGTAACTAAAAAATGATGAGATAATGACTTATTGTATCATTGGATTTGTTGTGAAATTTTCAGATTCGATGCTCTGTAGAAAAGTAGTAAGAAGTCTAATTACTACTTTTCTATGGAGTATCGAATCGAAAATTTCACAACGAATCCAAGATAGCTATAAGTCATTATCTCACAATTTTTGAGTTACTGCTTTTCTTCTTGGCAGGACAGTGTGTATATATCTCTAGGCTTGGAAGTAATAAATAAAAATTGGCTAGTATAACCATAAGATTTCAAAAATTTCCAAAGTAGATTTTGTTAATAGATTATATGAGGTGTCACTTTTAAGATGGGATAAGTGTAAATTGTAGAAACAATCATAGTAATCATAGTTTCATATATTTACCTGTTAAATAAACATTTTGTTCTTCATCCATATCAGTAACAATTATTACGTTGTTACTGTACCAAGCGATGGAAAAGAAAATAGAAAATTAAGAGAATTTTGTTTTTTTGACAAATAATGGATTTATCACATTTTGAAAGTAGATGTCTCATATTTGCTGCTCATATAGAAACAATTTGAACGATTTAACAAGCTTAATTTATAAATGATAAAATCATAACAATTGAAAGAGTTTTTAAAGAAGAATTTCAATATAAACTTACACATTGTTTAAGTTCTGGATTCCTTCTAACGCTGTTGCTATTAGAGATAATAAAAATGACATTGCATCTATAATGACTCTCAAGATGGTTTCGGTAAAGATCTGAGTCAAAGAAGGCATGATATAGACGGTAAGGCTAAAAGAAATTCACTTAGTAAACAATCTAAATTCGATATGTTACACTACCTTCTCTGTAACTATGATTTAGCAGCACTGTATGTTCTTAGACCACTAACAAAAAGGAAATAGATCTGAGCATTATAGAACTCAATAGACCTCTGTCCATTGATGGCACCATGTAATCTAAAATAGATAATGTTCTTTATTTTGCATTTCTTTGCCTGGAGATAATTTTTAAAAGGGTAGTTTCTGATAATCCTTTGTTTCATTTCTTTGAAATGTTTTAAAAATGATATCTGTATTATCTCTTTTTCAGAACTAGTTTATATATCGAAAAAAGTTAGTTAATTTTCAGTTTTCTGGAAGATTGTAAATATTCTTTTATATAGATATTTTATACAAGATAAAATATATCTCACATTGATATGTCTATAAACAAACAAATCAGTAAGGAAGTGTATACAAAGATTTAGTTCTGTAATAGGCGATCGTTGATATCAAATGCATATAAAATAAAAAATATCCTATTGACTTATTATAAAAGCCTGTTATTGAATAAATATTTCTTTATTTAACATTTTGTTTGTTTTTCCTTGATTTCAATAAAACTTGTAGTTGTAAAAAATAAATTGATAACTGATATTTAATTGAATAAATCATAATCCATTATATCACAGATCAGTAGCTATTCATTTATCCCATTATCTTGAGACAAAAAATGTATCAGATTTTCAGCTATCTGTACCCGTATATATAGCCAGAGGTATATGGTTTAGAATGATCGGTTGTAGCGCAGGGTTAAACAAAATTATTTTATATAAATCAGCCAGACGACTATTACTCATGTATGCTTCCTATGTATGGAGCTAAACATGTGACTCCAACTATAGAAAGTAGAAAGGATACAAAACCTATGTATGAGAATCATAAATGACTACCCCAGGAACACAAAAATAACCTTGATGTAGATTTTGATTTCCTTGTTACTTGATTTAGATTTCCAAACAGTTGAACAGTCTATCCACACCTTGACCTGCAACTTTTTCAGCTCACCGAAAAACTCAGGAAATACCTTAATTCAAAGCATAGGTAGTTGTAACAAACAAATCTTAAGACGAAACATACTTAAATCTACCAACCACATACTACTAGAATAAATTTAGTTAATAAGGCATTCTTAGAAATGTTCATTAAGTTTAAATTTAATTAAAGAATCAAAGTAATATATGAGTTAATTGTTTCAAAGTGTAGAAGCTAGTCAAGAGGAAATACGAGCCCCGTTGTCCTCAATAGGCCTAAATGATGCAAAAAAAAAAAGAAAAAAAAAAGTTAATTGTTTTCTCAAACATATTAAATTTAATTGTACAAATTTTGCTTTTCTTTATTTTATTTTATTTTTTTATTAATTTATTTTTTCTATTGTTGAAAATGTATTCCTCTTTTTATTTATTATTGTAGAATCAACTTTATAGATTAAATTGTTTTATTCAAAACATGTATAAATTAAATGTGTTACAGAATAGTAAATTGTTAAATTGATGGGGTGTTTGTTGACTGAAAAGTATTTAATTATAGTAGTTGGGGTATGCAATCATAGATACACAGCAGTTAAAAATAATGGAATAATTAAAAAATGAATTAAAATATATTTTTAATTGCTGTGTATCTATGACAGCATACCTGCATCTGTAAATTGTCAAAACTCTATGTATTACAAATTAACTCTTTATTATTATATATTTGTATATGTATATGTTGGTGGGATCTTTGATATATTGGTACCTCAGAGGCAAACTGACATTATTGAAATTTTGCAAGCTCACAGGGATATATAGTTTTAACTCAAGTTACATAAGTTTACCTGGATCATGCCAAGACAGATATACTATATTCACATCGGCTATGCCATTCATTAGCTATATAAAAACGACAACTTCTCACTCAAGAATATACACCTCAACAATGCAGTTACATTAATAACACTAAAACGGAGAATTTTTTAGTTACACCTAGTATCTCTCAGGAATTAAATATTAGAAAAATATTCTTATTTTTAAAGTATCAGAAAAATAATATGAGCTCTACAACAAATATATTAATTTCTTGTAAATACTGCAATGATTCGTTCTGTCCTTACTCCATTACCATTTACTCTAGCATGCCTATGAGATTCAATATATTTTCTTGGTCAATATTCACTTATGTTCTGTAAATGGCTTTCAATAAAAAAGCATGTATAGCAGCCATTTGAAGAAACCATGTATACAAGATACGAAGGAATGACTGCAAGAGAACTGACTGTAATGCCAGGTCCACACCAATCCGAACATTGTCTGCGAACAGTGTTCGTGAACAATGTTCACTGGAATTGTTCATTGGATATTAAACATCACGAACGTTTCTAGACAGTTTATGATTAAAAAACTATGTTTGCGAACAAAAAGGAATGTTTCACCAGGAGGCAATAAACTTCAACAGAAAGGAATGTTCGTAGCCGACCCCACTGCCCCTTTCCAACTCTAATTCCTCAGTTTTACTTAAGCAATCGTTGATGAACACTGCAAGGTAAAGTTTAATTTATTCTGTTTTTTATTTATTTTACATGACTAGTTGTCAAAAGTTCCTTGTGGAATGCAAATTGCCTAAGGTACATCATTTCTTCTTAAGAAGTTATGCAAATGAACACTGCATATGTTGCTGTCAGTTTTGACTCAGCATTTTCTTTATCTTCTTGCCGAAGCCACTTCCGAATTCATAATAGTTGCCAGAGCACTGTACAAAATGAGATCTTCCTCGCTGCTAGACATGATTGTTACCAAACTTTGTTCACTTGGCGTGGACGTACCTAATAGATAATGGTACTTCCATATGAAAAAATTAAAAAGCAATCTTTACTGATAATTGAAATTAAATCAGTGCTGCCTCTAACTCAAACTACAAAATCAGGTCTGGTAATAAGTTGAGTAAATATGATTAGTGGGGAAATTTATAGATCTTGAAACTCATGGAGCAGGCCAATAGATAATTATAACTTAATATCCTAGAGTTATGATTATAGTTATATCAAAACTCAATAAAAAGAAACAAGAAAACTTCTTGCAAGTTAAAAGAATTGAATCAGTGAGTGCAGAAACAAGGTAAGTCCGGATTTACAAATTTTTCATGAGAGAGAAATAAGTTTATACCTTCTCCAAATTTTAAAATAATTAAACAATTTTATATTCAGAAAGGACACCCCGTATCTTTTAAATTACGATGCTTACTAACGTGGTTTCTGCACTTAACATACATCTTGCCTTCTAAGCTAGTTTTGATCAACAACAAATTTTCCTATTTTTTGTGACTTACATTGTTTCTGCAATCACCGATTCAATTATAAGGAAGTCAATCTAGTGAATTTTATTATTTTGATGATTTGTAATAACAATTGCATTGTAAAATGCAATAGCATTCACTCATATTTCATTAATGTTACCCTCAAAACTTATAATTCATGCAAATGAACAAAATCAAAACAAGCCTATTTGGTAAATAATGAGATCAGATGGTAAGGTATTAAGTTATGATGGTATAAAATTTGATTTAATTTATTTAAAATTAGATTTACAAAATATTTAAAATTACAAAAATATGCTATAAGAAAATATAATTTGTTTCGTCAATACATATAATATTTTATTGTTAAGGAGGTGAAATATATACAACATATATTTACAATTTATCTTACTATAAATGATCACCCCTTAATTACATTATTGTGCAGTCACAGCACTGCATCGTGAAATATAAACAATCCACACAGCAGTTATTGTCTACTTCATTATTTCGTCCATCATTTTCATCTTCTTTCTTAACTTCTATTTCATCTTCTGGAGGTGGGAGAGGTTCTGGAATTTGGGAAGCCTTGTCAATTTGATTTAAGTTGACCACAAGCTTTGGAGGTTTTTCATCAGGATCAGCACTGGCGTTGCGATCTCTTCTCTCAATGTCCCCCCCTCCAGACAGCAATCCAGGTAGAGCAGGAGCATCAACCTGAAAACATAACCATATTATTAATTCAATTGAATTAACTTAGTCAATTAAAATTAGAGAAATATAGTGTCATGGTAATTAAAGACCTTGCTGGTCAACACTTGTTTATATCTAATTTCAACGCTATTTTTGTGCTATATTTATTTTGTTATTGTATATTGTCAAATGTCAAATTGTGATTGATTGATTATTATGCTGTGTATTTAGCAACCCATTTAAAATGGGCAGTACCACTTAATAAAGTGTTTCTCTCTCTGTAATATGAGCAACATTTCTGAACCTTAAGATAATACATGAAATTGGAAGGACTTAAAATTACACTAAAAAACAGAGGACTTAAAAACAATAAAATTACAATCTAGATCTGAAATGTAATTTCCTTCCTTATTTTATAACAAAGAAAACAAAGATTATTTCTAAATGAAAATAAATAAGTCAAGTGAATGTTAACAATACATAAGTAATATAAATAGCTATAGTGGTTGTTACAACTAACAAAAGTAATAGGGAAAATATTTAATTTTATTTTTTTATTAATATAGGTAATGAAAATATCCTTTGAGTAAAGAACATTTATCTAATGGCAATTTTTAATATAATGAGGTAAGCTCAAATGTGACAGAATAAGATATAGAAGATACAAAAATTGAATAAAATAAAAAAAATTAAATAAACAATAAAAAAAAAAAAGAAATCTCAAAACCAGGCATATTCAGCAAAATTTTAAAGAAACCACATATCTCTCTTCTAACTTTCTCTATTGTGCCTTTCAGCGTACAGTTGATCCAACCCAGGACCTCCATCCGTCTCTGTCTCTCGCAAGAGTTGTCATCTCTTGCAGTGTCTTTCCTCTTGCTTGTCTCAACCTGGATATATAGCTATTGTAGGTAAGCCGAGGTCTTCCTCTAGGTCTAGTACCTGCTGGTCTCGCCTCCATAAATTTTCGTGGGTCTCTGTCTGGGCTCATCTGGCATACGTGCCCATACCATCTCAGCTGCCTCTTTTCCAGGGTCTCTTTCATCGCGGGGATATTTAATTTTTCCCTAATTGTTTCATTTCGGATTCTATCCCAGCATATTTTGGAAGCCACTCTGCGTAAGTACTTCATCTCCGCAGCAGTTATTCGGCTCCATTTTTTATCAGGAAGGACCCAACTCTCTGCTCCGTATAGCAGAACTGGCATATATACAGCCTTGAAAATGTGAAGCTTGACATCTTTCCCTATCTCTCTCTTTCTCACAATTGTGATGCAGATGGAGTAATATATGTTGTTAGCTTTGGCTATCCTTCGGGATAGTTCTTGTTCTAATGTTCCATTTCTGCTGACCACAGTTCCTACGTAGGAGAATTCATTTACTACTTCAAGCTCCTTATTATTGCAGGTCAGATGGATTTGTTCGGGCTCTCGCCCTACTTGTAGGATTTTGCTTTTCATCACATTGATATTCATGCCCTTCCTAGCGAGTTCTGCTTCCCATTTTACTAGGGTTTGTTGGAGGCTATGGGTAGAATCAGCAATTAACACAATGTCATCAGCATATACCATTGCTTGTGCCATTATTGTTTGCATATTCCAATGATCTATCACTGCCCTTGCTGTTCTTCTCTTTCATATCTTAATAATTTCATCCATAAAGATTATGAAAAGTAGAGGACTTAGACTGTCTCTCTGCTTAACTCCTTTTTTCTATTAGGAAGCACTTTTGACTCCAAGCCATTTATTCTTACAATGCCTTTAGGAGCCTTGTACATTGATTGGATTGCTTCAATCAGACCTGATGGGACAGTTTAGCTCTTAAGGCATAAAGAAACCATATCAAAATTCTTAAATGGGTGATGGATAGTGATTAGCATGTATCTGTACCATCATAAGGAAAAAATTTGTTTATTTAATTTTTGCCACATTAGTCTTTGATATCTTTAGTTAGTATTTATGTATATATTATCTATATTATTATTTCTTTTCATTTTAATATGTCTCTGACCAGATGTAATTGTCTTTATTTCTGTATTTATTTGTTCTTAAGAGACTTTGTCCCATATTAAAATAGTTTTTCTATTCTATTCTATTAAGTTAACTGTAACTAACAACAATCTATCATTTTATTATTACACATCATTATTTTATGAGACTTACTGAGCTGACGTGTCTCGCACATTCAAAGGTTGCAGTAGTTGTGAATCTGTTCTTCCACGGTCCACCCTTGACTGGTAGGGTCGCTGTATCATTTCTGCTGTCCCGTTGCTTCCATCTCTCAGCTTCTTCTTCCCTCTCCTTCTCCTCCATCACTAGCCTAGAAAAATATAGTACCATAATATAAAATTTGTTTTTGTAGCATTTAGCATTTTAATAATAGGACTACAACCAATTGTAAATACAATATTTAAAAGAACAAGATTACTATATATGGTTATCAGGATGTCAAGGTAAATAAAATGTATATTTCATTATGTTATCTTAACTAATGCTCCATATATTTCAATGATTATGGACAAAGATATAAAGAATGAAAACCAACCAAAAACAAATATGATTAGACAAATAGGCAGGCACCTAACATCAGTTTTTATTAACTTAAGAATCTGGTAATTATATACAATACAATGTATAACAAATTGTTTCTAAAGAGTAAATTAAATGTCAACATGTTTAATGAATTTTAAATTATTATTCCAGTTTATGTCTATTATGTAACAGACAACTGTTTTTAGTTTTATCTTGATTTTTTTTTTTTTAACAGTTCATGATCATTGTTTATTTAAAACACTTTTCATTATTAAATTTATGGAGTAAACTAAGCTAATCTAGATGAAAGAAGTGATCAAATCTAGGTGAATTTACATAAATATAAATACTAGTTAATAAAAAAATTTTTATTAAAATTTTATTTGTAATCACGAATTTCAGGTATGTTGAATGAATAAGTGTTAGAAATCCAAATCAGTAGATAACTGAATAATCCTTGTTTCAGAAACCTTCAGTTAAAGCTTTTGATAATAAATTATTTTCTCTTCATCAATAATCCACTGACGATACTACTAGCTAATATTACTAACAAATAAGATCAGGAAAAAAATTTAACTTTTTAGTTTGGGATTACATCAATCTAATCAATTGTTAAGTGAAAAATTAGAATACTTGAAGTGAAAATACTATTTTATCAAAGTTTGAGTTTATTAATTAATTAAAAATTCTGTTTACAACAAATAATAAATAATTGATAGCTCTACTATTGAAAACTACTCCAATGATTTCAACATTACCATCAAGTTCTGCTGATCCTACATAAGAATGAAATCATATGTAATACATGATTAACATAAAACCATTGGAGGAAATTGGAAATTATTAACTCAATGAGTGAACTTGTCATTGTCCCCATGATCTATTTAAGAACTAGTTTGAAATCATAAGGAGTCTTCATTGAAACCAATTAATGTTAACCAAATTAACCTCTGCCCAGTCTAAATATAAATACTTCTACTTATATGCTGTTTAGCTTTTAATGAGTAATACTTTAGATAAATATTAATTTTATGAAAACTAAATTAGCCAGAATATCCGATATGTATTAACAAGAGATTGGGGTTATTTCCACACCTTTAGGGCGCCTAGGCGCGCCACAACGCTTATCAAGGTGACCATTTCTTGATTTCCACGGCATTTTATTGTATCTAGAAATTGATTTCCTCTGTTCAAAAATAAACTATAAATTAGTACGTTCTTGAGGAGATGCCCCAGATCAGAATGCATGGATAATTAAAAGAGATCAATACTCAATAGAGTTTCTATATTGTAAGGAAACTGTGGTACGCATCACCAAAAGCTGCCATATAAAGTGGTTATGCCAGAACAATAACAGAAAACAAGATGGCGAGCATATTACTTCATAGAGCTGTTTTAGATAGACAAAAATAATCGGCCGGCCACGAAGAAGATGTCTTGTTGACTTCGTTGAGGCACTGAAAGTTCGGGATGAAGAGAGACCACAGAGATTTCTGGAACCTCATCGCTCGGAAAATCGGCATTACCAAAGCCACTGAAGGATACTGGTTTAAGATTTGGCAGTATTTAACAACTTTTGACGGCCAAAGGATATCTTTGGGCACTCTTTTAATTAATTTTCAAACATAGTTCATTTTCGTCCTTTTGAAAATTGTTAAATCTTCTTGTTTTTTAAAAGGACGCTTTCTGTTCCCGTTTAATCCTTTTCACAGGACACTAAAGGGTACTATTTTAAGATCTACCAGGATCTAACGGTTTATGACGGCTGAAGGTTATTCCTCATTTATGTCCTTCTTAAAAAAATGAATTAAGTTGTTTATTTCGCATAATAATAAAAATGTCATATAATAATGTTTAAAATAACTGAATGAAAAAAAATAAAACACACATTTAATTTTGCCAACAACCCTTTTTAGTAGATGCGTGTGAAGTCAAGTAAATTTTAAAATAATCAATTTTACTTTATTATCTGTTACATGTTGATTAGTAAAGTGGTATGTTTAGTTATCCTCATAACCATATCCAGCGCAGAATCACTCTTACATCTCATTACGTACCAAAAAACGAAGGGAAGAAGATTCTGGAAGTTTTGCGTTGTCGTGGGTATGGAAAAAGAAGAATGCGATTTATTTCTTCAAGAACTAAATTGGTTGTTACCGCCATTTTTAATAACTTAGACTGGACAGCATCAGGATAGATCAACCGTCCAAGCTATAAAACCGCTGTTACAGCAAGCATCATAAAAGTCCATATAGCATCGGTTAATAAAATTTCATGTCGGTAATAAAAATTCAAGTCTGCTTATCGGTAAGGAAACATTCCCAGCGAGAGAATTATAGGATAAATCCGATATACTTGCTTACTCTAATATTGCATAATTTACTCCTATGAAGTCTCAGCTAAAGTCATTATCATCGTGGAAACAAATAGAGACAAAATAACGTTCCGTTTATTCATTTATTTTTTTAAAATTATTCTAAAACTTAGAGGAGCCCTTTAAAAAAAAAAAAAAAAAAAAAAATATGAAGAATCGTTGAGAAAATCAACCCGAGACACAATAATTGCACAAAATGTGCAACACAAATGATAAATTTGTACAGAATCATATTGAATGCGAAACAAAAGGAAATAATGAAAATTCTTAATCGGACCTGTTGCTTGCTGTGCGGACAGATACCTGAACACGAAGTTGTATATCAGTGGGCATTGTGACTGTCAGACGTAAATTTTGTTTATATTTCACTATAAAATAATCAAAATATTAAAAAGAAATTTTTAACACTTTCTAAATTGATCACTACATTAATGAAACAAAAAAAAAATATTGTTATACACATGATCTAAACTTTAAATAAATTTATCTAAAATCGAGCGAATGTAACTTTATTTAGAATCTTAACCAACTGTCTAAAGACTTCAATAGCGGAAGACAACCGATTTTTTAGAGAAAAATTTCTATGAGTCCTTAGGCATCTATGGTTGATAAGCAATAATGAAATTGGTGAACTGTTCAATGTAAAATAAATCACAGCAGCACATTATTCGAACTAATAATTATACCACCAATCAGGGAGATTTTTTTGTAATTATTTCTAAATTTTTATAATAAATACAAACAAATAAGTCTTACTCAATAACACATAGTGATTACTCGACTACATAGATAAGGAAACCTTAATAACAACTGCTTTTAATAGGTTCGTAGCACTACCCCCCTTAAGCTATTTTTGTACAGGAAGGATTATTAAAGACGGAATGAAACAAGCAGGGGTTGGCGTTAGAACTCAGACTTGGAGATTTAACTGAATTTATTTAACGGAAAATATATACAAAGTGATACAGTTATTAAAATGTTACCAGTCTATATCATCCTTACAATATTAAAAATAAATAAATAAATAAAAGTTCAGCGGAAATAAAGCCATTTATTTCGTGAATCCAAATCATCTAGTGCAATTTATTGCATATTTTGATTACTTAAACTTTATTAACTCGTTGTTCAGAGAAAAAATTCAATTTTTTTTTTAATTGTACAATTCATTTTGTTGAATAATATGTCTACTTAAATTTTGTATTGAACCACCAACTTCGAAAAATAGTTTTCTATATATAAACGAAAAACTGAAAAACAAAAGTGAAAATAACTTGCAATTTTTGTTGTGAAATTGACGTCACACTGGACAGCGAAATTTAAATTAGTATTAAGTAACCCAAAATACATGTAAACCGTTGAAAAAAAAAAACCAAAAAACTTCCACGATTTTTTTGATATATTAAAAAAAAAACATTGAATAGATGAGGAGTTTAAACTTTTTCTTAGTATAATTTTTTTTTTGTTTAAGATTTTATAGGATAAACAAAAGTAGAAGATATAGAATTTTAATTTATAGAAGAACTAGGCATTAATGCATATTTGGTTGTCATTTTTTTTTTTTATGAAGAGAAGAAGAATTATTTTTAACATTCTTAAAGTTAAATCCGGTTCATTAGTTTTCTCTAATCAATTAGCAGATCAGATCTCATAAATTGTGGTGTTGTTTATTCAACACTAATTAGTGGTATTGATAGTATATAGTTTATTCTATCAGCGAAGAATTATATCGGAAATAATGATAATGGATTGTTATTATTTTCTAATATATAGTATAAATATATAATATGATATAACGTGATATATTTCTTCTTATAATATCACATAAATACTACCTCGTAATCATTTTCAAATGCTTAAATAATAATATAGGTGCTTCAAAAAAAAGTCTATTTTTCACTTTATCTGGATACCAATATATTCTATATTTAGTCTGCACAAATGCCATTCCCACGAATGAAATCACTAAAATAGCTGGAGAATAAAATCAAAATAAAACTGGACTCGACTGTTGAGTAATATTTTGTCCCTTTAAATAAAAAAAAAGATAGAATAACTATTGTATCATGTCAGAATTGTGAAAGAAGAAGAGATAATCCTCAAATAATTACAACATACAGAAAATTAAGTTTATTTCACTTATAACTAAGCCATATGGGTCATTATAAAAAAAATTGCCTCTTTCGTAAAAAAAATTTTCACTCGCACTCAACTTAGAGACAGATGGTCACGTTACCTTGCCTTTGATTAATTTTAATATTCTACATCTTTTGTAATTTTTGTGCGAAATTTTTTCTCCAGAGTATATTTTTGAAGCAGAAAAAAGGAAACTTTTTTTGAAAACTACTAAAATGTCAGTAGTGTTACTGTCACCATCTCAATATGACAACAAAAATAAGCATTTTTGTTTACAAAAAAACAATATTTTATTTATTTTTATTGATATAAATTAAAAGTACACATCCTAAAGACCGATATCCGTTTTTTTTTTTTTGATATATTAAAAAACTACCGTTTAATAGAAAAGGAATTTAAACTGTCGTTTTACTTAGTATAGATTTTTCTATCTCTAATCCCAAAACGGCAATTTTATTTAGAATGACCCATTTACAATAATTAGAACAGGTTTACGTGTTTTTTCAGTTTTATGGAATGTCCTGTAACCTTCTAGAACACTCATATGACCCACACTTCTAGGAGCCAATTGAATTACCCAGTTTTAACCAGACATTAATAGATCTCAAGTGACTATTAATTACAGCCTTGAAAAAAAAAAAAAATGAAGAAGATATGAAGTCAAAAAATGGGACACCTAGTTCCCAACTTTTCAGTCTGCCAGATATAAGTACATCAAAAATCATAACCCACATTCTCTTTCCCAATGATCCAGTGAGTCCCATCACTGGATCAAGAATTATTTTATTGTTGTTTCAAGATTTTTGTACTTTAAACAGAAATCCCTCAAAATACTTCAAGTGCAGAAAAAGGGATGGATTCATAATTTTTGTAATTGTATAATAAAGCATTAAATATAAAGGGGATTAGAAGAAGAAAAAAAAAACATTCAATAGAAATTCTCACATGCCTTTGAATTTATATTAGCTATTATTTTTTTTTTTCTTTTGCTATCACCGTCGAGCGATTTATCGTGGAAGAATAGTTTACTCATCTTGTCCATCTCCTCCATATCCTCTTTGTGGCCTGATATATTCTCAATGTTTAAATCTGAGCCTTCCTACAGATCGCCTTTCTTTCCACCAGGAATCTTGTAGCCCCCTAACTTTCCTATATTATATCAGGTAATATCTATGTGACCTACATGACCATACTGTATGAGTTTCAGTTAAGTGCTGTAACTTTATTATAATTTTTTAAAAAGTATTTATTAATATTCACAACTGTATACATTATATACAACAAGTAAATTTAAAGAAAAATATTACAATGACATGCCAATAACTTGTATGGAACTACGAACTAGTAGCACATCAATGAAAGTTCTACATTAGATGGTCTTTTGGCCATCTTCTTTTCACCTTTGAGAATTATCGGGAATAGAGTGTGAGGCAAGTTAGGGAACTAGTACATTCGAGTGGTTATGGAGTTAAATATGAAAAGGTAGGTATCTGATTTCTCCAAATCAGGAACATATGTGATATTGAGGATTTTGCGAAGGATTTTGGATTACTAGGATTGGTTACGAGGATTGTTTACTGTAGCCCCAAAGCTCAACTCCGTATGACCAAATGGGTCTAATTATTGGCATGTAAATAAGTCTTTTGTAAGTTATTGTAAGCTTTGAGATTTAGTCTTATAAATGTTGAAGTAGTTGGAAACAATTTGCAGTTTCTTGTCTTTTAAATCTGGTATTGTAATATCAATTCCATTCTTATGAGAAAACAAATAGGCTTTTCAATTAAACTTAAAAATTCAAATGGAACAAAAACTGAATGTGACCTCCTTTATATCCTCGCGCAACCGTCGAGCTAGAAATAGTTCTATCTTACAAAATGCCGAACCCATGAGTTGGATGAAGTAGTACTGGTTTTAATTTTTCACTTGAGGTACGCATGATGATATAGAAGGATCAATCCTAATTTTAATTTTTTATTGAAAAAAACAAAACAACAAGGTTCAAATTTATCCTAAAAACGCTCCTATAACGAAGTCTCCTATATTATCTTATACAGATCATACGATATTTTTAGCTGAAAATCAAAGGGAACATGGAATTTTTTAGTTATTTATTTCTTGTATATATTTGAAACCAAAACATTATACAAACGATTAGTTAAAAGTTTTACATTATGCCAAAAGGAAGTAATGAAGTTTCCTTTATGCTGCCGTTCAGTACAAATATTGGAGCTTTTAAATTATAAAGATAATATAATTTAACAAAAAAGATCCATTTATATTTAAATAACATATTGCATGGCACTCTCTGACCATTGAGATCCAACAAACACGAGACGAGTCCTACCAAATTCCACGTGGGGATCCAACCATAGCTGGGCAGGATGTTACAATAATTCCTTAGCCCCGGAGGTCACTGCTCCATTTTCGTTCAATACCCTCCCTCCTCTGGTGATAAGGCTTTGATGGAAACGATGTTATGGATCACATCTGCCTGCATCAATTCTCAAATAAACATATCCTACGCCTCCAAAAGCTAAGGAAGAATATGCAATTATTGTCCATGAACAGTAAAAATAAAGCGTATTTAGTTGACATCGATACTGGATTTTGCTTTCTGGTCGAACAACTATTATTTTTGACTAATTGAATTACTGTTGTACTCTATTTTTTAAATAATTAAGATTTTCCACATAACAAGAGACCATTCAGTATTTGAGGCGTATGATTCCAAAACCAGCCAAGTCAAATTTCCAGATTTTTCTTTTTAATGGTTTTTCTACTAGATCATATCTAGGTGAAAGGTTTTCTCTCAAAGGTAGTAAGATCACATTGAAAACGTGTATAAAAAAATAAGGCATTTAATCCAGTAAGACCTTTATTTAAGACCTTTATATTTATGCTACGGTGGGACCAATTTTGCCTATGTGAACAATTTTTTAGCTAAAAATGGATTTAGGTTGCTATGCTAACCACTACACCACAGGTGACCCCTTATATAAGTATATATAAGTATAAGGAATTCTTTATATTTATCGACAATTGTATTTTCTGGATTTGGAATTCTACTATTTATAGTATCTTCTTCATTAAAAAGATGAATTAAATGGCTTTTTTTGATTTTTAGGATCGCTTTTATAGAATAACAAAATTCATTTGTCAGATTTATTGTAGATAACCTTGGAAACTAGTGGTCCCATTAAATTCATTTAAATTGACACTATTAAGGTACTGTAATATTTCTTATATTTAAAGGTACTGTAAACTTCTGCTATTTTAGACCAAAATGCTATTTCTATTGCTTTCTTCTCACGTTGGTCAGAACTGAAGTTCAGGGGCTGCTTTTCTATGATGTTCAAAATAATGTATATACTATATTAAACTCATTAGACAAATCTCTTGTTTGCACATCACAATATATATTAAAAAAAATATGAACCGAAGTTTTTTCGCATCGCTGGGAATTCTTATTTATATTCTCTTCAACAAATCATTGAAATACCTTAAATAAGAATAATAAATTCTATATATTTGTATTTTTTTTTTTAAAGGAATGCGATTGCTGTTCAATGAAATAGAAGTATTATCTATGGCTAGTTGTACCTGCTCTGCACTGCGGAAAGCCAATGGGAACGACCTCGGGCTATAATTCGATTTCCCACCTCGCTGCTCTGGGTTTCCTTTACAAATTATTTTACTAAACAATGTCAGGGATTATATTGGTTTAAAAAGTAGCAATATCTTAGGAAAAAACAGATAAAGTAAAAATTAAAATAAATAAATAAAAAAGATGCGCAAACAAATCAGAAGTTATAAAAGGCAGGGTGGAACGGAGTACTTTACATATAATTATAAATTCCTAGGCTGGTGAGGCGAATTAAAAATCTGTTTACTGCAAAATATTTCATTCATTCGATTCTTTACACTATGAGATGCAATGGTCTTTGGTAAGAGATTGTAATAAACAAAAATATTTAAAATAATAATATAAATAGTATTACAATAATATAAGTCAAATTGGTATATTGAAGCACGGCACCCACCTGAAATGAAGCTAAACTGAAGTCAATGGCGCTGTTCGACGATTTCGGTAGAATCGGACACATTTTTTTCTTTTTAATTTAATCTAATAACTAAATTTTCAGAAAAATTAGTTAAGTTCGCAAATTAGTTTTTAAAATGCCCTTTACGTTATATAAGATATAAGATTGGTTTCCAGAAAGAATATGAAATGGTGAGAAGACAGCAAAGGAACGTTCCCCATATAACCGATTTTTTAATATTATTTAAATTTTGAAAGTAAGACTTAAGCGACAAGAAAATGATCGTAACAGACTACTTTAACATTTACTAGACAAACGATCAAACCTCCCAATTCATTACAAAAGACTTATTTACATGACTGTTGTTAGACCTATTTGGATGTATGGAGTTGAGCTTTGGGGTTATACTAAACCATCCAATTTATCTCGTATCCAATCCTTACAATCCAAAATCCTTCGTAGAATCCTAAATACCCCTTACTTTGTCACCAATAAGCTTATCTATAATGACCTTAATGTTCCATATGTTGCTGAGTTAGCCCAAACCAGATACTTATCTTTTCATAGTAAGCTCCATAAACACTCAAATCCATTAGTTTCTCAACTTGCTTCCCACTCCATTCCTGATAATCCTCCGAGGCGTCTGAAAAGAAGATGGCCAAGAGATCTTCTAGTGTAGAATTTTATTGAAGTGCTACTGATGAGTAGTTCTTTTCAAGTTTTTACATGTCATTGTAATCGTTATCAGCTCATTTACTTGATGTACATATTTGTATAGTTGTGAATTTCAATAGATTGATATATTAAAAAAAAAAATTTAAAAGTACTTTGAAGAGTAGCACTTTTGATTTGGCAACTTATTTACTGATGCTACACCAACTTACGTAACAACTTGTTCATTATATAAACTTTAAAAAAGTTTTTTAATTGTCTTTCAAACTGTTATTTTTTAAAAATAAAGATTATACCAGTTTTTTAAACAATAACTTTCTTTACAACTAATTTAACATTATGCTTGATCCTCTCGTTGAGTGAAACTTCAAAAGAATAAAAAAAAAAGATTGAAAAGTGAAAAAATGCCCTGTTCAATAGGAACCCTCGTCCATTTGTTTCGCTTTCGATGAACTTTAGCCAAACTACCTGTAAACTCTGTTGGAAGTTTTATATAACTAGGAGACAGGAAATGACACTTTTAGCATCATTATTTTTCTATGTACACTGCCTTCAATTTATCATACTTCTTTAAAATATGAAAGAACGGGTAGAAAAAAAAATCTTTAAATTGTATAATATATTTCATTGAAATGAATGGATGTCGTATACGTTGTTTTTCAATCGATTAAATTATTTTTTAAAGCAACTATAAGTTATACGAAACAATGGGCTAGCATTTATCTCAATGTACGTAAAGAAAAAAATATAGGTATATACCTTTTAGTTTATTTTTAATAATTAGTAAAAAAAGAAGGATCTAACTCTATCTCCAAAATTTTTACCCTAAGAACAGATTGTAATTAAAAAATAAACAAAAATTTAGATTTGAATGTTACATTTCATATCCATTGAAAGGAATTTTTATTTTTATATCACTAAATGGAATAGATGAGAGATAAAATTGATTGAACAATTTATATATATATATACTTTTTTTTTGTTTGTTTAATTTACAATTACACAATATTATACAACAAGTAAATCAGCTGTATTACGAATATGACATTACAAAAACTGATAATTGTTGAGAAATTGAACATTGCCAGCACTTAAATAAAATTTCTACTTTAAAAGACCCTGACGCCATCTTCTTTTCAGGCGCTTTAGAGAGCTATCAGGAATATTATGAGATTTGAAAAAATTAGGATAGTATGTGGTTCATTGTGGATGGAAAGGCATCTAGTTCGTACCAAGTAATCAAAAAATGGAACATTACTGTCGCAGTAGATTAGTTCATTCCTGACAAACTATGAAGTATTAAGGTTTTTACGAAGGATATTAAATTGGAACTACAGGATAGAGGAAGAATGCGATGGTTTGGTGAAACCTTATCCATAACTCAAATACTCCTGATAATAGTCATGTAGATTATTTTTTTGTAAAGAAGTTAGATTTAAAAATAGTTAGGAAGAACTAGATCTTAGAATTAGGTTAAGACGACAGCACGTGAGGAAGACATTTTCTTATTGACAAATCAATCAATCAAATCGGCGCTACAACTCATAGCGAGTCAAGGCCTCATCTTATTGAAGAAAAACAGAAAAATGGACCTCGTTTAAAACCTTTTATACAACCACATTTCTTCATTGTTTGGTAAACATAGCTTCTTTACAAGAAGATGCTATTCGAACTGAACATTAAAATGCATTTATGAATACTATCAATAACAATTTCTAAATAACTCTGGTGAGTTATAAGAAAAGTAGTTTCAAGATTGAAAATAGTAGAATAAATAATACTGAGCTAGTCAGCTGAATAGTTAAAATAATCTGGTGGCATTATCTCCTAATGGCAAGGTTCTCGGAATGAAAATAAATCCAAAAATCGCAACACAAAAGATGCAGATGGGTTGGATGAAGGCTGCACAGAAACTTCTTGATTGGTGGAAACCATAATACAACCGAGCTATTGAACCACAATAATATATAATGCATAATAAATAAACCTCTAAATACTCAGTATATTGATTATATGTTTTAATTATGATCGTAAACTTGGCGGATGGTAAGGATGATGAGAATCCTTAATACTGGTAAATCTAAAAACGTGGTAATATAGTTAAAAGAATAATTACATCATAAAAGAAAAAGGGAAGCGTTAATAACTCATTTAGTTTTTCTGGGGAAAAAAAGGGAAGAGGGGGAGAGAGAAAGGATACGATTTGTTCTGGCCTAAATGGTTGTCTACGGCGAGATAATGGGCGAAGAACACTATAAATGCGATCGAACAACACAAGCTATGAACAAAATAATGCGGCAGAATTAGAGAATAAATTTGGAACGATATCACAAAATAGTTAGATGGCTAATACGGAAAAATTATAATAGCAGTAATTTAATAGAGAGAGATTTGCTTTATTAATATACAAAACATATTGCTGCCTAACTTTATTGGGTTCCTACATACACAGCATGCTAATCTATCTATTTAAAGACAGCAATACTCTATATAACAATAATTCATGATATTAATAAGATATAATATAAGAAACTAGACTAACTAATAAATTTCATTTTTTTCCCCCCTCTCTTACTTTTTGTTTCCTATTTATTTCAATTTTATTTTATTCCCCTCATAATATTTACATGTCCCATTTTTTTTTCTTTTCTTTCCCTCTTTCAAGAATTAATATAACTACTAATAGAACTTCGATTATGACAAACTCAGTACCTCGAACCCCGTCAAAACTTAAATTCACAAATCAGAATCAAAAGTTTTGCTGTTAAGCTAGCCTAATGCTAGAAGCGTACTGCTGACTTTGCTGTTGATGCTAAAATTTCTAGTGAAGAACATAGGTATGTTTCCTTTATTTTACTTTTTAATTTACCCTGACCTTATCCACTTCATGATATATGAAGTATTCGAAAAATGTTCTGTTTTTAAAAATGAGCGGTCCAGATCATAGTCCAGTTCATTTTGAATTAAGTACTTGCATTCATTTGCATTCAAATATACATTTATCTTTTGTAGTATTCTTATTGAACAATAATGATTATCTAAATTTTGGAGTATCTTCCTCCTTATTATGTCCTTATGTCCTTCGGTAAGAGATAATTCTCGACAATAATAATAAAGGAGGGACTTGCAAAAAAAAGGAAGATATTATTAAAAAATAATAGTGGATTTAAAAAAAACACATAGAGGGGTGAAAAATTTTTTTTTAAAATATACCAAAACATATACTACTTTGATATTATACAATTTCAATTTTTTCAAATTCCAATGATCTCTGCTAACCAGATTCGCTATCATGGAAATCATTCACAAGACTAGCAGGACAAGAGAGTTTTTGTCACTATACAATACTCCAATATTTACTAAAAAAAACCGTACAAATCTTCGAGTTAATTACAAAAAAACACGTTTAGAGTTGACGTCTAAACCTTCCAATCCTTCTTGTATCCAATCCAAAATCCTTCGTGCAATTGTCAATGCTAGTTATTATGCCACAAATAGACTTATCTATATTGATCTAAATGACCCATATGTTGATGTATTACCCAAAACAAGACTATGATAAGCACCATTACTCTAAAATCCACGTCTCACGTCCCGGTTCCCACTTCATTCCCGATAATTAACTTTTATTGATGTGCTGCTAATGAGTCGTTTTTTCGACGTATTGTTGATATGCCACACATTGACTTGATATGTGTATTATATTCAGTTGTAAATATCAATAAATAAAAACAGACCAAAGGATTAAATTTTCAATGAAGTATTTGTCACAGCATAACAAAACTTTTCATTAGAACAGGAGAGATGACATGAATAAAAAATATTTTTAAAAATGCTACTTCACATATAATTTTTGTTTCGAAATTAAATTTAATTTTCACTCATAATAACTGAAGTTCGACTTTGCTGTGCATTTCTACCATTCTTAGGGACAGTATGTCCCAAAAAATATATTAATTTAGATTCGGATGAAAAGAAAAATTATATATTATATATATAATATATAATTATATATGTATTATATATGTTATATATGTATTATATATAATTATATATGTATTATTATATTATATGTATATATAATTATATAATTATATATCGAACACCAAATATATTTGAAATCACATATACCTGAAAGAAGTATTTATCAGCTGTTTATGATTTGAAATTGAAAATATCACGGACTTCTCGTAAAACTCTATAGGGTCAAATTCCTATTATATAAAATTTTTAGACAGACAGGTGAGGTGCTAGAGTAGTACAACTATAGTGACAGTACATCACCTAACAAATTGGCAAACAATTATGACGCGCAGCACGCTGCCGAGGTCAAATAAGATTTACATCACAATTCAGCGTGTAAAAGATAATTCCATGAATCATTTTCTACCTATCTTTTATCTGGTATTTTTCACTTCACTTTGCAATGAAAATGACAAAGGGTAATAGAAGGGAGTCTATTTCTAAGCACATTTTTTAAGACAACTAAAGCTTAATAGAAAAGAAGTAATCAATATTTTGTTTTATACAAACATTTTTCTCACAAGTACTGATAAGGTAGCACATCAAATAATATAAATGAAGAATAGGAAAATACTGCACGGAGGATTTAAACTCATGAATAAACGAACTGCAGAGGAAGCTGCGAGAAAGCGGTTACATCAGATGCTTGAAATCACTGACGCATTTAGGCAATTCACCTCGAACCATAAATTTTCCACTTGCTACTCACTGATTCTGTACTGAATTTTATACAAGCCACAATGCTTAAGCATCCCAAAATGATTAGGATTGATGAATTAATTGCCACTTCTATTGGAATTAATTTATTCGAAAACTAATTTCATCTTCAGTTCTTTAACATACAAAATTTTAAAAACATCAGTACTTTGTTACATGGATTATATTTACAAAATTTTTCAAAGATGTAACACAAGAAACCAAATATATATATCCAGAGTGGATGGGAAAGGATCAGGTAGGTTAAATTTGTTGGTTTTTTTCTAAAGATTCCCCTTCCACTCTGGATACATTTCAGATATCCGTTTGATCTCCTCAGGTGAGTACCAATACATTCAATTTCTTGTGTTGCATTATTGAAAACTTTAGGATATATAATCCATATAACTAAGTGCAGATGCTTTGAAAATTTTGTGTGTTTTAGAACTGAAGATGTTTAGCATTCGAAACTAGTTTTCAAATTAAATAATCCCAATAGAAATAGCAATGAATTCATCAATCCAAATTGTATTGATCCCTTTATACCATCATTCGTACCTCAAGTCATCCTAAAATAGTTTGTAAGCCTCTTAATTGATATGATCTGTACTGAATTTCAATTGGAGTCTTGATTTTCTTGAGCAATGTTCTCTAAATTTATTTCTTTGGGACGTCCTCTACTGCGTATCTTTCAGCCAAGTGCCTACGCATGAACAAGAATCTTGAAGCAAGTCATCACGGACGCTTATTTGAATGAAACGTTTACATCACAAAGCACTAAAGATGACTCCGAAGAACAAGATGAATAACTTATAGGAGCAGTAGTGGGCAAAGAGGTCCAACAACTATGGCAAATCCAGGAGTTTGCTCTTTATGCATCTTGCATGGAGGAGGTGAAAATATCACTGAACTTCTATCTACTGCGACTAAAAGAACCACGAAGAATACTTCATTAAGCTATATTCCTCTTTAATTGTTTCTAAACGCATTCGTCGGAACAATACTCTGTAGGATAGGTTTATTATATTTTATAACATAGTATCATAAAATAAAAATACTTCTATAATTAATTATGTAATGTATGCATGCCTATGCATTAAAATAAATATTGATTTGTATAGCGACTAATGAGAGCGTTTTAGCTGTTAGGATATGAGATGCGTAGGATTCTACATCCGCATTAATTATCAGAAGAGCAATTAGCTGGTGAATATAATTGGTTTAATGCTATAATGGCGTCTAGGATTCAACTACTGAGCCATGTGGGGCGGATCACAATGTAATTCCTCGGAGCTTCAGGAAAAACTAGGGGCCTTTTCATTAAGCTCAAGTATATTAATATGATTAAAAAAGATAATAATAAACTTTTATTTACGGTTTTCTATGGGCTTTACAGCCCATACTGGTTCCAGTAAAGTAATCAACATAAACTTTAGAATGATATCTAACGGCAGGTATAATTACCATCTCTGCATTAATAAATAAATAAAGTAAAATAAATATTTTGCCAACAGTACTTATTAAAAAAAAAAAAAAAAAAAAAAAAAAAAAAATTACAATTTCTGAGAATCTTGTGTTCAATTCTTTTGTGTACAGTAATAGATATACTAAGTTGATACGGTTGTACGTTTTCTTGACCAACTATTGTTCAGGAAAGAGATATGGCTATAATCATACTCAACAGTTAGGATTCACCTTGATTAAGGGTAAATATATACTAGCTGAGTGTGCCCAAGGAGGGTGTTTCTGGCCCTATAGTCGATGCTCAGCTGTTATAGTCCAGTAAAATAAGGCTCTAAAATGCCGTTTTCAGGAAAAAACTGCGGAACTTTTATTCTCAACGGATATTTATGTTTTTTGGGGTGCTGAATCCGAATCTGAAGTTTGCTACCACGGCAACCATCGGCTTCATGTTCAAAATCGCAAAAAACCGCCAAAAAAAACTTATCAAATTTCCTATATAATGCTAGATTTATATTTATCTCTTGTGTTATCATCCCCTAGCTATAACCCGGATATAATGGAAAATTTTAAAAATAATCGTGTCCTTTCTGCTCTAAATGTGTGTGTTATTAAAGAAAATTTAATGTACGACTTCTTTCCTTGCAAGTTTCTTTTAAAATGGAAGGCAAAAGGGATTGAAAAGAATCTTTGACAAAAAACGTGAGGTGCTTAAATATTATTTACATATATAGCATCTGATAGCGAATTTAATCAGCTTTGAAAAAGCTCTAACTCCTCAAATATTTGTTCGATCCTAAATTTCTCTTTTCTTTCTCAAAGCAGATTATATTCGCTATCAGATGCTATATATGTAAATTATATTAAATCCTGTAAATCACCCAACCTAGCATGCTAAATATGTATGTTTTGGCAAAATATGTAAATTATGACATGATCACTGACACATTCAGTAGACTGACTGTGCCCGGTATTTCACGGCGTTAATTATAAGTTTACATATATAGGATCTAATAGTGAATTTAACCAGCTTTTAGCAAAATATGACAAAATATTAAGTTTTTGGATCAGCCAATCAGCCAAAGGTTTTGGAGTTATAGCGAATAATGTGCCAAAAAAAACAGGTAGTTTACAAAAGTAAGTGATTTTCAGCGTGATAGCTTGTGTATTTCAAGAATTTTGATAAAAATTTCATATATAGGATCTAATTGTAAATTTAACTACCTTTCAGATTGAGAAAAAACATTTTGAATCGGACAAATACTTTTGGAGTTATAAAATCCAATATAATATAATATCTCCCCATACTATTGTAAAAATATAAAAAACCCCTACTATTGTAAAATCCATGGTTTTCGGCACATTTATCATTGTAACTATAGATTTTACAACCGTACGTTTTTATTAGCGGGCTGGTATATACATTTTACAGGGTTTGATTAAAACTTCATTTATAGATTCTTATAGTAAATTTAATCAGCTTTAAGATGAAAAAAATTAATGTTGTATCGGACAAATAGTTTTAGAGTTATAGTCAAAAGAGTACGACAAACGTGTTTTCGCAGAGCTGTGGGACTGACGGCAAGTTGGCCAATTTCTCCATTTTTTCCCAATAACGTAACTTTGCGAAAAATGGTCCGATTTCGGATTTCTTTTTTTCATTCATGTAGTTCCAGCTACAATTAATATTTGAAGCTTCGTTATGGTGTTATAGATAAAAAAACAAAAATAACGGGTTTTTTTGGCGGTTGCGATTTTGAATACGAAGCCGATGGTTGCCGTGGTAGCAAACTTCAGATTCAGATTCAGATTCAGCTTCCCAAAAAATATAAATATCCGTTGAGAATAAAAGTTCCGCTGTTTTTTCTTCGGCAAACTCTTATTTTACCGGACTATTATAAAAGAATAAACAATTATTTACTTCATCAGGATTCGAACCTAGATCAGGGTGTTAGAAGTCCAGCGCCCTACAAACTGAAATACTGCATCTTCCCCTCCTTATGGTGGAGGTTCAAAGTTCTCTTTTTTAGAGTATTTGTGCATATATCGAAAACGGTTCGTCGTACAGTGTGTTCGTTTCAAATTTAAAGCATATATAAATTTACTAAATTGACATTTATCTCTAGAGTTATGGGACCCGAAATAATAGCCAGTAAAATGGAACTCCATAAAAAAACAAAAAAAAAGATTGTATCACCTCACGTTTTTTGTCAAAGATTCTTTTCAATCCCTTTTGCCTTCCATTTTAAAAGAAACTTGCAAGGGAAGAAGTCGTACATTAAATTTTCTATAATAACACACACATTTAGAGCAAAAAGGACACGATTATTTTAAAAATTTTCTATTATATCAGGGTTATAGCTAGGAGATGATAACACAAGAGATAAATATAAATCTAGCATTATATAGGAAATTTGATGAGGATTAAAAACAGTGCCATACACAACTTTCTGTATGAGGAACCGTTTTCAAAATATGATCCGAAAACTAAAAAAAAGAATACCAGTAACCCCAGTTCCATGACAACTGAAATCGATGGGGCTTTATTAGGTGATGTTCAGGGAACATTCTATACATTCTTGAAACAAAATGGAACTACACGATTTAATGATGCAAAACCTACTATTTAGGTCTATTTTGACTAGATTTAATGATCTTAATTTAGTAAATAACTCCCCTTTAAAAGAACAAAGAAACGATACTAGGAGCCAGATGTTGCTGTAAAAGTGGGCTATAATCTGACTCAGCATCCCTTTGTGACACAGTTTTCCAATTTTTCCTCCCTCGGGCCAAACGTAGCAGAGATAATGGTATCAATGGTGGTTGACACCCTACCGTCAGCATCTGCTCTTATTACAAGACCGTGTTATACACTATAATAGATATTGTATAATAGATTTTGTCTTTTGGGAATATATAAATTTGATATATGTATTTTTTTTTTTTTAAATTAAGAAAAACAAATGAATAGCGAAGTCCAGAGTTGGGCAAAATGCAATCATAATCTAATATTTGACAACTATTATTCAGGAATCGATCATCTAATTTAACCATGAACTCGAAGACTGCTTTTATCAAAGCTCTCTGACCTTCTCTCTGAGGTATAATTAAGTAATAACGAATAAAATAAAATAATAACGGATTCACCTGAGGTAAAAGTGGAGAATAAACGATTTGAAATTAAACATAATAATTAATTTTATTAGAATCGTTTAAGAATATAATTGTTACGGGCCTTAATATCTTAATACTAGATGTTACAATTATACATAAGAATCTATTACACTGACACAGAGACTGTTACTACATTCACTGACACTGTTAATCACTGTCACTAACTCACTGACTGAACTGTCACTGACACTTGACTGGTTGATCGTTACTTGATCACTGACACATGGATACTCCACAGGATGTCACAGACTCCTGACTGACACTTGCCCGACCGATCACTCACTGACCACTGTCACCTCAATACTGACTCCCAGGCTGGAAGTCGGCCTATTTAAAGCGCCGCCGAACATTCTAGATCTGGCCAGATTACAGGCCTGGGGCCTTCTGGGGCGCCGTGACCCTTCCAGGCCATCCGCCGCCCTTCTCGGCTACCTGCTCACCCATGCCCACGGCACCACCAAATCTAGGCCACCCTGGCGGCCTTTTCAGCTACCTGCCTCCGGGTCGCCCAGGGTACCCTCAACCTCACCAGACCGTAACATAATGTTGAGATTGTTCAACGAACCGGCTAATATTTTATTACTAATTATTTACCTCAATGTTAATTTCAATATAAACTAGAAAATTTAGTACAAGACTCGTATCAGAACGCTACATACATCCATACTTGCATTTATATTCAATAAAACCTCATCGATACTTTTGTTTTAAATTTAAATATAATAAACCGCCATTAAATTATTAGTATTATATGAACTACGGTATAAATAAATATGTACTTATGTGTAATTTACCTATCGCATTCATATATGCGCTATGGAAAAATATCCACATTATTACTTTTTTTTTTAATTAAAAAAAAAATAGTTTTTAAATTCAATTACAATTGTTGAAAATAAACGTGCAATTATGTACATAAGATAAAAATAAAATTTCTTACTAATTAATTAGGTGGTTACGTTTATTTGATAATAATATAGTTTGAGTGTAGATCACTTTCAGTAATACAATATATATATAAAATTACTGATAGTCAGACCTGTCATTATGTTTTTTGTTTACAAATGACAGAATACATGTATTCAATAAAATAATATATTTTAGAGAATTTTAAGTCAAATAATTATTTATAAAGAATTAGTAACGTTCTAACAAGGCTTACGAATATTCACTAATAATCAATATTATAAAACTGCGACTAAATCTGTTATCACAAGGCTAAGTGCAACCCGTTTCAGTAATTACCAATACAATATTAAAATCACACTACGGGTTCAAACCCGGCCCTTCTCTTTCTTAACCAAGAAAAACCTCTTTCTTCTATACCACGTGTATAAATTATGAATCCAATGTTGATTAATAAGGTTTCTTTCTTTCTTATTAACTAATCATTCTTTTTTAATTTCATTTTTAATTTTTATAAAAAAAATTATGTATTTAGATGTAGTATTTTAAGTTTTTAGGAACATATTTAAATTTCGAATTTTCTTCTTGAATTATAAATAATTAGTTCATTACATAGAAGAAAAAAAAAATGGATATTTTGAGGAGATTTTTTAGATAAAACATAGGAAACTATTACGTTTTACAATTTAAAAAATAAGGGAAATAATGGAACAAATCGAATCCAGGGTTCTTGTTTTTTAGAGATTCTCATCCGTTTTATAGATATTTTTAATTTTATGTTTTATCAAGAAATTTCTAATTTTCTAATTTCCCGAACTATTAAACCTAGAGCAATTTCAATATGCTCATTAGAAAGAAGATTAAATTTCCTTTAAAATAAACTTATTTAAACCTCAAAATAGCAGCGGCCAGTATTTGACTTATTAATCCAAACATATGAAATAGCAAGTTTCTGATTCCGTTCCAAAACTTTGACTGCATCTTTCTCAAAAATGTTACATATTTTACAAACTTATTATTAATTAATCGAGTGTATTACTCGAAAAAAACTTCTACACACATACACCTTTCGAATGGTATACCATGAATAGTGATAATTTCTAAAATTGTTACTGAAATCACTTATTAATTACAAAAAAGTTACTGTAGTCTTATGCTGAACACCCTGTATAATATTAATGATAATAAAAAAAAAGCCCAAGACGAATAAGACAGAGTTTCATAAATTTAAGTGGATATTAAAATCAATTAGTAATTTAATTATTCTCATAATTAAATGCTATAAAATAAAAAAAAGTTTAGTCATTGATTCAATCTTCGTTAATAACAAAAATATAAAAATTAATGAATATTAGAATTTATAGATTACGAAAAGAAAATTTTTTTGATCAATTGCGGAATTGTTTTCTGTTTTAGCATTACATATGAATACTTGTTATCTCCGAGATAATGTGCTGTAAAACGTTTTTTTTTTTTTTTTTTTTCAGATTATGCAAATAACCATATTTGTCGCTGACAATGCTAGCGGTATTTGAATTTTCATTTTTCTGTTCGAGTGAATGACATTGGAACGTCACTTTTTATTCTCGTTCTATATCTTCCCCCACGTGACTTGGAACCCTGATAACACGGAACAAAGCTGTAGGCCTTCGCGTTTTAAAAAACAAAACCCAATATATATTTCAATGCACTCGTCTACTTTCACCTGCTAACACGTACATCTATATCCACTTTTCAATAGAAGTGCTGATAGGTAAAATGCAGATGATATATTTTCTTTAATAATTATTGATAATGAATAAAATGTTTGCGTAGTATCAAAATACTTAGTATTTGTATTTGAAATCTATTTTTTAGAATTCATTAATTAATTAATAAAACAACATAATGAATTGACACAACAATTATATGCATAAATCGTATGTTATATATAACAGAAAAATGCTATGAGTTCAGCAAAGATAGTCGATAATTATGAATTCTTGAAAGGTTAATATTTAAAGATGAGAGAAAAAGTTAAGCTAATATAAATAACAATTATTGCAGCAGCTGAAGCGAGTACTTGGCAGTGTTACTACACACTTCAGCCCTTTTAAGCTGTCTGTATTAGAATAGAGTATCAGCTAGAACATAAAAAACTTTAAACTGGCTAACTGATCTGTAATTTAAGATTTAATAGTTTTAAATTTCTGTCCTTGGATAGCTGAATATTTTTCTCTATTGATTTCTTCTAGGTTATCTAGATTCTTATCTAATGGAAAACATAATTTTAAAAGGGCTGAAAAATGTCCTAACAGTGTAATACTTTTTTATCGTATCTTTAAAGCTTTTACTAGATTTATTTGTTAAATATCTTTAAAATTAACCTTTTTTTTTTTTTTTTTTTTTTTTTTTTTTTCTTTTCCTTATATGGTATCCCCGTATAAGGACCGTTTATTTGTATATTAACATGTTCCATGCCCTACAGGCATACTACATGTTTTACAATGTTATTAAAAGTTAACATGATTAGTTTAGCATAACGTACATAACGTAGTAATATAACAAAAATATTTAAACAAAATCACAAAAAAAAAAAAAGAAAAGAAATAACAAAAACAAAACAAAACAAAAGCCAACAAGAAACTACCTTTGCTGCCCATCATTTGTCAGTTTGTCAAAGTCGATCTTTCGTATAAACGTGAGTAAGTCAGTCTTAAATTTAGAGAACAAATTTTGTTCTGTCTCTGGCCATGTTCCATGTTTGAGAATAATATTTTTTACTAGATTAAACCTGTGTCTTTCAAATGCTTTACATTCATAAAGTACATGTTTGAAATTTTGAGTCTGTCCGTCTTCATTACATATGTCAGATCGTATTATGTTAAATCGTTTAAGATATTGTTTAGAGTTTCCGTGTTCTGTCATTAGTTGTGTTAGTTTGTAGTTGTTACTTTGTATGTGTTTGTAATTGTTGTGTGTAATGTGAGGTATAAATCTGTGTAAGCTTGGTGACTTTGATGAGGTCACCCACAATTGGTCCCACTTTTTAACCATATCAGAACTTATGTCCCGCTTTATATATGATAATGGAACTTTGTTATACGAAGGTAACAAATTACTTTTAGCCGCCTCTTTGGCTAGGTAATCGGCCCTTTCGTTACCCTCAATTCCAAAGTGTGCTTTAACCCATTTTATAGAGACCATTTTCCCTTTGTTCTTAATGGTTATTAAATTTCGTCTGATTAGGTCAGTCAATTAGTCATGTATGGCTGTATTATTAATCGACTCTATTAAAATTTTACTGTCCGTATGTATTGTAATATGTGTGTTAGTCTTTTGAGGTTCGTTAATTATGTATTCCGTAACTTTCAAAACAGCAAATTTCTCGGCTTGGTTATTTGAACAGTACGATTCTAGTTTATACTGATGTTCTATGGTTCTGCCATCTTGAGCTTTAAATAACCATGCACATCCAACGTTCTCGCTGTCCTTACTACCGTCCGTATAGATTTCTGTTTTGTCGATATTCACTGAATAACATTTGGGTGTAGTCCACAAATTTGATGCAGGGTGTATCCAAAACTTACAGTTTGTGTTTTTTCTATTTTGTCTAATGTTAGGTCTTTATATCCTGTCTTTGTGTTTTTAATGTTAAACAATGTCGTTAATTCGTCAATTTTTAATTGAACTGGCAAAATACCCGCCAATAATGTCGCAGCATCAAATGACAACGTGCGGTATCCTTTGCATATTTTGATTGCAATGATCCTTTGTAGCCTTTGTAGTTTTATAACATTTTTTTTACGAAGTACAGCTGGATGCCAAACATGTACAGCATAAAGCATTTTAGGGAGGATAGCTGCTTCATATATTACTTTTAAAACCTCTGATTTAAGGCCCCATGTTGCTCTAGCAGCTATTGACAGTCCGTTAATCATCCGTAGAGTGTCGTTATAAAGGTTGTCTAAGTGCCTGTTCCAATTTAGTTTTCTATCGAAGAGTACACCTAAATACTTCATTGTGTCACATTGTGCTAGTCTAACTGTATTGAGTCGTATGTCTAAGTCTGGTACTCTCCTTTTTCTTGTAAAAATAATGAATTTAGTTTTTTTTTTTTCCAAATTAAAGTTAAGTTTATTACCTCTAGTCCAATGTCCTAGTCTTGATAGTGTCAGATTTGCTATTTCCTGGAGTTCATCAAAGTCTTTTCTTTTTATAAGTAACAGTAAGTCATCTGCATAAGCTAGTAACGTTGTATTTTCATGTAAGTCTGTTTCGAAAACTGTATTAATTAATACATTCCATAATATTGGTGATAATGCTGATCCTTGAGGAGTTCCTAAAGTCAGTTTCTTTTCTATTGAGTGATAGTTTGTCTGAGCAGTAAGTTTTCGGTCAGTGAAATAATTCTGAATAATCGTGTATAAGTTTTTTGGGCAGTCATATTTTTTAAGATTATGTAGAACCGCAGGCCACCAAGCATTGTCAAAAGCCCCAGCAATGTCTAAAGAAACTACTAATAAGTTACTTTTTTGGTGGAGCGTGTTATTGATTTGTTCAGTCAGTTCGTTGAGGGCTTGGTCAGTTCCAGATTGTGGTCTAAATCCAAATTGATGTCTGTCAAGTATTTCGTTAGTCGTTAGGTGGTACATTAGTCTATTTTTTATATATTTTTTCAAAAACCCTACCCATCACAGGAAGCATACTCAAAGGTCTAAGTGAATATGAATTTGATTTAGGAATTAGAACTAGTTTACCCACTTTCCAGTTCTTTGGAAATTCCTTTCTTTTAAATAGAATTTTATAAATAGCTGTAATCAATTTTGGAAAAGTTTCAGCAATTTTCTTAATTATTCGAGAGTCTATTTTGTCTATTCCACAGGCTTTTTTATCATTTAATTGTTTAATTGTATCTAATATTTCGTAATCTCGGATGCCTTCGTCATCTTCGTTATTGGGTGGGGTAAGTACGTCTAGTCTCATTTGTCTATGTTCATTATTGTCATTATTTGTTGTGTCATCTTTAATTATTTTATCCAGTACGTGATATAATGTTTGCTGAGTGTCTGTTGTGAATGTTCCTGGTCGGGTCATTATTGTTGAGAGTAAACTGTGAGATTTAATTTTGTTTGTTGCAAATTTATAAGGCCATTGCCACGCAGTAGACAGTAGCATATGTTTTCCAAGAATTTAATTTAGAATTCTTAAGATGTTTTTGATATTCATGCTTACTTTTTAGATATTCAATTTTTTTGATTTCCCTCAATATTCCGTTATGTTTTGTCCGTTGATATATTTTCCTAAGATGATTAGTATGTCTTCGTAAGTTAGTCAGTTCAGGGTTCCACCAAGGTACGGAACGGTGTTCAGTTCGACGTTTGAAGTTTCCGGATCTTTTGAATGCAACATTGCAAGATTTCGTAATAGATTTTGTAATTTTATTAACTATGCTGTCAGTCGAAAGGTGGAGTATTTCATTAATTATCAGGTCTTCTGTCTCATTTTCTGTCCATTCCCAGTTGGTATGAATGTGTTGCGGTAAAAATTGTTTCATAAATTGATGTCTCAAGTTAGTCATGAATTTTTCCCAGTCACCATTTTCTGTCAAATATACAAAGTTTTTGATTTTCTCTGCTGTCCAGTCATTCCCGTATACGTGTAGTTGGTATGTTAACATATTGTGGTCCGAAAAATTAGTTTCTCTTGAAATCGTCCAGTTTTGTACAAGGTTATGTCGAGTTGCGTTTGTATTTATTAAAGTAAGATCGATATTACTGTTACCTCTCGCACCTTGAAAAGTTGTTAGTTCTGAGTCAGTATTTAATAAAAACAGATCGTTGTCCACAATAAAGGTTTCCATTAGTTTACCCCTTGCATTTGTGCGTTTATCAAACCAATATTTAGACCTGGCATTTGAATCAATACCTATAATAATATTATAATTGCTGTAATAGTTTAATACTTTTTCTAATTTTTGTAAGTCTGAATTTATACAATGGGTTATGTCGAAATATGCGCTAATCAAAATCCATTTCAATTTTCCATATGTTAATTCTAAGCAAATAAAATCGGAATCAGAATATTGCATTATCATGCAAGCATCGATATGTTTATTAGTTATTACAATGCCAGCCCTGGGTTTTTTATCTATAATTTGAAAAACATACGATTTACTATAACCTACTATTTTGTTTAACCTTGTGTAAGGTTCTTGAAGCAACAAAATATCTATGTTTTTGATGTTTATATATTGTTGTAGCATGTTTGAAGTGTATTTTGAATGATGTGTGTTGAGCTGTATGATATTTAAGTGTCTATACGTCATAAATAAATAAAATGCATTGTGTACAGTCTATATATGTAGTTGAAATAATGTATTTTGAGACTTACTGGAGAGGGATGTTATAGTCAGTGTTGGATGCCAATTTCTGTATTTCAGTTAAGTATGAAGGGCAGTTTCGGTCGAATACAGAATGGCAAGTAGAGCGCTTCTGCTGACTTCTTGTAACTTTATTGAAATTTTCGCAGCTTATGCATTTGATTTCTTGAGACGTGCAGTCATTCGCCGAATGTCCTCCTCCACATCTTGAACATGCCACAGTCCCTCTGCAATCTCTAGTGCTGTGGTGAAACTTCAAGCACTGCCCGCATCTTCTTATTCTAAAATAATCTTGAATGATAACTTTTTGATGGCCCAGGCTAATCCTATTATAGAGCAGTAGTTCTCTGGTCCCTGCATCAACTTCTAATACTGCGTGTCGAGTATTATTTCTATTATTTAGTATAACTACCGGCCTTATTTTATCTTCTTGAAGGGGTATTTCTTCATTTTGAGCCACCATGTACTCTATTATGTTATCCAAGGTTATGTCCTCCTCGATAAATTTAACTAAAACCCGCGGATTTCTTTTCGATAATTTACGGTACGACATTGTGTTTGAATCTTTAATTTTCTCTTCAATTTTATTTAAATCTCTTTCACGGTCAGTTTGGATTACCAAAGACCCTTTTTTAGTTTCCATAACCTTTTGAAAAGGAATTCTTAATTCTTTTGGGTTTATTATGGTTTTGAATTCTTTCGTGATCTGATTGGGTTGTAATGTCTGTTTAGGTTTAATAATAGCTTTAAAAACAGGTCTATGTTGTACTTTCGTTACCACTTTTTTTGTAATTGAGGAATAACTAATTTTTTTGTTTGGGGATAGGTTATCTATAGTGACCCCAGATTTATTACCTAAATCATTAGATTGAGTACAAAGATTACTTACGTACTCTTTTAAAAACGTTAGTGAGTCCTGAAGTTTAGGTTTTAACTCTTTCTTCAAGCCCTTCGTCATAACATCTTCCATTGTTTCAATAACAAATTTGAAGTTATTACTTGAAGCATAAATATATTAAGCCACATAAAAAAAACAAAGAAAACAGCTTATTAATATAGTGGAGATACAGGCCCTTCATTGTATATACATTTTTGGATCCCAATCGAATTGTCGGACTCGTGAAATTTTCGATCCGTTGCTCTGTAGAATAGCAGTAATTAGACTTTTAACTGCTTTCCTACGGAGCACGGAGTTCAACGATAAGTCAAATAAGACATTGTCTCAGAATTTTAGAGTTACTGCTTTTCTCCGAGGCAAGCCCGTATAATTTAGTATATTCACTATATAATTAACTATAATGTAGTTATAGTAAATTACATGAACGAATCATGTAGTTTAATTTTTTTGTTTTTGTAGATAAATTTATTTTACAAAAAAATAGCTTGGATTACTGGCCATGGATTTCATTAAGATTGTGGTCAGAGAAATATCCTAAGCCTCTAATCATTCCAGTTTTAGGAGGGAGCATTTTTAAAATTTAAAGCTTTTTTTAAAAAAAATGAAATATGTGGTTAGTAGAAACGGTGAACACTTTAGTAATGTTGATATTTCCGGGATAACGTTTGAACACGTTGAGCAAATCAAATATCTAGGTTCAATTATATCGAGGAAATTGCATTAAAATGAAATTCAAGAAGAAATAAAGGCTAGGTTAAAAGCCGGTAATGCTTGTCATTTCTCGGTCACAAAATTACTAAATTCGCGCTTACTCTCCAAAAATTTAAAAATTAGGATATACAAAACTATTATACTACCAACAGTTCTCTACGGATGCGAAACATGGCAGCTGACGTTAAGGGAGGAACAACGCCTTAAAGTTTTCGAAAATAAAGTACTGCGTAGAATATTTGGCCCAAAAAAGGATGAAGAAACAGGAGAGTTATATCCGGTAAATATAGTTCAAGTAATAGCAGCGCGACGCTTTAAATGAGCATGTAAAGTCGTTGGGTTTAATAATGATCGAATTCCGAAAAAAGTAATCAGTTTTGAGCCGCCAGGTAAACGACCGAGGGGTTGACCGAGAGGAAGATGGGAGGATAGCGTCAGGGCCGACCTGGGGGATTTGGGTTTTGGGGGAGTGGGTTGGAGAGAGGTTTGTAGTCAACGGTGGGTTGTGTCGGCATCGAACCTTCGGGTTCGCTAAGCCTTTATTTATTAATTTATTATTTAAAACTTTTCAAAAAAATCAACAACATAGAGTCATATATCATATTCCTATCTCATTTCATTATTTTTTTTCTTCCTGATAATTATTTTTGTAGAATGTAAAATTCGATTTACTTGCTAACTTAAATATTTCTTTTAAAAGTCGAGCTAGCCACTTATCCAGTGATACCAAAAATATATAAAAAATATTTTTATATTGTGAGTCTATATTTATTGACTTCACTGGAACCATAACTTCCCATTTAAAAAATACTTTTCCTTAAACACAAAGCTGGTTTTTCCCTATGGTTCATTGTTTCTTAGAAACGTGAACCGGTAACTTAGAGAACTCGTTTACTTCAATAAGGTGAGTTAACTTTTATTTGTTTTTAGTCCACGCGGCTGGAATAAAAAAATAATACTATTATTTTCAACTCAGTCCCTAAGGTAATCTCCGCCTAAAAGCAACTAGTACAGATAGCATAATGCAGCCTCAACACGAAACGAATCGAATGAAGGGATTTATTTCAGACTAGCATCGATTTAATATATACAGGATATGTTTGACGGCGATCAGTCGGGGTGGATAAACATATATTCATTATAATGATAATTTATGTTTTATGTAATATCCGTGTTGAAAAACTTCCTCTTCTCCCGACATTTTTTTTTTTTATTTCTAATGATAACCTCCAATATGGGTCAAGTTATTTTAATATTATCTCGGGAATGTTCAATTAGTTTTTATCAAATAACGTTTAAGCAGTTGTATACGGAAGTACCATAAGTTCAGAATGCTATTTGAATATTAATAGTGTAGTCGACTGTAAGAAATATGTATGAAGAAGTCTGGGATGCAGTTACGAGAATGAAAAACACGTTCAAGTTAAACAACTTCTAATGGAATGCCGACGTTTCGAACAAACTTTGCAGACCTTCTTTAGGGCTAAAATTAACAAAAAAATAGACTTGATCAAATGGTAATAAATAAACTAAAATGATAAACAAATAGACTAAATAAAATCTCAAAAATGGTAATTACAAGATCAAGTACGACATAGCTTTCATGATGTAGCTAAAAGATACACTAATAGAGATATAAAAAAATAACAGTTTCTATAAAATTAAAGAGTACGATAAGAACAATGGCAAGATAGGAAAGATAAGAGAGGAGAAAAACTGATTATGCTAATAAGAAAGTTTTAAATAAAATCAAATGAAAAAAAAATAAATAAATAAATAAATGAATGATGAAAGAGAACAGAATGAAACGTCAGTAGGAATTATTTCACTATCTATTATTGTATTTTTCATCTATATCATGATATTCATGTTAAACGTAGTTATGTAATTATCTCCGTTGATATCTATTTGTAACTCTAATTTATTTCTTTGTTTTTATTTTATCTTTTTTATTTTAGCCCTGAAGGAAATCCTGAAGGCAGGCCGAAGCGTCGGCACCGCATTAAATGTTTTTTAACTTGGACGTGTTTTTGATTTTTTATCTGTCTGAATATCAGCCTATCTTCTTCATAAACAATATTTGAATATCCATAAATAAATGAAAGTGGCTTATGGAACCCTAAGGCACGATGCCGACACTACCAATCTCTGACACATCTCTCCCCATCCATCCCCGTCAGAACCTAGGTACACCAACAGCCCTGATACAGCCCATCTACGTCTCGATCTAACCCTCGGACGTTTACCAAATCGTTCAACCCTGATTTTCTTCTTGGGATTCCGTTATTAAATCATATTAATCGCCCATTTAACCGTGGCGCTGATGATACCTTTAAATATATTCCCCATGAGTAGCCTGCATTTCTGAAATATATAGGTTTCTAACTTCTCAGTTGCATTAGTTGTTCTTAAACTTAATTTTAATGGTCAGTATTAGAATCCGGTTTGATTATTTATAACGAAAATAAAATTAATTACAGTTAGGATTGACGTTTTGACAGTGTTGATGTTTTAAAATGTTTGTACCTTTTTATAACTGTTGAATGTTTAACATTCTAAACTACTTTTCATCTATCCTTCTATACCATTAATTAATGAAACGTTTGAGTGTAGTTTCTACCTGACAGGCTTTGAAAGAACAAAGGATTTTTTTTCTTCTTACGATGAGGAACACAGAAAGCTACTGTGGAAGAGCCTCAAACCACTTCGCAAAAAAAAGATGAGGATCAGAGCATGACTTCCGAAATATACCACGGTTCAAAAACAGTGTAAGGGCCAAGGACCTGTTATTCACCGTTTCCTCACTCGGTTTATACCGACAGATTCAATTCCCTTCAGAGCGAAATATTTCTATTTCAACACAGAAAACCTCATTTAGCTCTATTATTGTTTAACTCGAGGCAAGAATGATGATATAGATGGATCAATATAATTATCATTCATGAATTATTTGCCTAAAGAGGCAAAACGGAGGGAATTTTTAAAAGATATCAGAACTTAGGAGTTGACTGAGTATAAAGATACGAAAAGGTGAATGGGGTATGTAGTTAAATGCTGGTCGGTTTTATATAACAACCTAATCCACTTTAACTGCCTCTTCTTTCCTCCAACTTAGCAATTAGCAACCCTTTACATTAGGCGAAACCTACCGAGACCCGATATCTTATGTTAAATTAAGTTTTATTTCTTTTATTTACTCATAAATTCTTCTTTCAGTTAGATTTATTTTTATTTTCACCAAGATTGTTTAATTTAAACAGATCGAAGGCAAGAGTAACGTGCATCTCACACATCAGATGCTGGAAACTCATGGGTAGTGAATCAAAATAAATATATACTTTTAAATCTTTATGCTTACTCTTTCTAAAAATATAAAAAAAATGTGGTATATCTTTAAAAATTGTAGGAAGGTAACAGATCCACATCCCGAGATCGTCCCAGAAGTGTTCCGCCATTATCCTCGCCTGGTTCATGTCCTTGCAACGGAACAGCTCTTTAAGGAGTTATAGCGTTGCGGAGCACGCAAAAGAAAATAGCGCATAAAAGGATGCCTCGGGATATGCATGACGATCTGTAATCAGATATGAGCCGGAGTTAGTTTATAACAGTACGTGTTATAAAATTCTTACAGAAGTTTATAAATATCATAGCAAAACAAGCAGTAGTAGAATTGGAAAGAATGAATTTTGAAGGACAGGAAATCGTTTATGATCAACGGTGATGAAATCATGAAGGCATAGATATTGTAGCATATATTACTAGACACGAGTTTAAACGTGTTTATTCTTGAAAAAATATGAAACTAGAGGAAATTTTTGAATAAAAAACAGTTTCCAGTATTTTCAGCTTGGGGGTTGAAAATTAATTTAACGGTAATACCAACCTAAGGAAATGAATTCATATAGAGTAATCTGAGGACTTATATAAATATAGGAGTTGGAGGAATGAGCTGAATAATGAAGTTAATAAACAATCCCTTGGGTTTTCCTCATAAATGGTCGGCTTTTCTGTTCCTACTGAAAACGAATCTAAAATAGGCCTTCTGAAAGTATTCATTCAGTCATTTTTTTCAAAAGTTAGGATTTCTTTTTAACCAATTAAATATGTCGAATAATTTGTATATATTTAATTTCAAGCCATTTTCCATTACGTGTAAGTTTCAATTCCGTGTCTATGTTGAATTTATAGTTCACATCATAACATGAATATATGGTTACACCTGACTGAAAATTGTCTTGGTTTATTCATATTTCATTCGTCTAGCCTTAAATAATAAAACTTTTTTTTTGTAATTTAAAAAATAAACAGTAAATTTCGCTTTTTTTTTAAAATGGTAAAAAAAAAATTTGAAAATCCAGATACCTAAATTTTACTAATTAACAGGACGATTTTCGTATGAATATATAGAGTTGGTTATCAACTGCAAACCAACAAATAAAATAAAAATTAATAAATAAATTATAGTTAAGAAAAAGAATATTAATGTATATATATTTTTAAATTATTAAATATATTTCATATTGTGTTGAAGCCACATACCAAGCAGCCACACAACTAAACTGGTTGCATCGGGCAGGCGAAGGCGTGATGAGGGTATGCCCTTTCACTGGCCAAGAAATGATGGATGAGGTCTTATTATGTTTGGAATGATAAATTGATTTTAATGAAGTGTCAATGTTAAAATTATCAACCTCGGGCGGTAAGCTAGGATACCGGACGCTGGTCTCATTATTTGAGCATAACGTTTTTAAAATGGTTTTAAAAAAAAAGATTAATTTTTTTTTGTTGCTTAGCCCTGACGAAGATGACATGGCTCCCACAGTGTTATCCGTGCTGTAGAAAAAATAAACGTAGAAGATAAGAGAAACAATGGAAGCTGTGATGAACCTATGAATCAAAGTGTTACTCATTCTGATACAAATGTTATGCTGTGGAACGGATTGCTATAAGTTCCGGTGTTCCTCAATTATTGTGGATAACATAAAACTTTAATATTAAGTAGTGCTTAAAAAAATTATTTCAAATTAAAATTACGATTAGCCAATTGACAGTTATTTTAAAGCCAATTAGCGTAAATTTTATAGAGCTATGGGGAACTGCAAAATATTTAATTATAGTTCATGAAGTTCAGCCAATTTTATGGATTTGTTTTTTTCAAAGACTAGTTTCGGAACATTTATTATTATTTTTAAGGAGGCAAAGCGGAAAGGCTTCTTGAAGCAGGTCGGTTCCTAGAGTAAACTCAAAATAATAATAATAATATGTAGATTCCGAGACATTTGTGTAGACGAAGTCCTAGGAAGCAGATCTATTCAACTGGGATTAGTGGAATAATTTTTATAAGTAAATATAAGTATGTGAAGAAGTGTTTAGAATATTTAAAACAAATTAAAAAAGGGCACACGAATAATTAGCCCCTTTCAGGTTAGATTAGATTGGTAACCACTTAAAAACCCACTTCGTACAATACCACAGCATATAATGACCAATAGTAGTGTGGCAACGAACCAGGAAGTTCAATACCGACACCAACGTTCGCTGTCTACATTTCTTCCTCTACCGAACCCCATCAAAATCGATTCTATAGGATCAAACTCATGTTTACAAATCGTTCTACACCTCGGACGATTATCTGATGATTTTGCGCTGATCACATACATTTACTGGGTAGTGCAAGTAAAACTGCATCGCAGAGATGTCTGTGATTTACAGTGGGCTCATCTGTAGGCGAAAATATTTTTGTAATACTTTTTTTTTAATCAATAATTCATGCTTATTTAAAATAAACGCGGAAAATAGATATTTTAGTCTCTATAAGGACATTAATAAATTCCAAGAATATAAAATTATGAAGCTGACCACATTTATGAATACAATATATAGACTTTATTTTACCAATAGGAATAATAATTTAAGCGATCTTTAGAAGTTTCTCACTGGAATGGAATCATTAAATCTGACAGTCTTAGAAATATGTAATCATAATGGGCTTTTAGGAAAAAAAAAAAAAAAAAAAAAAATAGAAAAAGGGGAGTTGGACGGATAAGGAAACAAAAAAATTATCTCCAAAAATACCTTAGTAGAAGCTTACTAAGGTGAAAGGCGTGACAAAAATTGAACACGAAGTTCTTCAACGTACTCAACTGAATTATGTAAAAACATTGTAGATGATGAAGTATAAATAAATATGGATAATGTTTTAACCAGAAAATAAGTCAACTACAGATAATTGCGAACTTATTAGAAGCATAAAGTTATATTTAATTCTTAATTATATCATGTTCGTTATGATTTAGATATTTGGGGTACTAATTTTGTTATTTCTAGTTTTATATATAGATTATTAATAAATATATTTAAACAAGAAAATATTGATAGGTGGTCAGTTTACTGTCTAATAGCCTGTATAATAATATATACATGTCTTTGTAAATTTTTATTTTCCGAAATAAATGCAATTATCTATCTCCCTGCTGAATTTATCGGTCTTTTGGGAACAAACAACTGCACATAAATGATCTAATTACAATTCATATGAAAATATTAGTTCGTCTATAGGCTTCAGGTAAATGAATAACAAAAGCTTCCTAACGATATATAATAATATTTTTTTATGTCATCAATATTAAAAAGAAATATTAGGCATTTTATCAGAGCATTTTTAGTTCAACATAAATACACTAATAGTTATTTCACGTATTGTAAAAAAAAAAAAAAAAAAAAAAAAAAAAAAAAAAAAAAAAAAAAAAAAAAAAAAAAAAAAAAAAAAAAAAAAAAAAAAAAAAAAAAAAAAAAAAACTTTGCTATGTAGTGTAAAATCTATCAACACTTGTGTTACTTTATATAACCCCTGTTATATGAAAATAATGTAACATTAACTCATAAAAAATATATCAGAATATGAAACTGTTTTGATATTTACACTGATAAATATGATAGATAAGGTGTTATTTTCTTTTAAATTTAACTCTATAACTTCAATGCATTATATAGATATATATATATTTTTTTTATTTAATTAATATTATAAAATATTCAAGTATAAAAAAAGTTATGAGAATTCTTAATATTAAAACAAACAGTTTAGTAGTACTTTAGTAAGAATGTACTGTTTATAAGCCAACAATTAAGGAAGGAGTATATTCGGCCAAAATAAACAGCCAGGTTTTTCACCCCCCAAAAAAAAGGTACCCAGTTCACTTAGGCTGAAATGACAGAAAATAAATTTTATGGCGGAATAGAACTCGGACCAAGCAGCTGAAAATCTAGTACCTTACTGGAGTCAGCAACCGTATCTCCCTGCTTATTGCTAAGAAATACATAAAGAAATTACTGACGTATAAAAGGTTTAAAAACATACTTTTTCAAATATATTTTATCCTGATATAAACGTATTCATTTAAAAAAAAAAATATAAATATAAATAAAATTCAACATAAATACCCATATTAATAAATAATATGAGTTGCAATATAGGACTTTCATTTACAATCTTGAGGCCAAAAAATAATATGAGTGTTTGTGCAATAAAACATAGAAAATGCCATAATGCTTAGAAAAATAAATATACCTGTACTATAAATTGAACAAATATATTAATTATATAGTAAGGTAAATAAGAGAAATTATAAGAATTAACAATTCTTTTTAAATATAAGAAATTCATTATAAATGACAATGATATTCACAATTATCAAGGTATGATATTCACAAGTAAATTAAAGGTTCTTGTATGGCGAAAAGAATTAGAATGAATTTGTAAAATACAAAAAATAATTAAAAAAAATTAATTAAAGTAATTATTTCGATCTATAGGAAGACTATAATTCGAAAAGAATTATCAAACCGAAAAATTCTCAAATAAAGACATTCTTTAAAACACATTCATTAACTAAAACAAATCATCTTTCTTTACAACAATAGGTTCTATTGCAGGCTCAACTGAAAAAAAAAACACTATTAAACGATAGTTAAAATCTATTTTTAACCTACATTTGCAGGACAAAGTAAGTTCAAGGCCGAGCACCTGTCTGTTTATCTTTGATAAGTTCTATCGGCGTAGACTTGACAAACTGTTGAGTGACCAATGGAGTATGCGTTTTAAACTTGAAAGATATTCTACAATGCGGAAGAACACGTAAATGTGAAGGGACGTTTTACAGTGCTACAGATAAAGAAGCGGAATAACATCACGTTTTGCTGAGCATGTAAAGTGCAAAGGAAGGGTCCCTTAAGAAAGATGATTATGATGGCAAGTTTTTTTTTTTTTTTTTTTTTTTTTTTTATTTTATTGGGTGGGGGTAGTTTAAAGATTATATGAGGAAATTGTTTAATTTGTGCTGACTTTCGTACTAAATAATTATTTTTTATTTTAAGCATGAAGAACAAATATGACTTTTTAATAGTGGATGATAAATATTACCTGAGAGGAGTCCATAGTACCGACATGCCGAAGCGACATCAGACCAAAGCCGGCAAGATGTCCCATTGATCGTGATCCTCTGCCATCCACACTGTTTCAACTGACGCGATCTACTGAGACTCTCGCTGGCCCCCACCAACTCCTCCCCGTCCGTGTCCCTCCACTTCTGGGGGGATCCCATATGATTCCGTCTGGGTCAAATTGATTTTCACCCTATAGGCCATCTGATTCATCCCTTTTCATATTTGAATCGTGGACTATTTATCGGAGTTTGCTTATTTCTGCCTTGGTGGCTTTAGCAGTATCAAGGAAATTTGTGCGAATTGGGTCGAATTAGATTCTCATACCGGGCACGTTCTTCCGCACTTAGTTCCAATAACGTCTTCTATAAATAAGAAAACTGATGTGTCGAGAATCTTAATAATACAACTACACTTCTTTTAACTACGGAATGAGCTACGCACTAAAGTCCTAAACTTATTTCATTCAAATACCTGATCTATTTCAATAAAACAGCTGTAAGCGACAAGTTAGGTTATTATTCATAATATTAGCACAGCCAATTTATTTATAAATTTTAAAAGTAACGCAATAAAATAGTATATTTGTTACACATAATTACATTATTTCAAAGAAACATTAATATAATATATACAAAGACATTATCACTGCCAGATATATATTTTTTAAAAATATATTTTCTGATTCACACCTGTCTTCAAACTTAAGACAAGCGAATATGTGAAAAAAATAAAAATAAAAATAAGACGTAAAATAGGAACGAGACCAGTACCCATCAGTATCTCCTCCTAAAATTATTTTAGTTTGTTTTTTGCTTAAGGAAGTCCTTTACATCCAGCTCCTTTATAGCTATCGGGAATATTTTGTGTTTGTTTTTTTGTGTGCCTTTTGGGAAGGCCATAAAGTTTTTTAATAAAGTCTTACAGATGAACACATATTCTAACGAAACATAATAACGATATTTTAATGCCATAAATTGATTTTATCATGGATTATGGTGACATATTTTATTAAACCTTACTCAAAAATGGAGAGTATAGAAAGTAATATAAACATTTACTAAGATTCGTAATATAAGATTCGGTATTATTAAATTTAGCACTTAGTTTTCCAGTCTTCTCATAGTTTAAATTGAAAAAACAATTTAATAAACGTTATTTTTGAATCGGGTTTGGCATAATAAGCGTTATTATTAGTAATTAACTGTGACCTATTTGTTACTGATTAGTTCCAGTTACCTGCGAGCTTTACACTACTTGTAATCACTTCGCGTGTTCCAGGCACTGTTAGTACCGTGAAAACTAAGTATTCTGTAAACAGACTAAAGAACTTTATTTTATTAATAATTTAAACTGTCAATTCATGATATCATCGTGAGGGTATGATATTACGACTCGGCTTTATTCAAAAAATTATTGCTTACGTAACCCTTGATATTATTTTGTTAAAAAAATTTTTTAATAGCAATGATTCCATTGGTATCTAAAATTATATCACCACCATGAGTAATGTTGGGAACTTCCTTAGGAAGGTAGGCGTATATGAAATAACGATGACAACGAAATTAAACTGAAACAAGTTGATAGATACAGAAAACAGTGAGTCATGTATAAGGATAACTTAGACAAATTATTAAGATACTGTAGATTAAAGGAGCCTTATAATTCTCAGTATAGTAAATTTAAAAAAGTAGGGAAATTCATTAATGTAGGTAATGTTGGTATTTGGAAAAATAAAAATGATGGCGCTACTCAAAAATAATGTTTAGAAAGGGGGAGACTCAGCACTTGTCCGTTCACCACCAACTCTAACGGAGTTAAAAATAATAGAAAATAAAATAATTCGACCCAATTTAGTGCAGCGTGAATAGAAATTATAATATTATCTGCTTTATGCTCAGACTTCTTTAGTCAAGAGATATCATAAGAAACTTGCTTATTAAAAATATTGTTAGAATGTTTGCAGGACTAGACTTCTGAAATAACCAACATTAAATAAACTATAAATATAGTTATAATTAGGAATTATATATTATGTATTAGGTGCCTCTTTTATTGTTATTTAATTTGTTCGATGACTTTTTTCGAATGTGTTTCGAAACTTGTCTTTGCCTAGACAAAATACCAACAGAAGTGGCAAATAGTTTTGTTCCTATCAATTTCTGATTGAATTGATCTTTCTATACCCTCATCCGTACCTTAACTAATGAAATTATATATTTGTCATGACTAATAACTATTTCAGCTAAAGTTATAAGATATATATATTATATTTTTAAACGAATTATTGATATTGGCAACTGTATACATATATAAAATAGGTAAGTAAATTTGAGGAAAATGATTACAATGTGATGTCAGTAACATATATAGGACTACTCACTAGTAGCACTAATAAAACTTCAACATTAGAAGGCCTCTTGGCCATTTTTTTTTTTTTTTTTTTTTTAGACGCCGCTGAGGATTATCAAAAATTGATTGTTGTGCAAGTTGATGCAAGAAGACTAGTGGGTATGGAGTTTACTATAAAAGGATTTTGGATTTTAAGGGTTGGATACGTGAAGAATTGGAAGATTTAGTGGAGCCCCGAAGCTCAACTCCATATTGCCAATTGGTCTAATTATTGTCATGTAAATAAGTCTTTTGTAATTTATTGGGAGCTTTGGGGGGGGGGGTCACCTGTGGTGTAGTGGTTAGCATAGCAAGCTACTAAACCCAAGATCGCGGGTTCGCAGCCCGGCAGATGACCTTAGGATTTTTTAAAGGGAGTAAAAAAATCCTTAGCTATGCCGTCCTTCGGAAGGGACGTAAAATGGGGGTCCCGAGCCTGTGCGATGTCAGGTACTCGTTAAAAATCCCTATCCTAATTATACCTGGATAAGCAAAATTTAGGACTCCCACCGTAGCATCGTCCCATTAGCCATAGTGACGTTAAACGAAATAAACAAACAAACATTGGGAGCTTTGTACTCTTGTTTAGTAAATGTTGGAGCAGTTGGAAACTAAATTAAAATTAAAACTTGTACCGCTACAACCTATAAAAAGTCATGAATTGAGCATTAGGTATAGTTTATTACTTAAGCGAACACATGCTAATAAGTCATTTTCAGGCCAAAATTAGTTAGACCTTATCCTTTATGATAAATTTCGCGCTAGATCCAATTCCGAGGGCGGATTTTGAACAAACAGCTACAGGCAGTTTTGTCTACATGCCACAAATAGAATCCTTTGTCCACATGCTAAAACTAAACTGTTTTCCAGCAAAATGGAGGCAATTATAAGTTTCTATTTTTTTTCGTATAAATTAAAGCAATCAACCTGCTTTATTATATATCTTTTTTTATAATAATACTATGAAGAAATCAGTTAAATCTTCCTCCTGCAAAGTTGGGGAAAATGTCTTATGGAATGTGGTTACTTAAGTGACGATATAAATCAACTTATTTAGGTTGAGTGAAATATGTATTTATGTATTTATTAAAAAGCTAGGTATCATAGTAATATTGCTATTTAATATTTTTTCACATTTAATGCTGTTGTAGTTAATTGTTTTTAGTTTCTCAATCATCAACAATATATTGGCCTATCTAGGAATGATTTTATATTTAATTTTTTATTTTAATATGCAGATTTTAGGGAGACAAAAGTGTTTTTCCTATTTTTTTTAATTATTTTTTTTTTCCAGGGCTTTCAGAGACGGATAGTATAACTTTAGAATAGCACAGACAAATACTTGAATATTTCACTGTATAGTACAAATCTTTAGATTATCAAATGTCTGCCCTCTCTTCTGAACTTAAGTAGAAACGCCTAGAAATAAATATTGGCGAACTCAAGTGGTTCCTCCTCGAGCGAGCAAATATTTATTCCCTCCCGAAACCAGACGACCCGTACCGGACAACCTGAGGCCTTAGCTCCGACACGTTCCGCCTCTAAAAGAAATTCAAGTGTTACTATTGTCAGCAATTAAACTGACCTGATTACATCAGCTGCAATTTATATCAATGACTGGAACCCTCGGGTGACGCAGTGAACTGTGTATGAAGTAATATAAACAATATTTTGTATAAAATTTCCTCTAAGGTAAATGCTAATTTCAGATTTTAATAAAAAACAGCAAAAAATTAATCGTTCAAAAGCAAAATTGGTAGACGAATATTTAATTTTCATCCTATTAGTATTTGAAAAAAGGTTTTCACGAATTGCAACCAAAACATAAGAAACTAATGGGGTCTTTTTTCCAAGTTTAGACAGCGAATCATATTCTAGACCTGAAGGAAGGTCATTTTAGTTGCTTAAAATAAAATAAAAACATAAAATAGAAATGCACTTAATATGACAATATATTTTATATTGTCTATAATATATTTTATTTGGTCGCCCTTGCCGTATAAATTTGATAACTTCATTTCTGACACTTAACATTGTACATTTAAATTTTATTATTCTAAATGTTATTATAGCTAAACCTTCCTAGAACTATGAAAATGATGTAGTTAAAATTTGATATAAATGGGTTCTGTAGTTTCAAACTGTGCTAACCACATATCGGTCGATTTTCGAACCTCGTTGGGATTCACATGTCGCACCACAAATTAAAATATTTTTTAATACTTTAATTGAATATGAGTAAATTTTATTACCAATGTCTAGCTCTATACAACACCTTATCTTTGTAACCTCTCTTGAATAGCGTTCGCCATCTATCGCTAAATTTTTTAACTTCACTGCGTACCATATATTTATCACTTTTTTATGACAATTTAATTTAAAATATGTAACTTTTATTATTGCTAAACTTTCCTTGGACTATTAAGATGATGTGATTAAAATTCGGTAAAAATTGGTTCAGTAGTTTTCGCGGCTAGTAATAACGAAAAATGGCTTGTCCTTTTATGTAATAGTATAGATTTAGATGCAGCGAATATTGGGATGTCCAGAAATAAATACCAGTTTTTTACAAAAAAAAAATATATAATGTAACTATACCTGGCTTAACATACAAAAAAACTACTCCTCGTTTCCGACAACACTAACATTTACTATACAAGCGTACAAGCTACCAATAAATTACAAAAGACTTATGTACATGACAATAATTTAGATCCATTTTTGACATAAGGAGTTGAGCTTTAGGGAAAACCTTCCAACTCTTCTCGTATCCAATCCCTAAAATCTGAAATCCTTTGTAAAATCCTCAATATTCCTTATTTTGTCACAAACTTATCCATAAAGATCTTAACTTTCCATATGTTACTGATTTGGCTCACACCAGACACCTATCCTAAAATATTAAAGTCAATACCCACTCGAATCCACTAGCCTCTCAACTTGCTTTACTCTCAATTCCCGATAATAATCCAAAGGCATTTAAAAGAAGACGGCCAATAGATCTGTATAACTTTTATTGAAGTGCTACTAGTGAGTAGTTCATTCCATGTTATTGGTATTTCATTGAAATCGGTTTCCTGTAATTTACTTGTTGTATAAAATGTATACAGTTGTGGATATGAATAAATAGTTATAAGAAAAGTGGGTTCAAATCCCATCTGGGCGAGTAAAAGTTTATTTCGTGGAAGACCCTGGAAATGTATCGTAACCTTCCAACCCTGGCTAAATAGGTTGATAACATGTAGGTAACCCGTCCTTCCTACTGTAGTTAAAGTACATATAGACGTTAAATCCCAACAAAAAAACAAACAATACTTAATTAATCATATTGGGCTCCGTTACTATTTAAACACTCCTGTAAATGCGTTTAAATACCCTAGTTTTAAATACCCAGGTTCTATGTCATTTTTATATTCATAAAGAAGAAGCCCAAATACCTACAAAAGTGGAATCCATCAATTAAAGATCTGGCACGTAATGTAGATGATGCAGTCTCTTAGGAAATTTCCTATAAATATTTCTAAGGGATTTATTGGACATGACGAGTGTTGCCATGCCTTTTTGGCGATTTTCGATTCATCAAAAACCAAAACTAGCTCATCAAACACTATTACCTTGATGTGATAAATAGGCAGCTTAGGAAAATATGTTTCCTCTTGGTTTAACCATCGTCAATAACGAAGACTTTTTTTAGTAATGAAAATGATATTTTCATAGGAAGTAACGATTCTGCAAAAAAAAGAGTTCGTTTAACAGAAATAAACTTCTCCTTGGTCTACCTTTACTTATTTCAAATACTTTACTTATTTCAAATTAAATTCTATAAAATTAATTTCCATTTAATTCAAAAGTGAAAAAAAAAAAAAAAAAAAAAAAATCACTAAAAATATAATAAATAACATAGGGAATACTATCGCAACGAACAGAAAATGTTAACATTTAGTGTCTGGTGACCCGGTATTCTGCCAGCCTATTAAGACCTTTAAATGGCAGGACCGGCTGCTCCCACTGAGCCGAGACAAAGGACAATGGGATATTGTGAGGTTGGGATGAGCGGGCTATATTGCTAATGATCTTACTGCACTTATATAGAAATCACTCCAAGAATAGACTAAATATTTATATGGTAATATTAAAACTTCAAATGCTTTGATGACTTAATTGTTTATAAAATAAAACAATGACTCATGATTAGAGCAATGATTTTCCTGTTTGGAAAAGCACGAAATATGGGTCTTAACGAGCTCAGTAACTTCGTCGCTTAGTTTGTTCGGACGATTATTGAGAGTTCACAATACAAAACATTTCGTCTTTTACCTTTATTTAGGCGTTTTTGTCACCGAAAGACAGCTTCGTTTTAGCGATGAAGGCAACAAGGTAGTAATCCGCAGTATGACTGAGGGTTTACTACCTTGTTGCTAAATATCGTCAGCCGCTCACCCTTTCACGGCCAGAATTAAGGTTACTAATCTCAGGGAAGGGGAATAATACATTCCTCACGATGTATCTTAAAGTTTACGACATTTTGCGTCAGAATCTCTGTTTCTTAAAAGTTGAGGGTCACGCATTTGTTGAGGTGACCCATTCAATTATAAACCTAATATTAAACACTAATCTAAAAACATTGGAATATAAATAGCCACTGCTATTGAGATCATTTAATTAGAATTTGTGGTTATTATCATTTAGATGGATAGCTAAATTGGAATAACCATAAATTTAATAAAGACTTGGGAGTAAAAATATTACGTCAAGTAGAAAATAGCCTAAAATTAAATACTTTTGAATCACTAGAAATAATAAAATCGTTTTAAACCGATCCAGAGTTTTGTTTAAATGATCAGATTAACATATCCAATAGCCCCATTTTAAATTTGTTTCCTATAGAAACGGAAAAATTCAATGAGTCATAAGGGAAACCCCATTGTAAATAAAACATTTAACCTACCTGCTCCCCTTTTACTTTTCTCACGAATTCAGCTAGAAGTCCATTTCTGTTTAAATTACCTCGAAGGTGAGTGCCCATGTTTGATTTCTTGTCTTACTCTTTTAAAAACTTTAGTATATTTAATATATGTAACATAGTACTGATGTGTTATAAAAATGTTGTATGTTTTAGAACTGAAGATGAATGTTAGGCATTCGAAACTAGTTTTCTAATTAAATAATCCCAATAGAAGTGACAAGTAATTCATCAATCCTAATTATATACTAAATATTTACATATTTTAACTGGCTTGTATTGTATACTGTCACAATTGCAATAACAATTATGAGAATATGTCTATCAAATATTATTAATGATTGTGTTAAATGTTATTATTTATAATCAAATATTAGATTAAATTGGTATAACAATAACTCTGAGGATGGAATTCCGAAGAATATATGTATGAAATAAACCAGGTAATTTTATAAGTGAGCGATCTGTGTCATCACAGTGACAGAAATATATAAAATTGGATTAATTTTTAAATCGGTTCCCATCGAATCGAGTATATTCGGAAGAGAAATTTATTGAACCTCGAAACTCTTAGCCCTGTAAAGCTTGTAAACTTATTAATAACAAGTTGGAGTATCCAAGATTATTTTAAATTCTTATGCTTAACAAATATTTAAAAGTCTTCAAATTTCACGATTCAGCTTCAGTCCAAAATGGCAGATTATAGAAGTGAAAAGAAGCCCTCTTAGTTGCCTACGTGTTTTCCATCTTAGTAAAAAAACATTTTTATTTTTATTTTAATTCTGAAAACGTATGTACTTGCAAAAGAATACATGTTTTAATTCATTCTCAAGTTTATTTGATGATGACATCATGGATGAGACATAAATTGATTTGACATCTGTTGTATTTTTCGGATTCTGATCGGTATTATAAGTAGCTATGATCGTTTTAATTTACTTTTTTTAATACAAATTTAAGATGGTTTCTCATACTACATAAATAATTCAAGTCCTAAAAAGAGGGTAGGGGACGATCTTTGATATTTTATTTCGGATAGAAGCTTATATGTGAAATCTGAGGACTTTTCCATAATTTTATTTTACTTTTTATATTAAGTGGAACAAATCCTTTCATTTCAACTTTTTATGAATAATTACAGCTGATTTTGGTCCTAAATTTACTATTTCAGTTATAAGTCTGGATAGAAAAATAAAAAATTAAATAAACCCACACACACACACACACACACACACACACACATATCGCTTTATGATGATTAAAATAGAATTAGTTCTTCAAAAGATTTATTTTCTTCTAAATCAATCCATGAGTTTTAAGTGTTCCCTACTAATTATGCGTCAAATCATAGTTCAAACGCTGGAAAATTCAGTGTTTTAACTTATTTCAAAATAAACTTAGCAAGTTGTTGCCAAGAACTCCTCTAGCATTTTTAGTTAGATTCATTTACATAACTCGATTATTGCGGGCACTGGAGCGTGCGTGCTTCACTGCCATCACCGTTTTCCAGTTTTCGCCAACCGTCCTTTAAAAATAATTAGGTTTCTCCATTCCAAAGGTTATATTTTGCTTTTAAAATTGCAATGAGTGGGTGCTTGTAGGTTTTAATTTTTCATACATATAATAATTAAATATTGTTATTAAAATTTACATAAATTCAGACCAAAAAAATTAATTATTCACGAATTAAACAATTACATATAGAAAACATTAAATTCCTCGTTGATTAGGGCAGAATTGCCTGTCTTCAGAAAGGGGATTTTAAAAGACAGCGCAAATACTTTGCAAATGACCTAAAATAGAAGGTGTAGGGTCGATACACAGCATTGTAGGATCTTAAAAAAGAATGTGCAAAAAAGCTATGAGTATTAAAGCAAGGAGAATATTACCTTCGTGTTTCAAATAAGTAGGAGCCATAAAAGATAACGTAATAGGTCAAATAAGAATCAACGCTTTATTGTCTAGTAAAATTGTACATGTTGGGATGAAAAGGGTCTGATAGTTTTGATTTATATATATATATATATATATATATATATATATATATATATATATATATATATATATATATATATATATTGTTTTAGTGTTCGTTTGTAATAAAATCCGGCATAAAAGGGGACTGAGAAACAGGCTATCAAATTTTCGGAATTTTCTAAAAAAGTGGTAGAAAACGTGATTATTTTTTCCTTTTTTGCTCTCTGTCAAATTTTGCTATCTGGTGTGTAAAAATTCGGGTAGTCTTAATATTTTTATTTGATGTTGGTCAGAGTTGGGAAAAGTTAAATCAAAACTATTTGAATACTAATTTTCTGGAATCATTCACCTAATTTAATCATGATTAAATCTTTCAGTCAAATAATCATTTGTTCACTACAAAATTTCTGAAAGATTTAATCATGATTAAATTAGGTGATTGATTCCAGAAGATTAGTTGTCAAATAGTTTTGAATAAATTTTAGCTATGATTATATTTTGCCCAACTCTGTGTTGTGCTTGTATACTAAAATCCAAATCTTGGACCTTGCCTCTTAGTCACTCACGAACGTTACAAACCGTTAAAAAAATCACCAATTCCAGCCTTTTCTTAGTCCTCTTTCAGCTACAGAGACCATTTTCTGCTTCAATTGTAGGGAATTTAGTCTCGTTTAATTTTGAATCAACAAGTTTTTCTTTAAAACCAATCGATCAACAGATATTTTGGTGATACGTAGAAAAATTCGTTTTCGGAGGTGCTATTCAAGTCCTAAACTTAGATTTTGGTACACAAGCACTACACTAAAAGTATATACAAAAATCAAGACAACCCGACCTATTTCACAGTAAAGCCCCCTTTTTGTGACTGATTTACTGTTAATTATTGATTTAAAGAAAGTACAATTTAAACAAATCCTAAAATCTTGAATCTTCTAGATGGCATAAAGGCTACGCGAGTCAAGTTAACAGTTCTTCTTGAATGGCCACGACCTTGATCAAATTAACTCGGTGGCTTCCTCTATAGTAGTGGACTACAAAGGCTCAAAGCATTGTGTGGACAGTTCTATTGACCTGACATTTGAATGCACAATGCAAGCAAACCACTCCATTAAGTGACAACTTGAGTTCGGCCAGTTCCTCAGGTTTGATCGAATTTGTCTAAAACCATCACAATCAGTCCACAAGTTTACTTTATACACATAAAAACCATGGATTAATTCATAAAAAAAAAATATTTTGAATAATTGAACTATTTTAATCATCATAAAGCAAAAAACCTTTGGTGCACTTTCAGCCTCTGAATATACAAGGGTAAATTTTTGTGGGATCCAAGCGATTGACGATGGATGTTTACCGCATGACAACTATTTTTAACACTTGTTAGATTTTTACCACATTGGTTCTCCCTATTACACCCAAGCTATAATAGCTAATGCACCATAGCAAGGAGCACATATATAATAGTTATTTTTATTTTTTTATCCAAACCTTTAACTTAGCCTACTTAATTTAGCTTAAATGGGGGTCACCAGTGGTGTAGTGGCCAGCATAGCAACCAACTAAACCCAAGATCGCGGGTTCGCAGTCCGGCAGATGACCTTAGGATTTTTTAAAGAGAGTAAAAAATCCTTAGCAATGCCGGTCCTTCGGAAGGGACGTGAAATGGGGGTCCCGAGCCTGTGCGATGTCATGTACTCTTTAAAGATCCCTATCCTAATTATACCTAGATGGCAAAATTTAGGACTCCCACCGTAGCATCGTCCGATTAGCCATAGCAGCATAAAAGTGACGTTAAACGAAATAAACAAACAACAACTAGCTAAAATTATCAGGTTTAGATTTCTTGATATGATGAAAAAATTCTAAAAAGATTTCACAAGTAAACATCACAAGGAATTTGATTAATTCATGTAGTACAGGAAGCTATTTTAGTCAAAGTTGTTTAAAAAACAATCATAGTAATTTATAATACCCATCAGAACCGGAACTATACAGTATAAATACCTTAACCAGTAGCTGATCAACAAAAACTTTTCTTTTTTTTTTTTTTGATTAAACATTACTCATACTTAGAACTACATCAACAAAAGGAACTATTCGCAACTTCTATTAGAATTTTTTTTCAAGACTAGTTTGAAATGTTAAACTTTTAAAAGTAAGTTCTTGAGAGGCAAAATGATTTACTTTAAAATGTGATAGCTTCTAGAAGTCCTTCCATGTCAGTTTTATTTGTTTTACTTAGCCGAGGTATAAATGAATGGGTCCGCCGAAAAACGTTCTAAGCGACAAACAAAATTTTGAGTAATCAGTGAAAGAAAATCATAATTTAAAGTTCTTGTTATTTTTGTAAGTTAATTTTTTTTTTCATCTAGTAATTTTTTATATTTACATATATAATAACATAATGGATTGCTATATCATACTTTGATGTATAATTTATAATACATTTAAAAACCTTTAAAATTACCACATCGGAAATTTTGTCGCTTGAAACGATTTTCGGCGGAACCATCCAAATACCTATACGAGTTCATATAAATACGACCTATTATCATTGAGTATTTATAGCAAGCTGTGCCATAACAACCTAATGATTGCACTACTTGACTATTTGAATATTTCTAGGCTCAATGAATCTTTTTCACTTCTAGTTCGGAAGAGTGATATTATTACTAATATCATTATTGAGAATATTTCAATGTACGATCTTTAGGATTAAAATCTCTTATAAAATTTACACCAGTTAATTTTAGAAGACCAAAGGTGAATCTTAAACATTTTGCTAGTCCTGAACGACTGTGATATATGACTCCCGCTAAACCTCCAATGGACTGTGATATATGACTCGGTGCCAGGATTGCGCTCCTATAGTGGGCTTCGTTCAATATTTACAACCGGGATGGTTGCAAACGGAAGTTTTCAGCAGCTGAAGCCACTCGTTTAGTGGTTGAATTTGAGAATGAAGAATCTTTGAATGAAAGGACGGTGAGAAGGTGGTTCCAAAAATTTAATGAAGGTGATTTAAGCCTTAGAACTACGAAGGAGTCATGCACTATGAGTTCATACCTGAAGGTTACTCTATTCAGAACAACTGCAGAGAATGTACGATGTTTTAGTTCAGCGTTATCCAGGTTTAGTCAACAGGAAGCAAGTCCTTTTCCAACAAGATAATGCTAAACCCCACACCTCTCGCCTTACAAAATAAAAACTAGCTAATTTGGATGGAATCGAGCTTCGCCCTCACCCGGCATATAGTCCAGACCTAGCGCCATCAGACAACCACCTGTTCAGATCAATGGCTTATTTCCTTCGTGGAAAAACATTCAACAACTTAAATGAAGTTGAAAATGGAGTTCGTGAATTCTTCAATTCAAAAGAGTGGTACCATCAAGGAATTCTACAGCTGCCTCCCAGATTGCGTCAAACCATAGAGCTCAGTGGTTTATATTTTGATTATTAAAAACCTTGTAAGTAGATTCTTACCTATAAAACGGTAATTTTTTTCTGACACCCTATTACTCTTTACTTTAATTTACGTTTTTTAAATTTTCATTATATGTATTGTGATTTCATTGTCATCCACAATAAACACTGCCCTTGAGTAGTATTTTTTTAATATCTAAAAAAATATTCTGCGGTTAACGTAGACCCTTGATCACTAACACTCTTCGCTTGAAAATAAATATTCATGTTGTCCTACAATTCCGTGTCCTATTTCCACATTGAACCAGCACCAGGCTTCTGCATGATTGATTGCAAACAAAGCTGAGGCGCAACGCTGCCATTGTAAACAGTTTTACAGGAACACGAAGAAACTAAATGAAATAAAAGAAAACGGTACTCCAAAATTGAATAATAATAGAAAGTTTGAAGTAATGAGTAAAATTACTATAAAACGATTTTATAAGTAAATTATTAAGGATACGAATACATCAATACTTACGTACCTACCTATAATTTGAAAAAAAAAAATGATGAACAAGCTATAGCCTTTACCAGATTCTTACCAATATGCTTCATCCAATATAAATTTTAATCTATATAATCAGTATTGGACAGTAAAATAAGTTATTAGCACTTTTTGTTGGTAAAGTCAATAAAAACTTCAAATGATTGTAAATATATTTAACCCCAGAATATTTAATCAATATTCCGTGTCGTTGTGCGCCGTTTGCGACTAATGATTTTGTTGTCATCAGCAATTAAAGGACGACCGGTGCGGGTAGCATCTAGAAAATCAAAATTGCCGCTTCGGAAGTAAGCAAACCACTTTCAGACGGTACTCTTGACGCGTTATCTCGGTGCTCCAGACGCGTCATCACCCTATGCACTGTACATTTTTTTCTAGCGGTTACAAATGTCGGAAACGCACTTTTTTCTATTTTACCTTTACTAATCCCTATTAAATCCCTAGAAGGATTTAATTTATTATACAAACTCGTTATGTGAAACTAGAGAAAGGTGATCACTGTTGTTGCAGTCTATCTCTGCAAGTAAAAGTCGAGGGCTAGAACTGAGACCTATATGGGAGGATTTTGTTATATCTGATCTAGTAAATTCTGACTGTGTCACGAAATCTGCATTAAAAAATCTGCGTCACAGATCTGTGTTACGAAAAAATGGTAAGGTTGTGCTTCTTAATAAGGCCTTAAAGTATCTATTTTAGCGCAAATTGTTTCATTAGGGTAATTAGTGGATTTAGAAAAACAATCCAATTCCCCGACAGAAAGAAGAGTTTCGACTTATTTCCACTTCTTCAGGACAGCCAAGGTTATATAAGCATCTCTATTCCCGGTAAAGGAGATTAATATAATGATTGAAAAAAGTAGTATCCGTTTCCAAAACACGCCGTCACATTTGTAAATGCCTTGAATCTTAAGATATTTGATTAACAGGTTATCTAATTGACTAGTCGGGCTAAAATGATAATCCTGACAATAGAGTTATCTTTGAAGATTGTAGCGAATATCGATTAGAAAGATCACAAACACTAAGGAATTTAATTTGCTTTAAATTATTCTTCAAATTAATATTTTGAAACTCAAGGCTTGTCAATTTCGTTGCTCGGATACGACTATTTGATTTTGAATACTGCAAGGCGTTTTTAAGCTGCTGCTTAGTATTAATGTTAATGTTACTTAAAAAAAAAAAAAAATGTAGTGTTAAATACTTTAATATCTTAACCTCTGCTGCGGCGGTTAGAATTCGGACAATGTTTGACATTTCACTTTGGATCCCGATTTTCTCTGTATGATAATGCTTCCTTCCTGGCCTTGTTGGAGTACATATGGATGTTAAACATTAACGAACAACTAATAACATGAAAATGAACGTCATAAGAACATATTGATGTTTTCAAAATTCTGATTGATTTATCAAAAAAAAAAAAAAAAAAAAAAAAAAAAAAAAAAAAAAAAAAAAAAAAAAAAAAAAAAAATGCTTGTAGCACTTGTCACTTCCTTAGATTATTATTATTTTTTTGTTACGGTAATTCGCAAAGATTACGTGAATGTATAGATAACAACACTACTAAAGATAACAGTATGAGTTTTTCTTTAGCCATTCGATTAAAAACAAAACTAACGAATTCACAACTTCTTCTTTTTTTTTTTTTTTTTTTTTTTTTTCTTTTTTTGTTTTTCGACGACAGGTGTTGTAGTTAAACCGTTACTTTCTGTGATTTAGAACGAATATGAAACCGTAAGATGTTAGACTTTTTCTTAGCAAGTTCAACATTAATGGAGAGTAGCCTACCCTCAGCTGTTATATGTAAACACATGTTGTAAGCTCGAGCCGGCGGTATATTTTTCTTCCCTGTTCGCGTCAATAACCCGTTTCGTTTTAGTTCAAATTCGTCTATAGCCTATTAGAACGAAACTAGCAGAAAAGATGGAGCAATTAGAACCATGTCAAGTTGAAATGGATTGGCAGTTGTCCAGAGTGTTCGTTTACCTCAACCCGCACTTCCAGCAGCTCTGCCAGAACTCGTCGCTAACGTGTTTTGGAGGTAAGTGTCTAGTTTTAACCTAGTCCATAACTATCTTATTTCCAGGTTATCAAACAATAGAAAAGAAGATAATATTTCCTAAAACCGTTGGGAAACTAATTTAATACAAAATACCACTCATCTGAAACCAAACACAACCTTGAATACTGTTTACTTCAATCAGAATTCGAATAATAGTTGTACTTTCTGTAGTATTATGTTAGACCTAAATAAAAAAAAAAAAAAAATTAAAAATTTGTCTAAATGCTCAAGTTTTTACAATAGATTGAGGTTATATTTTATTTGGCACATTATTTTATAATGCTATTTACACACATTTAAATTATTTTGAATCTATTAAAATATTTCTCTTTATTCTAAATCATTAGTTCATCAATGCCAATAATAATGGAAAAGGACATCTTCTGCTATCCTTCGGAACATAATTTGACATCCCATTTTAAATTACATTATAATCTATAAATGAACATTTTATTTCGTAGAGCTGAGAACTGGTATGAAACAACTACACTAGCATTTTTCGCCTGCCTTTCACGAAAATTTGTTTTCTAAAAAAAACAGTGTCACATACATAAATGCTTAATAAGGTAATTTAAATCACAGAATGCTGATATTTTCTCTTATTTATCTTTTATCGCTCGTATTTCCATGATTAATTGTCCAGAATGCTGATTTGGTTCCCATGATAAGTTGCTCTCATGAGTTTATCAATGTAAATGATAACCATTCCAAGAAATTTTAACGTCAATTTAACGATAGCAGATAAGTAAGCACAATATCTCTCATAGCACATTTACCTCTATCCTCTAATTTCAAGTCATTATACTTCAAATAAATATGTAATTAAAATAATTCTCATAAATATGTTTAATCAATTCTTATTTGATTAAAATTACATTGTTAGAAAATTGCGAAACTGGAAACCCCGGGAAAAATTCCTTAATATCATATAAAAAATTATTCTGTTCTAAGTGAATTGAATTTTACCATAATTCAGTTTCAATTTATTGATTTCTAAACAATGACAATTTTCTAATTCCATTAAATGAATTTATTTATTTTAATAAAATAGATATAATAGATTTACTTGGTATTAAGCCCAGTTATTCTTACTTGTTTATAAATGTTATCAACCGTCTCCTTTTCTGATCGGTTTGATCGTCCTGAAGAAGACCTGAAAGGCATGTCGAAACGTCGGCACTCCGTAAATAAGTTTTTTAACGTGGACGAGCTTTTCTCTTTCTCCTGACTGCATCACAGTACTTACTTACTTCGATGGCTTCTACAACCCGGGGTGGGTCTTGGCCTCCTTTAAGAGCCTCCACCATCCAGCTCGGACTCTTGCCGCCGCCTTCCAGTTCTTTTGTTGAATCATTGCCCTCGCGTCTTCGGCCACACCGTCGATCCATCTCAACCTGGGTCTTCCTCTTCTCCTTGTTCTGTCCAGCCCATCCCTCACTAATCTCTCTCTCTCCTTCTCTCCCACCGCATCTTTGGCTGCTATCTTAATTGCTTCCTCTAAGGCTAACCATTCCTCATCAACACTCGATCCTTCCTCCCACAACCGATATGTCAGGCTTACCTCGTCCGTGACTTTCTCCAGGTATTTCAGACGCACCTTCGGAACCTTGAGTTTGTCAGCGTCCATCCTCCTGCTTCTCTCTCTTCTTGCTTCATGGCTGCTGGAAATCCTTACTCTAATCTTGGATATCACCAAAAGGTGGTCCGAGTCCATATTAGCACCCCAGAATGTACGGCTACTCATTAAGCTAGACTTGTGTCGGGAGGAGATCACGAGATGGTCTATTTGATAAAAGTCTGAATCGCAGACCATTTTCTTTTTATGAAAAGATATCATATGCCTCTAACCAGATTCGAACTCGGATCCAGTATTTAGATGTTTAATGCCTTACTCCTGCTTTTTTTACTATTATGAATTAGCAGTTAGTATTTTATACTTGTACAATTATACTTACAATTGATTTTTAGGATTTGTTTGCTTTCCAATAAATGAGTGTAATTTCAATCATAATCATGGGAGCAAGGTATTTTCATGTTGTATGTTTTTAAGAGTGCAGGTTAGTTTAATAAATATTTTGAGAAAATAGAGTTTACCCTTTTTCGAAAGTAATTCCTAAAATGATATTCATGTCAAAAATGAAATATTTATTCATAAAAATTTATAAAACATTAAAATATATCTTTTTTTTTTTTTTATTTTAATCTTTTATTAATTGAAATTTACAACTGTATTAGAAAATACATCCAGTAAATGTGCTGTATACAATACAATATGATAACATGATTAAGTCTTGTAGAGAAACTACCCATTGGTAGTACTCTAATGAAATTTACAAAAGAAGAAGATCCCGAGGCCATCTTCTTTTCAGGCGCCTCGGAGGATTCCCAGGAATGGAATGGGAAGCAAGTTGTGCAACAAGTGGATTTGGATGCGGAGTAAGTTTATTATGAAAGGAGAGGTATCTGGTTCGAGCCAAATCAGCGACATAAGGGATATTAAGGTCATTGTGGATTACTTCATTTGTGACAAAGTAAGGAGCATTAAGGATTTTTCGAAGGATTTTGGATTGGAGTGATTGGATGCGGGAAGAATTCGATGGTTTGGTGGATCCCCATAACTCTATACCGTATGTCCAAATAGGTCTGATAATCGTCATATAGATTAGTTTCTTATAGTGAATCGGGAGGTTTGAACGTTTGTCAAGTAAGTGTTGTAGCAGTCGAAATCGACGTGCAGCTTCTTGTCTTTTCAATCTAGTATGAGGGTTCCAGGTAAGTCTCTTGTCCAGATGAAATCCAAGGTATCGTATTTGTTCCACATTATTTAGCGGTACACTATTAAAGGATACAGGAGGACAGGATGAGGTAGGTTTTCGACGGAGGGTAAAGGTTATTTGTTGGGATTTGCTAGGATTTATCTTAACTCTCCAGTTATGACACCATTCTTCAAGAGAAGTGATGTGTGACTGGAGTGTCTGGGATGCAGCAAATGGATCTTCATTGACTGATAACACGCTGGTGTCATCAGCATAGGTTGTGAGGATAGTGTTAGGATGTGTTGGGATATCAGCTGTATACACTGTATAAAGGATGGGACCCAGGATACTACCTTGAGGAATACCAGCGGTCTGGGGAAAGATAGATGAGTATTTAGAATTGTGATTAACTCTAAATACTCTATCAGAAAGGTAGGAACGGAGGATGAGGAAATATGTAGATGGAAGGAATTGGCGAAGTTTATAAAGCAGTCCTGAATGCCATACCCGATCAAAGGCCTGTTCAACATCTAGAAAGGCACCCGTGCAATACATCTTGCGCTCCAATGCAGATGAGATAACATCCACCACACGATGGCACTGCTGGGTTGTGGAGTGAAACTGACGAAATCCAAACTGATGGTCAGGAATAATGTGATTGGAATCGAGGAAGGGATAAAGGCGTTTCAAAAGGAGCTTTTCAAGGATTTTTCCCATGATAGGTAGGAGAGAGATAGGTCTGTATGAGGAAGGATTTTCTGGTGGTTTTTTAGGTTTTGGAATCATTTTAATAATTGATAATTTCCAGGAATCGGGAAAATATGTAGTACGGAGGATAGCGTTATAAATATAAGTTAGGAGTAATACTGCTTTCTTTGGAAGACATTTGAGGATTCTTGAGGTAATAAGGTCATGTCCAGGAGCTTTGTTGGAGGGCAATCTACGGATTATGGATATTATATCTGATGGGTGGAAGGCTTTAGGGGGAAGGGTCATTTGGAGAGGAATAGTCAGTTCTGCTTCAATACGTTCTACATGGTTAGGATTTAGGATGTCAGGATGAGGTTTAAAAGTGTTATGTAATTGTTCACCAAATACCTGCGATTTTTCTGAATCAGATTTGGTCCAGGTTTGAGCTGGAGTGAGGAGAGGATGATTGAAGGTTTTGAATTTTAAAAGTTTTTTGGTCGTGGTCCATAATGATTTGTCGGAAACAGATAGTTGTTCAGTTTGTTTCTGTAAATTTTCAAATTTTAGTTTTTTAAGTTCTGTTTTAAGTTTGTTGGTTAATTTGGTATAATTGGTTTTGTCAGATGGGTATCGAGTTCTATGCCATTTGGCTCTAGCTCGTCGTTTTTCGACTAGTAAGACCCGAATATATTGAGGTAAGACCATGCCTTCTGAGCGTATTATTCTATTTTTTAAGGTATTTTCTGCTATGCTGGTTTGTATTGATTTAGTAAGGTGTTCTATTGCCGTGTCTATTTGTTGAGATGTTTTTAGAGGAGTTTTTAAGTCTATATGGTTTTCTAAAGTCGACCGGAATTTGTCCCAGTCTACTCGTCCAGTTATTAAGGATGGAGGAGAAGGTTTGATAATAGGAGTAGAATGTAATGTAAGCAAAACTGGGCTATGATCAGAGGAAAGGTCATCTAAGGAATCTATTGTAGTTTGGGAAGTAGGTATTTGAGAGGTGACGAATATGTCGAGAATATCTGGGCGTTTTTTAAGGGATGTAGGCCAGTAGGTAGGATTGTTAGGTGAAAGGATAGGGTAATTGTTTAAGGATGATACACGGGAAAGTACACTACCTCGGGAATTGGATGTTCTACAGCCCCATCGCTGGTGTTTAGCGTTGTAATCCCCACCTGCAATGAAGCGCCGCCCAAAGGATTGGAATAAGGAGAGCAGAATATTATGGGAAAGGCTATTTCCTGGAGGACAATATACAGCTGAAAGAGTAAGGTTAAATGGAAGAGAGGATAGGATCAGTGCGGTAGACTGAATGGTGTCAGTTGGAGAGGAAGGAATCAGGGTGTGGGTTAGTGATCTATGGATTAGGATACAAGTACCACCATGGGCTGTTTTGTCGGGGTGGTCAGATCTGTAAGTGATATAGTCTTTTTGATGTGGAAATAAGAAGTAGGCGTCAAGTGGGTCTCGGTAATTAGGGCAACGTGAATGTTATTGTCGTGTAAGAATATGTCTAGTTCATTTCTGTGATTGAGCAAACCATTTGCGTTCCATAAAAGAACTGCCAAGGAGTTTTGGATCATCGAGGAACAGTAGACGTGATTTCTGTCAGGGCTCTTGTGAGAAGGGTAATTAAAGGTCTGATGGTTTCTTGGAGTTCACGGAGGAAGGAGGAGAGAATCGATGAAATATCACCAAAACCTGGGGGAAATAGGATAGGATTCTGATATTTGAGGCGGAAGGTTAAACTGTCTTGACGACGGTAACTGGAATGGGATTTGGCTTGGATTTTGTTGAGGTGTGATTTGCTCATAAGTTTGTAGTGGAGTCTTGGTCTGTTGGTTTACTTGTTGTGGAGTCTGTTGGGTTGTTGATGGGGAAAAGTTGGTTATTTTAGGAGGTCGGGATGGAAGGGAGGATTGAGACGCCTGATTCTGTGGCCGTCGATTTCTTCGTTCAACCGTCGTGAATTCATGAGTTGGTTGATGAAGTTGAGATGACACCGCTGCTGAGGTTGATGGCTGGGGTTCTGCAAGTTGAACGGCTGGAGTGATGGGTTGTTGATTCAGAGGTTGTTGGGCTTTTGATGTTGATGGCAGTGGAGGAAAGTGTCTAGAAAAATTGTTGACTGAAATATTCTGTTGATTCTGGATGGAAGTTACTATTGTTTCGGATGTTTCAGGAACAGGATTTCTATTTGTGGTGGAGTTGGAGGCTCTTTGCTTCTGCCTGTATTTGTATACCTGGCAGCCCTTATAGTTAGCAGGGTGACTCTCACCACAGAGGACACACAAGGCTGGCGTATCTCTTGTTTTTAAGCATGTTGCTGTTAAATGTGGCCCTGCACATTTAACACATCTTGCCTGACGATTACAATACGTTTTCGTGTGGCCTAAGTTTTGACATCTAGTACATTGTACAATCTCTTTTTTAACTCGAGGTGCTTCAAATTTTACCACGGAGTACACCAGTCTTTTGATGTTGAAAACCTCCACATTGTTATCTGCTGGCTCCAGATCCACAAAGAACAATGGGAGTGGGCGTTTTTCAGTGCGGTGGAGTACGTTGGATACATGCCTGACGCTATGGCCTAGCTGCTCCAGGTCTCTTTTGATGAAATCAGGAGGCACTGATTGGTGAAGTCCCCGAAGTACTACCCTGTAGGCCTTGTCTTCTTTTAATTGATAGCAATGGAACTGAATGTTTTGAGTTTTTAAGTGGGCTACCAATGATTTATAGTGGTCTTTTGTCTCGGTGTTTATTTTTATGTCGTGGTATCTGGATTGACATTGGAAGTTTGTTTGACCAATTAATTCTGAAATCTGTTGACAAAATTGGATGTAGTTATCTACGCCCGTAACGTAGATAGGAGGTGGCTTTATATCGGTTTGAGGTTTTGGTGGTTGTTGTACTGAGCTTTCTGAAGGCATGTTAGACAATGGCTGAAATCTGTTTGCTATTTCTATGGGTGTAACTGATGTGATGACAGCTTTACTGCGTGTTTGTGGTGGAGTGGGAGGTTGGTTCGTTTTTTTTTTTTCCTTTTGTTTCTTTTTCTTCTTTTTTTTGTCCGGAGAGTTCCCAGGGGGCTCAAGAGCAGTATTTCTTTGTCTTTTTGACAAAGTTCTACCCTTAAGGAACTTCGAGTCCGATTCGCTGAAGTCGGAACACGGCATTTCTTCATCGGAGTCAAAGCAGGATGATTTTTCATACTCCATGGTATAAATAATTATTTTTGCTAATAGTTATTAAACAAGAATATTATTTAAAGAAAGAAAAATAATTAAAAACAATGTACATATATAAATAAAAACACATCTATAAAATAAAATTAAAAATCTTAAACGAGCTACGAACTCGGGTGCTTTAGAATAGGTGCCGAGCGCTCTACTGACAACGCCACCTAGGATGATAGTTTCAGGTAGGCCTAAGTAAGTGATAGCCAGTCACAGCCGTCTGCAGGTCGAAACTCTACCTACGTCGTGCCCAACTATCCCCTCACACACCTAATGTCCACCTTTATAAATTAGTTTCTAGGGACTCACCTAGCCGGAAAACTTCACTAATTGTTCAATTATGTATATACACAATATTTGCAAAGAGCCAAGCTGATACGTGAGCTAATACCACTGGTATTACTTGAGTAAACAGGGAGCTGTTTTAGTTAGCTGCATAGCAGTAGCGGCCATGTTCCTCACTAAAATATATCTTAAATATTTTTTTCTGATCTCATAGTTTTTATTTATATAAATATTCTTGGTATGAAAACTGTGAAACGGTCTAGTGTAATAAATAGAACAAAAAAATCTTGAAAATTGGATTTATATTATTACTTGTAAATTTACCAACTCCATTACTCCTGAAATCAAACTTAGACATCTTAGGTAACAGTTTTGACCTAACTATCCAATGTTGTCAGTAATATTAAATTAAAAATTACACGAAATGCAGGCTGAAATACTAGATACATCTCATGTCCACAGCCTGAAGGATACTGACTAAATAGATCTACCCCTCCCCCCCTTCCTTCTAATAGATCATACTCGTTCAAATATTCTATGACTACTTAAGTTTTGTACAGCTCATATTGAATTAACTGTTAATCTTTTGATCCAAAATGTGCTATATTTGTTTAGCTGCATCATTCTATGGACGTCAGTTTACAATCTCTCGTTGTTATGTCTGACTGATTGTAATCGAGTGTTTTGTAGTCTTGGATCTAAATAGGCGAGACGTTAGCTGGTTGATAACTGTTATTTTAGAGATTAAAGGCTTCAGTTCGAAATCTTAAAATATAACCTAGTTAAATTTTACAGAAGAAAACAATATTATAAGAACATAACAAACAAATTTATCAGTACATTCATATCCAGTCAATATACTTCATTTTTTCAATATTTAGACCAACAATGGAATTTTCCCGTTCTTTCAAAATTGATGACATTAATTTATTTATCAGGGAATCCCTGCGATTATGGTTTGTACAACCTTTCAAATTATCCAGTTTATCCACGATTTCGAGTCGAATATTTTTACAAAACCTTAGTTTAATAAATTTTTTAGCTATGATCTTTTCTTCTTACGAGGTTTAAAAAAGTTCCTAAATATTTAAGTAATTATATAAGGGGAAGTTACATATTGATTTCTACTTAAGTACATTAACACACATACCATTAAAATTTTATATATAATTGACCTGCCTGGTTTATAGCAAATATGTATTTTTTAGCGGTTTATCTATATATATATATATATATATATATATATATATATATATATATATATATATATATATATATATATATATATATATATATACGTATATATAACCGACTATACTTGTATAAGAGTTCTGGCAATGAGAATCTTCTATCGTATTTGGAGCGTTTGTTGTCTAGCATATTAGCCTCTACAGTATTGTATATTTGAGATTCGGCCTTAGAAGAGCTGGGTTGGAACTCTGTTTAATTTATAATATAGGGGAATAAGGCTGGAAGTCTTTTTCATTTGTTTATTCTATAATTTCGACATTCCTATGAATTTTCATCACTATTTATATGTGTATATCTATAGTTTATTAATTATTTTATTTGCATTCGTAAATGTATTATATAACTATTATTTATCGCCCTTCTGTGTTTTCTATGTAATAAGATTAAGAACTGTATATTTATTTTTGCATATAATTATGCTTATGCGATACATATTCCATATTTTGTTTAAATACAATTAATTGTGTTTCTTTGGGAATGTTTTGCCCTTCAAACTAAAATAACTACGAAACAATAAACAAACTACGTTTATTAATTTTTTAATTGAATAACTAAAAAATAATGAAATGGCGTCAAAAGGTTAAGATTGTAGTCTCCATACAGTCACGGTTTTAACTAACTTACACTCGCTTTAATACTAGCTTTTTTATTTAGCTTAGGACAGTAGATTGATTTTTAAAAAATATAAAAAGAAAAAAAAACAAGGATACCAACTACATAGGTGCTGATTGAAGTTCCAAACTTGAGACAGGATCTCATCATAGGGTCACGAATACATCTTCGTAAAAATTTTAAGTGCCCAAAGGTAGGATACTTGGCTGTATTTATCAATATATATATATTAGCATAATTAAAAATGCATAACCTGAAATGGAACGAGTCATTATCGTTATCAGATAAAATGATATGTTTCTTATCGAATTTATTATCTCACTAAAATATATAATAGTATTGACGCGGCTGACATCATCCCAAGATAAAACTTCTGAGCTTCCCGAATATTAAATAACTCAATAAATAGGGGAAATTTATTATATTTTTAAAAAATAAGGTATTTAATAGCGATTACTTTTTAGGACATATAAACGATCTTGGCTATGAGGAGGGGACAGCTGACGATAAGTCCGATATTGTGTGTTTTTTTACATAAGATATGAAAAATTGTTATAAAAAAAAAAAAAAAAAAAAAAAAAAAAAAAAAAAAAAAAAAAAAAACAGATTTTAGGGACTTTAATTATCTTTAAACATAGTTTAACTAAAATAAAAATATTTTTTTGGCCAGAACTATATAGTTTTATTATATTTAACAATCATTTTTATGTTCTAATAATTATAATATGACAAACTAGGCTATATCTATATTCTTTTCTCTTATGTCAGCCGTTAGGATAACTTTTAAAAGTTCTGTATTTAAAAAAAAAACACCTTAGGAATTGTAAACTATTGGAGTTTCTAAGAGTTTAGGATTGCTTTAGCACAGGAATCCTTCGGTTAAATATTATTAAATGTTATTAATATAATATTATTTATTAAACAGGGAAATGAAAATTATTACGATTATAAAGAAAACAAAAATAAATATTAAGGATTAACTTTGACATACGTTTACATGCTGACATATATTGTTTCATAAGCGTTTCAATAGCTTATGTATAAACGCTTTATTAAATAACTAGCATCCCCCGTCTTGGCTTCGCCCGTTCTTATAAGTAAAGAACTTAGATAATTTTAGCTAATAATTGAAGTTTTGTTTGTTTAACGATAAAAACTTGTATTGAGCATTATTTCTTCGACGATATTTTCACACATAGCAGCAATTCTTAACCTGCTACCATTGTAAACATTAGAACGTTAAAGTCTACTTAAAAACATAATTTGACTCCCAATATTTAATTTTAATGTATGATTTTGAAGTTGACTTATTTAAATCACTTTTAATAATTTAATTTATTATAAGTAAATTTTATTATCAATTTCAATCTCTACACCACACTGTACTTAAACCTCTCATGTAGAATAGCGTTCGCTATCTGTCGGTCAATGTTCAAACTTCACTATTATCCACATATTATCGATTTTTTTAATAAGAAATTAATCAAAATACAGCAGATTTTATTGTTGCTAAACCTTCCTAAAACTATAAAGATGATTTACATAAAATTTGGTGTAGATTGGTTGAGTAGTTTTTGTGGTTAGTGATCACAAACGAAAAATTGCTTGTCCTTTTATATAGTAGAATTGATTGGAATGCCAGCTTAAATGTGTTAAGGTGCTGTCTATCACGAAACAGTAATTATTCAAGGCAATTTCGACAAAAAAAAAAAAAAATGAATGAAATATATATATTTTTCATCAACTCTTTTTTGTAGCAGATGTAATTTATTATCTGATAAGGCATAAACTCCCATATGTTATAGACATAAAATCTGTGAATGCTTTCACTTGGTCAAGACTGTATAATGACCAAGTGAAAACATTCACAGATTGTAAGTAAAAATTTTGTTATTAATGAATAAGTTGAAATGGTGTAATTGAAATAGTTTAGATTGATATAACTATTAAGTTTTAAACCCGGAAGATGGAGCTGTGTACTCCGAACATGTAGAATATATTGTTAAAAAATAGGAGTTTATGCCTTATCAGATAATATATATTTTTTAAATATTAAATAAATCTTCATTATGAATGTTGAAAACTAAATAAAATTATTCATTGTATTTAATCGGATGTAATTTATTGGTTCAAACATTATTATTATATAATTATATCCAGGTATAAAGTCAATAACAGGATAATTAACAATAATTTATTGTGTGCCAAAAAAAGATAATGAATCTGATAAAATATAGTATATACAAATATACTGAGGATTGATTAATTATTTAAAGCTTGTGAGGGAATTTGTTTATTATTAAAAGGAGACTAATTTTAAATGTTAAACATTCATCAACATTTCTAAAAATACACACAAAAAATATCAAATCATCAGAACTTTGCTAGATAGATTATATGAATTAAATTTTAAAAAAATGTAAAATATATAATTAAACATGTTGATACCTACATAATGAGACAAAGTTAAAAGTGCTTCTAAAAGATTTAAGGACCTAGGATATGAAGAGCAGACTGAGTTTTAGGAGATGAAAGTGTCATGTAGAAGGGTGATTCCTTTAGTTTTCCCATTGACTAGTTGGTTTTACGGTTCCTACTGAAAACAAATCTAAAATGAGAATATAGTATAATTATATTTAAAATATTTCTATCAATTCCATTTTAATTTGTTTCTAGTAGGGACCGGAAAAACCAACCAAACCTAAAAGCTAAACCTTTTGTCTCTTTACATATAGTCTGTTCTAGGTCATGATATTTTTTAGAAGCCCTTTTTATTTTGCCTCCTTAGGTTAGTATCAATATGTTTAATTTTATGTCTTACATTTTTAAAAATTTACTATAATATAACCTATGCAGCAAAATGCTGATGTGAAATTTTTTGTATGTTTTTAGGACTGTTTTTGTATTTTTAACATTTGGAACTAGTCTTCGATTAAAAAAAAAAAATCTAAATGGCAAAGAGTTCATTAATTCTAAATGTCACTTGAATTACACATTATATTATTAGCCAAAAATTAAATATTTATGAATCATTAGCAATAATAAAATCGTTCAGAACCAATCCAGATTTATTTAAGTGATCAGATAAATATTTTCAATTGGGACGGAAAACCCACCGGTCATCAGAAAAACCCAAATAATTTTAAATTTTATCGATAAATATTGTACGTATTTTCCAAATACTCCAACAGTTACTAGAACAACTTCAAAGTTCCCTAGTCATTAATTAAAAAAGGCTTGTTTACATGACAGTATGCCCATTTGGACATGTAGGTTGAGCTGTAGGGCATAACTAAATCTTTAAATTTTTTTCGTGTCCTATCCTTAAAATCCAAAATCCTTCGTAAAATCCTCAATGATCCTTATTCTGTCACAACCTAACTTATTCATAAAGAAATTAATGTTTTATATGTTGCTGGTTGTGCCCAAACCAGATACCTGTCCTTTCATTGCAAACTCCCAACTTGTTTCACACTCAATTCCCGATAATCCTCTGTAGCGTCTGAAAAGAAGCTAGCCAAAAGACCCAATGTTGAACTATTAAAGTGTTACTAGTGAGTACTTCTTTATATGTCATTGACATTTCATTGTTATCGAATCCACTGTTCTCTCAACTTGCTTCACACTTAAATCCTCCGAGGCGTCAAGATGACCGAGAGGTATTCTAATGTACCTCTTTTATTGAACTGCTACTTGTGAGGGTTTCTTTACATGCTGTTGACAAGTTATTGTAATAATTTGCTCAAATTTACTTATTGTATATATGTATACAGTTCTAAGTATCAATAAATATTTTTATATTGATAAGGTATAGTTGAATGTTAAGTATTCGGAGAAGTAGATTTTTGGGGTATGCAGTCATAATAGATACACAGCAATTAAAAAATATGTTTTTTATTTTGTAATGCCAACGTTTCAGAGACAGATGTAAACAGAAAACTGTTTCGAGTTTTTGTTTACATCTATCTCTGAAACCCTGATGAAGGCTTGCAATGCAAGTTAAAAAACTTATTTTGTAGTTGCTGTGTATCTATTATGACTGTATACCTCAACAATCTACTTTTCTATAAATAATTTAAAAAAATATATGTTTACCCTCCCTGATAAAAACTTACTAAGAATTGGTAATGTGTATTACTAATAGAAAGGGGTGGGGGAAAATTTAACAAATAGAGTGACTGGGGTATGTACTAGCTGAGAACCATACACCTACACGTTCTACTTACAAGTAGAAAATATTTGCAATTAGCAAGAATCGTTTACTAGACGAGATTATGGTCTCTTTTTATGTAATGGGTTGATAATGTAATGTACAAGCAGAAGAAGATATAAAATCTAACTAACTGCTAAATGAAGAGTTAACAATAACAATAAAAAAAAAGATTGAATTCAATTAGGGTACAGTTACCTTCTAAGCGAGATCCGTTACTGGGGACAGTGTAAAAAATAGATTGCCCCATGAAACGAGCTAATGGCAAGGATAGTCACCCACCAATGACTGAGGTTCGTTGGATCCGCTGAGCAAGGTTAGATTCCCGCCGCTGTCTGAGTCATCTTTCGTGGAGCACAGCACAATTTGTGGTCAGTGGCGTCTGGGTATGTTTGTGGCTGGTCTGCGCCAGTCGATGCTACAAGGCATCTGGTGTATAAGGAGGTCATGAAACTGATGTGTCTAACAAGCATATATATATATATATACATACACTGGAAACATCGAGAGTTCTAAATATTAGGAATAAGAAAAAATTCATATTCATCAGTTATAATGTGAAACTGCTGTTCTAAAACAAATCTTAAAGATGGAATTTAATGAATAATGCACCGGAAAAACAACAGATTTGAGCTTTGGAAATCCATTAAACCTTTAATTCTTTTCGTATCCAATCCTTACAATCCAAAATCCTATGTAAAATCCTCAGTGCTCCTTATTACAAATATTTATTATCAATGCCACAAACAAACTTATCCATAAAGATCCTTGTTGCTGATTTGTCCCAAACCCTTGGGACTCCTACATAGTGAACTCCATGCGCACTCGAATTCACTAGTCTCCCTACTTGTGTCACACTCAATTTACGATAATCCTCTGAAGTGTCTGAAAAGAAACTGGCCAAAAGACCTGATGTTGAATTATTGAAGTGCTACTAGTGAGTACTTTTTTATATGTTATTGACATTTCATTGTAATAATTTTCCTCCAATTTACTTGTTGCATATAAGGTATACAGTTGTAATTATCGAAAATAGCTAACGAAAAAAATAAACCATTCTTTGAAGAAAATGTTTCAGTGAGAAACATGCCAAGGAATTCTCTAAAATTATCTCTAGAATTCTATAAAATTAATTCTTCTAAATAAAAATGATTACCGATACAAAATGACGATCCTCGGCGTTTTGATATTGTGTGTAAAAATATGATTTATGGGCCTTTAGTTGTAAGCACTAATGATGCAGTTAATTATATGTCAGTGCTTAATAGTCTCTGTCCACCCGGATTACCAACTCATACATTAAAATTAAAAATTGGATGACTAATTATGCTTTTACCTAATCTTCAAACACCTAATAAGTGAAATTTTAAACAAGTAAAGATTACTGTTACGCTTGAAAATATTGAAGAAATAGTCCTCAATTACATGCTACAAGATTATTATCGATAAACAAACAAAGCTTCAATTATTAAATAAAATTGTCTAAGTTATTTATTTATGAGAGCGAGCAAAGCCGCGACGGGGGATGCTTGTAATTATATAAAGTTTTTCTAGGGACCGCTCGTAGAGTAATAACGAAGAGGTTTGTAGTATTGACAGTATTTATATATATAAAATTTATACATTTATAAATAGCTTGATTTGGTAAATATAACTGAAATAAATCACAAGGGTTGCTAAAATCACAAATATGTAGTTATCAGTGAGCTAACACCAAACATCTATAAAATAGACCGAAACGTATATCTTATCTAAAGGGTTTAGTTTCTATTGTCGATCAGGGGAAGAAAGTATCTAGTCATTGATCGGCTTCGAACTTCATTAACATTACCCCTTAATACACAGCAAATTAATAGTTATTTACTTGTTAATAATTAACAGAGCTTATTTTTACAGAGTTTTGTAAATTATCTCATCAAGCCTTTAAACATTTGCCTAAATAATATTGTCCAATGTTCATAAACTTACGATAAACCAGACAGTTATTGAAGCCTTAAGGGAATATTCGGGAATATTGATTCTAAAATTATAGAAAAAATTGTTTAATAAACTTAAAATTTTCAGTAGTTTTCCTTAATTACAATACTTTAAGCCAAACTAGAAAGTTCCCACCAAACATTATACCTGAATATATTTTACTTGATAGTGACAAACACTAATGTAAAATCAGTTATTGAAACCCTATGGATATCTTTTAAAATATGGACAGAATTAAAAGTACTTTTACACAGTTGTGTTGTAGGATTTAAAAGGAATTTTAAGACTTTTTTTCGCCTAAATATATATATATATATATATATATATATATATATATATATATATATATATATATATATATATATATATATATATATATATATTAAAGTAAGGATGTCAATAACTGTCTGGTTTATCCTACAAAGATTTGTGAAGAAGTATCTTACATATTTAAATTGACAAAATGTTTTCTGTAATATTTCACTTTTAGGTCTCCTTTCCCTTACTTTGTCACCAATAAACTTATCCTTAGAGATCTTAATGTTCCATATGTTGCTGATTTAGCCCAAATCAGATATCAATCCTTTCATAGTAAGCTCCCTAACCACTCTAATCCCCTAATTTCTCAACTTGCTTCCCACACCATTCCCGATAATCCTCCGAGGCGTCTGAAAAGAAGATGGCCCAAAGACCTTCTGGTGTAGAATTTTTAATAAAGTGCCACTGATGAGTATTTTTTTCAAGTTTTGTTACGTTATTGTAATAGTTAACAACACATTTACTTGATGTATATATTTTGTATAGTTGTAAATTTCAATAAATAAGGTCACCTATTGTATAATTTATTTTTCCATAGTTCATATAACATTCATAACAATAAGTAGAAATATATAAGACATACCACAAAATGCGTTTACATTGTCACTCCTTAAACATCCATTATCTTTTAAACATTTCAGAAAATAAAATCACCAGATTTAACAGCACTCACCTGGAAAAACAAATTGGATCAAATTAGATCATTGTATTCACTGTGGATTGGAACATTAATCCATATCATTGCTAACTAAAATAGTCTTAAATGTTATTTTAATTTATAATTGAAAAAAAAAATTAACGCTAAAAATTAATTCTTCTTGACAAATGTTTCTCTTTTGTTTATTCTCTTTTTGTTTTTGTTGGTAATTTTTTTAATTCTAATACCAACTGAATCATTTTGTAAATATAATGTGTCTCTGTAAGGTTAAATTCATGTTAAATAAATAGAAATCTAAGAGTTTAATCTACACGTTGAAATTCTGATAGCTGAAAGTACGGGTACAGGTAAGTGTCCCTGGATCATACTACATTTTAAATAAAATGTAGGGCCCACTTTTGTCCAAGGACCGAGACATAGATGGGAGGATTGCGTTTGTGTAATCTAAGTGGTGTCGGCATCGACCCTTTTGGTTCGCTAAGGCTTTTATTCATTAATCTGCTTATTTATTTATTGACAAATATTGCAATCTACCGCAACGAAGAGCTATAAGGAATTATTTACAAGCAAATCAAAGCAATAATAAAATAAACCAGGGTTTGAAATCGATAATTAAAAAAAAATAATAATAAAAATCAAATCCGATCAGGAATTTTTAAAATTATTTGATGATTTTTATTAAGATCGATTTTTATTTTTGATCATAAGTGATAAAAATCAAATTCTGATCATTATTTTTTAACAAAATTTTTACAATTAACAATAATAATAATTTTTGAGTAATTCCTTTCTAAATCAGAAAGTTGAATTTTCTCCATCATAATATCATGGAAATAATTCAAAAAATAATATTGTATACAAATATATTAATCAATTTGTGTGTAAAAAATGATTTTTATTTTCTGATCAACTTTTTTTTTATCGCAATTTAATCATTATTATATTATATCAGTGAGTGATCATAATTTTTAATCAAATCGGTAAACAACAAAAATCAATTGAAATTTTTATTTATAAATCAGGAATGATGTTTAAATTAAAAATCAAATATAATAATTATCATATGATTTTTTGGAAAAAATAATTATTGATTTCAAACCCTGAAATAAAATAAATAATACAATCACTAAATTAAATCCATACTATGATATAAAAGGACAAACCATTTTTCGTTTGTGATCACTAACCGCAAAAGCTATTGAACCAATCTGTACCAAATTTTAACTCAGTCATCTTTATAGTTCCAGGGAGTTTTAGCAATAATAAAATCTGATTATTTGCAATTACTTTTTTATTAAAAAAGCGATTATATGTGTTTAACAGTGAAGTTTCAAAATTGATCTATACGTAGCGAATACCATTCTACATGAGAGGTTACAATGTTACGTTGTTATAAAGAGCTTGAGATTGATTTTAAAATTTATTTATATTTAATTAGATTATTAAAAAAGATTTTAATATGTGGTGCAACTTGTGGATCCCAGTAAAGTTGGAAATCGACCCGTACGTGATAGGTAATATCCCACAATATAATTTACAATGGTAAAACTAATGAAACCATCTATACCAAATTTTAACTGAATCATTTTCATACTTCTAGGAAGTTTTTGCAATAATAAAATTTAAAATATTAAAACTTTAAACGTACAATGTGGAGTGGCAGAAACGAGGTTTGCCAATCTGCCGTGTTTTTATGGTTAGAAATTAACCAGATGAAATGAATAAAATTATTTCTGCGGAATAAAAATCATTACCAAATCAAAATATCGATCCTTTGCTTTTTGAAAAAAAAAAATATGATTCGTGGGCCTTTAGTTGTAAGCACTGTAGTACAGTCTATTATCCACAATAGTTCCTTAATTGTTTCCGTCCTTCTGGATTACAAACTAATAAATTAAGATTAAAAAATCTTCAATTATGCTTTTATACAATATGTACAAACATCAGATCAATGCAATTATACCCAGGTTAAAAATTACTTCAATGCGTAAAATTATCGTTGAAGAAATAATGCTTAATTGCATACTTTAATACAAGATTTGAATTGATAAAGAAATAAAACTTGTATAATTTGTAAGAATGATCTCTGAGTTTTAATAATAAGTTAGGGCGAAGCCGCGATAGAGGATGCTAGTTTAATATAAATAAAAAAATGAAATAGATTTGTAAAAAACTTTTTAAAGTATTTAACTACTTTATGAGCCACATCTAATATTGTAAGTAATTGGCTTGTTGGCTATTGCAACCATAAATTATTTAAGTTAACTGGGGTAACAATTTTAAAACTTTAACTACCCTAGAGACGCAGTTTATTAATTATTTAATGACCTACAACTTTAATTGCTAACTAATATTTTATGAACCAATTAACTTATAATAGAGCTCATATAATTACTAATCCAATTCTCTATCTCAGCGTTTGGCTATTAACTGTCTAGTCGTTTCCTATGAATAATAATAATTTTAATTAAATATTTTAGTTTTAACATACACTTTCAAATTACTGTTGACTTAGATATTTTCAATTAATTCTTGTTTACGAGGATATACCTGACCGCCGTCTTTTTTATTCAGTCTAAATAAGATCGCTGAAGAATACAAATCATTGTAAAATATAATAAAAACATAGTTCGCGCGAGCATGGAACCTACCGCACGATTTCCACATCAGCAGATTCGATCGTAAACTTCACGGTAGGACTTGCAAAGGAAGAAGTTTATTGACGGCGATGGAACAAATAGGTTACTGAACTACTGCAGTCTGGAATGCTCTACCCGTTTATTGTTGTCATCATGCAAGCGGTTCGTAATGCAGAGCAAAAAAGAAACTTCAAAAAGTAAAATAAAATGCATGTGGTACGTTGTAATATAATATAAATATAAATATAATGTAAATAACAAATAAATATAATATAAAATACATATAATACGTAGTAATAGCAGGATCTTTATATCCTGCTAATAAATGAATAAAACCACAAAAATATTCATATATTCTAATTAAATTATGATTTAATTAGAAAAAAATTGAATTATTTATGTACGTTTATATAGTTTTCCAAATCTGATCCTCTTCTCTAAAGAACTCCATCCCTTACACCATTCGCCATTCAAACACCCTTTCCTCTTTCAAATATCACTTATTTAACCACCTGCTTTCCATCCAGATCCTTGAAAACTGTCATTTGCCTCTTAATAGTTTTATAAAATATGAAAATTTATGTACACGAAATTTTATTGTTTTTACACAATTGATTCACAGAATGAATCAAAATATTTCTGCTACTTTTTATCAATGTGTTTAAGCTTAATTTTTATTTTTTACCATCAATATTTACTATTTTATTATAATTGTTCATAACCGTTTTGAGGCTCTGAAGACACCTGATTGTACATTATTTACATACCTGATTGTTCATTAATCTTGTGGTACTTAAGGTCCCAGAATAAATAAACAACTTTTTTATTTGTTATTTAAGAACATGAAATTTCAGTCCCAAAAGTTCAACATTTCATTCAAATTTTAAAGGTAATTTTTTATTTTTTTTTTCTTATATTTTGTAAGAAGTGAGGTATTAAATTACGGACAAACATTAGGATCCAAAAAAATCAACATTTTCAAAGTCAACAAAACCTTGTGTACTGTCTTTTGGAGATTTACTGTAATCTGATATTAGGACCAGTGATGCGGCGAAAATGAGGTGCTAGGATTTCCTGATAGAAAAAGCTAGTACAGGAATCTAGCCTGAATTTAAATATCGTGATTAAAAATGATTATGTTTCATTTATTTATTTATTATCTCGAGTAATATTTTTTTCTTTTGATTTAATTGTTTCGCCTTTATTTGATAATTTATTTGTAAATAAGGAATGCATGTGTAATTTTATTTACACTGGCCTTGATTACAAAAAATTACATAAAGCGATTATCTTTTAAAAAATCTGTGGTTTGTTTTTAAAACCTTTAATTTTTTTCTCTGTAAAAAAAAAAATTATACCAAATTTCGCATATTATTATTATTATTATTATTTTTTTAAGACTACCTTTTTATTCCACTCTCAAAAATTATATTTTTTTAAAAATCAAAAACCATCTTTCTACATATATTTTTTTAATCTTGAGATATTTTTACAGGTTTCAGGAATATTTTAAAATAAATCCTCGTACATATTTTTAATATCTTTTTATGACGCTTCACCAAGAAAAAAAATAAAAAATGTCCAACTAAACATGTGACACATTATTTATCTTCGAAATATTTGTAATTTTCCGATACAAAAACGAATAACTAATAAGACAAAAATTAGAGATTTACTTTGTGAACCCTCAAGGCATAAGGCAGCGAAAAAACATTCATAACCGTTCAGAAAATAGCTTTTATGTTATTGTTACGAGAAAACAACCCCATGTTTGAGCTACATATACATGTTCATTTGTAATCTAAAAACAAAGCTGGGGAGAGCTTATTGTAATCTCCGTGTACGTCTTCTTCACGCTGAATAGTTTTCCTATAACAATGCGGATATCAACTGATAATGGTGGCAGTTCGATCGAATTAATGTTATCGGAAAGATAGACGTATGAATTGTTTTATTGCTAATCTGTTTATTGTTCTTCCAACCATTGTTATATGCAATGGCAGAAAAGGAGATCCCTAGGCTAACCATAACATAAATTTCATTAAATAAATATATGAAAAACTGTGTTGTCCGTAAATTAATGGAGGATTTTATGGTTTTATTAAACACCTCTCTTAAAGATAAACTGTTTATTACTATTATAAGACTACTTTGTATGGAAGAATTCATGTATTAATACTCCTCCAAAAAAAAAAATAATCATTTCTGTAGCATGACACTGCGTTAGCTATGCAGTTTTGTACAAGTATGCCACAGTTGCAAGAATTCACAATATCTTTCAATGTTTAGAGTATAGTCGGAAACTGTATTTTATGTGAGAAGTTCAGTTATGAATGCAGGGTATGAAAAACAAATCAGATAGTCAGCAACGGAGCTATTTTTCTGCTTTATCAGTTTTTCTCCTTCTTAAACTGCTGAGCTAAGCAATGTGAGCATTGTGAGAGTATTTCTCGATTTCTTGATCTCAGGAAATATCGTAAACAGAAATCTAAGTTGGAAAATAATTATATGTATATGAGGAATACAGGATATTAGGATATTACTCACAAATATCGAATAAAGCATTAGATAACAAACATGGAAGAAAAACGAAAAATAATTGAAATTAAATATCTAAACAGTATTGAGTGTAAAACATTGAGACGATATCTCGTCTCTAAAAATATAAAGAAAAATGGTGAAAAAACGTATTTTATGTTAATTATCACAAGACACGTTTCAGTCTATGATATAAATACTGTTTTTGAGTCGGTCAAAATTTTTTAATTTTTTTATTTATTTGCTTAAAAACAAAAAATTGGCCCAAAAAGTTGCTTGGGATATGATGCTATTTCGCGCCACTTTGATTTTTTCTAGAAAGCTATTGGTGCATTCTATCGTGATAATCACTCATAGTTGCGTCGGTGTCAGTTTAGAACTACAGGTGGGAGCTATTCAATCCGACGATTACTGTTTTCTGATAAGTGTACCTATTTAAACTTTAAAATTCCAATATTCGTTCGGCTGTTGTTTTATTGAACAATATCTCAATATTAAGGGGGGAGGTAACCTTACTGTTTTTAGGTTGCTATTAATTAAATTCTGAAACTATGCAAGCGGATATTATTTCAAAATATTTAGCTGGTACATTTTTAAATGATTTTAGTATAACTAAAAATTATTATTACTCAATAAACAACAAGTATTTTACACATTTACCTGAATTTTAAGGGCTACTAACACAGTAATATAATCGGTTCCAATCTGTGGCGCTTTGGCTGAAATGTTACGTTTAAAAACCTCTTATAACGCGAACACAATTTTTTAAAATATCATAACGGTACAGGAATACATAATAAAATATTAGAAATTCATTCCTACTTACGAACCATTGTTCTTAGAGAGCTGTGGATTTATATTACAAGACAATTGACGTTAGAGAATTTTCAGGTTTCTAGTTGTCTAAAATATGAGTTATTAGTTCATATTTTTATCTCCAGCTGATTCATAAAGTGAGCATTACTTACCTGATTATTGAGGAATGGCGAAGTCTTTTATTCCCTAGGGAGAAAAAGTAATCAGAACTCCCCAGGGAAATAAATAAATGTTGCCAACCTAACAGAGGTAAAACTAAAGTGGGAATGAACTCTAAAAAGAAGTAGATTCCTTTTGAAATGAGTTCATCAATAATATTTTCATAATTTAAAAATAATAAACCATAAAAACGTTTCATTAATATATCGATCACCCCAGTGAATAAGTTATTGAGTCAAATTCACTTAATTTTCAGGGCCGGACTTTGAAAATTTGATTTGGAATCGAAAATCAAAATTCTGTAAAGATATTTGATTTTTATAAAATCACCTGATATAATCACTGCTACTTCCATTTTTTCAGACAGGAGCCTATTTTGGTGCAATTATGTTTTGAGTTTCTTTGTTTATTTTTAAATCAGATAATTAAGTAACCCTTTTTTTAAGTAATTTATTCAAAGCATTAAAAAATAGTAATGGATAGTACCGGTATTAATTTGGAAGATTTTTCTCTCTTACAATCAAGTGTCTAAATACTAAATACCAAAAAAGTTTTGGGACACTAGTTGAAGATTAAATTTTATATACATCTATGGAATCTCCCATGAGTTGAATCAACTCCCGCGACTTCGTCTCGTGTTTTGAAGACCATGAAATCAAAACTGTATTTGTTAAGCCATTAATAATTACTTTGCACTTTGTTTTATTTCTTTTATATTTTATTTTATTTCTTGTATATTTAGAGGTTGTTTATTTTTATTTTATTACTTTATTTGATATCATTGTACATATTGTGTGAATGAGTCTTTGTCATCCACATTACTCATTGCCCTCAAGTGAGGCACCTTGTAATTATCCAAAATAAAAAGTTTAAAAAAAAAAGTTATTGAAATTTGCAACTGTATACAATAAAATCAAAATAAATCTAGTAAATGTTAAGATAATGCTCATAATGACATGGCAATTAAGCAACTACCGATTGGTATGAATACACTTTAATAAACGTTCTATATTAGAACATCCCGAGGCCATCTTCTTTTCAGACGCCTCTGAGGGTTATCTGGAACAGAATGGGAGGCTGAGATACTACTGGATTTGAATTTTTATGGAGTTCACTGTGAAAATTAGTTGGCTGGTTTGGGTTAAATCAGCAACATATGTTACATTAGTGTCTTTTTGGATAAGTATGCCACAATGTCAGGAGCATTGAGACATTTTTTAATATTTATTGATTAAAGTGACAAGAAACTGCTCATCGTTACAGACTACTGCAACATTTACTAGACAAACGATCAAAGCCCCCAATTAATTACAAAAGACTTATTTACATGACTGTGATTTAAACTACGGAGTTGAGCTTTGGGGCTCTACTAAACCATCCAATTCATCTCGTATCCAATCTTTACAATCCAAAATCCTTCGAAAAATCCCAAATGCCCCATACTTTGTCACCAATAAACTTATCCATAAAGACCTTAATGTTCCATGTGTTGCTGAGTTAGCCCAAACCAGATAACTATCCTTTCATAGTAAGCTCCATAACCACTCAAATACATTAGCTTCTCAACTTGCTTCCCACTCGATTCAAGATAATCCTCCGAGGCGCCTGAAAAGAAGATGGCCTAGAGATCTTCTAGTGTAGAATTTTCATTGAAGTGCTACTGATGAGTAGCTCTTTTCAAGTTTTGACCTGTCATTGTAATATATAATATACATATATATATTGATATTTACAACTGTATACATAAATAAAGTAAGTAAATTATTAAAATGGCTTGTCAATACCGAGCAAAAACCACTCACTAGCAGCACTTCAATAAAAGTTCTATATTAGAAGATCTCTCGGCCATCTTCTTTTCAGACGACTCGGAGGATTATCGGGAATTGAGTGTGAAGCAAGTAGGGAAACTAGAGAATTCTAGTAGGTATGGAAATTACCATGAAAGGACATTTGATTTTGGGTCAAACCAACAACATCTGGAACATAAATATCTTTATGAACAAGTTTTTTTGTTACAATATAAGGATCACTAAGGACTTGACGAAGGATTTTGGATTGTATGGATTGGATGCGAGAAGAATTGAAAGGTTTACTGTCATGTAAATGAGTCTATTGTAATTTATTGATAGGTTTGAACGTTTTTCTAGATAATTTTGAAGAAATCGAAAACAATGAACAGTTTCTTGTCTTTTTAGTCGGGAGTGTGATATCTACTTTACTCTCTTGGTGCATTAATAAATATATCTATTTATGCCGAAACGAGCGATATTAACTGGTAATTTTTTAGTCCCTTATTGTTCTTGGTATTTTAATTTTTAATTGTAATTTACGATCAGTTAAGATTTTTTTAGAATTTTTAGTTTTCTTAGAAACAAAATATTAGATGATCTTTTAGGATTTTAAGTTTCTAAGACAAGTTCAGAGTTTATTTAAGTTAATTGCGCATATCTGGTGTAAGGCTGGGAGCCACCCCAGGCAGTATCGACGTTCCGCCACCATCTGCCCTAGGGTGAGGGGGTCAGGGTTAGGGCTGTCTGCCTACTTCAGCCCTTGTACTTCGCCCACAATATTGCGTCATATGTAATCCATATAATTAGTATTTGTTATAAATTGTTAATATAATCGTTATAATTTGGATTGATATATTATTTGCTTAGTTATTGATTATACAAAGAAAAAAATAAATAGATAAATAAATAATAAGGATGAAAAAGAATAGTTTTTTATGCTTAATAAAATACTAGAAAAAAAACAAATATAAAAATTCAGATCCAGCCACCCACAAAAATAAAAAAACAATTGAAAATACTTCAATATTTTACTGGATTTTACATAGAAGGACAAAGTGTAATAGATTGCAATCGAAAAAGAAAAAGTTTTGCTTAACCTGACTTTTGACTTTTAAATAATTTCATAGTTTATTTTCTATTAGTCTGCAAGACATCAACTAAAGTAAATAAATTAAAAAAAAAATACTAATTTAATTTATTAAGTTATTATTATTAAGTTAATAGTCTCTCAACGTTTCGGTCAAAAATGAATTTTATCAGGAGCAAATATCAATTAAAAATAGTAGCACCCCAGAAATCCTTATTCTTTAAATTAAGGCAAAGTTAAGAAATAAATTCAATGAATAGTGGAAATTGGATCAAATTATTTTTGTATCTCTTAAAGACTGAACAATAAGTATGTAACAGGATAGAGAAATGATCTTAAGCGTAAATTTAACATATGATTATTTTTCCTTACACACACAACATTCCTTCTATGACGTCATTCGCACCTCGAATGATATTGATTATTAGTTTACCTCATATCCATTAAAATCAGTGAAACAGTAAACAATATTATAATAATGGTCCATAGTTCATAAAATAAATATCTATGCTACAAATCCGGACTGGATCGGGCTGGACTACATTCGTATTACCAAAACGTACGGAGAATCGACGAACAGGTTATGAATTCCAGAAAAAAAAGTCATACGAATGATGAAGAAGTAATTGGAGAAAACAGTCCTATGATAGGTGTTACAAAACTCTGTAGGTTGCACTATATTACTGAAGAAATGTACAGAAGAACAATGATTTATTCAAACAAAAATATAATCGAAATTGTTGGTTCTCTTAAACTAGGAAAGAAAGGCGTAAGCAAGCAGTGTAAAACTACCCTTAACACAATATTACAGCAAGGGATATAAGATCTTCGAGTGGAGAATCTAATCAGTCTCTTCGGCCTCACCTCAATCTTAACAGATCTCCACCAGACTTTAAGGAAATAAACAATGGCATGAAATGAATAGTAATTAAACTCTGGGTACGCATTGATTTCAGACAAGATGACTATTCATGTATTTTTGTTCATATATTTAGAAGATTGATTAAAGTGCATTCAGGTTCAAATCCTATTTGAAATAAAGCACATTTCTACGACGTTGTTTCTAAGCTAATCAATAAGTTTCAAGGATTTCGAGTTTTAGGTGCAGCATAGCTTCCACAGGCAGAGGGTGCCATGAGGCTGCCACGTGTCTAGGGATTTACCTTCTGCAGTTTAAATAGTGACAGTATAGATTTAGGTTTACGCAATGCAGTATGTGCAGTAACAATAAGATTAATTTACAAAGGCCAGGAATTAATAATTATAATTACAGAAATTATAAAAATATAAAATTAATGGAAAACAAACATTAATACTTTATTCTAGATTAACTCATTTTTCCGCTTTGAGCAGGAGCAATAGGTCAACCACTTATTTTATGGAAGCCAAATTCTCTTCTTTATCTTCCACCCATTTGCCTCTCATCGTGTGGTTGCTTCCAGCCATCTATGCCATGCCTCCCTGTCCCAGGCGAGATTTCTTATTTCTCCTAGAGTATTTCCTCTACGCTCCTTATTCCTTCCATATGGTGGATATATGAGGTTCTTGGCCTTCCTCTTAGTGTTTTTACAACCGGCTTCACTTCCATAGTCTTTATGGGGTCTCTGTGGTTGTCCAAACAGCAGGTATGTCCGTACCACCTTAACTGTCTCTTCTCCAGAGCCTCCCTCACCGGACAAATTTTCCCCTAACTAATTCTATTTCCTGTCACTAAAGAAAGAAACATTTTTTAGGGGTTGCCCTGTTCATACGTTCATATATTTATTTTTCTTTTATAATAATTTTGCTTCTTTTTGAGATAAAGAGAAGAGATAGGTAAGATCACGTTAGTTTTAATACCAGGTATGCAAGTTTAAAATGTCGTTTTAATTCCAATAGAATGCGCTCTTAGCCTATTGAAGGATTTGCTTATCTCTAAACGCTATTTTGTTTGTTAGTCATTTGTTTACAAAAGTCAGTTGTTTTTAAGTCGTTTACGTGGACGTATCATACCTTTCTTTGGTGTTAAAAATGTCTAATTTTAAGCCAAATAAAGAGCATTTGCGGCATGTCATGATTTTCTTATTTAATCAAAAGAAAAAGGCATCTGAATGTCATCGAATTCTTGTTGAGACTTATGGCGATGTTGCTCCAACCGTCAGGACATGTGAACGTTGGTTTCAAAGTTTCAAACGTGGTGATTTTGATGTTACTGATCAAAAACGAGAAAATCGACCAAAAAAGTTTGAGGACTTCGAATTGCAATCTTTATTAGACGAAGACAATACCCAAACCCAACAAATGATGGCAGAACAGTTGAATGTCACTAGGCAAGCCATTTCCGATCGCCTGAGAGCTATGGGAAAGATTCAAAAGGTTGGAAAATGGGTTCCACATGAATTGGACGAACGACAGATGGAAAAACGAAAAACTGTGTGCGAAATGCTGCTTTTACGCCACGAAAGAAAGGGTTTTTTGCATCGAGTTGTAACTGGCGATGAAAAATGGATTTATTTTCAGAATCCCAAAAAAAAAAAATCATGGGTAACGCCAGGACAACCATCCACATCGAGTGCAAGACCGGATCGTTTTGGGAAGAAGACAATGCTGTGTGTGTGGTGGGATCAGAAGGGAGTAGTCTACTACGAGCTTCTCAAACCCGGCGAAACAGTCAATACCGAGCGCTACCGACAACAAATGATCAATTTGAGTCACGCATTGATCGAAAAACGCCCAGAATGGGCTCACAGGCACGCCAAAGTCATTCTTCAGCATGATAACGCTCCTGCACATTCAGCCAGATTGACTAAGGAAACGATTTCTTCGCTTGGTTGGGAACTCCTACCCCACCCGCCGTATTCACCTGACCTGGCGCCTTCTGATTATCACCTCTTCTCATCGATGGGACACTCATGGGCGGAGCAACACTTCAACAATTTCGAAAACGTACGAAAATGGCTCGATGAATGGATTTCAAATAAAGATGAAGCATTCTTTTGGAATGGTATCCATATATTGCCCGAGAGATGGACAAAATGTGTAGAAAGCGAGTGTCAGTACTTTGAATAAAATATACTATACTTTTTTTTAAATTACTGTGTATATATTTTAAGAAATAAACGACATTTTAAACTTGCATACCTGGTACTGCTGACCGTATATGCCCTTGTGTTCTTTATTTTTTTCCACTTACCTGTATGATTTTAGATTATTTAAATTTTTTTTTTTAATATGCATTTATTGAAATTTACAACTGTACAGAATATATACATAAAGTAAATGTATTGACAAGATTATAATAACATGTTAATGCATGGAAAGAACTACTCATCAGTAGCGCTTTATTAAAACTTCTACACTAGAAGGTCTCTAGGCCATCTTCGCTTCAGACTCCTCGAAGGATTATCAGGAATGGAGTGGGAAGCAAGTTGAGAAACTAACGGATTTGAGTGATTATGGAGCTTACTATGAAAGGATAGGTATCTGGTGTGGGCTAAATCAGCAACATATGGAACATTAAGATCTTTATGGATAAGTTTATTGGTGACCAAGTAAGGAGCATTTAGGATTTTACGAAGGATTTTGGATTGTAAGGATTGGATATTAGATGAATTGGATGGTGTTTGTGGAGCCCCAAAGCTCAATTCCGTACGGAGGTCTAATCACAGTCATGTATATGAGTCTTTTGTAATTAATTGGGAGCTTTGAACGTTTGTCTAGTAAATGTTGAAGTAGTCTGAAACGACGGGATTTTCTTGTCGTTTTAGTCTTAGATTATTTAAATTAAATTAGCAATCAATAATTTTTCGAAATAACAAGTTTAGAACAAATATAGGGTTTTTTAATTCATCCAATATACCTCATAAGCGGTAGGTACTTTGCGACTAATGTTATTTAACAAAAATTATTCTTCATTTAATTTCTGTTATGTAAATTGCAAATTTTCGATCCGAATAAAACCAACAGAGTTCCAAGAGCGTGTCCAAAAAGCCCCTAAACTTAAAAAAAATGGGTTTCAAATGTGATTTTTTTCATTCAAACCAATATAGCTCCTGAGCGGTAGGTCCATTGCGATGAATCTTATAAACAGAAAAATATTCTCCTTTAAATTTTTGATAAGGGAACTTTCAAAAGTCAAACTTTCGATCCGTGCAACACTAACAAATCTAGAACGTGTAACACCTTCGCGTTACCCAAAAACGTATCACTTTTGACCAATTATGCCACGGGTAAAACATGTTCCATGTTAAAAACAACATCGATCTCTATTCGGGAAAATACGGTATATATATTTATATATGTATATTGATTGTTTTGATAATAATGTTTTAATCGAAAATCGCCGGTGATTCTTAATTCTTATATCTGTTTTTTAACCATTTATGTTTTGAAAGCTTCACATACTTTATTCAAATGTGAAAGGGATCTCCGTCTTTTTTTTTTCAATGATAAAAGAATCAAACTTAAAAATTAATAAAACGGTAAAGTATGCAAAGCTCTGTAAATTAAAACTAATTTAAGTTATTCTAACCTGCAACAATACAATCAGTTAAGGAAAGATCATGTTATAAATTTACTTTTTAGAAGACTGCACTGGGACAAACGTCTTACTTGGAATCCACATACAAGACAAACGTCGATACAGACTACTTCAACATTTACTAGACAAACCATCAAACCTCCCAATTCATTACAAAAGACTTATTTACATGACTGTGATTAGCCCTATTTGGACGTGCGGAGTTGAGTTACTACTACTAAACCATCCAATTCATCTCGTATCCAATCCTTACAATCCAAAATCCTTCGAAAAATCCTGAATGCCCATTACTTACCAGATACCTATCCTTTTAGAGTAAGCTCCATAATCACTTAAATCCATTAGTTTCTCAACTTGGTTCCCACTACATTCCCGATAATCCTCCGAGGCGTCTGAAAAGAAGATCTAGAGAAGATGTCTTCTAGTGTAGAGTTTTTATTCAAGTGCTACTGATGAGTAGTTCTTTTCAAGTTTTTACATTTCATTGTAACCGTTATCAGCTCATTTACTTGATGTACATATTTATATAGTTGTAAATTTCAATAAATTGGTATATGAAAAAAATTTTTAAATTTTTAGATAATAATTAACATAAAGAAAAATAATTAAAAGAGTTAGCTTACAATTTCACAGACGATTTTATTTTCTTGGAAAATGTTAATAAAAATGACGCCAAACACTTTCAACTCAAAATAAAAAATATTTTAAAATATGTATAACAACCGTATATTCAAAAAATTTAAATAAGAAAACTAATTAGTGCAGCGACAAATTTAGTCTAATTTAGAAGTATAATTATAAAAATATCTACTAGCAAAAGACCGTCTAGATTCTTTGCCAATAGTTAATTTAAAACGTTTTAAGGGAAAACAACTGAAATATTTTACAGGAATATCTGCGGGACAGGTACGATTATTACTATGATTGATATGATTGGAAAAATTTTAACATCCAACATAAATTGACTGTTTTTAGGAATTGATGCACTGTTTTCTATTATATTTAGTTTATTATGAAAATTATATTTTAATCTTAAACCTTATCTGTAGGCCGTTTACACACAAAGCAACCGAAAAGTGACGCGAATCGCAAACTTGTTCACTTTACGTCCCTCCCTATGTAATTCTATTTTATCAAATAGTAATACCGCACACGGCGCTACTGGTTGGAAACTCGTTAGCAACTATTCGCCTGGAGACTCGCATGTCGGGTCTCTCTCCAACTTCCCTTCGAATGCGTTGGACAGGAATCAAAATCAAAATGATCAAACGGGAAGAGAGAGTGTCCTTTTTAAAAGCCGGTGAAGGATACTGGTTTTAGATATTCCAGGATTTAACGATTTTTAAAATGGCGGAAGGACATCCATGGCCATTCTCCTTGTCGACAAATTAGTTTTCATCCTTAGGGATACTATTTTGAAATATTCCAGGATTTAACGAACGATTTTAAAAAGTCACAGGATAGTCCAACATCGTTGTTCTTTTGAAAATACGCCATTGTTGTCCTTTTTAAAAATTAATGAAATTATTACGTTTTTACAGGTACCAAAAGGATTGAACGGGAAGAGAGAGTGTCCTTTTTAAAAAACCGACATTCTCACTAGCCTTTTTCTCTATCTAAGATAATAAATAAAGCATCACGGTTTCTTCATCGCTCGAGTCGTCCGACATTTCACGCTCATATCCATAACTACACTGTACGATCTAGTGATTTTAATTGCTAATGAGTTGCCTCGAGTAAAGAGTCACCACTGAGTCCGTAACTAGGTTAGCAACCGAGTTGCCAACTAGTTTAGTTGCTCCGTATGCATAGGCTCTTAATTTTAAAAACATAAACATTGTAAACATTACAAACATATTAAAACTACACAAAAATAAATACCTAAGCTTTCGATAAAAATTATTATATTCGGTATTGCAAATATATTCTAAATTACCCTTCAAATGGGAACGAAAATAATACACTTATTTACTTACTTACGCTCTTTAGACTTAGGTACGCAAAACTTACTTTTGTACTTCAAGCAGGATTGTTAAGAGTAATAACAAAATACACACCTTTCTACGGAATATTATTTACAGAATTACGTATCACAACTGCCAGGACCCACATTCAGAAGAGTCACAAATTATTTTCTGATAAATTACAATTTAGATAGAAATAATAAACAGATTTAGAAAAAGAAAATAAACAGATTTGTACCAAATATGGCGACGAAAGATATCTCTCATGTGTCACAGTGAAAGCTGGACAGTCGACTAAGATCAGGACTGTACTATTGAGTGAGGCCTCCCTCATGCAAAATCATCATTAATACAATCATGATTTGCTGATTGTAAATGTATTGGTGAATACAAAATTTAAAGTTTATAATATATACATATATATAGCTACAGGTGAAATATTGTTAAAAATATTTTTAATGGCCAATTTACTCCAAGTAAAATTTAATGTAAGAGCTAGGAAAACGACACTGTAAAAAGGAACAAAAATAAAAAAATCGGATAATTAACAAAATACGTGTAATTAACAAATAACATAAATCGTTCCAAAATTATCATATATTAACATTTTTATGAGGCAATAACAATTAGCCGAATTTGTTGCTTTATATTACTGTCATTATCCACTTGTGCGTAGTAGTACATATTTTTGCCGGACAAATTTTTCAAAGATAAAAAAGGGTTTAAGAAATTTTTGGAAAGCTTAAAAATTTTCATAATAAGTTTAAATAAATGGGCAAACAATTGGAAAATCATATCGTGAAAAAAGAAGATCAACTGCTGGGGTTGGGGTTTCTCCATGATATATGGCCTGAAATGGCATGATTTATTGCATCCGACTTTTCAGGTCACACAGCTCTCACTGATGATCAAAATCCATCTAGAAAATTGATCTCAGGTGACAAATATAGACAATATTTTTTTTATTTTTTTTTTTTTAATATTTTAAATATTAAATCTATAATAGAGAGATGATATGAAGAAAATTTCAGAAATATGAATAAGCAAAACAAAAAAAATATCGAAGGGGAAAAATGGATTGCTAAAGTATAGTCATATTTACATTGAACAAATTTGCTGTCACAAGTTCAAATGAAGGATCTTTTATCTAATCTCTTCGTCGGAATTCTTCGCTGTTAGTGCTGTTGATGCATTTGACAAGAATTTTAAAAATAGAAACAATTGTGTTTTTAACAATAGACACATTATTATTCTAATTAAAAAAAAAAGAAGTTAGTTATAAATTAACTCTAATCTTTTAAGAAAATTACACATCCTTTAAATAATAACATTAAATTACAATTGTAAATAGTATTTAACATAATAATAAATATTTTCTCAAAAATTGTTCTAAAAAATTAATACATTATATAATCTCAAGATATTAACGATCTTTACTTGACGTCTGTGCACAAAGGATGAGAAGAAATCTGAAATATTCTTTGAGGAACCCTTGCATTTTACTAGGATAGGTCATGCCTATCGATAGATCTTTTTTACCCTCAAGCTTTGAAACTCTAGTAATTATGCTGATCTATCTCTGTCCAGTGTCGAGTTTTTTGAAATTGAATTCGGAATTCGTAGAGCTCAAGGATTCGCTCAAAGATAAAACCAAAGGAAAGCAGAAATGCTAGTTTTTCTTTCGGGAAATATGTGACTCAAGGAGCACACTTAACTCTTGGAATTAACTATTTTGTTATTTTTCTTTTCTGAAGATTTGAATAGTTCATTATTATTGTAACTATGTAAATTATAAATACTTTTTTAAAATTCAAATAAATTAGCTTTTTTTTCTCTCATCTTTATGATATAATTTTTAATCGTGCAAATTTTAAATAATAAGCGGATAATTAAATTTAATTAAATTAGTTAAAATTCTTTATTGAATAGCTTTGGAAAAAAGGATAGCCTCTATCGAAAAACTATCGATAGTTCTCAACCGATAGTATCGGCCTACCGATAGTGCTAACTATCTACTATCGCCCAACCCTACATTTTACTGACAGCTGCATTTACAACAGTTGTAGTTAACTTAAACATGTTAATAAAACTATTCCAATAGATTTTGTGTTTCCCATCATTTATGAAATCACTAAATGACTAAGAATGATATTCACAAAAGATCCACAATGGGTTGAGGTGAAGAAAGGTGTTCAGATCTCAGTATAATAATAAAATTGTTATTGAATATCCAACATAAATAAAAAAAAAAAAAAATTTAATAATTTAGTACCATCTTTGTTATTATATATTATTTCTCATCATGTATTAACAAATGTTAATTAATCAAATCACTGGTTGGAAATATTATAACAAGCTACTACGTACCCTAAACAAGGTTTAATCAGGATAGTAGTGACTAATAGAACAGAACACTACAAAGCAGACAAGATGGTATCCTCCCAACTGTGATTCAATAAACCCTTTGGTTTGAAATCTGTGATCAATTATGCTGTTATTTTTTTTTCTTCAGAGATTCACTATACCAGAATTACGTAATAAATTTGTTTCTCACTCATTTAAATAATACAGAATCGAATTGTGATTTATTCGGTTAATCCTAGTTACCTTAGCTAAAGACTGTTACAGTTTAGTAATAGTGCATAAAAAACAAAAATATTACCTCATGTTTAAATTAGTTGGTTAATGATACTGAACTATCATGCTTCGGGGGTTCGAGTTCGAGCCCGACCGAAAATTTAATTTCTATCTCACCGGCAGTGAATCGACTTCGGGGGCGAGACCCTCCTAGGGCACACCTAGCCTAAATAAATTGGGGAAAACCTGGCGGATGAGCGTGATTGCTGACCACAATCATTGTAATAAGAAATAATCAAAAATTATTACTTTCACGATTCTTATATTCATATTTATGTACGAAATTACATACAGTTAAGTTATAAAATCATAGAAAGCGGTATATAATAATTAACTTGAAACATATAGTGACAGTCATATTCTTGCACCGTGATATATCATGTTTTTTTCACCTACAAAATTCATTTTTCAATTTTAGGGAAAGAAATACACCTACCTTTAAGAAAAAAAAATTTATGTCAAATTAACATAAATTTTTAAGTATATTAGAAAAAAAAAATAAACAATAGTTTTTATTTTTTTTTTTTTTTATACGACTTTCATCTTCATACAGCTCAATAAACCATAATTTTAACATGTAATATAAAATTTAATATTTTTATGGGTATCTATCTATCTTCTAATTTCCCCTCAAAGCTGCTTTGGCATCAATTTCCAAAAGTACCTAGAGTTCGAAAGGATTTTGCTGTTGTCTTGTGATATTGGGATTATTTAATTAATTCTCTTCAATTCATAAATACTTATAATAGCTGTTATTAAGAGTATAAGTTTTTCAACAATGTTAAATATAGGAATTTATTTTAACCTCACATATTTCTCTGCTGAATATTGTCGAATGAATATAGTCGAAAAGCTCGAACACTTATAACATGTAGGAAAAACGTGACATTTTCCATTCAAACCAATATAGCTCCTAGACGGTAGGTCCCAGCGTTAAATGTTATATTACAAATAATCTTTTCCATTAAATTTCTGATAGGGCAAATGTCATCAAATTTAGATCTGAGCAGGTATAATTAGGATAGGGATCTTTAACGAGTACTGACTAACGAAGGACGGAGCTAAGGATTTTTTACTCCCTTTAAAAAATCCTACAGCGATTTTAGGTTTAGTAGGTTGCTATGCTAACCACTACACCACAGGTGACCCCACTGAGCAACACTAACAGAGCTACAGCGTGTTAAAATGTTACAATTTTAGTGCGAAAATACATTATAAAAGAAAATGATATACCCCAGCGAAAATACTTATCTATGTCAACAAAAAGAAAGTTTCACTAAGACGTTTAAACTATTGTAATAATTTAGCAATCATAATGATTGCTGAAATTATATGAATATTATTATTATTTCCATATTTCGATTCCAACTTATCGTACTAAGTTTTAAGAACAAGTAAAATGAATTACATTGAATCAATAAATGACTATTCTTCTGCTTAGAGCCATCTACTGTTAGACATGACATCAACAACAGGCGTGACCCCTAGGTCTTCTCAGTTAAGATGCCTCTTTTATTGCTCGACAAGGAAAACCTTTCTATTTAAAATAAAATTTTAAAGTTATTTCTTCATCCAACATCCACAGAAATATATATATATATATATATATATATATATATATATATATATATATATATATATATATTTTATTTTTTGAAGAGAAAAGATTTGACCCGGTCGGGATTCGAACCCGAATTTCCACTCTAGTGTGGCGCCGGGTCAAATCTCAAATGTCAAAAGGTCAAATCCGGGTCAAATGTCGAATCCCGACCGGGTCAAATCTTTTCTCTTCAAAAAAAAAATAATATATTTAATAATAATGAGTAATATCAAGAAAAAAATTACATATATATATATATATATATATATATATATATATGTACAATTTACGCTGCAACAAGGAAACGTACCCTCGAATTTTATACAACGTACAGTAGATATATTTTTAAAAAAAAAATTATCTAATTAATTGTTTCTTTCTTTTTTTGGATCCGATATCAACGATGAACGTCATGTTATAAATCGTGATAACTGTTCTTTCGTTATTGTTAATATTAGATTCTAAGATGTTTCTATATGCAACTTTTTTTTTTCCTCTCCAATGTTATATTTTAATACTATTTATACAATGGAAGTAAAATAAAATTAATGTTGAAGCATTCATTTATATAAAAAAGACCAACTATTTTTGAAGTAAAAAAAATTAAAAATATTGAAACCTCATTTATTAATAAAACAAAAGAAAACTTTAAATTATTTAATAATATATCAGGTAAATGCTTTGTTGTTAAATGGCTTATATTAACCTGTTTTGTAACAGAGGATTGAGATATTTAAATCAGATTTTGTATTTGCAATTACAAATTTAAAATAATTTTGTATCATTTTTGAACTAGTTTTGTCACAAAGAGGAAGAGTTTCGTCCTATCATCAAATCTTTAAACAGGCCCAATTAAACATGGGTGTGGGCGTCTTGGGGGGAGTCCCCAGTTTCATGACAATGCCTCGTCAGTCTTAGTAAGAGGAATTAAAAAAAAAAAAAATTATATACAATTATAACTTTTTTTTTACATATATTTCAATAATTATGCTTCTTAATCGTCAATTTTAAATAAAGGCTTGTGTTTTATGTTTAATATATCGGGGGTTGTCGTGAAGAAGTGGATAAATTACTTCAAATTTAACCTTCATAGCAGGATTTTTAATATCTGCGTTATAAAAATTTGATTGTTTTGATTCTTAATAAAGCCTAAAAGTATATATTTTGGTGCAAATAGTATTTTTAAAGTAATTACAGGATTTAGGAAAATGATCCAAAATGCCCAACTGGAAATCCTCTTCTTCACAAAAGCCGTGGGTATTACATCATTTTTATGATTGAATATTTCTTTATTAAAATTTTTGTAAATGAACTCTTTAATGACAAAAAAAAAAAAAAAAAAAAAAAAAAAAAAAAAAAAAAAAAAAAAAAAAAAAAAAAAAAAAAAAAAAAAAAAAAAAAAAAAAAAAAAAAAAAAAAAAAAAACTGAATCCATAAGTGCATCGCTTATTAAAATCGACCTTGCTCATTAAAATAAAAATTATTTGAAGAAAATATTTTCATATTTACATTTTATGGTTTCATTTTTATATATCTGAACAGGTTTTACGAAATTTTTAATAAACTAATGAATAAAGCATAAAATTAATATTATCAAGAAGCATGACGTGAAAAAGTTGTGTTTCTTGAACTCAACTGAAAAACTCAGGTGCCCCAGAACGCGTCTCAGTTAAACAAAGGTTTTGGCATCTACAAAGAGAGTAATTGAAAACAAAAGAATGTCTCATTCTAACAAAGGATTTTGTAAATGAGAAGACATCGTGTTTCAATAATTTGACAATCGTCATAGACATTGCTGGAATATTAACATAGATCAAACATAATATAGTTGGGTATTCAGTTACTTATAATATAATCCAATTTCTTGGAATATTAAAGGAATAGTTTCATTTTTGATTAATTATATAATTAAAATAATTGTAAAAAAAAAAATATATATATGTGATTACCCAGATTCTTCATCGAGGGCCGGGTACAGGATGTCGCTAGGCATCTCTAGGGCAGTGGCAGGACCAGACTCACTACACTAACACACACACACAATTGTACACGACGGACTCCTTAATGCCGACCAATTGAAACTACTCAGTGGGACCGCTCTACTAGCCGCTCAGCAAACATAGGCCGAGGAACTGAAACGATATCTCGGCGAGAGATAGCAGATATCAGAGCTGAGAACTAAGAACTGAGAACCACTGACGAACTGAGAATACAAGCACTACCAGTAGGGCACTGGAGTCCACGGGGTCCTGGAATTCGTAGGGAGGGGAGGGCAAGGGCCCCAGCAGGTATACACTACACCCAGCCTCTTTTTTTTTTTTTTTCCTCCAGGCTAGCTTTTTGTTCTTGTTGTTGACTAACTCGAGTAACACACGCTCTCTAGGGGCGTTAGATAAAAGTGGATGCCGGATGGTGATTGCCTTAGATAGGATGCGGTCACGTTTTAAGGGCACCGCACTCTGCCTTCACGACCGGGCTATCTGGATAGTTTGGAACGTACGAGGGTAGGGGAGGCTCGGCTGATACGGACGTACCTTGAAATACTCAAAACCGGTTGAACGAAGGTGTTTTCCTAGAGAAAGGACACTTACAGAAACCGAAACTGTATAGCTTCTTAAATGAGCTGCACCCAACAAATCAGTTGGCATATAAAACTGAAGAATGGTTTTCGTCCAGCTGTTTGATACAATAACCTGTTTATCTCATAATCCATTATATGTTATCTCATAAGTGGATCACTGTTTGGCTTTTGTTTTTTTGCGAATAAAATCATGGTCATCAATTTTCATTCGGCCTTTATATTAAATGAATAAACACCCTAACAAAAAAAAAAATTAATAAAAAAACATGAGTCAAAAGTTTAAGATTTATTTAAATTTCATAAAAGAGTAGAGGAAGTCCACGACTTAATCGATATTTTTCCATCGTTACCCAGATCTGTTGATATGTTTGGAAGTATTCCCGATTTATTTAAATTTATTATATAAAAGGTAATACCTTAAATATAGGGCTATTTAATATAAAAACAAATATGTGAAGGTTTCTGCGTCACGAAAGGATCAAAAAATCTTCTCTGAGGCTAGTTCTGCTGGAACTATTCCACGATCTTACGTCCTTTATGGTATTTCAAGTTTACTTGCTTTGATCCCACAAAGACTGTCTTTTTTGGAATATCTTCTCTCTTGGTGGGCGTGCGAGTTGTGTTACCGCTAAGAAGTTCTTTTGAGAAAACAACTGTGATCAGCGTAAACTCAACTTTACATAATCCCCCTCCCCCTCCCCATACATCAGATTATCATTGTGTGTGTGTATTTTTAAATCTTAGGCTTCAAACAGAACATAAAAACAACGAACAATACATAAATGTGTAGATCTAAACATTCCTTATTTATTACTTTCTCTACCTTTTTCTATCTTAGTTAGTTTATGAAGTGCATATCAGATATTTTAAGTATGACATGACATAGGAAAGGTCTAGTGATGTGATAAATGAGATGAGGGGAGAACTCTATTCTACAGAAACTTACAACTAAATTTAAGCAAAGTATATACAGATATTTACAATATTTACAGGGTCATGTTTCTCCGGTTTAATGGTCCCTATGGGTAAGAGGGAGTGTGGCTATGAGGAAGTTGTTTGAAAGATGGTAGGAGGTTATAGAACTTGACTTATCTGCGTGTGAAAATAACCTGGCGATGTCAAGCATATATCGGTTAAAATCTTCTTTTTATTTTTATTTTTTTTGATATCAGTTTATTGAAATTTACAACTGTACAAAATATATACAAGTAAATTTGTTAAAAGTGTATACATTAAGATCTTTATGGATAAGTTTATTTGTAACAAAGTAAGAAGCATTAAGGATTTTTCGAAGGATTTTGGATTGTAAGGATTGGATACGGGAAGAATTAGAGGGTTTAGTTGAGCCCCAAAGCTCACCTCCATATGTCCAAATAGTTCTGATAACTGTCATGTAAATGAGTCTTTTATCGGAAAAAGAAATTCGGAGTAAATCGGAAGGTTTGAACGTTTGTCTAATAAATGTTGAAGAAGTCAAAAACGACGAGCAGTTTCCTGTAGTTTTAGTCTTGTGTGTGGATTACACGTTAAACCTTTGTCCAGTTGGGGTCTAGATAGCGAATCTGTTCAACAGGGATCAGTGGGATATTATTGAAGGATACTGTAAGACAAGAAGTCGTAAGTTTACGACGAAGTGTGGAGGTTATTTGGTAGGATTTGCTTTTATTGATTTTAATTCTCCAATTTCGACACCATTCTTGAAGGTCGATGACATGAGATTGGAGTAGGTTAAAATCAAGATTAAAAAACTCAATTTCTCCCTGACTAGGAAAAATAATAGATCATGTATATATGTCTATCTAAAGTCTACTATTTTTATACCTACTGCTTCTGATAACAGAACTAGAGAGTGACAAAATGTTAGGTTTTGAGTGTAAAAAAAACGTTACGTAAAAAAAACCCCAGTCAAAAGTTATGTCCATGTCAAAAACTGAAAGAAGAATATATGAATACACAAAATGAACAAAAGTTAATTTAAAAAGAGATATCTGGACCAGGAATATTTATACTGACATAAAGGGTTGCAAAACAACATGGAAGAAGATATTGTTTTTGATAATGATTCACTAATCAAAAAGTAATAGTCTTGTAAAATCAAAATATATCGAGAGGACAATTGTGTCAACGATATAGTATTTTCCATACGAAACCACCTGTTTCAATGTTATTGGATCAAGAATGTGTAGATGGAGCAAGTTAAATGCTATTATTTTTACGTCCACACATTTTTCTCTTTAATCCGAAACGTAATTAATAATGTTAAACAGTTTTATTTTATTTTATCACCGCTTAAGAGTGTATACAAAAAAATTTTATTAAAAATAACCCACACCCATCGAAGTATTATATCAGTAAGACTGTTCAACCGATGATGATACACTGATAACTGAAGGTTATTACGAAGAAAATATGACGCTCTTGAAGAGGAACTACATTCATTGTTTGCGGATTAATTTGTTTTTGGCGATAAGCTACAGTTATTGTTTGAGAATTGTTGTTTTAGTTATAAATTATTTCTCCTAAAAGTTTTTAGATCAATTTACTAGCTCTATAGGGTAAATTAGTCGTACTTAACTATGGTCAGGTTTATTTGATTTATCTAAAACATTCTTTTGTATAAATGGCCGTTCGCATTGAGAGAATAGCTCTTAATTTACTTAATCTTCATTTAAAATTTTAAGGAGTGGTGGCTCTAAGTGGATAAATTTTAAAATACATCTTTTCTTATTTTAACAATGATTACGCATGTGTGAAACTTTAATATACAAATTTAAAGTACGTTATATATAATAGATATTGTAAAATAATAATAAAAATGTCAGGTCAAAGGCAATAGTTTTCAGTTGGAAGCCATCCAAAGGCGATTTCTGCCAAAACCCCCGACCCGATCAAATAACAGTACTGTCTCAAGGAACACAGACTAAGAGGCCTTCTAATAAATACATTCAACCTCATATTTATCCTAAAAAGAGAAAAGCCAAAATGGAACTATATTTAAATTTCGATCATTTTTCATTTAATTGTTAGTTATTCCTTTAATTTTTTCATGTAATTTTTATTTTAGTTATATTTTCAGTAACTAAAACGTTTTGTAACCTTCCCACTCGATTCTTGATAATCCTAAACTTCTGAAAAGAAGATGGCTCGGGGACCTTCTAATATAGATATTTAGTAAAGGGCTACAATTAAGTTTTTGACATGGATAAGTATTTTGGAAATGTCTATACTTTTTTGCTGTAACATTTTATTCACATTCAAAAATGTAACATTTTGACACCCTCTAACCTTGTTGGTGTTACTTTGATCGAAAATTTGACAATTTCTTAGTCAGCAATTAAAAAGAATTTTTTGTTATATAACATTTGTCACTAGGACCTAGCGTTTAGGAGCTAAATTGCTTTGAATAAAAAAAATCATGTTTGCTTACATTTTTTAAATATCGGGGCTTCTTATGTTCAGAGTGGTGAGTGGGGAATCAAACCTCTAAGAAATAAAGAAACTTCTAGCCGAAAATGAAAAAAATCAATTGGGTGAATTTTATTTCTCCTGTCAGTGTACATAAAGCACTCAGTAAATTATAGTAATTAAAAGACTAGTTTTGAAATGAATAGTGAATATTATTACATTACAAATGCACAATATATAGTCCAGTCAATAAACATTGTAGAATGCATGGGGTATGCGATCATTTTTGACTTCATAGCTTCGTTAGGAATAGTTAGAAGGTAAACATACTAAAAGTCACCGTATTTAAAATTAATACTATATAAATTCGTCGTAATTCCAACCGTTTTCGAAATATTTGCTATTGAAAATCGGTGATTTTCGGGAAAAAACAAATGTTACCTCACTTTTTGTCAAACCTTTGCTTCTAGTACCTTCCACGATGGTTTCTCAGAAAAAAATGTCGGAATTAAAATTGTAGAGCATTAAATTTACTTTAATTGCATTTATACGTTTCTGGTATTTGAAGCAAATGTTTAACAGAAAATAAGGTAAACATTTTTTTTATTTCTAAAATTACCGATTTTTAATAACGTATATCTCGAAAACCGTTAGAATTTCGACAAATATGTATAAAAACAAATTTATAGAAAATTTAATTAGCTTTAATTTTAATTAGTAGCATATTTTTCTAGAGTCCACCGTTTTTGAGATATAATCGAAAAACACAAAATTGGGAATGATAATTATAAGAGTTAAAAATTAACGTGCAAGGAGAGCTATCATTAATCACAACTTTTAATGTAAGAATTTTTCTTTTCAATATAAATGTTTTTTAGCTGGGTGTCTATGCTCTTTTGGTGCAACATTTCTTTCACATGCAAAAATATAAAATTTGTACACGCCCTAGTTCCGTTGGCGTTGCTGGAATCGAAAATTTGACAATTCTTAGTCAGAAATTAAATGAACAATTTATGTTGTTTAACACTTGTCGCTAGGACCTTCCATTTAGAAACTATATTGATTTGAATGAAAAAAGATAATTTCATACAGAAATATTTCTAAAAGATATTACACAGCATAATAATATTCCAACGTCTCCAAGATTCCATTTTACTGAGTGATGTATCCGTTTCTCTCGGAACGGAGAGGGAATGTGAATCACCTAGTCTCCAGGTAGAACCCAAATAATCGGTTACAGACCTAATGATTTAGCTGTTGATTGCAAACGTGAAACTCCTGATCTTTTAATTTTTTATTTCTTGTTGGGATTGAAAACTTTAATTATTTTTTCCTAAATAGGTCAATTTAGGGAAATTTTCGCTTAAAAGCAAAACCATGGTACAAATGCAATAGCTGATCTTAGTAAAGCTGACAGTTGAAATTTCCGTGCATTAAGCACATGTTTGTTATCCCTCTTCAGCAAGTTATTATTAAATGCGAACCGATCTAAATAGATTGATTATATTCTTGCTTACATAGAAAATGAAATAAACATGTTAACTTAGAAACATTGACTTAATGACTTAAGAGACTTCTTTGGGAGGTCTTGTGGTCAGCACTGTCTGCCTAATTTGCCTGATTTTCGAAACCACTCCACCTCTTAGGACTATTTAGTTCCAATTTGTCTTTGTACTTCTGCACAGTTGTTCATCCAATCCGTGGAATTGTCACAGAACCCTCCACTTGTCTACCTGCTGAACCCAATACCCAGGTAGTCATGTTCTAAGAAGATGGGGGCAAAGGTCAGAAAATTATATGATGGACAGAAACCAAGGATGGTCAGGCTTTTCGGTAAAACCGTGGTGGGGATTGGATGGCAGGGTTTATGGGCTTAAAAGGTGGGGATAATGAAAAAACCTTTTAGCCTAGTCAAGGAAGAGGCGCCTGAGTGAATGCTGTGAAACTACTCTTGTGAAACAATTAAAAGGATTGATCAAAATGAAAAAAAAAAAAAAAAAAAAAAAAAAAAATTCAATTTCACAAAGAAATGGTTGTAAACACTTTGTCCTACCAGACCATTGTTGTTTGAACCTACGATAGTATTGGAAATGTTGATATTTCCTTTGATCCTATGCCGTCTAGGGATTTCGCGTCTTTTCAACCTTCTTCTTTTTACCCGAACCTAGCATAATCTTGACTGTGGATTCCTATGGCAAAACGTAAGATAGAAAAATGAGTTTTATATCTCAGGAATACGCGCGGCAGGAAGGGAAAGAAGGAAACTGCCTATTTAAACTCATTCAATTGAAAAATTCAATAACTTTATGTACTCATCACTTTTATATGAAATCTGTAAAAGTACGAAAGCTTTTTGATTTGGATATTAAAAAAGTAAATAATTTTAATGAATACAGCTCATAATATAATTATTCCTTTTTAAGAATAAGCAACATTTATACAGGTTAAGATGACAAACCAGAAATTTGAAACTAAACAGAAATAACTATAGTCAAAAGGCGTTTGAAAAGAAAATGGATCCCAGATCGCTCTGTATAATATAGAACTTTTAGTTAAGATTGCTAATATCGGATAGATCGTTTACAATCAAGCCATTAACATATTAATTTATATTCAATATTATTTACTGAATGGATTATTTTATATAGTTATAAATAAATTGAAAAATAAAATAAAATAAATTCATAGACATACCATCCGTTACATAATCATTGAATTCGGTAAGCTTATATTCTCATGTTCTAATTCTTTATCTTATGAATTTGAAAGATAAAGAAATGCTAATTAGTGTTATTTTATTGATTTATTATCCTTACATCATTGATGTATCATTGCATTATTTTTTGATAAAATTATTGAGTTTTTTTAAAAACTAATAAGTAACTATATAAAAAAAACATACCAAAAAAAACAACAACAAACAAACAAAAATTACTCAATAATAAAAAAAAAAAAAAAAAAAAAACACTAAAAGAAATACTAAAACATTAATCCTACATTCGTCTAAAAGATTCTGGAAGTCTATTTGTTTAATAAATTGTAAGTCAGACAGGTATTTTCAAGTTTTAGTATAATTTTCTTTATTAGTCTTGCCCCGATGTTTCCTTGTCCTCGCATATAAATATAACACCAAAACAAATCTCTCTTTCAAAGTTATGATTTAATTTTTTATAACTTGCTATTCATTTTGGCTAAAATAAATTCATTAATCACTAATTAATATCATGGCTTTCATCTATTTAGACAATTTGGAGTTGAATCAAATTTCTATTCCATTATACAATTAATCCAACGTTTATCATTATCAGAAAATGCTAAAATTTTAAGGAATTTCTCGGGATCTTCGACTTTGGAATATTAATATGTTGCAATTTTAACAGAATTCACGATCTATACAAGCTTAGTTCCCTTTATTCAACAATAAAAGATAATATGGCTTTCTTTATTTTTGGATATAAATATATGAAAATTCATTCAACTGTGTGGCAAACATCATTTCAGATTAAATATTACAATGTTTATTTAAAAAAAAAAAGAAATATGTAATTTAGTGAGGAAGTTTCAGACAACCTATCACCTCAGATTCTACCTGTTAAAGTATGTACATAAATTTACATAACAAATAATTTCTTTGGCATGTTGTTCATTTGAACGGTCCATTAATACCGTTCAAGAAATTGTTAGAAATAACTCCAAGTGGAAAATAACAAATTTGGATATTTTTCCTATCGTAAACTTAAAATAAAGAAATCTAAATACTATATTCAAATTTTTTTTTTTAACAAAGAGAAAGAGTTATCTATTACAAAAATTCTAAAAATAATAGGGTGCATAAAAAAAATGACCGTTTCTTAAACAAATATTTGTATTATTATTTCTTTGATATAAAATAAAATTAATACTCAAAGTATAGTCCATTGTTATCTACCGTCATTGCCCATCTGCTAGCCAATTGCTCGATGCCACGCTGATACCATTCCTTGGGATAGCTGTCAATGAACTCTTGGACAGCATTTTCAACTTCAGCAAAATTATCAAATTTTTTCCCTTGAAGAAATTGGGCCATGGATCGAAACAAGTAGTAATCCAGGTCGGTACTATATGATTGATGAGGCAGGAGTTCAAACCCATGAAGTTCTGTAAACTTTTCTGGGAGGGACCAGTCTACAGGTCTTTTTCAACTTCCCATGGAGAGAAGATGGCGACTAACAGTGTCTTTCGACACAACACACTCCCTGGCAAGTTCGGGAGTACTTGTGGACGGATTTGACTCAACAGCTTCCTTTAGAACCTCATCAGTATCCATTAATGGCCACCCGGAGGCTTTCTACCTTTCCAACGTCGTATCTCCACTTCTATATTTTAATAAAGGACACCTCCCCTTTATATTTAATATTTTCACGAGTTCCTTCAGGGTCTGTGAAATTTTTTTTCCAGTAATGTCTTAAAATTACGACAATTTCGTAGAACACTGTCATGTTTCTTCTTCGAAATAAATAACTGAACTGAAGCTTTTTTTGAAGAAGTCCAGTGTTAGTAACAAGCTTAGACAATGTTCTAAAGGGATTATTAAGTATTGGTAAATAATAAATAGCATTAAGATATTTACAGACTTTTGAACTCTTGAATTTGATAAGACGGTCATTTATTTTTTTACGCCGTATTATTAATGATAACGAGGTTGAATAAATTGTTTCTATTGAAAAGAATAAATTTCCATTCAATTCTTTTGTTGAGAATCACACAGCAATAATAAAGCCGCTATTAAAAAATAAAAATATCATGCCGTTAAATTCTCACGTTTTATCTCAGTAATAGAATTAACCATGTATTTTATAATCTATACTATCCATCCCACTCAACACTGCCGGTGTTCCTCAAGATTATATTCTTAGCCCTTTCGCCTACTTGGTGGATATAGCTGACATTCAAACTCATCAAAGCACCGTCGTCACCACGCATGTTAACATATTTGTTATCAGTAAAGAATGACCCGTTCATAGCATTCTAATCACTTCCGTCTTGTACTAAAATCCTTCATGAATTATGTTGAAACAGAAGCATTAAAATAAATTCAAACCAACTCCTTAAAATTGTAAACCTATCACTTTCAGCCCCAAAGTATTCATAAATAATATTCCACTACTCCCAGATCCGCTTTACAGAATTCCATTTCGCAAGTGTCTTTGCTTGGAATTCATATACAATACCGAAAAGATAATAAAATTTTCGTTGTTCTCGACTACCTAAACATTTACTAAACAAACGCTCTAAGATAAATAGTAAAAAAAAAAAACTCAGTACTCTTTACACACGTATTTCTTTAAAAGTTTCGAATATCAATTAAAAAAAAAAAATTCTCAAGATTTTTCTAAGATTTTTATTTTTAGCTATCGGTGAAGTAGTATATAAAAATCATAACAAAATAGATGGAAAGATGGAATTGGCGAATATAAATATTTGTTGAGCATAAGTAATTGTTTAAATGACTGTTTTCAAACAGAAAACGCTGTTTTACAGAAAATGCTGATGAAATGTATCTTTATAATTTTGCGTCAGAGAGGTTGGGCAATTTGTATGATAAAAGCGATTATATCTCCAACAGTTATTAAGCTTTCTGTAGTAGTTCCAAGAAACTCGCGAAATATTTGTAAACCTTATATTCTTAGTGAAATATATTGGAATCAATTTAGAACTGTATTTACAATAAAGAAATGATGAGGTTAGTTTAACCGAAGGATCCTTGCTGACAATTTGTTTTATGATACATTAATAAATTATTCAATTAAATAACCCGAGGTTTATTTCGAAATTTGTTATCTTTTGAAAAAAAAAATATATATGATATACATTTATTGAAATCTACAACTGTACAAAATATATACATCAAGTAAATGCATTGACAACGATAATAATAAATAACGTGTTAAAACTTGAAAAGAACTACTCATCAATAGCACTTTATTAAAAATTCTACACTAGAAGGTCTCTAGGCCATCTTCGTTGCAGACACCTCGGAGGATTATCAGGAATGGAATGGGAAGCAAATTGAGAAACTAAAGTATTTAAACGATTATGGAGCTTACTATGAAAGGATAGGTATCTGGTATGGGCTAAATCAGCAACATATGGAACATTAAGTTCTTTATGGATAAGTTAATTTATGACAAAGTAAGAAGCATTGAGGATTTATCGAAGGATTTTGGATTGTAAGGATTGAATACGAGATGAATTGGATGGTTTAGTGGACTCCGTACATCCAAATAGGTCTAATCACAGTCATGTAAATGAGTCTTTTTTAGTAAATCGGAAGGTTTGAAAGTTTGTCTATTAAATGTTGAAGAAGTCGAACTGTACTGTAGGTTTGAAAGTTTGTCTATTAAATGTTGAAGAAGTCGAAAACGACCAGCAGTTTCCTATCGTTTTTGTCTTGTAGGTGAATTCCATGTTAAACGTTTGTCCAGTTGGAGTCCTAGGTAGCGGATTTGTTCAACAGGGATCAGTGGGATATTATTTAAAGGATACTGTAGGACAAGAAGTCGTAAGTTTACGACGAAGGGCCATGGTTATTTGATAGGATTTGCTTCGATTGATTTTAATTCTCCAATTTCGACACCATTGTGACAAAGTAAGGAGCATTGAGGATTTTTCGAAGGATTTTAGATTGTAAGAATTGAATACGAGATGAATTGGATGGTTTAGTGGAGCCCCAAAGCTCAAAATCGCAGACATGTATATGAGTCTTTTGTAATTAATTGGGAGCTTTTAACATTTGTCTAGCAAATGTTGAAGTAGTCTGTAACGACGGGCAGTTTCTTGTCGTTTTAGGCTTTCTGAAAATATTAATTATTCTAGTAATCAATGCAAAAGCACTTAACAATTGGCCCTATGATTTATTGTCACAGATGATAATATTTCGGCTGGAGGTACTCATTAAGTAACAAAATGAAATATTTTCAGGAGAGCTAATCAACGGGAATTTGCTGATTTAAAATTTCTCAGTGAATAGAAATATATATAGTGAATTTTTTCATCCTCTAATGTCCATATAGAGCAGTTATATTCACTTAGTGAATTTTTATGCTTATAGGAATACATGATATCAACACTCAATGACTTTTGCCTCTGGACGGACGATTTTTTAATTCTAACTTTACAGTTTTCGCTACATTTTTTCGTTGCAATATGATTAGCTTGACCCGGTACCTCACTGAGTAAGATATGCCAAGTTTACAATTTTAAACGTTTATAGGCCCAGACAAATATTTCCTACAGTTCCATTTTTGATTTGTTCCACTAGGAACAGAAAAAATCGATTAGTCAAAGAGAAAACCTATTTGCCTGATTATTAAGCTGACAATATTATCTCCCTTTCCTTCTATACCCCCTTGGTACAGGAATTGCTGTGTTCAGGAAGCCCTTCTGCTTTAATCCCTTAGTTCAGTATCAATATGTTTGATTTATTTTCTTACGTTTTTTAAATTAGTATACATAATCATTGTAATAAATAGATGATGTTTCGATTTTTTTTAGAACTGATGATAGCTGTTTAAAATTTTAAACAAGTCTTCGAATATGGTATATACCAATAGAGCTGGCACAGAAAATAACAATCAATTCCTAAAGAAGAATGAGCTTAATGAGCTTAGTGCTTGTGTTGAAGGACCTTTTTAAGGTCTAAAAAAAGGTCTTTTTAACACATTCTTTACAATGTGCTCTTTAGTGAACAGTTAAGTTTTCAAATGCTTTCATCTTCAATTAATGCCATTGATACCTTCTGCAGTTTCAGATTAGGCTGAATGATATTCAACGATTAATAATATGACTAACGTATCCTCGTGCGGATTTCATTACCGCGTAGGAGAGCGTTCCACGGTTAGCGAATTTGGAAATGGTCTGTGTGGAAGTTCCTAGAGAGTAAGTTCGATAGACCTACTGACTAAAAAATGAGGACGGCCTCCATGCTTGCTGGAGGGTGTGTAGTAGATTTGAACACCCTACTCACATATTTTTTGTTTAAAACGTGGATCTCTCTAAGGTAAAATGCTTAGGAGATAAACTAGTCCCCCGTTCGGATCTCTGGGTGGGGAATGCTTCAGAGGATTCATGGCCCAAGTTGAAGATTAGGGATTTAAGTATCGGGATTATGTTCGTAGCCTTTATACAGCATTTTTTTTTTCAATTATTTATTGATATCTACAACTTATACATTATATACAACAAGTACATTTCAAGAAAATTATTACAATGACATGTTAATGACATCTAAAGAACTACTCACTTAGCACTTCAATAGTTCTACATTAGGTCTCTTGGTCATCTTTTTTTCAGACCGCCCGGAGGATAATCGGGAATGGAGTGTGAGGCTAGTTAGGATACTTGTGGATTCGAGTGGATAAGGGGTTTAATATGAAAGGATAGGTATCTGATTTGAGCCAAATCAACAACATATGGAACATTAAGATCTATATGAATAAGTTTTGTTCGTGACATAATAAAGAACTTTGAGGATTTTACGAAGGAGTTTGGATTGTAAGGGTTGGATACTACAAGAATTGGAAGGTTTGATGTAGCTCCAAAGCTCAATTCCGTACGTCACAATGGGTCTATTTACTGTAATGTGGATAAGTCTTTTGTGATTCATTGGGACTTGTCCAGTAAAGATTGGAGTGGTCGGAAACAACGAGCAGTTTCCTGTATTTTAACTCTGGTATATTAGGTGAGTTCACATCGGAAGAAAGAAATTATACTTATTCCGATTCGCAAAAAGAGGATGAGAATAGAGTGAAGTAACTATCATGGTATCTCACTCTTCCTACGTTTTTAATATATTAACATACATTAATATTAACTAACAAAATTTCTGAGTTGGAGGAGGAAATAATCGGAGACCATCAATGTGGTTTTACCCAGAATCGTTCAACTATCGACCATATTGTAGATTTCCAAATGCTTACGACTCGATTAAAAGCCAAAGACTGTTTCATATGTTGATTGACTGTTGTCAGGAGATTGGTGGTCCGTTTCGCTAACCCAGTTTAATTATTTATTATTTTAAAAATGACTTTTATCTTTAAGAATTTTTTTTTTATTTGAAAATTCCACCACATAAAAAAAATATTCACCCTCATCGTGAACTAGTCATTAAGCAGTAGTAATTGTTAATTGCTACTTTTACTCGTTTTTAAATATTAGAAATAAACTTTATAACTGCTAACTGAAATTAACAATTCCCCCATATTAAGTGTAAATTCTAAATTTTATGTACTGAAAAACCTTTCTAAGTAACGCCTTTATTAGCAATAATGTTTTTTAGAATGTTCACCTTTTATTACCCACAATAATAACCGTAGTTACAAGTAAACGATTCTTGAGTTAAATTGCTGGAGTCTTTCAGGCAGTGCCGTCGAAATGGATAATGTTTTATAGATCATTAACAGTAACCACCTATTATCTCTTATTTTGTGAAAGTTGTTTCTAAATAGAAATCGCTTTTATTTATAACTACATTTTTGCTTTTTTTTTTTTTAGCCTTAACGTTTTTGTACTCCAACTAGGGAAGAAAGGACGTGTTAGCCCAAAGGTTACCAACATATTCTAGCCCGAGTTTTATTTAATTTTTAATGTTAAGGAAACCAGAGTTTAAACGTTTGGATCCAAAATCGGTAACTATGTATTTCGAAGCATCTATTTAATACTTTCTCAAAAATATATATATGTTTGTTTATTTGTTTTTTTCGCGATATAGTTCAGGGTGGACCTTGACCTCTCCCACAATTCTGTTTCATTCGCTCCTATCCAGAGCTCAATTCCTCCAGTCGGTAGCCCCAAGTATTTTCAGGTCCTCCTCAGCATCCTTTTGCCAGGATTTTCTAGGGCGTCCTCTCTTTCTTTTTCCTGAGAAGCTATCTCCCATATCCTCTTTACGATTCTGTCACTGGTCAGTGACACAGTGACTACAGTGAAAAAAAAGGTTACAATAAAATTATATAAGTTATACAAGTTATTTCAAAACTTAAAGTTAGCTACAATACAAGTATATAACAACATGCGTAGAATAATTAAATACATATAATTACTAAATATAGAGGAACAAAAAACTACTTACAATGTTACTGGTGGATATGGTAACGACTACTGAATTATAACAATATTAGTGTTATTGGGCAATCAGTTAAATAATCAGGTAAACAGATAATCCCTTAGGTTTTCCCTATAACTAGTCGTTCTTATGAGTCCCTATTGGAAACAAATTTAAAATGGATCTATTGGAATTCTTAATTTATTTATTTACTGTATAACATCTTAATATATATAAATTACGTGTCGCCGCCTAGGGGCCGGCTAACACCTAAACTACTGAACCGATTTTAATCAAATTTGCATACCGTGTGCAGTTTGATCCAACAAAAAAGATAGGATACCTTATATCTTAATTTATAGTCGCAATATTATTTGTATATTATCTGTAAGTCACAATTATCTGTTAGCTCTATACGATTCTAACATATGGCGGTATAAGGTTATACTATTATATAAAAGGACAAGCAATTTTTCGTTTGTGTTCACTAACCGCCAAAAACTACTGAACCAATCTCTACCAAATTTTGACAACATCATCTTTATAGAATGGTTTAGAAATAATAAAATCTAATGATTTTCAACTAATTCTTTATTGAAAAATGAATAATAAGTGGATAACAGTGAAGTTCAAAAATGGCGGCAATTGCCATCTACATGAAAGGTTAAAAGGTACAGTGTTACATAGAGGTGAACATTGATAATAAAATTTACTTATTTTCAATTAAATTGTTATAAAAACAGCTATATAGAGTGAAATATACCAAATTTTAACTACATCATGTTCATAGTTCTTGGTTTAGCAACAATAAAATTTAAATGTACAATGTTGAGTGTTAGAAACGGGTTTTGCCTCACTACCACATACTTTTATGGTTAGAAATTAAAATCCAACCAGATCAAATCAATAAAATTATTTCTGTCGAATGAAAATTATTAAAAATCAAAATGCCGATCCTCAGCTGTTTAATATTGTGTGTAAAAATATGAACTTTGAACCTTTAGTTGTAAGCACTGATAATGCAGTTTCTTAATAGTCTCTGTAAAAAGCGATAAATATGTGGTGTGTAGTAAAGTGAGCGCCATTTAAGAGAGATTACAATGATCCGGTGTTAAATATGGCTAGAAATTGATAATAAAATTACTTAATTCAATTAAATTGTTATCCAAAAAGCTATAAATATGTGGCAAGCGACAATAGCGTTTTAGTAAAACTAATGAACCTATCTGAACCAAATTTTAACTACATCATCTTCATAGTTCTTGAAAAATTTACAATCAGAAAGTTTACAATAATAATAATTTATACTATTATATAAAAGGACAAGCCATTTTACGTTTGTGATCACCAACCACGAATACTATTGAACCAATCCGTACTAAATATCAACTATATCATATTCATAGTCACAAGAAGGTTTAGCAGTATTAAAATCTAAAGATTTTTAATTTATTTTTTATTAAAAAAAGAAAAGATATGGGCAACAGTGAAGTTTGAAAATTGACCGATAGGTGGCGAGTGCCATTCTACGAGTCAAGAGAGAGAGGTTACAAAAGAGCTTGAAATTGATGATAAAATTTACTTATTAAACTATAAAGAAAATTATTAAAAACGATTTAAATATGGTGTGCGATATGTGGATCCCAGTGAAGCTTGAAAATCGACCGATTGTGTATAGCGCCATTCCACAATAGAGTTAACAATGGTAAACTGAACCTATCTGTACCGACATCTAAATAAATAACTTTTTTAATTCTAGGAAGGTTTTGCAATGGTAAATATACTTTTTATAGTTCGAAATCAACATCCAACCAGATGAAATCAATAAAGTTATTTCTTCCGAATACAAATTATTACTAAATCAAAATGTCGATCCTTTGCTTTTTTATATTGTGTGTAAAAATATGATCCTTCTGCTCCTCCTTATAATCCTCCTCCTTCTGCCGTAAGCACTGATAATGCAGTTTATTTTCCGCAATACTTTCTTAATAGTCTTTATCCATCTTGATTACCAATTCATACATTAAAATAAAAAATTTTATGTCTAATGGTGCTTTTACGTAATCTTCAACCGCCTAATCTGTGCGATTATAACTAGATTAATACTTGCAGCTATGCGTGAAAAAATCATTGAAGAAATAATTTGCTGAACCACATGCTAAAATACAAGAATCTTTTCTAAATAAAACTTTAACTTTTAGTTGAAATTCACTTTACTTATGAGGGCGGGCGAAGCCGCGACGGGGATGCTAGTAACTACATAAATTTCTCTACAAATATAAACAGCTCCTGCAAAAAAATCACCGTTTCTTAATTGATATTAATCATAATTGATATTAATTAATTGATTTTAATTGATATTAATCATTAGACCTATAGCTATACTATTATATTTTATATATACAGGGTGAGTATCTCTTAGTATAAAAAAAAAAATTGGGTTAAACTAGATCAAAAATGTAGCTAAATGCCGCAAATCTCACCTTTCTATTCCAATCCGTTGCAGATATACGATAAATCGAAGACTTTTTTGAGGAAATCACGTGTGTTTTTTTTTTTTTTCCCATAAAAACTGTAATATCTCCATTTTGTCTAAATATTTTTCAAATTTTGGCCACATTTTCAGATTTAGCATTAAATTCCCTATAAGAACAGAGTACACGTAACCTTGAATTTTACAAACTTGGTATCTAAAGAACAGCTTGATCTTCACCTTATTTGGGGAAGTCACAATGTCTTATTTACTTCAACGCTCACCGTTTTTCGTAAAAACTATCCACAAAACGTCAAATCTCACAAAAACTTGCAAATTTAATCAGCTTTCGAATGATATGTTAAACGTAATGATTTTGTTTCAATTTCATGGAGATATTTAATTTTGAAACCGAAAAAACATGGTGTTCTCATTTTGTATACAAATCAGTTACTTGGGTAAATAAAACATTATGACAATCCCTTAATGGAAATGTGCATTTTAAACATAATAAACTCTTCATTGGAATAAAAAGCAAAGGAAAAAATGATTGTTTAATAGAAAATAAAGGAAAACTGTCAATAAAGCGACACTACATCAGAGGATCTCATGTTAATACATTTATTTATTTATTATGTGATTTATGGCTAGGTGAGTCTCATTTTTACAGGGGAAGGCATTTCGACCATTCATAATAACGATATACATGGATTGGTAGAAATGCCATCCCCTGTAAAAACAGACTCATCTGCCCATACTTCAAAAAGTAGTATTCTTAGACACAACCTGCATTCAGTAGCTAACGGCAAAACTAAGGTCTATGTTCATTATCACTGGGTTTTAAACATTACATTGAAAATCTAATAAAATAAATCCTAAATAATAATAATAAATAAATAAATGTAATAACATGAGATCCTCTGATGTAGTGTCGCTTTATTGACAGTTTTCCTTTATTTTCTATTAAACAATCATTTTTTCCCTTGCTTTTTATTCCAATGAAGAGTTTATTATGTTTAAAATGCACATTTCCATTAAGGGATTGTCATAATGTTTTATTTACCCAAGTAACTGATTTGTATGCCAAATGAGAACACCTTGTTTTTTCGGTTTCAAAAGTAAATTTCTCAGTGAAATTGAAACAAAATCAATACGTTTAACATATCATTCGAAAGCTAATTAAATTTGCAAGTTTTTGTGAAATTTGTCGTTTTGTGGATAGTTTTTACGAAAAACGGTGAGCGTTGAAGTAAATAAGACATTGTGACTTCCCCAAATAAGGTGAAGATCAAGCTGTTCTTTAGATACCAAGTTTGTAAAATTCAAGGTTACGTGTACTCTGTTCTTATAGGGAATTTAATGCTAAATCTGAAAATGTGGCCAAAATTTGAAAAATATTTAGACAAAATGGAGATATTACAGTTTTTATGGGAAAAAACGTGATTTCCTCAAAAAAGTCTTCGATTTATCGTATATATGCAACGGATTGGAATAGAAAGGTGAGATTTGCGGCATTTAGCTACATTTTTGATCTAGTTTAACCCAATTTTTTTTTTTTACACTAAGAGATACTCACCCTGTATACATATATTGATATATTACACTATTATATACTGATAAATGGCAACTATAAGATCTTTGTTTATAATCCTAACACATTAAATTTGATGTCGATTTCAAGTGAGTGTTAACATCGAAGCTAGAGCTGCTAATGTTATTATTGTATTGACATTATTACACTACTGACGGATCACAGCGGATACTTCACTAACCTACGTAACCTATCATGTTGGAAAATCCGCTTCAAAACCCCTTTTATGATAACCTTTTTAGAATAATTATTAGTTATAACAACTTATTCCCGGTTAACACAAATATATCTTTAATTATTTGATGATATCTGGAAAGGAGTTGGTTAAAAAGGGATCTGGTTTTACGGAAATTTACTGGTATTGATGGAAGCAAGGGAATAATAATTTTAACTTAGTGAAGTATATAATAAAATTAGTGGTGTTTTATCAATGGAAAAAATCATTGTATTTATAGAATATAACGCATTAATAGTAGTAGCATATCAGTTATTATAAACACAACGAAAAATCAATAGCTAAGCAAACAAAGTTTATACATAAATAAAAAACTTTGTTACAGAAGAATACCAGAAATAACCCATTATTCTGAATTGTTATAAGTGTATGTCCATTATCATTTCCTAGGATTAGGTAAAAAATACTGTTGTTTATTTTTTCATGATAAATAATAAATAATTTAAATAAACCCAAAACAAAAAAAAGTAAAAAAAAAAAGAAGGAAGAATGAAAAAAATGCTTACAAGACCAATAAGGTTGAATTCAATAATAAATGAAGAGTTCTTCGTCTTGTTTCTCTATCTCGTACTTCTTTTTTTTTTCACAACGAATCAACAGTAATGAAGAAAATACCGGCCAAGGCAGACAGTACTAGACCACGAAATATATTAAACCACCAAAAGGCTTATGATGTAACCATTTTGCTTCAGTGGTGGGGAAACCAAGGCAAATTTTCTCAACGTCTTGAAATTGCGACAAGGTGAAAATGTTTAGATAAACACAAAAGATCTGAAATAACTTAAAATCCTTGTTTGTTAGGTAAAATGAATACAATTAAAAGATATAATATATTTATTTTTTTAATTAGAAATAAAATGATAAAACTAAGAAAAATGAGATAGTCTAAGGTTTTTTAATTCATCTTAATTGTTTAATTTAAAACATTGAAACTATTTATTTGTTTTTTATTTTTTTAGGAATGATAAATTAATTTTCACTTTTATTGAAATTATTTTATTTGAAAACTAGTTTCGAATGTTACAACATTCATCATCAGTACTAAAACATACAAAATTTTCAAAACATCACCACTTAGTTACATAAATTATATAAATTAACGTTTTAAAAAAATTAAGACAAGAAATCAAATATATTGGTTTTACCTGAGGAGATAAAACGGACTTCTGAAAAATATCAAGAGTAGAAGGGAGGTAGAAAGGGCTCCCGGTAGGTTAAACTTTCGGGTTTTTTCTATGACTGGTTGCTGCTTTTAGTTATTGGAAACAAATTTAAAATGTGCCTGTTGAAAATATTTATCAGGCCATTAAACAAAACTCTGGATTGATTTTGAAAGATTTAATTATTTCTAATGATGAAAAATATTTAGTTTTAGGCTATTTTCTACTTTGTGTATGAGTTTCGCTTCCCAGCATTTATTGAATTTATGGTTATTTTGATTTAGATGGATAGCGAAGCTGGAATTTTTGGTCTTATCATTGTATTCTATTATATGTTCTTTTAATCTTTGATTTACTGACTAGTTTCCCCATGTATTTAGCTGCACTGTCATTACTTTTAGTTTTTATACACCTATATTTTGGAAAGGGTCTATTTTGTCTTTAGCTGTCCCCTTCGCAAAAAAGTCGAATATTAAACGCATTCAATCCTTCCAATCCAAAATCCTCCGAACTATAGTAAATGCTCCTTACTATGCTTCCAACAAAACCATACATAATGATCTGAATATACCATACGTCCTCGATCTTATACGCCTTAAATTTCCAAAATTCCATCGCAACCTTTCCTTTCTTCCTAACCCATTAGCTCAATCATTATTCACTTCCGCACTAAAACGGCAGTGGCCCCGAGATTTTTAGTAAAATTACTTATATTGGAGTTCTGGCAATGACCAATTTCTCTACTCATGCCCTGAGTGAATGTTATAGCGCTGTCACTTAGCCTCCACTGTGTTTTTTACACCAGTGATGCAGCTGAGAGAGAAGAGCTGGGATCTTTTTGTGCCCGGCTTGTCTCTTCATAAGTGGAGGGACGGGTCTGGTGGGGGGATCCCTAGGAGGAGTGTAAATTGTAAATAGAGTATAATTGTATTTTTACCTTTGTTTTATCTTTTATTATTATTATTGTTTACTTTTTTTTTTCTTTTTAAAGTTTTACTACTTCATTTTGTATATAGTATATTTTATGTTGTTTATGTAAAGCATAGTCCTTTTCTTTTTTCTTTTCTTTTTCTTACATTACTTATTTACTTTATTTTATTTTTTATTTTTTCTCATTGTACATAATGTGTGAATGTAATCATACGCCATCTATATTACTTATTGCCCACATTTGTGGCAGATTGTAATAATTACGCAATAAAAGGTATTAAAAAAAGCTGTCCCCTTCACCTAAAAACAAAATAACAATGGTTTATCTATTTTAAATAAATGATTCAAATCTAATTTTCCAACTTTGGTGGATATTGAGCCATAAAATGGGACCAAAATATATATTTATATTTTATTTTATTTATTTTTCATTGTTTTTATTTTTAACGCCCGTATTGAATTCAATAAAACACCTTGGAAATATGCATATATATATTTTGTAATGCATTTAAATATTTTTTAATTAAAAACTACAATTTCAACATAAAAGTTCTCTCTGCCATTAGATAAATTCTGGTAGGAAAATCATGAACTTTAGACATTGTCTGCACAATAAACAGAGCGACCTAGAATCAGTACTAAAAAATTCAAATAACAAATTAGAATATGAAAGCAAATAGGTTAAGATGGACAGGTTAGCTCCTAGCAATCCACCACCAAACAAATATGAATGCCAAAGGAGTTGGCAAACATGGCATAAGAAAAAAAAATGGACTAACCGTTCAAGGTAATCAAAGATCTATTAACAAATGGTAAAAAATCATTTAGGTATATACAGATGACTTTATGGCCTGGTTTTCAATAGGCTTTGGGTTTTAATAAAATAAAATAAAATTTGAGACATTATACCCGTCATTAGGTGTGCAAGAGTCAGCAAAAATATTGTTCCAAAGCTTCGGTTAATTCCATAACAGGGATTTTCTCGACTAAACATTTCATATCCAGTCTCTCGAATCTAAAATTCTTCTTAAAATTCATAGTGTTCCTTACTGTGTTACGAATAAACTAACACACAATGACTTTAACGTCCCTTATATAGCTTTGACGACACAAATACTTATCCTTTTTATGATAAGCTCAAAAACCATTCAAGCTCAGCAGTCTCTGAACTTGAATCTAATTTATTTCCCGATATAACAACGAAGCGTCCGAATAGTAGATGCCCTCGGGACCATCTAATATAGAATTTCAACTGAAATGCAAGCTTTGTAAGTCATTGGCAAGTCTTTGAATAAGTAATCATTCTCATTTACTGAATGTATTTCCTTAAACATTTTTTATTTCCTTATATTTATTTTCAAAAAATGATTTAAATAAATTACAGAAATTCATTATTTTTCGAAACCTAAATATGCCTATAGAAACACGTTATTATACCAAAAAAATAAATAAATTGGGCCTATTAGAATTACAATGATATAGAACCATTTAATCAAGTTTTGGAAAGTCCTACAAATAATTGAGAGTGAAAAAAACAGTGGAAGATCTATCGCAATGTTTTTGTAGGTGTGGCCTTGGGATTTGTTAATTGTAATAGCAAAATAATTTTGATGGGAAATTTCAATCGTTTGAGTTGAATTAGCAAATCAGTTAGGATGAGATGGATTCTTGAAATTAATGCGATATCTTCATTCACTGGTCCAATGAGAATTATAACCTCAATATTATTCTCACCATAACTGTAATTTTTATCCTAGTACTATTGCGCAGATTAGGTGGTTGAAGATCAAGTAAAAACATATTTTGACATCCAATTTTTAATTTTAATGTTTTAGTTGACCCAGATAGATAGAGAATGTTTACTGTTTATTACCGATATTTCGAATTTTTAAACTTCTTCACTGGGTAAAATTTTCAAATTTGACTATAAATAAGTAAATATCATCGTCTACTTTAAGCTCTACATTAAACTGTACCATTGTAACCTCGCTCGTAGAATGGCGCCTAATCCTATCGGTTTTCAAACTTCACTGAGATCCACCTATTTATCGCCTTTTAATAACAATTTAATTGAAAATCGGTATATTTTATTATTGCAAAACCTTCCTAGAACTGTGAAGATAATTTAGTTGATAGTAGAAATAAATAACAGAACATGTAGTAGTTAAATACTTTTATTACGGTAGAATTCATTAGAAAAACTTAATAGAAGAATAAATAATATATATTCATCTCTCAATAAAAAAAAAAATACATCCTTATAATAACGAAAATTATGATGAATCCAATCAAATAAACTTAAATCCAGTTTTAACTATTCGGTTAAAACTAATCTGTCGGTGAAATAGTTTATATAATACCTTATATATACAGAAGTTACAGTCTACATGTCGGAGCCAAACTGGTTGAGATGTTAACAGCACTCGTATCCTTTGTAAAACTGATGGCCTCTCTGGTAACGCTCCACTCGGAATATTCCTGATTCAAGGCAAACTTTCACTTTCAGTAATTGACCAATATTTCAATAACCGAATACTATGAACATCTTAGATATCATTGTTTTAGATAAAATGACAAATTCTATACTGAAAAAACGTTAAAATGTTAACAGGCCAAACCTATTAACAAGTACGTTGTGAAAGAAGGGGCGGTAGAGAGATTGTCACTTCCCCCCACACCAGAAATGTTTAAAAACTAATATTTATTATTATTATTATTATTTTTATATTAGTTGGGAAATTTAGAATTTAGTTTGGAAATGAAGCATTTTAATCATGTTAAAGCTAATACCAACAATTTCTAATAATTTAAGAACTTTGGAATTTCCAAAAAAAAAAAAAAAAAAAAAAGTGGGAAGCCATAAAAAATCGTCAGAAAATTTTAAAATAAATTTTCTATGGAATATTGCCTCGGGACCTTGTTATGTAAAACTTTTATTGCAGTCCCACTAATGTGTAGTTTCTTAACGCCAATGACGTGTTAAGTTCATAATAGTCCGCTCAAATGGTTTTAAAAAATAAGGCTTGAAGTGGAAAGTTTATGGGTAATTGTTTTTTATGGCTTACTTTATATTATTGGGAGGGCTGAACACGAATCTGAAGTTTTCCAACAAAATTTCCATCGGCAAATATGAGAAAAATTAGAAAAAAGTAAAAAAGCTTTAATTGTTTTCATTATTTTGCTTGTAACTTGCAAAGTAATCATTTTAAGCAAAATACGTTTCTATAATAAAATAAAGAAGAGAAAATGCCCTACAATTTATGTCCTTATGTTTTTTTTGTCAGACGTAAGGTATTCAAAAAAGAATTTGGCCAACTGGGGGCCAGTCCCACTTCTCTGCAAAAATATGTTTGTCATACTTTTTTTGTCAAAACTCCGAAAACTATTCGACAGATTAAAAATTACTTTTTTTCCTCTTAAAGATGATGAAATGTACTATTGTACTCTTTATATGAAGTTTTAATCGGGTCTCTTGAAATACACATGCCAAAACGCTAAAGAAATCCGTACTGTTGTAAAATCCTCGTTTTTTTGCACAATTGTCACTATAACTCCGAAACTCGATCGGAAATGTCTAGTCGGACGAATAGCTTCGGACGAATAGTGACTAATATGCAAAAAAACGTGGATTTTACAACAATACGGGCTGTTTAGCGTGCTTTTAAGGGAAATTATTAGAACTTCATATATAATTTAACCATTTTTAAGAGGAAAAAACGTAATTTTTAATCGGACAAATAGATTTGGAGTTATTGAAAAAAAAGTACGACAAACATATTTTTGGGGAGAAGTGGGACTGGCACCAGTTGGCCAAATTCCATGTAGATACCTTACGTCTGACAAAAAAAAACCTAAGGACATAAATTGTAGGTCATTTTCTCTACTTTATTTTATAATAGAAGAGTATTTTGCTTAAAATGATTACTTTGCAAGTTACAAGCAAAATAATGAAAAACATTAAAGCTTTTTTAATTTTTTCTAATTTTTCTCATATTTGCCGAAGGAAATTTTGTTGGAAAACTTCAGATTCGTGTTCAGCACCCCCAAAAATATAAAGTAAGCCATAAAAAACAATTACCCATTAAATTTCTAGTTCAAAATACCTTTTTACTGGATTATAATCCCAACTGTATATTTGGTAAATGATAGTCGTCAATAAAAACATTTTAAAATATTGTTCCTTAAAACAATGTTCGACGTTTCCTTTATTTTTTTAAAATAATGCTAATAATGACGATAATAAATAAGAAAAAAAAATTAACAAAAAATATTAGTATAATCATTATCGAACATCCATAGCAGAATCCATAGTCTCATTACATTCAAATATAAATTCAAAATATAAATATTTTTTAAATGTAAATAAGCTTATTTGAAAACTTTTTTATACGAAATAGAAAAATATAGGGATCATACTACTTTATTGAAGCTGACCAGTTTTCAATAAAGTATGAAGTGTACTTGTGTACTACAAATCAAAAAAGTTTTGCAGAAACCTTAAGTTATAGAAAATAAAACGGTGGCTTCACTGGAACTTAAAACTAATTTTATAAAATAAATGAAAATTTTATTTTTGCACTATTTTATATTTATATTATTTTAACGTAATTTATAAAAGATTCTATATATTTAAAGATGCTGAAGTAAATTCAATAAACAATCGGTAACTAAAAGTTGAATATGTTTTTAATGATTTGTTTCGCTTTTGAGTGAGTGTTATATTATATTAGGTTATAGTGACGAACAGTTTTATCCGTTTTAGGCAATTTGTTATTTAAATCCTGATGGATCCACGAAAAAAAATTTAACCTTTTGACTCTGTCTAGGATAGACAGGTAATCGAATATCCCGTCATTTCTTCCGTAGTTATAATACATACGGATGTTAAACCACAATAATCATACAAAAAATTAGCCTACTATATGTTTTTCCCGTACCTATTAGTATGTTTTAAAATTTGTATTTAGTATCATATATCGCATATCAGACTTAGAAGACAAGAAACTGTACTTCGTTTCTGACTGTTCCAACATTTACTAGAGAAGCGTTCAAAGCTCCCATTAATTTACAAAAGACTTATTTACTTGACAGTAATTAGACCCAGTTGGACAAACGGCGAGGACACACGCAAGGGGTAGATATAAACCTTATTATTTAAAAAATTCGTAAATTTATAATAATTGTTTTATTTTTTTGTTTTTTAAATACTGTTTGTTTTATTTAATTATTTTTCAATAATCCTGATAAGTTTCATATACCGTGGCCTAAGTATATAGGGGCGTAAATCCCTAGAAAAATAAAGAAACTTCTAGCTGAGAAAAAAAAAAAAAATATCAGGTGGAATTTTTTTCCTGTCGATGTAAATACAGCACTCGTTTTCAGTAAATTATATTAATTTAAAAAAAAAAAGCACTGAAATGAATACTAAATATACCATTACACGTGCACAATATAGTGAATGACATGAAATACACGTGAGTTAGATAACCGAATAATGACTGAAAACGCTAAACGAGACATCGTTGGTTCTATAAATATGTACGCTTGGCAATACTGAATTATTCATGACCTTGCTTTGTATGTAATAAAAACTCAAATACATTAATAAATAATAATTATAAGAGATAAAAATTAACGTGTAAGGAAAGCTATCATTAATCACAATTTTTAAAATTATAATTTTTCTTATTTAACATGAATATGTCTTTTAGCTCTAGTTCTGTTGGCGTTGCTTGGATCTTAAAATTAACGACAGTTTCTTACCAAAAATATAATGGATAATATTTTTTTATATATAAAATTTGTCGCTGGGACCTCCCGTTTAGCAGCTATATTGGTTAAAATAAAAAAAGTCGCATCTGAAACCGATTTTCTCTCAACTTTGTATATTTGGAATAACCATTAGTTAATTTAATTTAATTATTAATTCAAGTAATTTGATACTTTTAATTCCAAAATCTAAATTTGTAAATGCAATAGATTATAGATAGACAAATCCATGATCTATTGTTTTTCTCAGTCAGGGTGAAATTGAGTTTATTTTTTTTTTATTATAATTTTAAATTTAAAATATATTTCTCGCTTGATGTACGTACGATGGTATAGAAGGATTAATCCTGATAATAATAATTTCTAACATTTGAATCAATTATCTGATTTAAAAAGCTTTATTTGTATACAATAATGTAATTTATTGAAATATAAAAGTAGAAACAGATATCTATATAATTTACTTTCCTCTGAAATATTGGCTTCGTAACTGCAACTAATTTAGTGTAGAAAGATGATGATATCTTTGTTTTGCAAGCAATAAAAGCAAATAATATCAGCCGAACTAAAAATACAGTATGTTGTTTACTTCATTGCCAACTGTTTTCTCACCGGTCCGCGCTCCCTCCTTGTTGATTCAAGTAGTGTATATTACTGGTCAGCTCTTCAGTAATCATGAACAACTAAAGTTTCGTGTTAGTTCTAATAATAAATACTGATATCTTATAGATTTTGAAAAATGTTGAAGCTAATTTATCATACCTCTACTCGGCTCTATCATACAATTATGCAAACAGTTACATTTGGTTACTAAACCAAATAAAAAAATAATAAGAGAGGAGTGGACATTGAAAAAATACTTTTGATATATTTTAAAATAAAATCAGTAAAGACAAAATCAAAGTAATAAATGTTATTTCCAAGAATTCTTTTAAAAGGTCCGAAAAGGGTCGTTTGACCCGTCATGGAAGGTTTAGTGTTAAATAAGTATAGCTGAAACAAAATTCTTATCGTTTACCAAGTAAATATTAGTTACGGATGGTTGAACAGTTCTTGTTGAATTAATAGAAATACTATGGTTTTTGACATATGTTGAAAACATATCCTTTCTAGAGCACTTGTGCCATGGAAACATAATTACTTGTTAAGCGTCGCTACGGATTAAAAACTAATCTACGAGAAGGTAATTACTGCTGGATACATGCCAGAGGATTGTTCCAAATTTTGTTCTATCTTGTAATTTTGTGGGGAATCGATGTTGGGGGAGGAAAAGAGAGTTAGTAAACATTTCGTGGTATCAGTATCTGAAGCATATATGAATTAAATGTACCCTCTGCAGTACGTTGCAATCCGTACAACAAAAATTTACAGCTGTATTAAAGAAAAAAAAATCATTAGTTAAATGTGAAATATAACTTTGATAAAACATGCCAATTGTAAAGTTAACCCACAGGTAGCACTTCAATAAATGTTCTATATTAGAAGGTCCCGGAGCAATCTACTTTTCAGACTGGAAAGTTATCAGGAATAGAATGGGTAACAATTTGAGAGACTTAAGGATTTGAATGGCTGTCGAGTTTACTATGATAAGAAAGATATCTGGCTTGGGCTAAATCAGCAACATATGGGGCATTAATGTCTTTATGGTTACGTTTATTTTAGAAAGTAAGGAGCCTAGAGGATCTTTCAAAGAATTTTGGATTGCAAGGTTGGATAGGAGATTGGTTGGATGGTTTAGTGGATATGGACTAAAGCTCTACTCCGTAGGTTCGATTTCTGTCGTGTAAATGGGTCTTTTGTAATTAATCGGCATCTTAAAGCCTTAATATTGCTGCAGAATTCGAAAACGACAAGTACTTTTTTTCTTTTTTTTTTTTTAGTCTTCTATATGCATTTCAAATTAGAAGTTTGTCCAGATGGAGTTCTAGCTAGTGGATAAGATCTGTTCAACAGCGAACAGTGGAATGAAACATGTGTTGCATAACACACTCAAGATAAAAATAACACACTTGTGCATAACAGCATTTCAGTAAACGCTAATTGGTAAAATTAAAAAGTTTGTGAAGCTTTCATTTTCAGTTTTCTGTATTATGCAATTAGTTATTAAAAATTACAATTTTACAAACAAAAAAAAATAGTTAATAAAAACTTTTGTATGAAGATGAAGATGGTATTTTTACATAATGGTTCAATTCAAAGAGGTTTTGGATACCCAGACTATACAGAGTTATATTATTGTGTGTGCCTCTATTGCAGAATTGAAGCACGCTCAAAACAGAATATAAATTTTCCACAAAAATCCAAATTAGAAACTTGGTTCCCCAACAAACTTGTCCCATTCGTATGATAAACATAAATAAGAAAATATCTAAACTATTAAAAAGAAATAGCTTACTTATTTGTTTTATTAATACCGTTAGCACACTTCTTGTTTTCTATAATTTCTTCTCTATCGAAAATAAACTGCTTATATGTATTGCTTACAACAATTAAATTGTTCACCTCTTTAGCATTTCACAACTTGAATAATTCAGACTTCATTAAAACGAAAATGCTAGTGGGAGCGAACATAAACTGAAGCTCTAAGTTTAAATCCGGTCAGTAGAAGGATAGAATTTATTCCTAGTAATTTTTTCCTCACTCACCACCCTCTAAACCTGAAAATTTCCGTGTTGCTGAAACGGCAAGGAAGGGGAGAAGGAAATAAAAGGAGATCACAACGTGTGAATTCCGCATAATTTCGTTTTACAAGTTTAACACGGATGGAACTAGCTCAGACAGCTAAAACATTGATGAAGTTTCTGAATGAGTCGATCAACGATGGTGTTGAAAAAATTCGAAGAGGGACTTCAGTATTGAAAAAAAAATACTCTTGTGGCAAAACTTTTTGATGAGGAAGTTCTACGAGGTCTTTTTGATGAAAAATCCAGAACAACTGTTGGAGATTTTGCAAAAAAAAATTCTAAGTAAGCAAATCGAATGTCATTTGTCACCTCAAGGCAATCGGGAAATTGAAAAATTTCGATCGATATTCGGGTTCCTTATGTATTAAACGATCACCAAAAATAATATCGAAGGTTGCCCAGCCAGCACTTAAAAATGTTGGAACCAGCTCACCACACTTCTCGCCTACCGGCTAGTATTTATTTTACGACCTGCACCACCAAAAAAAGAAAAAAAAAATTCATTTCAGAAATCTATAAAGAGTAATGGACCATATTTTGATTAAGGGTTTCTAATGTTGTTCACAGTTTTATTATAAAAGCACATACCTACATTCTTTCTGGGCGACCAAATAAATCCTTTAGAAAATTATTGTTAATTATAACATAAACCATGAAATTATTAGATAAGAAAGGTATATGGTATTCAAACGAATATGATGGCCTTTAAAAAGAATTAAAAGGAGAAAACCGGTTTTTTACCGGCTATAAATGTCACACCGTTTTGAAAGATTTCTTATTAGTCTAAATGACTGCTCCTAGATAAGCAACTATTAACATTTAATTACTGTGAACTGCTTATGGATTTTTATTTTATTACTAAACTGATATAAACTGTTAGCTTCGCTCACCAATCCTTAATGAGTGATATTAAAAAATAAATCCCCAGTTAACGACTTCTCCTTCTTGAAGAATCCATAAATTTATCAATATATTAATTTATAGATTATTTTTTAAACAAATATATTATCCATTTGAACAGATTTTAAAATGAGAATTATAATAAAATGGTTGGTAAAACTATCACTCCATACTTTTCTTTGAACTTTATAATTTATTGTTTCAATCCAATATCTTTTTAGGATTCATCAATTAATTGCCACTTCTATTGGAATTATTTTATTAGAAAACTATTTAAGTTACTATGAAGGTTCAATTTAACCTACCTGGCCCTTCCCCTTCCATTATGGATTTATGTATATATACACATCTGTTAGATCGTGGCAGTACTCACGGACACCAGAGTGCTCGGACCACCCACCGTTTCTCCAAGGATATACCGTGGCCACGGATAACTCTAGAGACCCTCATGGAGGTGTCCTCATAGCCATCCGCCACGGAATACCATGGAAGAAAATGCCCGAACCCCTGGCTAATACGGACAAACGTATTAGCCACTTGACTGTTCAAGTGTTGATGAGGCAGCCAACCCTCATCACAGGGGTATATCGGCGTCCACAGGGTTCTCTTGTGGAGCTAAAGAGCCTTCTACGAGCCTGCAGGCAAAGTCCAATCACTGGGTGATCGGAGACCTCAACGCCCGACATAGTCTATGGCACAATACGAGGACAAATGCGGCGGGCAGGGTGCTAGCCAAAACCCCCTTCACGGTGGTCCCACCCTGACACCCATACCTTCCGCTGCTACTCTAATGGTTACCCATCCACCATCGACCTCCTTCTAACACGACACAGCCACATAGAATCACTGGCTGCACGGTGACTGACTTCATCACCTCAGATCACCGGCCAGTGATCTACGAATTAGAAGGAAGGAGGGACGAGCCAGCCCCAGAAAAAATTCATATATCAAGAAGCAGACTGGGGCAAATACAAAACAGAAATATGCCATAGACTACCGTCGGTGCAACCGCTCAGCTCACCAGAGGAAGTCGATAATTTCATTAACGCCTTCAGTGACATCATCCTCGAGGCTGCCCACTCCTCTATCCCACCTTCCGTCCTTCTCCACCTCACCTCCAAAACCCCCTCCTCATATCATGGCTCTCATATCGAGCAGGCGGAATCTGAAAAATAAGTGGTACAGGAACCGGGATCCAGACATCAAGGTAGCCCTCAACGCCCTCACCACCCAAATCAAGAATTTGCTCCGCCAATGGAAAACCTCCACTTGGCAGGACAAACTGAGGGCAACCCATAATGATTACCGGAAGTTCTGGAAACTCACCAGGTCTGCAGTCAAGAAAAACTTCAACGATCCGCCTGCACGATGGAGACCGACTCCTTTCCCCTGCCGATCAAGCGGAGCTGCTTGCTGAGCACTACAGAGAGGATATCACAAACAGGACCACCGATGCTGAACCTCCCCCGTCCATGGCCCAGGAGAACAACTTCATGTTTATCAGCCCTAAACAGCTGAAAGCAATCCTACGGAGAACAAAGGGGAACAGAGCTCCTGGACATGACGGATCCAGACAGTCCTTCTCAAGCAGCTCCCCAGAAAAGGAATAATGCACCTCACGAACCTGTACAACTCCTGCTTGAGGTTAAGATACTTCCCCGTTCAGTGGAAGCACGCAATACTGTTTCCACTCCTCAAGCCGGCTAAGACAGGAGACAAGCCAGAACACTACCGGCCAATCAGCCTGTTGCCACACCTCGGAAAAGTCTACGAGAAAATTGTTCTCAATTATCTACGAGACTTTTGCGAGGAGAACTCAGTCATTCCGTTTGAACAAACGGGTTTCCAAGCACGTCTCAGCACTGAACACCACCTGATGAAGCTACAAACTGAGGCGTGCTCAAACTTCAATAGGAATACTGCAACAGCGCTGATCTCCATAGACTGCACGAAAGCATTCGATTCCGTGTCTCACGGGATCTTATGCAGAAAACTCGAAGACCTGGAATGCCCTGAGCAGCTCTATGGAGTCATTGTCTCCTTTCTCAGTGAGAGAAGTCTCGCTGTGCGGGTTCGTGACGTCCATTCTCACTCAGTACCTCTCACTTGCGGTGTGCCACAAGGAGCAGTACTATCTCCAGTGTTGTTCAACATCTACACTGCTGAAGTGGTTGGCAAAACTACGGTAGAGCGACAGTAGCCGCTTTTGCCGACGATATTGCCATCACTAGCAGCAGCATAAACCCCACTAGAGCACTACGTCAGGCCGAAACAGTCTGTGGAGAGATAATTCGACGGTTGGATTCACTTAACATCCAAGTAAATCCAGCCAAAACGGACTGCGTAGTGTTCTCACACCAACGTGGGAAAAGGTCAACACTGCCGAAGACCCTCCGAGTGGCAAACACCACCATTGCCCCCTCCAACTCCATCGTCTACTTGGGAGTCACTATCGATAGAGGGCTGAAATTTTCAGCTCACTGTTATAGGACACACCGCAAAGTGAGAAAAAGATCCTATCGCCTCCACCACCTCCTATCCTCTCCAGCACTTTCCCTCCGTCTCAAACTCTGCCATTTACAAAAGCATGCTGAGACCTGCCCTCCTGTAACGGTGCCCCTCTCCTCACCCGCCTTTCAGATGGGACTAGACGGCACCTGCAGCGGTTCCAGGACTCCATGCTGAAGAAGATGACGAGGACCACATCCCTGAAGAAGAAGAAGACAGAAGACCTCACGAGATCTTCGATCTTCCCACCGTTCCAGAATTCATTCAGCGCCGACACGTCAAGTTCCTGGACTCCCTGCAGTTCTTGACAAACCCCCTCTCAAGACATTAACACCAGCGCTCCGATGTCGAGTTCGAACACATTTGATCTCTTGTCTTACATTTTTGACAACTTTAGTAAATATAATCCATGTAACATAGTGCTGATGTTTTAAATATTTTTAGAAATGTTTTAGAACTGAAGATGAATGTTAAGCATTCGAAACTAGTTTTCTAATCAAATAATTCCAATAGATGTGGAAATTAATTCATCAATCCTAATTGCATCGATCCTTCTATACCACCATGCGTACCTCAAGCAATATTTTTTTTTAAAGATTTCGACGTCCTTTAATAAAATTAACCCAATCAATCGCATTGCGTTTTGTAGTTCTATTTTTAAATAAAACAATAGAATAAATTTTACTTACTTTTTATTCACTAGTTATGTTTTACTCATAAGTTACTACTTTCTCATATTCACGGAATTTTAAATGTACACAATGAATAAACAACGATTTCAAAAAGTAATTATATGGCGCTATTATAAAACGAGTGTGTGGAATGTTTTAGGCTAATATACCAATAATAATAACATAATATAGGTATTGATGTTATTATATGTTCCAAAGCGTCAGAGGATATGATAAATTGGGAATAGATTGAGGGGTAGTTTAGTCAAACACTAGTGGATTTATGTGAGGAATTCCTAGTAGAAGATTTAAAATAATTTCAGACCGAATAGTCAGGACAGAGATATTAATGTATTTATGGATAATTTCTTTTTTGTCATAATTATGTGCGTTGAGGATTGGTACTGATCTCTCTCATGCCTAGCATATCATTGTCATATTTTATTTATTCAGTAAATTCGCTGATTATCATTAGCCTAAAGACAGGTGCGAATTAAAAAATGGGGTTAATAAAAAAATTGGATACCTGTATGATTTAAAGGTTTAATGCAGCTGTAGTCAACAGGTGGCCCTCATCCACTTCTTTTTTGTGGGTCGCGGAAATTTTAATAAAAGAGACATTTTCTTTTTTCTTTTTTTTTCAACGAATGAGTTTGGAAGGGTTTTTGAGAAGTTACAACAGTCTCTCATTAATATATAATTTTGAATATTTACTATTTCCAATAATCAGCTGGTAAATGGGTGGAATAGGTGAACTGATAGGGTATAGAGTTAAAGGGTCTTTTCCAAGATTTGCTGTAAAAATTAACTTTGACTTTTATGACCTTCCAACAGACTTGTACCAAACATGGCTACAATAAATATCCCTGACAATAGGTACCGAAGGCAAAAAACGCTGGATGAGGGACCTCAGCAAGCAAAAAAATGTAAGGAGTTACCGGTGGGTGCTGATCTCCCTAATGTTTTGCACGTCATGTTAATTATATATGTTTTATATTTTTTCTCAGCACATTCGCTGATAGTTTTTACTTTGAATACAGGAGTTATTTAATAAATAAAGTTTAAAAAAATTTTAACCTTCCACAATTTTCTCATCAAAAACCTGTTATCTTTTTTTTTCTTTCCTTTTAGTGTAATTACTAGATAAATTCATTAAATAAAAAAATCAATTTTCTCTTACAAATCAATTTATTTTTTCTGTTTATTTTCTAGTTATATCTTTATTGATTGGTTTTAAAAAAAATTAAATGAATATACTTTATAACATGTATTTCTTAGTTAAACATGATACTGTTGCACCTAACGGTAAAGTGACCCTATGGAAACGTTTGCCACACCTGCTTTAGCATATATTCAAAGCTCAACTTCTTATGTCCAAGCAGGCCTTATTGTAGTTTGAATATCAGCAGTATTGGGCGAAATTTGGACATAGCTAAAATTTAAACGTAGATATTTGACAACTAATTTCCTAGAATCAATTACCTATTTTAATAATGATAAAATCTTTCAGTCACTAAAACGTCAAACCAATCATATGTAATGATATGTAAGTAAAAGGTTCAAACTACATTATCTTTATAGTTTCAGAAAGTTTTCGTAATTATAAAATCTACTGATTTTCAAATAATTTGTTACTAAAAAAGCGATAATATGTGGATAATAGCTAACTTTGCAAATTGACCGATACGTGGCGAGTGCCATATATTTATTTATTTGCCAGTTACAACGTTATGGTGTTATATAGAGATTGAAATTAATAATAAAATTTATCATATTCAAATCAATTATTTAAAAAGAGTATAAAGTATGTGGTGGACACGTGGTTCTCAGTGAAATTTGAAAATTGACCGATATGCGAGGCTAGGTAGGGCCATTCTGCAATAAATTTTACAATGGTAAAACAGCTGAAACCAGCTGCATCAAATTTTAATATCATTTTCATTGTTCTAGGAAGGTTTATCAATAATTGAATTCACAATAATAAAAATTAAGATGTATAATATATTGAGTGGCAGAAACAAGGTTTGCCATACGGTCGTATACTTTTTTGGTTAGAAATTAAAATAAAACCAGAGAAAATAACTAAAAATTATCTCAGTTGAATGAAAAGTATTACCAAATCCAAATGTCGATGCTTTGCTTTTTAATCTTGTATGTAAAAATATGCTTCATGGGCCTTTAGTTGTAAGCATTGATAATGCAGCAGATTATTTACAAAAGTTTCTCAAGCCGCGTTTACACCAAAGTTGACAACTAAGTTTTCCACAAGTTTCGACAATTTGTTGCTTTTTCTACTAAATACAGCAACTTTTTCTTTCTTCCACTTGTGGAGAGACAAATTTTCCACTAAAATCTGGTTTCCCGCTGAGTGTCGGTAAATATCATAGAAAGTTGACAACTAAAAGTGGAAGATTAGTTTCTGCACACTTTGTGCAAGCAACTTGTAGAAAACTAGTGGAGAACTGTTCCCCCTCCACGCGCCCCGGACCTGACGTATGGCCGACGGAGAAGTCATCCCCTTATCCAAATCAGTAAAATACCTTGGTTTGACTCTATACAGATCTCTAACATACACAGACCACATAAACCATAAAGTAAAAAAAAAAAAAAATCGTATACAAGATGTTTCCTTGCTTACACAAAAAATCTAAATTAAGTCCCAAAAATAACTTATATTGTATATAACAGTTATTCGATCCCAGATTACATATGTCTCACCTGTGTTGAGCTCAACTTGTTCAACCAACTACCGTAAACACGAAAGGATACAAAACTTGTGTATGAGGATAATCAATTATTACTCTCGGTTTATAAAAATATCTACAATGTTTCACGTCTACCATCAAACAAAAACATACTTTGTAAGAACAAAAATATCAGAAAATCCGCTAATCTAAGACATCGGTAATTATAATGAAATATTACTTAAAAGATATACGCATAAAAGTACGAAACATGTATTCCTCACTTAATCTAAACCTTTCGCGCCAATACTAAAGTTTTCCACTTGTTGCACTAAATTTGAGAAGAGCAACTTAAAAGTTGTCAACTTTTAATTGCCAACTTTGGTGTAAACGCGGCTTTAATGGTCTCTGTTCATCTGGATTACCCACTCATACACTAAAATTAAATTAAAAATGTCTAATTATGCTTTAACGTAATTTCATCCATCTAATCAGTGGAATAGTAACCAGGTTGAAAATTACTGCTATGTGTGAAAATATAATTGAAGTAATAATTCTCAATTTCATTTTGAAGCAAACAGAACTTCATTATTTAAAATGAGCTGACTTCTTTACTTATGAGAGCAGGTGAAGCCAGGACGAGGGATGTTCGTAAATTATAATATACTGAAGTTATTGTCTAAAATATTGCTGCCAATAAGATATTTTTTTATTACCCTCTTCTTGTTCTAAGGGGACAAAGTTTCCCAGACTAATAATTATTTGAATAAAAATGTAATGAATTCCATCAACTGCCATCCTGTAGCCGAGAAGACCAGGTACTTGAGTGACCCGTAGACCTGTGTAGAACTGAGTAGACCTGAGTAGACCTGGGTGGACCTGGGCTGGGGAACGCGGGAGGGTACGCAGCTGCTGGGGGGAGCTGCCCAGGTGGAGGGTTCTGTCCCTTCATATAAATCTCTTCCCACTGCCGCCATCTTGGTTCCCATTGTTCGGAGATATTTTATCTTTTTTATTTCTTTTAGTTGATAAACCTAATGAACAGGATATATTTAGAACTAATAAACTTCTTCAACTTATTAGATTAGGAAATATCAATCATATTATTTTTTTTAATTAGCACCTTAAAGAAACTACCTGAATCGCTAAAAAGTGTCGATGCAGGAACCGGTAAAAAAAAATCGATTCTCGATACTGATACCTCGATTCAAAAGTAAATTACAAAACTATTACAAAAATCAAACTAAACCTATTAAAATGCAATAATTAATTGGGTGGTAGGAATAACGTACTTGTTGTGGGCAACATTACAGGAGGCGGAAAAACTAATGTACGTTTTTATACCACTTAAAAAATAACACAATGCTATGGAAACGGAGCAGGATAGGAACTTCTTACCATATGGGTCATTCTGCCATTTTGTCGGAACTTGGACATTGTAATTCATTCGAAAAAAAGTAATGCATAAAAAAATCATAATAGTCTATTAATGGTATTAGCGAAAAATCCCTTCATAGCGCATTTATGATCATGAAAGAGAGAGAAACTAAGAGGGTGTGAGGGAAAGAGAATTTTGAGTTTGATTTAAGATTAACAACACCACATGCATTTTAAAACAAAAATAACTTTCGATTTCGATGTAAGTACCGTACAGCTACTTGTTACAGTTGGGTTACAAGAAGTTTCATGTAGAAACCACAATATAACCAGTGAGTATAGAATAGAATTAATTCTATTCTATACTCACTGTGTACAACGTTATTCCATATCATATTCAGTATATACTCGTATATCGCAGGCCAGTGTATTCTCTGGAGGCTGACTTGTCTAAATAACCGTGCTTAGATATTCCAAGACTACATAGAACTTTTTCCTCGGAAAAAAAAAAATCATATAACCCAGCATACAATGTCATTTCCGATAGCCATTCAACTATCTAAGAAATAAATTAGTAAAAATCAAATAGCCTTCATTATATCTACCACATACATAAGTTAACTCAAAATTCAGGCACTGTTAAAGAAAAAAAAACATTTAACTGATGATATTACGAGCATTATCATCTTATTTATTATTAGGTGTATTTTAATTTTATTTTTATACAGTAGTAAATTTCAATTAACAGCTAAATAGAAAAATACATTTAAGACGATAAAACTTTCTAAGGCCTTAGGTTTCATTTATTTCTATATTTTGTTAGGAATCGTAAATGTTACCAAACCTATAACACTTAAAACTTTAGTAAGGATGATACACTGACATTTCTCTGGATGCGGTTATACTAGTGTATTATGACTTGAAATCCAGTATGAACATGTAAGGTAATTCAAAATAACATTTATTCAGGAATTACAAAATTCCACTGAAATAATAAAAAATATTGTAAAATCTCGCTGTTACCTGGCTTCGTTTATTCTGTTAGTGCTGCAGTTTCTGCAGTACAAAACTGAAAAAAAAAATTCTAAATTTTCCAATAGCAAATGCCTATCTTCAACAATCTGATTTTTGGATTGCTGCAACAATTCTTGGTTTTCGAAGAGAACAATTTTTGTTGATATATAGGGTTCACCGGAAATTACTGCAGGTTTATGTTTTTAAAATGAATTAGTAGAAAACATTATTATTAATAAAAATACTCATCTTCCACTAAATACATTTCTGCCAATGTGTTGGTTCCTTTGAAAAGAATTTCGAACCTTTATTTTCAACCATTTCTGACTGCTATCGACTTTGGATCCAAACAAGTTTTATTCCTTACAAAGTTGACTAGGTACTTAAAAAAAATATTCATTGTCCTCATCGAGGAAATAATAACGCTAAAACCCCAATAGAAAATATATTCGGGATCAAAAAAAATTATCAAAAGTTTTCGCGGTCGCAGTCTAGAACCTGATAAGGAATTAAAAGTTTTTATAGAAATTGTTCACCGGGGTCTTTTGCATTTGTTCCCCGCATTTTATTTTAAGTTTGTTATCATATGTTTAGGTTACAAGTAACCTTCCCAAACATAATAACATGTCAATGAGGGATCGTTTGAATTGTTCCTATAATTTAATAATTAATACAAAAGAAAAAGCGATAAAATTTCTTTAGGAAAAAGGTATTTTACATCGAATAACACTTAATAAAATATTTAAATAAATAATAAAATTTTTGTAATTTTTTGTTTTTTATTTAATTATTTAATAATAGGAACAATCAAACGATCTCTCATTGACATGTTATTACATTTGGGTTACTCGTAACCTTAACATATGATAATAAACTTAAAATGAAATGCGGGGAACAAGTGCAAAAGACCCGTTGCCGGTGTTCGATCATAATATTACATATGGGTATGTTATACTCAAAATTAATGACAAAGTAAAAAGGTATTCAATAGAAATGTAATAAATGTAATGTTATTTCATAATCCTTTCGAATGAAATAAAAAAGTAGATATAACAAGTAAGTAGATATAAAAAAGTAGATATAACTGTTATATAACAAGAAAGTGTAATCAGTGAGTGAAATTGATTGTCTTCCGTTTCAAGCGATTAAAAGGGTTGTAAAAAGATCAGATTGATTAACGAACGAGTCACTAAATAGGTAATAATTGCTTAGAGGAAGATTCGATAACCTTTTTAGACTAAGAAATTTCTATGAAAATCAAACAGCATGAATTATAAATATATTTCCAATCCATCCATAATGTAGTTAAATAAAATAAAGTCAGAAGAACACTAGCACATAGCATGGTTTACTGTTTCTTAAGTCAACAAAATTATAATAAACAAATTCAAGAGAGAGAAAAAATTTATTAAGTGAATCCGTCCATTTCAAATGAGTTGCTATGGTATATTTCACACAGCATACTTATCAATCCAAACAGACATATGGTAATACATGAATCTATAAATAAATAGAGAATAAAAAAAAACCGTTGCAGCCATGAAGCTAAAATACATAAATCCAAATACTAATATGACTGACAATATGCTATTCATAATATAAAATAAATAACTCAATTCCTCCATGACTAGGCAAAACAATATATCATATATCACGGATATGTATATCTATTATCTAATGCTTTTTGGAATTTACATTTTAGAATTAAAATAATCAAATTACTTCAATTAATAATGAATACCATTAAATAAACAAAGTAGGTAGCGAGAATGTAAGGATTTCAAACATGACTTTGTTTATTCCAATCTGAATGAAGTCTTCTATATTACTTATTGCCCACATTTGTGGCAGATTGTAATAATTTCTGAATTTATAACCAATGTTATATAACCAAAAATACCCTCCATTAAATTTCTGATTAGGAAATTAAGGTCAAATTTTCGATCCGAGCAACGCCAACAGAGCTACAGTGAATCAAAATGTTACATTTTTGAGTGTGAAAAAATCATTACGCCAAGCAGGTATAGACTCCAGCCAAAAGAAATATCCATGTCAAAAGAAAATATATATGTATACTTTATAAAGACCATAGTAATAATTCAAAGTGAAATAACATAAGTTATAATAATAATAATAATAATAAAATATGTTAAATGTTCTGAAATTACAGTTGAAAATATTAAAAAGTCAATATAAAAAAATATAAACTATTTTCCAGTAAAAATGGTTGCTTCAAGAACATTTCCGGTGTTCGTTTTGATGACCAAACGTGTACCGTTGCATAATCGAGGTGGATTCAAATTACGCAGAAGAATAATAGGTGAACCAATCTTTAACCGAAGATTATGTGGTGGCATTCCTGGTATACCTAGTGAATTTAAAAATTCAATTGGAAAATTCACACTTTCATTTTCATCACCAATAGTATCGATTGATTTAAAAGACATCAGATCACCTGGTAACAACTGTTGTGTCTGAAAGATAATTTCGTTAACATCAACATTTTTGGCTAAAAACCTGCTAGACAACTGCTGTATTCCGATTGTATAATTATTCCTAACAGATAGTTTTTTTTTTTTAATTATTAATTTATATTTACAACTGTAAACAATATATACAAGTAAATGTGCGGAAAATGATTCCAATCACATCTCAATAACCTGTAAAGAACGAATCAGTAGTAGAGCTTCATCATTGGGTCTTTTCTTTTCAGACGCCTCAGAATATTATTGGGAATCGAGTGTGAAGCAAGTTGAGGGAATAGTGGATTCGAATGGGTATGGAAGATAGGTTTGGGCTATATCTGCAAAATATGGAACATTATGGATAAGTGTTTTTTTGTATCAAAACAAGTAGCACTGAGGATATTACGAAGGATATTGGAATGTAATGATTCGTTAGAGAAGAATTGGAAGGTTTGGTGGAGCCCCAAAGCTCAACATCGGAAGTCAAAAAATACATAAAAACATAAAGTGTAATAACAATTTTACAGATTGATAATCAGAGATAATCCTAAAATTTGACCTTTGTCAACGACCGCAGATTTCAGAATGCCTATAATTTTTTTTTTGTCTTTAATTTAACGTTTTTGTCTATTTTTTTTTATATAGTCTAGATGACCTATGTATTTTCAAGCTGTAAATGGCTGAATTTGATGTTTTGTAAAACAGGCCGCCACCACAATACGTTTGATATATATTAAGATAAACAACCTTCTTTGATGATATCGACATTCGACTCCAGCTCTTGCCAAACTTCGTTGTTGTTATCGATCTTTTAATGATAACATGTAACTTTATAAGTCAGTCCCAAAACTATAATGATTACAATTTGGCCTTTTAATAAATTGAAATAATATCGACCACTTTCAAACCAATAAAACAATATTCATTAATATAATAAATGCATTTCGAAATAGTTCCATTCTTATAAAGTTATTTTAAATTCAGACTCAGCGGTGTAGCATAAGGCTCAGTAATTGTATCACATTACTTGTCAAAATTGTAAGACTGGTATCTTTGAAAAATCCGAATAAATTATAACTAAATAGATATTAGATATTGAGTAAATAGATATATTATTACTAAATAAATATAAATTTTAACTAAATATTTACTCTTCGACATGAAACATACTCATCTGTTAACTTTGATAAAAAGCTGACTCCATTAACAGACACTGTTGCCCACATATCGTTCAAAAAAGGAAAATATTTAACCATGAGCTAATACTTTAAAAGTAATTCTCTCAAAACAATCAACAATTTACACCAAATTAACATACTAAATTACTGAAACCCGATTGAACATACAGATCGCATCACAGTTATACAGAACAGCTAAAAGGATGCATCGTAACCAGGACCTGCGAAAGCCAACTCGAGCCCCGGGACAAATATATTTGTTTGGGCCCCCTTACTATAAACCCCAAATATACCAAATAATTAACTCCAGAAATTATTTTTTTTTTCCGTCATTAAACATCTCGGACTTTCGAAAATCTTGATAATTAGTAATAAGCCCTTGATGCCATGGTATTACGAGATTGTATTTGTAAATTATGGAAGACTTAATAAAAAAAAATTTAAATAGGAAGACTCGTGTCATGGTACTGAATGATTAAACCAATGTTTTACATATTTTAATAGTTAAGTCATCTTTGCAACAGAGAAGAAATAATAATTTATTATAAATTGTATTACTGTTTCATCTGGATTTTAAAAAACTGTAAAAATTATGAATAGCTTGAATTCATTCTCCTATTCTCAGAACTATTTTTTATTTTAGTTTTTTCAAACATGAATGCAGTTAAAAAAGGGAAGGTCAAAAGTTTTTTTGCAGGAGGTAAGTTTTTTGGTTTGGTGGTCCTTCATTAAATTCTAGCGTTCCCTCAAATCAAGAGGGGACTGGTCTCAAGAGACTTAAAAAAAAAAAAAAAAATCTAAGAGGTTAATTATACACTTGTGATAATTTTTTGTTTGTATTCTAAATTTAGGTTTTGGAGGAGTTGATTGGAGGGAAGTGTGCGGTCGACGGTTGGCGGTGTCGGCATCGAACCTTCGGGTTCGCTAAGCCTTAATTTATTTATTTATTATTCTAAATTTATTCCTATTGTGAAAATTGAGAGTATAAGAGCAAAACTGGAAAATAAAAAACCCAGTGAAACATTTGCGATTTTCGTTGTAATACCGAACTCATTAAGGTAGTTAACTTGAAATTCTGATTCAGCAACCCTCCTTCTTCATACAAATTCTTCAATTTATGCTCACAATCTTTGAATCCACTTTTTTTTTCTTTATTTATCTTAATTGACAATTATCAAATACATAAAATGACAACCAGCGAATAAGAAATCTAAATATATAACACATCCTGCTGTAAATACCACAATGCATATTAACATTCATATATCTTGTAAAATAGCTATATTTTTCAAAACATCTGATTTCGAATCTATTCAATTTATTGAAAGGTATAGTATATATTTTTATATTCTGTAAAGTCTTTGTCAAGTTGTTATTTTATGAAGGCGATTCCTTATGAATTACAACATATACATTATAATGTACAGTAAATTAAATTAAAATGAAAAATATATAAAAATACAAAGGCTGAAATATTTGTGTGCGATGTTCAAGTAGGGATGGTCCTAGGAAAAAATAGAAGAATTTTCTATTACAGAAAAATTAATACTATATTGATTATAATATGTTTTATTATTCTATTTTCACCATTAGAAACCAATGAACAATTCTTCAAAAAATGAATCGAACCGAACTATTTTCAGAAGATATATCATTTTTAGAGATAATGATTCTAAAATGTCAATGACTTGTAACCTATTGGTTGTACTTCAATAAAGGATATATTTTAGAAGATACCGAGACCATCTTCTATTTTAATAATAAGGTTTAATTTATGTTTTTTACAAGCATTTTATTACTTTAGAAGAAAAAAAAAATAAATAAATAAAATGAGAATGAATGAGTTTGGGCGATTATTCTTACTTTATCAAAGTTTAAATTTTTTGGTTATTTTTTTTTTTTGAACTTCTGACGGTGGAGGCACTGGTCAAATGCTACAGGAAATCCTGTCATCCACTCCCCTGATTTTCTCTGGTTTCATCTTACTTCAGGTTCTCTAGACAAAGGTTTATATAATGTGCACTCTTTTAAAAATAAATGAATCAACCTAAAAATACGATTTAAAATTTCTTATTCTTTGATTTTTTTTTATAAATAATTATATGAAGCTTTGATTACAGCATTAGAAGACTGTCGCTGCTTATTCAGAATTAAAATTTTAAATTATTAACAGTATACATAGATGCTGGCACGATTCTTTCAATATGATTTTTTTCTTTTTTTTTAAACTGAAATCGTTAAATTATTGTCGGGGATCGGTCAACAGAAAGGAACCACTTTTTAATTATGTAGTTTCATTTATTGGGAAAATCCAAATGTAAAAATGATGAGATGTATGTAATGAATGACATGAGAAATTTAGAGGGAATATAATTTTTGAAAGAAGATAAACATAGTAATTCGACTTAGTGAGACAGATGTCTATAGAATCTTTAATGTCAATAACTATGTTTGATCAATCCAATCAAATTCCAAATTTTAAAATAAACACTACCCTACTTATTATAAAAACTTGGAAATTGCACTAAAACGATAAACATCGTCATTTGGAGTGTACAAACATGAGATAAAGAAGATATGGTAAGTAAAACAAACTTGAGGATCATGACTTACGTAGATGTTGAAACGTTTCCTTGCACTGCCGGAAGTCATGTTCCGAATGAATTATAATTTTTCTTGAAGAATTCCCTTAGACTTCGAAAATAACATTTTACTGCTGACATTCTATAAAAATAAGTAAATTGTATATTTGAATTAATTTAAAAAAAAATTGTAATTCTTATAATTGCAAGGAAAATTAATAACAAGAGAGTTGGGGTGTGCGATCATTTAAAAAGACTATAAACAGTAATCAATTTATTGAGCCAACGTATCGGCTTAGATTGCATACGTTCATTAGAGCTACAAGTAAAACAAGACAAAAATGATTTGAAAAAAGCAGGCTGAATTTAAACCTTATTTTAAATAAATACAAAAAGTCGGAACATTATTTATTATTATTTATACGGTATTTAAATAACCGCTCACGCCAACCCTCTTCTCTATTCAATTAAATTATATTAGTGACGTCATGTCCATACACAATGGTATATCTGTAGTTCAAGCATATTTTATCACAAATAAAAATATATTTATATTAATATATTGTATTATAAGCAATTTATAAAAAATACATATAATATATTTTTGTTATTCAATATATATCTATTCCTATACTATTCATAGATATATAGATTAACAGAGAAATATATATATTTCTAAATTTCTATTAGTCAGTATATTCAATGTATAAATAATATTATCTATAACAGAGATATTATTACAATTAAAGCATTTAACAGACACATCGTCTGCTTGGAGGTAAAAATCATTACGTAACATAATCTATTTTTTTCCGTTTCAATATTCAAACGTGGAAAAAATTGCAATTAATGACTTTTAACTCCAAGTAGACGATATAATGGGCACTGCATCCTTTTTCTATATCAATTATACAACGGAAAAGAATAATGAATATTTTTCTTTTTCACGTATCTCTCTTAAATATCTCAAATTAAATATGTACTAATTAATATTTTGCAAATAAAAGTTAAAATTTTTTTAAACCTATTTTATAATTATTACCCAAACAATCATAGTTATAATTTCAAAATAATACGTAGGAAGAAAACTCATAGTATAATGGAAAATAGGATTACATTTATAGAAAATGTGAGTAGTTGAACTAATGTAGTTTACGAACATTGGCAGCTAATTAACAAATTGAAGGGAGATTAATAATTCTTGGTAGTGTTTTAGGCCCATTATGGTTTTGATATAATGTTGCGATTCAACGTAGCATAAAAAATAAGCAGCTCTAGCAACGCAAAAAATAAATAAATAAAAGAATACATCCATAGGCTGCATAACTGATAATCATAAAATTCTTAGTTTTAATTTTAGTCATCAAAAAAAAAAAAAAGTTATTGATCACACTTTTAACTCAAAATTAAAAATGAATCAACGAATTATCGAACACATGCATACAATTATCAGCTCAATTCAAATTAAGTAATAAGAAACCATTGGAATATAACTTAAGTTTTTTAATTATCAAAAAGTTATTTTAAACCGATATTTTATGAGTACTTAATGTTAAACTTACCAATGTTTGAAAAAACCACCCCTGATTCTTTATTTTTATGGCGACCGAAGTAAATCTTGACCAAGAACCACTTAATGCGTGATCTACCCTTGATATGGCGGGAATCTACAACTAATAAAAAAAACGGTGGGAAAATTTAATGTTTAAAAAAGAAAAAAACCCCATAAAATTGTGATTATGTAAAGTTATCAAGTTATAAATTTTTTTTTTTTAAAAAAAGATAGATAAATACTTTTGGAAAACTAATTAATGTTGAATTTGAAAGATGTAAAGTAACTACGTACTATTTATAACACCGTAGAGAAAAATATTTTTGGGTAAAAAGAATAAATAAAACTAAGTTATTTTGCTTTTGGTAGAAGAAAAACTTTAGTAAAATACCTATATATATTTACGAAAATATAAAATATTTTTTTAATAGTTGGAAAGACTTTTTTATAACATTTGTGAAAAATGGCACGTATTATTGTTGAATTATAAAAAAAAAAAAAAAAAATTGTAAAACTTCAAAAATTTGTAAAAAAAAAACAAATACTTCTATCATTATTTTTTATATTTGTCTGTTTTAACTATAAATGTGTTTTTTAAACCATAATATGTTTAATTGGGCTTGGTATGAAGAAACCTTATTTACGATTTAGTAGAAAGTTTGAAATAATCAATAGTGTTAAATGCTTATTAAAAATTGTAAATATGAAATAATTCTCATTAGAATTGCTGTTGTAAAAAAAAATATTGATGAAATATTAAGTAGAGAAGTTCTTAGTTTTAAGAAGGATCGATTCTGTGTAAAGGAGAGGGGGCCAAGTTATTGTTGCCTATTGGTGGAAATGAGCCCACTAGCGCAACCTACAGTTACTATCACAAGTCGTACAGAATGGCAGAGGGAGCTTGTCCGTTTACTTCCTCTATTCTCTGATTTAGTTGTTATCGTCAGTGTTCAATTCGCTAACTGTTTTAAAATATTTATTTCCAGTATCTTTATGTTTTAGGATAACATTTTAGTGTTTCTATCTAGTGATAATTAGTGTCTTTGAGGTGTATCAGTTTTTGAGAGATTTAGTGCTTTCCGTTCTTCGTCCGGGTATATAACCGGGCTTTTATCAAAATTAATATATAATGCAAGGACAGCAGGTTCAGTCTGCTCAACACCAAATAGCTGGAGGGAATGTCATACTAAAAATGAATGATATCCAGCAATTGTCTGGTGGTGGTAAGAACATGCGTTTCAATTTGACTTGCGTTTTGTTTTAGAAACCCAGATTTTCCTAGAAATTAACATGTTATGTGTTTTATAATTTTTATTTAAACGGTGTTTGGTAAATAGTTCTGTATTTTTCGCATGTAATGTTTTATACTTCAGTTAGATTAGCTTAGCATGCTGAACTGGTTTAGTGCCTTCAAATTTTCTGTAAATCTTTCAAAATATTGACTTTGGTGATTGAAGTTAGCTTTGTATATTTTTGATAGTTTAAGTTATTACTTAATTATCAAATCAGTGATAAACCCTTAAGTTATTTATCATTTTTCTTTCAACTGCCAAGTTATTTTATTTTTCCATACCTAATATCTCTTAAGAAATCTTTTGAGTTGATCTTTTCTGTAAATACTTATGAATTTTTTGTAATTTTGATTTGTAGTTAAATAGGTTTGTCTTAGTAATATTTGTATTTTTGGCAAATAGAATTTTTCCTGTGGTTAATTGAAATCAGGGGTTTAGTTCTGTATCTTTAAGGTGGACAGCTATTTATTTCTTATTAAGCAGCCTTGTTTTTTGATTATCTCCATTTAACTTTATATTTTAGTGAAAGTGGATGTTTCCTTTTCTTTTAGTAATTGTAAATAAAGGAAATTTTTATTATAATTTTTTTTTCTTTCGTCATTTTTTTTTTTCTCATTTTTTTTGTATTAAAACAGGTGATGCCACAATTTATGTGGTTGGTGCAGCTCATGATGTTCTTCCTCAAACTCCTAAATTGAGTAAGTGTATATAAAACCTGCATTTCTTTATCATTGTAAGAGAAATGCTCCTATAAATCTCTAGGTGTATATCTGATATGATGTCATTGTAAAAATGAAATATTTTTAAAACTGTTATTTGTAATCAAACTATAATTTATATAATGTGGCACATTTAAATGGGAAATAGGGAATTTTTATTAGTTTCTATTGAAGTCTTATTTATCATGCATGTTCTATTGCTCAATTGTTCAAAAAATAACCAACTAATATTTTTTCTCATCAAAAATTAACCGATCTTAATAAATTGGTGATGGCTTTAATAAACTAATGTTAATATTTTTTGCTTAAAATACATTCTTTATTGACAAGTAGGTCTATAAAGGTTTTTTTTTAGTTGAAATAAAATTTTTCATTCTGAAGGGAGTTTGATTATTTTGCGTATCTTTGCCATAACATTCAATTTACAAACCTTTTAAAGGCTGTTGGTAACTATAATTACATATTGTGTGCCAATTAATAGCTAGGAAATGGATGATAATTCAGCAAAATTTGAATGATAAGGTTACAATAATTTTGAGGTTATACCTACTACATCGATATTTTCTCAATTTATTGTAATTATTGACTTAGTATTGCATGAGTGTTACTGTTTTTGTGATAAATGTTCACCAGTTTTTCTGTTTTAAAATATTTTATTTATTTTTGGAAGCATGAGCTATTTAAAAATTTAATAGTTTTTATACTATTAGTAGCTACAGCTTACTATAATTCATAAACATAATTGGATTTTTTTAGTTTTAAATTAATGTTTTTTGTCAATATGCAAATAGAAATGTATGTATTATTTATTTTTTTAATACTTTTATTAATTGATTATTTATTAAAAATTTCAAAATTAAGGATTAGATTTATTAATTAAACTGATTTAATCATTGGGTTGCCATGCTCGCTAATGGTTTTATTTTCTTTTTTATAACTGTTCAAAATTTTATGTTTTATTATTTAGATTAAATGCTGAGAATTAAAATACATTTTATCCACTGGATTCAGAAATGATATTCTGAAGTTGGAATCAAAATTAATAAATAAAAATATATTAACGATATTCTTGTGTTTATAAGTCTCCAATAATTTACTGTATTTTATAGATATTAATTTTCAACTGTTGACAAACATTTATTAATTTTTCTGTACTCCCTCATGCGAACCCATGCTGTTATTACTGTTTACATTATGTTATATTTGCTAATTGTAATAGCATATGACTGCTGCAAATAAAATTTTTAATGAAAAACAAAATTTTGTTATACAACAATGATGGATTAATAAACTTGCTGGAAGTATTAAAAATATAATTTTAGCTTGCCTATTAAATATTCAATTTTTATGTATATCTGTTTCAGGAGAATAAAATTTACAGTAGCATTCATTATTTAAATTTGTATTTATATTATATAACCATTTTTTTCTTAATCTTGAAATTATGATGATGGATGAGTTATCTCCTCTTATTAGAAATTTTGATTACTTATCTCTTTGGTTACAGGTTTACTTGAGCTCGCTCATAGAGAGTATCAGGCAGGAGATTACGAAAATGCTGAAAGGCATTGCATGCAGCTATGGCGGCAGGAAACCAACAACACAGGCGTGCTGCTGCTTCTTTCATCCATTCATTTCCAGTGTCGCCGATTGGACAAGTAAGCTTTATCCATAGATATATATATTTGATTTTGATATTAAAAAATGTTATATTTTCAATGAAATACTGAATACATGGATTAGTATTGGCAACCCACAATATTCCAAAACATGACATAAAATGTCCCTTCACCTTTTTTATTCAAGAATCTGACCATGATCTTTCGGCAGCTGTAATTAGTGTTTAGAACTGTAGGTAGAATCATTTTCTCATGAATCTAAATATTTACTTCTTGACATTAGGCATGAACTAAGTAGTGTAGTTATTTTACTGATAGGTTACAAGCATTTCCAGGTCTTTATTATCTTTATTTCCTTCTGAATTACATTATAACTAGGTTTTGTAAACCCTTCATACAAACTGCTTTTCATACAAAATAATATTAAGGCTTTTTCCCATTTGAAATATTCCAATTTAAAATACAAATTTGATTTTAATCAGTATGAGTGCTTTTTTTTTAACCTAGAAAACTTGCAGCGTGTGATATTTTCTCACTCTGTGTGTGAAATCTTTTCTTCCTGCTCAGGACAAAGTAAGGGTAAAGGTTACAGCTTGTCTATAGCTGGAGCTATGGAATTGGAGAAGAAACCTTCATCCCATTTTCTAGAATAGTGTGCTCTAAATGTCTTATCACTTTACTTTTTGGTTATAGGAAAATTTTTATTGTAGAGGTCTCATGGAACTTAGCTTATGAAACTTTTTCTTTTTGGCAAGTTTAGTTACTTGTTATGAGGTTACCAGACTCCTTGAAGAAGAAACAAGATAGGCTACCACTAACCAAGATAGCATATTTATCTTGGAAAGGTTTGAGAGTTAAATGTTTTGGTTAGTTTCATCTGCTGTAATTGTCAGGAACCTTATCCCAATATGACTTTTAAATTTATCTAGCCATCCATGAAAGGCATCAGTTTTAAAATTGTCTCCAGTGATTTTATTGTAGAACACTTTAGCTCATTCAATTGAATTTTCTCTGTAATTTGTGTTTACTGCCACTGTTCTTGAATGAATTATTCAAACACTCTTGGAGTGGCAGATGAAGAGGGGGTTCTCGTGAGTTAGCCATATTATTGAGGTTTTACTGTATTTGAGAAACATTCTATGAAACAAAAGAAAGAACTGTTAAGGAGCTAAGGAATAAAATGGAATAAAACCTATTCGAAAGACCTATTAGCTCCAGGATAGGCTATTGAATTGAGAAAGGAGTCTTATAATTAATAAATTGATAAATAATGTGTCACTTATTTGCTGTTCAATTTTATTTTAAACTAGTTTCGAATATCATACATTCCTCCTCAGTTTTAAAGATGTCCAAATGTTCAAAACATCAGCAATTTGAAGTGTAATTTAGGATATTTATAATAATGTTATATTATGTTCATAGTTTGATTTCTTTTTTTTGGATAATAATTTTTTTATGATTTGTCTATAGCAAATAACCACTACCCCAGGGCGTCATTTTATCTCTTCCATCCTTGTTTGCTGTCCACTTTTTAATGTATTTTTTGATTCCTGATAGTTAGGAGCTATTCGCTGATCATTCATGCCCACCAAGAGCTCTTGAATAAATGCAACCAATACTCCAATTAGCATTCTTACACCTCTATTACAGTACATTTTTGATAATCTGACAACATATAGGACGAGAGGAGTACTGGATTACCGAAAATGACGGATTACTTGATGTAAAGAAACAACATTAAAAATGAGAAATCATTTAATTTTTTATGAATATGTAATACAAATAAAAAATTTGTATTTAAACATAATTAGAGAAGAAATAAAAAAATTATTTATTGAGATCTGATCTTTGAATTTAAGACACAAATTAATCTTGGATATGTTTAACAGCTAAATGATCTTATGAGTTTTTCTCCTGTAATTGCAAGAAACCTTATCCCAATAAGACTTATAAATTTATCTATCCATCCATCACTAGCCTATAATAGTCTTTTCCAATAATTTTATTGTAAAACACTTTAGCTTGTTTAAATTTCCTCTAGATATTGTTTTTTATTACTGTTGTTCTTGAATGAACCATTCAAACAAGCACTCATCACCAGTGGTGGATCAAGTGTTGTTCTCATGAGAGTCCTGGGATGTTGGACTGCCATAGGGCCAAATTATCAAGTTTGTACTGTATTCCAGTTTTTTGGTTTTTTCTTGTTGAATGAGCTTTTTGATCTGTTTTTTTTGTTCTCTGAGACAGTCTAGTGAACTGGACCCCAGATCAAGACTAAACTTCTCAATGTTTTTTCTGAATACTCACAGATAAAATACTTAATCTTTTCTTGATTTTGCCTTTAAGGTGCATTCACATTACGCTGATGTGATGTGTTGACGCGCTGACGACTTGTGTTAACAAGTCAGCATCAGCCATTGTGTGCACACTGTTCTGACATGTCGTGATGAATTCATGCCTATTTTTATTTGGTTCTCACTAGGTGCACATCGTTGTGGAATGGATATGAGAATTTTTGACTCTTTAGATGAAGAGGAAGAGTATATGGCTGTGATAGCAGCTTCTATAGCCGATCACGACTCAAGGAGAATATGGGTGCACCTTATATATAGTTGCAGACCGATTTACGGGGAGTTTCACATCTGATGCCTCAGCTATTAAAAGATGAAGGGGGTTTTTTAATTTACTTTAGAATGAGCAAAGAGCAATTCTATGCACTTCTAATTATGGTCAGAGGAAAAATTGAAAAAAAAAAAACCAATACTCAACTATTAATTGTAATATATATTAATTGTATTTTTAATTTCTGTGTTATAGATATTTAGCAACTGGCAATTCATTTCTATCACTTGGATTTTCGAGTTAATTGGGATTCTCTATAGTTGGAAACATTATCAAAGAGTGCTGCTAAGTTATTTAGGAAACTTTGCAACTTGTATACATGCTAGAGCCCAATAAAAATAGATGGAGTAATATTGCAGCAGAGTATGGCAATACATGGAACTATCCTCACTGCATCGGCACACTAGATGGAAAGCATATTCAGATTTGTTGTTTTCGAGGAGGTGGCTCTTCTTTTTATAATTATAAAGGAATGCATTCTATAGTTTTACTGGCAATGGTGGATGCTAATTATAAATTCAAGATAATCTCCTGATACACCCTTATAGCAAGAATTCCATGAGGAGCGAAGAAGAAAAAAAGTTATAGCTACAGGCATTCAAGAGTACGACACACAGTAGAAAATGCTTTTGGCATATTAGCGGAAAGATAGAGAGTGTTTCTGAAACCCATAGAAACTCGACCGGAAACTTGTGATTACATAGTGTTAGCCGCATTTTCTCTTCATAACATGCTCAGAAGTTGTAAAACAATTACACCTTTTGAACAGCGTGTGCAAGTGAGGGAGGAAGAAATTAGAAGTTTTCGAAAAGCGGAAGCGATTCATGGAAATCATGTTCGTGTAGCTGTACTAGTGAGGGAGAAGTTCAAAAAATACTTCATTTCTCCGGACGGGGCTACAAGCTGCACATGGCAATGGGACAGCATTCATAAAGGCAGACTGGCCCATTAATATTTTTTTAAAACTTTATGTTATTATTTATATGTAAGCAATGTATCATTTTTGTTGCTTTAATTTTATTTTAAATTATTAAACAATGAAAATATGAATTATCTGTGGTGAAATTTACTTCTGCCTAGTATTCATATCATTTAAATAACAAATTTATAATTTAATACTTATTACAAATAAGTAGGTAGTTTTTGGTTGAAGACCATCTGCCTGTAATCTTTAATCGTACCTATGATCAATCATAATAATACATAAACTTGTAATAATTAAAAAAAATACGCAAATATAAATTATTTTTGCTATATAATAGATGGCAGTTGAAAAAAACTGAAGGAACGAACGAATGAACACCTATTTATGTTTATGTTCTATTGTTACAAACACTGGCGCAACCAAGGGGGGGAGGGCTTAGGGTCTGAAGCCCCCCCCCCCAGACGACCATAATGACTATAATTTTTTTTCTCTTTTTTTTTTAAACTAAAATCGTATACTGAATTAAATTTAGACTTTAAGGAGCATTTTTCATATTCTCAATAATGTACAAAAAAAAAATTGTAAAATTTTCAATTGACAAATATCGTGGGATATTTAAACCCAGCCCCCCCCCCCGATAGTAATCCTTGTTGCGCCACTGGTTATACACTCCCTTTGTTCACATTTGACAAGATCAAAAGGTAGCTGACTATTGCCGCCATTGACAAAAAAACAATTTGTTTGCAATGAAAAATTTAAATGAAGCCCTAAATATATAAATTTATTTTAATTTGTTGGATCACCCCTTCGCCATTTTTTACATTTTACAAGATCAATAACCAACTGTTGCTACCTTTGATTGAAGAGACCAAATTTTATGCTATGGCAATTCTAAAGAATCACTAAATTAATAAACATGCTTTTAAAGTGTTTGAAATATTGTTAAATAAATAGCACAGCCCACTTTGCAATAAATTAGTAAATAAATGAAATTATTACATGATATTTCCAGAATTCCTCCTATGCTTAGTTTCGCACTTTTTTGTTCTTATACTCCTTCTCAAACGGGTCAAAAAGAAATAAATATTTCTTCACATGCTCGATGAGCTGCTCTTCAATATACATTGCTGACAGGCTGATGCCTGCTGACGATATATGGGAATTTATATTTGGTGCTGACGCGTCAGAGATTGTTTAGCGACACAACACAACACGTCAGCGTAGTGTGAGCACTTCTATTCAAAATAATGGTTTATATTTTTTCGTAACACGTCAGTTGACGTGCCAACACGGTCACGTCAGCGTAGTGTGAATGCACCTTTACTTCGCTATTGTTTGTCGATGGTGTTTAATGCTCTATATAGTCTGTTATTATGGTCCATTAGTTATTTTTAGATTTTTTTATGATCAGAAGAGCCCCTTTTATAGCTGTTACCATTACAATACTAATGGAGCTCACCCTGGTTCATTTATATAAAGGTTGGTTGTTTTCTGCTGATTATGTTGCACCCTACATTTTTCTCATGTTTCTAGTTATTATTAAAGAATCGATTTCAAATTAATTGTCAGTAAATTACATCTATTTGTTTTTACTTTAATCCAATGAGTGATAGGATTATCTGAATAGTGGTTGGGTTTTACATTATGTCTTGTTAATATTCCGTAAATTGTTTCTCAAAATGCTTTACTTAAAAGACTTCTGCTTTGAGGTATTTTTGCCAACAGTTTTGAAGCCAGTAGTTGTTTAATTTGATACTTCTATTTCAGTATACAGGGTGGGTATCTCTTAGTGTGAAAAAAAAAAAAATTGTGAAACTAGATCAAAAATGTTGCAAAATGCCGCAGATCTCACCTTTCTATTCCAATCCGTTGCTGATATACGATAAATCAAAGACTTTTTTGAAGAAACCACGTTTTTTTCCATAAAAGCTGTAATATCTCCATTTTGTTTAAATATTTTTCAAATTTCGACCACATTTTCGGAATTAGCATTAAATTTTCTATAATAGCTGAGTAGTAACCTTGAATTTTACAAACTTGGTATCTAAAGAAACAGCTTGATCTTAACCTATTTAGGGAAGTTAAAATGTCTTATATTATTTCAACGCACACCGTTTTTCGAAAAAACTATCCACAAAACGTCAAATCTCACAAAAACTTGCTAATTTAATCAGCTTTTGAATGATATGTTAAACGTAATGATTTTGTTTCAATTTCATGGAGAAATTTACTTTTGAAAACGAAAAACATGGTGTTCTCATTTGGCATACGAATCAGTTACTTGTGTAAATAAAAGATTATGACAATCCCTTAATGAAAATGTGCATTTTAAACATAATATACTCTTCATTGGAATGAAAAGCAAAGGAAAAAATTATTGTTTAATAGAAAATAAAGGAAAACTGTCAATAATGCGACACCAGATCAGAGGATCTTATGTTATTACATTTATCTATTTATTATTATTATTTAGGATTTATTTTATTAGATTTTCAATGTAATGTTTAAAATCCAATGATAATGAACATAGACCTCAATTTTGCCGTTAGCTTCTGAATGCAGATTGTGTTGAAGAATACTACTTTTTGAGGTGAATTTTATGGGCAGATGAGTCTGTTTTTACAGGGGAAGGCATTTCTACCTTTCCATGTGGAGTATCGTTGGTTTATTCATCTTTGTATTGCTGCCGAATAGTGTTGAAAAATCATAGTTTGCCTAACAGATTGAATGATGAGATTACTAAGATTTGTTACAAAATATCCTACCACAACTTCATCACAATATTCCACCTGAAGTTCGGCAAAATATGATTTTCCAACACCATAGTGCTCCTCCACATTATTCAAAAGCAATAAAATACAAACCTACAATATACATGGATAGGTAGAAGTGCTTTCCCCTGTAAAAACTGACTCATCCGTCCATTAAATTCACCTCAAAAATTAGTATTCTCAACATAATCTGCATTCAGAAGCAACCGGGAAAATTGAGTTCTATGTTCGTTTTTTGAAAAATTGAGTTTTTTCGAAAAACAGTGTGTGTTGAAGTAATATAAGACATTTTAACTTCCCTAAATAGTTGAAGATCAAGCTGTTCTTTAGATAACAAGTTTGTAAAATTCAAGGTTACAGGTACTCAGCTATTATAGAAAATTTAATGCTAATTCCGAAAATGTGAAGCAAAAAACAAAATTTGAAGGAACAAATGTTTAATAATAATGTTTGCAAACAAATGCTCGTAGGAATGTTTGTGAATATGCTAGGTACACACCAAGAGAACAAAGTCAAGTTACAATCATGTTTAGCAGCACAGAAGATTTCATTATGTGCAGTACTCTGACTATTATGAATTTGTAAGCGGCTTCAACAAGAATAAAAACAAGATGGTAAATCAGTCAAAACTGACAGCAACATCTGCAGTCTTCATTTGCACAACTTCTGAAGAAGAAATGATGAATCCTGAGCAATAAACACTCCAACAGAAACTGTTGACACTTAGTTTTATAAAATAAATGACAAGCGGAATAAATTAAATTTTACCTTGCAGTGTTCTCCAGCGATGGCTAAAATAAAACTGAGGGCCTGTTGCGTAGCCAGGGGAGGGGGCGAGGGGGGCATCATGCCCCGGGCGCTACCCACAAATGGTCCACAAAACAAAAAATTGCTGGATAATTTCTATTTTTATTATAAATGATTTCTGGAAAACATATTTTAAATTTAGTGCCAGTATATTATATAATTTGCGAGTATATTTTACATATAATATTATATGGCTTTCGAATGGGGAAGGGGGCGCTATAAAGGTATAAAGGTGCCCCGGGCGCGAGTTAAGCCACTGCTGAGGGCTGAGGGGTTGGAGTTGGAAAGGGGTGTTGGTTTCGGCTACGAAAATGTCTTTCTTTTGAAGTTTACCGTCTCCTGGTGGAACATTCCTTTTTGTTCGTGAAGATTGTTATTTCATCATAAATTGCCTACGAACTTTCGTGATGTTTAATTTCTAATGAACAATTCCAGCGAACGTAGTTTGCGTTGGTGTGGACCTGGCCTTATATGTCAGGCAAAAAGCTGGGCTGATAAGGTTATCTTATTTGATGTTACATTGATAGTAAACATGTAATTATTCGAGAGAGCGCTAGAGTTATTCCACTTGGCTTTCTTAAAGTTCAACTTAGGTAGAAGTGTAGCTTCAGGTTTCTGAAAATTCAATTCTGTCTCAAGTATGATTGGCCTGTGGTCACTTCCTCCTCATTGGTTCATCACAGATCGCTGAGCAGCAATAGAAAGACTGTTAGTCATGAAAGCTAGGTCCAGGGAGGTCCTTGGCTCTGAGGGAATTCTGTCTGTACCATTGTGAGAATACTTCCTTTGCTTTGGCCGATATGATCTTTCCAAAAGACCTGATAACCTCTCACATTAAATTGTAAGTTGAGATTGAGGTAGGTCTCTTGTATGCAAATTATGTTCATCTTCTCTTTATGGGTTCTATTAATAAGATTTTCCATTGCATTATTTAGAGGCTCTTCTTTTTCTCATTGTTGTTGGCAGGGTCAGTAGCCATGATCCCATGTCCAGTCCTGCCGCCACAACAGGCAAAGAGTCAACCACTAGTAGCTTGGTAGCATCCTCTCCGCTGTGGGAGGATGCTCCTCTTGCCTGGCAGGAGTCCACAAGAAGGCAATTTGTTCTATCATCTTTTGTCCAGTAGTAGCCATGATGGGGATGTAGGTGCGTGGAGTCCTATTTTTCATCATCTGTCCCAGTTGATTGATGAGACTAGTTGCATCTTGTTGATCTTCAAGTCGAAACCCGCCATGTTTAGTAAAAGCAGGGCTACCTCAAGCAGGATATGACTAAAGTTTTGCATGGACAGTCTTGGGACGAGCGTCCTCAGAGAGTTTAATTCCTTTCCTCTGCTGTTCCCCTTGGGCTTATGGGGAACCAATACACTAGGTCAACCCTAGGCAAGGTGCTACCTCTCAACAACCTGTTAGTCCCATTGTTGTTTGACTTGGGCATTGAATATGGCAGAGTTTTTACATCATTGTTTATATTAGTGCAAACAACAAGACTACACTATTTTCGAGTTAAAAAAGAAATCACTCCAAATGTTAAGCACATTTCAGGTTCTGCTAAAAAAATTTTTGCACAGTCATGTGGGTTATGCCATTGTTAAGGTGACCCATTCAATTGTTAATAGTCATTATTGTATTAAATTCCAGTAAAAAATTAATTAGGGGTCCATTTTGTTACAGATCAGCTCACTTCAGTTCCCTTGCTATCAAGCAGAATCCTCTTCTTGCTGAGGCATACTCCAACCTTGGGAATGTGTTCAAAGAACGAGGACAACTCCAAGAGGCTTTAGACAACTATAGGCATGCAGTTAGGTTAAAACCAGATTTTATTGATGGGTATATAAACCTAGCTGCTGCTTTAGTTGCTGCTGGTGATATGGAGCAAGCTGTACAAGCCTATGTCACAGCTTTACAGTACAACCCGGTGAGTGTTTTTGTTATCTTTTTGTTTTTTAAAGTAATGATAGGTTGCTTATTAATGATATGAATTTAGATGTAGGCTCCTAAGAGCATGTATGACAGCTTTATTTTATATTTGCTTATGAAACAATTTTATGCGTGGATGGAACAATTCTATTATTCATTTTCAGACATAACCTAGTTTTTATGTTTATAATAAGACTTAGAAAATAATAAGGTTCCATCCCAATATCACTTTGCATTGTTGTCCGCACATCCCTTGCACGTACTCACTCCATCAAAATCCTTATCTATGTCAACCATAATACAATCCTCCGTCTTCTTTGTTATTATACCACGTATGCAAGTTTAAAATGTCGTTTATTTCTTGAAATATATACACAGTAATTTAAAAAAAAGTATAATATATTTTATTCAAAGTACTGACCCTCGCTTTCTACACATTTTGTCCATCTCTCGGGATGAAGAATGCTTCATCTTTACTTGAAATCCATTCATCGAGCCATTTTCGTACGTTTTCGAAATTGTTGAAGTGTTGCTCCGCCAATGAGTGTCCCATCGATGAGAAGAGGTGATAATCAGAAGGCGCCAGGTCAGGTGAATACGGCGGGTGGGGTAGGAGTTCCCAACCAAGCGAAGAAATCGTTTCCTTAGTCAATCTGGCTGAATGTGCAGGAGCGTTATCATGCTGAAGAATGACTTTGGCGTGCCTGTGAGCCCATTCTGGGCGTTTTTCGATCAATGCGTGACTCAAATTGATCATTTGTTGTCAGTAGCGCTCGGTATTGACTGTTTCACCGGGTTTGAGAAGCTCGTAGTAGACTACTCCCTTCTGATCCCACCACACACACAGCATTGTCTTCTTCCCAAAACGATCCGGTCTTGCACTCGATGTGGATGGTTGTCCTGGCGTTACCCATGATTTTTTTTTTTTTCGTTTGGGATTCTGAAAATAAATCCATTTTTCATCGCCAGTTACAACTCGATGCAAAAAACCCTTTCTTTCGTGGCGTAAAAGCAGCATTTCGCACACAGTTTTTTCGTTTTTTTTTCCATCTGCCGTTCGTCCAATTCATGTGGAACCCATTTTCCAACCTTTTGAATCTTTCCCATAGCTCTCAGGCGATCGGAAATGGCTTGCCTAGTGACATTCAACTGTTCTGCCATCATTTGTTGGGTTTGGGTATTGTCTTCGTCTAATAAAGATTGCAATTCGAAGTCCTCAAACTTTTTTGGTCGATTTTCTTGTTTTTGATCAGTAACATCAAAATCACCACGTTTGAAACTTTGAAACCAACGTTCATATGTCCTGACGGTTGGAGCAACATCGCCATAAGTCTCAACAAGAATTCGATGACATTCAGATGCCTTTTTCTTTTGATTAAATAAGAAAATCATGACATGCCGCAAATGCTCTTTATTTGGCTTAAAATTAGACATTTTTAACACCAAAGAAAGGTATATGATACGTCCACGTAAACGACTTAAAAACAACTGACTTTTGTAAACAAATGACTAAGAAACAAAATAGCGTTTAGAGATAAGCAAATCCTTCAATAGGCTAAGAGCGCATTCTATTGGAATTAAAACGACATTTTAAACTTGCATACCTGGTAAATGGCCCACTCATACTATTCTACTTCTAATGACCTATACTACTTTATATGGCCTCACTCTACTCTGCTACTAATGGCCCACTCATGCTACTCATACCACTCATACTTGTGATCTAGGTTCTCATTAACATATTTGGGGTTGTATGTATTAGAAGCTGAGGTGGACAACCAGAAAATAAGGAGCTTTTCTTGATTTAAGCAATAAGTCCATCGAGTTGTCTTTCTGGCAACTAGTGAAGGGCCATTCCGACTTGAGTGCAGAATGAGATTTTTTGTTTCGTTTCACTATTGGAACCAGTTCCAATTTTCGTTCCATGTCAGTTTGACTAACCTACTACCTACTTACCATGCATTGCTCCATCCCTTGTTGTGACTTCAGGCTGTTAGTCTCCTTCTATTTTATAGTCAAGAATTTTATAGCCACTATAATATTAGGAAGGTTTAAATAGCTATGTATAGTTATTAAAAAAATTGTATTCTTTTAAAATAGTTTTATTCAATCATGAATTTTTTTTTTTTTTTGTTTAGAAAAACAAAATATTAACAGATTTATTCCTAAAAGTTAACATTCAAAAATGAACGTTTTTTTTAGTTTCATCAGCTGAAAGCCGAATGCAATGATTGTTTAAAACCATCCCTACTTTTGAAAAGATCCTCTTGCATGGCACTGATGTTACAACATTCATCATTTCTTGATCAATTATGGTTAGATAGGGGTAGTCAGAACAGTGATTAAACCACAACTGGGTAGAATTTTCTTTGTTGCACAAAATTTCATCATTGATGTAACTTCCCAGATCAACTTTTTTGAGAAATATGCAGTCAAAGTTTTGGAACGGAATTAGAAACTTACTATTTCATATGTTTGGATCAATACGTTAAATACTGGACGCTGTTATTTTGAAGTTTAAATAAGTTTATTTTAAAGGAAATTTAATCTTCTTTCTAATGAGCATATTGAAATTGCTCTAGGTTTAATAGTTCGGGAAATATAGACAATTATTTGTCAAAAATTAGAAATATCTTGAAAAAACATAAAATTAAAAATATCTATAAAACGGATGAAAATTGAGCTTTAGGTTCACTAAGCTAAGCCTTTTATTTATTTATAAACTGAAATTACACTTCTTGAAATTAATTTTTTTATTTTTTTTTTATTTTACAGGACTTGTACTGTGTTCGCAGTGATTTGGGTAACCTGTTGAAAGCTCTAGCCAGACTTGAGGAAGCCAAGGTATTAAAACTGTTTGATTCCCTTACCTGTTATTACCTCCCGAAGCTGTTTGGTTCAGCAATGTGATGCTCGTTGCCATGTGTGCTTTTATAATTTTTATGTCACAAAATGTGTATTAAGACATCTGCTTCTTTTCATTGCCTGCGGCTGTACTTCAAAACTGTTTCGTTTTGGGAAATAAGAGATATTCTTTAGTAAAAGTTGTACGTAAGGTAACTACTAGCTACTTTGCGTAAATAGTTTTTATTTAATATTAATTTTAGACCCAGAACTTTTTTGAAGTACATTTTTATTTTAATTAAGTTCAATTTTTGAGAGTTTCAGGATACAGTAGAATAAAGGCTATTCCTTCCTTATTGGTGTTGTGTTATTTCCACAGAGGAGATTCTGCATTTGAACCAGTAACTCTTATGAATTTGTTACACCTTCAAAAAGAGAAGGTGCCAACCAATTCAGAGTCAGATTCTGGAAAGAGTTTTTTGTAGCATTGAATTTGATATTAGAGCTAGCTGCATGCGTTTTCAGAGAACACTTAATTCTTGTATAATATTAAACATTTATAGTTATTTTACAGAAAGCTTAAGAAAAATGTAATACCTCTCTTGGTGCACAAATGTATCAATAGAGTGTTAATTTTTTTTTTCAATGTTTCATTATTGATTGGCTATTATTAAGTGTTCTCGCTCTGCTCGCGATACCTTATCCCTTTTTTTTGTCTGTCATGAATCCTATGGAAAACCTTAATAAAATGATACATTTAAAGCTTAATACCTATATTTAATTAGTAATAAAGGAGTATAAATAATACAAAGCCAAGGAGCAGTAACAGACAAAATCATATCCTTCTTCTTAGTAAAAAGAAGCATTTGTCAATTGATGTGTATAGCAATTTGAAATTGTTATGTGATTATCTTATTTGTTTGGAACGAGCATTCTTCTCATCCTCATCCTTTATATTATCCTGTATCACGTTTCCATCCTTCTACTCTTTTGATTAGCCGTTTATTTTTAGGTTATTTCTAAATTTTGTTCTTCTTTGATTTCTATTTTATCCTAGATGCTTCGATTTGTAATTGTTTTATTGAAACAGTAATTTTTTTTTCCTAAAGTCAATTCTTATGAGAAATCTTATTGTACATTTGTTAAAATTTAGTAATATTCATGATAGTAAACAAATAAAGATTGAATCAGTCTTTTTTCATAAAAGTCAGTTTCTGTTAAATCATTTATTTGTTATTCCTTATGGAGAACTTATTTTCCTATTTTAGTCAAACCAGCTTATTAATTCAAATTATTAAAGTTCAACTTTTCAAATAATAGTTATTATTATATAGCTAATTTTCACCATCAACATCTACTAATTCTATTTCTGATTGTTGTTGACTTTAGACAATGGGGATTCATCTACCTCAGATTAATAGTTTTTCTTATTGTTTTGCCCTCAACTCTCAAAGGTAGGTTGAAGAAGAGATGTCGATCTTGTGCTACATGACTTCTATGGGCAAATCGCAGTGTGTGTAGATCTTGTTGTAAGGAGAAACTCATTCTTAAGGTAAAGTACGCATACGGCCAGTCTCTTACAATTAATAAAAAAAAACAAAAAACTCCGTTATGAAGTTTATTAGTCAATTTTATTCCATTATTAAAAGCTAGAAAAAAAAAAAAAAAAAAAAAAAAAAAAATGAAAAGAAAGAAATAAAATAAGCTGATAATAAGAGAATGAGACTGGCCTAAATTTTATTGTACCTTAAAGAATACAATATGTTGTACTATGTAGAGCTCTGCCTTTCTGCTGGCTAGATTAGGGACCGCTCGCGCCGCTCGCTTCCCAACCCACATCCTCACACCTATCGAGTCTGCAGTATTAGAAGCACCTTTATTCTAATGCTTGCAGCTCAATGCTCGCGTCTCGGAGTCACACATTTTAATTGTATGTTGAACCTTGAGGTCTGACTCTTTAAAAAAGTGTGTGGTTTCGAGGTTTTTCTCTTTTTCTTTTATTACTTCTGTTTTTTCTTTTTCTTTCTCCCATATTTAGTTAGGGCATATGCTCGCTAGAGCCAGTACGGAAGGTTGGGCTGGTCCGATTCCTCTTTTATCTAAGTATTTATGTGGTTATTAATTTAATTTTTCTTTTTTCCCTGTCCATTCACTTTCACCTTTCCCTGAAACCTAATCCACTATAGGCATGCTATTTAAAAGCAATAGAGACTCGACCAGACTTTGCTGTTGCTTGGAGCAACCTCGGGTGTGTTTTTAACGCCCAGGGTGAGATCTGGCTTGCAATCCACCACTTTGAAAAAGCAGTTGCCCTGGATCCGAACTTCCTTGATGCATACATCAACCTCGGGAACGTCCTGAAAGAAGCCAGGATTTTTGACAGGTATGTTTATTAATATTTCCCTATGGATAAATTGAAGAATAGTGTACTTGAAAAGGATATACTACACTCCTTAACAAAATTATAGACTACTGGCATTTATTTTATTCAAACATTAATTCTAATATATGAAACTTTTAGAAGTATTTTTAGTTATTATAACTTTGCAAATTACAAACAAAAACCAATTTATTTATAACACTTTTTTTTTCAAATACAAAGAACAAATGGCGGCTACAAAAATATAGGCCAGTTTATTTATTTATCTATTACCTCTAGATAGCAGTGTTTTGATAGTACTCCTCAGTTATGTTTTGATTCACTGTTTCTCTTGATGATTTAAAAGTAAAAAGTATCTCAATATCTTTATCACAGAGGCATATAATACTATCTCACCTTTCATAACTTTACAGGAGAGCAGTTTGAATCGGTTTTATTTTTAAAAGAGTTCATTTCCTCAACTGTTTATTAAATTTGTGTGTAACTTACCTTACAATTGAATTGGTCTTAGAACATAGTATTCTATACCTCGAGATTAAGTGAAAAATCTTGAATAAAAATAGGTAATAATGTATTTTTGGTAAAAATGGACATAGTGTTCTTTAACTCCAAGGCATAGATATAAGTGACCCCCTAGTAGTTCTCAATAATGTTCAGGTCTGGCAAACGGGCAGGCCAGGATAAAATGGAAATATTTTTGGCTTCTGAATTTTTTTTACAATCTGAGTGGTGTGGACAGGTGCATAGTTTTTTTGTGAAAGATGAACCATTCTCAAGTCAGCTCTTCTCTTTCTACAGTCGGTTCCTGGATAAAGTCTATATACTTTTTTCATTCATTTTTAATTAACAAAATAATAATTCTGTCTTTTCTCACCATTTCACAGCCCAAAAAATGGCACCACTTCCTTCCTTTTGACTTATGCTTAAAAAAAAATATTTTTTTTCTATGTAAATCATGAAAATAGTATTAAATCCATGAGGGCCATCAACATGTAACTCTTTTTACAAGGGAAGGAATTTTTTTTCATCTTTTACTGAAGATAACATACTTCCATCTCCCCTTGAGACATGATTTCAGAAGCTGACAAGTTGCTTTTTATTCTAATGAAGTTTCTTTGTCTTATTTACCAAAGTACCTGATTTGTATGCTAAATACCATGTTTTTTCGGTTTCAAAAGTAAATTTCTTTTTTGCTTTTAGTTAAATTACTCCGATCTTATAGGAAATTTATTGCTAAATCCGAAAATTCAATAAATTTTTTTTTTTATGCTAAGAGATACTCACCCTGTATACTTTTTTCATTCATTTTTAATTAACAAAATAATAATTCTGTCTTTTCTCACCATTTCACAGCCCAAAAAATGGCACCACTTCCTTCCTTTTGACTTATGCTTAAAAATATTTTTTTTCTATGTAAATCATGTAAATAGTATTAAATCCATGAGGGCCATCAACATGTAACTGCTTTTCATTACTGAAGGTTTCGTGTCGCAACAATAAGGTTTCGTGTCGCAACTAATTAAGGGAAAGCTGAATTTTTGCAGGGTGTTAGTATATGAAGTAAACACTAAAAAAACACAAAGTCCCAACCACCACCCCTCTTGCTTAATATAATTGAATTGGCTTTAAATGCTGTATCTTATAACGCATGCCATTAAAATGATGGTTTCATAGAGGGCGTTGAAAGAATAGTGGACACCGCACCGCCGGTCCTAGCAGGGCCATGCTGAGGTGCACTGCTGCATATATTGCTGTTCATGATCATGAATAGTCATTAAGTTGAAATGGAGCAACAATGTGATAATGTTTATTTTTAGGTTATTACTTCCAAATTGCATTTTTTTTGCTATTAAAGTTTATAGTTTACTTGTATCACTGATAGCATCACAGAAATTAGCATCGAAAATTCAACTCCAAAACACTACTTTTCTTTTAGCACATATATACATAAAAATGATCAAATTCTGTAAAACACTTCCGGCAGAACGCTGAGAATTTTGACTGTTGTGAAATCCTCATTTTTTTCCCGGCACATTTATCACTATAACTCCGGGAATATTTCTTTGATTCAAAATTTATTTCTTTCATCCAAAAGCTAGTTAAATTTTTTATTTAACCTAATATACTTAATTCTGGTCAAATTCTCTGAAATACCCACATCAAAACGCTAAATGTATATGTTTTGGCAAAATGTGACAATTTTGACATGTTCAATTGTATGCCATAGGTATATCACGTAGTTCAATCAAAATTTCATATATAGGATCTGATAGCAAATTTAATCAGCTTTGAAATGAATAAAATATATTTTGGATCAGACAAATAGTGTTGGTTTTAGAGTGATAAATTTGCCAAAAACAATGAGGTTTTTACAACACTACGGGTTTCTCAACATTCTGCCGTGGGTGTTTATGGGACTTGATCAAAATTTAATATATATGTTCTCATAGTAAATTTGACCAGCTTTTAAATGAAAAACAAAAATTTGAATCGGATGGACTATAACCCGAAGTTTCGGAATTATAGCCAAATGAGTACCGACAAACGTGTTATTCCGGAGAACTGCGACTTACCTCAAGTAAAAAATCTTTTATTTTTCCCTCCCCCCATAGCTTTGAAATTATAATATGGGAAAGAAAGGAATAAAATGACATTTGATGCAAATTTGCTTTGCTTTTGTGTTGTGCTAAAAGTAACGTTGTCCGAGTTCCGAGATCAGACAGCTAACAACATACAACTTTAATCCCCTCTCTCCCCTAAATCTGAAGATATTTTGAGGAAAACTTTTTATCACATTAAGAGCTAAGGGTGGTGAACATTTTCCACCAGTCAGATCTTTTTATTTTTGGAGTTGAATTCCTCGATGCTAATTTCTGTACTATATCAGTGATACAGGTAAACTACAAACTTTTATAGCAAAAAAATGCACTTTAGAAGTAATAAGCTAAAAATAATCATTATTACATTGCTGCTCCATTTCAACTGAATGACTATTCATGATCATGAACAGCAATATATGCAGTGCACCTCAGCACGGCCCTACAAGGACCGGCGGTGCGGTGTCCACTACTCTTTCAACGCTCTCTATGAAACCATCATTTTAATGGCATGCGTTATAAGATACAACATTTAAAGCCAATTCAATTATATTATCTATAAGTTTTGTTTAACACATTTCTTTCCAAGACTTAATGATAAAAATCTACAATTTGTTGAGGTTACTTTTTGTTTTTTGTAGTGAGTTTTCTGTATATGGTTAAGTATTACGGCGAAACTAAGCTATCTACATAAAAAGTGTATATAACATAATTTGTTTGTAATATTATTAGGAGTAACATAAAAAAAATAAAGAACTCCCCAATAACATCATTAGTTTTCGAGCTGTAGGTATATAACCAGAGTTCTGTTCATGTAATGTTGCTGAAGAGGTGGGGGTCAGGAATTCGCATTTTTTTTAGTGTTTACTTTATATCCTAACACCCTGCAAAAGTTCAGCTTTCCCCTAATTAGTTGCAATAAAGCTTATTTTCTTACCATCATTGACTGGGCTATTTGTGTGATTTTGAAAGAGGAGGTTTTATCTTCAGTTTAAGATAATTTAAAGTGCTGGTTTTGTGCAAAATGCATTGAATCTTACAGATGTTTGTTTGGACGTGAGCTGATCCTCAAACCTCTCTCACTATCGCTGAAGAGCTAAATGCTTTGCATAAAATAGCTCGCTTAGGCAGTTTTCACCATGGGTCTATGAGTCCTTGCTCATTCTTTAAAAATTTTTTATGAGATACCTATTTCTATTTAATGTTCTAGTGAAAACACTTATAAATTATTTATGTTGAGTCTCAATTAGTTTTTTTTTTCCTTTCAATGAATTTTAGTTTGCCTTATTTTATTTTGTTGGTTAATGCTAGGGAAATAATATATGTTAATATTAGAAATAATATGTTCATAATAATTCAATAATTTTATTGAATATTATGAACACTACCCGATACTTAAATTATATAATCTTCATAATTCACTTTAAATTGTTTCATGAGGATGTAATAACTTATATATTGTCTGAGGCCATAAAATCTGGAAGAGCTATAGTCATAACATCATTTAGTTTAATATCATTATTGTCATCTTGAAAAGTATACTCAACTCCTCTTTATAGTTAACAAAATGATGGAGAAGTTATTCTTGAGAAAGTTTTTGAGTTTATCAACACCTATTACAAAAAACTTAACCACAAACATTAATTTATGTTTTATACCAACTGAATGACTATTGTCACTAACTAAATGTTTTTTTGAAACAAGTAGGAGAAAATTATAGCTGTGATCCACATATCAATATTGTCTGTCACCAATAGGTGACAATAGGGTCTCTTTTACTTATGCTCTTCTAAAATGGTTTCATTGTTGCAGTATTTCAGTTCGATAACTAATGTAAAGTTAATGTAAATAACAAATTTAATTAATAATTCTGTATTACAATCGATTCAATGTTTATTTAATTGTATTTATGTTGAAAAAAATGAGTTTCAACAGAACAATTGACATACTGCGAATTCTGAATAGTGATTGTACCAGAATATTTGTATAAATATGAGACAGCTCCACAAAGATGTGTGCAGGTTTCAAATGTCCCACAAACATATGCAATAAAAAATCAGATTCTAAAAATGAGTTACACACCTGCCAGTGACGCTGTAGAAAGTTAAAAAATGCCCAATAATAATGTGCGAAAATTGCTCTATACCTCTACACATTTATTGTGGGCACAGCTTTCAAAAACAACAATAATTTTTAATTGATTAGTACTTTTTTACATATTGCTCATGGGCAAGAAAAGTGGCAAAACTCAAAAAAATTCATTTTATGTTTTATTTCTGAATAATGATCGTTTTTGGTTTGCCTTGCGACAGGAAAAGTTACATAAAGGTATCTCAGCGGGCGGCCGCAGAATTGCGTTATGTGTGATTTATCCAAAGTTACAATGGCGAACGGTGGAAGCAGGAACAGTGACACATTTCAGTTGTGTCTTGACCTTCACGAGTTAAGGACAGTGTCATATTTTGAGTTGGGACGGTTTTCTTGCCCATGAGGGATATTATTATAATAACTTCTAAACTTCTTTTGAATCTCCTGAAAAATTTGATGTTTTTGAGTTGTCACTTTTATATTATTATTTTTTTTTTTCAATAAAGCTTATCTTTTGAAAATAGTTCTAAAATATTTTGAAAATAGTAGTAGCTGTTTTGTACTAACCATACCTGTTGTCAACTACAGGTGAAAGCCTCACCAACTCCAATGGAAAATATTTTTCTTGCAAAATTCATGTTTTTTCCTATTTAGACTCAAAACAATTAGAAATAGAAAGGAACTCCAAATATTTTTATCTGGGATCTTTATAGGTGTTAAGGCTTAAGATTATTTAAACATCGACTCTACTTATTCCAAAAAATTTTCATTGAAACTTTAGGGATATTTAGCTTTTATATCCGAGTATGTAAAACTGATATGAATCTAAACATCTTTTTATTCCAATTTTTAAGAGTATTTTCACTAAATTTATCTCAAATTTTCTGTTTTTACTACATTTGAACTGATTTAGGTTAGTTAACTCTTTTTATATTTTTATATAATTTTTTAATTAAAATATTGATAATTATCAAAATAATAAAAGTTATGGAACTATCTAAGCGGAAATAATGTTGAAATTGTAATTTTCAAAATATTTTTCTTAAAACTGAAACATACCGTTTGTTAATTCTTACTGATTACATTTGATATTACAAGATTTCTGTACAAGTCCATACTGTGCTTATGGGTATTCGAGGTGTCCACCATCACAGAATTAATAGAGATTGCTTATTCATCATGATGACAGGGCTGTGCCATCCCCAGTTCTTCAATGACCCACCCAAGTAGCTCTCATTCCTGCTGTTGATGGATAATGATTGACACTATTGACTGCGATCATCGCTTGTTGGCATTAAAACTTGACCTTATCTAACTTCTATATCTAGGTTTAAAAATTTATTACAATAAAAAATAAATATCCAGAACAAAAACCACCTCTAAGAAGCAATTATTAAAAGAAAAAATAATAAGTTAACAGCAAATAGAATTCATTATCTGCAACAGATAAAAAGCAAAATAAAGTAATCATTTTACAAATTTCTATTTAAAAAGGTAAATGTTCAAAAGGTTCTGGGTTACATTTATTCCCTTGATATTCACAAATATTGAGAAAACCTTTCACTACCAGGTATGCAGGTTTAAAATGTCGTTTATTTCTTAAAATATATACACAGTAATTTAAAAAAAAGTATAATATATTTTATTCAAAGTACTGACCCTCGCTTTCTACACATTTTGTCCATCTCTCGGGCAATATATGGATACCATTCCAAAAGAATGCTTCATCTTTATTTGAAATCCATTCATCGAGCCATTTTCGTACGTTTTCGAAATTGTTGAAGTGTTGCTCCGCCAATGAGTGTCCCATCGATGAGAAGAAGTGATAATCAGAAGGCGCCAGGTCAGGTGAATACGGCGGGTGGGGTAGGAGTTCCCAACCAAGCTAAGAAATCGTTTCCTTAGTCAATCTGGCTGAATGTGCAGGAGCGTTATCATGCTGAAGAATGACTTTGGCGTGCCTGTGAGCCCATTCTGGGCGTTTTTTCGATCAATGCGTGACTCAAATTGATCATTTGTTGTCGGTAGCGCTCGGTATTGACTGTTTCGCCGGGTTTGAGAAGCTCGTAGTAGACTACTCCCTTCTGATCCCACCACACACACAGCATTGTCTTCTTCCCAAAACGATCCGGTCTTGCACTCGATGTGGATGGTTGTCCTGGCGTTACCCATGATTTTTTTCGTTTGGGATTCTGAAAATAAATCCATTTTTCATCGCCAGTTACAACTCGATGCAAAAAACCCTTTCTTTCGTGGCGTAAAAGCAGCATTTCGCACACAATTTTTCGTTTTTCCATCTGTCGTTCGTCCAATTCATGTGGAACCCATTTTCCAACCTTTTGAATCTTTCCCATAGCTCTCAGGCGATCGGAAATGGCTTGCCTAGTGACATTCAACTGTTATGCCATCATTTGTTGTGTTTGGGTATTGTCTTCGTCTAATAAAGATTGCAATTCGAAGTCCTCAAACTTTTTTGTTCGATTTTCTCGTTTTTGATCAGTAACATCAAAATCACCACGTTTGAAACTTTGAAACCAACGTTCACATGTCCTGACAGTTGGAGCAACATCGCCATAAGTCTCAACAAGAATTCGATGACATTCAGATGCCTTTTTCTTTTGATTAAATAAGAAAATCATGACATGCCGCAAATGCTCTTTATTTGGCTTAAAATTAGACATTTTTAACACCAAAGAAAGGTATGATACGTCCACGTAAACGACTTAAAAACAACTGACTTTTGTAAACAAATGACTAAGAAACAAAATAGCGTTTAGAGATAAGCAAATCCTTCAATAGGCTAAGAGCGCATTCTATTGGAATTAAAACGACATTTTAAACTTGCATACCTGGTAAACATTATAGATGAGAGGACATATTGATATTTCTTTGGATGTTATTTTGATTGTATTAGGGTTTCAGAACTAGGATGGACATTTAGTGAATTGAAATAAATTAAAATAAATAAATAAAATAAAAAAATCCTCTGACAATTACAAAAACCTATATTATAATGAATGAAGCTATTACCTAACTCCATTTATTTCATCTCAGCTTCAGCTTTTGTAGTTAGTAATTCTTTTTATGTTTCCAAAGGGAATACGTCCTGTCTTCAACAATGCGTCTTTAGATGTCAAAAATAATTTTTTATCTTTTTTATGGTTAAGAAGAATTGATGTACGTATAATAATTACGCATTACAGCACTATCTCTATCAGTATCTATCGGTTCCTAGGAATCGACTTTAGTCATCGATTCTCGATACAGATCCTTTCGTAAGAACCGGTGGGATCGAGGATCAACATTTCCTAATATATATACCTACACCAAGGAATTTTAAATTTACCTAATCTTTATTTAATAAGGTTTATATCCGCCCCTTGCATTCTTAACGTCTTGTATCTGTAGGTCTAATATTATTTTGAATAAATTCTTCTGGGATATGTGTCATCTAATGAAAAACTAAAATAAATGATTTTAATTTAAAATTTCTTAATTTTAGTATATTTTCTTAATACGGCTTGCTTTTATTTAATTAATTTTTATATTAACCCTAATACGATTCATGTTCCCTGGTTCAAGAATATGGGGACGTAAATATCTAAATATAAATGAAACTTAGTTATTAATAAAAACGCTAAATGAAGATAGGTGATCATAGTTTTTAAGTTATCTATTTAACACCGAATTATAAGATTTTGTGAATGGTTAAGAATAATTAATGTTAATCGCAAAATTCCCCTATTACTTGAAGAAACGTGTTTTTGTATTATTCTGCGTATTCACAATTGGCATAGTGTATTTCACAATTCTATTTAAAAGGGCATCAAATAATTATTAGCCTTTGAGCTGTTTAAATATTTTAGTTCTGTAAGGTTGGATGCTTGGTTGGAAGGGAATTGAATTAACAGCAGTTACTGGAAGACCAGCCCCTGAGGTCTCATGGAATTACAAGCCTTGAACAACTTGCGGTCCACCCCCAGTAGACCTTAGACTCTCAATAGTTTAGGTGGAGGTCAGGAAACTTTTTAGAGCTGCTTCCAACTTACCTTTTGTCTTCTGATTAGTTTTTCCATTTAATTGTAAGATTCCTTTCTTATGTCCGTAATTAATTATTTTTTTGTTATCAGTGCAATATATTAAGATAGATTCGTAAAATTATTTTATTGTTACCCATCTTCTGGAAACTAATTTTTATATTTATATTTAATATTTGTCGGTCGGACAAATGTTATTTTGATTGACGAATAAACCAGTTTTATTCGATATTTATGGATAATGAGTCAAATTATCAAAAATAAATCGTAAACTTCTTATGCTCATGTCATGTTTTCTATTAAACATACCAAATAAATATGAATAAAAGGCTTTAAAAACCTTCGATGCTGACATCACCAAACTCTGACCACATTGTGTTTTCGTAAAAAATCTGATGGATATAGTAAATGGTTGCAATTTACTTAGAAGTGGCTTTTTTTAAAGGTTTTTCTACACAACACTTGGGGAAAAAACAACTTAAAAATAGGAAATAGTTTCTTGTTATTTGAAGGGCTTATACTACACATTACACAGGCTCCGAGACAAGCGTTTTGGCGAAAATGAGCCATGTTTATAGTAAACCCTTCTCGAGGTGTTAGTTTGAACACAAAAAATAATTACCCCCCCTCTCGTATTAAAGATAGCGGAATCGCTCCTACCGAAATTTGAAGCTGCATTTTGTAGCTATCATTTGGTCCAAGAAAGATTAAAATATCCGTCAAAACGATCGCGCTGTAGTGCAACATGTGCAAAACCAGTATCAAAGTTATCCCCGTTTATGGTACTATAGAAAGTATTCTTTCTTTTAATATAGCGAAATATTCTATATAGTTCTCCATTTTTAACGTATTGTTCTTCCTATAACAGTCTTATATATCATAATTTTTAAATTTCTGAAGAATAAGCGCGAACTCGAGAAGAAACTATTATTATTATTATTATTATTATTATTATCATAATAACTCTACTTTTATTAGCACCCCACGCTTTTTCTTTACTTTAAATTGAATTATTTTGTTATTAACTTAAGTTTTAGTTTAATTTTATTCCATATTAATTAATCATGATTGATTGTCGGAATTCCTATTGTTGTTACATAAACTATTCCTGGAATAAAAATTATTTTCTACTTTTTAGTTCGGTTTTATATTAAAGCGTGTTTTCTAAGTTTTTAAAACTATAATTTATTTTCTTAATTTTTAGTCTCCAAACGGTGTTAATAGTATTTATTATCAAGAGCTTTGCTTTTATTAATGTTTACATAACCTTTCCATTTCATCTAACGCATCACTATTACATGAAACTTTCTCTCTTAACTTAAAGTAATCAATTATAAATTTAAAAATGCCGTAGCGACATCTGTAGTACCATAATAATTACAATTTATATTCTTCAAGTATTTTCCATTGGTAAGAATTTTTTTTATCGGTAACGAAGAACGACCTTTACTTACATCCCCTGAACCGTGTACAGTTAACATGCAAATTTATCTAAGCATTTTCTTTTATTTTGATCATTCTAGTGAGGTTATTACAACAAAGTTGTGAAATGATTGTATTTCCGTTGGTCTTTGACACATGTGCAAATTTTCAAGTCAATTAGGTTGCTGGAAATCGGTGAAATAACGTTGAAATATTCCATTTCGTACATACAGGTCAAGCTAATGAAAGTGTGATAAATATCGTATGATAATAAATAATAAACTATTATACCATTCTAGTCGTGAATATTATATATATATTATAGTTCTTTAACAATATTGTATCAACATTTTATATCTCGTTTCTCATATCTTTCACGTCCTCATGGGGGTCTTGATCGTATGTAAATTATTCATATAAAATTAATATGTTTAGACTAGCATGAGTTTATAGATTTTTAACATGCTTAAATAGATTTTTTAATATAAATTTATAATAATAACTTAAATGTGAGACGAGAGGGTTCGGTTGAAGGGGAAGGCGGTAATTGGACAAAGCAGAGGAGAGGCCCCACAAACTTCGACGGAGGACTGCGGTTAAATTGTGGAAGTCGTTACTTTCAACAACCCCTGCAGCTCTGTAATCCGAACTCGGAGCTCTGATATTGCCTATTCACCAAGTTCCGCTACCTACCAGGGTTGACAAACCTTTCCGTCTTATTTTTAAACCAACGATAAAAAATTAAAAAAAAAATTCATGGAACATGAAAGATCAGGGAAGTTTAATTTTTTTTTTTTTTTGTTTGTTATTACTGGTAAATAAAGAGAAACATACACTCGGTAGAGAGTAAAAAATAATTTACGGCCAAGGTAAAAAACGTAGTTTTCAACTTCTGGTTTATTTTATAGATGTGCTGCCATCTGATGCCGTAAATGGGGGTTACTTTTTTAACATTACGGGCTATTTTAGACAATCGCACATTTAAAACGCAAATCCTTCTGGAGGGTTCAATTTGCAAATTAGCGTCTCTGCTTGGTTTTAAACATTCAAGGATTAAACATAGAATGTTCTGAGGTCGCGACAAAAGCACTTGTTGGCCGACCAAGGCCTCAGCGCGTATTTTTTTAATATCATTGTTAACAGGTGTTATGATTAACGCGTCCAAACCTCATCTTGCCTAGCGTATGTAGGTGCAGGATTGTTTAATGTAACTAATGCATTGGTTATCAATCTATTTAGTAGAATTTTCTTTTTGTTTAAAGTGTCTTACTAATTTCTTTAAAATTTGGTTAAAAAGTACTGCATTTTGGGGTTACTCCGAACATAGTTGTTGATAACTGGTAGAAGCCCCGTCTTTGAAATTATCAAGATTTTTTCTGTGAATTTCAGTTGTTTTAGTATTGAAAAAAAATCAAATTTATCTTACTTAACTAATTGATAATTGCAAGTTACCTACGCACTTCCGTTCCTTTGTTTTTAATATTGTTTTTTTTAATTCTATTCAAGTTCCCTAGTGTATTTTGTTTTATAAGAATCAATGTTCCTAGAAAAATAAATCAAGTTTATTTTAATTGAAGGTTGTAATGCAATTGAAATTCATTAAAAAATAAGAAATCGAAGTGAGTTTATTATGTTTGTTTTGAATTTTTTATTTTTTACCACACAGAAATAATAACAATTTACTTGTCACAAGCAAATAAGCACTGGACTGTTTTTTCCCCCTTTCTAATAACGAATAGTTAAATGATGTTTTGTTTTTGTTGAGGGCATTAAGAATAATTTTATGATTTTGAAATCTTGTTAATTATTGGTAAGTAATTACCTGGGTAAGGAAAGTATTTTGATAAATTATTTTTCTCTTTTGAAAGTGGATCAAGTCGACCACTTTAAATATCAGTTTTATGGAAATAGTTCAGTTTGGATTACGTTGTTTTCCCCCATGACCCTTTATTTTTTATTTTATTGTGAAATAATTTTTTTAAACTTTGTGTATTTATCCACAACTATGTTGTTGTATTTTGACTATATCAAAATATATATCGACAATCAGCGGAATGTTTGACTTGATAAATATGTGTGAAAAGGTTATATGTCAGGCATGAGGAGGAACGATACCCAGCGGTCATAATTCCTTGGCATTCATTTACTTAACTGAAGTACGAAAGTAGATCTCTTATTCATGTCCTTTTCAGTATTCATTATATATTTTCAGGTTTGTAGGTGTTGGCCATTGCTTCTGTTAGTTTGTAGATGTGTCTTTGTAAATTTCGGTAGATTCATTTGTAGTGGGTTCTTATGTATTCGCCAACTGTTGGTGCTAGTGATTCAGTGTGTATAGTCGCGCTGGCCACGTAGCAAGGTCGAAGATTAACTAAAATGAAGTACTGTATCTAAAATATCAAACTTTTATTGGACATGGTAAAATAGCGTCCCCTAGTCGGTGGCAATCACATTAGATCCACACGACCCCGTTATTTCATTTTCAATTATGCCAATGATCTATATTCGATGAGTTAATCATTTTTATCAAATTTCAGAAATCAAGTGTTTCGCCCATCTATTGGATTTAACGATATTTTAAGTTTAATTAAATTTATTATTATTACAGTCTGATAACCATGAAAAATTAATAAGCGAATTTTTGTTTAGAAACTTTAACAATAAAAAGGCAAATAAAAAAAATAAAATAAAATAAATTAGATCCTTAGAAAACTGCTCTTTTGGAAATATACTTGATACGGAACCCTTTTGTTCTAAGGACAAAGGAATTAAGATTTGTGCTTGAAAGAGGAGGGGCTGTACCTCATAACTCAGTAGTTATGGTAAAGTAGGAACTGTACTACTGAAGTCAGGTTACTACTAACGTTCCTATCAAACTTTATTCGCGCTTTTATAATGTTTAAATTTCGAATTATAAGGTTTAACTATTCTAATATATATAAATATTTTAACTTTCGTGCTCTACAGAGGCTTTCGTAATGGCTAGGGACCAGAAATTAGGTTAGTTTGTGAACGAAACGTTATGATTTTGACATGTCTTGAAATATTTTTCTCGAAAAAAAAAAAAAAATTGTTACTATTAAAAAATATAGGCGAAAAAGCTAAACCAGCTATCTTTAATATTGGTTACATAACATTAGATCTATTTAAATCAGAATTAGAAATTCTGGATGGAGATTCTATTGGCGTTAATGTCTGTGGCTGAATTTGTTAATTTGTTTTATTCAGTGTATTTAGCTAGTTGGTGACCAACAACCTAAGGATCCATCTGGTTTCATCAATTTAATGGATTATATAAGTTTATTAAACTTATTCAGTATTAAACTTGATTCAAAAAAAAAAAAAAAAACTTTTATTTATGATCGGAGCTCTGAAGCATAGAGCTTATCGCTCATTCATATTTCGGAGGAGTGATAGGTTCGGTGACGTGAACTGGTGATGTAGTGTGTAGTACTTCGTTTCCTCACCTTCCTGAGGTATCCGATTAGTGGGCGGGTAGGGCAGTCGCGCCTTTAGAAGGCGTTGTTAGAACGATTTTTCAGGTCAACTTTTGAAAATGGTAGTAGCTGCTATTTGAACTACTTTCTCATCGTTTCGCCTTCTCAAGATGCGCCTTCTCAAGATGCGCCTTCTCTAGCATGAGCTACCTCTCTATGAGTTGATGCTCAAATACAATATACCCCTGCCCTATTCGTATTTCACTTATACGTTTGACGGCGTTGCCGTTTATATTCCTGGGATTGAAATATTATAAACGTGCATTCTTGGGATTAAACGTTATATCCAATCATTGAAGTTTTTATGTTTTTCTTCGCATACTGCTTCAGACTTCCTTAGTTTTCTTGGCGTTTAGTGGAGCTAGTATACCATAAATAAATATTATTTTATATAGCTACAACTTTTCAGCATATTCTTGTTGTTGGCTGTGTTTTCTTGCCAATATCCTGTGACTATTTTATCTTAAAAATTTACTAACTATACCAATGCCTGTTTCCCGTCCCAGCTCTCATAGAACCTGGCACCAGCTTAAACGCTTGGCCATCCTGTTAATTCCCCGGTCCTTAATACCTCTCCCATCCCAGTTTGCTAATATATCAGCTGTAAATCCTCGCTAATGGCTGAGGTAGAAGCTACTCTTTATGGCCAGGTTTGGGGAGTGGAGAGGGAGCCTGCGGGTGACGGCTGTTTTGATTAAATGCCAAACACCTGTTCCTCGCCTCGCTTTATGTTCCCAGTAAGCAGTGTCTGTCCAAGTATTTCCTCTCTGACCTTCCCCGTCCTGGGCATTTTACTGTTTTCATTTAGTCCGCCAGATCTGTCTTTTATCTAAACGTGAACAATTTAATTCACTGTAAATACTAAATTTCTTGAATAATTTTTGAAATCCAAATTTAAAATTTGGTAATTAAATCCTGGATTTTCATTAAAAAATAATTTCATCTCATATGAAGAGTATTAGGCTTGTTCAAATAAAACATAGGTGGAATGTCCAAAAAATCTAAACTGAAATTTCTGTTCCATGTACTATCACATTAGGTAGCAGAACCCGTTCCTAATAAAAAAAAAAGTGCAAACCTAATAATTTACCTTTGCGATTTTTCCAGAACTATGGTTACCGGACATTCCCCCTTCTAGCCTATCACCCAACCTTTATATATATATATATATATATATATATATATATATATATTATGATATATTAGATATATACGATATATATTAATACTTTATGACGTTAGATAATCGTTACGATTATTATTGTAATTATAGAGCTACGTCTCAGAAAAATGGTACGTGAATTCTCTTTCATTGAAATCCAGTATTCATGGTCAGCTATGTCTTCCAGTTTTTTTTTTTACATCATGTAGAGTTATTGAGTCTGTAGAAACCCTATTCTAACATGTCTTCCGATATGTCTCGTAACTTACGTGTCTAGTACCTGCTCGGCCAAAGCCTTAGCTGTATATTTCCTTGAAACTCATTCCAGCGACATGATATGCCCATCGCAGCTTGGAGAGTCTGATGAATTAGCAGATACCCATACCGTTCTACAGATTTTATATTTCTGTGTTGGATCTTCTTACCCAGTTCGTTCAGAGCATATTTCGCAAAAAGAAAACTTTCCTTTCAAACTTAAACAGAAACAACTCATTGTTTTTACAAATCGTCGAGCATTCAGTACCATATGTGAGAACAAGTCTGATAAGCGTTTTCTAACTTATCATCCAAGTATGGCGAGTCACGGTGCGTCTACGCCTGTTGCTGTAGATCAAAATCAAAATAGAGAACTGATTGGCTGTCATTACACGGTCGTCCTATATTAACATCGTGTCATTTTGGATATTAGCCTGATTGCCTGGATTTACAAACCTTGGGGTATTTTTACGTTGTGTTGTCCTAACTTCACATACCCATCAGATGACTAACTAGGAAGATCGGTATACATGTTTCGTGGCTTTATGGCCGTTAATAAGAAATCCTTATCGCTTTTCCGACGCCGACTTTTCTGAATGTTTTTTACATGTTTCCATTTTTTATTTTATTTTTCTTTGTGTTTGATTCTTCTATTTATATATTTCGATAGTCTAACCTATAATAGATTCTGGAATCCAGAAGGAACAATTCACAATTAAAATGATAAATTTTTTTTTTCAAGATGTTAACAATTTGTATTATAACTGTACCTATACTTGTGCAATTTTAAAATTGATTTTCTTTTTATGCTTTATGTTTAGATTATTGTTTTTGAATATTATACCACTATTTTCCTCAGGTGTTATAAATGTTATTCTTTTTTATTTAATAACTAGTTTAAAACTCTTAAGGCTTAATAACTGTATGGCTAAATATCTAAAGGGTTTGCCCAAAGTGAGTCGGCATTTTTCTTTACCCACCCACCCTCATTAATCCTGTTTGTTCATTCAGTTTTTCTTCTTCATTTTTACCCTCTGGAACTCTCTTTGTTCAGCAACCCCTTTACAAACTTCCTCCTGCTTTAAAATAATTTTCCATAACGATATTGTTAGGGTTTTTCTAAGGAATATATATTATTATATATGATAGTTAGAATATATAATAGTTCATATGAACGTTTTAAGCTTTACCGAGGAGTACAACAGATTAATAGAAGTATGCATTTTGGTCAATGTGATTTCATTTCGTGGATGCACTTCTCGTATCCGATTTCCTTTGTTTTTAAATACCTATTATTTTATTTGTTAAAATGTTTCTGAAAAAAAAAGAAGACAAATTAAGAGTGTCTGACCTACCTATTCATTACTTACTTCCCTGGAATGCTGAAATTTGCCGCAGGTGTTCCTTTTAATTTGTTTTGTAATTAAGAGATCTTAGTCCGGATGTCTGCCTCAATATAACTGCTTTAGTAATTTTTTTTAAATATTTAGAAGATAATGAATAAATAAATTTGTTGGTACTCTAGTAAAATAAGTGGATACAAATTTAATTAAAGATCCTATGTTTTTTTATTTTTACCAAGTATACACTTCCTCCATTACTTAGTCATAAATTGTGATTTTTTTTTTTAATGCCTATCTTTTACGTTCACTGTATTTTTTTACCCCATTCCCCTTTATTGCTGAAATTTTTTCCATTGAACAATTAAGAAGAAATACTTCAAGTATAATTTAAATTTTCTCTGATGATTCACCTGGGCAATTCACCATCATATTCCTATTCCTTAGAATAGAAATCAATGGAAACTAATTTTTTTATTATTATTTTTTTTTTATGTTTTCATAAATTAATTAATTTATTTTTTTGTGGATGTATGACACCAGATTTTAGTTGACAAGATATTTTATAAACAAGATATTGAACTTAAATCGTAAATGTTTCTGTTTACATTGCATGAGAGAATGGTTCTTTCAATTATTTTTTTGAACTCCTATCTCAAATTATTTTCTTAAAGAATTGTATTTCATCTTTATCTTTTTAAATTATACCAATTAAAGTTTATAAATACGGGTCATGAACATATACATTCTGTGTAGTATATGTAATCTCGTTTTTGGGTTTAATGCTTATAGACTATGAATTCCTAGAACGGTCAACAGCGTCTCTACCTCCTCAGACAATATAAGTTGCCACTCGAAAAGGTAGGACTAGACCTTTCTGGCATCGTAAATCTTTTGAATATTATTCACTAAGATAAAAAAAATATATATATTCTGGGATTTAACATGTGAAAACATAAGAAAGAAGATATCAATAATGAAAATTTATTTTTCATTTGAGTTTTGTGTTTATTAATATTTGTTACAATCTGCCACTCAAAATCAATAAAAAAAACTAGGCTGATAAATGTAGCCAGTCACTGGATAGTTATTTAAAAAAAATGTATTGCCCATATTTTAATGACATCTCATGTTATGTCTTGTTATTAGGGTGATGACAACAGCTGGTGTATGAATTCGTGCTGAACACAATATTATAATGCACCGTATCAGCGCGTCATAATTGTTCATGAAATGGATGGGAGTGGGGGTAAAATGCAATAATTATATAATGACAAGAAAATAATTGTGTAGAGACATATGGTGCTTAGAGAGTCTACAATTTTTTTTATCTCTTGGGCCTGGAATGTAATTAATTAAATGTTCACATTATATTCTAGTAGTTATTTAATGGACACTTAAATTCGAAAATATTTCGCAATTATTTTTACTTATAATATATGATTAAATAACGACGGTGTCTTATTTAATTAAATGTCTTATTTTAGCGAGGATGGAACATCCAATTCTAACTTAGAAGTTATATTTTATAACAGAATACCTCTCTGTGAAATACAAGTTTTTTTTAATTTAATTTTTTTTCTTTTTTTATACTTGATCAATTGAGTTTAATAATTTTGTTTTTTAAAATCTCGTATGTTTCCGTTCAAAAATGATTAATTTTTTATTTCTAGTTTTTAATTTTTCAATTAAATTATTTGTAGAGGTAACTATTTAATCTCTTAATATCTCTCTCTTTTATCTCTTAATTAGAAAACTAGTTTCAAATGCTAAACATTCATCTTCAGTTCTCAGGAGGTCTAAGTATTTAGTTATCTCTTAGACCTTCTGAGAACTGAAGATGAATGTTTAGCATTCGAAACTAGTTTTATAATAAAATAATCCCAATAGAAGTGGTAATTAATTAATCATTCATAACTGTATTGATCCTTCTATACCACCATGCGTATCTCAAGTGTAACTATTTAAGTTTTTTATTTATTTATTTTTTTTCAAGACTTATACAATTAAAATTGCATATCTTCCAATGTTGAATTGATTCCGAGTACGCTTAATTTTGATGTTTTCAATAATTCTTATTAAATTTAAACTGGCTAGATTATTTTAAGTTTTCAATGTTGTATATACTGACGCCTTAGCTCGCAGGTTTGGTAAGAGCAATTTGTTGCAAAAATGTTTTAAATCCATCATTACAACATTTATTTAAATAATGTAAAATTTTATTTTATGCACTTAACACATATGTGAGGGACGGCATCGATATAAAACTTAGATGGATCTACTGTTTAGTGTCCAAAGTGATACCCTTCAATAATTTTTCAATATTTTATGTATTTTTTTACTCAGTTTTGATATAACCGAAATTTTTAAAAATTATTAAATATTTGTAAAATTGATTATCATTTGAATTAATTTTTCCGTCATAAACTTGGGGGGGGGGGAATTCGGGACCCGTGCTATGATACATTTTACAAATGTTACCTTATATAAATGATTCTATGGCTATTTATCGTATTAGGAAATTAATAAAACATTGTAGTTTATTAATAAATAATGAAATTGTATTTCATGGATAATGCTGGATATGGGGAATAGAAAGTTAAGGGGCCCGAGCAAATATATTTAGGGGCCCGGGTCGGATCTCGCCTGCCCTGGTGGTATTGAAAGGAGGTGAAGGTTATGGTATTATGGAATGTCACCTTGTTCAAGCTCTTAAGATGCAAAATGGAAGTAAGGGGCCTCCGCGGGTATATGGTGTGAACATTGATTTTTATTTTTATCTTTTGATCAAATACGAGAATCACAAACTATGAGTATATAAAAGCAGACCTATTAAGTTCCATCTTCATCAAAATTCTTATTTAATAATTTTTCATATCTTATAAATTACTAAAGTTCATTTCAATTAGCCTGAGAAGTAATATGGTTTTCTTTGTCCCGTGTATTTTTTAACTTTTTGATTGAAATGAAGTCAGTTTTTTCCTACCCTGTTTCCCTAATTCGTAATTCATTTTCTCTGTTGAATTCCTCTCGAGATCCTTTATTTATTGCTCCTTTTGAAACTTCTCTGCTCTGAGGAAAGTGCTTACATCCTTAAAAGGGACAAATAATCAATGAAAGACGTTCCTTTCCATTTGATCTTTTTTTTTTTTTTTTTTTTTTTTTTTTTTTCAAAAAACGAAGTTGAAAAGTTAAAACTTTTTATTTTCTTCTCAGCTAAAAGCCTCCTCATTCTCGAATGGCGTGCCATTACGTGAAATGATTTCCCCCTTTCCTCTCATAACATATATTTATACAGACAGGTTATGCTGCTCCTTTGACATTTTATTCAAAGATTTAAAAGCAGGCTCATTTTAGTTTTAATTTATTTTCATATTTATTTAAACAGAGTCAATATTAATAAGCAGAGACGGGTAAAAAATAATCATAGCTAAATATTAATCATGAACTTTCAGTCGATTTTTTAGTTAAATAATGATTATTTGATTTAAAAATCGACTGAAACATGTAGTCATGATTAAATTAGGTGATTGATTCCAATAACTTAATTATGATTAATATTTAGCTGTGATTGAATTTTGCCCAACTTTGTTAATAAGTATGCTTCAGTGGTTTTTGTGAAGAAGTCGATAACTGCAATTACCTTGAAAATAACTTTGCCTTCTAAGCTCAGTTTTAGCAGATATTAGCTTTGTGAAAAAATTGATTAAGTTGTTTTTTTTAATAAGGCCTATTTTAAATAAGTAGTATTATAAGTTTAAGTAGTATCTTTTTTTATCCGAAATGGTGTTTTTGGAGTAACTGCAGGATTTCAGAAAATCGTAAAAACATTTGCGTACTGGAAAGTCGATAATAATCGTTACAAAAATTTTCAATTGAAGGGTATGGTGGATGAAAGGGTTATGTAACAAAATACAATTTTGAGTAATTTTTGTTCAAAGTTTTTTATTTCCATTTTCCTTTAGCAGAAAAGTTTGGTACCTAACACTTCTGCACACCCATTAATGTTTCATCTAATGAACTAGATTGTATTTAAAAAATATAAATATAGCGTAACCCCTAGCTGTTTTATCCACAGAAGCTTTCAATTTTGTCAAAATAAGACTATTTCCATTTCCATATTTTATTCAATTAAGCTCTAAAATAATTAATTAGAAAGGTCATTGGAGTTAAAAAAGATTAAACTCAGCACGGCTAATTATCTGTCCTTCAGAAAATGAAGTTATCAGTAAATTGAAAATGAAGTTGATTAAAATACTCACAAGCAATAATTTAATAATTATTGTTTTAACTATAAAAGAAAAGTCTCTTTTCAGTCGGAGACAAACAGAATACTTGAAGCAGTATATAAGTATTTACTGTATTTTTTCCATCAAATACGAGATATGGGGGTTGCTTTTGTGGACAAGGGTTTGGAAGGTAAATACTTTTAGGGTGGATTCTTGAGGTCTCAGAGTCTTGTCCAAATTCTTGGAGATGTAGGGGAGGGCTGGGTGGAGTATTCTTTTATCGATTTACCGAAGGAAGAATGTTTAGAGCCCGATTTGGGCTTAATAACGTGAATGAAAAGCAATGTCGACAGGTGTTAGGGGAGAGATAAATTTAGAAATTTGGCCTAATTCCCTTACTCGAGACTTAGTGAGATGGATTCGGCTATTTTATCGGTACTACAACTTTAGTTCTAATTCAGGATCCTTTTGAGGTCATTACTCCCAATTAAGGATTGATTCTCTCTTGAGAGTATATTGGAAGTGTCTAATGGACGTTGATAGATATCGGAGTGGAAAACCAGGAGGCTCTGAGTGCCTGTTGATCTCTGCTGGAAAAGGTCACCGGTGTCTGATCATTTGTTATAGGCGTCAGGTTAAAAGCTTGTCTGCTTCAACATCTTCATTCATCTTTGCTTTCTTAACCTTGCTTTATTCTACAGTGGTTGTCCCGAAACAGTCTGTTTTATTTATTAATGAATTATTTAAACTATCGATTGACTACCTCTGGCAAGCAAAATAATTATCTTAATGGTACGATTTGATGGGACTCCTTCGTTCACAAAGACGCCTGCGATTTTGTTTGTAAAGAATAAATAATTTTGCCCGAAGATATTTCATTTATTTTAGCATACCCGTGGTTCCAGATTCAACTCTGGCTGTGTCAGAAAATTTATTATTATTTCTATTAGCTGAGGATTCAGGGATTGGAGGACACTTTTGTAAACTCTCTATAAAGTGAGTCTACTGACTGTTTATAATAGTTCATTTTGAAACTTTTTTATACTTTATTGATATATAGCATTCCCCGTCACTGCTCCCCGCTCTTATAAATAAAGAACTTAGTTTTAACTAATAATTTAAGTTTTATTTATTTATTAATAAAAATCTTGTACTGTAGAAAGCATATAAAAAGGAAAAAATTTAAATATATAAGACATCTGACTATTCTCTACTCTTTGTTATGTTTCCAGATATTATGAGAATGATTTGATTCTTAAGGTTTCTAGTTTGTTTTAGTAGTTAATACTTGTTATTTACCGTTAGATAAATAGTCAGTCTATAATGTTTTTGTAAGTCTGACCTTACGATTTTTTAATTTTAGTAGCAAAAAAAAAAAAAACAAACTCTAGGAACTTTAATCTTTTGAATTTAAATGGTTAATTAGTTTGAATATTATGGATAAGGTTTAGCCTGCCAATTAACGTAAATTAACGTAGGCAAGTTAAAGAAAGGTTTTTGTTCATCTCATTTAATTCTGTTGTCGATTCTCAAAGCTCCATTTACTACATAGAGTATACGTTCATATTGATCTGTCCGGCTTATTTTAAGTTTTCTAGTTGAAATTTACCTTCTGGTTTCAGTTTGAGCAGAGAACTTGAGGAAAGTGTTTCAAATTTTAATGAGAACGGTAAGAGGAGCATAACGGAAAACGAGAAGTTTCCTGCTAGTGTTTGCGCTGTTCTCTCATATTTGGGTTGGATCTTAGGCTTAGATTACGGGGAGCCATTTTAGGTTTGCATAATAGTTGAATTCAAGTTTGGCACTGTTAATTAGAAATGATTAATTCAGCTTTCCAGGACTTAGGCAACAGTTGAATTGTAGTAGTCCGTGGTTGTTGGGTATTTGTGTTCGAAACTGATTTGTGTTAACTTGGTTCTGTTGCCTTTGTAACTGAAAAAGAAAGTGCTGTAAAAAATTTAATTAAAAAAATATTCGGATTGTGAAAGCAAAATTGTTGTTTCTGTTGGAAACGAACATTCGTATTCGTTATATATTGTTTTTTCGCCATTGTAATATTTATTATTGTTTGCTCTTTAAGGCAGCATTATGTATAGAAATGACTATAGATCTTAATTTTTTATTTGTTATTGTACGTATATAGTATTTCGAAATTATGAATACTGAATACTTGAATTTTCACTTGAAGTACACATTTCTTTTTTAAAATTATGTATTTTCAATCTCATTTAGTTCGATTATTCAAATAAACTGAAATTTCTTATTCTCAAGACATTTCCTTCTATTCGATAGTTCCCTGTTAAATATGAATCGGACATGGGCGAATGGTTAAACTGAATGTCGGGACGAATCGATAGGTACCTGAGGGCGGTTGGAGGTGCCTGTGTGTGACCCTAGGCCGATACTTGAGGGCCAATGTAATCAGATCCCCTGCGATGATTGGTCGCTGATTGCTTCCTCCCCCTCCTCTTTGTCTTTTACGGCTTCCTGCCCTGCCATTGGTTTATTACATCGCTTCCATAATGCACAATAGTTGAATATTTTATTTGTGAATCGCTTCAATCTGTTGGGAGTTGCCGCCGATTTTATTTTGTCCTTGACAGAAGTAATGTTTTTAGATGTAATGTTTTTTGGTCCGAATCCTGGGATCGGCACCTGTACTGTTCATTTTTCATGTGTTACCACATATGTAACCTTCGGACTATTTTATATAGTTTTTATAGCTAACTGAACTCTTTTCAGGTCAAGCATACATATTTAAAAACATTTGAACTCACTGTTGTTGTTTTTTTTTATTGGTCTAATATTGAATAAATGACGATTGAATGACTGAATAAATGATGATTGAAAGTCTAATATTGAATGACGGGGCTGCTCCAAATAATCTATCGAATTATGGTGTACCGTAGTACACTGTGCCCCGAAATGGGTTAAGAAATATATAATGTTATTTTTTTTTTACATGTCATGTCTGCCCTAGTATAGTACCTTAAATCATAAACTCGTTTTCAAACAAATCTTTCAATGAAAAACAATTCTAAAATTCAGAATTAATAACAATGTTCTTAAACCCGCAATGCATTTATTGGGTTTGGGATACACGTAGAGGTACGAAAACAAAGTAATTTTTTTCTTAATGATAATATTTCAGATTACTTTACTCATTTGTTTAACATATTACATAATATCCTACATAATACTTATTATACCCTGTTATTTATATCTAGAAATAGCCTCTTTTGGTTAGATAAAGGAATGTTTTAGTTACGAAAATTACACATCAACATAATTAAGTATTCTTCAATACTTAATTGTAATGAAATTTACAAAAGAAAATTTCCGCAAAAGCAAAATAGAGCAAACAAGTCAAAATAACAGTGGATAATTTAATAAAACAATAAAATATACATAATAATTAAGGATGCAAAATTTTGTTGATATCTATTAAAAGATAATCATTTAATTAATTTACTCAAGTCAGTTTGATTAAATTATAATTGTTGAAACTAGGAGCTAATCACTGCGAGGTCAGGAAACACTAGTTTAATTGGAGGAGGCTAGGAGAGGCTAAGGAAAATTGGCTAAAAGATTAATTTTCCTAAAGTGGTCGAGTTTTCCTTGTTAGTGGCAATAACAGGCCACGAATTAAAAGCCACTACAAAGCAGATTCAGAATCTACCGACTCTTCTTCCTTAACTTTCGAAGTAATAAGGACAAGTTAGTCAAGCTAAAAAAAACAAATTAAATTAAAGCTAATAATTCTTCTAATTAGATGACCGTTAATAAATGTTATAAATTAAACTTGTTTGTTTGTTTATTTGGCGTCCTTATGTACTCCAACTAGGGAAGGAAGGACGGGTTATCCTACATGTTACTAACCTATTCTAGCCAGGGTGGGAAGGTCAAGATTGGGTTCCCTATTACTAAAATTAATACATAAAAATATGCAGTAGAATCATAATAATATAGTGGATTTTCATTATTTCAACCTGTCAAGAAAATGAATTTGCACATTTCTAAAATTCAAATGAACACTTTTACATATCTGTTGGTTTCGAAAATTTGATTCTGGTCTCTTTGTATTTGCTTTACGTATCATTGTTTTACTACTAAGCATTCAACAGATTCACTGGTTATCTGCTGTCTGGAAACCGTTGTAACAAAATTAAAATATTTATATCAATAATGTTTGTTGTAAGTTCTCTCTTTAAACGCTACGTTTAAATTTTGATTATTTTAAAATTCCGTTATAAATTTAGATTGACTAAGTTGTCAATATTTCTGGGTGGTTACGACCCCGATCTCTTTGAATTATTGATATCTTACTGTATCAGGTTTCACGGAATTCCTATTATCCTTTCATTCCCTTCTTCTCTCTTGTCAACATCCATTACATATGGGAAATATCAAAACGAGAAACATATATTCCATGTTTAATCAACATAGAATCAGTTGATTTCTTTATAATATACTAGTATCCCCGCTACGGCCACGCCCGCTCCCATAAATAAAGAACTAAAAAACTTTTTAATAACAATTGAAGTTTTATATGCTTATCGACAAAAATCTTGTATTCAAGTATGCAATTAAGCATTCATTATTTTCAATGATATTTCAGGTATATCAGTAATTTTTAAGGTGTTTGAAGATAACGTAAAAACATAATGGGACATCAGATTTTTAATTTTAATGCTTGGATTGGTAATCCAGATAAACAGACAATATTAAGTAACTCTTTAATGGACTATATAATAATTGCTTACTACGAAAGGCCCATCAATCATACTTTAACACAATATATCAAAAGTCAAAGAATCGGCATTTTAATCTTGTAATAATTTTTATTCGACAGAAATAATTTTATTGATTTCATCTGGTTGGATTATAACATCAAATCGTAAAAGTATATGACAGTGTGGCAAACCTCGTTTCTGCTATTCAACATTGTGCTTTTAAATTTTTACTACCAATAAATCTTCCTTGAACTATGAAACTTTGGTAAAGATGGGTTCTGTAGTTTTACCATTTTAAACTCTATTGCAAAATGTTGCTAACCACATATCGGTCTATTTTCAAACTACTGGGATCCACGTGTCGCACCACACATTTAAACCTTTTTAAATAATTTAATTGCATAAAAGTATATTTTACTATTAATTTAAAGCTCTTGGTAACACGGTACCTTTGTTACCTCTCATGTAAGATGGCCATCGCCTCCAATCGGTTCATTTTTAAACTTCACTGTTATTCACATATTGCTTTTTCAACAACAAATTAATGGATAATAAGTAGATTTCATTATTGCTAAACCTTCCTGGAATTATAAAGATGTTATGGTTTGAAATTTAGTACAAATTGGTTCTGTAGTTTTCGTGGTTAGTGTTCACAAACGAAAAATGGCTTGTACTTTTATATATTAGTATAGATTTCTAAATAAAACTAAGTGAAGAATTGGTCTTATTGTTTACACGAATGCCAATTTCATTTGCTAAAAATTATGCGCACTAACAAAATCATAATTAAGCCGAGTAGATTTTATATTTATTTGTACTGTGGATATCTGGATTCTATTTAAGAATTGATTCGATCGAATGGATTGTATTTGACTGGCACATAATTCATTATGCCGTCACAAAATTGGAATTTCGTCTGCCATTTGCAAATATAAAATCTTTGCGCTATCAGTTCACCCATAATGACCGCTACTATTGATGTTACACGCTGATAGGTTTTGCTTAGTGCATACATTAAATTTAAATTTTATTGAACGATAAACTAGATATAATAATCCTTTTAATTACTATTGAAAATTAGGTTGAGAAAAGGGACATGAAATAATTTGTTTACCAGACTATATCAGTAGTAAATAATAGTCTGCCTAGTTTTTGTTGAAAAACCGTTGTTAATATGTGTATTGTTATGTTTGGCAAATCTTTCCTAAGGTGGAAGGACCTTCAAATACATATGGCTAATGGTTCATATTATTATTTTGTAATAAAAAATTGATTTTTTCTTTTGTTGACAAGTTTTTTATCAGAACTTTTTTTATATTTTTATAAAACCCGTAAAAATATAGTTTTAAAAAAATATAATCTAACTTTAACTAATTGGTCTGGTGCTTATTTTCATTTAGCACAATTTTCTAGAGTTTTTATAAGTTTGAGTTTATAGTTTTGAATAGGGAGTAGGTTTAGAAAGAAAAAACACAACTTGATAATGGAATTGTTAATTGGAGTTAGCAGATAGTTGAGAAATAGCTCATATAACGTTCCAAGGTTTTTTAAGACATCTTTTAAAAGTTTTAATTCAAAATATAGGTCGAACTAAGGACATGATATATTTAGATTGTGATTGTTACGGTAATGAGAATACTGTTTTATTTGCCCTCCTCAACTTATCCTCAGTGAGGTCATGTCCTATGGATAGATTCCTCTTTGGGACAAATCGATAGGTACCTCCGAGATACTGCCCATTCCTCTCTGACCCCTGGACTAATACCTTAGTGTTGTGTAATCTTCGATAATTTTCTCGCAGATTATTTAAAATCCTTTCATCTCCATACAGATTCCTCTTCATCTTAGATTTGTAGGACGCTTATGTTTTTCAATACGCTAATTGAATATTTTATATTTCTGTGAATATATTTTTTTCACGATTCTAACTTATATGCAGTCATTCTGTATAATTGTGGTAATGTCTCTATTTATTTTTAATGCTTATGTTACTTTGTATATAAAATATTCTGTGCATTGTTTGAAAACGTTAGGATTGTATCCTGAGTGTTATTTTATCTATTTTAAATATACACTGACAAGCAAAAAATTCCACCCTATTAATTTTTAATGTTCTCGGCTAATAGTTTCATTATTTCTTAGGTGTTACCTCCCTAATTACTGCAGTGTTTAAAAATATTATCATGCAGTTACAAATTATTAAGGTTTTATAAGGTTTGCGTTCATTAACCTTCATATTTTAAAGTTTACAAAAGTTAATGTTTATAATATTTTTACAAGATTTCTATACTGCTGTAGTGTTATAATTATATTTTTCAACCTTTTTTAATGCATTTTCATAATTTTTTTTCTCTTTTCTTTTCAGGTAAATGATCTCTCATTTTTGGCTTGCTCTATGTAAGTAACATTAGATTTTGTTAATTTAAATTTACAGTGCTTGCTATGGCATTGTTACCAATTTTAGAGAATGCTATTTATTACTTTAGTTTAATTTATTCATTGATTTTTTTTTTTATTTCCTAAAATTACTTTTTAATTAATAAAACAGAAATATAAATGTAAGTAATCAAAACCTTGTTAGCCCAACTATGTAGGCCTTTGATGTACAGTTTATTATCGTTAGCACACATCGTTTAATGTGCTTATAATGTCAATTTTCTTTATTTTTATATTTATGGTCGTCTAAAGCAAATATTATTATTATTTTTTTTTTTTTTGTTTTCTTCAACTTTTAGTAAATTAATATTCTTCGTATTTGCTCTAAACCAAAAAATTTATTTATTACATTCCTTGGTTTTACTATTTTTAAATTACATAATATAATTTTGTTTGTTTTGAATTCGATGTATTAAGACTGGTTTGTGTTCAGAATTATTTCCTGCCAACGGAAAAATTTCGATTATTCAAGTTAAATTCACGAATATTCTTTCTTTCTTGCATTTTTTAAAAATAATGTCTCTGTTTTTTCTATTTTAAAGTAATTTAGGTAATTTTAGCAGTCTTAATTGGTTCACTGTTCTCTTCAAGCAGGAAGTTCTTAAATCCGTCTTCTAATCTTAGGCTGTTATTACTTTGAACAGGAGGAACACCTCTGAACACTTTAGGAAAATTAATCTTTTAACTAAGTTTCTCTTTGCCTTGTAGAGTGGTCTAATTAAACGTACCTACTCCTTGTTAAAACTTTTATTGGGCTCCTGCTAAAGCCGTTTTAATTTATCCAAAATTGTTATTTCGAATAATTTATTTTTGCGATGATTTTCTACAATAAATAATCTTAAAACATAGTTTATAGTTTTATTCTTTTTAAGGTTTAGAGCCGTTACCGACGTAATTATTTGAATTGTTTTAATTTAAAATTTCGCTGCACTCTTCAATTTGCCTTATTTTATACATCCCAAGTTACAATTGTTCATTTGACACTAAGCTTATGACTGTTTGAATAAATTTCTACCACTCCGCTTAATAATTTTATTTTATAATATTAGGCAAAGTCCTCCTAACTATGTAAATCGGTTAAACTTTGTATGATCTTCTAGCAATACAGGAAGATGATCATGTATATAAGGCTATTCAAATTTATAAGACAACAATGTCATATTTTGTATTTATATCTTAAATTAATGAAAGTCCTCCGGAAAAAGAAGCATCTGTTACACTGATTGTTTTTTACGAAAATCAAACTTTTTGATTACTCGCATTTTTGGCTTAGCAATGTTTATTTCTAGAAATTTCACACTATGCATAGTTTATGGTTGGGAAGGCTACATTTTTTTAAATGTGTATTTATATTTAAAATGAATTATTACTATATTGTTCAAATTGTACTTTAAGGCATATTAGTTATTATGTTTCATCATAATACCGTGCCTCTGATATTTGTGAGTTATGAACATTTCTTTCATATAAAACTTCATTAAAAATTCAGTATAAGACTGCTGACTTTTCAATCAATAACTCTTAGACTTATCGCACTAGCTACTTGGTATGTTGCATACTTTGCATACTGACTTACTTGTACCAACTGATAGCAAATACCATGCATACGGACTCCACTAAAAACGATTATATAAAAATTTATCAGGACACAAAAACAAACTAATAGTCGCTATGTGTCATCACCAAAGCCCGGATTTTCGTGCAAGAAAAATTCTGAAATTTTTACTGTGCAGTAAAAACTTGAAATCGTGCAAAATCGTGCAATAAAAACTTATAAAAAATGTTTTTATATTATAAAAAATGTTGAACAAACAATTTGCTAGTTACATTTCTTTCCAAAAAGTGGTTTTTATCTTAAAATGTATTGATCCGGTCCTTAGTAAGGGAGTAGTTAAATAGTCCTTGTCTAAAACGTAATAAGAACAAATCGCATCTCTTTATTGTACATGCTATACATAAGCTATGTGTACATATTACTTAGGAATACAAAAAGTATATTGCAATTACAAATATAAATAACCGTACATTTATGCTCTAAATCATTAAATAGGGATAAAAATTCAAGTTAAAAACTTATTCGAATTACAGTGTGCATCAACTTGTGACTTTGTTTCGCTACCGATAGCTTAGTCACAGGCCCCACAATATATTATTTTTCCACCGGATTTTAGTTCTGGATATTTTTCTATCCATCCTGGTATCTTTGAACTAACACTAGCTGAAATTTTAGGTATTTTAATGGAGACAACGTTACTCCTTAGAGGGAAGTCGGAAACTAAAAAAATTATTGCTTCCGATGAGAAAAGTTATGAAAGAGAGTCAAAATTTCTTGGAAGGTGGGGATCCGAGTTCCCTAGCTCAATTCAATGTAAACGTTTCTAAGAACACCATAGAAGCGTATTCATTTTAACACGCTTGGATTTTTTATATTTTTGTACTAAGAATAGTTTATATCTCTTAAAAAAGAAAAATTATTACCTATATTAAAATAAAATTATTCATTCTTCTAAAAGTTGCTAATTTTTCAAAAACAAGAAAGTGTTGTGCGCATTCACGATTTGAATCCAGGAATTTTGTGCATTCAAACTGCAGAATGTGCAATTTTATGCATTAAAACAGCAGAATGTGCAATTTTATGCATTCAAACTGCAGAATTTGCAATTTTATGCAGTAACCCTCAAAATGTGCAATTTTGTGCAATATTAAACTAGGTAAATTTGGGCCTAAACATCCTAATTCATATTAATAATTTGTCCCTGGCTGATTACGAGCTTACAATTAAAAGATGCAATTGCACGAGAATCCGGGCTCTAGTCATCACCTATATGCTTGTACATATACCCGTAATACAAAAAGGAGTCTGAAAAGAAGGTGGGTGAGAGATCTATTTTTAAAACTTTCCTGAAGTAAATGAACGTCACTTAAGAATTACCGCTGGGTATCCTTCTTCCTCATGTCATGTCATGTTTTTACTCAATTTTCATCAAGCGAAATATTCCGCTGATTGTCGATATATATTCTGACAGGTATTGATATATAAATTAAGTTAAAAAAAAAAAGAAACAGAACTTAGACCTAAACTACTTCAACTTTTACTAGACAAGCATTCGGAGCTTCCAATAAATTATAAAAGGCATATTTACGTAATAGTGATTAGATCCATTTGGACATACGGAGTTGAGCTTTTGGCTCCACTAAACCTTCCGATTCTCCTCCTATCCAATCCTTACAATCCAAAATCCTTCTTAAAATCCTCATTGCTCCTTACTTAGGCACCAATAAACTTATCCATAGAGATCTTAATGTTCATACGTTGCTGATCTGGCTCAGACCAGATACCTATTCTTCAATAGTAAACTCCGTACTCACTCGAATCCACTTGTATTCCAACACACCTCGCACTCCATTCATGATGATCCTCCGAAGTGTGAAAAGAAAATGGCCAAGAGACCTTGTAATGTAGAACTATTGAAGTGCTGCTTTTGAGTAGTTCTGTACATATTATTTATATGTCAGCATGATCATGTTCCTAAAATTTACTTGTTTATAATGTATACAGTTGTTAGTATCAATAAATAGTTGTTTTTTTTTTTTAATGTGCGTCTAAAAATTTACTGTTAAATTTGGTGTTTTGGTGAGCGATAATTAACGATAGTTTTATTGCTCTGGTCGTTTTATTATTTATTTAATTAGACTTCTCATTTATAACTAGAAAATAGCCCTTTTACACTTCCTGAATGATTCGATTAGGGCCGTATTACTCACAGAAATCTATTTGGATAATTCCTGTAAAGATTGGACGGCCTGAGTGATATCGTTGGTGACAAATAGCCGTTAAGACAAAGACAAATTCAACAGTGGGAACTGTTGATAGTGGAATAGAATCGATTGTGAAACTCGATCCTCCGCTCCGTCCCGCCATTAGAACAATTACTCAGCGCTCACCTGTAGAGTTAGCTCTAGTGACGTCCAATTAAATTGTCTCTTGATTAAATGCCGGCTCATCTGTATTGGTCTCTACTCACATCGGCTCAGATTTCTGCAACAGGATAAATCTGCCCCTATTACACATGGATGATTTTGTTTAACAATTTTATTTATTTTGGTTGTTTTATTCTGCAATAAAATATATATGAAGTATTTATTTTGGTGCAAATAATATTTTTAGGGTAATAATAGAATTCCGGAAAATGATCAAAAATTCTGTATTGAAAAGTGCACAATTTTGACTTATCCTCTACTTCATGACAACCAGAGATTTGTGTTAGCAAGGTGTGTCTTCAAGTTTAATAATAAATATTTTAAGAAATTAAAAGTAGAATCAGTTTTACTTACCCTTTTCGGGTGATTAGCCTAGTGATAGAGTCCAAGTGACCTCGGGACAACAGGTAGAAACAATTTAATCACTTTTCGTACAAAAGAGTAAACTTATTTTATCAGGTAGGGAGTTAAAAGAGTTATGTATTCATCTGTACAACCATTTTCGTTAGATTGGATTTGAAAGCAGTATTCTTCAGTGGCTTTATATGTATTATAACATACAGTTGACTCGCATCTTTTTTGAACTAAATAAAACTTTAAATTAAGGGGATTCTAATTAAGAAAAAAATGCAGATTACATAAAAAGAGTAAAAAAAAAGAAGTAAATTAAGTATAAACGAAAACTCCGAAATATCTACTTACTAGAATCTTAACGATAGCTTTTCACAATTCAGAATTAATAAAAAAATAATAATTATTTTCAATTTTAATGTAGAGGAGCCTCTCCAGATGGAACTCTCACGGTCTGACGAATTTTTCTTTTTTACAGGAGTGTCCGCTGAGAATAGGATATTTAGGCAATTTTTATGTGATTTCGTAAAGCTAATATATGTAATATGCAATATCGTGTTATAAGTTTGTTACTTTTGTACTTGGCTAATGGGAATTGTTATGGCCTCGGAAAACCTTATATTGTTTCGAAATAAAAAATTATAAAATAAAGATGATATTTCATATATGGTATTAACATAAGTAAGGTTTTTCCATAACTTGTGATTTTTTTTCAGTTATTTTAAACGATGTACTGAACCTGATAGGATTTGTTATAAAAAAGAAAGTTTCTAACAATTTCTTCTCCCCCCCCCTCCCCCAGGGGCGAGGCGTATTAAGGGACCCACCCTGGGCCCCGGAGATAAGAGAAACTCTTTAAGTAATGTTGCCTCTCCTCGAATGAGGGATGATAAGTATCTTGAAGTGCATTGCCATTGGAGAAGTCAGCTGTCTGACAAATTGCTCTTTTCGCCGCCCACCCCCGCAATTCGCCTAGATAGAGGCTGGGAATAGTATTGATGTTTGTGTAGGATTGTCTATCGGTATGTTACATATTCAGCAGGTATGTTCAAACCTACTACTATGGTTGTGCATGCTTCGAATGCTTGTGCCGGGATTCACACTACTGAGCGATGAATACATAAGTATGAATATTAAGGAACTATTCCGTTGATTAGCATCCTATCTAATCCCTGCTACCTGTTTCTGTTTGTAATATTCGATCACATACAATCAAGGAGGTTAATGTTGAATTATTAATTTGTAATTAAACACGTGTCGGAAACCATACCACTGCTCTACTAAATTCATAACCATACCATACTGAGTCGTAGTAACATCGACATATTTGAGCAGAGGGTGTCAACGAACATAATATTTGTTATTTTATTATTATTATTATTATTATTATTACTTAGGATCACGCAACAACTTCATTATTTATTTCATATTTTTTTTTTCTTCTTGGTGCGAAGTTTCCTCTGCGTCCAATACTCCTTCATGCGTTCGCTGCTCCTCCGTCCAGACTCTTCTGGTTTTCTTTGTTCTTTTTCTGGCTTGAATTCAAATTATTCAACACATCCCTAAATCTATCTCAGTCTTCTGAGATAGTTAATCATTCCATAGCCATTTTTACCTCCTTAATCCATTCCGTTGCGGTTTGCTTTCTTCAGAAGCAATGGAATGTCCGTTTGGTAAGTCTCTTTTGATCCATTCTGTACAGGTGTCCGAGATATGTCTACCTCCTCTTCTTCGTAGTCTCGAGATTGTTTCTACTTTCTTATAAACTTCTTCGTTATTTTGAAGTTTCCATCCACTTTCAGTTTGAATAGCACTTATAATTTTTCTGAGGATTCTTCTTTCCAAGACTTTTAATTTATCCAGCTTTTAGTTTATGGACAGACACTCACTGGCATATAGACATTCTGTCTTCATCACGGCCTTGTATTGCGCAGTGTTGTATTGCTTTATTTTGGCATTCCAGGATAAACACTTCTTATTATGTTTTTCATCAAATCATATGCTCTCTCCGTTTTTGGGATCCGATCTTCCATTGCATCTTTCTCTAGCCTATTCGCTTGTAGTAGTATCACCAAGGTATTTGAACTTTTTAATCCGCCCTATTTCTGTTTCCAGAAATTGTGACCCCTCTTTGGAGTATAAATTTTGTCTTCTCTGTTGAGAACCTCATTCCTGTTTGTCCTAACATTTGTGATTTGTTGGTTCCAATTTTTTTTCTATTCTCGATTTTTGGTACTACTTGTTGTCCCGAAGTAACATGGGCTCTATTACTATGCCAATCACCAATTAATAGGAAAATGAGTAAGTAATAAAACTGATTCCATTTTTAATTTCTTAAAATATTTATTATTGAACCTGACGACACAACTTGCTGTCACATACAGTGTTAGTAAAGTAATGGATGTATAAGTTTGGATAAGTAGTTGTGCACTTTTCAAATAGGAATTTTTAATTATTTTCCTGAATTCTGTTATTACCCTAAAAATACTATTTGCACCAAAATAGATACTTAAAGGCCTTATAAAGAAGCGCAATTTTACCATTGTTTTTTATAATTGTGATCTTGTTTCAAAATCGTGTTTTGAAGGTTAATAGTAAACTCATTCTCAAGGTAATTTGACTTATACACTTCTTCAAGACAACCACCGATGTATAGCTCTGCCTGTAAGAAAATAACTTTAAGATTTATATATAACAATAATTATTATAATATTTACACCAACTGTATTCAGTTTTATCTGTTACTAGCTACAATGTAATAAACGTATAAAGTTAATTACACCTCACTTCAAATTAGCTTTCCAATAAAGCAGTTTTATACTGAGGGGAGAAACAAATGCAACTAAATCAAAATAAAAAAAAATCACCCATCCTAATTCGTAATAGTGCTCTGTGACGTCACCAAAGAACGATCTTTAAACATTGATAATCCGTACTTCTTTGCCTATCTTATTGGCAATAGTGTTTCAATTAATGTATCTTCAACTTTTACGAAAAGAACATAACCTTACCTGGTTTTTGCTCTGTAATTATTAACGTTAACATAGTCAAATTCAAGGGGTACTTCGTTCAGATTGTCGAATGCGTGATTTAAAATAACATGTTTAAATGCCAAAAGTCGAAGAAAAAAAGATATTTCTATCATTAGGCATCATAAAGTATGTTCGAGTTCGAATATTTTATGTAGCATTTTCTTCTTGAAAAACACTAAAGATTTTTATTTGTTAGATCTCTAAAAAATTTGTATCCTGATATAATTAAACATATTGCATTATATGGCTGACGGTCGGGTGGGACATTATTTCTATTTTTAAGCTACGTTTATTTTCTTCCTGGCCATTGCGGGGACCCCAACCATTGCGAGAAAATTCACTGTCATGGGTCGTTGCAACTGGTCATGGAGGATAATCCCCTTTAATTTCTGCGTTTGCAAGTTACGTTGCCTTCAAATTACTTATGTAATTGTGAAATAAAAACTTGTTACATTAGCGGGTATTATTGTGCTTTATTTCTATCTGTTATTAGATTGAACATTTCAGATATTCGTCAAATAAACTTCTGTATAATGTATGTATATTTTTTTAATGCAATTTTTATTGAGTAATTGTTATAATCTGCTACAATTGTGGGCAATGAGTAGTATAGATGGCTTTATGATTACATTCACCCATTATCTACAATTAAAAAAATGAAAAAGGAGAACGAAAAAAGAGAACAGAAAATAACTATGATATACAGAAATAATGTAAAATAAAAAAACATGCATTTAAGTTAAATATATAAATTTATATATATAGGGTCTACAACTTTGCTCCCCCGTTTTCCAAAAGATGGCGCTAGTAGCTAGTAGTAGTTCAAATAAATAAATCACAGTTGTTTTCCATCAGTTGTGACATCTATAAACATAACCTTACATCGATATTAGTTAATGTTTGTTTGCGTCATATAGTTACACTTAATTAAATATGTCAACTTATAAACCGAATTCACGTCATTTGCGGGAGATTTTACTTTTTCATTTCAACATGAAAAAAAATCGGCCGCTGAGGCTCATCGGGTTATTTCAAGTACTTATGGTGATGATACTATTAGTGAAAGAACGTGTCGCGAGTGGTTCCAGCGCTTTAAAAGCGGTGATTTTTTTGTTGAAGATCGGCATAGCGGTGGCAGAGAAAAAACTTTTGAAGATGATGAACTGGAGGCTTTACTTAATGAAGACTCGTGTCAAACTCAACAACAGCTCGCAAAATCATTAGAAGTAACTCAGCAAGCAGTATCAAAACGCCTGGAACAGCTGAGGATGATCCAAAAACAAGGATACTGGGTACCGTATTAGTTGAAACCAAGAGATGTTGAGCGACGTTTATTTGCTTGTGAACAGCTGCTTGAAAGACAAAAACGAAAAGGATTTCTTCATCGTATTGTTACTGGGGACGAAAAATGGGTGCACTACGACAACCCTAAGCCACGCACATCATGGGGATTGCCCGGCCACACTCCTACGGCGACACCTCGACAGAATATTCATGGATCCAAGGTCATGTTGTGTATTTGGTGGGATCAGCTTGGCGTTATTTATTATGAGCTGCTAAAACCTTCTGAAACAATTACTGGTGCACTTTATCGAACGCAATTAATGCGTTTGAGTCGGGCATTAAAAGCAAAACGGCCGCAATACGCAGAGAGACACGAAAAAGTAATTTTGCAACACGACAATGCTCGACCTCACGTGGCGAAAGTAGTCAAGACGTACCTCGAAACACTGAAATGGGAAATTCTACCTCACCCGCCATACTCTCCAGATGTTGCTCCATCTGATTACCATTTATTTAGGTCGATGGCACACGGCCTGGCGGGCGGGCCAGTGCTTTGATTCTTTTGAAAAAGTGCAAGAAGGGATCGATTCTTGGATCTTATCAAAGGATGAAGAATTTTTCCGACGCGGGATTCGTTTGTTGCCTGAAAGATGGGCCAAAGTAGTGGAAAGTGACGGACAATACTTTGAAACATAAATAAGATACCACTTTTTTTTTTTATATATAATTTCTAAGAATTAAAAAAAAACGGCGGGAGCAAAGTTGTAGACCCTATATATATATATATATATATATATGTAGTAAAAAAAAAAGTAATAGTAAAAAATAAGACACAATTAAACTAATAAATAAAAATACAATCATACTTTTTAAGATGTATATACTTTGATTACATAATTTTTTAAATTAATGCATGTATTAAAAGTCCTGGAATTAAATACTATAGTGACAGATGCTTTGTTAAGAAATACGAATAAAATTACATGTTGAAGTATAAGTTACTATTATATAACACGGATAATAGTGATTAATAATATACATATTAGTAGATATAAGTAGGAACATGTTTGAAGAGCTTAAGTGTCTCTTTTGAGCTTAAGTCAGTACCCAAGTTAATCAGTTCCGAGCTCATTCCCAGAAACCTCTACGTATTAACCTAAATTCTAGGAAGGGTGTTGTGGAGATAATTGGGGTTATCGGCATAATAATCCAGTTTGCTAAGCTTATACATACAGTAGAAACTCCATAGTTCGTCATGAGTGGGGGAGAGGTGGTGGCGAAATAACGGAAATGACGAATTACAGAATTTTCCTGGTAATGTAACAAAAAAAGCATTTGAAAAGTATATAATTGTAATTAAGGAAAATAACATGTAACTGAAACAAAGCTTTATTTCTTCTTAGTCTTCCTCAACTAGTAAGTCAAATTTTAATTCAGGCCCATATGGGTATACATAGACGAAACAACAGATGTTGAAAATCACGGTATGTGGCCAATGCCACTATAATATAATATAATTGAAATAAGGAAAATAACATGAAACTGAAACAAAGCTTTATTTCTTCTTAGTCTTCCTCAACTAGTAAGTCAAATTTTAATTCAGGCCCATATGGGTATACATAGACGAAAAAACAGATGTTGAAAATCACGGTATGTGGCCAATGCCATTGTGGGGAAAATGTCCAATGAAAAAACAAATCCAATGCTTTTAAATATGAATGTTTTAGAAAAATTATAATATTTTTGAAGAATAAATAATTTTTTTTTGTTATTTCCGTCTAGATGTTAATGTAGTAACGATTTCTATACATATATTAAAATTATGTTAATTACCTTACTATAATAAAATAGATTAGTTCTTTTAATATTACATATTTGTTATTGTTACTTACATATTCATGAAAACGTACATCCATATATATGTACATATTTCAAGTTTTATTTCACATATAAATCCGGTCCCTTGTGATCACAAACGAAAAATGGCTTGTCCTTTTATATATAATAGTATAGATAATGATCCTATTTATATTCTTTTTGTCCTTTCATTAGTAGTCTTTCTATGGATCTATTCATACGATTCGGAAGAATGACCCTTATGCTGAGGGCTTACATTTTTTTTTTAACCTAACTTTTATTTCGACAGTGATTGGGTGCTAAGGCTTCTTAATTGGAAAACAAGTTGTAAGGGCTGGATCCTGTAGCCGCTAGTTTCTAAAGTTTAGGCTCGTTGATGGCCGGCTCTAAACAAACTTCTAGAAGGAATTGAATTGAACTGCAGGGGGGTTTCCTCTCTTTTTTCTTTTCCCTTCCTCAGCTTAACTGGTCTTTAGAAATGTGGTGAGACTTGCTTAGAGCGCTGTTGAACAGGGAATAAAGGTGTCAAAAGAAGTGAGGGGAGAAGACTAGGAGACTGTTGCTACTCTGCTAATGGAACCACGCCCTCTTGTATTTCTGAGGGCAACCTCACGCCTGACCTCTCTACCTGTGGCTCATCTCTCCGACCCCAGGTTTAGATTTCCAGAGTAAGCCGGACAGGTTTTTAGATTGGGGAATAGGATGATATCAGCTTTATTAGGATTTAGGATTACACTATTTCCCTTTGAAAACTAGGGATTTTCCCTTTATTTAATTTATAAGCTTTTGTAAATGATTTTGTTTTGGCACAGAGAAAATTCAAAAATAAAAGCGCAATAATTAATACAGCCTTTCTGTCGTTAGAAGATTACTGTTCCCAACCCTAATTCGGATTGCAAAAACACTCTCTAAAAATTCAAGATTTAATCTTATTAAATTTACTTATTAATGTATACATATATACAACTAGCAACCCTGTCGCAGCTTCACCTGCTGTCTTAAATAAATAACGTAGATAATTTGAAATAATAATTGAAATATTATTTGTTTATCGAAAAAAAATCTTGTATAGAAGTATGAATTTAGTATTATTTCTTCAATGATACACACATAGCAGTAATTTTTAACGTTCCTAAATTAAATGGGTTAGTAGTTGAAGATAACGTAAAAAAATAATTTGACATCCATTTCTTAATCTTGATGCATGACTTGGTAATCCAGAAGGGCGAGGACTATTAAGAAACCATTCCTCTAGAAAAATGAACCGCATTATCGGTGCTTACAACTAAAGGCCTGTGAATCATATTTTTACACACAATACCAAAAAGCAAAGGATCGACATTTTGATTCGTTAGAAATCCATTCGGTTGAAGTTTTTAATTTTACATCCATTTCTTAATCTTAGTTAAGACTTGGTAATCCCAGAAACCATTTCTAGAAAAATGAACCGCATTATCGGTGCTTACAACTAAAGGCCTGTGAATCATATTTTTACACACAATACCAAAAAGCAAAGGATCGACATTTTGATTCGTTAGAAATAATTTTAATGTATCCATTCGGTTGGTTTTTAATTTCTAACCATATTAGTTAAGTATATGACAGTAATGGATTTATTAGGGTGTAAACTGTGCCATGAAAAGGGTTAAGAATTAATTACCGATGGGTCTTGTTCTTCCTCATGCCTGACATAACACCTTTTCACATTTTTTTAATGAAGTCAAACATTCCGCTGAATTTCAATATTTATTTTTATATGTGTGATTATAGAATGTTAAAAAAATAAACCTTTTTATTTTACCATTTACGTGTAGGTAGCTTATCTCCCTTAGAAGGTATAAACCTTTTTTTTACCTTAGTGTAGGTAGCTATTTTATATTTATTTATTCACATATTTTATGGTGTGTTCCACTACATTCGGTTAAGGGCCTATGAAATCTTACAATTATTATGTATTATTATTGCTATACTATAAATGAAATAATAAATCATTTAATTCATATTTAAGTCAATATTTAACATTAGCAGTTTTTTTTTCATTAAACCCAAACAACATTTAATCATCATATTTTAACTGTGAATTCGACTGTGTACCTCTTTACTTATATTTTTTTTTTACTCATCAGGAAATTTATAACATTTGTGTGAGTGTAATAAAATTGAATACGAATAAATAGTTGACTTATAATTTTCGTTCTATTCACATCGTCAAAAAATATAAATCTTAAATTTAAAAATATAAATTTGAAATATAAGAGTAATTGTCAAATTGCTATATATATATATATACATATATATATAATGTAAAGTCTATTGATAAAAAATTATTCTTTTCAATCCACTTTTATTGCTGTTTGTAATTAAAATCGAAGAGTTTTTAAATAGCTCAAGGTTATAGGATTTTCTTTTTTACTACCGCCCAGAGGTTGTTTTCCAATATCCTAGTTTTACTACTAATTGGTATTAGCGTTTGTAACTTCAGTACTCGACATGAAATTTTTAACTTGGAAAAATATCAGCTTAGAGTTTAGGCAGGAATCCGAAAGTGTTTATTTATTTTTTTTTAATTTATTTCTGAAATCAGTGTACTTTTTGAAGTGTAGTGAAAATTAGTTAATTTTTGTTTATTTTTAGGAAGCAATTAATGTCCTCCTTGTGTAATAATAAGAGTAAATACAATGATATTAAATTTAACATTAATCTGGTAAAGGAAAGCTAATAAATTAATGCATAAATACGAGTTGAACATGCTGTAGATGACAAGGGATGTGATAAGGGTTGAGGGTAAGTAGACTATAAAAGAGAATTATAAAAAGATTACAAATCATAATTCAAGCGGGTTAGTATCGATAAAAGGAATATTACAGCCTATCAGGCACGCATGGATGCTACATATCACGGTTCGGCAAACATCAGCCCGCAAAGTTATACCAAAAGGATATAAACATATATAAAAGGACTTTATGAAAGCCAAGAATTTATTTTTATCAAACCATTCCCTATATCCGTGTAAGAAATAAAATGAAAATACTATGCGGGAAAGAAATATGTAAAGGACTGAAGAGGTAACAATAGAACTTCCTCTACAAAATGAAATAATATTTCAGTCAATAATACATGAATATGAATTATTTATAAAAAACAAATATATATATATTAAATTTTACTACATACGTAAAATTATCAAGGAATTCATAATTTTAATATTCATAATTATAATATTACAAAGCTGATTAATTATTTTGAAAACAATCCCAATTTAATAAATCCAGGAATACTGAAAGGTTTACCTTCCTAAAAGACTCATCCAATTCATCTCGTATTCAATCCTTACAATCCAAAATCCTTCGTAAAATCCTCAATGCTCCTTACTTTGTCACCAATAAACTTATCCATAAAGACCTTAATGTGCCATATGTTGCTGATTTAGCCCAAATCAGATACTTATCCGTTCATTGTAAGCTCCATAACCACTCAAATCCTTTAATTTCTCAACCTGCTTCCCACTCCATTCCCGATAATCCTCCGAGGCGTCTGAAACGAAGATGGCCGAGAGACCTTCTAGTGTAGAAGTTTTAATAAAGTGCTACTGATGAGTAGTTCTTTCCAAGTTTTAACATGTTATTATAATCGTTGTCAATACATTTACTTGATGTATATATTCTTTACAGTTGTAAATTTCAATATATGCATATAAATAAAAAAAAAAGACTCATATTCGGAAAATAAAAGCATTTCAACCTAAATGTTTTAGACAAGTAACGATCTTAAACTGTCATGGACCAAATTCAGATGAACTACAAACGTATGTTTTAAAATTTTCAATATTAAAAAAAAATATCTAGAATGTAATTAAAAATATAGGTTTGACAATGTTTTAAATTAAGAGGAAACAAATTAAAAAGTTAAAAATACTTAAAATAGATAATAAATGCTTCGCTATACGAAACTATGAACCAGAAAAAAAAGTCTTTTCATTCAGCCGCTATTCATTACTTCCTTCATAAATAAAACATATTAATGAATAAATGAATGTTTGATTGGTAGATATAATTTCAATAAGGAAATTATATATCTATATACGTAGTTTATATTGCTGCGTTAACTAAAAAAAAACACGCTTTAATAGCAAACCGAATGAAACTTATCTTGGTTAAAAACTAACGATCTACAACTATTAGTATATAAATTTTTTTTGATAGGATTCGCTATTTTTTTGTTATAGACTCTTAAACGTGGCCAAAACTAACTTTTTGAGTAAGTTGGCGGAATTAGCCGATTTTGACAATCGATTGTGGATAAACGCCTAAATCAAATTCAGCTTAACAGATCCTTTTCGACCCACAGTTTAATAAACTTTAATTTTGCAAATAACGCATTTTTCGATTTAAAGCATTTTTGTATATGTTTTTTCTCAAAAATCTCAACAACAAAAAAAAAAAGTGCAAAAATGTTGGGTTTTTTGCTCCCCAAAAAATTCCCCCTTATCAAATGTGGTCACCTTTTTGATATTTTATTCTCAGGACCCATTTGGACCACACTGAATCATAAAACCTACTACTTCACCTTTTGCAAGGCTGATCCCCTTTTTGGGAGGTATTTCGACTCGACTAAGTAAGAATATTAAAGCAAAGTTGTGCAATTATTGTATTGTCATTGGTCCTTGACACGTGTGCAAATTTTCAAGATAATCAGATAGCTGGAAATTGTTGAAAATTACGATGCAAGATTTCGTTACGTACAGGTGAAGTTAATAAAAGTGTATTAAAAATAAAATAAATAAAATAGTAGTGAAATGTTAATTTAAATATTAAATTGGTACTAAAATATTGTAGATTTTTAATATTCATTTTGTTTGAGTACTTGCGAAGTAAGGAAAGATTCTCTATCCTAGTCAATGTATTATAAACAATTGTTATTAATATTGTTTTTTCCCAAAGATTAGTTTATTTTGTGTTACATTTTCTGTGAATAAGGAACTCTGAAACTATTGCTCCTATATAGTATAATTTCATCCTTACCACTCTCATGTTTTTATGTTAAGAAACGGAGCGAAGATAAGGTAAAATATTTAGTTGGTTTTTTATCAAAATTAATTTTAAAATCAGGAAATTTCAATAAGATTTTAGAAAGAACCTATTATCATTATAAATGAACATATCTATCATCTATTAATAAGAAAAAATTACCAAATCAATTATGTATTCTGTTTTGTTTGGTTTGCTAAATTCGAAAAATAATAAATTTGGAATTCAAAACTTCAATAAAATTACAATGGTATAACGAAAACAGTTTTATTACCTAGTTAAACCTCAATTTATTTTCAGTAATTAACAGTTTCAGTACCAATTCCGAGCGTGTAATTAGAATTAATATTATAAATAAAAAAAACTGCATCAAGCCTGTCACAATGGCCGAAATGATAATTAAAAAAGTTTTGAAATTACATTAAAGCGATACTAATTGACAAATTGTAATTATCGCTCTCGGTTAACTAATTAACGAAAGGTAATCAATTTCAAACCGTTGAAGACTAAGCCGCATAACGACCTTCTAGCCTTATCTAATGCAGCTTAAAACTGAACGTAAATTAGCGTTTATACATTTTATCTCGGCTTCAAGCTTTAAGCTTCTAATTTTATAGCTTATGTTGCAACAATAAAATTTATTTATTATAAACTGTAAAAAATATTTCTTATCCAATTAAATATATTGCTGATGATAGCCGCCGGATATCTTGATACAGAAACTTTATTAAATGCAACCACGTTACAGTTAATGCAATCACTCTTACTAATTTCTTTATTGTTTCTTTTTTTTTTCCGTTGTAAATTTGAATAAAAACATAAAAATTATTAATGATAATAAAAATTTTCCTGTATACAAATAAAAACGTTTGTTGTTAGTTTTATGAAAACAATAAATCTACATGTTAAGTCAAAAAGATATCAGCTTAGCTGACAAACGATTCAGGTAGCCAGTAACAAATAATCTAGCAAACCTTGCAAAATAAGGAAATAAAAAACCTAGCAAAAAAAAAAGAAAAAGAAAATAGGAATTCTATATATGAAGGCCCCTCCAACAAGAAACTCTGAGGGTTTTTCGAAGTCTGGCTGGAGAGAAATTAAATTCCATGTTTTAAGTCCTTTATTCTCGAACACCCAACCATTGTCTATAGGAATAAAACACATATTACTTGACGTATATAGAATCAAATAGTCAGCAAAAGGAATCCACTCAAAGAAATATATGTGTGTATTATTATGGTTGTATATAGGTGAGGTTACTGTTTTTACAGGTAGGCAATAATCTCTCATAATACAGTATTAAGGTTTGATAAAAAAATTAGGTGCCTTTTCCCACTTATATAAATTTACATGTGATGCACATTTTCCACCCCTTAATGCACTCCTAAATGCTTTTTTTTGGATCGCTTTGCACTCTTAAATTATATTAATTTTTTCAATCATGGTAAATTTAAGTTGACTGCGAAATTTGATTTTTCTTTTTTTAAAGTTATTTATTGAAATTTACAACCTTGCACGAATAGAATCTCAATAGAAGTGGCATTTAATTCATCAATCCTAACGAATAAAATACTCATACATCTAGTATATGAGATGCTAATGCTCGTAATAAAATTTTAATTTAATGTATTAAGTTTAACATATTTTTTTGGAACAATAAAACATAATTCAATCAATTTTAAATTTATAGAAATTGTTCTTGGATATCAAATAATAATTTATTGAACTATAATATTTTTGTTTGACTTTTTTAATTGTGTTCATGAATGATTTGTAATTTTGAATAGTCTTATCTTCTGACATATTTGAAATTCTTACATTCTATAAAACCTTGAATTATTGGATTGCTAACCACATATGATAATCAATTAAATTTATTTTAATCCCATTTAATTTATGTGCAGATAAATTGAATTAAATTTACTGCATTATCATTGAATTGCAATATCATGATTTAAATCAGTACGGATCTGTTTTAATAAATTGATATTAAATTCAATCAGTCAAGGTTGTAAATTAAAGTGGACATTTTAAGGGAACAATTTATGTAACCAAATTCTAACAATATTGCGTCTTGGGAGTTGCAACCGATTGGTATTTTTTTTATTTATGTGATTGTAGCACCAAATCAGCTATATCAGATTATTGATTAATATATATTATATATTTCGTATTAAATGCACTATAAAATTTATTAATAAATAAATAACGCGGAATAAGAAAAATGAAAAAGTTATTATTATTTTTTTTAAATTTAATATATTGTTATATTTTCTTTTTTAAGTGGTTTCAGGCAGGGCGGTCCTTAAAAAAAAGCATAAGTTGACCTGAAAAGCTTAACTTTTTTCGTACGTTGTTATGTTCAGATTGAAATTTATTTTTCTGATATTGGATGGTGTAATATACTGTTGTATACCATAATTTAGAATACTTGATTAATATGGGGGGTCAATATATAACAATTTTAATATGCTTAACTAAATTGATTATAGTAAAATATAATTAATTATGTTAAAACGCTGTATTTTTTATTTTATTGGCTTAGTGATTAAATGGATCTTCGTTCTAATGAATCCACTTCAATTAATTTGGTTTGTTTGTCAGTTCAGTAACTTTGACCTTGTTCCAATAGTTAGCAGCAGACAAAACATCATTTGTTTCCATTTCCATTATAATTCCAAAGATGGCATTTAATTAAGTTTTTTTTTTTTAATTATAAATATTCCTGAAACCAATAAAAGTAAAAAAATTCCCTATATTTTTATTGCGATTTATAAAAATACCCTAGGATTCAGCCGCTCCCATAAATAAATAACATTGATAATTTTAAATTATAATTGGAGTTTTATTTATTTATCTATAAAAATTTAGTATTTAAAAAGCACGCTAAAAGGAAAAAATAAATTCATGACATCCGAATAAACTACATTTTGAGTTTTATATCCCGATGTTATGTGAATAATTTGCTTGTTAGGGTTTCTAGTAGTGGAAAGCTCTACATTCTATTAGCCGTGAGAGAAACAGTGATCCGGAGATTCACTACTAAGTTTTTACAAGCCTAGCGTTGGGATTTGTTTATTGTAATAACAAAAGAAACAGTTGGAATTTTTAATAATTTAAATTGATATTGTAGATAAGTAGGAATTATTGGGATTCTAGGAATAAATACGAGTTCTTCAGTCGCTGTTCCAGTGAGCATTATAGCCTCAAAGATATTCCTTCTGGTAGCTGTAATTTTTAACCTGGCACCATTTTACTGAATATGTGGTTGAGTATTACGTAAAAGAATAACTAGAAATCCAGTTTTAAAATTTAATGAATAAATTGGCTAAACAGATGGAGAGAGAATGGGATGCCATATTTATTATTTTCGTAGTGATTATTAAACTTCATTGGGACTCACATGTTCCAACACATATTTATTTCTTTATTAACAACAATTTAATAGAAAGTAACCATTTTTCGTTTGCGATCACTAACCACGAAAACTTTGAAATTAAATAGCGATGATACGTGTATAACACTGAAGTTTTAAAACCTACCGATAGGTAGGAAGCGTTATTGCACGTGAGAGGTTACTAAGGTCCTGTGTTACATAGTTTTAAATTGATAATAAAATTTTGTAATTTTAATTAAATTATTAAAAAAATATTTAAATAAGTGTTGGAACATTTGGATCCCAGGGAAGTTTTAAATCTGCTGATATATGGTTTGCATCATTCCGCAATAGTTTAGAATGGTGAAACCTTTGAACACGTCTGTGTTAACTTTAACTAGTTCTCGGAAGGTTTAGCAATAATAAAATTTTAAATGTTCAATGTCGAGTGGACGAAACGGGGTTTGTCACACTTTCCTTTACTTCTATGGTTGTAATCAATACAATTATTTCTGCCGAATAAAAGTTATTACCAAATCAAAATATCGATAAACTTCTATTTGATATTGTGTGTAAAAATATTATTCATGGGCCTTTTGATGCAAGCACTGATAGATAATGCAGTCCATTATATCCGCATGAGTTTCTTAATATTCTCTGTTCATCTGGATTACCAATTCATACATTTAAATTAAAAACTTTAATGCCCAATTATGCTTTTAGTTAATTTTCTAACACTAAATATAGCTTGAAAAAATAATGCTCAATTGCATACTCCAATACAAGATTTTCATTGGTAGACAAATAAACCTATAGTTAATAAATTATCTTTAGTTATTTACCTATGAGAGCGGGTAAAGTCGCGACAGTGGATGCTAGTTATATTATAAATTTCTGGCTCATTATATCATCGGTCACTTTATAAATTTCACTGTGCACTACATATTTATCGCTTTTTTTTTTTAGCGATTTAATTGAAAATCTTTAAATTTTATTATTGCTAAACCTTCCATGCGCTAAGATGATAAGATTTGGAACAAAGTGGTTCATTAGTTTTCGTGGTTTGTGATCACGAAAATAAATGGCATCCCATTTTATATTGTATTATATATATTGCTAAACTACTCTATGAAACTCTATGAAAAAATTAACATATTTTTATCTTCGTATTTCCGTTCCCAAAAGTTTTAAAATTACCGTAGTGTAGTGTATAGCGTATTCAATGTTTTTTATTGTTTTGTTTTTTATTTGCTAAAGTATTGAGACGATTACTAAGTTATTCATATGCTTGTTTTTTAAGTATATATTTTCCCTTTAAGGCTATGTATTTAATGGAATTGCATAATGAAGCCTGGTCTAATAAGATCCTTTTTATGCTAATTAATATAAAGCTGTGGTAATTCGAAAATGAATATTCATGGCTGTAAAACTCGCAGCTTAATCTGTTTTAATTACAAGCCCTCCTTAGAATTATTTCACGGCCTAATTTTCCGCACGTTGTCAACGCTGGAATAACCTTCTGTTTATGGTTCCACTTGATTATTTTTCCATTTCATTTATTTTATAACATTTAAAAGTGGAAAGAATGTTTTTTAATAAAGAGATTTCCCTTTATTGTTTGAAATCCGTAATGAAAATTAAACTGCAACGCTATCTAAATCAAGATTTGCATTAATGATTAAATAATATAAATTATTTAACTCTGTTATAACTGTATAAATTTATGGCAATCGTCTCGTTTACCAACTGTCCTACACTAACATTATATCTTTAGACAAATGTTTTTATACCATTTAATAACTAAAATTTCCATGTGGGAATCTGGTATATTTGGTCTGACAATCTGTTGGATAAAGATACTAATTATAACTTCTCATGCATACAAATACTCTATTAAATTTAAGTTGTACTTTCTTCTGTGTATTATTTATATAAATAAAATTAACGCTTGAGGAAGATATGCTATGAAAAAAAAAAAAAAATTAATTGTGTTGCGCCTTTTTTTATTTTCTAAACATTAGCTTCATAGAATGGCTAGTACGAAAAGTCGGTTAGTTATTAGTTATAAGCGTTTTGAGTCTTGGAATATATTCGGTACCCGGGCCTGAATATATTCAACTAAACATTGTTTCCAAACAGATATACAGACAGCTTTATTAGTTGCAAAGTCTTATTAAATGTGTTACTAAATTCTATATTGGTTTCCTCTCTCGTTAAGCTGGTAGATGAACTCAACTTTAACCATGCTACATGTTATCAGTGTCCACCCTTACACATAACCGTATCCATTCCATGGACTGTCCGTCCCACGCAGATGGGTTAGTAATGAGATCCAATTTCATTTCCCGCTCCACGGACTCAGCTCTATCGGCTAGTTCTGATCGGAAATTAACTTCAGTCCTCATCATTCCTCGCATCAAAGCAGAATTCGATGGATTTTTTCTTTCTATCACTATTATATATATATATATATATATATGTTTAATAAGGTTCTTTAGGTTCAGTCAATAAATAAAAACAATTATTTTGGTGACGTTTTGAGACTATATTGTTCTCATAATCATGCCCTACTATGAAAGAACAGGTTGCAATAAAATTACATAAATTACACAGGTTATTTCAAAACATAAAGTTAGCTACAATATAAATATATAAAAACATGCGTTAGAATATATACTACATATACATAAAAAATATGGAGGAGTATGAAACTACTTAAAATGTTATTGCTGTATATGCTAGTGATATCTAGTTCTAAATATAACAGTACTAGTATACAACTGAACTGGGGAATTTCTGGAAAAAAAAAAAAAAAAAAAAAAAAAAAAAAAAAAAAAAAAAAAAAAAGGATGGGAATTTCCAAAAGGTTTTCCCAGGTGCAGGTAGATGGAATTGCCGTATTTCTGTGTGAATAAGTGGTTATTAGTCTATGCTGTATGTTATTATAAATATATTGCATTAATCTGAATGTATTAAATTGGAATAACATGTGATGAGATTTAGGACGTCTGATTTTTTGTTTATTGTGCGATTTTTAACTTATTCTTCATCTCTTTAACCCTTTAACGGGCAAGCCTGGGATTTTTGAATAGATTTCTTCTTTTTTTTTTCTCTTTCAATGGCTATAGCCACGCCAACCCCCACTTTGTATCATGAAATTTAAGGTTAAATAAAGGATATTAGGACAATAATGAGTAGGATAATGCGTCGGACATTACGTCATTTATTAAGCAAACGGTATGAAATATGTGTATCCTCCAGGATACATCGTCTGTTAAAGGGTTAATAATTCTTTTAAAATTATTTTGTTAATGGTGAATAATTTTGTGCGAATCAAATTTAAAAGAATGTTTTGTTTGCCTGTAATGTGTGTAATATATTTTATTGTTAATTTCATGGCGTTTATATTGAGTATTTTTTTGTTTTAGTAGATTGGAAATGAGTCTGTGTGGGTATCCATTTATTAAAAGAAGGTCTACTAATTTATTTTCGCGTTTATTTCTCTCTTTTTTTTTTTTCATATTTTTCTGTTGATAATTATATTGCACGATTGATTAATTTTTTTTTGATGTTGATATTCGATGTACACATGAAGTTTGAAAATCGACCTATAGGTGGCGGTCACCATTCAAAAGAGGTTACAAGGGTAATGTGTTAAATAGAACAAGAAATACATATCACAGTTTTCTAATTTTCAATTAAATCTGTGGAGGTTAGAATTTAATTTTCAATTATCTACCCTTTATAGAATTTCTGATATTTCGTAGTTTTGTCTCTGATTTTTCCCATAGCTTTTTTGTTGTATTCTTTACCTCTTGCATTTTAAAGGGAATAAATTGCAATTCCCTTGTATCTGCTGCTCATTTTCCAAGAGAAAACAGCGACGGAAATTCATCGTTGAATGAATTCACTTCTTTATTGTTCGTTGTACTTTTTTTTATTTTATTATTGTTGTTTACTGATCGATTTTCCTGAGGTGGGAGAATATGTCATAAAACTTTTGTTGTGTCCATATTTCTGCTCTGGACGACCCTGACTGCTCACTGTTTACAGGTGTTCAATAATTTAAAGGGTTTGAAGCGGTCAATAGCTTCAAACTGGACATAGAATGGTTGATGAAAAGCCTTTGTTCTGGTCCAACTCCTGTAGCGAACTTCATTAAATATTGTTAAATCTGTCCTGGAAAATGATATTGTAAATTGTAAAATTTTTAATTGTCTGGATTACAATCTATACTATTATATAAAAGGATAAGACATTTTTCGTTGGTGATCAGTAACCACGAAAACTAATAAACCAATTTGTACCAAATTTTAACTGCATCATCCTCATAGTTCAAGAAAAGTTTAGCAATATTAAAATTTACCGAGTTTCAATTAAATTGTTTTTTTTAAATCGATAAATATTTTGTGTGCAGTGAATTTTGAAAATGGACCTATATGTGGCGAGCACCGTTCAAGAGATGTTACAAGGGGGTGTTATATAGAGCTAGAAATACATAATACAATTTACTAATTTTCAATTAAATTGTCTATTAAAAAAGCTATAAATATGTGGTGCGACATGTGGTTCCCGTTGATGTTTAAAATTAATAAGAACGATATGTACCTAGTGCCAATATGCAGTTTAAAATTATTGAACCCTGTACCAAATTTTAACTAAACCATCCTCATAGTTCTAGAAAGGTTTACGATAGTGATGTTTAAGTATGATTTGAATGTACTGTGCTGAGTGATAGAAACGAGGTTTGTCACATTGTCATGTACTTTTTGGTTAGAAATTAAAATCCCAACTAGATTAAATTGATTATGCGGCACTAAAAATTGTTACCTATTCAAAATATTTATCCCTTCCTTTTTGAAATTGTGTGTAAAAATTAAATATTTAGGTATTGCTTGGAATTTAATTTGTCGTCTTCTTGAATGATGGTAGGTGTAAAAAGAAAATACCCTCGCAATTTTTATCATATTACGCAAACTGGAAATGGTAGTTCACAAACATATTGTATCAAATTCTAGTAGGATGCCCTTTTTGGAATAGTTATTTTCAAGAAGGATTACATAGAAACCTCCATACCATGCTAGGTGATAATAGCAAAAATATCGAAATAATAATAAAGCTTCTTAAAAAATGACATTGGAGAAAAACAGATTGAAGGACCCTAAAGACCCCCGATGTTGAGTGTCCATAAAAATTTAAACCTAACCTAACCTATTATAATAAAACTTCAATTATTAATAAAATTCTTTACTTATTAGTGTGGGCGAAGCCGCGATAGTACAAATATAATATGGTTACTTAAAATAATGTTATAAATTGAAAGGTAGTTCTTAACGACATGTGGAGGATGTGAGTTAGGAAATATGTTATTATTTTAAGAACCGGGCAAGGTTGGTCATAATTTTTCGTAATAAAAACGAGCTATTAACCATTGTCTGAAGTAAAAATTATCCTCTTTCGCCTTGGAAACTCAATATATCTCTGCCTATCCCTAGCTCCATTTAGATTATATACATTTTTTATGAAATAGAAAAAAGAACGCCAGGTGCCTGGGGGATTTCCGTAATGTCGCCTAGTAAAGTAGGATTTACCTTGTTAATATTTGTTTTAAATACTCTACTTCATCCGCCTTGCACGGTTTAAATTTAGCATATTACAAAATTGTTCCATTTTAGTTGTGTTTAATTCAGTTAAGAATGAATGTTAAAGCCGGTAATACTGGTTTTCCAAGAAATAAATTTTGGCACGCAGGTTGATTAACTACAGTCCTTGGGCGATCGCCAAGAGAGGTGGGAGAGGGCTACATTAGTCTCTATAGTGACCAAATTGGTTTTACTGTTTTTATTTTTAATTCATATTTTATAAAAATAAATCAACCATTTTTTTAATTTTTTTTTTTTACGTAAATAATGTTGCTGGTTTTCATAGCAAGAACTAATGTTCTTTAATTAATTTTTCGTTTTAATTTTCCTAACTAAATTTAATTGGCTCTTTAAGTTTTTGAAGATTTAAATTAAAAGAGAACTATTTCTAAAAAATGTCTTATGATCAGTCTTAGGTTTAGTGTTAATATAATTCTTTAGTTCTGACAAAAATGTCTGTTTGACAATTATTTTTAGCTTTTAGAACTTGGATGTAATAAATTTGAGTGAAATTATTAATATATTATAACTATCATTAACCAAAAAAAAAAAATAATAAATACATTATTTTACCTAACGCTAGTAAGATGCCGTTCGGTATTCTTACTTTTTAGTTGAAAATTTAAATAACAGTAATTTAATCATTAATTCCTTCATCCGATTAAGATCCAATGCTTTCTGAATCTCAAGTAGTTAAAGAAAGTAATTGGAGTTGCTATATTATTCATAATATTAATTCAGCTAAAGTTCAACAAAGTCATGTCTTCTCTGATTTTACGAATTCACGAGGTAGCAAGATAAAAATCAGCTAGACTCAGTTAATCCACGATTCTAATATCCTTTCCAAGAGGTTTTTTTTTCTTTGATGTTGTGGTGTATTATTCAACGGTCTGGATTTGTCGTCGTGTCACGTCTTTTTCGCAGACGCAGTCTATAGGGATTTTTAATAAATTATTTAATCGTTGCTGTTTATTCTGAATTGCATATTTAATCATATGTTAGTGTACTTACTTATCCATTACTGGAGAATTTATATGTCGCCACGATGCGGACTGCTAGAGGGTAGGTATTGTCAGCACCTAAGGTTTAAATAATGGTTACTTTAAGTCGTTGGATTTTATTATAATCGGATTCCAAAATAGTTTGTGTTTGCCGTCCGCTTAGCAAGGTCGGAGGTGTAAAACAAGATGTAGAAGAGATGTTTGTATTAGAGCTAGTCTTGTGGATTTGAGTTTCTGATCGGATGTAATAAAAATAATATGTGAAGTCAGAGGTGTGTGGTGTTGGCATCTAACCGTCTCCTAACGTTCGGGTTCGAAAAATCCTTTTTATTCATTTATATAATAATAATTTATATAAACCGCTGGAGTTTTACTTGGTAAATATAGTTCGTATAATAGCAGCGCGACGGTTTAAATGGAATGTAAATTCGTCGAATTTATTAATCCTTTGGGTAAATGACTGAGGGGTATACAGAGGCGTACATAAGAATATTTCGTCAGAGCTGATCTTGGGGATTTAGATTTTGAGGGAGTGAGTTGGGAGGTGTGTGGTTAGGGGTTGGAGGTGTTGGCATCGAACCACCAGGTTCGGTAAACCTTCTACATTATTCTTTATGTTTCAATTATTTGATATAAATGTGGTAGCTCCTTTTTTTGCAGCTCTGATGACGACAATGGCTTAAACGTTGGCACAAACAGTGAAAATAAAGATTTGTTGATTTATCATATCCTTTTTTTTATTCTTTATTGTTAGTGTACTACTAATTTAAATTTTAGCGACATTGTAAGTTCTAGTATTTTTTTTATTAGTATTTTTTATTTTTTAAATGTATTTCTTTATTTTTTTGCTCTACGTATATTCTGCTATTAAGTCAGTTGAGGATGGCAGATAGTATATTCGATGTGGCGAAACCCCTTTTTACCTTTGGACCAACTAATCTGGTTATAGAGCCTACTTCAAAAGACTAATTCTGCAGCACAGTAGCTTTGGTGACGAAGAGGCGTTCTTTTCGGCTCCGGCTAATTGGATCTTCTCGTTTCAAGAAGGCCTTTTTCACCCATTAAGCCTCTTTCCTCGCTGTAATTTTGTAACAGAACCACTTTTATGTTTTATACTTACGTTTTAAAATTTATGCCTGCTGAGCGAATATTATAATAAACATAATCATAACTGAAGAACATTATTAAAGAAGACTGTATTTGGTGACTAGGTGGATATATATTTTGTAGATTTATTAAGAGGGATCAGTTTAAAAAAAAAAAAAAATTAAATTAGCAACTCATTATAATATATTATACCAATTTTTCGGCCATAACATTGATGGTAATCATCAGAGCAGATAGAGATATAAAAAGAAGCATAAAATTTTAGTATTTTATGTTAAACCATAACATTATAATAAATCTTGTTTTTAATAAGATATACAAAATGGCGCTTTTATTGGAAGCATGACACTGGATTTTATGGTTAATAATAGGTTTAATTGGTTGTGGTTGTTAAAATGCTAATTTTATTGTTTTTCGTTACGTTTGTGCTGATAGGCCATAATAAAATAGTTTATATTTATATACTAGCATCTCTAGTCGCAGTTTCGCCTGCTCTTATAAGTAAATCTACTATATATTTGTCAAATACCACTCACTCATTTAACACGAAATCTCAGAAACTACCAAACGGATTGGAATGAAATTCGATATGAAGCTTCCTCTAGGGCCGTAGGTGCTCGCTAAGAAAGGAATTTAACAAAATCGGCCTGGATCGTGGCTAATTCGTGAAAAATGCGATTACAATTTTTATTGGGTGAATAATAAAAGATTAATTGTCATATGGTATTTGGAGATAAGCTAAGTTAAAAAATAGGTTAGATGTTTAAGCCGCACACTTTGATCACAAATTAAGTTCCTTATAGTTGTAAACAAACAAAAATACGATCGATGTCGAAACCTTATAATATTTGTACTTTCTGTGAACTGTGATGGTGGCTGCAGAGGTGGACCCTTACAAGTTTGAGTTGTTTCGTGGCGAGAAGCTATTAAAAGAATTATGTTAAAGAGGAGGTTAAAAGACTTATGTTCTCTGGTAATGACATGTAAGGCCACTTCGATGTAGGAACAAAAAACTGATAAGAATCAGTGAGTTCTATCAACTGTATGATTCTCTTTAGTATCGTCTCATGTTCTACCATGGAGAAGATGGGTACAGTATTAACATCCCTCAGCGTGACCCCAACACCGATACACCACATAAGAAAAATGTATCTGCAGCTGATTTTTACGCCTAAATGTTAGTGAAGCGAGGAGGTGAAAAACCTTATTTACTTTAATTTCGTAATCTCTTCAAAGAATTTATGCTTGATATGAAAGCAAAAATAGAAACTGAAAGATTAAACTTTATTCGAAAAAATCAAAAAAGTTGAGAAGTTGAGACTTTATTCACTTAAAGTATGGCATAAGAAAAGCTGATGGTCTGGTATCAGAGCTGGGTAAGACGGTAGTGCTGCCTCGAAGCTTCACCATATTGAAGGAATATCAAAATAATATAAAATTAACTTTTGCAAATTGTCAAATTTACTTATTGAAATTATTCTAAGAATGGAATCCTTTAGGTTTATTAAAGTAATAATAATTATCAACGTTAAGCTTAACTTTTACTAATTTAAGTTGTCCTTTATCCTAATGATATTAAATCGTAGCGGAGCTGGGTCCTTTCAGCTAGTAATTTGTAATTGGATACTGTTAAGCAATGGTTATGTGGTTGAAATTTACGTTAAATTATAATTGGATATTTAATTATTAATAATTAATCAAAACTAAGGTTAGGCCGCCCCATTTTTCACACATAATATCAAAAAATGAGAAATCGATATTTCGATAAGGCAATTTTTTTATTGCGCCAGAAATAATTTTATTGATTTCATCTGGTTGGGTTTTAATTTCTAACTATAGAAGGTAGGGACAGTGAGCTAAACCTCTGCCACTTATTATTATAATAGTAAAATATACTATTTTAAACCTTCTTAGAACTATGAAGATAATGTAGTTGAAATTTGGTAGAGATGAGTTTAATAGTTTTACCATTGCAAACTGTTGCAGAATGGCGCAAACCACATACCGTTCGATTATTAAACATTCCTGGGATCCACACGTAACACTAAATATTTATAGTTTTTTGTTTTTATAACAATTTATTTGAACTAAGCATTTTTTTATAAATAATTTCTCGCTCTATATAACACTATACCTTTATAACCTCTTTTAAATGGCACTCGCCACCTATCGGTTTTCAAACTTCACTGCGCACCCCATATTTATCGCTTTTTAACAACAATTTAATGGAAAATGTTTAAATTTTGTTATTGCCGAACCTTCTTTGAACTACAAAGATGATCTAGTTAAAATTTGGTAAAGATTGGTCTAGTAGTTTTTGCTGTAAGTGATCACAACCAAAAAATTGGCTTGTCATTTTATATAATGGTATATATATGGGTGTGTGTGTATATATATTAATCCTGGAAAAGCAGGAGTCTTTCTGCTGAATGAATAGGTTTTGTCAGCGGGGAAATTGGACGCGGTTTTCTCTTTCCGTTTTCAACAACCAATCTGTGTTTGAAATGTTTGTTAGTTTTTTAGGCTTCTTTTATTTTTTTTTTTAAACTGAAATCCGTTATGACTTTTGTTCAAACAATAAAATATCTGTTTTTACCCTTTCCACTACTTTTAACTGTGCCTTAGCGGGCGGTAAATAACTCGCAACGTTGAAAATGCTTGTCGGGAGTTGTGAAAAAGCTATTTCAGTTCAGTAAATATTGAATATTTTACGAAAGATGTATAGTACGGAATTTCGAAATAACACAAAACAGTCGAATATTATCATCTTTGTGTCGACTTTAAGATTTTAGAAATTGTTGTTAATTCATTGAAAGATGTTGGAAAGATATATTGTTGGACTGTCTATGTGTATTGTCTATACTATAGGATATATACTCGTATGTATGCCTAATATTGGTACAATTATAGATTTCGTATTTATAAACAAATTAAAATGGAATACATGATTAGGATCGATGAATTATTAGCCACTTCTGTTGGAATTCTTTTAATTTACATAATTGTTTCGAATGTTAAACATTCATCATCAGTTCTAAAGAGGCAAAATGAAAGGTTCACATTCAGTCCAATTTCTCCTATACCAATTATGTGTGCTTCAACCGGATATATTTTAGGTTAGTGAAGAAATATGTTTTTATCAATGACGATACCAATGTTTTAATTGAATAGTAATTCTAATAAACAGTTTCACTATTTTATTAGGTTAGCAGTTGATGCTAAAGAAATTTTCGAATATAAAACTGCAATTCTCATTGAATATCAAATCAGAAGATACTTTTAGACAAATTTTTAGTTGAAAAGCATCGAAAGGAAAAATAATATAGAAGGGAAAATGCAGTTGAAGCGAGGGCTTAGAGCCTTTCAAAAAAAGGTTAATATTTTATAAAGGTTGAGAGGTTTCCTCTTCATTTCGACTGGCTGAAAAACAAAGGACACTGAATAATAGCTTTGAAGTTTTCTGTTCAACTACAGCCGGTTGGGGCTATACATTTCTCTTTTTATCATGTTTCTTTCTGTCCCTAAGTCAGCTCTCTGCCCTCATCGTTTTTGTGTTCTCGGTACTGTTTTGTATCCTTCATGTAGATTGAATTTAAAGCAATTTGTATTTTGTGAGGGATCTGATACAATATGTGGGATCCTGTTAGTATGTTTTTTGTCCTCATAAATTGTAAATATAAAAGGGACCAACCTCAGTCATTACATTATTTAAATATTATAAAAAATATATATATTTAATAATTTAAAAAACAAAATATAATATTGTCTTATATGTTGCTGACTTGGCCCGAAACAGAAACCAATCTTTCTTTGATGACCGCCTGAAATTCGTTGGTATGGTCGTTGAGTTCGTTTGTTAAAATCTTTTATATGAAATCAGTTTAAAACAGTGTTTTACAGATCTGCCAGAATCTGACGATTTTTTGAGGCCGAAGGACATCCTTGGCCACTCTCCTTCCAAAATTAGAATTAGTTTTTATATAAACTATTTCACTGAAACACTTTGTAAATACATAAACAGTATCAAATCCCATGTTTTCGAACTGTATAACATTTTAATAAAATATGGAGAGATGAGAAATCGAAAAAATTTCGACTTTTCTTAGCTTTTTTCGCTAAAGCTTTGCTTTAATTTTTATCCAGATATGAATTTTTATCTCTCTCTTTTTTTTTTTTTATAACATTAAACTGTCTACAGTTATTGTCTAAACCTATTTAGTATTAGCCCAAGAGCTTGGTAATTTTGTATTTTCCGTGAGCGTGTGTCAGTCTGTTAGGCTAGGCATTTTAAAATTTTCATGTGAAAGTTTTGATCCTTTTTTTATTGTGTTTATAGTACTGAATTTTTGCAGAAATAAAAAAAAGCTTAGTTTTCGAGATGTTTAAAAAAACAAAAATAAAAAATAGAAAATTTGTCTACATTTTGGCAAAAAGTGAGAAAAAAAATCAGTTCCGGGTAAAATTTTTCCCGAAAACTTCAGATTCGTGTTCAGTGACCCAATAAATATGAAGGGTGAAAAATTCAAAACTTTCCCATGAACCCCATTTTCAGAGCTAATATAATACCGGTTTAATTGTGGGCTGAATTTCATTGTTTTTTTTACTAAGATGTTGGTATTTTTCGTATGCCTCTTTGTAGCTATCTCTCTACACTATCTGTAAAATTCAAAGTTTATTTATTTATTTAAATGTACCAGAACATGTAAATTGTAAAGTTTGAATGCTAATTACTCCTCTAAATGTTGACGGCATTTTCGCTCTGCTTGTTTAAGATATTTGTTCTAATTTTTCACATTACGTGTTTTACTCTATTGGTTTTGTAGGAAAAACAACTGCTGTCTGTGGTTATTACTGAGCACAACGTGTGTTTCGTATTATGCAATGTTGTGCTTACTTTTGTTTTTCCCTTTCCTTCTGTTACCAGATTTTATTCTTTGTTTTCTTCGAGTTATTGCAGGGCAGTGGTAAACAACATCATTCCATTTTTGGCAACTTGAGATTTCTGCGTGGACACATAAACTTATAACTCACAGAATGTATATATGTTATCATTCCTTTCGGACAATTTCTTCTATTCTAGCCAATACTTTATTTTTGAATGCTTAAAGTGGCTTAATGCATTCTTAAGTATTGAAATATGACTTTAGGTGGGTTTGCAAAGAGAAATAGTCCTTAAAAAAATGATTTCGACATAGATTTACGGTAATGATTCAAAATTATTAAAAGCTTGCTGATGCTGACTTTTGGTCTTCCTAAGCTTTGGTGTTTCCCTCGGTCGATTAGCCAACTGTTCATCACTGATTACATTTTTTGGAGTTCGTTTTATTATTTAATGTGAAGTGCTGTTGAAAGTTCTTACTTTTGAGTATAGAAATAGTTTCATATTCCAGTGGTTCTGTCTCGTCTTAAGGCAGAAAAGTTTTTGTTAATTCATTCATGGATCGACTTCGAGGTTGGGAGACACCTTCTACAAAGTGGGTACACTTAATATGTAACAGTACATCCTTACCGAGGTACTGAACCGATCCTGAAGTGGTACCGTATTTTTTATTTTTTTTTTAATTCCATCAGGTAGGAATGTTATTCTTATTTGAGAGTTATACTTCTACATTTGTCTCAGATTTTCCAACACCAATGCAGTAAGCTATTTCTCGATTACATAGTGCATTAACATTCTGTTTCATACTACCATATCGGATATTGCTACAATGTAGTATATAAAGGGTTTACATGCTTAAGCAACCAAATTTCATTTTCGTGTGGTTTTAACGACATTTTTCTCAGTTTTTAACGACACATAAAACTGATTTGTTTACATTATTATTATCACCCCAATATAGCAAAAAAGCGTGTTTATTGGTTTAATTTATATGAAATGTGGACAGAGGATTCCATTTTTGGGATGTGGACAAAACTGGCTGTGTTGCCTTGGTTTTTTAATATCAGGCCAAGGAGATTAAACCAAAATTATAAGTAAAGGACAAGGTCTAACTTTTAAATTTTAACCAAAAAAGTGTCTTATGGCTGATTCTCAAACTACAGGCAAATTTGTGTCCCCCGCCCATTAAAATTTTATAATTCTGCAAATTTGAAGTAGTAAGTAGATATGATTTATGGATAAGGATGCAGGACCCACATTGGGAGGTGTTGTCTGGGTGATCAGATCTGTTAGTGATGTAGTCTGGTATGTAAAAATATGATTTATCGGACTTAATTTTTCAGCCGTTCTGAGAGCAGTTTGGGGTGACTGGTGGAACACTGCAATACGGAAATAGCTGACATATCTCTAAAAACAGCGACCACTGAGGAAAACTAATAGACCATTAACCGAGTGCTGGACCCTTCCGCTAATGTTCAATGTTCCTCCCTGCCCTCTCTATTACCATATGTTAATGGCCTTTACTTCACGCTCTCGGTCATCCGGTTGTGGTAGTCAGTTCTTTGTTTATGCCAGGATGGTCCTACCCTTATGCTTTGTGTGCAGTGGTTCAATTATTAACTGTAAATTTCAAGGTGTGTTCTTTGTCTCTTAGTGGTTTAGTTCTCGTTAGCCCTGAGATATGGTTCCCTATCGAGAGCCATGGATCCTGGTTTTACATGTTAAGATTCGATTTATATTTTTTCAAGTTTTGAAACTCTTGGAATTACGCTGATTTGTCTCTGTCCTGTGTCGAGTTCTTCTATATAACTTTGACGCCGCACCGGACGTGTCATAATTTAATTCTCCGAAATTACTAATTATATTGGGTAGGACACGTAGTCTTACACTTGTGCAAGTAAACCAAGTTTTCTGTATTGATCATTGGCTCTTCTAGGTTGTTATAATCTTAACTTAACTAAAAGAGGAAATTAATATTTAATTTAATTTAATTATATTAGTTTAAATTCTTTATTGAATAGCTTAAGAAAAAATGGAAGCAACTATCGATAGCAATCGATAGTTCTCAACCGATAGTATCGGGCTATCGATAGCACTAACTATCGACTATCGCCCAACCCATAATTGGTTGTAGTTTTGGCTTGCATTTTGGTGGTTGTTTTAAATATAAGATCAATTATGATAGCACGTTTCTCTATTTTATTTATTTATATTTTGTTTTCACCCGTATGATCCATGATAGAAATATTAAAAATCAAATCTTATTGTAACATCCACTGGACGTTTTTATAAGGTATCAAAAGAAATGACATTCCCAGGAACTCTTTTCATCTTATACTAAAATAGGTTATTTAATAAAAATGTTTATTTAGCAATTTTAATTTCGTGTCTATACCACATAATTTTAATATAGATGTTCTATAACAGTTTCGTAATCCCATATTAGCCGACGATGTTCCGTATATTGGAAAATTTTTGGTAACAGAATCACTCTTATAGTGTAAAAGATTGTATTTCTTTACTTCAGGTATGTTGGTATGAATTATGAATGCAATGCCGTAGAAAAGAGGTGATATCAAGGAGTTATTTTCAGCATATACGATTCCTATTACGGAGATTTTTTCTTCGACATATTCATCAATCATACCTTTACGGCTGTTTTGTCGAAATAAGATGGCCACAAGCTCTGCTGTATGAGAAAATTGAATTCATCCCTCCCGTCTGTCTCCTCCGCACCTTGATGATTTCAGGCTACAAACTCAATAGCAGTTTCCGTGGGCGAGGAAATTGAAATGAATCAACTCCCTCGTTCCCAGATTCGAGTATGTTAGGTCTGTGTTGCGAACTGATTTTAATGCGGTCTTGGCAATTTTCTTGATGAGGGCTTCCAATTCGAGAAGCCAGACTTCATTTTTTACTCAAATTGAAACGGTAAATTGGATTGGTGTCTCCTGCCTCCTCTCTTGCAATTTTATCCTTTGCTTATTTTTATTTCTTCTAGTAAAATTAATGATTATTTGATGTCTGTTGAACTTTTCTCATTATTTTATATTCTATTAATATGCCTTGATATTTTTTTGTTATTCTGAATGGGTTGGAAAATTTAATTTTAAAAAGAAGTTTCTCCGTTATCTTTCTTGGTAATGATTTCTTTATTTGAATTTCTCCTCTAGTGAATCTTTATTATTTCTTTAACGAAATGTAGAGTTCTTCCTAAAATTAGAAAACAAAAAAAATCAAAAGGCTAAAGTAATGAAGTGGCCATTTTGGATAATGAACTCCATCTTCATAATTTCCCTAGAATAATTAAGATAATTTTCTAATATCTTTGACTTTGTTGTAACTCAAATACCGAGGGATTTGGTCATGTTCTGAGTAAAAAAACCAATTTGAACAAAGTAAATGATTATTTTCAAAACAAATAATTGTAAAACAAACCTCAAACGTGGTACATTGACCACAAGATATTGGTCTGTTGTGCTATCTTGTCTTTACTTGCAATCAAGGCACAAACATTGGTAATTGTAAAACTCAAATGCGTCAGATTTTTTTTATAATACAGCAAAACAAAGACAAATTTAAACACAGTACTAATTACTTGCTGAATACTTGTACTAAACTACGAATTTTTCGAAAGCTTTAAGTTTTTCTAGCCGCTACTGAGCTGTTGTTACGGCTTATGTGTTGGCATAAGGTGTTCTCACTGTGATGATTTTTTTAAAATAATTGAGGCGTGTAAATAGAAAAGGCTGTATGTGCTGAATAATTGATAACATTATAATTGGTTGCACTTACAGATTTTTCTGTTGTGTAACATTTAGGCGTACAGTGTTTGCGCAATCAATCAAAAGATGTATTTTGGTACTAAACCCTTTAAGATAAATACTTACTGCTGTTAAGTCCATTACAATAACGAACTTACCTCATTTTCCAAATTTTTTTTTTGGGCACTTAAGGCATTTTCCATTTACATGCCTCGATTGCATAATATGGAAGCAGATGTTTTATTTTTTTATTTTTATATCTTAATATATATAAATTACGTGTCCTGTTGTTGGTTCCATCTGGACTCATAAACTGCTGAACCGATTTTAATCAAATTTGCAAACCGTGTGCAGTTTGATCCAACTTAAAATAGGATAGATTATATCTTAATTTATAGTCGCAATATTATTTGTATTTTATCTGAATGTCACAATTATCTATTAGCTCCATACGATTCCTACATACGAGTATGGTGGTATAATTTTCTATAAATTTTAATTTCATATGTAAGTCTAGTTAACAAAATTTTACTTTTTTCTATTTATTTACGACTATCATCATTTCATAGGCTATCGGACTGTTCGTCATTATCTAACCTGACATTTAATTCCTTAGTAATTACGTTTGCGCTGACACGATAATTGCCAATGGCGGTGGGTACTGTTTATTGCAGTTTCATCTCAAATAGCAAGTCTTCAGTTGACTTAATTATCTATTAATTACGTTCCTATTGTTTTATTGATTTTTTAATTACAAATTTGTTTTTGTTTTATATGTTAAGTAGTTGCGTAACTTTTTTATAGAATATATTTCTAATAAAGCCTTCCCCGCAGTATTTAAACTAAAGTTGTAATATCAAAACTATTGGCCTGGACGTTTGGAGGTTATGCGCTCCATTTGATATTTTTTATTGGATCGAGAAGATCGCCGAGAATTTCCCAGGCAATATTGGAGGGATCTCCTGACTTAAAGTTCTTATTTCACTGCTGCACATACCTCCATCTTTACGGGTCATGCCTAGGTAATTTCATATGAACTATACGGATGACGGAATATTTGTTAATTTGATTTATTATAATCTTAAAAATTTACAAATTACTATTACAGTAGAATCTCGCTAATCCGATCTAATTGTTGCTAGAAGGTTTAGCTTAGCGATAAATGCGGTTTATACACGTTTGGGAAAAATAGACCAAAAATTGGAATAAACGTAGTTTTTAAAGTATGCAATATATAAGATATAAGAATGAATATTACAATTTCAACAATAATTTTGAGTATCACACATCTATTTGTAACCCTCCATTTCCTCATTCTCCTTATCCATTGTAGTCCCCGACCGTGTGTTTATAGAACTGTTTGCTTGCTGCGCTAGTTTAGTAACTTAACTAATAAATTTATTCAACTAGTAAACTCACAGCTAACTGCCGCCCCAACTCGAATAGCTGGTGTTATTTTGTTATAAGCGCTGTCTGGTGTGTTGCTTTTTGTTAATTATTTTGAATTAAAAATAAAAAAAGTTTGTTAAGGAACAATGAGAAACAGTGTTGGAAATTGAATGTTTATAGTCAATTGGTGAAAAGATAATATTTTTATTTACGAATGACAGTTCAGTTTCATAAATGTGGTCATTTTACTCTGTTTGAATGCTCGTGGGAAAGAACGATCCTTGTTCATTTTTGCCAATTTGGGATTCCAGTGCGAACATTGGAGCTTGTAATTGAAATTATGGATTTATGGTACCATTTGGGGAAAAAAAGTTGTTCCCTAGTTATTTTATTATTGAGTAAATGTAAATGTACAGGATATCATGTCAGTCGTGGACGATCACAAAACCAGCGCTGAACGTTACAATTCTGAGAGTTTTAAACAATATGAGTTTGATCGTTATTTATACTCACTTTAATGTTAATATTACTAGATATTAATGGTATATAGTTGTCATCGTCTAATTTTCAACTATATCTTTGAAATGTCATTGAGATGTACTTAATTTTTACTTTAAGGATAGTTGATTTATTATTATAAAATGGACACTGGCACTTCGACCTCATTTTCCATCCAATTGTTTTTAAACCCATTATCTCCTCTTTCTTGTTAGCCTTGGCACGGTATCAGTTTTACTATATAAATAAATAAACTTTAAAAAAAAACTTCAAATTTTTTATGCTTCATTTGCTAAATTGTCTGCGATGTTTCACACACATATATATTCATGTATTATATATATAGTTTGCCTATTTTTACTTTCAATTGCCTTATCAGACTTAATAGAAGTTAATACATTACGATCTTCTACCGTGTAGGATACCAAAGACAAACGGAAGGTACGTTATATTGGATAAATATATGTGACGTTTTATAAATTGTAATTTTTAATTTATTTTTCAATCTTATTACCACAACTTTATGCTGTAAAAATATCCGATCTCAATTTCCGAAGAATATTTACCCGACATTTTTTTAAAAATAAAATATTCTCATTTATTTTTCCTTAGCTTTTGCTATGGATATTTAATTTTTTTATTAGTTTGTACTTCACATTATTTCCATTTTTGAAAGTTGTGAGCGATTGAGTTACCGCATCCTATATACTTAAGTCCTATTCATAAATCGTATTACATCGAATAAAATTTTATATCAAATCGTGGGTTACATTTTTGATTCGACAAGTCCTACAATTTCCTGTATCTATGCTCCATTTGAGTTGATACGATTTTCGTTTCAAATATGTCGTTGCTTGCGAACCAGCATTTACACGCTATGGATTCCACAATTCTTCATTTTAATTGGTTTTTTTATTTATAATTGAATGGATCCGCCGAAAAACGTCAAGCACAAAATTTCCGAAGTTGCGATTTTAAAGTTTTTAAAATGTATAATAGTACGTCATGGTATGACATAGAACTCTGTTATGTCATTATACATATAAATATAAAGGTGAAAAAAAAAATTAACCCGCAAAACTAACAAGAACTTTTTATTATGATTTTCGTTCACTGATTACTCAAAATTGTATGTCAGTCACCTAGAACGTTTTTTGGCTGATCCATTCAATTGTGATCTCTGTTATCAGGCATTATTTTTAAATTATTCATTTATCTTTTTAAATTACTAAGAATATTGTCTTCACTAACAGTGTCATTATTACGTTTATTTAATCACGATATCTTATTATGTTTTATCTCTATTTACCGATTATCTTGATATTTTTAATGTGGTGCTGAGTGGATATGCCTATAGACGCAATATTTAATTGATTTATCTGTTATGCTATTTACAATATTCATGTTTTTATTAAATGTATTATACTATGGAAAAATCCTGTATTACATAGTAAGAACATATCATTAATGATCATTAGTTATGTACATTTAATAAAACTGTTTTTAAATAATAGTTTCGCTTAAATAAATACTTAAATGCTTAGTTTATTTTATAAAATAATAGCTCCCGTCGCGGCTTCGCCCGCTCTCATAAGTAAAGAACATAAATAATTTTAACTAATAATTAAAGTTTTATTTGTTTATCGATAAAAATCTTGTATTGGAATGTTCAATAGAGCATCATTTCTTCAATGATATTTTCACCAATTTCGCCCCCTTGAGAACTTATTGCGAACAGAGAACTTATTACTAAAAGAATAAATTTAGTATAATGTAATAGGTATTAAAGCATAGAATTGTTTTGATTTTAAAAATTTCTGTTGAGAATTAAATCCATTCATAATATCAATGTTTTTTTTGTTTTTATGCGAAACGAAATACGTTCTAAACAATTTTTGTTATTCGGTTCTTATATTGGGTGTATAGTTGCTATGGGTTGACAATTTTTCTCGGTTACTTCTGAGCACTTTAGTCCCCAAGGATCTTGGACCACTCAAGAATCTTTCTTCTCTGTTACTCTCCTATCTTACCAGGCCATATCTGATTTTTATCTTTTACTTTTCTGAGATTGCGTTCATTTCATCTTTTTATTTATATATATATATATATATGAAGAAAGAGAGAGAGAGAGAGATAGGGACCGTAAAAAATCACAATATCCGCCACTTTTGAAAGCTCGTATCTTAGCCTCGTTTTAGCTGCAGAGCTTATTTTCTTAAATTGTTGAAATTTTAGTTTTGTTTAATTTAGAATATAAAGAGCTTTCCTTTCGAAGCAACCGTGCAGCAAATATTTTGTTGAAACCTAGAAATGGTCGAAAGTTTTGACGCTACCATTTATCGAAGGTTCATAGCTTGGATTTTAGCACAAAGAGCATCACTATATATAACTAAATCAAAACTACCCGACCTTTTTCACGCCAAAATGCACAAATACACTGGACTGTTGGGGATTCCTCGAAAATATTGTTCACCCCTCCGGACACTACAGTAGCGTCGGATTACCCTAATAGTCGGACTAGCGGAAGGTGGATTAGTTCTACTGTTTCATTGCTTATTTCCAGAAATATATTATTACTACTAAAATATAAAAATATTGATACTAAAACTCTTTGATTTCAACCTAGTATTACCGTTTTGGTTAACTATAAGTACTTTAACTCCGCTGCTGGTACTTTTATTTCTGGTTACTATAGATACGGTCTCGATTCCCCTTATTGAAATATCGCTCACTTTTGACGTCTTCCATTTCTTGGTATGAGGGATGACGCCCCCTAATGAGACACCTACTGCCGCCCGAAAGGACTCGGGTGTACTCGGATCTTCTCGGGTGGGGGGCGTGCCCGAGCGGCCGGCCAGTGGGGCGCGAACCGTCGCCCAGCGAGTGCCTAGGGGCTCCTCTTGCCATGCCATGGACTACCAGTGTATCATCGTCTACACCATCATCACCATACTCCCTAACAGGCCACCGTACCCTGAGTGCGAGCCTCAACCTAGGGGTTGCCTTGCCTGGATCAAGAGGTGGATTAAAAGGTTCGCTCATCATAAAGTTTTTTCCTCTGGTGTATCAGCTGAGATTTTTTTTTTTTTTTTTTTTTTTTTTTTTTGCTGAAGCTGCGGATGTTTAATAGGAACTTGGAATAAATCAGGAATTACCCATTTAAAGTGGTTTCCAAAAAAAAAAAAAAAAAAAAAAAAAAATCACTATATCTTGCTATTCTCTGATGGAAAAAACAGTGTTTTCGTAAGAAGATATAACAAATGTCTTATATACAATATATTTACATCTCACTATACAAGCATAAATTAAAGAACGTTTTATCTAATTATACTTATAATGAAATAAAATGAAAATCGCCCATGAACAACTTTTGACGGTTGGAACAAGATACTGACATACATGACAAGATGAAGCCACTAATTTTGGGAATTATCAAAAAAGCATTTAATGTTTGATTAATTAGTATGATAATTTATTTATAATTAGTGTCTAAAATACTCTCTTTATAATAGTCTTAATCTATTATATTAAAATTATTTTACGATCTGTTATATTTCATTGCAAACAGAGAAAATAATTTCTTACCAGAAACTCATTAACTTAAAATCATTTTTAATTTTCCTTGTAATTATACGATTGATGGTAATTATTTTGTGATTAACTTATCCAAATTGAAATTTTATTTTCGTTTTTTACCGATCCCTCTTTAATTTATTTCTGAAATCAGGAAATAATAACGCTGGGAATAACAAAACTTTTAAAAGTCAATAATTCTCTGTGATTGAAGTATCTCTAAAAATATTGAATTATTTTTCCATGATCATTTATACTACGTATCATTTGCTCGATACCGATAAACTAAAAAATGCAATTTTTAACTAATTTTAAATGTTTTTAGAATGAATTATATATTTTTTTAAATAATAAAAATAAAATTTTAATATGAATACTTTAATTTTAATATTCATCTCGTTTTTAAAGCATAGAGTAAATATTCCTACTGTAATATTTTAATACTAACTGAATCATTTTATTCAGTGATTATTAAAAACCGTTGTTATCTTATCATCTTAAAAAAAAAAGAAAAAAAGACAAGTGCTTGTATGAACGCTATATATATATATATATATATATATATATATATATATATATATATATATATATATATATATATATATATATATATATATATATTATTTTGATGCTAAGCTTTCTATTTTTCAAATTAAATTTGAAATTCTCTAGACAGACTGAACATAATTTGCAGTTTAAATGTTTGCTCATTGAGTTTAAAAATACATTATACCTGTTTATAGTTTTCTTAATATTATTTAAGAATATTCGTGATTCTTGGACGGGATTTAAAACTTCGATTTTATAAAAAAAAACTTCGTTATTTATAAATCATTCTTTTGCATCTAAACCTGTATAAATGGGGTTTTCTGTATATTTGTGGTCACATGAGTTGTGGAGAATTTAATCAACTCCTCGGAGCTAAACGTTATTGCTTTGGGACTACAAGGGCAGTATTTAAAAACAAATTTTATTTGTATCAATTTAACTGAAATTGAAGAAACGCCAGTTTCTTTTCATCTTTTCACCGTAATTGAAGAAACGTCAGTTTTTAATTTTTTTTTTTTTTCACCGTATATTTTTTTCTGGGAGATTTTTGGGGATCACAGCAAGTTATTTTGGCCATTTTTACGCCTTAACAAAAAAAGTCGAGAATGAGACAGCTGCTGCCATGGCGTCCATCATCTGTTATTCTAATGCCAAATTATTATAAATTATCTATAATTGTCATATGAATTATATTATTTTCTAAATTTTGGGTTTATTCTTGGATATTTTTACATTAATAACAGAGATTCAATTTATATTTTTTTCAGTTCGGCAATCTTTAATGTATTAATTCGTTTCGAGGATGAATATAGAATAATTACAATAATTTTAGTATGAAGTATACTAACGAACGTGAATTCTAAGATAATTTTTAAGTAGTGTGTTTTATTTTCATTTTTTTAGATCATTCTATAAATTTCTGAATTTTGGTTATTAAATACGTATTTTTATTTCTACGAATGTGCTAACTCGTAATTTGGATTTCAAAATCCCAATTGCCTTGATTTAGTTTTATCAATTGTACTTAACCCAAAATTTGTTGTTTTTTTTATCTCATCTGTTATTTTTAAATAATTAATTTAATTTGGATTTTTAGTTTAAAAACTACCTTTTTAATTATAAATTACATATAAATTGTTATTTATCAAAACTAAAATTGTCACTATCTCATGCGGATGTGTTTGCTTCCTGTTATTCGTCATTGCTGTTTAGTGGGGAGTCCCTTCTTTATCTATTTAGTCTGACGTTAAATTTAAAAAAATAATTTTCCTTATTTTTTAGAACCTAAACTCCCCGTCAAAAGCATTGCAACATCCACAATTATCTTGATTTTCCTGGTTTTTACCTTAATCCGAACTTAGTTTATTTTCATAATAATATTAAACGTGAGACATTAAGAATGAGACACATCAATGATTTTCCCTGTTAATAACAAACGATAAAATTTTATATAATTTTTTTAATATTTCCTTTAGTCCATGTTTATCATTCGTTTCGTTATTTACAAGTATGCCAAGACTAGTGGAAGCAGTCATTCAAGCCTGAGGGGGCAATATGTCTTATTAATTATAAATTAAAATTGTAAAAAATGAAAATTTTAAAAAGTAGGTTTTTTTACTTTTTTTTATTTATTGGAAGAAATTTTTAATTTATTTTAATAAAAATTGTTTATGTCTAGTTTAGGAATGTTTATTATAGACTTCAGAACCTTTGTTTATTATAAAAAAAAAAAATAAGTTTTTATGAAATTCAAATATTTCAGAGCTTATTTTAAATTAAAATCCCATTAACTTCAATTTCATTTTTTTTTTTAACTTATTGTAATTGTGTCTTATATTGCATTCAGATAGTATTATATTATTACATAATTTTTACCTAGAACAGTACTTCAATAATTTTTTTAATACATTATTTACTATCGTAAAAGCTGCTAGTAAAAATATGCTAAATAAACGGAATATTTTTTATATATAATTAAAAATAAATTTCTCCCTTATTGGGAAACACAATAGTCCAAGGATATGTCTACAATGTACTGTTTTTATTTTTACTGCTTCTGATAAGGAAACTGTCGCTAAATTTTTGATCCGAGCAACACCAAAGGCTAGAGTTTTTTAAAAGAACTTCTAACTCTTAAAAAATGTAGGCAAAACGTAAGCTTGTAAATAATCCACAATTATTTTCATTAATACTTAAACTTTCTTCGATGTTTTTTATTGTTAAATATAAAAAAAAAAAATTTAATAAATTTTTTTTAATTTTTTTGAAAATTATTTATTAAAAGAACTTGACTGTCGTCATAGTACGGAAGGCACAAGGAGACACGTTTAAATTATATTAACATAAAAATTGTTTTTTGTAATCGGTTTTTGTTATTTATTTATTTTTAAAATTTTATTTTCCATAAGTTTTCTTGTCATTTTCCAAATCGTAAGTAAAAGCATTGAATTGGTCGGGTGAAGCTTGGTCTTCTTATGGTCTCAGCGGGGTTGTGTGAATTATTGCATCGAGGCCAACATTTCATCTTTACCTTGAGTCGGCCGCTCCTTGAATTTGCGTTGCCATAACTCACCTTTTATTTATAGTGAGTCAAGTTCATTCTCTCATTTCTGTAAATTGTGGAAAATTCACGGAATGATATACTTATCATGATGCATATTTAAGTCAGATATACGTAATTATTAAATTCAATAATTCTTTAATACTTATTAGAATTACATCCATGTTTCTTGTAACAGTTTTTCATTGCATAACTTAAAATTATTCGTTATAGGGTGCGTGATAATCTGAAATTATTTTTGAAATTAGAAAGCGTTAAGACAAGCCTATTCGCCGAAGTTGGAGTATGGTTATTTCCAGACACCTCTCCGGAAGAGTTTAATGTTTCAATCAGATACTTTATACCCTTAGTTTATTTTTATAACTATTGGTATAGTAGTTTATAATTTATTGTTTTCTTGTGTAATATATTTTTCACTTCAGAAACGTGTAACTGTTTTTAACACTCAAAAATGTAACATTGTAACTCTCTGCAGCACTGTTGATGTTGCTCGGATCTTACATTTTAAGATAGTTTCCTGATCTGACAGTTAATAGAGAAATTTTTTGTATTATAGCATTAGTCACTAGAACCTGTTTAGGAGCTGTATTGGCTTTTTCACGTTTTGCCTTTTTTTTTTTTTTTTTTTTTTTTTTTTTTTTTTTTTTTTTTTTTTTTTTTTTTTTTTTTTTTTTTTTTTTTTTTTTTTTTATGTTCTGGGGCTTTTTTGGCTTACTCTAGCTGTGTTAGTTTTGCTTGGATCGGAAATTTGACGACAGCTTCCTTAACAAAAGCAGTATATTAAAGGAAGCCTATTGTTTTTCCCAGTAAGGGAGAATTTTTTTTTCTATACGTCTTTATATTTTTGGAGCGTTATTTTGATACGTGTGTTGTTTTTTTTAATAAAACTTGCTTCCTTCGAATGTGAAATGTATAAATTAGATTAATGTAATTTTTTGATAATGATTATTTAATTTATTAATTAGCAATTCATTGATGATAATATAATTATTATTATAAGACATCAAACTTGGTGGTTTAGATAGCAATGCGTTTAAAACCGTCCGATAAACGTCTCGGGGGACCAAGTGGTAGATGAGAGTATGACATCAGATCCAAGCCTTTTTATTTAAGACGTTTCTATTGTTTGTAATTAAATTATACGATTAATTTAAAACATTTCATAAATTTACCTAATATTGCATGAAATATTGTTTTATACTTATTACTTGAGGTACGCATGATGATATAGAAGGATCAATACAATTAGGATTGATGAATTAAATGCCACTTCTATTGAGATTATTTTATTTGAAAACTAGTTTCGAATGCTAAACATTCATCTTCAGTTCTAAAACATACAATAAAATTTTTTTTCAACACATCAGTACTATGTTACATAGATTAAATATACTAAAGTATATTTATAAAGTTAATTAAAGTATATTAAGCAATAAAATATACTTTAGTATATTTAATCTATGTAACATAGTACTGATGTGTTGAAAATTTTATTGTATGTTTTAGAACTGAAGATGAATGTTTAGCATTCGAGACTAGTTTTCAAATAAAATAATCTCAATAGAAGTGGCATTTAATTCATCAATCCTAATTTTATACTTATTATATATATATATATATATATATATATATATATATATATATATATATATATATATATATATTTATTAATTTTATTTATTTGTTGGCCTTAAGATGCAAGTCCTATATTGCCAGTGCAGCTCTATATACCTAAGAATTTAAGAGAATTCATAAGTTAGGAAAACCAAAGCAATAAAATATAAAACAGGCTATAAAATCGGCTACCTTTATAGATATCATTTGTGCCTTTATTATTGGATGGACTTGAAGTTTGTCTTGAAATATTCTGTATTTTGTTTTGTTACTGTCTAGAACAGTGGGAATTGTAGGTCTGTATGCAGTTTTCTATTACGTACCATAGAATCGTGTAATTAGCCGCAATGTTTGTTACGGAAATGTTTGTAGTTTGTATAGGGTAAACCAAACAGTTATTGACATTCCTGACAGTTATTGACACTCAATCTTAAGAATTAGAAAAAACAATATTTATCCAACAAAAAAAAAATATATCATAAAAATCCTTTTAAATCGTACAATCCAACTGTGTAAAACTTCTTTCAGTTTTGTCCGTATTTTAAAAGATATCGATAGGTTACAACCTATGTAACTGATTTTACCTTATTTTTTGTCTCTATCTTGTAAAATACATACCAGGAATAATGTTTGTTGTAAACTTTCTTGCTTAGCTTAAAGTAAGTTAACTAAGGCAAAACATATGCAAATTTCAATTTTATTTCTATAATTATAGTATGAATATTTCCTTAAGGGTGTCAATAACTGTCTGGTTTGTTTACTCTATGTGCGTTTTTTTGGCCGATACACATATCTTTGATGAGTAAATCCTAATAGGTTTCATTAAATAAGTTCTTCCTTCTATAAAAAATAACATTTGTAAAATAGTGTTTAAGGTGGTTGATATATTTTGTGATTAGGTATTTGATGTTTTAACTTTTATTCCACACGTCCCAAATATAACATTCATGTTTTCTTACAATATTTCTAACATATTTCAACTTAGAAGAATATTTATGAAATTCAAATCATACCATACCTTTGAATGTGACGTCTCCATCTCCGCAAGACGTGACTGGAATATTATGAAGGTTTATACCCGCTCTGGAGAAATTGTCTTTTGGTGTTACACTTTTGATATATTCCCTGCCGAGCCTCGTGGTGAGCAGGTCTATTGAATGGTTTTAACCTGGAATATTTTATACTGCATAAGAAATATAATATTCGTATTTCTGAAATTTGAAATTTCAAATTCTGAATAACATTTGAAATTTGTTTTTATTGCCCTTGATTCGTATTGATTTTATTGTTATTATTTTTTTTATATCCACTGTGATACAAAACAGACAAAGAATGGTGAGTCTATCGGGGTTGTATAAAAAACATCTCATTCTTCAATCTTGAAAATCTCTTTGGTTTGGAGCTGGTCCAAGGAATTTTTGAAGAAAACATAGGCTCCTCCTGCATTAAGAAAAATGTCTAGACTACGGTAGCCATTCAATCCTGTCTACTCATATTTATGTTGTATTTATCTATTCCGTCTAACCTTCTAAGCTCTATTTTTGAATCATTTTACTTTCTCCTAAACAAATAAAATAAACAATAGGAGAGGAATGGATTATTTGATTGTTGATAAGTATGATTGTGTTGATACTTGAGGGGAGGGAGGGGAATAAATGTTTCATAAATAATTTTTTTTTTTATTACAATGTTAGCAATCATCAAGGTGTGCCATAAAAACGATAAAGAACAATAAAATGTGAAAAATAATTTATACACAAAATAAATACTATCAAAATAATCTAACCAATTAAACCACTGGTTATGGTTTAAATAAAAAAAAAAAAAATATATATATATATATATTTGTGACTTATGTCTGTCAATAAAAATATATGTTATAAATGAAACATACAGCTGGTGGTTCATCTTAGCAAAACTCGAAAAGTAGTCGACTGGTTGATTTGTTTTGAAATTTTTGAACCTATTTCAATTACAATATTGCAGTGGTTTCCATGTTGCCATTGGCAATACAAAAAAAAAGTATAAATATTTGTAAACATCTAATTTTAGCTTATGACATTAATCTGTTTGATACTTGCATCTTTTAATTTATTAATAGTTCCTTTAATTTATAAAGTTGTTCCTAGCATTTGCCGAGGAAGGATTACTTGGTACTAACTTAATGAAATGAATCCTTGTTCCATTTACCATTAACTTGTATATTATTCTGTATTATCTTATTTTTCTATTTATAGTTTTTAATATATCTATTCACTTAATTTCTATTTGGCATATAGTTTTGTGGGCTTTAGTGATGGGCATAATATGGTCAAAATTTTGGCATCAAAATTAATATTTATCAAGATCTTTACCTTGACAAATATTAATTTTGTCTGATTAATTGGCTGATCTCTCGAATATTTACGAGTCATAAATAAATAATTATGTTTTCTTAAATACCCTCATAAAATCAGTTCTCCAAGAAAGATTATGTTCGAGGTGAGTATGGGCTATTGACATTCGGTTATTAAAGAATGTCCAGTACTCAAGCTTAACAACCACCTGGTTTTTATAATCCAAGTCCACCTTTCGCATATTAATTTTTACCCACATATGCACTGCTTATTTTAAATACTAATTGGATTGAATATATACCTTCTTTAATTACTTTTTTCAACAAGATATTTTCGTTCTGTTTTTCTTATAAAACATTTTTGACGCATGCTTAATAATATATCAGTATTAAAGAATAATTGTATTAATTGACTCACCTTAATTATTAATAAATCATATCATACAACCATTAATCATTGGTTTAATGGACTATTTGTAACCATGTCGAAAACATACTGAGCCATCAATCACCATTCACAAGTATGCCTGATCCTCCACCCTTCCTGTATATTTACTCATCTTTACAACTAGAGTAAATTGAATTACTTGGATGTTGTATTGTTATGTACATATTTAAATTAATTCTACAATAAATATTTAAATTACCTTAAATTACCAATATTAGTGAATTATGAGGTCATAACCACTATCGTTGTTTACAACGTTAGGCTCTTTTTTATTAACAAAATCTCACCATATTGTATTCTGAATATTGCCTATATATTAATTGTTTTGAATTTTATTTATTGTTAAATAAGAATAATAATTTGGCAACTATTAATTATTTCACTTAAGGTTGTATTATCATCAGATCTAAATAGGCAAAACGGACTTTAATTTTAACTTTTTTTTAGAACAGATAATGGATGTTTATCATTAGAAACCATTTTCAAAATGTACTATTCCAATAGAAGTAGCAATTAATTCATCATTCCTAATTGTATTAATTATGTTTTTGTAATATTTTTATATTTTTAATTTTTAAAATATCATGGAACAATTCTGTACTATTTGGGAAAGACTAGATAAGTTGATTTTTGTATAAAATAAGATAAATACTTTAGGCTACCCATATTGGTGTCCTACACATCTTGTAAAAGTTGGCAAGTTGTAATGTCCATTGTATAAAAGTATACCATTGCCATTACAACTTGCCTACTTATACATGATGAGCAGGGCCCCGAAATGGGTTGCTCAAAATATTTATCTTATTGTGGACAAAAATCAACTTATCTAGTTTTTCCCAAATGCTGCGGAATTAGTACCTATATTATCTATCACCGTTTTATAGTTAACTGGCATTGTTTTATCAATATAGATGCTATTCCACCATTTTTCCTAGATATTTTGAACTAGTGTTATTATAAGGAAATTTAATAATCTTAATTAAATACATATTTATGTTCAATACTCCTGAAAAATAGCTGTAATTTGATTTTATTATAATTTTTTTTTTTAATATAATTTCCCCATCTTACCTAGTAATAATAAAAGTTTGAGCTTTAACTATAGTTATAGTTCTTATAAAAATATTAATAATAGTTGTTAGAAGAAATGTATCTATTAGTAGGCAGAGATGATGATTTATTATTATTTTTTTGTTTTTATTAATTATTGGTTCACACCTGTCTTCAGATGGATACAACCAGCGAATGTGCTGGAAAAAAAGTATAATAAATAAGGCATGCAAAACATGAGAGAGACAAGTACCTCCTTCAAGTACTTTCTCAAGACATTATTTTAGGGTTCACTTGTGGTACTCATGATAGTATAGAAGGATGAATGCAATTGGGATTGATGAATTTATTGCCACTTCTATTGGGATTATTATTTTAGGTCCTTTCTTACTTAAAGAGGTCCCTCATCCCTCAGTCTTGGATACGTTTTGTCAGGAATATTTATAGTAGCCATATTGTTTTGTATGGTTCTGTTTGGATGGTCACACAGTTTGTCGAGGAATGTTCTGTATTTTGTTTTAACGAAAAAATTAATTTTCAATTTACATAAAATAATTTTACAACTTCTATCGTAAATAAAGAAATCGTTTAATAAAATATTATCTAACTGTGGACGAGAGACATGTTTTTATCGCTGCAAGCAGTAGGTATTTTCCAGAACCATAACCCCCTGACCGCTCTGACTATCAACTTTTATGGCTAGTATCAGTGAGAACGGCCTCTCATTTCCTTTTTATATCATTTTTATTCAGTCCTTTTTGATTATTTTTTTATATAATTCAGTATTTGGTAAAATTATTCTGAACCCTAGCCTTCTTTTACTGTATATTTACGGTTTGGAAGAGACGGGGTTATTAAACCCTGAAAGTATTTATTCAATAAATCATATACATAAAATAGAATTATATGTTAATATAATTTGTGAGTTTGGGGGAAGGTCTCAGTGCACTCGTAACCAGAAGGTCGTCGTGGGTTCGGATCCCTCCTGGGCGGGTTAAAATCTATTTCGTGGCGGACCCACGAAATGAATCTTGAACTTCCCACCCAGGCCAGTATAGGACTTCAATGGAAGTCTTGGGCACAGAAAAAAATAAAAATAAAAAAAAATAAGAGCCACATCATGTGTATGTGGGTTTTGATGGGGAGGATTGGAGGGAGTGTGGGGTCCTAAGATTGGTGCTGTTGGCATTCTGCCTTCGGGCTCGCTAAGTTTTTTATTATGGAGAAGAAGATGATCAGGAACACCACGTCTAAGAAGAAATTCTTTAATACGTGCCAACATTTCGACCTGCCTTGCAGGTCTGTTTATTATGGATTTTAGAAAAAATAAAGGATTTCTTGTTTTCATTGAGAAAAGATATATATAAAATTTGCCGAAATAACTATAGAGCAGAGCAGAACACCTGTATTGTTCCAAACTACAATAATAGTAGTTTATATTGTTAGTATATTATTATTTATTTTTTCTTATTTAAAGTAGACGAGAGATATTTGATTTGAATTACTCACCAGTCGTCCATGAACGAAATAGTAAGAGAGAGAAACGCAGTATGGTATCGAAAGATTAGCACAATTAGGAATTGATGTATTATTTCGTTGGCTAAAATGTCCAATTTTCAGAGAAAAAAGTTTTTAAACCATTATTTTTACAAAAAATAGCTGTCTGAGGCCAGTTTATTCACCAGGTTAATAATAAGAGGCTGAAGAATTTACTTATTAGAGAAATAATAATTCAAAATGCCAGTTATTTTATTTAATAAACAGTTCTTTTCTCCTGTAAAATCGGTATTTTTGCACGTACGAGGTAGCACATTAGACGACGATTTGGTACTTCCATTGGTATTTTATATGTTAAGGCTAGTTTCAAATGTTGAAATATTCATTACAAGTTCTACGGGTGCGAAGCGGTAGGGCTTCGTGAAGCTATTGTATATAAAAACAGAAAAGAACGAAGAAAAAAATTTAAAACGCATTAAAAGTAGTACCTTATGTGTTAAATTTTTGACATATCTACAAAGGATAGAATCTGATATGTAATAAAATGATTTACATAAAATTCAAATAATGTATACTAATAAAATAACTTTGTCTTGCATTTTCAATTTTTTTTTTTAAATTTAATATCTCACTTTGAAATTTTCGCTAGTACATTTAATGTGTTAAAATTATTATTAAATAGATTGTTTAATAAAAATGATGTCTGCTCTGGTAAACATATTGGTTGACTTTTTTAATAACCTTCATTAGTGGGTTTATAGTATTCAACAGTACAATATGTACGATTTTTTAGTTAAGATTTTTCTTCTTATTTTTGACATTTAAATCTCTTAAGGCGTTGGCATAATGATAATAGCAATTCCATCATCGCCAACTCCAGCAGAGGTATTATGGCATGGATATTTCTGGCCGTGGCAATGCGTCCGATAACGTCACACATGTTCGTGATTCATAGAGAATCAGTTACACCTCCAGTCTGTCGCTCAGTATTCAGTGTCGTTCCCTTCATCTGTTATCGGAAATACGTCTTTTTTTACTCTCATTAACTAGTGATGTGTCTGATCATTGTAACTATTTGTCTTTGTTTCATATGCCATATTTTGCTCTATGGTCCATACGTATAATGTGCTCTAAGAAGATCTAAAATCTAGTTTACACATTTATGGTATTAAGGTAGTTATGAGTTTCATTAATTTATTATTGTTGTCATAAACTGGTTATAAATGTGTGAAAGTGATAGCATACTTTAATAAAATTCCTATCCCTTATGGATAATTAAAAACTATATTATAATTTATTGATATTATAATTTAATTCAGTGTTAGTCTAATCGAATAAATAATATTGGAATTTAAATAAAGTAAATAAGAAAAATTACTGCTTTCAATTCAATATTTAACGAAGAAAAGCTGAATTTAGAATATTAATCTAACTTGGTACAAATTGAGATAATTGTAACTGAAACACAGTTGTTTTGTAAAGCCAAATTTCTTTTAGAGGGAAAAAAAAAAAAAAAAAAAAAAAAAAAAATGAATCTTTAGTAATTTTAAGAAAAAGCGGGGGTTAAACCTGTTTATTTTCTAATACTTTTAACGTTTTGTTTTTACAATTGTTTTCTTTTCGCTTGTTATTCCGTCTTAATCAGGCTACGAGTTTTATATTAAGCATCTTTCCACGAAACGATGTTTAATTATTCTAAATGTTTACCTCCTTGTTTAGTTAATTGTTTTATGAAATTATTTATAATTATTATTTATTAATTTCAAGTGAAATAAAAGAAAAACAATATCGTTTCTTGGTTGTTTATAAATTATGCAAAAGCGAATAAAAGGTTGTAATAATGTTTACAAATTAAAAAAAAAAAAATCCATTTCGTCCAGTTTATGAATTCTTAGTACTATATATACTTTTGTCTTTTTTGTTATTTAACAATAATATATTCTTTCTTTAGAATAGTATAATTTAAGCTTATTTATCAGCTATAGTTGCTTCGATAAAATGTTTGTTCGAATGTTTTTATTGAAGAACACCATGGCGGTATCTTATGGAATTCTTGTTATTTTTTAAGGTATTATTGGAAAAATCTTGTTCAGTCGCCAAAGCGGCTTGTGAAATAAACATAACCTAAGCAGAAGGCGTACTTGACGAGAGAACCGCTTCGCGTTGGTTTGAAAAAAATTCTAATTGAGATACGTGTTTAGAAATTTTTTTTTTGGTATTACTAAGGAGTAATCTATCATGGATTTGTTTCTGAAGGACATTCAAAAAAATCTGACCTCTACTCGAAATTGTCTCCGAGTTTTGTCACAGCATAACAATACCGATCCGCATACCTCCCATTAGACCAAGGAAAAGTTTTAAAATCTTGCTATCAAACTTCTTCCTACCCACCAAATATCCCAGACCATGCACCATCGGATTACTATTTGTTTCGATCCTTGCCCATTTTCTTCAATGGAAAATTTGATAATTTTGCTGAAGTTGAAACCGCCGACCTAAAGTTCTTTGGCAGCCATCCCAAGGAATGGTATCATTGTGGGACCGGGGGTATACCCGGAGTATATATTAAAAATCAATATTTAAAAATTATTTCTTCGATACTAAAACTCAGTTCTTATTTTGTGTGTATTACCATTAAAATTACTTTAATACTGGCATCCTTCGTTGCGGCTTCCCCCGCTCTCATAAGTACAAGAGGTTAGATCATTTTAACTAATTAGAAGTTTTATTTGTTTCTCGATAAAAATCTTGTATTGAAGTATACAATCATACATTATTTCTTCAAAGGTATTGTCACTCGTTGCAGTCATTTTTAACATAGTTGAAGTTGCACTTGCACTGATATGTTTTAAAAATAGTACGTAAAATTAGATATCCAATTTTTAATTATATTCCATGAGTTGGTAATCCAGATGGAAAGAGACAATTTAGGAACTCTTGCGGAAAATGGACTGCATTATCAGTGCTTAAAACTAAAGGCCCTTGAATAATATTTTTGCATGAAATATCAAAAAGCAAATGTTCGACATTTTGATTTTGTAATAATTTTTATTTTTAAAAGTTTATTATTACTAAACCTTCCTAGAACTATGAAAATGATATTGTTAATACTTGGTGGAAATGGGATAATTTTTTTAGCCATTGTAATCTCTGTTGCGGAATTTGTGGTTAGTGGTCGATTTTCAAACATTACTGGTATCCGTCAGTGATAGTGGTAATAATTATTTATTTACCATTTAATTCAAAATCAGTTAATTTTATTATCAATTTTAAGCTTTAGTTTAAAGTTTTTAACCTACCGGACTATTTTCGGACTTCACTGTTAACCAAATATTATTGATTTTTTTAAATAACAAATTGATTGAAAATTAATAGATTTTATTTTTTCTAAACCTTCCTGGAACTATAAAGATGGTGTGGTTAAAATTTGGTACAGATTGGTTCAATAGTTTTCGTGGTTAGTGATCACAAACGAAAAACGGCTTGTCCATTTATATAATAGTGCAAATTTAATAATAAATCTATTTTCTTTATTTCATCACTATTCAATTTTTCTTCATATGCGTCCTCAAAATATTTAATTTTATTATTTTGTAACATCGTAACATCTTTATTTATGCTTTTATCTATGTCATAATATCATATTTGAGGTTTTTTAAGGATTAACCTTCCAGCAGGCGCGCTGGGGTCAGAGCAACCCTAATTTCAATTTTTTTTTAATAACTTCTGAATACCTGCAACAGTATCCAAGACCCCTACTTCTATTCTTAAAGTGACTTTGAGGGGTGGTGTGGTGGGAGTTGGCTTGAGTTCTCACCCTCCCTTCATTATTTAATTTTCGTTGAAGTGGAGAAATCATTGTTGGGGCCGTCTTGACTCCGCGCGATTAGTCGTGTGATAAATCATTTGATGTAATAAAAATAGGATTATTTTTTAAAAAATTGGCTTTTGGTCTGATGAAAGCACATTTGGAGACAAGATCCACAATTTTAACATTGCCTACTACCACGAGGGAATTTTTGAAAAGATATAGTCACATGCCTACGACTTCCGAAGATCCTCCTTAAAAACGGTAAGAATCGTCCAAAATGTGCTATTATTTGTGATAGGAAAAAAGACAAGACTGCAAGAAAAACCTATGATATTTGCAAACATAATGTGTGCAAAGAACAAAAGAAACTGGTCTCCCTTCTATGCACCATAGCTGAAAACGAATAGTTGTTCAAAACGTGTTTGATATTTATTATATTTAAGTTACCTAACTAAAGCTTTACTTAATTTTTATATCAGAAAGTTTTATGTCTTCGTTAATTTTATATTGTTTTATTGTATTTATTACATTAGATAAAGGTTTTTTATTTTATTACATTTCTGAGTATTCATTTTACTTTACTTATGAATATATATGTAAATAAAACGTTAGAAAACAATACTAATTGGACTTATATGTACCAGTTATAAGTACACAATAAAGAAATGAATATAATATGACTACGCAGTAAAGTAGGTAGGTAAAATTAGGATTGATGAATTAAGTGCCACTTCTATTAAGATTATTTTATTTGAAAACTAGTTTCGAATGCTAAACATTCATCTTCAGTTCTTCGAGGTAACTAAAATCATATCATCATCATCATGCGTACCTCAAGTAGGTAGGTAAAATTGGAAAAAAAAGCAATTGGGGTCAGTATGACCCCGCGCGCCTACTTTACGTGATGTTCGGAGACGCGCCTGCTGGAAAGTTAAGGAGTTGTAATCAGTGATTTCCCCATCAAAATAATCAACGCTGTAATTACTAGAAATTAATCGACGGGTAAACGGTTTGGCTTATTAATATGAGGATTGAATGAACGAGGATTGTTATTGATCTATTTCGAACCTTTGGATTTCACAAGCCTTTTATTTATTTTTTTATTTATAGTATATATATATATATATTTTAAGATAGGACTAAATGTTATTCAAATTGATTAACCTTGAATACAGTTTTAGTTTTCTCTCAGAATTAGTTTATACGGTGTTATTTTCTAGATTAGAGTCCCTCTTTTAGGCGAATCTTCCAAGTGGTCAATTATTTACAGTTTGTCCTGTAGGGATAAATAAAAAATGCTAATGAACCCATTGTAGGAGCTCGCCTTGTTAACAGTAACAAGCAATTTACTACAAAAGGAATCTAGTTACATTGAATAGTCTATTATCTTCATTATCTTGTATTTCTTATATTTTTAACCTTATCCTTTAAACTTTTCATGATTAAGGAATAAATAATGATAAAAATGAACAAAATTTTTTTTTTTTTTTATTGTTATATAAATTGAACGGAGCAAGTTAAATTCTTAAATGGTATATATAAGCTCTGTCTCTTTTAGCTTAATTGAATCTATTTTGTTGTGCTAAATAAGCTCGATAAACCAGTGAATTATATTATTTTTTTCATTTGATTGTCTCGTTATTTTTATCTTTTGTAAATTACATTATTAATTCAATGGTATCTGGATTACTAGCGTAAAGCACAAAGAAATGGTTTGTCGAATGTAATAGGCTGTGGGTAATGAGGCGTTCTCTGTTACTCAATTATTCCGCTGTTATCGATACCGAAGCTATTCATAGAATTCATTCAATTCGGTAAATTACAATTACTGATGATAATGGATTTCTGTTATCACATTTTATTTTTATTTTTCTTTTACCATCTTTTTTTTTTTTTTTTTTTTTTTTTTTTTTTTTTTTTTTTTTTTTTTTTTTTTTTTGCGTGTTTAAATTTTCCTGTATTTATATAGTTATTTAGATTATTCTTTCTCAAGATATTTTTTTTATTGAATGTTATAAGCTGCCTCTCTTAAAGGTAATGGATAATATAAATGATAATGAATTCATTTAATGTAATATGTTAAATGAAAATCGACAAAAAATATAAATATGTATTAAAAAAAAAAAAAAAAACCGACTACACAAGATACAAAATATACCTTGTAAATAATAATATAAAGTAAATTAGAAAATAATAGTATGAAAATATTTTAAAAATACAGAAAAACAGTTAATTACAAATACATTATATATTAGGTTGATGAAAAAATAATGCAGGATTTTATTTCCGTTTCATTATTAATTCCAATTGTGTAAACAGAACTAATCCATTATGCTAAGTTAAACACATCATTTTAAAGCCTATTTATCTCGCTTACTTTCCTATATAATCCTTATTTTACCAGTTCATTCAGTGCCTCCAGACAAAATGACGTCTAGGAGCGATTTTTGGCAAATTTACTTATATGAGTTTAAACTCGGTCGAAGTGTGCTGCGCAAAAGGCTCGAAATATTAATGAAGTTTGCGGGCCAGGTACCATTAATCAATTTACAGTGCAGCGTATTCCGTAGTGGAGGTGGCCGTCCCTCTTCTATTAACAACAACCAGTAAAAGGCAATAGATGAAGCTGACCCCACCAAAACTAAGCGGAAGAACTGAATGTGAATCAGTCAGCAATCATACGCCATCTCAAGGCAATTCGAAAAACAATCGATGTTTTTACTGAATACCTAAAACCTGCATTATTTTTGCATCTACCTAATACTAGCATTCCAGGACAGCCCCGAATCAGGCTTTGTCCCACTGCTAATGGGAGGGCAAGCAGGCCCGTAGCAATCCTAACGCAGCTCTCTCATTCTTGTGCTTTGAAATAACAATACAAAAAAACTTTGAAACGACAATCGGTAATCTTAGAGCTTAATTTTTTTCATATTTTTTTGACCTACTGAACATGTAGTTTTTAAAATATTAGAGTACCTTAAAACGACTGAACTTTGCAGCAAGTTCACTAAAACGTTTCATTCGAAGAAAGTGTTTTATTGTCTAAATGATATTTCATATTTCTCACTTTCTTACGTTAGGATATAAAATATAAATTATCCCTCATTGAGACAACAAAAAACGTTTTCTCCGACTGAAAAGTTTCAGTGAACTTGGTGCAAAGTAAGCACCTCTCCGATGCCTGATTATTAAACAGTCATCTTATAATTAAGCACCTCTCCGATGCCTGCACACCTTTTCCTTATACGCGTAAAATACCGTGTTTGAAGTTGTATCTTGTTTGGCAGATCTTTTACGCGATATTTTTCCATCATTAGGCGATGAATTTTCAGATATCAGTATACTTATACTTATTTACTGAAATATTTATGGACTCTCAAGACATTTGCTTAAAAAATTCTAGGCAGGAGTACTGATAAGTTCTAAACGCGTATGTTGTAGGTCGTGCTATCTATGAGTGGCAGGCGTGGATAAAAAATAAAATAATATTTAAAATTTTGCCCCATGATTTAATTTACTTATGAACCCGACTGAAAATTGTTAGCCCCTCTCAAGAAAGGTTCTCTCTTTAGAAAGATATTTTGTTTATTTCTAGAGCAAGCGAAGCGAATTCATGTCGACACCATAATAATAAGTCCATTGCATCTATCACATTGAATTAGTGAGACCATCCATTTTAAAGATTGCTCTCATTGAGACAGATCGTTATATTTTCTCGATAAAAGTTAAAAAAAAAAAAATAGCATACTAATTGTGGAACCACTGAAATTAGTTGAAAGATGTGTAACTGTTATTAAATAAAGAAAAAAGTTCATTGATTCTCTTATTTAGAATAATTCTAGTTACTCGATAAGGTTATGAAAGGAACACGTTAGTCTTGAGTGGTAAGGAAAATTTTAATTTTAAAATACTCGATTTTACTATCGAGAACGGAGCATGCTCTACTGGAAATTTTGAATTATTTTAATTCTTAGTACCATTAATCCTTTCAATGCTTCGAATAACTATTTTAAGATCAAAATCCTGATCCCAATATTCCGTCACAAACCACTTAGATCTTTCAAATTTCATCTTAATCCTCCTCATTTTCTTTATCCAAAGGCTTAATCCCTAACCCTCCATTTGTCCCTTTAATACTCCAGAATTGAACCTTTATAGGCCTTGAGACCTTTTGTAATAATGAGCTCTGGTAATAGCCAGCTTTGCCGCCCAAGTCCTTAGCGTCTTTTAGTTTACTACTTTAAAATAGATTTTATTTTATTTAGATTAGATTGATTTTTTTTATTGTTTTCCCTTTTATAGTATCCCTACGGAAGTGGGAGTGTATTTGATAATAATACATCACACGCCATGCATAATGCGCAATATATGAGTATAAAAATAGATAAATAATATATATATATATATATATATATATATATATATATATATATATATATATATATATATATTAGCATTTTTTTTAATAATTAAAATTGATATAAGTAAATTAATATTATCAATTTTAAGCTCTTAACACCGTATCTTTGTAACCTCTCATGTACAATGGTGCTCGCTCTACCTATCGGTCGATTTTTAAAGTTCACTGTTATCCACATATTGTCTCTTTTTTAATAACAAATTAATGGAGAATCTGTAGATTTTATTATTGCTAAACCTTCCTGAAACTGTAAAGATGGTGTGGGTAAATTTTGGTACACATTGGTTCAGTTGTTTTCGTGGTTAGTGATCACAAACGAAAAATGGCTTGTCCTTTTATATATTAGTATAGATTAAGAGAATCTTCGAGACGAGAATTCTTTCCAGCCAGTAAACATTCAGCCAAAGTTCTCCATCCTAAAATACTAACTTCCAAGGAAATCCGGTTTGACTTTCTCATGCTGAGAACCAACTCACCTTCCTGAACCTTGGCAAACAAAAAAACAAATGTAAATGCTTTAAAATATTTGAATCAGCGTTGTGTTGGTACCAACATTTTTCGATTCTTGGTTCAAAAAAAAAACTATTCAATAATAAGAGAAAACTATATGTGTGTGTGTGTGTGTGTGTGTGTGTGTGTGTGTGTGTGTGTGTGTGTGTGTGTGTGTGTGTGTGTGTGTGTGTGTGTGTGTGTGTGTGTGTATATATATGTATGTATATGTATATGAATAATTTTTTTGACTGTTAAATGTTTATTAAGGTTCTTGAGGTTCAGTCAATAAAAAAAAACAACTATTTTGGCGACGTTTCGAGACTATATTGTTATCATAATCATGATGCCCTACAGTGAAAAAACAGGTTACAATAAAATTATATAAGTTATACAAGTTATTTCAAAACATAATGTAAGCTACAATATAAATATATAACAATATGCGTTAGAATCATAATATAATTACAGAATAACTAAATTCTAACAATTGTAGTACACAACTGACATAGGGAATTTTTGAAAAACAGTTACAAGATTTATGGAGGATTTCCCAAGATGCAGGTACAAAAATATTTCGGTGTAATATACGAATAAATATATAAATGATTTGTATGATTTATATTAATGTAAATGTATATTATTAGTCTGAATGCCTTAAATTGGAATGGCAGGTGTTGATATTTAGAACGTCTGAATTTTTGTTTATTGCGTGGTTTTTCTATGGTTATCACTTCTTTAATATTTCTTTTAAAATTGAAATTAATTTAAAACCATGAGCAAAATAATTTTAAAATAAATGATAACCATAGTAAAAATTAAAAATCGCGCAATTAACAAAAAATCATTTAAGTAATTTTACTGTTTCGTTGCTGCAATCAATATTTTTAATGCTGTTATATATGTACTTTTAATTCAGGATATGAAAAAGTAATGAAGAACTCACATTTCATATTTATATACCTACATTATTTTAGACATCAAATTTTACAAAATTTAAACTCATTAAATATTTTGAAGAATGTGATGTGAAAACACCCACCCATTGGTGGGTTATCAGATGAGGGTTCCATATGAAAGGTCACGGACGAACAGATTTTGTGGGCGTGAGAGCATTGTGAAAAGATGGGTGTCTATTCTTGGCTGAATCAGCATTAGGGGGATGTATAGATCTATGTAAGTCATTTTTTGTATGTATCTTTAATTTGATGGCTTTGTTCAACTTCATAGCTGAATTTATATATTCTTTATAATAATTATTATTTTGTAATAGATATTAATATAACATATTAAATCGTGTTTAAGAAACAATAAAATTTCTGCATTACATGAACAAGTTTCAAATAACGGATAAAAAATAATAAATAACCATAATTTATTACTTATTTGAAATTAGTAAAAATCCTTATTTTTCCGTTAGTTCGATAAAGATTTTTTTTTTTTTTGTTTTAAATAATTATTTTTATTATTCTTTATTAGGTGATTAATTATGTTTGATCCGATAAATATTCAGTTCGTTTTATCAAAAAATTCAGAAGTTATTGTAAATATTTAAGTTCGCTAAACTTTATTTTATTATAATTTTCATCGCCAGAAAAATCTATTTGAAAATTAGTTAACAAATCGAAATAACAACTAGATATTTAATTTAGATTGGATCCTTGCATTATAAGTTCTTAAAGTCGTTAACACCAAATAGGTAACATATTTGAATTCCACCTTGAAACTTTTAACCATTGTTTTTGCATACCAATAAACTATAATGCTGTTTCCAAAAATTTATTATTTCTTTATAAACTTTAGTTTACAAGTCTTGAATCTCAAATTTATTGCTTAAGAATCTACTTACATAATAAAAACTATGGATTTGCATGGCGTAATATTGTGACTACATAAATAATTCATGATTACTGAAAAGAGAATACTTTTAATTACAAATTTTCGAATTAAGGACGAATAATCGCATAACGAATTGTCGAATAAAAAATAAATCGTATAACGGATAAATATTATTCCTTACTTTCTTTTTGGAATAAAAATGTATTCGAATAATTGGGTAGTATTCCGTGATGTGAAGGGGTGGCTTTGTAATGTTAGTACTTTAGTAATATATTATCTCCGCAAATTGGAATATTTGTTATTACAAATTCTCGATTAAATAACGAATAAAATTATTTTTTTAAATTCTTATCTCAACAATAATCATATGCCTTTATTAAATACCGAAATGACACAAATTAATAGTATCGAAAATAATAGAAATCCTATGTCGCCTGTTGGTGTAATAGTTGTTTTTAAGGACACCTGAGGTTTGTTTCAGCCAAATGACCGTCCTGAAGTTTGTTCCCCTATGTTAGTTCCCTTCGTGTGACAACAAGGACATATTGGCCTGTTTTTCATTTCGTTGCTAAAAAAATCTGTTTGTCCTCCGGTGTGCGGTGGAAGAGAATTTATAGTGGAAATTTAGATGGAAGGGTAAACAGCAGTAACGAATGGTTCATGAGATCAAATAATCCATATAAATAGTTTATATTAAAAATGATATTTGTATTGATTAATTTTTGTTGACATGCTTATGTACTTTCGCTGAATGTATATAGTTATCTTGTGTAACGTTTTTGTCACATTAAAAAATGTAATATTTTGAAATGCTCTCAATCTTGGTATTACTGGGATCGCGAATTTGACTATGGTTTCCTAATCAGAAATGGAGAATATTTTTTGTTAGTATGACATTTGTCGTTGAGACCTGTTTAGGAGCCATATTGTTTTAAATGAAAAAATAAAAAAGTTTTGCCTAAATTTCTTAAGTTCTGGAGCTTTTTTAAGACACAATCTAGCTCTGTTGGTATTACTCGGATCGAAAATTGGACGACAGTTTCCTGATAAAACATTTAATGGAGAATATTTTTAAGCTATATAACTTTTTTCGCTAGGGCCTACTATCTAATGTAAATAGAAAATGTAGCATTTTTTTTTAGTCCTGGGGCTTCTTTTACATGCTCTAGTTCTGTGGTGCTTTCTGATCAAAAATTTGCCGACTGATACATTATCGGAAGCATTCGATATGAAAACAGTTGATTATAGATAGAAATATCTACGGTCTGTTGTTTTCCCCAGTCAGTGAGAATTCGAGTTTTTCATATGCTGATTATGGTGACTATGCGTCACCATACTGAAAAAATTAAAGTTTCTTCTTTTCGTGATATAATCGGTTATTGATATTTATTAAAAGAAATTATGCGATATTACGATACCTAAATTCTAAATTACTATTTTCATTTTATTACTGGGTAAACTATTCTTGGCAATATGATATTGTTATAAGGATAACATGTGAATTGCAGGGCCTCTATAAGGTTAGGTTAGGGGTGTCTCACCAAGTAATGAGGTTAAACTGTTAGTTTGAGTTTGATAAGTGATCGTTCTTGAAGGGCTGTTAAATATATTAAGTAGAAAGTTTTTGTTTTAAGCTATTAACCTAAGGTGGAGTATTAGGGGTAATTATAATACGTATAAATATTTAGGAAGTTTACTTAATTTAATTAAACTTAATCATATCGATTTGGCATAATTAACTGATGATGTTCATTAAACTCTTAATTTTAATCATCATTAATCTATCATAATTTTAATAGTTACTATTTTTTTGCGGTCTGTGGCGTATTTATTCATTGATGCTATATCTTTATAATTTTGTTTTCAGGTTATAATGATGATTGAGTATATTTAATGATTTAGATATGAGTTTTAATCAACACTATTATATAAAAGGACAAGCCATTTTTCGTTTATGATCACAAACCGCGCCAACTACTGAGCTAATCTATACCAAATTTTAACCGTATCATCTTTATAGTTCCAGGAAGGTTTAGTTATGATAAAATATACTGGTTATAAATTAATTTGTTTTTAAAAAGCAATAATATGCTAATAACAGGGAACCTAAAAATAGACTGATAGGTAGAGCGAGCACCATTGTACATGAGAGGTTACAAAGATACGGTGTTCAGAGCCTAAAATTGATAATAAAATTTACATATAATAAATCACATTAAAAAAAGAATTTAATATTTGGAAAATTGGTATGTAGTTGGCACCATTCCGCAGTAGAGTTTATAATAGTAAATCTACCGAACCCATCTGTACGAAATTTTAACTATATCATCCTCATAGTTTGCTATCCTAGGAAGGTTTAGCGATAGTGCAATTTATAATAATAAAATTGAACTGCACAATGTTAAGTCGCAGAAACGAGGTTTGTCACACATATACGTTTTTTTGGTTAGAAATTAAAATTTCACCAGATGAAATCAATATATCTCTGCCAAATAAAAATGAGCACCTATTAAAAATATCGATCATTAGCTTTTTGATATTGTGTGTAAAAATATGATCCAAAGGCCTTTAATTGTAAGCACTGATAATGCTGTTTATTATCCATATGAGAATTTCTTAATAGTCTCTGCCCATCTGGATTACCAACTCATATATCAAAATTAAAAATGGTACGTATGGTCCCATGGTACGTTAGCAACAATACGTTACATATTGACCTACGCATACCAATAGTTAAAGAACAAATACAAACCTACTACAAACGATTCCACAAAAAATTACATGGACATCCTAATATACTAATAAACGACATGACCACAACACATATTTCCGACAACCCACAGATAAGACTAAAATAAAAAGGAGCTGGCTGAGAGACCTCCTAGACTAAAATAAAGACTGAAAGTGCTGCTGGGTTCTGCTCCCCCTCATGCCTTTCAGACCATTTAAATTCTTATAGCAAATTCACTTGTCAAATTTCAATTGACTAGTGTGAATAAATATATAAAGTCAAAATAATAAATAATAAAAAAAAAAAATTGGGCGTTCAATTATTTTAATTTAAAATTTACATAATCTTCAAACACCTAATCAGTGCAATTTTTACCAGGTTAGAAATTACTATTATGCGTCAAAATATTGAAGAAATAATTCTCCATTGCATACTACGATTCAATATTTATATCCATAAACAAATGCATTAATTAGGTAAAATTATGTAATTTCTTTACTTATGAGAGCGGACGAAGCCGCGGCGGGGATGCTAATTATAATATTATTTTGAAATATATCAAGGAAAAACATATTGATTTAAATAATTTATGCGAAACCTCCGAAGAAGACCATGAGGATGGGAGTGTGTCTACTTGTTGGTCTTGAGATTTTTATCTGTTTGTTTTTGTTTCGTTTATCTTGGCCTTGTTCCGAACTTGTAAAGATATTTTTCGGTGTTTGTCTTATAAGCAAATTTTAAACCTTTTCTTCCCTTCCCGACCTGTAAGCAAACATTAACGCTTTTACTAGCGTAAAATGCTACTGTTTGTCTTAGCCTGTGTATATAAGCGGATTAATATTCGTTTAATAAAGACATTTCAATAGGCTTAGACGCGGAGGAAGGATGGGCAAATAAATGGGCCCCAGACAATGTACTGCTCCTCCATTCATTTAATTTGCCGCTAAGGGAGCATTGGAATTCTGGCCATCTCGGGCTTGTATAGCTGAAATAGAGGAGGGAGGTGTTTTATTGCCCCTCTCTAAGAACTGAAGATTATTTAGAGATAGAATGTTTAAATATATGGAAAAACCTATTTATTTACCCATTATGTACTTAGTTTTATATATTTTTTTATGCAATGATTTGTGTTGCATAGGGTAGGTTCAAAGTTCTGTTCTCTTTTACGACCTAAATATAAATATTAATTTTTTTATTTTTTTTTTATTACATATTTCTTTATTTTAAATTAAGTATGCGACCTTTTATACAATAACCTTAGCCACAACGAGTAGGGTAGGATGTCTTTTGTCGGGAATTTGTCGAACAACTGAGTAAATCCTGCCCTTATAATAAAGAGATCAGTGATTGTACAGTATTTTTAAATATGCATTTATAGGCAGAGTCCTAAAGTAGGCATCGACAAAAAAATAAAATAAAAATAAAAATAATAATAATAATAATGTTTCATTAAAAAAAATATCTGTGTTTATTAGAGGAGGTAACTTTCAAAACTGTGTTTTGTTACAGTTATTCCACTTTTCAGGAATAACAAAAAACGTATATTATGAGATGTAATTACCCTTCAGAAACAAATATTCCTAATTAAACTTATAGCATCTTAAAAAAAAAAAAAAAAAAAAAAAAAAAAAAAAAAAAAAAAAAAAAAAAAAAAAAAAAAAAAAAAAAAAAAAAAAAAAAAAAAAAAAAAAAAAAAAAAACACATTACAAGGATCAGAAATATTCTTTACTCCTAAAATTAGCATTTTTAATTTTAAATATGGACAAAACACGTTTTGAAGGAACTGCGGTTGATGAAAAACACTGTTTTGTTTTACAGAAGTCACTGTTTGCTCAAAAGTCCACAAAATATAAATTATAATTACATAATAGATGATGAATGTTGATGACACTCATAATTTTCGGAGAATATTTAAATTTTCTTAGCAGTCACTAGTTTTTAAATATCCAGTTTAGATCTTTCATTTTCTAAACAGTCACAAGTTTTATCCTCTTTCACAACATTTTCAACACTTGGAGGGTCAAAAAGTACAACCTTTTTAACCTCAGTGTAAGCGATTACTGCCAACGTTGTCATTATTGTCAATAATCCAGCGTTCCCATTGGCTTAGTGGACAAAGCATGTTTTGAACTGAAAACAGACTTTGGACACTGTTTGCTTAAAACCCTGATTTTGTTTACTAAATTTGGATAGGACAAAGCTTGTTTTGATTGCTAATACTTAGGGTAGGGTTCTGAAAAAGAAATCTAGTGATACCAAAACCTCAAAAAAACATTTTTTGTGACAAAACACCTTTTGAAAGTTTCCTCCTCTTGATTACACTTGATTGCAACAATATCCTATCTGTTCAAATTAATTATCTTTGTAATTTCGATTCCCTAATGCAATTAAATTACAAAAAAAAAGGGACTAACAACATTGATCGCATGCACTAGAAACTAGGGATTAGTAAAGCCGTTCTTTATTGTTCACTGAGTCCATTAAATTAGCTGGCTCCAACTTAATAAAAAAAAGAAAGAAAGGAGCTAACAGAAAAAAGAGATGGCCCAGAGTTAGAAATCGTGACTAATTGAAAAGAGTTGTCGCTCTGGCCTTCTACCCAGTGGAATGAAATGCGAATAGTAAATACGGGCTAAAGGAGTTTGTTAGGCCAGTGCATTGTAGTGCTGATCGGAGCGCATCAGAGCGGATTGTCAGACTGCGATCGGTTGCGTTTGTTTTATAGGAAGAACATATATCGGTAATTCATACTGGCATACATATTAGTAAATTAATCTATTATTTTTAATCTAATCAATAAATATCAAAGATCGATCTAAATGTTCATATATAAGACTAAAACGACAGGAAACTGCTCGTCGTTTTTGGACATCTTCAACATTTACTAGACAGACGTTCAAACCTACGATTAATTACAAAAGGCTCATTTACATGACAGTTATCAGATCTATTTGGACATATGGATTTGGAGTTTGGGGCTCCACTTGGAAGCATTCAATTTATTTCGTATCCAATCCTTGCTATCTAAAATCCTTTGAAAAATCCTTCATGCTGCTTACTTTGTCACAAACATCCATAAAGACCTTGGTGTTCCATTCTAATCTTCTAGTCTCTCCACTTCTTTCCCATCTATTCCCGATAATCCACCGAGGCGTCTGAAAAGATGGCCGCGAGACCGTCTTATATAGATTTTTTTTTCTTTTTATTGAAGTGCTACTAGTGAGTGGTTCTTGAAATGTTATTGACAAGTCATTGTAATAATTTCTTCAAATTTACTTATTGTACATATAGGTATACAGTTATAAATATAAATAAATAGTATAACAAAAACAAATGTTCTTATGAGGCGGTCCGGATACGAAGGGGAACTCAAGAAAACTGTATAACTTGACGCTGAGTTCGCCGTTCGTATTCGTAACCCTACTGCTTATTTCAGTTAGTTTCTCAGCGTTAAACACTGGTTTTACATAGGAAAGAAGGTGAATTCGAAAAGGAAATCGTACCAGCCTGAACTACAACGCTGTAGAAACATTTAAAAAAAAAAAATCTTTTTATTCATGTTAGAGTTCGCCCTTCGTTTGATTTTAAAATTAATAATAAAAAAATAATAATTATATTATTTCTTGGAAAAAAATAATTATCGCTTTCAGTCGCTATCTTCTATTAATCCGACTTATCTGACTATTTAATCCTGAAATGTGGAAACATCGACGGGAAAATAAACAATTCAAAATAATGGAATATTATTTGACATTGCAAGCTGACCATGTCAGTTTAACAGGTGTCGATACAGTAGGTAAAGATGAATAAAACAGATTCATGTCGATGAATATTATTTTGCCTTTATACACACCTGTCATTTCTCTCATACGTTGCTTAACCGCGTTGATGACCCACATTGTTCGACGGAACTGTTACAAAAATAAACCAAACAATGAGAGGTATGTTTTATTCACCTTTAGTGTGAAGTCAAACATACTTTGAATAATGGAGTGTGTGTTTTATTCAAGCATATCGATCGTCGACAATCGTATCTGTATTTATAATCCAGTGTCAATCATTGGTGCAGTTATCCCCCCTCCCTCCTGTCTCTGCTTAAACCATTCTGGTTTAAATTAAACTGATTAACTCTTGTTTTAACCAAATAGTCATTGCCTTAATTTTTATCTGATTAGGGTAGGTAATATCATGTTTTTTTTCTTTTTCCCCCGTTATAAAAGTGATTGTAAAGTGGCCATCAGCTTTTATCGTGTCCCCCTCCAGAACTAGGAGTGCAATTACACTAATTGATGGGGCTGTTGATTAGTGTAGAACATGGCGTCCTGTAACTGTTCTGCGCTGTAGCAGGTAATATAGACCCACCAGGACCCATTTACTAATTACAGAACCAATGGGTTGTCCATTTGTGTTGTGGTTTTAGCTCTGTCGAATTGGGTTCGCTCTGTGGTCAAGGGTGTATTGCCTATTGTACTCTACAGTAACTGATTGAAATTGGAGGGAGAATTGCCATCTTAATTAAGATCATATTCTAGTATGATGTACATGTACATAAAAACAACTGTACATACGTTAAATATACATATTATTTGTATAGAAAATATTCTCTGATGTCGGTACCCTTTAAATGTAGCTTGTTGGGTCTAAGATTCTACAGCAGTGCTATGAATGTTTTTTTTTTTATGCTCATATTATGTTACATGTATTGTAATATATAGTGAAGTTTTCAAAAACGTAAGACAAGAAATCAAACGTTGGTACTCACCTTAGGATATCTAACAGATATCTGAAATATATCCATCTTAGAAAGGGGAAGGGGGTAGGTAAGTTAAATTTTGGGGGTTTACTATGGGATTTCCCCTACATCTCATTGGATTTTTTCTTTCCTATTGGAAACAAATTTAACGATTTAGTTCCTTTATTTACTTATAGTTTATGGGATGGTAACTGAAACAACCTTTACGCCCGAATTTCCCTTCAGTTGTTTACTCCTTGTTTTGGCGCTAATTAGTTCTTACTTAATTTTTAATCCTCTATTAAAAATTATGTTTTGGCGCTAATTAGTTCTTACTTAATTTTTAATCATCTATCCTAACAACATTTTAATTATCGTTCATTAAAAATTCTATGAATACTTAATTTTTTCTTTCCCTAAATTATAAGGAAATTTATGAATTCCTAATAATCTGTAAGAAGTATTTAATCTATTTATTGATAAATATTTAGTCCCTGTGTGTTATTAAAAAAAATAGTGATAGAATAATTATTCACTGTCAAATATTTAATTGAGATAAATATACCTTATCTCCTAAACTTTTAATGGACCATTATATAATTTTCTATTTTTTTATAATTACTCCGGATATTATTTTTTGTAATTATTATAAGACCTCATGCTGAGCCAGTTTGCAAATCAAGTATAAGGGTAGTTTCATTATTACAGAAAGGACCGAATCAGGTGGTTGGTTAGTGATGTTATTGTCAAAGTTTCCCTCCATATACCCTCCAAATAGCCTGGTCATAATCCTTTCGGCTACTATATGGAAACAATATCCCTTTATTGCAGCGACCGCATAATCATCATTACCTAATAAATTGTCCCTACTTTTTAATACATAAAAAATGTTTAATTTAAAATATCATTGTTACTGTTTGAGAAGTACTTTCTTTTTTAAATTTTAAATTTGATTTTTCAGTGGTTAAGGACGATTTAAAAAAAAAAAAAAATTTTCTTTTGCTGCTTTCTTTCTTCATAAATAATAATCTAAGTTGTTTTTTGGTTTTAAAAAACTCTATTTATAATTATGGATTATTTTAAGTAACTTAATATGCTTTCCTTATTTGTATCCTAGCCTAGGACAATAACTAAGACCTTATTTAGTTTTAGCTTGATAGTTTTCCTCTAAACTTTACACTCATATTATTGTTGTAATTACTATTCAATTATTATTATACAAATAATTTGGTACCGTTTATTATTATTATATTATAAAATGGTTTTAGTTAGGATGATTTAAGTAAGGATAAAAATAAATTTGGTTTGAAATATGATGATATTTAATTTTAGGCAATTAATTTTTTTTTCCTTTTTTAAAAATAATACCCAGCAATCAAAGCAATCTGTCCCATTTAAAAGCAATTAGTAACTTTGCATTTACTTCTTATGTACTAGGAAAAGTAGTAATAAAATTGATTAAAATTGTGATACAATAATATAATATTCATATGTTTTATCTATTTATTGAAATTTAAAACTGTATAAAATACAAAAAATAATACTAATAATGATGATAGATTTAAAATAAAAATGAATTTATACTATAAAAACAGTAATAAAAATAAAATTAATGATAAAATAAGAAGAAAAATAAAACAAAAATCGAATTTATTCACACCTATTTACACTCAGGCTATTGGCCTCACAGCATCTTTTCCCACTTGGGTGGCAATTAAACAGAAATATTGTTGTCATATAATTAAATCAAATAAAAAAAATCTTTTCAACAAGTCATTTTTTTACATTTTATTTAATTTACATTCATCGTTTATATTACATTCCTTTTTTTATAGTTGTAAATTCTCGTTATTATTTTAAAAATGAATGTTTTAATGTAGTGAATTCAGGGAATGTTATTATTTTCTAATAATAATTTGTTGTTTTTTTTTTCTTATGTCGATTTATATCTATTTATATGTCCAGAAATTTAAATATAGTCGTTTGAAAAAATATATTAAACTACTTTGCTTCTAGGAAGGGCGTGGGTTACAGAATATATTTTTTTAGTTTTTTTACCTACTAACTTATATTTTATACCAACTATCTATAATACTATTTCTTATACTCCAAATCAGTGACAAGCAATGATGATTCCGTTTGTTAGTTGATTCATATTATCTTTATTTTATTTCTTAACCTATTTCCTTTATCTCTAAGTGCTCGTTAAATTCTGATTAGGTCATCATATTTTTATAGTTCTTCTTTTGAAATGTCGATTGCTGTAGCATTCACATGGTTCTATTGAATCGCCTTTGTTAATTGCTCTTCTGCCCCCAAGTTTGCTATCATTGGATTTACTTCTTATTGAGTTAGAACAGAAAACCGTTTCCTTGGGTCAGTTCAAAAGGGAGAGACTTCCGCTATCTCTCCCAGCGCTGGCAAAGTTACTTGGAAATCGATGGAAGTTCTGAATCAGATACGTGGGACATTAGGGCTTACTGAAATTGGTTAACTCATGGTGAGGTTGTAATCAACGGCGCTGTTAGTGACAACTGTTAATGTCATTTCCTTTTGTTTTAATTTGTATTGTTTTATTAATGCATATATTTGTAGTAGTACATTATACCCTTGAAAACGGTTTAACTATTATCCTTCAAAGCAGGATTTTCAATATCTGCGTTATGAAAAATTAATCAAGTTGCTCTTCTTAGTAAGACGATTGATTTTGGTGCAAATGCTGTTTTTAGAGTAATTATAGAATTTATTGGAATTATAAAAAATGCCCCACTAAAATGTGGACGATTTCGAACTATCCAAATCTTCACGACAGCCAGGGATGCCTAATAACATCGACGATTGTTGCTTTGAGATCGCTCTAAAAACAGTTTCAGACCTCTCCGATAATTATTTATTTTAAAGCCTTATTATTCTGATGATCTTGGTATTAAAAAATGTATTATAAAATATGGCAATAATTTTGATCTAAATTTAATGTTGTTCAAAGCTCCCAATTCATTTCAAAATACTCATTTACATGACTGTGATTAGACCTATACTGACGTACGGAGTTGTGCTTTGGGGCTCTAGTAAACCATCCAATTCATCTCGTATCCAATCCTTACAATCCAAAATTCTTCGAAAAATCTGAATGCTCCTTACTTTGTCACCAATAAACTTATCCATAAAGATCTCAATGTTCCATATGTTGCTGATTTAGCCCAAACCAGATACCAATCCTTTCATAGTAAGCTCCATAACCACTTAAATCCACCTGTTTCTCAACTTGCTTTCCACTCAATTCCCGATAATCCTCCAAGGCGTCTGAAAGGAAGATGGCCTAGAGATCTTGTTAAGATTTTTCATTAAAGTTCTACTGATGAGTAGTTCTTTTCAAGTTTTGGCATGTTATTGTAAGCGTTTTTAACACATTTGCTTGATGTATATTTCTACAGTTATAAAAAAAAAAAAAAAAAAAAATGAAAAAAAAATGTTATCATAACTCAAATAGTAGTACTGCCTTCATAGTTAAACTTGTGTATAGCAAATGTTGCTGTCTTGTTAGTTTTGGTGCGTTAACGCAACTTCAAATGTGTCTGAAAGAAAATTGATATCGTTTTGAAAGATATGATGATTCTTATAGGTGCTAATTTGTTAAAACTTTATAAAAATCTAATTTTTTATTCAATATATGTGTTTCTTTTAGTATTTGTTTAGGTGAATAATATTTATAAAAACTTGTAAAAAAAATTCTAAATAGGGCTAAGAAGAATACAATTTAATTTTTTTTTTTTTTTTTAAATTGATTTCAAAATTATTGTTATTTTTGTTTCAAAATTGGCACAAGTTTTTAAAAAGCATGTATAGTTTTTAACTTTATTTATTAATACAAATATATTAAACAATAAATTAAAATTCATCGGATGTTGCAATCTGGTTATTATTAGTTTAAATAGTTATCATGATGAAGAAATCACCCAATGGTAACTTCTCCGTGCTTTGTGGGAAAACGTATGATTATTTTGTTTATTTTTTATGTACATATTTTAATTTTAAGTTAACTTTATACTTGAACATAGAAATGATTATACTAAACAACACTACTGCAGTTATCTTTTACGCTATGTGGCGTTTTGTTTAAATGCATTTAATATTGCAAATCGTTTTAACTACATCATCTTCATAGTTAAAGGAAGGTTTAGCAATAATAAAATTTATTGATTTTCAGCTTCAAGCACCTAACCAGTGCTATGGTACCAGGTTAAAAATAGCAGCTATACGTGGAAATATGATTGAGGCGAAATTCTCACTGGAACAGCGACTGGAGAAATTTCTTTTATTCGTAGAATTCCAATGATACCTACACTTATCAACTATTTCAATTCAAACCATTTAAATTCCCAAATAAAGTTTATTTTGCTATTGAAATAAACAAATAAGGCCTGATTGACAAGAACGTTGTGGTTATTTGGGTGACTGTTTCACGGTCAATAAAATGTTTGGTTTTACAAAACTGGAAACCACAACAATCAAATCATTATCATTAATTCGGGTAACAAAATTCAAAATGTAATTTATTCAGATGTCTTTTTTTATTTATTTATTTATTCTTTTCCTTTTCGAAAACAGCACACGATTTTTATTCATGAATTAATAAAACTCTTATTAGTTAATATTATCAAAGTTCCTTTATAATGAGAGTACCCCCACACATCAAGCAGCGACAGGGCATGTTATTAATAATAAAAAAAGTAATCAGAAATAATTTTTATTTATTTTTTAACACTCTCAAAGTCTCATTCTTTTTACTGTTATTTGATATGGTAGATTGCAGATGGTAGATGGTAGATTACTGTTAAATGATTTGGTAGATATAATTATTTGCATTGTTCTGTTCTATTGTACTAATTAGCTTTTGTGTCAAAGGAATTGCCCCTTCCATTGTTTGATATATGTTGACCAACACGACCGCAATGTTTGCCTGGTGATGATCAGGCGCCCGGTAATTAACTGTTGACTGTTGCTTGTTTTCAATTTACACTGGACGTTGTTTTCCTATTCAAACTAGTTTTAATTGCCTCGAATTGTATCAATCCTGATACAAAATGGACTTACGATTGTCTGGAAATATCCCGTAATCCCCATTAAAAAACACGATAAACTACTTACATAAGCAATGGCGTTTTATTCTTAACTGGAATTTTTCAATTCCTTTTAACTCCGTTTTATGCTGTTAATAGCCTGTGCTGAATTGGATCTGGGGAATTGTTCCAACAGTTCCGTGAAATGTTGGATCGGTCCGCCATTTTCCACTGAAAAAAAAAAAAAAGCTTACGGGACTTCTCTGTTGGGAAATTCTATTAAGGGCTACAGTTACTTAATTAATTGGACCTAATGGATTAATTAATTACCATTTTCATGCCAAATGGAATAAGCTCCCCTCAGTTGATCGACTTACTTAACCAATATTCGTAGCTGAAGAAAATTTAATATAATATAATTTAACTATAAAAAAGTACATTTTGATTTTTATTGTTTGGAATTTAAAAAAAAAAAATTATTGATGTATTAAAAAAAATAAACTTAATTATAAATTTTATTACGATTTTTTTTTCTTTAATATTTTTAAATACTTAAAGATCTATTTAAAACTAACTTTTCTAAAACCTCAAAATTTGAAATACGGCGTTCGGTGTTTAATCGTTCTCAGCTATTATCAAGTATAATTGCCTAGAGTTGGGCAAAATTTAATCATAGCTTAATGTTAATTATAACTAATTTCTTGGAATCAATCACCTAAAACATTGATACGATTATGGGAACAATATAGTCTCGAAACCGCGCCAAAATAAGTTTTTATTTTATTGACTGCTTCAAGAACTTTGTTAAACATATATATTATATATTATGTTATTATTGAAAGTTCATAAAAAAAAAAAATCTTTATTTTATTTCTTTATAGACTTAAGGTTAATATATATATTCAAAGAGATTTATACTAGCTTTAATGCTATGAAAGAACAGTCATTTAAGGTCATATTTACAGGAACTATGTATTATGTTATATTTAGTGATAAAATTTATTTCGTAAATATCCTTGCGTGATATGTCAGAAAGGGTAGTTCAGAGTTGTGTGGTTTTGTTATTTTTAATATATTGATAAATAAACATTTTTCATTTTTTAATTAATGTTTAAATTGCTCTTGCATTCCAGAGATATTCAGATAGCCTTAAGGAGTTGTCATAAAGTTAGCTCACTTGCCAGACTATTCCAGTTAACTATTAGTTCCGATAGTTAATGTAGTGTTTATTTTATTATAAAAACGTTTATTTTGAAATTATTTCTGTCATGTTCGCTTATTTATTTTTTATAATAAAATTGTTGATTATTTTCACATTCTTATTTTGAACTTCCCATTATTTGTCTGAAAATTATTACATTTAAGCAGTTAAAAACGAAAAAAAAAATATAAGTATAATTAAGTTGAACTATTTTTTTTTTCTTTTTTTAGATCAGTTTGTTATCTGATGTTAAAAGATTAATACCTAGATTTATTGTTTACCGATTTTTTTCTATTGTTGAATTCTAATCTTTAGTTTTGTCTTTATTTTTCAGAGTAAATAGAACAAATTATTTATTTCTGTTATATATTTAGAAACGTGATATTTGTGCATGTACTAATAGTGAATACATACTTGTAAACTATTAGGCATATCGATTGCTTTTTAACGACGATCCTGTTCATCTGGTTAGTTTGAGGTTTACATATTTTACTAACATTGATCGGCCATAAATTATTAGATCGGCCATAAATTAGATTATTGTTGGTTTAATTAGAGTGAAATTATAATGTTTACAAATATCTTTTGTTTTATGAAAATGGAAATTTTAATTAAAGTCGGATACTTTGAGGGGTTGGGTACATTGTTTTGGTCCTTTGATCTTTTGCTTACTGATCCTCTTCTTTTTGCGGTATCAGAGTCTGATGAATAATCCTGGTTATTCCATTCAGAGTTGAATTAAGTGGTTTCCTCGGATAATAGGAAACAGGTTTGAAAAGTGTATAAAAACAATTTCACTGAGGGAAATCCTCTTAGTGTACAGAAATAAATAAAATTACGTTTAGTCAAAGAGAAAATTGATATGAACAGAAACCCATACCAAAAAATAATAAAACAAAACAAACAACGTAAATACGCCCAACAACTGTACGAAAAGTACATTCAAAATTAATTACGTACTTAATTATTTTATAATCATAGAATTTAACTATTCGGCAAGGACTAACTCCATATTCGAAGTAATTCGCATCTAAACTGTTATCAGTGGTAACCTACAGAAATTATATTTCGATAAATCGCCTTTATATAGTGACACCTACATTACTGTAAATTTAAACTTGATTCAAAAAAGATTGTCTGTTTTCTTATAAAAGTTTAATCATCCGTATTAACTATTTTAGTTGTGTCTACTTATTGAATATTTACCTTAATTTATTTTATATTATTTTTTTAATGTTTAATATTTAGTAATTATTCATATTCCTGAACGAATGAACTAACATGATAAATGTTAATATACATGGCATGCCTTATTCTTCTTTTTTTTAATTGAAAACTCGGTTGTACAGCTATTACGAATACAGATTTGTATTAAAGATAATAATATTAATTAAATCCATCATAAATAATTAATAATATATTTCATTATATTAAAAATTTACATTTCTCATTTTCCTAATTCAATATAATTAAAACATATATTGAACCACCCCCTCCTTCCCTCTCTTACTCACACTCTCTCTCACTCTTTTTTTTCACTGGGTGCTAAAAATGAATCATATAAGGCTTACTGAAATTGCTGTACGACGAATCTCCAGTTACAATGAGCCAAATCCACTACTGAGACGTTATAAGCGTAAATCCTTTGCAGAATAATGGCTTAATCTTAAGCCGGTGGCGAATAGGGTTCGCCCTATCTATCACGTCTTCCCTCTAAAGAAATAATACGAAAATTGTTATTAATAAAGTTATGTTTTGGACATTTCTATATAAATTATATTATTTATTTATATATTTTAATCAATTGTCGTTTTTTGCTTTTACAGTTGAGGAATAATAAAAATTTGCTATGCTTTTAACTCTAGACGTTTTCTATCTTAGTGAGGCTGCCACGGTCATGCGGTGAACCATAGTTTCTGTTGAAGTAGGATTTTGCTTGGAATGTCTCAGTAATTATTACTGGAATGAAAAGTTAATTATACTAAGAGTACGTTGTGTTCCCCTCCTGTTTCTATACGCAAAGTATTACATCACTACTATATTCTATTAGTGTTCTGTTTTATTAATATAGACATAGAATGCATAAGAATAGTTTTTAACGACTTCGGCAATCAAGTGTAGCAATATGAAATTATTTATTACTAGTTGCTCCGGCAGACGTTGTTCTGCCCTATTTTCTCTAAAACAACAAAACATTGATTTTTTATGTTAATAGTTCCTCCTCGACAGACTTTGTTCTGTCAAAAGTTATTGTCCCTTCGCAGTAATAAAACATTTCAGAGTGATTTATGTTTATAGATTTATTTTACTTTTTATTTATGTTTATTTATTTATGGATTTATGTTTCCATAATAAACAACGATTACTTACAAATATGTTTTCTATTTTGTTCATTGCAAGACTTTAGTAGTGTAATGTGGTATTTTCATTGTAATGCCTTATGGCACACGATATTTTTTGTTTGCTTTGTTTGGCGACTGACCCTGTGATTTTTTTATGGTCATAGCGAAAGCAAGCCGCACTGGAAATTGCAGTCGTTCAAATTCAAACGGTAGGTCAGTTGGTACCATTGGGATGCGGTGTATCAACACATCTTTTCCCTTTAGAATGGTTGCTTCGATCACTGCTAGCCGTGTGCCGTTACACAGTCGCGGTTGGTTGATATTTACGCTTAGCAACACATTTGGCGATTCATTTCTATTTATATAGATAAATAAAAACTTTCCTTGTGCCTTAACTAAAACGTTAAAAAAAAAAAAAAAATTGCCGAATTGGCCGAGCCGTTCTCGAGTTTTACGCTTAGCAACACATTTGGCAAATCATTTTTATTTATATAGATAGATAAAAACCTTCCTTGTGCCTTAAATAAAACGTTAAAAAAAAAATTAGCCGAATTGGTAGAGCCGTTCTCTAGTTTTACGCTTAGCAACACATTTGGCGATTCATTTTTATTTATATAGATTTATTACAGCCGTATACTTTTTGAACTCATACTTAGCTAGCATTATGCAACCAATTTTACTAGCAATTTTTATGAAAATTTTAACTGTTCTTTGTATACTCCGTTTTTTTTTTTTTTTGTGTGTTTTTTTTATAGAGCCTCTGTGTTACAAAGCTTGCCTTTTGAGTTGATTCGTATTTAAGGCATAAGACATGATTAGTATCAGTTTTTTTTTTTTTTTTAGACAATACATGTCTTTTGGCTGTGTGGTCTTTTTCACCCCCAGAATAGTAACGCTCTAATTCTATGAGTGTTGCTCGGATCGAAAATTAGCTAGCTTTTCTGATCAAAAACGTAATTGAGAAAAGTTTTTTTTATAGCATTTGTCGCTGTGATCTAGACTTTTTTAATATCGGTTCGAATGAAAATAGCCACGTTTCACCTATATATTTATAGTGTAGGGTTTTTTTTTTTTTTTTTTTGACACGGTATAACTCAAATCGTTGTTGCTCGAATCGACAATTCACTAGTCAGAAATTTAATAAAGATTTAGGATTAATTATTTAGGAGCTATATTGGTTTCAATGAAAAAAGTCACGTTTGAAACCCATATTTTCTCTCAACTTTGTTTTTTTTTTTATAATCCCTAATTGTTAATTTAATTCAATTAATTTGGCATATTTATTTGTAAAATGTAAATTGATCAAACGATGGAAAAAGTGGTTAACAATATTCGAATATAATCGAAAGTTGATTTAAATTTGATACAAAGACAATGGCATGGCGGACATGGCTCTAAAATTGTAGAGGGCATTTTGCTAGCGAAATCCAAAGAGAACTTTAATATCAGTCCGTTATTACATAACATTTTCCATAAACTTAAATACGCAATCCATTGTAGATATACATATCCATAATTTATAGTTTTCCCTAGTCAGGAAGAATTTTTTTTTTTTTGGTTTTTGCTATTTTAATATCAGTACTCGAAGTACTTTTTTTTGTCTAAATATAGGTATGTCATGATCTGTATCGGAGGCGCGAAACAAATTGATGTTAATGTTCTTATCTTTGAGAATTTGTATTCCATACACGGCATAAGGCAAAGAATAGTTTTAAAATAATTTTATTAGACATTGTTAAATTAAGGACATTAGAATAGGTTATTTTATGAATATTACTATTTTAAAGTCATATGTTCTTTTATTTGATTACATAAAATTAAATGATATTTTTAAAAGTAACTGTTACTAAAAATCACTAGTTGCGATTAAACGAAAAATACCCGAGGGAAGTACAGGAGGGGAAATTAAGTTAAGCGGCGCTATCAGCTAAAGGGTCGGTGATGAATGGGAAGGGCCGTAAGTTTTTTTAAAATGAAAAGTGAAATTGAATTTTTTGCGGCTATGGTTTCACCGCCTATGATGATTATTAAAACTGAATTTTTTTTTTTCTTTTAAATTGTTTCGAAATAAATAATATTAATTCCTTTGCCTGTTCAAGAAGAAGGAAAAACTAATAACAAATATTTTTCTTTTTCAACGATTCCTGGTTTATTTATTTATTTTCTACCTGTTTACGAGAAACCTGGCCAAGCGAGAAAGTCTTGCTAATAAATCGAATCTGAGGCTAACTCAATACCGACGTCTCTTCTGAAATATTTCTCCGAGCTACAGCTTGATCTAATCATCCTGTCAGTTTTTCTTTTTTTTCATTTTTTTCACTATTAATTTATTTACTACTGTGGTTATTATTTAAAAAATGTTAGTATTTAAAACATAAATCTGAAGAATATTATTACAATGACTTGTCATTTACATGTAACTGCTCAGTAGTAGCACTCCAATGAAAGTTTTACTTTAGAAGGTCTCTAGTCCATGTTCTTTTCAGTCCCCTCGTAGGATTATCGAGAATTGAGTTTGAAGCATTTTGGGAGACTAGTGGGTTCGTTTGGGTGTACAGTTTGCTATGAAATGAAATGAAAAATAAACTTTATTCTGAGGCAGACTGTCCCCTAAGACTAATTAAAGTGCACAATAAAAGTTGCAATTATCTGGCTGAGATTAGTTACAAATCAGCACTTCAGTATTACAAATTAGATAATGAGAAAAAAAAAGAAGAGAGAAGAAACAAAAAAAAAAAAATTAAGTTAAGTAAAAAAACAAAATAATCATCAGTAAAAATTTTAACACACTTATGACACATTTACATAATATTTACATTTTTGTGGAAGATTGAAGATCGAGGAGTTGGATAAATAAAAGATGTTTAAAAGAAGTAAAGGGCTTTGCGAATATGGATAAGTATGGAATTGTAAAAAGAAGTAGCACGGATGACGAAGGATTTTTCAAAGGAGGTAGTTCTATGTGAGGGGGTATATAGGTTGGAAGGTTCGGATCTTGTATTCAGGTGGTGAATGGAGGAACGCAGAGTAAGTAGGTCTAGGATATAGGAAGGCTTATTGGTTTTTAATGATTGGAATAGGAAAGTGCCGAGGAAGTATTGCCGTCGAAAATGGGGGAAAAGCCATCTTTTTGTACGGGCAAGATACGTGAGATCGTCTATCGACCCCAAAGATAAATCTTATGAAACAATTCATTAGTCTCCTTAGTCTCATCTCTAGCTCAACACACAGCCCCCTACACTAAGCACCCGTAATCAAAGTAAGCATCTGGTTTGGGCCGAACCAAATATATATAGAATATTTAGATATTTATGGATATGCTTGTTTGGACATAATAAAGAGCATTAAGAATTTTACGAAGGATTTTGGATTGTAAGGATTAGATACGAAAAGAATTCAAAGATTAAGTGGAGCCCCAAACCTCAAACGTTTGTCCATGTTAGTGGGTCTATTCGTTAAACGCTTTTTTAGTAAATAGAGTTGTCGGAAACGGCGGGCGATTTCTTAGCCTTTAAGTCTGGTATGTCAAACATTTTGATGTAATAAACTCGAAAAATTTATTTATGTATAAATCATCTGCTCTATAGCGCAACGCTGATGGAAAAGAAAATATCCTGGCTTTAATATGTGTTTTTTTTTTCATTTTAGATCACCACATTCTGTATACACGCCAGCCATAATCGTTTCAAAAAGTTGGTAATTTAATACTTCACGGTACTTTTTTCATATGGCTCGGTGTTAAAAACTTGTTACGGGTTTTCTATAGCTACTTTGCCTAACTCTTGCTATCAAACTTGTATTAAACTGAAAGTTTTCTTTACGCTTTACTAAACTTATTTTTGTAGTATTTGCACTGTTTTTATCAATATTTTATAATTCTTTCAAACGTGCCATTGTGTTTTTAATAAATAAAGTACAAATAATAATGGACTAAATTAATAAAATAATTATACTAATTTACATGAATTTATATGAAATATATAATATAATATATTAGTCGGAATTGGAACTTTTTTCTGAATAGTTTTAGGAAGGTTTTGGTGTAAAACAAGGAGATTCAATTTATCTAATATTATTTAATTTAGCACTAGACCACGTTATTAGGAAGTTTTGCGCCCTGAAAAAAGTTTAAGAAAATAAATGATAAGATGTCATTGGTTACGCTGACGATATAGTTCTGTTAGTTAAGATGCAGATTATATAGATGAAACACAACGTCAATAAAACCGGTAAAGAAATCGATGCAGTAATTAATACCAGTATAAAGAAATATATGATTAGTAGGAGAAACTGTGATGATTTCGGTGATGTTTTAGTGATCACGAATTTAATTTTACTAGGTAAAGAGTTTAATTATCCTAGGGTCTGCATTATCTAACTAAAATTCTAGGAATGTGTTCAACTATGCTTAATGGTTTTGTATAATAGATTTTGAGCCAGTTGTGTGGCCAACCTTTGGGTTTGTCAAGATTTTTTATTTCTTTACTTTTTATCGAGGATTATGATTTAAAATTATGGAAGTAGAATATTGAATTAAAATTAAGAAGACCATAAAAGTTGTTAAATAAATTAGTCTAGTAAGTGATTACTCTATTGATATCAAGGATTTTCGGTTACTTAGAGTAGTTTCAGAATTTTGGATGAAAAACGTGAAGAAAAACTAAAGATAAAGATTAAATAAAGGCCACAAACGCTTGCTGTTTATTGGTCGCAAAACCACTCATTTCGCCCCTACCGTTCAGAACCATAATGTTTTCGAAAATAATGTATTGCTTATAATTAAAAAAAAAAGAAAAAAAAAGGGACAATGGAAAATTTATGACCCCACATTGTGGAGCTGCAGTACATTAATCAGATGGTTATAGTCCAGGTTAAAATGAACTTGCAAAGTGGTTGTATTAAATAATAACCGAATCCAAAGAAGTATGATGGAAGGATTATGTCTGGATTGATAAACCGAATCCAAAGAAGTATGATGGAAGGATTATGTCTGGATTGATAATGGGGTCAATCCGGGTGGGATCTAGGAATTTATCTGGTCAGAGATTGGTGGTGTCGGCATCGATTCTTTGGGTTCGCAGCACAGTTTCATTTATTCATTTTTCTATAGCGTCTGTTGTATCTTACATTTTAATCAATAAAAATCATTTACATTTACATTGTACAGATTTAAAGAAATTCTTATTTCAAGGGGTAGTTAAATTTTAAAATTTAGATAGGAAAAGTTACATTGGGAGTTAAGGGTGGTATTGGGGGTAGGTAGAAACCATTCTAAATGTAAATCTCCTGAAAGGAATGCGAAATAGTGAAAATTATCCCTCTCACTAGAGACGAAGGAAGAAAAACAAGTTAGATAACTGCTTTTCATTGTTGCTTCTAATACCTCTTAGTTTAGGCTCCATAAGGTATTAGTGGTAGTGTTAGTGAAATAGTGGTGTAATAACAATAAATCCTCCAATATTTTCTTCGTCTTGAAAAAATATCGCTGGCTGACTATGTTGGACAGTTGTCGCTAGCCAAAGTTGTGTACCATTCGAATATATTTTGCTTTTAATGAAGAATAACCAGCCTTTTTTTATTTGTTATTTATTCATTATTTGAAATTTATTTGTTGAAAATATTCATTCGAGAATCAGTAGTGACAATTAATTCAATTCTTTACTACTGACAATGAAAATATATCTAATAAAAGTATTTCGAGAAAAATGTGTTTACTTCATTCGCCAAAGGGAAATGAAATTAAAATTAACGATTAAGAGAAGATTCGTTAGTGAAAATAACTTCGATTAATTCATTGTTATCAGTAAATTGTTTCCGACTCTACAACTGAGCTGAGAAGTTCTGTAACAAAGAAAAGACCAACATGTACGATTTTAATCCTTTATTTCATTCTGAAGTCGAATTCATTCTGAACCATGTCATGTTCCTTTAAACATACTTCTTGATTTATGGTATTCCTGTCTCTGACCACTCTAATAATAATAATTTTCTTGTAAAATTTAATTTCATAACCTTCACAGCATTTTACCTATCTCTGTTGATTTTAGGCAAGAATTTAATTTAAATTCATCTTGAACATCACATAATATAATAACTTGTTCTTCAAATATTAAATCAAATATTAAATCATATGTCATATTGATTGTGCCGTAATGATAATAAATTATTATTTAATTTTTTATGGGGCTCAATGTCCTTATATGTCCTCCAACTAGGGCAGAAAGAACGGGTTATCCTACAGGTTATTAATCTATTCTCAGTGGGAAGGTCAAGATTCTTATTAAAATAAATTTTAACCCGCCAAGGGTCAAATCATAAAAGACTCTCACCCAAGTCAGAGGCTTTTGCATCACTGCTAATAAAGCACTGCATTGGCAGAAACGTTTTTGCTAATGTAGCAAATTTTCTAGTGTCTCACTACTCTTCAATCATCCCAGCAGTGGGAAGATTATACTTCAAAACTGGGATGTTTCAAATAAAATGTTTTATGATAATCTGCATTGGGAAAAGATAGGTGCAAAGAATGATAAACTTGTTTTATTTAAAGGATAATATTATAAAGTTTAGTTTACAATTTACATACTCTCAACATAAAAATGAATTACCAACACTATTAGCCGAATGATTATTATTTATTACTATATAGTATATAAAGTTAGCAGATAAAGACCAGTAGAAGAGAAGAACGGTAGCAGTGATTGAATCCTGTGAGGGTGAGAGTGGAGGAACGGGTCGAGAGCTAGCTTCACCCTCCACCCTACAGACAGGGCCCCTTGCTGATTCTAGTTGATTCTGTGTTCTGTGCTGTTCACCAAAGTTATTTTTAGTGTATTTCTTGTTCTTGGAGAAAGTTTATTAAGAGCTTACCCTGAATCATTAAAAATATAGAAGTAAATTAAATTTGTTTTCTCATTTTTGATTATTCAGCATTATTAGATATTCCAGGTTTATTCTACTTATACTTCACCTGTATTTTCTCACTCTGATTTATCAGTGTAGCCAAAATCATTACTCTATATTTTCATTTTGAGATATTTACAATGGACAGTTTCTGGCACAGTAGCAATATCCACTAGAAAAGAAACACGGCTTATTTTTCCATCCCCTAATAAATATTTTTTCGGAACAAGAAACTTTTTATTGAGGAATTCCGGTTTAAAATTTAATTAAATCGGTAGTTAGGCCACCCATAATTTTTTTCGTTTTCGTCCTTTTAATTTGAAAACGTCTTCCAAAAAAATTTCAATATACCAAGGGGGAGGAGTTATTTTTTTTCGCTTTTAATTGAAATTTTTAAAGAAAGCAAAATATTCCAAACGGAATTACATGACAATCAGGATTGACGAAGTATTGTCCACTACCATTGTGATCTTTCATTCGAAGACCAGTTTTGAATGTTACAAATTCATCATCTGTTCTAAAATCGTACATAAAATTTTAAAAAAAAAAGTACTTAGATATACAGATTATATCGGTGGTTGGCGTAAAGATGTGGGCAAGTCAAAATTGTGCAGTTTTCAGTAGGTCATCTTTGATTGTTTTTTTACCATTTGTATACAGTTGTTTCTAAAAATCTACAGTAATAGTTTACTCATATTCAAGGTAATTTGACAGATCTACTTTTTCTGAACAGCTACCGTTCTATTAGAAATATTGGAATATTAGACTGGAAAGCAAAAATATTGATGAACTTGTTGAACTGATAATGAATGTTTAGCATTCCAAACTAATTTGTCATCGGTTAGTAGTTTCCAATAAAAGTGGCTAATAATTTATCAAACTTACATTTCCCCACTCCTTTAACTCAAATCTTTAGATCTTACCCTCTAAACCCATACACGTTAATCAGATTTGTGTATTCTTGCTCATTGCTCCGCTGCTTTCGACAGATCTTTCGTGATCCGATCCTCTTCTCTATGGAACTCCATCCCTCTCAACATTCTTCATTCAATTTTCCTTCCAATTTCAAATACTACTTTTTTAACCACCTACTATCTATCCAGATCCACGAAAACTGTCAATAGCCACGTTTGTTCTATAGTATATGAACAATTTATATACATGAAATTTTATTCTTTTTGTACCAACTGAATGTAATTTATCATAATTTATCCCCAAAAAAAAAAAAAAAAAAAAAAATTCATTTAAGGCTCTGAAGACCCTTGAATGGTTTTTTTTTTTTTTTTTTTTTTTTTTTTTTTTAATTCTTAGGGGATCCAAGGTCCAAGAACGTTTTTACAATTATTAATGTCATTCCTAATTCTTATAATCTTTCTATAACAATATGCGTACCTCATGTAAAGGTCGGTTACAATTATTTTAACTATTTATTGATATTTACAACTGTACATCAATATACATCAAGTAAATGTGAGGAAATGATTATAATGATATGTAAATCCTTTGTAAAGAACTACTCACTTGTGGAGCTTCAATAAAAGTTCTTAACTAAGTCATTAGGCCATCTTCGTTTCAGACGCCTCAGAGGATTATTAGGTATCGAATGTGAAGCAAGTTGGGAGATTAATAGATTCGTGTGGGAGTGCAGTTTACAATGAAATGATAGGAATCTGGTTTGGGCTAAATCAGCAACATATGGAACATTAAGGACTTAATGGATAAGTTTATTTGAGATGTTTTAGTGGAGCCCCAAAGCTCAACTACGTATGTCCATATAGGTATAATAACTATCATTTAAATGAGTCTCTTGTAATTTATTGGAAGCTTTGAACGTTTGTCTAGTAACGGTTTCAATTAAAAAATTATCTTAAGTTGTTTTTTTTAACAGGTCCTAACGGAAATGGAATTCGTTTGAAGCTACTGTAAAGTAACTGCCCCTTTTAGTTTGATAACTAAGAAGTGTAAAATGGATTCAGATTTATGGACCATATTCAAAAGTTCCTCCAAGAGCTACAGCTAAGGGTTGTTTGGCGGACTAACCAAACTCACATTTACATGTTTTGGAGGTCAGAGGGATTTCTAATCTGAATATCGATGAAGTTATTAAGCGGAAGGAACCAGCGGACGGGACTTAGCCAAAGCCCAAGTTAAAGCTCCCCTTTCAAGGCATGTTCGGAATTCTGGGCTAATCAGTATGTAGATGGAAGGGGACAGCCCTAGGATATCTAGGGACCTAGAGGCTGACGAACTGCTGTGCCCTAAGACTCGTTCATTTTATCGCTTCTAGCCAGTGAGCACGGGGCGGGCGGGGGCAATCTGGTGGAAGTTGCTGGTTGGTTCCAGATGTCACGTCGCCGCCTCTGGGTAGGGATTTAGGAGTCCGATAAGGGTCGGATAAATTCTACTTCTCTCAAAACCTTATGTTTTTTCTCCTCCTTTTGTCTTTTATGTCTGTTAAAACTTTTTTTTATTTGAATATTTCAATTTTAAATTTTCTCGCTCTGTTATATTGAATTTAAAATAATTAATACTTATTTTTCATGTAATTTTAAACGAGACCTGGTTTGCGTTATTTGTTTTTCAGGATATTCTAAATTACGAGTCACTTATATTATTGTGATCGTTATACAGCTTTTATAATTTTATATTCTTTTTAAATACTGCTTACTTTTATTTAATTTATTATTTTAATAATTGCTATAATTGTCTTATGTCCTAGTTTAAAAATATGGGGGCGACACCTAAAGATTAATGACAGTTTTAGTCGACAAAATGAAATAAATATCATTGGGTAGAATTTTTGCCCCTGGTCATATCTTCGGTTCCTGTTTTTATCTTGGTATATTTTCTTTTGCTTAAAAAGTATAAAAACGTGAATATTGCTGTTTTCTTCATTTAGAGATTTATCTCCATTCAATTTTGACCATTACATGAAAATTACTTTGTGTTTAAGGTGACAAAAAAAAATCCTTCATAAAATCCTTACTGGGCCTTACTTTGTCACCAATAAACTTATTCATAAAGATCTTAATGTCCTATATGTTGCTAATTTAGTCCACACCATATACCTGCTAGCAAGAGTTGCTTCCCACTCAATTCCTGATAATCCTCCGTGACGTCTGAAAAAGAAGATGGTCTAGAGATCTTCTTGTGTAGATTTTTATTAAAGTGCTACTGATGAGTAGTTCTTTCCAAGTTTTGGCATGTTAATGTAAATGTTTTTAACACATTTACTTGATGTATATTAGTACAGTTGTAAAGTTCAATAAATTGGTTTAAAAAAATAAATAAATACTGCTTGCTTTTATTTGATCAATGTTTTTAATAATCCTAACACATTACTTCCTCGTCTTAGAATTTGTGGGCGTAAATACCTAAAGAAATGAAAAAATCATTAGACGAAATTTTTTAGCCTGACAGTATCTAGTTTTAAATCTGTAACTTAAGTATCCTGTCTATCTGTAAAAATTATATTCTGCCTCTTGATACGCGCTACTATGAAATATAATAGTACTTGGATCCCGGTTGCGTCAGCTAAAAAATATTCAAAAGTTTTATAGTTTCTAAATATTTGTATACTGCAATACATTACAAACAATAAAATATTAAAATAAAATTGATTAGGTTAAGATAATTTAAAATCATACCTTGCTATTTAAAAAAAAAAAAACGAAAAAATACTGCAGGCCCGAAATAAATGAGAGCACTTAGTTTAAGCTGTTTTTAGGGTTTATAGCACCGAGAGCTTACCGTAAGAGGGCAGCTAGACAGTGCTATTAGTTGCCTGCTGGGGCTTGATAAGGGCTTTACAACTTGAGGAAAAGGGTCACCACTTTTCCTGTATTTTGTCCAACTCCTCTGTACCCTTTAACCAAACCTACCTCTTTTGTGTTTTCTTGCTTAGTTATTGAATCAACACCTGTTATCCGTCATCACATTGAGTTATTAATTTTATAATTGTTCATGCGGTTTTCAGTCTATTTATTATCATTATATTTGAATACTGTGAGACCAGACCCCGATTAATCAATCCATTTTCTTCAAATTATTATTTTTTTTTTTCTTTGAATTTATTGCTGAGATAACCTTTATCTCTGGCTATAAGAATTTGTTTCATTCTGCTTTTATTACCCCAAATTCATCGATATTTACAATTAATTTTTAGAAAATGTTATGCAGATTAAAAAAGTGTTAAGTTAAAATCAGAGTTCTAATAGTTGTTTAGAAAATTAATTCCGTTTTCTTAAAAAATTAACATCTTTTGGTTTTTTTTTTGTCTCCTGTAAATTTTCAAAAATTGAAATTAAAGTGGTTCAGCATAACAGGTATCATTTTTGATTCTTAGATATCGCAGTCCCCGATTGCCAGCACGCTAAAAACCCTGTAATGTTGTCAAATCCAAGGTATTTGGCAAATTGTTCGCTATAACTCCGAAACTGTTGGTCCAATACCAAATTTTATTTTTACATCTAAAAGCTGGTCAAATTTACTATTAGACCCTATACACCTATGTAATTTATATTAAATCCCGTGAAACACTTATCCCAGCCCACTGAACATAGCATAATTCTCATATTTTCCCAAAACAACCACATTTAGCGTGGTAGCGCGGGGATTTAATAGAAATTGTATAAGTAGGGTCTAATAGTTATCTTAACCAGCTTTGAGATGGGAAAATATTGGGATCGGACAAATATTAGCGGAGTTAGAGCGGAAAATGTGCCAAAAAAAATCTTGGATTTCACAAAAGTACGGGATTTGTAGCGTTCTGGTATATGTATTTTAAGGGACCTAATTAAAACTTTATATATCGAGTCTAATAGTAAATTTACTCAGCATTTAGATGAAAAAAATAAAAAATAAATTTTGGATCGGGCGAATAGTTTCTGAGTTAAAGTGAAAGATGTAAAAAATTATTGTTGGATAATTTGAATACACGGTCTTCAGTAAATAATGAACCTATACAATATTATTAGGTAACATTGGTACAAAGTCATGTTTCGAATGGAGTAATTCTCTGTCCCAATTATACCCCAATCAATGAGGTAAGATTGGGACAAATTTAAAATTTATTTAGTAAAATACTACGGTTTGTAGACTTACTGTTCTGCCAGCTTTAAGATTAAACAAAGTAATTGTGTATCTGACTAATAGTTTCGGAATTATAGCCAAAAAAGAGTACGAACGTGATAATAATACGTTGAAGATAAAAGCTCGGTAATTTTTTCTTCGCCCAACCCTTATTTTACTGAACTACGAAATCTTTCTGATTTTTAAATCCACTAGTTCCACACACCTTTAAGATCCTCGCAGGTAAAAAAGGCTGTTGTCTTGAGTTCTATTGTATTATTTGACTTGAAGTCTTGGCAATAGCTGTGGCTTTACTTAAGCGCTCTCACTCGGCCTCCACCACTGACAGACAGCTAAGAGAACTGCTCTCTTTGGACGAGGTCTGTCTCTCAATAAGTGAAAGCATGCTTGTATTTTTTGACTTTTATTTTACTCTACTAATATAATTGTTTTGTTTTTTAATCTATTCTTCTTTTTTATTTGTTTCTTATCATACATATTGTTTGAATTGCTACGTAAAGCTATGCATACTATTTATCGCCATCAATCCAGGCAGATTTTAATACATGCTTAATAGTTTTTTTCTTTCACTAAAAAGAAAAAACAAATAACAAGAATTGTTTGTAATAATAATAGTTATTGAGATTTGTAGATCTGGTACAAAATCAAGATTAATTTATAAGATAAATATTGTTTTGTAAGAGATATGATTTTTCAGTATCACCTGTTTTTCATATGACCATGGATAATGTTGCGTGACGTTTTTCTTATCAGATGTACTGGAAACTTTTTTTTTTATTCCATTTAGAAAATTGCACATGAATACATAATAAATAACATGGCATGTTTAAATTGTTCGTGTAAAGTGAAACAACAATAGTTTTGCATTTCGTATTATGCTTATTCTATTTTTGTTGCATTATTAGTTGCTATAGCAATCTCATATCAATCTACTGTATCACACCTAAAAAAAATGTTAGGAAAGTAGCTACTTTTTTTATGTGTCAAATCGAAATCCAGTCAGAAGTCATATTTTTCCAAAAGGTATTCGGTTTGATTTAAATTTATTTAGTTAATTTTCTGCAATAAGTATGGTTTGGTTTCTGTTTCTGCTTTTTGCTAGGCATCCAAGTTAAAGAAAAGTGATTAGTAATAACTTAAAAGTTTTATTTTTTTTTTATTTTAAAATCTGCCTCAGCGAAGGGCAATAGGAAATAGAGATAATGAAGTAACTATTCATACAATAAATATAATTACACACTTAGATAAAAAGAAAAAAATATATAAATAATTAAAAAAAACAAATTAAACAAATGACTAAAAACTGATAATACGTAGTAATTATCATCAAAATTTTACTAGGGATTTTCTATGGAGAACTATCTGGTTGTTTTTAAATAATTTGGAGAGGTGCTGATGAAATCTGAATTTCTGCGAAGTATTTTTGATCATTGGGGATCGGAAAAAATAACTAAAATGAATGGATATCATTTTTGGAACCACACGCACATTGTCAAAAAAAAGCAAAGGTTATTAAATCGATGGTAATTTAAGGCCTAAATATGGAAATTTTCGAATTTTTTGGTGGTATAACACTAAATGGAATAAATATTTTGTTTTATGTGTTAGCATTGTACGTACATCAAGCATTTGTATTGAATGATAACTGTCAATAAATTCAGCAATATTGAAATATATAAAACATCTTATTTTTTATTTTTTTGTTCAAGAAATATTCGTTCGTCAACATTATGTATACATTTTTTAAAATTAATTGTTTTGGTTTTTTATTTTTTTATTTATTTATATTTGCATCGATGAAATCCCTGAACCCTATCGGAACAGAGCAAAATCTGTCAGAAGCGGAAAGACTGAAGAATAAGATAATCTTTAGGTGGTAGAGTAGTCTTAAGCTTGACGAGAAGCCCCCTGGGTGCCAGACTTTGTCAAAAACGCTTGAGACTGACATCCAGGAAATAGCTACGGGTGCATTATAATTTCTGTTATAGTGCCGTCGAAATGTCGTCAGTCACGCTGGTTTAACTGTCTTGATGTAATTTTCTAAATCCAACATTATGTCCGGCAATTTATTTTGGTTTTCAGTTAGTATGTCTAAACACTCTTGGATATCAGTAATTTTTTTTGCATAGTTGTGGAAACTGTAGTAAGTAAACGTCTTGGTCCTGTAAGACGAAGGGCCTGCTTTAGGTCTTTGCCTGGTTTTTTGATGTCCTGGTTATATGAGAATATTTCCACGGTAGTGGGGAATTTTTGTTTTCCTAATTATTGAATTGTAGAATCGTCTTGGAGGAACAGAATGATTTAAATTCAATTCTGAGACTTGCGTCAATTGTCTATTTAAGTCATATATTGTTTTTCCTGTAAAGTTGCTTTTGTATTATATAAATAAACTCTATTTTTATCTATCTATGAATAAATGGAATATTTTATGATCTACTATCCATTGATAAACAGATGTTAGTTTTATTCTAGCTTATCCTATACGGCATTAAAAGCCCTACTAACAAAAATAAATTCAGAACGACCTTGTTAAATTGAAATATATTTATTTGGCCACTTTCCATACTCAGTTTCATTCGTTGAAAACCTTACTTATAATTATTCGCCGTACGTATATTTTCTCGTAGGTTTGTCATTGTAGTTGATTTTCGTTTTTCTGCACGTTTGCAATTGTTTTTTATTTTTATTTTTATAACACGTCAATCAACCCGCAACAATAAAGAACTCAGATTAAAATTGAATATTGGTGACGCGTCAGGCATGAGGGAGTTCAGCATCCATGGGTACCTTGTCCTGATAGATATCTAGCTTTTGTGAAGAGGTCTCTTAGCCAGGCCTCTTCAGCCTTCTTCGAGTTATCTGAGGATTATCCCTGGTCGCCAAGTTCTGTAGATTTAGTTTCGAAATATTTCGCATGTATAGGGTATAGTGTGTATAGGGTAAACCTCTGGATACTGTGGGTATTTTGGAAGCTGTGTTTAGTAGCTGACGCATCATGGTTTGTGTATTATGTTCCCTAGTATTTTTGACTGAAAAGTTAGTCATATGGGGTCATTTTTGCTGTCCCTAAAATTTATGGCTCGTCGGTCTAAAAAAGTTTCAATAAGGATACATATTCAATCGTTGCCTCATTTACTAAAATATAAATGCAATACCAGCAGGTATGATTAGCCTGTCATAATATCTTGTATTTTTATTTTATTTTTCGATTCAATCAAAATAATTATTAATAACCAGGGATCGAAACAGTTATTCCTTCTATTATATTTAAAAGGCATAACTCCTCATTTGCTTTATTCAATAACTACATGTTTCGGAGCTTGTCATGTTGCTCCATCTTCAGGTTCTTACACTGTGATATTCTCACTGTAAACTCAGAATATCACAGTGTAAGAACCTGAAGATGGAGCAACATGACAAGCTCCGAAACATGTAGTTATTGAATAAAGCAAATGAGGAGTTATGTCTTTTTAATATAATAACTTGATATTAATCTCCTTAAATGAAACATTTATAGTTATTCCTTCATACAAATGAGTTTAAATCTAACTCTTAAAAAAAAAAAATTCATTCAAAAGAGGTTGATCATAAAAGTACTTTTAAAACTGTCAAATAAAAGTTCTAGCTTATAAAAGTACCGACTTTTTTAAATACCTAAATCATTGTAATATAAAAGTTTCTGTTAAATTTTTACCTTTTCCACTCAAGATAAACGTTATTAGTAAAACTAATTATAAATTTTAATGGGACAGCATTATTACACAATACAACTCTTCCAATTTTCATGAAATTTGATTATCAAGATTCTTAAATACCTACTTACATCTTCAAAGTTTGATAACTTTTGAGAGAGGAGAGGTATTTGTTTTTATTATTATTGTTTTTGTGTATGGAAGAAGGGGTTGGAAGAGGGGATAAGTTTGTACTTTAGAATGACAGCCGATTTTCATAATATTGGATAATCATAATAAACATGTTTTTTTTATATCTACTAAGAATCTTCGAAGTTTTAAAACTGAATAAATTTTTTTTTCATTAGTGAAAGGGGGGAAGGAAGCTGTATAGTAGTTCTTCAGAACGAATCATCAGATTCATAAGCTCATCCGATTTTCATCAAATTTGTTAATCATGTTTCTTATATACCTACTAATAATTTCAGAGTATTAAAACAGCTCCGGTATGTTTATATATTTATTTTAATATTTTTTTTTTCCTGGGGGATAATAGGCAGTAAATTTGTAAGTATACAAGTAAATAGAGCTGATTTTCATAACATTTAAAACGATGTTTATTTTTTTTGCATATCTACTAACAATTTTCAAAGTGTGGAAACTGATTATATTTAAATTTCTTATTGGTAGGAGGGGAGGGGGTACAAAGTAGTAATTAAGAGCGATTCAGATAATTTTAATTTGTATTTAATAAAATTTAAAACATTTTTCATGCTACATACATGGTCAAATCATAATTATTACTATTAATGTGATATAATTATTTAATATATAACAGTAAATCTTGAGGTAAGCATGATGGTATAGAAGGATCAATACAATTAGGATTGATGAATTAATTGCCACTTCTATTGGGATTATTTTATTAAAAAACTAGTTTCGAATGCTAAACATTCATCTTCAGTTATGAAATAAACAATTTTTTTTTTTTTTTTCTCAACACATCAATACTATGTTACATAGATTATATACAACTCTTTATAAGTGCAAGACAAGAAATCAAACATCAGTACTCACTCACCTTAAATAAGAGGTAACTGAAAAATAAATGAATTTCTTACTGAATTCGTGAGAAGTGGAAGGGGGCAGGTAGAGGTTAATTTTTTTTTTATTTGATTTTATTTATTTATGTATTTTTTTTTTATTATTATTTTTTTAATAAATCACAAAAATTTAACCTGATGTTTGATTTGTTGTCTTACATTTATAAAAACTGTATGTAATCTATATCACATAGTACTGATGTGTTTAAAATTGTTTTGTATATTTTAGAACTGAAGATGAATGTTTAGCATTCGAAACTAGTTTTCTAATAAAATAATCCCAATAGAAGTGGCAATTAATTCATCAATTCTAAAAAAGTAAAAGCAAAATACTTTTTCCTTAAAATTAAGATAGATCCTTCTATATCATCATGCGTATTATATATATTCGCATTTTACAATAATGTTTGAAAATAAATTTTATGTAATAGAGGTTGATCATAAAGGTCCTTAGTAGTAGTGTCAACATAGCATTCATTAATGAAAGTATAACTTCCAAAAATAACAAAAAAACCTTTATTGGTCTGCACTTACATATAGAAGAGTTTTTTTTCGATCCTTGTAAAGTCATTGTTATAAGAGCGGAGGGATATCTTTGATTATTATAATTTTAAGTTTCTTATTTAACGTCGTATTATTATATGCTTAATTTATGTCATTTACGATATAATTGTTTTTATGAATCTCAATTTTTTTTTATTGTCCCATTAATGGATTAGTTTGGTAACAAAATATCGTTTGTCCTAATTTGGACTATAATTAATCCTATTTCGTTTGGAGAAATGTAGGTTAGAGGCAGAGATATCATTAATTTTCGCCCTTAGTGCCAGCCATCGGGATGTTGTTTTCTGTCGTGTGAGTTATTAGTCAGGGGGACAATGGAACCGGGGTCAAAGCTTGGACTCAAAAAGTCGAACCGAGAGCTGCAGGCCATACCTTCTCATCAGCGAATTTTGTTTTTGTTTTCAGGATTCGATTTGATTATTTCGGTTTTCGTTTTACGTTAATACTGTTAGAATTATTTAATTTACGTATGAATGTATTGTAATAATTATTATATTTCATAATTGGACGTATTTAATTGTTTCCTCAGCGTCTTAAATAGTTTTTTATTTATGTACGTAGTCCGATACATTTTTTTAGTCCTGATCTACAATACATATTTCAATGATCATGTTTTTTTATTATTTTTTTATAAATGATTTTAATTCTTTATGCAATAATGTATGTATTCTATTTCGTTCCATGACGACTACTCAATTTTTGCTGAGTAGGATTTAATTTTTGTTTCTTAAGCACTTTTCTGCATTATTAGGTTAATTATTTGTTCATCTCATGTTGAGTTTAATCCTTTTTAGTAAAGAAGAGAGTTGAGGGTTCAGTCAATAGAAACAATACTTTACATGATATAGGATTATTGGGCGAACGTTTCCGCTTAATATGTAAATCTACCTAGTAAGATATTTTCGAAAAGTTTTATCGTATGGTAAATAGGTTCTTAAGTCGATTATTTATTTTTTTTTAAACGATTTTGCTTGTAATGGAAGTATATATTTATTATAGTTAGTTATATCTGTGAATTTTACGAAAGATGAATTTTTTTACATGATGGTATACTAATTAATATTCATCTCTGCCTGCCTTATAACTAAGTCTATTAGACACAAATAAAGAAAAAAAAAAAAACCTTTCTGGTAGTATAGTATCTGTTACCCAAAAATTCTCTAACACCCGCAACACACAGAATGCGCTTAAAAGAATATTCACAAGTTCACGAGTGCCTTGAAAATATTTATTTTTTTTTTAATATATATTTATTGAAATTTACAATTTGTTTACAAAATAAATACATCAAGTAAATGTATTGACAACGATCACAATAACATGTCAAAACTTGAAAAGAACTACTCATCAGTAGCACTGTTGAGGTGGTCTCTAGGCCATCTTCCTTTCAGACGCCTTGGAGGATTTTCAGGAATGGAGTGGGAAGCAAGTTGAGAAATTAACGAATTTAAGTGGTTGTGGAGCTTACTATGAAAGGATAGGTATCTGGTGTGGGCTAAATCAACAACATATGGAACATAAAGATCTTTATGGATAAATTTATTGCTGACAAAGTAAGGAGCATTGAGGATTTTTCGAAGGATTTTGGGTTGTAAGGATGGAATACGAGATAAATTGGATGGTTTAGTGGAGTCCCAAAGCTCAACTCTGTACGTCCAGATAGGTGTAATCACAGTCATGTATATGAGTCTTTTGTAATTAATTCGGAGCTTTGATCGTTTGTCTAGTAAATGTTGAAGTTGTCTGTAACGACGGGTAGTTTCTTGTCGTTTTAGCCTTGTATCTTAAAAATAAATTTCTGAATTTAGCAATCGATATATAAATTTCGCCGTGGATGTTTAAATTAAATATGAATATTCCGGAAATAGTAGAAATGAAAATGACAATCCCAAAATCCTTGTTTTTCTTTTTAATTTTAGTCTAACAGTTCTTTGTGGGTATAAAACGTGGTATCTTGCCCTAAAAACAACCCCCATAGTTTTTTTTAATTTAAATTTACGTGGAATAATAGACCAATAAAAGGATGGATATACGTTAGAATTTAGAAAGCTCCACAATTTTGCGGGGAATTTATCTGATTGATATGGTATGGTTATGGTTGTTCTACGTTTCATTTTGGGCATGCGAAGTCGTTGGAATTAATGATCGAATTAAAAAAAAAGTGTTGATCAGTTTTGAGCCGTCAGCCGTCCAACATCTGAGGGTTGGATTAAGACGTAGATGGGAGGATTGCGCTAGGGCTGATCTTTAGAGATTTGGTATTTATTGGGTAGTTTGAAAAGGAGAGTGTGTGGTCACAGGTTGTTGGTATCGGCCTTTTTAGTTATTTATTTACTAAAATTATTGTCAAGTTCGAAAGCAATAATTACCTTAAATATGTTAAAATTTTTAATTCTGCAGTTCTATAGTAAAAACCTTAGATTGATATTTTCGGTTGACAATTTAACAATTTGCAATTTTCAAAGCACATATCATAAATCTATAAGTCCTGAAAGACTTCTCTGTTTAAGGTAATATTAATGATAAGTGTGGATTATTGTATAGTGATGGATACCCTCTGTTTTTCTGTTCATATTGTTTCCGTTGATCGCCGGTTGTTTCTGAAATGCCGGTGCGATCATTCAATATCCCGAGTATTGAGAAGGCTGTGAATAGGGAACGCCTGGACTGCTATTCACCGACCTGCGGTAAATTTATCGCTCCTCTATTACATCTCGAGCCAAATTCTCCCTCCTTCCTGAATATTCCTGAATTTCTAGGGATGCTGACCAGGCTGAGATAAGGGCTTTATGGCTAAGCCCGGTCGAGTTTTTGCCAGTTTCCATCTTTTGTACTTTAGTAAACAAAAAAAAAATGTTTTAGGAAGAGATTTTGCATCCATTGTTCTTCCTTCATGAATAGTTCATTTATAAAATTAACATTTGAATGATGGGATTTCTTTTACCGCTGGCAGGGTGGTTAACAGTCGTAACAATATATATTCAGGGATGTTATCATTCAGAAATTATTATGTTCTGACATTGTTTTTATTTTTTAAGCATTTTTTCGTAAAGGATTCTCAATTGCAAATCAATAAAGGTGTTATATCTCGCTATTTTATAATTGTATTATTAACGAAAACTTACTGAAAGATTTTCATTTTCAATTTGCTGTATATAAATTTAAGTATGGTTTCCAAAACAAAATATCGTAGAAGATTTTAAGTCTTTGTTTGGCTAGACTAAAGAAATAGTCTTACTAGTTAATAATAAGGCCATCAAATAAACAAGTAATGAACATTGCTCAGCAAAATAGCTGGTAACAGCGACATAGAAGGGACAATGTGAAAATAATCACATATAAATAGAAGCCTAAAGATGGAACAATGTTCCGAAACATGTAGCAACATACATTAAAATATGCCAAATAAAGACTTAAATAATGGATTAAATTTCCTTTAGCATAAAGATGTTTATCGCCGGTTGTTCCAGAAATGCCGGTGCGATCATTCAATATCCTGATTGCATTGATTTAAAACTAAGACGATTTTATTCATTTGGATATAGAAAATAAATGGCTATTTTTGCATAACCTTTAAAGAAATACGGGATATATAGCATTTTTAGATCAATAAATTGTTCTACATCCCTTTGAACTAATTTCTATTCAATAATTTCTTTTTAATAATTGGGACATTGTATTGTAATAATAGCTCTTTTATTTTATATAAATTTTATTTCTACAAGAAAAGTAATAAAGAAGTAAAAAAAATAAGCTAATGTAAAGAAACTGTAAGTATATAATTTATTTTATCTCTTTCGGTTTTGCTTTCCTTGACTTTGGAGTTGTTTATTTACTGAATACTCGATTATGGACTAAGATAATACTGTTATTTAAATTGGTATAGAACAAGAATTTTTTTCTAATTTGTTGGTGTACCTATATAACTCTATATACTCTAAAAATGGACTTAGAACAAGATGATTCTGGGATGACGATATGTAAATGCTTCAAGATATACACTTGCACGTAAAACATTATACCCAATTGTTTTTTGTTTCTTTTTTTTCGGCAAATCGTTGTTTTATTCTGATTTATGGGCTTATGTCCCTATATACTTTAACCAGGCCAAATCATATTAAATGCGTTAGGATTATTAAATAATTAATTAAATAAAAGCAAGCAGTATTTAAATTTTAAAAAAATACCTAGGAATTTGAAATTTACCTAATTTTTAATAAGGTTTATATCTGCCTCTTGCGTTCATTACGTCTTGTATTCGATTGGATGTAATCAATATGATTTTTAATAAATTCTTGAGTATTATGCTCCATCTAATGCAAAACTTAAATAAATCATATTAATTTAAAATTTCGTAATTTCAATTTGTTTTTTAAATATTGCTTACTTTTATTTGATTAATATTTTTAAAAATTTTAATACAATTCATTTGTCCTTGGTAAAGAATATTTGGGTATAATTTTTCCCGGTGATGATATTTTATATTTATTGTTTTTTCTCCATATATTTGTATTAGAAATTACAAGAAACATTGCTGGTTTATAATTATAAAAAATATTGCTGTTTCTTTTTGCTGTCTTCATTTAAAGATTGTTTTCACTTAATCTTGACGTAAATATTGCTTGGTTTTAGGTGGCAATGAGATTAAAAAAAAAAAAAAAAAAATTGTTTTTTATTACACCATATAGGTTCGTTAAAACTACTTTAACTTAATCTAGTTAGACATAGTTAGTTACAAAGCAGTTACAATAATTGAAAAAATAATTTTCAAGTCGACAGTGTACTAGCTAGACGTATTCGGGCCGTGACGGGTTGAGTTCGGAGTTCTCCTGTTGGGGTTAATATTTATTTCTTGTTGGTGCCAGGAAATGAATCTTGACATTTCCGCTGTGGTTAGAACTGGGGCAATATCTTGGAAGCCATCAGAGGTTAGTCAAAATTACTAAAGACCCACTTGCCAGACTAGTTCTCTGCTAATACTAGTATTGGCGTACAATGTATTCTAATTATCCTATATAAAAGAAGAATTAGAAAAAAAAATTACTTGCCTTGTAAATTCTAATAAAATTACTTTCACAGTTTTCAGGAACCTTTTCTATATTAACCAAGTGAAAAATTTTCAAATAACCTGTAAGGAAATCATATTACCTTAGTTGAGGTGTATCTATTTTAAAACTTGACAATTTTTTATTTATTTATTTTTTTATCGTAACAAAAACCTAAGGATGAATAGATTCAGAAAGCTAAGACATGTCACACTTGAAGCCTTATGGTACTGACCTACCAAATTCTAAAATTAGGACACAACAGAAAGGATACTTATTTATTTATGGAGCTGTTTGTTTATTACTTGCCTTTGACCCATTTTAAATGGTAGGTATTGGATTACTGCTAATCCAGGTCCTATGATCTTGAAAGCCTCCAGAAAAAGGATATTAAATCAAAATAGCCATTGGATCCTTTCCAAAATGTGGGATGGAGTGCTCCGCTTGATGGCTTCGGCGATTAACTAAATCCACGGATGGCTGGTTCTTCTGTGTTCCAAATTGTATAGACGCAGCGGAATCACTTTTTGAATAGAGACTCGTCTATTTTAGAGATAGCATTTTATTACTATGAAGTGGAAAATAACCTGTAAAATTTCTAATTTGATCCAAGTATTCTGTTGGAATATAAAAAAAAAAAAAAAAAAAAATATATATATATATATATATATATATATATATATATATATATATATATATATATATAATAAAATAAAATAAAAAAAAAAAAAAAAAAAATATATATATATATATATATATATAATATATATATATATATATATATATATATATATATATATATATATATAAATAATTTTAATATTGTGTGTAAACATTAAACTTTTAAAAAAATCGATCTGCGCATGCGTAATCAATTAATATCCTGTATTTAGGGTTATTTATTCGATATTCCATTAGGCTTAATGGCTCGATACACGCAGCTATTCCCTGATATTTTATTTTGCCATTTGGTTCGGTCGCGTTTGGTGGATCCATTTTAGATAACAAATGGTTCAATTGGCTAATGCTGAAGACAAATTAAAATCAGCTGAAGAATAAAAAAGAAAATAAGTTAATTAGTGCATTTACAAATATAGTATGCATTTACAAATTTGATTTCCTTTTCTTTTTGACTTTCTATTGATTGTAATTAAATAGAAGGAATTTTTTTTTTTTTTTATTCACTTAATAATTTGCTATTTCTTGATTTCTAAAATGGCAACCATGGCTGAACCAAAAGGTAGACAAAACGTAGGTGGGACATTTGTTTTCGTCTGGATCGTGTAGATATTTAATTCAATGGGGTCTGTTGGAAGATATTTTACTGAAGGTATATAGGAATATGATAAGATGATATTTAAAAATAAAAAATCTTTTATATAAAAATATCATCTTTATTAATATCTTTTTCTGTTTTTTTTTTTTTTTTTTTTTTCATTTTATTTTTTTTTATTTAATATTTTTTAAATTGTTTTACTTATTTTACTTTATTATTTTCCATTAGCATATAGTAATTATTAATTATGCTAATCATCTCTAAAATAATGATTATATAACATAATTTTAATATTGTCCATTTAATTTATATTTTTTCTGTTTTATCATTTGATCACGTTTAGTTTAGCTATTTGTAGTCTTCAATGAGACTTTAGGGCAGGTCGACACATTATGTTTTTTTTTACTAACGCCTGACTGCTTCCCTTACAGAAAGAAGAAGGAAAAAATTGAATTTGATTCCTTCAATACAGAGTTTAGCAAAATTTAATCATGGTCAAGTTTTGCCCGACTCTGCTTCAATGATGCTTTCTTTTGTCCCTATAGCTTTATTCCTTTTTCTTACTTTATTATAGTATTCGCTATTTGATCTTATTTATAGTCGTCGTTGTATGGGACATCTACAATACAATACGAGATAAACGGAATAATACTTTATTGTCCTCAATCGACTCCCTGAATTGTATCCTCGATATAACATCCAGTTTCGATACAGAAAGCAATACAGCAATGCAATACTAGAAAAAGGACTATCCCACACAACTCTCTGTTACACATAAAACAAATAATACATCTTCCTCTATTAATATTCTAGTTTGGCTTAAGTTATCTAGGTCACTGCATCCATTCAAGATTATATTTGTGTCCCTGTCCTCTCTCTGCGAACCCTCAACCAGAAATAATTTATTTCGTATCTCAACAGATATTCCAGCTATGCAAGAAGCTATTTGCTGATTAGTTTAACACATGACTATAATCACATTGCAGATAAATACTTCATTTAGCGTATTTTTTTTTTTTTTTTAATACTATTTTATTGACGAAATTTAAAAATTAATGTCATAAACCAGTTGATGTACGCATGATGGTATAGAAGGAACAATACTATTAGGATAATTCAATTAATTACCACTTCTATTAGAATTATTTTATTTGAAAACTAGTTTCGAATGTTGAACATTAATTATCAGTTCTACTGATAAAATACGGGCTGAAATCAATATGTCATAAATCATATTTAGAAACTTTCATAGTGCAAAATTTATGGAGAACTTCAAAAAAATATTCTAAACTAATGAGAATATAATTTAACTAAAGTAGATGTTCTGTTGTACATGTTTTCGTGACATATAGTTTTCTTTAATATATTTCATTTTTCTCCTTCCGAGTTCATTAGTTACTTTTTATTCCGAAAGGTTTGAGATAAGTTAGGGTTTAGAACAAGAATAGTCTCGTTCTCTAGTGTTATTCAGTTCTTAAATAAATCATTAGTACGATAAGGTAAGGGGAAGTTTTAAGGTAGTTGATTAAATACCCGTGCTTTGGCTACGCTAATTAAAAAATTAATGCTGATAAAAAAAATTTTCTAGTAATTATTATTGATTAAACAGAATACATTGTCCGCAGTAGGAACGGTGACAATTTCAGTGGTTTGCATAAATGTATTAGGGATTGAGATTAAATATATAGAGATATTGTTAGTGTCTAACGTTTACAATGTAGAGTATTTTTAGTGACTGGTATTTACAATATTTAGGGTTACTAAATTCAAGCTGAAATAAAAGTTTTTTTTTTTTATAATGAAAAGTCTTTAAATTTTAACCGAAGCCGTAAAAAAGTAATCACTGTTGAAAATTCCTAATAACGCTTCTAAGTATCTATTTTAGTACAAATGGTATTTTAAAAGTAATCACAGGATTTAGGTAAACGATCGGAAATTCCCTACTAAAAAGTGCATAATTTTGACCTTTCCACTTCTTCACGACAGCAAAGGAATTGAGAACTGAGTAATTATTATAACGCTTCTAAGTATCTATTTTAGTACAAATGGTATTTTAAAAGTAATCACAGGATTTAGGTAAACGATCGGAAATTCCCTACTAAAAAGTGCATAATTTTGACCTTTCCACTTCTTCACGACAGCAAAGGAATTGAGAACTGAGTAATAATATAGATCTATTGTTTTACAAAATAAATTTATGAAACAGACAGCCAATAACACTTAAAATATAAACAGTGATAAAAATTTATTATATATTAATTGCATGGTCTGAGTAGTACTCAAGAACGGGTTTATGAATGATTAAAATATACATCTAATAAATCATTACTAACGCCCTGGAACCCAGTAAGACTGTGCTAGAGGTTGGGTAATAAAATCTGCATATTCTCTAGGCAAAGCAAAGCCGCATTGGTGCCTGCGAATAACAATTATTCCCACTAACAACTTGGAGTCCTTTCTCACAGAAATCACTGGACAATATTCAGCAGAATCGAAGTAGTTATATACATTTATATTTATTTAGAGACAAAATCATGCTATACAAATAAATAAATAAAAATGTGAACCGAGACAGAGAAACCAAAATCCATAAAGAAAACATTCGGAAGTTCATGAATGATGGCTCCAAAAAGTATAAGGTAGTTGGAAGTGCTCCAAGAGAAATAGAGCTTTTAGAACCTTTTTTTTATGAAAAAACTCTTTCTAAACAAAAAGTATGTTTTTTTGCACTCGATCAAGTGTTTATCCACTTCACTTACTATAGAGAAAATACGAACAAGAAGTTGTTTAATAACAGATTGTATGACGTTTTTATTTTTGTAATTATTTTAAACAATATTTCATTACTTTATCTGTTTTAACTACCTCCTTTTATATGAATCCATATATGTTATTTGGCAGATGTATTGGAAGAATATAATTATTTCTGATATTTTATTTGTAAAATTAATACAAGAAATACACGAGTTAAATTTTCTATACTTCTTGGAGTAAATAAAGACAAAACAAGTAGCATTGACTAATTTATGATCTGTACTATTAACCCTAAAAGTTGTTTTATAAAACCCGGCACGACATGTAGCGGAGCGTAACGTTTCAGACAAGACAAATATTATTATAGTTAATTTTATAGTGTCAGCGTTATGCACACGGCACGTTTCAGACAAGACATTAAGATATTTTTCGAAAAGAATATTTTGTCGGAACCGGCACGTTTCGGACCATGTCTTACTTATAGTATAATTTACTTTTCAACTCCGACAGTGCAGTACTGCAGTGACTTTGCTCCGTTCCAGTTCTTTTTCTGCGTTCAATTTGATTCCATTCTATTTTCTTTGGAAAACTGGATGTTGGAAAATTAATTGAGTGCGTAAGGAGTGACACATGGAACATTTTATATTAACATAAGAATATAAAAAAAATAATTTAAAATATGCAATTATAAAAAAAAAAATCTAATCAAAACAATTTGTACAAATTTCTACTCGATGTTCAGATTATATAGGTTTTCCTCATTTAGTGCATGCTTCCTTGACTTTTTTTTCTTTTGTCTTGGTCAAATAACACACCTGGACTTAACATAATGCCTACAGAAGTCATGTAACCGGGCCAACTAAAGTTTGTCAGCTATTACAGTTGTTTTTTCCTTCTAAGAGTATATTTAGTCCTGATATAACTTTTTTGTATCAACATCGATTATTATTGTTTTTAGTTGTAATGCGAGTAATATAACCTAAAAGTATAGATTATTTTTTCATTCTATGTTGAGAAAAACATTACGCTAAAAAATAATAATATATAGTAATAATAAATTAAAGGAAATTATAAGTAATTTTATTCTCTAAGTTTTCTCAGTTTATACATTTTATCATATTTTTTCATTCAAGCATCGTGTGAAGTGCATCCTTAGCCCTCATGTTATCATCTTTTCCAAAGATATTCTTTTTTCATCTTTTTCTTCAAAGGTTAATTTATTATCAGAACAAGCTTCCTCATCGGTTTTACTATTTTGTTCCGGATTAGAATGATTTATAATTTTATCTTCGGTGTTAGAAGAATCAAACACCGTTAATTTTACAGTGCATATTTTAGTTTTTTTTTCCTCATCAGATTTTTCTTTGAACTCTTGTCAGATAATTAGGCCTGTCTTCAGTTTAAAAAAAAGAAGAAATATAATTGCTATAAAACAGAAAACAAATACGTACGTGACAGGTCACATGGTTGACATTGTCTATTAATGTTAAAGTTTGGTTTTTGATTTTCAGTAACGAAACACTTTACCGGCGCTCACTAGATTAGGTTTGAAAGAGTACTTCAGGGTCAAGGAAGAGGGTATTAGGGTGTTAGCGACTGTTAGCGAGTGGGTCCGATTCCAGGAAAGTTGGGGAGGAAAACATTCGACTGGTTAACAAAATCAACAATCCCGCCCTGGTTAGGGTTAAATATTTATTTTCCGTTAGATATAATTAAGAAATAAGTAAAACTACCGGGTTTTTAAAAGTTACAAAAAAATTAAAACAGACGATACCTACTAACCTTATTCATTTCTTGCAGAACGTTTACACACGTTGAGTAAATGCAACTTTAGAATAAATACTAGAGTTAGATATTTTTTAATTAAAATTCTGAGGAAAACCTTGCTTTTATTAAATTAATTTTCTAAACCTACAAAGGTGGCGGCCAAGACACCTCGCCTATTCAGCTGCTTTTAACAATTATTACTTCTGTTTTTAATATTTATTTCGTTTAACTTCTAATTTGGTGATTTAACCTGCATTATGAAAGTTGTATTGAAAGAGCATTAGAGTAAGAATTTTTAAAAGCTGAAAATAAACCACAACTTGACCAAATTTTATTAACGGTGATATTAAAAGTCTTTCTTTGAAGGTTAGTGATAGGCAACTCGTTTATATGTTAATTTTATTTTCCTCTTGACGACGACCACCGAATGTCTACTTAAAAAAATCTTTAATTTCAAAGAAATTAATACGTTATCAAACATTTTTAAGATCTACAGTTATTTTGATCATTGTGTTTCAGACGTTTCCTTAAAAAATTATCCATCTCTAATAAATCTTAACCCTATAGTGCATGATTTTTTCTTTTTCATTCTAATGATTTTTTTTTTTAATATGTTTTGGTCAGGTTATTAATAGAAAAAATACTGAAAAAAATATTTTTCACCTACAAACCATTTTAATTAATGATATACATTAGGTTGCACTTAACTAAAAAGTGATTTATCTCGATAATAAAAAACAAGAATTTTATCCTCATTGATATTTTACAAACTACACATCTTGGGAAAAGCCACAGAAATTATATTTGATAAAAAAAAAAACACAATAGATGTTATAAAAAGAAATAAGAACACTTTACTAGAAGGCAGGAGCCTCCACAACTTAGGACTTGCAGGTGTAAGTGACAATTAGAGACATATTTGGACCAGTTAGGGCATGCAAAGTCTTCTCATGCCTTGAGGGATGATGTAGCATCTCTAATACAAGATTTAGTTCCAGAAAACGCAAAGAGAGTTCGCTGCCATATGTATAAAGTTACAGATATAGCTAAACTATGCACTACTGGGTTAAATTGGTATGACCTTCTAATCGTATTGCTGTTAGTAGTGATAACTACCGCGATATAGATATATCAGTGATTAGATATAGAGCATTTGTGTTCGCTAAGCCTTATATGTATTCATTTATTATTTATCAATAGTTATGAATTTAAATTTGGAAAGTTGAATGAGTAAATTTTATATCGAAGTCTCATGGTGTATCTTTTTTGTTGTTATATAAAGAGCATATTTTTCCCGTTTGCGAAATCAGTAGTAGTAATTAAAACTACGTTTTAATTAACTTTATCTAGAACTATGATAAATGTTATAATTAGTGATGAGGGTGATAAAATATTTTACGAAGTATTAAGGGAGCGGAACTGGAGAAAGAAACTTCTAAGATAACAGAATCGTGAAGTTATGGCCTCGTAAAGCGTTCCGGGAGTACTTTATGTGTCTCTGTTTCTCTCAGTTGTCTCAGAATGATTTTTTTTTCTCTCAATTGTCCACTTATGTTTTCTAAGAAATTCTTCCTCCTGATAAATTATAGCTTTTCCTCTTTAAATTTAAGGGCGCCATGTGAAAGGGTTCTCTGTTTTCAATATTTATCTCTGAAGACAGAGAGTATTTCTAAGCCTAGGGGGAGGAGAATCCTTGGCAGAGGGTGCGTCGATTTCACAGACCATTTAGCTCCGATTCAGAAGAGCTAGAAGGAAATAAGCATCCTACTATGAAATCGTTTTATACAATCGCCAAGGAATTTCTTTGTGCGAGCGCAACAAGTTAAAAATAAATTAGGGACGTGATAAGCATTATTCTTTGGTATTTGAGTATGATTTTGCTTATTTGTACATTTAGTAGTTATAATTTGTCCAAAGCATATTCAGATGACTTGATTTCCCTATTTTGTATGTTGCATACAAATAATTTTAATATATTTATCGGTTCTAGATTTAGTTAATGGTTTTAAAAATAATATCTGCACTACTCGCGAAGTTGATCGAATTTGGGCGTGGATAGTTGCGTAGGGAAGTACTTCGATTCACTTCGTGCGTCTTCCGATTGCTGTCAGTTTTTACGACTGAGTTAATGGACCTAGGAAGTATCTCTTAAGTCACACGAAGCGTCTCACTACATAACTGTGCCTACTTGAGGTTGTTTATTTGATAGGCATAATACTATTTTTAGTGTCAATAGAAGTCATTGATAGAAAAAGGTGTTACCTCATTTTTTTTTTGTTTATTCACCTGCAGTTATCGTTTTATTACACAAAAATGTCGATAGCGCGAATCAGCTTAAATTGCACATTAATAAATGGGTTACCCCAGAAGAATGATTTTTTATCATTAGCAACGAGTTATCAACAGACTTATTTAAAAAACTTAGAGTATGATCAGCCATATAGCTAAAACAAACAATAGATAAATAAAATCAGAACGATACTGGTTTCAGATCTGCCAGGATGTGACTATTTTTGACGACCGAAGAACATCCTTGGCCTCCCTTCCCGACAAATTAGTTTTCGTCGTTTCGTTCCTAGGACACTTAAGGAGATAATTATGAGAAATACCACGATTCAACGATTTAGACCGTCCAAAACCCCTGAAGGATACTGGTTTCAGATCTGACTGTTTTTGACAGCTGATTGCTATTTTAAAAAAATATCACTTTGCTTTATTTTATTAAATCTAAAAATATGATTTTCTTTCTTTTTTTTTTTCTTTTTTTTGTGATGAATCTTAGATCATTAAAAAATAAATAAATACTGAGGTACAGATAAATAAATAAATTAATCGCAACAATTTTATGAAGAAAATACTAACGTTCCTCAACTGTGACGTGAAAATGGTTCTCCTGAACTTTTTAATAAAAGTAAGTCAATAGCTCCTTTCATCAACGGCTTAAATTGTTAGCAGAAGATGATTTATTTGAATAATTATTGTCTTGTGAATCATAGACATCTATTTTTTTTTTCGTTCTTTTATATGTCGTATTGTGTGTAGAATTCTTTATTTAACAATAGTTAATTTTTTTATACTTAATTTGGTTCTGTTCTGGTGCATTGCAGCAATCTACCATTTCTTTTTAATTGAAAAATTTGCTCGTAGTTATAATTTGTAAGGATTGTACTACAGCTACTACCACATGAAGGTTATTCTTGACCTCGTTGCGGGCCAGTCACGTCGACTGAACTTTCGAGATACAAGAGCGTATAGACACGCACTTCGTTGGGGGCAACTTCGCGAATAGTGTAGGGGCAGGATTAGATTATTCCTTCTAGTGAGCCTCTCAAAGAAAACTAATTTAACTTCATAAATTACTGGAAGACTTTTGTCGAATCTGTTATTGGGATGCGGAGAAGAGTACTAAGCGTAAAAATTCTTGTATCTTCAACCTGTCTTTGAACAATACGTTGATAAAACATATTCGAACCAAACTCGTCTTAAAAGAAATATTTATTTAATTACTTACAAAGTACCTTATTGAGTGCAGAGTTTATTATTCAAAGTCGACTTATTTTTCCGATTCACTAGCTATTACATCTGATTCCTTATATTTAACTCTAATATAGTTTATTGCCAGAATAGTTTGAAAAAACTATACCAAGCAGCTTGTAAAAATTTATGTATAAATATTTTATTTTTTTTATGTTTAATTATTAGTTGCTGGAAAAATTCGGGGTCGGGCAAGATACAATTCAGATTAACCACTCCAAAATATATAAAAGTCACTTGAAAAACCTTTACTTTTGCCTTAATGACTACCTAGTTAATGTACTAGAACTTCAGCACACTCTAAATTGATAGTGTTTAGCTAAATAATTTAAAAGACACCTAAATTTAGGAACTTATTTTAATGTAAAACAAACTGAAAACAGAATATTTTGCTCAGGTTTTTCGAAATAATTAAATTGAAATTCAGAATCAAGACTCCAAAAATATAAATAATCAATCAAAACAAAAATGTCTATATTTTTTCATAGATTCACTGGGTTTTTTTTCGCTGGTGATTGGACTATCAAAGGTTTTCATTTCTCGATTTTAGGCAGAACTCACACCTCCTTCCTATATTGGATACTTCTTCCCTTCTCCAACAATTACCATTCATTCAGCCCTGACGTCCATCGTATATCTTATCTTCAGTTGGCCTAGCCTTCATACCATTTCTCTTATATTTTTTAATATTTATCGCCTATTAATAATTATTAGCTATTTTAGATTATTATTTTTTTTTTGTCATCGGATATCTTGGAATTTCTGTGTGCTATAGGCCAAAGTGAATCAAGTAATTTACACACGACAATATGCATCTGAAAAAGGGTGGAATATGTTTTAAGAGTGTTCCCCTTGATCTTAGATACTCTTGTGTTTTCTATATTGTTTTTCGCTTACCTGTGATTAATTTTTATGTTGGAGATATATTTTATGATTAAATAGATTAAATAAATTATGCTGCTGACCGTCTATGCCCCTATGTTATTAATTGTTTTCCGCTTTAATTCATCTTTTCTTTTATAAGTGACTGCTATGTATCAAACCAAAAGGTTTTTACTTAGCAAAATAATATTCGCGTGTTGTGTAATAGGGTGGCTGGCCCCTTCACAGCCTCTTGCGGGTGGTCCAGCAGTTCACACTCTTTGTTGGTGTGAGTGCCATATTTCTCTACCTGCCTATCCATTACCAGGTAATATTTGGGGTAAACGCGATATTTTAGTCAGAGAGTCTAGGAGATGTCTGGTCTGGGCCCTTCTGAGCTAGTTCCTGGTTCCTTCGGAGCTTGAGAGCTCCCGGCTTACCACCATGAAGCCGATCCCACCCACAACATAGCATCGCCCTCATATTCAAGATAAGTTTAGGCTAAGTTCCTTATGTTAAATTTAAGATATTAGATTAAATAATGATTCTTATTTCTAACTGTAATTTTTATATGTCAACCCATAGTGGAATATATATTGTTTTAGTTCAACCGTCATTTATTCACCATTTGCATGCCACTCAATAATTAATATATTTGATTCCTCTCCTTTATAATTAACAAACCTTAATCATTGGCCCCACGATAACCTTCTGGAGAAGATATTAGATTAATATTTAATTAATTAATTAGATAAAAATACTCAATTATAAATTGTCAGGAGATTAAGTCCTGGCTGGCATCCCTGTATTTAGATAAATGCATGATCCGGACTGGACACACACAGAGGACATAGCATGACATTTGTGTTGCTATATCCTGCACTACATTTTATAATCCTTTTTAAATTCATGGTTGTAATAGTTAAAATCACAATGTTGTGTTTCGATAATGATAAAAATAATAGCAATCAATTTTTTTTATATAGAGGCTATGTTATTTGTTTTAAATTATTGTTTTCTCAGTTTATTCCGCCGACCAGTGATGTATCTACTTTGAAAGCCGAACAGCGCATCGCTATTGCCCAGGTGTTCCGCACAAGTTCTCCGATATTTTTATCTCTTTTCTCTGCAGACGTCAACCCTTGTCACATGGTGAATGGAATTGTGATGTTACATTCTAAAAGGCGTTGTTGCAAACCAACTGACTTTATCCTTTATGCGTAGACCTTTTCGAATATATTTTTTTTTTATTATTTCTCTTTGCACTTTTTTTTTCATAAACTTTTTGTTGCTGTTACTATTGCTGCGTAATTATGAGTTTTATGAATAGTTAAGTTGGTTGAAATATATGCTGATATAGTTCCAAAAAAAATTAGTACTTATTTATTTTTTTAAATAAAATTTTTTATATGTTTCGCTCAGTCCGTATGACTTTGACAGTAGGCGGATTTGATCGTAATATGATATTGTTGGCATGCCGGACATGAGTGATATCAGTATTCTTTTCCTTGGTACCTTTTCCTGACTTTAAAAATATATAATGCTATATCTCTTTTACATTTTCGTTTTTGCCTTGTAAAGACATTCAGTTATTTATTTATTTATAAAAAGCTGCTACAAAAAATGTGAAAATCGTCAAAGTTAACCAGCGCTTAAAGAAGCATTTAAAGTCATAATCAGATTAAAATTTATTTAAATTTAAAGGATGAGGAAAATTTGTTGTCCGTAACTCGATGATCGAGGCATGTGTAAATTAGAAGAGAATCATTCAGGATGCCAAGGGTTTACGTTATTACGGTATATATTAGTTATTATTTTATTTATACGATTTGCTCAATTCATATTTTGTTTTTAAAGTAGAAGCATAGACCTATTTTTCTATAGTTTTTGTTTGTCGTATTTTTTAATAATTAAACATTTATTATAATCTATTGTATCAAAATCGTTAGTTCAAACAGTATCTTAAATCGTCCCATATCTGAAGAATTGGTATGTTGGACTGACGATACTGAATCTAAATATATAAAAGAACAGTAACAAAAAATATATCCAAAATCAATATTCGTGCTCTGGATTTTAAGAGGATTGAGTAAAATGGGGTGCATTTTTCAGGATTTATACGAATGGAAAATGCCCCCTTTCAATTTGTACCTTTTCTCTCTCTCTCTCTCTCAAAATAAATTTATCTGCTATTGATGGATGTGGTACTATGGATTTATACAATCCCATTTGTTTGTTGTTTTTTTTGTTGTTTTTTTATGTAACGTTGTTTTACTAGGGAATAGAGTAACGTTGATTTACTCGAGCCTAAGTCGAAATTCAATATAATTAATTGGAGAAACTTATGCAGTTTGAGATGAGCCCAATGTTATTTTCTGTTGCCCAACTGATGATGTTTAAGGTTATTTGTTAAGGAATAGAATATGTAGGTCGCTTTTATTTATTATTTATTTAGGTATATTTTTATATTGATATTATATTTTTGACGGTACAAAGAAGTAGATAGTTGGGGTGTACAGTCAAGAGATCACAATAAAATTGTACTAATTTAAGGTACCGACCGACGCTTCGGCTTTCATATCTAGCCTTCATCAGGGTTAGAGAAAAAGAAAATGGTATGACAGAAAATGAATTTTGAAGAGATTAGCAATTGTAATTAATAGTGTAAAAATTAAAGAATACAAAGGTGAAAAAAAAAATATATTATTACCAAAAATTGACGAATATATTTAATGAGAAATTTATAAATGTAATATAACAGATAGCTAGTACAGAGTAAAATAAGAATAGTCAAAATTGATAACCGAGATGTACGTTTATATTTTTGAATTGTTAATTATTATATTTTTTAATATATGCTTAGTGCATTTGATTATTCAGTTATGAGCTTCTTGTAGATTGTAATTTCAATACCACTATATTATTCTAAAAGGACTCTATGAATAAAATCCGGCCCGAGGTTCGCTCAAAGACTATTCGTCTTTTACGATCGGTAGTAAATTAATCTTTTCAAGATGTTCCCTGTTTGATGCTTTTGGTCTGAAGAACTTTTAAAATCAGATCTCAAATAAATTAATTTGGAGTCTAAGACCTCCGTCTCCGTAGCCTTTGTAGTTGAAAGCTTTTACAAACTTCATTCTTCGAAATTATCTAGGAATTAGTTGCTGCTTTTAAATGTGAATGTTCAGCTTCTGTGATTTTCACAACTCTTTATTATGAAAAAAAAAATACTACATATAATATTTGATGTATTTTGAGATTTTCTTAACGTTTAAAAACATTTATATTTTTTAAAGGTATTTTAGTTCATTTGATCATCACCTTTTTTTTCTGCATTAGTTCGTATTGATAATTAATTAAACGCTTCTAGCTGAGTAATAAAAAATATGTTTTGCTGATAGCGGTTTTGATCTTAAACATGTCATAAAAACTTATTTAATTAAATCATGTATTAAGACGAAATTTGAAATTTATAAATTTATAAGACTTTCAAAATTATTCCACCGTTTCCGACACCTACTTCCCTTATCCACTGGTAAACTTAGTATCCTCCCTCATATTCTCCCAATTTAACTATGTATGTGTGGTTTATGGCGGGCTCTCAATGGTACTTGAAGATAGATTAAAGCGAATCATGAATTGCTGGAGAGATGCTGGGCAAATTCTTCAGCTCTGTTCTCATCAGAAGCTGCCCATGAACCATCTTCTCGCCGGAGGGGATGGGAGATGGGTTGATATTTGAGGATTTTTTTTAGCGGTAATCCATAGGGAATTATCTGATGCAGAGAGTGAGGAAAGATAGGAGTTGTAGGATGGGGATTTGAAGGTAGCCATGTTTTTTTTTAAGGAGTTTTGTAAGATAGTTGTAGGATTTCCGATCGTCAGGATGCCTGGTTCTTTGCCAAATGGCTCTGGCTTGGCGTCTGGATCGGATAAGGTCACTTAGGTCTTGGGGGGTAAGGATTTTTTCTTTCTAACTTTGGAAGGGGAACGAGGGAAGGATGCAGCCCAGGCTGCCTGCTGGATTATGTTTGTAAAGGAGTTAGTTGCATTGTCAAGGTCTTGGGAGGTTTTTAAGGATACTCTGAGGTCTATATTGTCGGAGATTATTTGGCGGAAGTGATTCCAGTCTATTGGCCCTCTTATAAATGATGGGGAGGAGATTTTGGGGATGGGAGTAACGGAGAGGGTTAGAATTAAAGGACTATGGGTCTGAGGAAAGTTCATCCAGGCGTTCTATGGAGTAATGGAGAGGTCCTAAGCCTGAATGTATGAAGAAATCCAGAAGGTCAGGGTTTCTGTTAGGATCTGTGGGCCAATAAGTAGGAGTACCGGGAGAAATGAAATGAAATCTTCGGGAATTAAGTGCTGACTGCAATGCCCGCCCACGGGAGTTGGTGGTTCTTGAACCCCATTGCTGGTGCTTAGCATTGAAGTCAGCACCCAAAAAAGAAAGCGGTGGTCTAAGGAATTGAAGAATGAATTGAACTGGGATGTGGAAATTGGTTTATTTGGGGGGGCAGTAGGCCGCTGCAATCGTGACGGGAAAGGAGAAGGTTTTAATGACAACTGCTGTGGGTTGCAGGAATTCATTTGCAGGTAAAGGGGATACGTGGTGAGAGAGGGAATTATGGATGATAATAGCAGTTCCGGCATGGGCTCTACCGTCGGGGGTGGTCTGTTCGATATGTTTGGTATTGTGGTATGTTGATGTGTTGTTTACAGGTCAGTCTTGTTTTCTGTAATTAAAGCTGCATCAATTTCTTTTTCATGAAGCAATGATGTCAGTTCATTTATAGCCATTGGGTATTGAGATTGAGGCAGTGGTGGCTGAGGTTGAGGGTGATGAAGTTGGGGTTGTTGAGGAGGAGGTGGCATGGCCCCATTTTCTTTTTGATTTCTGTTTCCTCCCACCATTTGAGCGAAGGAGACCGATGAGTTCGCTATTTTGGAGGGCTGTCTTCCTTTCGTCGGTTGAACTTCTTCTTCCGTTCTCTGCGTTTTCTGGAACCTATTACGTAAAGGTATCTACTACTCGTAAACTTAGTATCCTCCCTCATATTCCCCCAATTTAACTATGTATGTGTGATTTATGGCGGGCTCTCAATGGCTCTTGAAGATAGATTAAAGCGAGTCATGAATTGCTTTATAAGGTTTGTTCTTGGAACCTCAAGACGCTCTCATGTGTCCCATCTTTACACCGAGTTAAATTGGCACTCCCTTCCTTCCGTAGAGATTACTTCCTTGGTACATTCCTCTTCCAAGTTATTAACACACATCACCCTCCGTTTATTCATAACATCCTACATTTAAAGTCCTCAATCCAATCACTACATACAAGATCCCGTCTCTCCGATCTCTACACTCCATCCTACAGAACTGTATTCCAACGTTCCTTTCTTGCCCGGTCCGCTATTCTTTGGAATTCTCTTCCTCCTATTCGTAACGCATCTTCCCTCACACTTTTTAAAACACACCTTTTTCATCACCTTATGTCCCTTCAGACGGACGCTATTTAATTATATAGATGCTTTATAACGAATTTCACTTTGTATATAATATTTTTTCCTATTCTGAATGTATATATACAGTTTTGTGTGTATATAAGTGTGTTTGTTTATAGATTTTTTTTTCTTTGTGTTATTTACTATAAACTTCTATTTACTTCATATTATCTTATTTCATTTAAAACATTTCGGCCAGATGTGATTTACTTTCTGTCATTTATTTGTTGTTCTTCTTAAGGGACTTAGTCCCACAATAAAATTTATCTTCTATTTCTATATCTATTTCTAATAATTTATATAATTTCTGATCTGATTCTTAAATCATACCATATTGTATAAAGTTATTTTTATATTATGGTTAAATAAAAATTATTATTTTTTCATTTTAAATTAAATAAATCTTTGTTGAAATTGACTTTGAGAAGGATATTGTCCATTGAGATTGGAAAGCTTCGCTTTATATCCGTTAAAGGGTGCCACTTGAGTACTGAGGCTGGGGCGTTTAAAGGGCTTATAATGTGGGCCAATTTTCAGCTAATGCTGCTGAGGGTTGGAACGAAAAAAAAATCTGGTTAGGAAAAGTATTTCGTAATTTTTACTTAAATCTTAAATTAATTAATAAAATAATTTTCTTAATGTATTTAATAATTTTTTTTTCTCAGAAAATTTCCAGAGTTACTAGACATTTTAAACACCAGTTTCTCATTATTTAAAAGTTCTTAAAACATTTTATAAATTAATGTATTAAATAACTTTTGTAAAACTTTGTAAGTTTTACAATTTGTGTAAAATATTATTAATAAACAAATAAAAAAGGTTTAACGAGCTCGAAGTCTCTAATTAGTGTGGCCTACTCTCTCCCCCCCCATTGATAGTCAGTTACTCTGATTTAGCCCCAACATCTTCATATCTACTTGGTCTACCTAACTAGCATAAACCTTATTTTAAGATTCTGTGATTATTAAATCTATAGTTTTTAACTGGATGAAATTTTGTTATAATCATAATTTTAAATATATTTATGTTGGAGTCTTGTAAGTGACCAGTGACTATTCTACCTTTGTCCTGAATGTCAGCTTCTAAGAAAGCAGCATTGGGATCTGTTTTCCTTATCATTCGCCCCTTTTTCATATATATATTTTTACATATTGTATATGTGGAATCATTGTCATTTCTATTGTTGTCATTGAGTTTGGCAGTTTTTAATATATTTCTAATAAAAGTTATTATTCTAAAATATTATATGAGTATCATGTAAATTAATTTATTTTTTTTATTTTTCAGGTAAGCTCGATGCCATGTTTTTGGAAACTAACTGTAAGTTTTAAATTAATTAACATGTAATAATTTTAATAGTTTGACCATTATAAAAATAGAGAAAATGGTTAGGGTTTACGGTCATTACAACATACATAAATTTATTGTGCCAAAAAAAATAATGTTTATTGATACATTGTGAATTTAAATAATTAAAAAATATATATATAGGTCTAGTAGATTAATTATAAAATCTATGTCAGTAGATTAAACCTTTTTTTTTTTTTTTAAATCTGTTGTCTGAACAGTACAACCATCTTCTCTGATAAATTCATAATTAATGATTTCATTAAATTATCTCTTGAATCTAAATAAAATTTTATTATAATTATAATATCATATAATTTTATTATTTATATGATTGTATAAATTATGCATTAGGATTCTGCCTATCATAGAAAGTAAACTTTTTTTTTTTTTTTTTTTTTTTTTTTTTTTTTTTTTTTTTTTTTTTTTTTTTTTTTTTTTTTTTTTTGTCTGGAATCAGAACCAGTGAGTTCAGTGAGCTTATTAAATTTATTTTTAATTATTAAAGACTCACTAAAATTGTTTTTGTTTTTTTTTCTTTTTGATTGATCGGTGACATTTATCGATTGTTTAGTCAGAAAAATAATCTAGACCATGTAAAAAAATAATATTACAACAATATTATTGTTCGATATTGTATTAAAAGTAATTCTATACAGTGGTGCTTTACGGAAAATATCAGTATATTATTTCAATCTTGAAATAATGTAGGAAAATTTCAGCGTTTTAATGTGTTGCAAGAAAGCAGTTAATTATTAAGTTAATTAATTAAGTTAAATATGCACGTCGATAATACTAATACTTAAGATGGAGGGTGGGGGGAGGAGTTTAAATAAAATTTATTATTATTTTGATGTATTATTGTTTTACTTGAGGTACGCATGATGATATAGAAGGATCAATCCTAATTGTATTATTGGTTTGTTGGCCTGCATGAGAATATGTGGTGGAAGTTATTTTCTGCTTAGCAATTACGTTTTATATTGCTCTATTAATTTCTTTTATTGTCATCGTAAAAATTGTATATGATGCAGTACAATCTCAATAATCCGGACAACATGGAACCTTACGCCTGATCGTTTGATGCACACTTTAGCAATTTATGCTAACGTACGTACAATACTAATTTATGCTAATACGTACATTTCTCGTAATCAGTTTTAATTTTCCCTTCTGATTATTTAGTTTGTGTCGTTTTGAACAATTTCAACTTTTAATAGACGGATACCTAATCAGTTTAGTGTTTTTGCTTTAAAAAAAAAAATGTATGGTTAACTGTTAAGTATTTAGAGAAGTAGATTGTTGGAGTATGCAGTCATAATAGATACACAGCAATTAAAAAATAAGTTTTTTAATTTGTAAATCTGTTTTTTAATTTGTAAATCAGTTTCTGTTTACATCTGTCTCTGAAACCCTGATGGAGACTTGTAATTCAAGTTGAAACGTTGGCATTACAAATTAAAAAATTAATTTTTTAATTGCTGTATATCTATTATGACTGCATACCCCAACAATCTACTTCTAAAAAAAAAAAAAAAAAAAAAAAAAAAAAAAAAAAAAAAAAAAAAAAAAAAAAAAAAAAAAAAAAAAAAAAAAAAAAAAAAAAAAAAAAAAAAAATCGTTTCGGGAATAGAATTAGAAATATTTAAGTAGATGGTTTGGGAAAAGAAAGCCCTATTTTCTAAAAAGTTTATATTCTGGTTGTTGATTATCATGAGTGTTTTTAAAATTAAAAAAATAAATAAATAAAATATTAAAATGTCATTAAAAGAAACGTGGTTTAACTGTGAAAGAAAAAGTTGTATTAGCTCATTGTCATTAAAAAATTGTTTCAAGCTCGCTTCTCAATTCATAGAACACTAGCTTAGTTCATACCTACGATTAAAATAAATGAAATCATTCTGGATTGTTTTTACGTAAATATTTCATTGCATTTTCCAAGTCCAAGTACCTTTTTCATTATATTTTTGGTTTTTATATGTCTCGTAAAAAAAATAAAATATATATAATAATAAAATCAAATCATTAGGACACAAGTTATCTTTCTCTGTGTATGATAAGTTCTTCTGTATCGTCGTTTTCGATTTATTCACTGAAGCAGGAGACAGAATAAAACACTTAATAAGTACACCTCCAAATTAGTTTATTTTATAGTTCATACTGTATAATATAACAATTTATTATACTGCATGCTCATAAAAGTAAGTAGCTCTGAAGAAACGGTTTTTACGATGAGTAAAAATCAAGAATCTTATAAACAAAATAAACGTTGAATTCTTAAAGTTAAGGAAAACACTCTGGACTTCTAATAAAAACAGACTTCTATCATTATAATAAAAAGTTTATTGTATTGTAAAATTTATTTTAGAGTTTGTATAGTCTAGTGCAGAAAATTCGGTGATAGAGCATCAGTAGACCAGCCAAAAGCTTGCATTGATTTCTGGAATATAAATATTATCATTTCGATTTATATTAATGTATTCCTTCCATAACCTTATTAACTACATTCAGTATTTTCGTAGAGATTAAAGTGTCTGGCAATAGAATTGCCAATAGTTAAACGATTTTTTTCCATAATTTTATTTCTGTTACTTGTGGTTTGATTATATTTCCCAAGTTCCCAATGTTGAAGTTACGCAATATTTAATACTGGAATAATTATTGTTTTATTTAAAAATCGCTCGCTCAAGAGATGTTAATCAAGGGTATATGTATATGTTAGTTAGTAAAGGGGTATATGATGATAGTAGATCTAAACTGAATATGGATTAACCGATGGGTTCTGATTGTTGTACTTCTCGAGAAACATTTTTATTTTATATTTTAACATTTTAAAATATATGTATTACAACATTTTAATTATATTGTAAAACGTCAACTCTCTAAACAATAAAAATGTGTCCTGATGGATTGAAGTAAAACACAGGCCTGGAGGACATTAGATTTTTTTCTCAGGGGGCTATGGACGACAGAGTACTGTTGGAGAACACAAAACCACCATGAATGAGCCTGTGCCTACAGAGGTGACAAGATAGATGGCCTCAATAAAGCAGCTCTCAGCTCACTTAGGTTCTCCTCTTCCCCTCAATCAGGTTAGGTCATCCCCAACCTTAGCTTGATGGATTGACGAGTCTATTGGGTCGGACTTCAAAGTAAATTCCCTCTAGAGGCTCTTCAAAAATGACGGCTGGAGTCATTAAAGAGATTTCAAAGAAAAAGAGCACGCAAAGTTTTTAACATTTTGGTTCTTTATTGTTATATTCTGTCCAGAAGTGATATAATTTGTTGTACAGTATTTGTAATAAAGTTACAATGTATGATATAGTCTTAAGAGCCAGTGACATATTAATTCAACGGACGACATAATGCTATTGATGATCCCAATTGATAGTCCTTGTCAGGTGGGTACAAATCACCGAGTATTGCAGTCAAAAGCAGCTATATTTCTCTTGAAATTTGGTTTTGAAATGGCTAAATTTGAATGTTCCATTCAACGGCAATACCGTTTAACATGTTCCCGTGAAATACCCACGATAGCCAGCTAAATGTTTCGACAAAATATGACTATTTTGACAGGTTCAGTGGGCTGGAGTGGGTATTTCAGGAGATTTGATTAATATTTTATGTACCAAGTCTAATACTAAATTCAACCAGCTTTCAGATGGATAAAGAAATTTTGGATCGGACAAATAGTTTCGGAGTCATTGAAAAATATGTTCCCAAAAAACTTGGATTTCACAAAATTACACGTTTTTTAGAGTGCTGACATGTGCAATTTACGGGACTTGATCAAAATTTCATATATGTATATCGTCTTAGTAAAGAAAGAGTAAAGAAATTTTGGATCGGAAAAACAGTTTTGGAGCATAGCTAAAGAAGTACCGGCAAATGTGTTTTTACCTTCGAGAAGTGCTTGAAGAAGGGTTTAGGCACGCCTGTGTTGAAAAAGCACCCGATTACGACAGTTTCCGCTTAGGCTTGTAACCTACTAGGTGTAATTTCTTCATTTCTTCGTCTTAGTATGCCTAGGTTGGCGATCCAAATGGCTATTTGTGTTTTGGAGGCGGTCGCACGGAATATGTCTAAGGATATGCAGTCATACCATCGGCGAAAATCCTTCAGCCAATAGTTCTGCCGTCTTCCTATTGATCTTTTGCCAGGAATTTTCCCCTCAATAATCATTCTTAAACTTTTATACTTCTCTTGTATTATAAAGTACTCAAAATACTCAGTTTTGCTTTTTTTAACAAGTACACTACGGGCCTCGGTAGACTATTTTTCTAAATATGTTTTTTCTGATTCACTTGCTCTGGGTTAGAAGCGAACAGTGATTTGTACGTTCACGTCATCCGCAGTTAACGAGTTTGTGGTGTACAGTAATTTCTTTTGCTTGCACATTCTATTCAGGACCAGGTTTTTTTATTTTTCGGGTCCAGGATATTTTTAGCATCCTCCTGTACACGTATATTTCAAAGGCCTCAATACGTTTCTCAGAATCTGAACTGAGACTTCAACTCTCACAGCCATATAAAAGAACATAAAATAGATAGCATCTTATCATACGCATTTTTAATTCTATACTGAGATCGGATCTTGTAAAGTACATTTTCATTAACCGCATTTCTATCAATTGTCAAGGTATAATTTAGCTGATTTATAAATTTCAGCTATTTATGTTCCGTTGAATAGAACATCAAATGTTGGCCAATTTTTCAAAGTTTAATAAAAATTGTTAATGTTTATTAAGCAAAAGTATTGTTTTGCTATAAATACTATTGTCTATAGTATCAAAAGTTCCTTATTATATAAGTGTTAATGTAATGCCGGGAATACCACACTCCTTCCCTCCTAAAATTAGGTGTGCTCCTGCACTAGAATCATTTAAAGCTCTTCTATTCTCTGCACAGAATCGTCTGTCGGCTGGAAAATTATTTATTACTACCATCTTCCGTCACGGCTTCACAGTCTCTTCATCTTCCTAGCTCTCATAATTAAAGACTTGTATTATTTTAACTAATAATTGAAGTTTTGTTTATTTATAATCTTATATTGCAGCACGCAGTTAAGAAGCATTATTTTATCAATGACATTATCACTCGTAGCAGTAATATTTTACCTGGTCAAAATTGCACTGATTAGATGTTTGAACATTACGTAAAATCATAATTAGACATCCGATTAATTTTAATGTACGAGTTGGAAATTCAGATGAACAGGGCATATTCAGAAGCTTTCAGATAATGGGATGCGTTTTCATCTGCTTACAACAAAATGCCTGATCGACATTTTTGTTTGGCAATAATTTTAATGATTTCAACTGGTTGGATTTAAATTTCTAAGGATACAAGTTTATGACTGTTGCAAACCTCGTTTCTGCTACTTAACATTGTACATTTAAATTTTTACTATCATTAGCATTACAATTGGAAACTTTTCTAAAACTATACGATTGCAAACCCTGAGTTTTTAACTTCACTGGGATCCATACACAGGGTGTCTACTAGTCGGGAATTTCGGGAAATTCGGGAATATGTCGGGAATTTCGTATGGTCGGGAAAAATTCGGGAATAAGTCGGGAATTTACAGAAAATTTGCGAAAGTCGGGAAAAAGTCTTTGTTAATGCTAAAATTTTCAGAATTTTTTCAGTAGAATTTTCAGTATTTTTTGCTCAATATGTCAGTTAAGGAAGCGTCTGATAGGTGTAGTCACTCTACATATTTTTAAAGTAAACTAGATTTGCTACAATTTAAGTGGGTTCTGGGGGAAAATACTGTTCTGTCTTTTTATGTTTTATTTATCAAACAATCAAATTTATTTATTTTTGTTATTGTTAAATAATTTATTGATGAAAAAGAAAAATATAGCATAATTACGATAGGGAATTACGTCACCATCGAACATTGTTTTATATACCTACATACTAGCTTGAACAAAGATTATATATATATGTCGTATATCTCAGGTTATCGCATGGGGGAGAGGGGAAAGGGCTGAAAATCGTAAGTTCACAGTTGTTTGATCAAATAATTTGGAATCCGTTATTTATGGTACATTTTGTGTTCTTTATATTATTAAAACCAATCGTCTGATAGGTGTATCACATTTGGAAAAAAAATTGATCCTATGATTTTTTTTTTCTCAAATCAATAGTTTTAAAGCTGTAGGGGAGGAAAAGATTGAAGAGATTGGCTAACTTGCGGTGAGTCACACTACTCCGCGAAAACACGTTTTCCTGTATTGTTTTTTTTTTACTTAAACTCCGAAACTGTTTGTCCAATTAAAAATTAATTTTTTTCGTTCAAACGCTGGTTAAATTTACTATCCGATCTATATATGAAATTTTGATCAAGTTCCGTAAAACACCCATTTCTCGTAAATAGTTTCGGAGTTATAGCAAGAAATATACTGAGAAAAAAGTGTATTTCACAAGAGTATGGAACTCTCAGCGTGATGGCGTGAGTACATCATGGGACTTGATCAAAATTTCATAGATCAATATTATATGTATATATAATAATATATATACTTCTCATAGTAAATTTAACCAGCTTTCAGATGTAAAAAAAGAATTATCTGATCGGACATATATTTGTTAAGTATGCATAGATTAATTTGTTTATTTAGATCATTATTGAAACAGCATTAAAATATCGATTGGCTAGAATTTCTAGAAATCTTTTTGAAAAAGTCGGGAATTTTGATAGCTGAAATTGGTAGACACCATGATACATCACATAACATATTCAAGCTTTTTTTGATAACGTTTTAATTTAACTAAACAAATTTTGTTATAAAATTATAGCTCTATATAACACCATTTATTTGTAACCTCTTTTTAATTGCGGTCGCCACCTGTCGGTCAATTTTCAAACTACTGCGCACCACATGTTTATCCCTTTTTTAACAACAATTTAATTAAAATGTGTAAATTTTTAAACCTTCCTTGAGCTATGAAGACTATGTTGTTAAAATTTGGTACAGATTGGTTCAGTAGTTATCGCAGTTAGTGATAGTTATTCTCAAATGAGTTTTGTAATTTAATTTTCTGTTTTATTCATTTATGTCTCTTTCATTATATCTATCAACGTCTTTGTTTGAAACGAATGCAGCTAGACAATATTACCGAATAGTCATGCTTTTATATTATGATTACTTCTAGGGAACAATGTGCCCCAGATTAAAATTTAAGAATAAAATTTAATTTTCTTTTATTCAGTCCCTTTTCGGTTGGGAAGAAAAAATTAAATAAAAAAAAAAATCATAACCCGACTTTCCCTAAAATAAACATACGGATTGAAATGGACGGATTTACAACAAAAAGTCATTGTATTCCTGTGGTCGATTGTCTTTTCCAGTGACACTGATATTCCGTGATTTATCTGACAAAACAGCTATCCATACAGCCTTGTTGTCATTCTGAAAACGAGTCAACTCTCCGCACAATGGTGAAATCCATCGCCGGAAAAAAAGGATTGAAGAGTGTAGCGGAAATATCCAGAAACAAATGGGCGAGCGAGGTAGAAAAAGAACAATAGTCCTACAGGCTGGCAAACAAGGGAGCTGTTCTGTTGAGTGGAGTTTTATTGTTGGGAGAGTATCTGCTCTGTTGAAGGGCCTTAGCTGGCCATATTCAACGGAAGGCTGCTCCACTCCATAGATTTTTATGAAAGCATTTCCTAATTATGGTTCCATTACTTTTTACTCTCTCAAGGGAAACTTCTGTTTTCCATGACAATGAATGTTACCTCATCTTCTTTCTGAAATTTCAGGGGTACTTAGTGGTTTTGGTGGTTACGATGTTTTTATGAATTTCCTTGTATTTATTTAAATAAGCTTAGCGAACTCGAAGGTTCGGTGCCGACACTACCAACCGTTGACCACACACAACATCCGATAGGCTTTGACGCAATTCTCTTATATCCGTTTCAGTCTACCTCTTGGTCGTTTACCTGATGGTTAAAAGAAAAATTACCTTTTTTTGGAATTCGGTTATTACTAAACCCAACTACGTTACATTCCCATTTTAACTGTCGTCCTGCTATTACCTGATCTATATTTACCAGATATAACTCCCGAATTTCGACAGTGTGGAGCCTTCTTGTATTTTAAATCGATATTGATATTTCATAATGGTGATTTATATAATAATTTTAATATTATTAATTTTTTCTAAGAGCCATTTTTTATATTTTGCCTAACGAATTATTGTGCTTATTATTATGACGAATGTTTAATAAATCGTTCATTTACAATAGTATTTAGATGTTGAGGTTCTACCCCAGAATGTTCAGACCGTTGAACCGAAGAGCCAGATATCAATTGGTTTAGGTTGGACGGTTTCTGCTGACAAACGGCGCTTCCAGTCGAATGAACCAGAGCTGGTTAATGCTGTCCCGTTCCAATGTAATAGGCATTCTGTTCGATGGTGGCAGTTTATCGCCTGATTTTCTCTCTGTCCCCAACCGTTGTTGCCTTTCCCAATTATCCTTGTCTCGTTGTCCCCAATTGATTCCTATTAGTTTGTTCTCAGTTAATTCCTTCTAGTGTAGTTTAGAAAAAGGTCTTACCTTCTGTAGTTTGAGTCCATTGTGTTTATATATTTGAAATACAACAGGTTCTACCTTAATGATTTCGGTTTCAATACATCCCGATTTTGGTATTTTACTTCCTTTGTTGGTTACTCTAATATCGGGCTAAATGGCTTAAATGGTAAATTCTGTAATCATTCTATAATAGTATACGATGCATCAAATGCAGCGTATTTTAAATTAAATAATTTCGTCAAATAAAAAAAAAAAAACTTAATTTTTCACTGACTGGGATAATATATGGTTAATATCATGGGTATGTTCGACTTTAATCTACTAAATTTATATAATCTACTTCTGATAAGTAAACTTTCGTTCCAAGCAACACTAACAGAGCTAGAACCTTTCATGAAAACCTCAACACTCAAAATATGAAGGTTAAATAAACGTTACATTTTCTCATCCAAACCAATATAGCTCCTAAACATTAGATCCTAGATACAAATGTTTTATAACAAAACATATTTTCCATTAAATTTCTGATGGGAAACTGTCGTCAATTGTTCAATCCAAGCTACACAAACAGAGCTGTAGAGAATCAAAAAAGCCCCTACACTAAAAAAATGTAGGCAAAACTTCTTCATTCAAACTAATATAGATCCTGAACGGTAGGTTCTAACGAAAAATGTTATATAACATAATGTATTCTCCACTAAATTTCTGTTAAGACAGATATTGTTAAATTTTCAATCGGAGCAACACTAATAGAGCTTGTTACATTTTTGAGGGTAAAAAAAACGTTGCATGTTTGATGGTAAAACGTTGCGACTTGATTTTTTCATTTTATTAAATTGTTATAAAGGTTTCGAGCCTTAATGTGTACTATTTTATTCAAGATCCTGAGAAATATCAGTGCATCCTCCCATCAACAGTGCTAAGCGAAAGGAATTAGTTGAACGTATAAACTTTCTTAAGTAATAACAGAAATCCAGAACATTTGGAATACTTATCTTATTTAATAACCGTTAGTTACTAATTTTTTATGCTTATATTGTTATACATTACTTGAACTACAATTAGCTTATGTATTGTATGTTGTGGATTATAAATGTGATTTGCTGCTTACTAATTTATTTCTTGGATTTACAATTTATTTTAATAGGATTTGTCCTGCGTGTTTTTTTTTTTTTTTGTTTGTTTTTTGGACCGAGCTATCTGTACCGAGAATCGAAAATTTTTTGTACTGACACGTGCTTTTCAATATATTTCCTGACGAAATCCGATTGCCTGGCGGGCTTGTTAGCGAGGTTAGGACATGACGGGGTTGAGGAAGTACGGCGAACCTTGATAAATGAGATTTTTAATATGAATTACCCGTCCAAGTTATTCTTAATATTACTTAATTTAAATTGTCAATAATGTTTATTATTTTTATTATTACTGTTTTTATATTGGAGGAATTATTGATCAATCAATATTAGAATTAATTAATCTCTTCTTATTTTATTTGTTATACTTATGTACATTATATGTATAAGTAAAAACAAATACATTATTGTTTTTATATCAATAATACTAATTATAAACATGCCATGCTAATGAGTGTAATATTGCGACTTAAATGTTATCCGTGCCCCTTAAAAACTTCCGAGTCAAATCAGCTCCTCCCCTCCCCTTCCCTTTTGAGTTGACGGTTGTGTAGTTAAAAGTTTCTTGGGTTATTTCCTTCTCATAATTTTTGTAATAGCTCACGGTCTGGATCTTGTTATAAAGTTTTTCGAAAAGGGAGGGGGAGATCTCTATGTAGTGAAGCTCTTCCATTGGCGACCGGCTCTGAAAGCTTTTGAAACTGTTTATCTTTAAGGGAAAGGACCTTAAAAGTGCAAATCCTTTTGTTATACTAAGGAAGTTACGCCTCTTACACAAATATCTTAGTGGACAGCTTAGTGTTGTAAATTTATTTATAATTTTATATTTGGATATAAATTACTAGATCAAATAAGTTCAGTGTTTAACTTGTTAGTTTTTTTCTCGTAATTATGTTTTTAAAATTAACAAAAAAAATACGTTATAACGAAAATAGATTAACTGGTTCTGGTGGATGATATGGCCGCTGATAATTTTTTTTATCTGTAGTTCGATTTAAAATAAGTAGACTGGAATGCCAGAGTAAGGAAAACAAAAGTTATTTCCTTCCTATTGGTTTCTATCCTGAAACATAATGCTTAGTTTATTAAAATTGTTTTCAAATTCATATTATCTATTCTTAGTTACCTATTAAACGTTCTAAAAATATATTAAACTTTTAAATCGATTTTGCTATAAGGACACTGTAGATCTGCCGGGATCTGATGATTTTTTGAGGCCGAATGACATCCTTGGCCACTCTCCTTCCACAATTAGACTTAGTTCGTCCTTAAGGATGCTGTTTTAAGATGGCGGAATTTAGCGGTTTTTAAGTTAAATCGGGGGGGGGGGGGGGGGGGATTGACAATCATTTTACGAAATTTAATAGCAGTGATATCGAATCTGACTAGGTCAAAATACTTGGTTCGAAAATAAATTTATTTTTTTTTTAATGAGCAATAAAAAAAAAAAGAAAGAAAAAAAAAGGAGAGCGTCCTTTTAAAAAACGAAAAGAATTAATCAATTTTCTAAAAGGCGAAAATTAATTTGTTCGGAAGGAGTGGCAGAGGATATCCATCTGCCGTCGAAAATCTTAAGATCCTGGCAGATCTGATAATAGTATCCATTAGTGTCCTGTTAAAAGGATTAACGGGAAGAGAGCGTCTTTTTAAAAAACGGAAAGAATTAATCAATTTTCTAAAGGACAACAATGACCGAATATCCTTCGGCCGTCAGAAGATCTGAAACTAGTATCCTTCAGCGGCTTTAGGTTACACCTCTGGTCCTTACTAGTTTAGGCTACACCTACATTAGATCCATGTCCCGTCCGCCCCAGATATTCGAAGAACTCCTTATTCGCAGTCCAACAGAGGAAATGGAAACAACCACGAGCTTTATATAAGGAGAGTCTACATTGGGCCCGATAATCTCTAGTCAGCGACCGTCTCTTAATCCTCAGTCAGTTAGCGACCGTCTCTCATTTCAGAACCAAACCTGTTTGGTTTTATTCCAGTTTTCGGCCGTCAGAACGTTTAAATGGCAATAGACAATGGTACATTAATTGATCTAGTGAGAAATTAGCCTTCTCTGGGGAATATTAGGTGTTATCAAGAAAAGTATTATGGATATTATCACCGGATAAAGGGGCCATAAGTAAAAGTTTATATATATATATATATATATATATATATATATATATATATATATATATATATATATATATGTGTTAATATTTATTTGATATTGTAACATAAAAGAAGTGATTATAATTATTCTTTTTTACATAATGAATATTAACATTTATTTACTAGTGCCGTGTAACTACAAAAAAAAAAAAAAAAAAAAAAAAAAAAAAAGCATTAGCAGTAGTCTATACTATTATATAAAAGGATAAGCCATTTTTGTTTGAGATCACTAACCACTAAAATTACCAGTTATACTAAATTTTAACCTACATTGTTATAAGAAGATTTAGCAATAGTTAAATTTAAAATAATAAAAATTTAATTTAATATAACTTTTATGGATAGATAATTTATAGATATTAAAAACTAACCAGATGAAATCATTAAAGTTAAAAATTGGATTTCGAGTTACGATTTTACGCAATCTTCAAACACCTAATGAATACAATTTTAACCAGGTTAAAATTACTACTATGCGTGAAAATATCTTTGAAAAATAATGGCAAATTGCTTACTTCAATACAAGATTTTTTTCGATAAACAAAAATCCTTCAATTAGTTAAATTTATAAGTTTAAATAAGTTAAAATCATCAATTAGTTAAAATTATATATTAGTTAAATTATGCGAAGTAGCGACGGGGAATGTTAGTTATTAACGTTAGTGCCATATTCCTTAATATTATCATGGAACAGCTATTATATATATGTTCAATTAATTTTATATTGTAACATAAAAGAAATGTTAATTTTTGTTGATTATAATAATTTTTTTTTTAAAGGTAATGCATATTTATTTCGTGATGGCGTGTATCAAAACAAAAAAGAAACTTATAAATAAAGTAATAAGTAACAATTAACATAATAATTACTATCAACATTAGCAGTAATTATTAATTTTAATGCTATATGTGTTCGTATTGTCATGGAACAGCTTTGACACGATTGAAATGATTTAAAATTGTCCCTGGACGGCCGTCTTCTCCCGAACCAATCTAGGCACTTGTTTTCGACCATCCGCCGGTCTTCAAATCAAGAGTTCTCGGGATAACTACGACGGTCGGGACATGGATCCAATGTAGGTGTCGCCTTACTTGGAATTTATAACGATGTTTATTTCCAACAAACACACACACAAAAAAAGGATCAAATATTTTAGTGTAATTTAAAAATCAGATTGTATACTGCCAAAGTAAACTTACACCTGACTTAAATATTCCAACCTCCAGTAGAGAAAAAGGTTCGATCCGACACTACCTTGCTGTCCAAATTCAACGCTCTATCTATGTCCACCCTGCCCCTACTAAACCCTAAACCTCTAATCCACAAGGTTATCGTTTTCAGAATCCTTCAATCACATTTCGTTCTGTCCTTCGGATTCGCTAGTTTAACACAGTTCAAGTTTTTTGGATTGCGTTCATAATTACACCCAACAACTTTATTGGGTATAATATCTACTGCGCTACTTATTACGTATAATATATTTATCTGGAGTTGGTGTCATAATTGTGTCTTGTTAACATCTAAATTTACGTACGATCTTCTCCTGAAATCTTAAATAATGAAGGATATAAATATGCAATTCTAACAGAGCTTTACTAATATGTTTACCCGATATTTACTTGGTTTTAGTAAGGACGTAAAATTATTAAAATTTTAATAAACCCATTAATTTATTGCAATTTTCATCTGTACAGATAAATAATAATAAAGATCCAGCTCATTGAAAAGGCAATTTTTGCCTCCTTGGAACTGATGATGAATTTTTAACATTCGAAACTAGTTTTCAAATAGAAAAAAAAAACAATAGAAGGTGCAAATAATTCATTAGTTTTAAGCCAAAATTATGCTCTTTTCGGTTGGGCATTTTAAAAGTTTTTACTAAATCTCGTAATATGGCTTTTAAAAATGCCATTTGTTCCAAAATAGATACTTTTAGACCGTATTAGGAAGCACTCAACTCAACAACTCAACCAATTTTTCATAACGCAGGCATTGAAAATTCTGATTTTGAAAGTTAATAGATAACTCACATTGAAGGTATTTTTACTTATTCACTTCTTCATGACAGCCACCGATAATTCTGCGTGAGGCAAGCAAAATGTAATAGTGCTATTAGTTGAAATACATGCCTTATTTGCAAGAAAATCAAAAAAATTATCAAACAGAATAAAATCCTAATACTAATCAGGTAACTAAATTAATGTATTTAATAATAATAATGAGAAAATAAAAACATACATATATTTTTTTGCACAAGCGAAAGATTTCAGTTTTCTCCATCACTGTATGAGGTATTAAGCAGGGCTCCAAGCGTTTCACTCGCGCTGCCTCCTTGGTTCTTTAGCCAGTGGAGGTAAAGTGTAAAAGTAGAGCTTTAAGCTGTAAACATTCCAAACATTAAATTGTCAGGACTCCATTTTCTTATTTTACAATTCAACTGTTTTTATCATAGCGATCGGTGGAAATGGATAAGGACTGTGCCAGAGGATTTAAAATTATTAAAATATTATCTTAGAACATCATTAAAATAATATAAATATCTCAAAACTATTTTGATGTAATTGTTATTCTAACCATTTTATTATTGACATAATTTATACTTGAACCACTTATAATATTTCTGTACCATTCTTAACAAACTTCTGGCTAAAACAATATAAAATAAGTTGACGAAGTACATAAAAGAGATTACAGAACTGTTGCCATGGCAACAGTAATACACCACCGGACCAAGTAATTCTCTCAAGTGGGTTTCAGCTACACCTCCGTATACCATTGTTTATGGCGACCCCTGGGAACAGTCTGCTTCCATTACTTCTGGTTAGCTAATAGAAGATTCATTAGTTTCCATTGTCAATTAAGATTTAGTAGCTCTTTTTTTATTTTTAATTAGTGATATTAATGAAAATAAACGATAGTACAAAATAAAACAAGCAAATATTAGCGGAAAAGTCTTATATTGGCAAATAATGTGTATAAACCCACGGGTGACTTAATCTTAACTAATGTCGATCATCTTTAATAGTTTTGTTTGTTATTCAATATCTGAGGAACGTTTATGTTTTCGCTTGGCCATTTGCCGAGGAGTTCTAAACACATTCTTTCCTTTTTTTTTTTTGTTCTTTTTTCCTTTTTCTTGCGTGGTATCGCAAAAATCTTATCTAAGTCGATTTATTTGCTTTGGAGTTATATTAATGATAAAGTTGTTTATACCGTATCAGTATAATTTGTATTACCATTCTATTATAAAAACTGATAAGATGTTTTGCATTCAGCTTCCCCTCGGTTTCCTGAAAACCGAGCTGAATCTTAAAAAGATTCATGATTATGTTTGAACAAGCAGAATGCGACCGAAAAATTAAATAGCTTTGTTATAACTAGATATTACATTCTTTGTTGTCAAATTATTTATTTTTAATGTTCTTAAATATTATAGTTAGCTCATTCTAATGGCAATATGATAATAAGGCAACCATTTGTTATATGCTCTCATAATATACAAATAAATAAAATACTGAGAAAAAGTAAGAATTGAAATTTAATTTGTGAACAACATAATCTTCAAACAATGTGGAATCCGAACCGAGCCTTATGAAAGGAGAAAAATATTTCTGGAAACCACAACTCAACTCTCTTAAACTAGTCACTGAAATCGACAATTTATTTATAAAATTACATAAAGTAATTGAGGAATAAAAGGTTAATTTTTATTTCGCTACCATCTTTATCTCTGACCGTTTTCTTATTGATTAAATTCCAGGGCTGCCTATTGTGAATTTTATAAACACTTAAATCCCTTGAAAAAAAGAATTATTAAAAAATTTCATTGATGTCATTCATTGATTTTTATTTTTATTTTATTATTGTTATTAGTTTTTGATTAAAAATAATTTTATTAATATAATGTTATCTCCAAACAGTAGGAATAATAAGGAGGAAAAAATACGATAAAAAACGAAATGCTAACAATTAAAAAAAATAAATCTATTAAAATATCTTATATGCATATATCTTACATCATATCATATAACAAATATAGATAAAATTAAAATTACAAAAATGTACGTTTAATTACAAATATTAAAACAGGAGACATAGTAACTAAATTTGGTAAGGAGTACGTGTTTCGTTCTTTTGTGTGAGTATGATTTAGTGATGTTTTATTGTAATCGCCGATTTCCCGGATAAGTGAATTATTTGAAATTGTTGTTTTTCCAAATTATTTTTTGGATATAACATATGAGATAACTATATAATAGATTAACTATTCTGATAATAGATTAGAAATAACAGTTCATGCCTACAGTCCAGAAATATTAGTTTTACAAAACGTTTATTGGTTGGGAGTGTTCGGTATCCATACTTCTGAAAAATTCGAAAATGTAAATTACCAAGTCTGTATTTTTTATCATTGGGAACGGATTTTTACTTAAAAATTTCTGATACCTCCATGAGGCAGATTACCTGAAGTAATAATATTTAGGAGAAGCTAACTAATTCCGATGAAATCTCAGTTTTGATTATTTTGGATATTATCCCCCTTATAGAATCTGCATATTGTCATGACAGTATGTTGCTGTTCATTTAGTTTAGTTTATCAGCCCTGAAGACGGGCATCAGCGCTATGGCCGAACCGTTGGCATAATAAAAAGGTGCTGTTAATATTAACAGTCTTTAGTTTTAATCTCTTTGACTGACCCCTTTAATAAATCTACAAGCCTTGTTAATGATCACTATGGAAGGAAGCTTAGTAGGTAAGTCAGAAAATTTTAGAAGGAAGTTTTCGAGGTCGGGAGACCCTCCTGGGGCACATCCAGCCTCTAAAAGAAAATTGGTACCCTTTATTAGGAAAAAAAACCCTGGAGATTGAGCATAACTTCTGGCCAAATCTCCTCCTTTCACAACCGTTGGCTCAGAAACAATACAGCCTACTTAAGTACTGAACTTAAGACCCTTCATGGCTTGTTAGTGGTACAGCTTTTTTTTTATTAATGATCACTTGTCATTTACGTTTCGCTATTAAATGCCATTAGTCCTTTAATTAAATTTTTTACATTAATCATATTAATTATATTATTTTTTAATGTTAATTATGTAGTATATGTTTTTAAATACACTTTTTCAGCATTACTCCTCAAAACCTTAATTTATTATCCACTCAACAAAGTTACTCTAGGTCATAAGAGTTTTAATTCATGACCTAATGTGTTAACGCTGTGAAGGAAAATAGTATGCAGATGGGTTAGTATCCCGAAACATCTAACTTTGTTGAGTGGATAATAAATGAAGGTTTTGAGGAGTTATGCTGAAAAAGTGTATTGACAACTAAATTTTATACTCCTTTACTAAAGAATTAAAAGTAGATGATCATATCGTTTATAATTTTCATTAAAAACATTATTTTATTTTCGCTGCCCAAAAAGTGATTAAATTTGATTATAAGGCTTATTAAAGTTGTTTTAATTAATGTTTTGATGTGATGCATTTTCCTTAATTACCTACATCTATTTTTAATTTGGTGGCTTATTTCCTTTAGCTTTAACATTATACAATTTTACTTCTGATAAAAACATTTTAATTTTTAATTTTATTTTAAATCTATTTATTATAAATTACTTTTTTAAGACTTCAAATGTATAAAAAAATAATCAATATAACTGTTAGCATTATAGTGTTTCCAATTACCATTTAAAGAACTGAGAGGCGGCCATTGGAGATGGTGGTAATGGAGCTAGTTAGATATTCTGGGGCGCTCCCCCCCCCCCCCCCCCCTCGCTAACAGCGAAGCCCAGCCAAAGCCAATTTTTAACTTATAGCCTATAAATGGGAGCTATCTGGCCAACTTGATCACTAAGTTATCTTTTATTGCTTCAATGCTATGAGTTATATTTCCCATAAATCGGGTTGCTTCCTCTACATACTTAATTAGGGGCTTATCTTGTAAGTCTTCCTTAAAGTACTTAGCAGTTAGTTCTCTTAATGCTTAGCTTGCTTAACACTCCGAGGATTACACTTATGATTAATGAGTTTTGTTTGTGGATTTCTTTTATATAACTTAAATGTTGTCGTCCAATGATATTGCTTACCACCTTTTGATATTTTCAATTTCATTTTTTTTTTTTATATTTTACATTACAAGTATACCCTATCGAAATCTCAGCACATGCTCCTACCCATATACTTCGATACTAATCGATTACGATTCCTATCTTTCATTGATATTATTGAATCATTCACGTTTAGGTTATAGATTTAGTATTAGTAGATGCATTATATACATTGCACTTATTATTGCTTTATGTAGTCAGCTGTAGATATATGCTTTTGCTAGCTGCACTAATTCAAGAAAGTTTCTAGCCAATGGAAAACATGGAAAATAAAATGAGAACTCAGCTGTCAGTGATTTTCATAATTTAAAATGTAGTAGTCAGACTAAAGCGACAAGAAACTGCCCGTCGATACAGACTACTTCAACATTTATTAGACAAACGTTCAAAGCTCCCATTTAATTACAAAAAACTCATTTACATGACTGTGATTAGACCTATTTGGACGTACGGAGTTGAATTTTTGGGGGGGAGCCGCCCCAGAATATCTAACTAGATCCATTACCACCATCTCCAATGGCCGCCTCTCAGTTCTTTAAAAGATAATTGGCAACACCATTCCTAATGCTAACAGTTATATTGATTATTCCTTTATACATTTGAAGTCTTAAAAGAGGTAATAAATAACCATCCAATTCATCTCGTATCCAATCCTTACAATCCAAAATCCTTCGAAAAATCCTCAATGCTCTTTACTTTGTGACCAATAAACTTATCCATAAAGATCTTAATGTTCCATATGTTTCTGATTTAGCCCAAACCAGATACCTATCCTTCCATAGTAACGTCCATAACCACTCCAATCCACTAGTCTCCCAACTCGCTTCCTCCTGATAATCCTCCGAGGCGTCTGAAAAGAAGATGGCCTAGGGACCTGTTAGTGTAGATTTTATTGAAGTGCTACTAGTGAATAGTTCTTCACAAGTTATTTACATGCCATTGGATTCGCTGTCAACACATTTACTTGTTGTATAATATTTTGTACAGTTGTATATATCAATAAATGAAAAAGAAAAAAAAAAGGATGTAGTAGTCAGTCAGAATATCGTAATAATAATAATAATAATTAACTAATCAATGACTGCTTTTTTGGTTTACCTTTAGCGTTGAAATTCGGATAGGAAATAATAATATCCGAAAATAATTTGACTACTTAAATTTATATCTAGCATCTTCTGATTTTATTTATTATTTATTTTTTAATACTAAAATTTCTGAAAATTTTTTTTCTCCAATGGAATCTTAGTTAAGTTTATTTTTATTTAGGCTCCGTAGCTCGGTGAGTAAGGCACTAGACTGCCCAGGTTCGAGTCCGGCTAAAAGCAGAAAATTTATATTTTATTGTATCAGCCGTGAATCAACACCGAGGTCGGGATATTCTGCTGGGGAATACCCAGCTTTTATAAATTAGATACCGTTAATGGGGTGAAAAACCTGTCGGTTTCGCGTGATTTCGGCGAAATGTCTTCTTACAACGCTTGGCCGTTGATTGTTTCCGTCGTTTCTGTTCTATTTGGAGTACATAGGGTATGATTTTCTGTGATAAAATGTAAAACTAATGTTTTAAGTGGATATACATATTAGGTATAACTGATTCGAGCTGCATAATCAAGATATGGAATCTACAACATTTTAGATCAAGTTATTTTTTACATAATTATTGAGCAGTTAAAAACAATTTTTGAAATTGTTTTTTTTTAATGAATTTAATCTTCCGGTGTCATTCATAATCCAGAATTCTTATACTTTCACCACCCACTCTTAGTATTCACACCACATTCCTCAAATAAGATCGATAAGACTCCAAAACCAATCATTGATTTTGTCTACGTAAATATTTACTAGGCGGACACTTTATTTAACTCCGCCTCTGACGCAATATCACAGTTCAATATTTACCGAGCCTGATCTATACGTACTATTGAATCCATTCATGTCCTCAAGCATAATGGATACCTATTTCAGTTACAATAACAATAGCATATTTCCCATCATTTGGGAATGATTTTGTCTTTTAATATTCAATAAAGGTAATGAGTTCCAGAAAATGGAGGCTTTAGAAAAATAAGACGTTTTCAGACTTTGAAAAGGCGTATTGTAAAACGTAAATAATTGGAAGTTCTCTTTTTGTTAAAATTGGTTGGATATTTTCATATCTGGTTAAAGTTACTGAACATTTTGTTGTTATTGGTTTACTAGCTATATATTATAATATGTATAATCTATAAATTTATTTATTATATATACTATTATATAAAAGGACAAGCCATTTTTCGTTTGTGATCAATAACGGCGAAAACTACTTAACCAATCTTCACCATCTTTATAGTTCAAGGATGGTTTAGCAATAATAAAATCTACTGATTTTCCATAAGTTCGTTATTAAAAAAAAACGGTAATGTATGGATAGTGAGGTTTAAAAATTGACCGATAGGTGGCGAGCGCTATTCTACATGAGAGGTTACCATACAGGGTGAGTACCTCTTAGTGGAATAAAACAAAAGTGGGTGAAGCTGGAACAAATATGTAGTTAAATGCCGCAGACCTCACCTTTCTATTCCAATCCGTTGCAGATATACGATAATTCAAAGACTTTTTTGAGGAAACCTCGTTTTTTTACCATGAAAGCTGTAATATCTCCATTTGTTTGAATTTTACAAACTTGGTATCTAAAGGACAGCTTGATCCTTCCCCTTATTTAGAGAATTTACAATATTTTATAATATTTCAGCGCTCACCGTTTTTCGAAAAAACTATCCACAAAACCTTGCAAATTTAATCAGCTTTCGAATGGTATGTTGAAAGTAATTCTGTTCCGTTATCATGAAGAAATTTACTTTTAAAACTAATAAAACATAGTGTTCTGATTTGGCATACAAATCAGTTACTTGTGTAAATAAAACATTATGACTATCCTTTAATAGAAATGTGCATTTTAAACATAATGAACTCTTCATTGGAATAAGAAGCCAAAAAAAAAAATAAAAAATAAATATTGTTAAACAGAAAATAAAGGAAACCTGCCAATAAAGCGACACCAGACCAGTGGATCTTATGTTATTACATTTATTTTATTTTTTTTACATTTAGAGGTACTTACCCTGTATAGAAGTGTATAATGTTATATTTAGCTTAAAAATTGATAATAAAATCCACTTACCTTGTAGTAAATTAAAACGATTTAAATATGTGGGGCGACATGGATCCCCGCAATGTTTGAAAATCGACCAGTATGTAGTTAGCACCATTCTCCAATACGTTTTACAATGGTAAAACTACTGAACCCGTCTGTACCAAATTTTTTAGTAGTTCATTATGTTAAAGGTTTAGCAATAATACAATTTACTACAATAATAATTTAAATGTATAATGTGGAGTGGTAAAATCTAGGTTTGCCGCACTGTCATATACTTTTATAGTTAACATTTTAAATTTAACCAAATAAAATTTAAAAAAAAAAAAAATTCGTTAAATTATGAATTTCGTTAAATAACAGAATAAAATATAAAATTGGATGTCTAATTGTACATTTTCGTAATCTTTAACCACCTAATCACTTCAATTTAACCAGATTAAAAACTATTGCTTTGCATGAAAATGTCATTAAAGAAATGTTCAATTGAATACATCAATTTCAGATTTAGACATGGGGCCCACACGTCAAGACAAAAAAACAGACGTTACAGTTAAGACTGTGACTTCTATACTCAGTACTTCACAGACGCTCAAAACTACCTTTAAAACAAAAACTTAACATTTACAGTTACTTGATTAAACCCATCTGGATGTATGCATCGCAAATTTATGGACCGGCCAAAAGAACACATATTCAGAAAATACAGACATTTCAATCTAAATTCCTAAGACTGATAACAGACTCCCCTCCTTATGTGTCAAACGATATACTACATACAGACTTACGTATTCCGACAGTTAAGAGCCATATTCATAAACTTTATCGACAATTTCATGAGAAACTACGTGGACACACTAACAAACAGATACATAATATGGCAACAGTACAGATACCAGACATAACTCGACGGAGGCTGAAAAGGAAGTGGATGAGGGATCTCCTAGTCTAATCGCTAATAATTTAGTTTCACGCCTGGAGATTGTACCACTGGGTGCTGACTCCCTCATGCCTGATCATGTCTGTTGTATCAATGTAAATTTCACATTCACTGGTTGTCCATTGTGTACAGTTGTGAATAAAGTTATTATGTTATAAAAAAAAAAAATTTCAGATTTTCATCGATAAACAAATAACACTTCAATTATTACTTATGTTTTTTACTTATGAGAGCGGACAAAAACGCAATGGAGGTGCTAGTAATTAAAAAAAAAAATTTAATTTATAAAATCATATTATTTTAAAATTTAGTATAATTGTTAATATTATCTTACGTATAATTTAACAAATATAACATAATTAATCATTGAAGTTTAATAGTTAAGAAGGAAATAGTAACATTGAATTATATTTTTTTGTTTAATTTATCTATTTCAGTGTATTATTTTATAATGAAAACATTTAAAAGATATTTTGGTAGTAGTAAAGTTTAAATCTTCCTTTCTGGGACCACCTCTAAAATTATGTCTTCTTTTGAACCCCCTTGATAGTGCTGTCTCTGAGCCATATATTCGGTTTATGCCAGCTATAGCTTGGTGGAGTTTATGTACAAAATACTCTAAATTCCTCTCCGGCTCTTGCTGCTTCTGCTGCTGTATAAACCTTAATACTTAGACCTCCTATTACGGTTTATACAGTAGACCTGGTTTTGTGTGGATCCGTAGATATTTATGATAAAATATGCCCCTAATGACACCATGGTCTAACAGTTATCTGTATTTTGTTTATCTTATTTTATTATTTATCTTATTTTATTATTTCTTCTTATTATAATTCAATGAAATAGGATTTATTCTAAAGCGTAGGTGTTTTGTGCGCTTTTCTTCTGTTTGATTTTTTTATTTTCTCAGTTAGAAAGATTTTTTAGATTTATTTATTTTTTTCTGTTAACCTTCTCATATACTTAACTGATGCAGGATCCATGTAGCAAAGTACTGATATTTTTATAATGTTGTATGGTTTAGAACTGATACCATCATACGTTCCTTAAGTGATTATTGCATTTTATACTAAGCAGGTATAAAATGAAATAAACACTTAAAAGTACTGTAAATCTACACTTGTTTATTGTGCTTTAAACCTGAAGTTTTTATTAACCATTAAACTCAAGCTCGGCGAAATCTTTCTCTGCTATAATTTATTAAGGTACCTTTTCTGTTTAATGCAGCTTTTAAATGAAATAATTTTATGCGTTGATTAAGCCTTCATGTATCTTATTATACTTACCGTTTGCCTAAACAGTGCCCAAGTGACTGTGTCTTTCAAAATTTCTTTTCTTCCTTAGATGTTCTTCCTATTGTTAGCAATGAAGGTATCCAATTTCCTCTATCCATTTTCGATACCATTGTTGTTCCTTTCTCCTACGCGTATATGCTTTTTCTTTTCTTCTAAGGTAGGCCATTTCTGTGTCCATTGCTTCCTTTCATTGTATAATAAGATTTGTATCATTATTAATTATTTTAAAAAAAGTTAAGTTTAGGACAAAGATGTGCAGCTTCAAGAATACTTTGCTTCAATTTTCCAACCATATAATTTTACATAAATGCCTGATGATTGCTTTCCTCTTTTGAAAAAAAATCAATCATCTAATTCTTTGTCAACTCCTTGACTAAAATTAAACCCTTATATACTATTTGCTAGATAATGATGTTCTATTTAGGACCTCCAAAATCTTTTCATTATCTTAAAGTTTGTATTATTTGTTTTGTTTTAATTTTAATTTTTACTTTGAAACTTGATATAAAAGAATTATATTATTTTTTATTTATATTTTTTTAACGTTTTAAATAATATTTCATACATAAGTACGTTTAGGGCAAATAAACTAACAAAACAAATAATATTTCCTAGCCTACCGATGGGCCTGATTCCATTCACAAGGAGCTAGGTTACTGACAAAACTTTTATTTGCTCCACCCTCCCCTCACAGCGTGTCCTACTTTAAAAGTCTCCACAAGAAGTTTCCTGCTGGTTTCGGCTTTAAATTGTTGAAATTTATTCGAGAAGCGTCCATTAGGTTTTAGCTAATTTTGAAGAAGTTTACCTGAGACTTGAATCTCGCCCTGTCGGTATTATCCAACCTTAAAATTATGTATAAGCCATTGATTTATCCATTTTTTCAATAATATAGTTATCTAATTTTGTATTTATATGTTTGATAAGTAGAGGCGAAAGTGTGGTAAGCAGTTTGATTCAACATCCTGATTTGTTCCATTTTTTATTGTATGTACTCTTTTATCAAGGGTTGAGTGATTCCATAAAAATCTACATGATCAATTTACAGTTCCTCTTTTGATAAAACACATGGTATAATTGCCAGTTCAGCATTCCTTATGTAATTATATTATACTAGCATCCCTGTCGCGGCTTCGCCCGCTCTCCATAAGTAAAGCTAATTTCAACTAAAAATTAATGTTTTATTTGTTTATCGATAAGATTCTTGTATTTTAGCATGTGGTTCAGCATTATTTCTTCAATGATTTTTTCACGCATAGCAGTAATTATTAATCTAGTTATAATCGCACTGATTTGGCAGTTGGAGATTGCGTAAAAGCTCCATTAGACATAAAATTTTTAATTTTAATGTATGAATTGGTAATCAAGTTGGATAAAGACTAAGAAACTTTTGCGGAAAATAAACTGCATTATCAGTGCTTACGACAGAAGGCCCGTGGATCATATTTTTACACACAATATAAAAAAGTAAAGGATCGACATTTTGATTTAGTGATAATTTGTATTCGGCAGAAATAACTTTATTGATTTCATCTGGTTGGATGTTGATTTCGAACTATAAAAGTATATGACAGTGTGGCAAACCTCAGTCCTGCCTCTCAACATTGTACATTTAAATTTTAGTTATTGAAAATTTTACCATTGCAAAATCTTCCTAGAATTATAAAAATTATTTATTTAGATGTCGGTACAGATAGGTTCAGTTTACCATTGTTAACTCTATTGTGGGATGGTGCTATACACAATCGTTCGATTTTCAAGCTTCACTGGGATCCACATATCGCACACCATATTTAAATCTTTTTTAATAATTTTCTTTATAGTTTAATAAGTAAATTTTATCATCGATTTCAAGCTCTTTCGTAACCTCTCGCGTAGAACCTCTCCACCTATCGGTCAATTTTCAAACTTCACTGTTGTCCACATATTTTCTTTTTTTAATAAAAAATAAATGAAAAATCAGTAGATTTTAATAATGCTAAACCTTCTTGGAACTATGAAGATGATGTAGTTAATATTTAGCACAGATTGGTTCAGTAGTATTCGTGGTTAGTGATCACAAACGTAAAATGGCTTGTCCTTTTATATAATAGTATAAGTTATTATTATGGTAAACTTTCTAATTTTAAATCTTTCAAGAACTATGAAGATGGTGTAGTTAAAATTTGGTTCAGATAGGTTCATTAGTTTTACTAAAACGCTATTGTCGCTTGCCACATATTTATAGCTTTTTGGATAACAATTTAATTGAATTAAGTAACTTTATTATCAATTTCTAGCTATATTTAACACCGGATCATTGTAACCTCTCTTAAATGGCGCTCGCTTTACTGCACTCCACATATTTATCGCTTTTTAAACAGTTATTTAATAGAAAATATATAAATTTTATTATTGCTAAACCTTCCTTGAACTATGAAGATGATATAGTTATATTTGGTACAGAATAGTTCTATAGTTTTCGCGGTTAGTGATAACGAACGAAAATGGCTTGTCCTTTTATATATAACTTCATCATCCCCCGTCGAGGCTTCGCCCGCTCTCATAAGTGAAGATCTTAGATAATTTGAACTAATAATTAATTTTTTTAAAAATATTTATCGATAAAAATCTTGTATTAAAGTGAAGAATTGAAAATTTTATTTTTGATGATATTTTCACGCATAGCAGCCATTATTAACTGGGTTAAATTTAGATTGATTAGGTGTTTGAAGATAACATAAAGCATAATTAGACATCCAATTTTCAATTTTAATATATGAGTTGGTAATTCAGATGGACAGAGACTATTACGAAACTGCATTATCAGTGCTCACAACTAAAGGTTCAAAGTTCATATTTTTACACACAATATTAAACAGCTGAGGATCGGCATTTTGATTTTTAATAATTTTCATTCGACAGAAATAATTTTATTGATTTGATCTGGTTGGATTTTAATTTCTAACTATAAAAGTATGTCATACTGCGGCAAAACCCGTTTCTAACACTCAACATTGTACATTTAAATTTTTATTGTTGCTAAACCTAGAATTATGAACATGATGTAGTTAAACTTTGGTATATTTCACTCCATATACCTGTTTTTATAACAATTTAATTGAAAATAAGTAAATTTTATTATCAATGTTCACCTCTATGTAACACTGTACATTTTAACCTTTCATGTAGATTGCAATTGCCGCCATTTTTGAACTTCACTGTTATCCACTTATTATTCATTTTTCAATAAAGAATTAGTTGAAAATTATTAGATTTTACTATTGCTAAACCATCCTATAAAGATGATGTAGTCAAAATTTGGTAGAGATTGGTTCAGTAGTTTTTGGCGGTTAGTGAACACAAACGAAACATTGCTTGTCCTTTTATATAATAGTATAACCTTATACCGCCATATGTTAGAATCGTATAGAGCTAACAGATAATTGTGACTTGCAGATAATATACAAATAATATTGCGACTATAAATTAAGATATAAGGTATCCTATCTTTTTTGTTGGATCAAACTGCACACGGTATGCAAATTTGATTAAAATCGGTTCAGTAGTTTAGGTGTTAGCCGGCCCCTAGGCGGCGACACGTAATTTATATATATTAAGATTGTTAAGATCAAATTTTCTTTCTTAATGTACTAGTTAATGGAATAGAACAGATATGTTCTTAATTAGTTCATGAACGTATTTAGTACACTAGAGTATAGAGGTGGTGTAGAACATGCCTTACAAAATATTTAATACATATTATTTCCCCGTAAAGAATAAATAAATAAAAGACTTAGCGAACCCGAAGGTTCGATGTTAAAACTACCAATCGTTGACCACGTACTTCCCTCTAATCCATTGGTTCCCAAACTGGGGGGCGTGAGGACATGTCAGGGGAGGCGCGAGATAAGTTGAACATTAAATTAAATTTTGGTAGTCTTTCTAAAATTCTAAATTTTAAAAGACATAGCACAATGTTCTCAGTTAATTGTTTATGTTCGGTATATAGAAAACTAAAGAATGAAAGACGAGCTACTCTTTTCTACAGAGTTGGAGACCACGACAAAAGCTATTGACGTTATGAAAGCAGTTTCAGACTTTTTTGACAAACATGAACTCTCTTGGCAAAAACTGATCGGTGTATGTACTGATGGCGCGCATTCAATGCTTGGTTCTCGCTCAGGTTTTGTGCAATTAGTAAGAGAGAAAAATGCTGATGTGACTGGAAAACATTGTTTTATACATTGACATGTCTTGGCAGCAAAAACCCTTCCAAATGAACTCAATGCTGTCTTAAAGTTGTGTATTAAAGTAGTGAATTACATAAAAACAGTGCGATGAATACTCGACTGTTTAAAACTGTGAAGATTTATGAAGTAATCTCAAAACACTGCTATTAGAAGTACGATGGCTCTCAAAGGAAACATGTTGCCAAGATTATTCGAGTTTCGAGATGAAATAATCACCTTCTTGGAATATCAAAAGCAAAATGAACTAAGCGTGCCCTTCAAAAAACCTTTTACCCCAGTAATATTGGATTTTTTGTCAGAAATCTTTGACTCGTTGAACAGCCATAACCTAAAACTGCAGGGTGGAGACTCAAATTTAGTTACTCATCGTGATGCGATCAAGCTGTATATTAAGAAATTGCAACTTTAGAGGCGTAAAATATCAGCATACCCATGCAATTATTCAAATTTCCCTAAAGTAGAGTCAATCTCAGAAGATACACGCTTCAAGGACATTTATGAAGGATCAAGTTTGAAAATCCAAATATCAAACCATTTGGAGATCCTAATTGAAGAGTTCCTGAAATACTTCCCAAACACTTGTGAAGATAGTATTTACAGAATGTCAACTGACCCATTCCATGTCAACATAGACTCCCTGCCTGAATCACTTCAAGAAGATGCTTTGGAAATAAAACATGCTTCCTCTGCCAAATACAACTTTGATATAATGGGCAAACTTTCATTTTGGTTGAGATATTTCAAAGTGTATCCTAGTGTATCACGGGAAGCTCTTCGTTTATATTTGCCTTTTTCAAGCACCTATTTGTGCGCAAAAGCATTTTCAACACTTGTGGCAACTAAAACAAAGTATCGGAATAAACTTGATGTTGCTAGTGCATTGCGTTGTGCACTTACTAAAACTCAGTCACGAATAGGTATACTAGTAAAGAAAATGCAAGCCCATCCATCTCACTAACCAACCTTATCTATTTTTCTTTTATTAATAATTTTTGTATTTTATGAAAACTGATATTGTTGGATCTTATGGCAGTATATATAAATGTTTTGTATTCAATGTAACACTTATTTGTTTTTGTTTTGTTTCTAGGACCATACAATTTATTGTTGGGGGGGGGGGGCGCGTGATGCTTACATTTCAACATAAGGGGGCGTGGTACAAAAAAGTTTTGGAACCCCTGCTCTAATCCATCCCATTAAAACCTAAATCCCTAAGATCAGCTCTGATTTGATTCTCTCATCTACGTTTTGGTCGTTTTTGATTCTCTCATCTACGTTTTGGTCGTTTACACCGACGGATCAGAACTGATTTCCTCTTTGGATGAGCCTATTGTAGAAAAACATTTATTTTTTTTGTGTCTTTGACGTGATCAGTTGAAAACACTAATCTTAATATAATATATATAAATTAAGTGTCGCCGCCTAGGGGCCGGCTAACACATTGATAATAAAAACTACTGAACCGATACCAAAGTTTTTTAATCAAATTTGCACACCGTGTGCAGTTTGATCCAACGAATGAAAATTATTAAAAAAAAAAAGATAGGATACCTTGTATCTTAATTTATAGTCGCAATATTATTTGTATATAATAATGGCTGCTATGCGTGAAAATATCATCAAAAATAAAATTTTCAATTCTTCACTTTAATACAAGATTTTTATCGATAAATATTAAAAAAAAAAAAAAATTATTAGTTAAAATTATCTAAGATCTTCACTTATGAGAGCAGGCGAAGCCTCGACGGGGGATGATGAAGTTATATATAAAAGGACAAGCCATTTTCGTTCGTTATCAGTAACCGCGAAAACTATAGAACTATTCTGTACCAAATATAACTATATCATCTTCATAGTTAAGGAAGGTTTAGCAATAATAAAATTTATATATTTTCTATTAAATAACTGTTTAAAAAGCGATAAATATGTGGAGTGCAGTAAAGCGAGCGCCATTTAAGAGAGGTTACAATGATCCGGTGTTAAATATAGCTAGAAATTGATAATAAAGTTACTTAATTCAATTAAATTGTTATCCAAAAAGCTATAAATATGTGGCAAGCGACAATAGCGTTTTAGTAAAACTAATGAACCTATCTGAACCAAATTTTAACTACATCATCTTCATAGTTCTTGAAAGATTTAAAATTAGAAAGTTTACCATAATAATAACTTATACTATTATATAAAAGGACAAGCCATTTTACGTTTGTGATCACTAACCACGAATACTACTGAACCAATCTGTGCTAAATATTAACTACATCATCTTCATAGTTCCAAGAAGGTTTAGCAATATTAAAATCTACTGATTTTTCATTTATTTTTTATTAAAAAAAGAAAATATGTGGACAACAGTGAAGTTTGAAAATTGACCGATAGGTGGAGAGGTTCTACGCGAGAGGTTACAAAAGAGCTTGAAATCGATGATAAAATTTACTTATTAAACTATAAAGAAAATTATTAAAAAAGATTTAAATATGGTGTGCGATATGTGGATCCCAGTGAAGCTTCAAAATCGAACGATTGTGTATAGCACCATCCCACAATAGAGTTAACAATGGTAAACTGAACCCATCTGTACCGACATCTAAATAAATAATTTTTATAATTCTAGGAAGGTTTTGCAATGGTAAAATTTACAATTACTAAAATTTAAATGTACAATGTTGAGAGGCAGGACTGAGGTTTGCCACACTGTCATATACTTTTATAGTTCGAAATCAACAATCCAACCAGATGAAATCAATAAAGTTATTTTTGCCGAATACAAATTATTACTAAATCAAAATGTCGATCCTTTACTTTTTTATATTGTGTGTAAAAATATGATCCACGGGCCTTCTGCCGTAAGCACTGATAATGCAGTTTATTTTCTGCAAAAGTTTCTTAGTCTTTATCCAACTTGATTACCAATTTATACATTAAAATTAAAAATTTTATGTATAATGGTGCTTTTACGCAATCTCCAACTGCCTAATCAGTGCGATTATAACTAGATTAATAATTACTGCTATGCGTGAAAAAATCATTGAAGAAATAATGCTGAACCACATGCTAAAATACAAGAATCTTATCGATAAACAAATAAAACATTAATTTTTAGTTGAAATTAGCTTTACTTATGGAGGGCGGGCGAAGCCGCGACGGGGATGCTAGTAGTTTTATATATTTCTTAGTCTAATCACGCTTAGCATATGTTAATGTAATTTTTAACATTTTTTTTTTTATCTTTCAATAAATGTACAGTTGTTTTTCTTACGGATTGTTTAATTATACAAGTTACAAGAATAAAAAACGCGGATAGAAATGGCATGGCGTGATGAGATAAAACCCCGCGATGCGGGAGTCTTGTCACGTATTTATTTTCGCTAGGAGTTCTAATGAGTGAGCCTTACCGTAGGCTGGAGTGATCAGACGCTAGTGTCCCCTGTTATCATTCCGCTTGGCTCTTCAAGCATACTGTTTGTTAACAAATAATATTATTAATGAACAATAATAGTTATTATTATTATTATGTTATTATATATTATTGTTCAGTGGATTTACTTCTGGAATATCTCGTCCTATGATCAAGTTCTGATCTTGAGTTCCAAAACTTGGCCGTGTCGGTCTGGCCTTCACACTCCATTTGCTGCTAAGTTCTTCCTGAAGTCTAATAACCTCGCCATTAATCTCCCCTGAGTTTATAATTAATTATGAAGTATATACTTAATTATATATTTAATTTACTATATCATAGTCAATAGTGATAAATTGAAAATCTGATCAGAGCTAAAATTTAATAAACATTTAATTATATATATTTCACAACTAATTTCCTAGAATCAATCACCTAATTTAATAATGATTAAATCTTACAGTCAAATAATCACTAGTTCACTAAAAAATTTAATCAATTTAATTTAATCATTATTAAAGTAGGTGATTGATTCCAGTAAATTAGTTGTGAAATAGCTATGATTAAATGTGATACAATTTTAGCTATGATTAAATTTTTCCCATGATGATAAATAACTAATATAATACACATTATAATCGTTTAAAACATATGAGTAAACAGTTCTTTATTTTTTTCAAAACATTGTTTTTACAATTTTACTATGCAAACTTTTAAATTAAATTTTGCTCACTATTTAATTTAAATTACATTTTCCCTTGCAACGCTGTAACAGTTAAGTATTTATAATTTTTACAGATGCCATGTTAAATCGCTAATTATTTGTATAATAATATCGTTCTATTAGTTTAATTACTTTTAAAAAATTGCAGTTTATTATCATCACTTTTAAAAATAAATTTAATATTAAACCAAAAAAAAAAATTAATATATATTTATATATATATATAAAAAAAAATATATACATATATATATATATATTTAAAATAAAATAATGATTTGTCATTGTGAATTTGGTGCTGAATTTTCTTATTATTATTATTATTTTTTATTTTTTTACTGTCGTTGCTATTGTTTAATTGTTAGTAAAAAATTATATATTCATTTATTTTTTTTAAACACTTTTGTTCCAGATATACGCAAATAATTCGTAACAAACTTAAATTTTAGGGATTAGACTCTCCTTATATGAAGAACGATTCTTAAAAAAGTCCTCTAATTTCATATGTAACCAACCATCCATCCAAATTGTCGAATCAAAGATTGCCACAACGCACTTTTTCGGCCATGTAGTGTTTTCTATCATATTGTTAAAAACTAAAGTTTTTGTATTTAGTTTTTGTACTGTTCACGTTTTTTGACCTAAATTTACTGGTGTGCTCAAGATAGCTGCAATTACATAGTAAAGTGTTTTTGTTGAGCCGTATCCACTGTTTTTTTGATAAAAAGTTTTTAATAATTCGTACTTAAATCCTCCCTAATTTGTACATCAAAGTTTCGCTGAATTCCATGTTTGCAATCAGTTTTAGTTGACCTGCTGTCTATTGCTAAAGGTTTCAAAGTAAAAATATCGACCTAAAATTATTACAAAGTTATAAATGTATTATCTGTTTCTGTACCAATCAAAATTTTGAGAACTGTGATTTTTTTGTTATTATTTATTTATTGTATTCTTTAGAATTTACTCTTTCACAAGGAGTAAACACTTTTACAAAAATGTTTAAAAAATTTTACTTTTATATAGTTCTGTTGTTTGTGCTTTTATTAAAAAATTAAGCAGGAAATCTGTAATCATCTACTGAGAATCAAGAATCATGGGAGAACGTTTTAGGAAAAACTTTTCTTTCTTCCAATGGCAATTGCAACCATTGATTCAGGTATTTTTTTTTTCCATTTTGATTGGTTTTATTTATATAAATTATAAAGAAAAAAATACATTTATCTAGTTATCTAGAACAAAATATATCGTGCTTCCAATGTGAATCCTCCGTTCCCCGAATCAGAAGCGGTCATTTGATCGCGGTGGGATCTCAATAGCCTGGTGATTATATCAATTAAGTTGGGATAGAACCGGCCGAACATAGTGGATGATTGATTCGCCAATAATATAATTGAATTCTATTGATTTTCTACGGTTGGGCAGTTTTCAGGTTTCTCTCCAGGCAATCAACATTTTTTTTTGTTTCTTTTTTTTATTATCTACCCTTATTCTATAACTGTTAACATTTCTTATCATGCACTAGATTAAGATACTAAAAATCACGTTAGATCTATTATTATAATTTTAAAATATAAATGTTTATTAAATTGTATACAAACTTTTGTTACATATCAAAACAGCAGTAACATGTTTTATTGTTTAAATAAATAAATATAACAACTTCTAAAAATGTATTGCCCTAATTTTATGGTCAAAAATATCATAGTTCGAATGTATTTAATTTTTTTTAAAGGAAGATGAAAAAAAAAAAAAAAAAATGTAGTTTTGTAAACGCAATCAAGCTGGCAGTAGAATGGCTGAAATATTTTAAAGGTTTTTAATAAAATACTCTTATCATAAAAAAAAATTTTTTCATTGAGTCGTTTTTTATTTTTCGGTGGCTAGTGACAAAACTACTCAGTGCGCGCCTAATGTCCAGAAACATAAAAATTAGGATTTACAATAGTATATTACATTTCGGTTTTTATGGTAGCAAAACTTGGTTGTTTATTTTAAGAGGATTACACATTCAAGTTAAATAAAGAATGTAGAAAGTTATGCCCACAGAAAGGACGAGCAAACTGCAGTATTTAAAATGCTCTGCTATGTGCCACAATTCGTCTCATAACTAACCTCTTGTCGGAAGTCATATTTCCAACTTTACAGAAGTCACATAAAACTGATTTATTTATATTATTTTTTAATATAGCAATAATAGAAAGGGGTTTGTTGCTTTAAGTAATTTGAGAAAAAATAAGAAACTACCAATGCATGATCATGTTAGTTATCAATAAGGCAGTGAAGGGAGAAGCAACTGTGAGGAAAGTACTTCACTGTTTTTGATGGGAAAATGGCGAGGATTGGTACAGCTCTAAAACTAGGACGTAAGTTAAGATTAGAGAAAAAATTATATAATTATTAAGTTTAAAAAAAAATTAATCCATGTCTTAAAATAAAATAAATTATTCTAGATTGGAGGACTGATAGAATTTGGTATGGTTGAATATAGTTTCTAGTAATTTCTAATAAAGCAACTGTTGCTTCATTGATTAGATAAATTTAAAGAATTACTTATTTTAGCACTATTTTTATTTTTTTTTTATTTGCCTAATAATTCAGACTATAATCTCAGACTTAAAAATAAAATAAAAATTTATTTAAGTAATAAAAGGTTTGAGTTTTTTCTATTCACTCCAAGTATAATTTTCTATTAGTTACGAATAGTTGATATTAGGTTTAGAAATATAATTAAAATATTTAATTTATCAACTATAACAATAATAATTTTTTTTTTCCGTTCATTCAAAATTGTTTTTGCACGTAATTATAAATTGAATTCTTGAATATTTATTGGTCATTATAGCAATTGAATATAGTATGTAACAACAATCCATTTCAATTACAAATGCGTAATTGCATACAATGACCAGCGCTGTAATTAGTTTAATTACTAACTGTTTAATTAATTTGAATATACAGTTCGAACTAATTTGAATATCATTATTGAGTCAAAGCTTTGAGAGGAGTTTCAAACGATCCTGTTTCATCTTGCTAATTTGTATTATTGCTTCCTATTAAGTAGTAAATGAACCGAAATTTTTAGTTCATTAGTCAAACTAACTATCAAGATAATATACTTAACTAAAATATAAAATAGTCAAACTAACTATCAAGATAATATACTTAACTAAAATATAAAATAAGTAACTAATTAATTGTTTGAATTTTGTTGTAAATTGATAACAATATAAATTGCTCATGTCACATGTTTTTATTAAGGAAGATCTTATTTTCAAAAGTGTTAGTAAGCAAAATTTGAATATTTAAAAACAACTAGGGAAAGAGATATGAAAAATATGAAGGGGCAATGTAACATCCTACAGCAGAATTTTTTTTTTTTTTTAATAACAATTTATTGAAATTTACAACTGTACAATATTTATACATCAAGTAAATGTGATGTTACCTATTACAATTACGTGACAAAACTTGTAAAGAACTACTCATCCGTAGCACTTAAATAAAAATTCTACACTAGAAGGTCTCTGGGCCATCTTCTTTTCAGACGCCTCGGAGGATTATCAGGAATGGTGTGGGAAGCAAGTTGAGAAATTAGTGGATTTGAGTGGTTATGGAGCTTACTATGAAAGGATTGATATCTAGTTTGGGCTAAATCTGCAACATATGGAACATTAAGATCTTTATGGGTAAGTTTATTGGTGACAAAGTAAGGTGCATTGAGGATTTTTCAAAGGATTTTGGATTGTAAGGATTGGATACGAGATGAATTGGATGGTTTAGTCGAGCCCCAAAGCTCAACTCCGTACGTCCAGATAGGTCTAATCTCAGTCATGTATATTAGTCTTTTGTAATTAATTGGGAGCTTTGAACGTTTATCTAGTCAATGTTGAAGTAGTCTGTAACGACGGGCAGCTTCTTGTCGTTTTAGTCTTTGGTAGATATTTAAATATGATAATTAAATTTGGTATTTAATCATAATTTTCTTAATTTCGTTCAGACATTGGCGGATATCGGGCCATAATATAGGATAAAGATATGTTTGTCCTCTGAGGGTGTTAGGTGTATATTTTGACTATTATTAATAGTCCTTTTTTAATTTTTTTTTTAATGTCAATCGTGATTTTACTGTATTTATTATTGCTTGTTATGGTGCAAATTGACTTGATTTTCTTGTTGAATATGTAAATAAATAAAATTTAAGTTTTTTCTAAGTTCTACGTTCTAGGATTCTAAGTTAGACGTTTGTCCAAGTGGAGTCCTAGGTAGCGGACCTGTTTAACAGGGATTAGTGAAATATCATTGATCAGAAAAATTGAAACAAAGAACTTAAAACATAGATAACACAAAATATGTTTTGATACACGCCTATCTAGGATATAAAGTTAAGAAACGATTAATGATTTTTTCTTCTTATTGTCAAATAAGGTAAAATGACTGAATGGATCAGGTAACGATTTTATAGAGGTCAATTAGGCTCTTAAGGTATTTTTCTCCCAGGCTTGTGATTTTAAGCAATTTACCTACTGAGTATCTTATTCTATAACTTTTTACCTTATTATGAAATTCGAACCACCCCTTTTTTTTGTGAAAAGAAGATATAGATGAACTATGAAATGGTGGATCTTTCTCGTTTCCATGAAACTTAGCATGAAGCATAATTTTAGTGGTAAATCATTTCATAGAAATGATATCAAATAACTAGCATCAGGGATTCGGTTTGAGAAAAGACAACATTAAAAACAAGAACTTTCAAGGTATTAAAATCAAATTTGAAAATCATTTCTCCCTCCATCGTCAAAAAGTAAAGACAGAAAGTCATTTCAAATGCAAACATAATTCAGAATCTGACTTGGTTCTTCCTTTTACTTCTTGTTTGATGATAAAATATAGAAAGGGATGCTGGGGAAGTTTGTAATAAGTAAAAATGGAAATGGAAGCATAGCTCGTAGAGACGAGAATATCTTTTCATAAACAGGCCGAGAAACACTCGGAAGTGGTTTTTGTTTGTAATTAAAACCATCTCATATTTTTGTTGGATAAATGGTTGTTTGTTCGGCCTCGTGTTGTTTATTTAAAACGTATTTACTCATGTATCCTTCAGCCGTATGTGAATATATGGGTAAACGAGATAGCTATTTTCTGAGAATTGTTTGCTTTAGGAAGTAATTGCCTTTCCTGGATATTGAGTACGCTCTTAGTTTATTTTTCGAACCTATTAAAGTCCCTAACGATTCGCAAATATTTTTCTGTTTATTTGATGGACTTCATTATCGGTGCTTACAATCCTATCAATAGAGTTATTCTCGGCTGTCACAATTTACTTTTTTCTATAATAATGTTATTAACATTCTCTCCTGTAGTATTTGTTGGTAATATTACTGCTCTTTCATACAACCAATGGCACGACTTATTAAATAAACCTGAAACATCAAAATAAATTTAAAATCATTGAAATTTTGATAGTTTTACCGTTGCAAACTCTGTTGCTGAATGCCGCTAACCACATATCGTTCGATTATTAAACATCCCTAGGATCTACACGTCGCACTCAACATTTATATTTTTTTTTTTATAAAAATTTATTTGAATTAAGCCAATTTTATTATCAATTTCTAGCTCTATATAAAACTGTAACATTATAACCTCTCTTAAATGACTCTCGCCACATATCGGTCAATTTACAAAATTTACTGCGTACCACATATTTATCGCTTTTTAGCTACAATTTAATAGAAAATATGTAAATTTTCTTATTGCTAAACCTTCTTTCATCTATAAAGATTCAGTAGTTAATGCGGTTAGTGATCACAAACGAAAGATGGCTTGTCCCTTTATATAATAGTAAATACAAAGATTAATTTAGAACATATGTTTTATTGATAATTGTTTACAAACACCTGCACTAAAGTAGTATTTCTAAAAAATCAATGTAATTTTGATATTTTTAGGATATTTGTTCAGGAACCCCAACTCTGATTTTAATTTTTTTTTTTTTTTAAAACCTTCCCGAAGATACTCCTAATAATTTCCCAAATTTTCACGGCGATTGGATGTAAGGTTTTTGAATCTAACAGACAGACATACGTTATATATATATATATATATATATATATATATATATATATATATATATATATATATATATATATAACCTCATGTAAGAGCATATTTTTATTTATTTTACATAATAATATGAATTTGTCCAGGTTCTAAAATCTGTTTCGCTTCCATATCTTCGATATTAATCTTGGGATAGTCTGAAGTCGAAGTTCTTTTTTTAAACAATTTTATAGAAAAAAAAAATATTATAATATGCCTTATTCAACGGAAATAAATATAGTAGATGACAATGAATCCATTTGTATAACTCGTACCCTGGAAGTAGAAATAATATAAAATGAACCTTGTATTACGTGCAATTAGGGTATTTTTTTTAAATAATATAAATAATTCATCATAATCAATAAAAATAATAATGGTTAAAAAAAGTAAATTATTTTAAATAAATAAACACACAATCATGTACAATCACACTAGATATAAAAGTATCCTGGTAAATCCCCTATCAAGCTTGTCCGGAATGGAAAGCAAGGCTCAAAGAGATCCTAGATTTGCTCTTACAGCCGCGTTACTAGTGTTAAAATCTAGTGAACGTTGAGCCAGAGTACTACGGTGCAGTCGCTCAGGAATATGAAACAGGAGTTATGTCTTGGAAAAAAATTTTGATAGACGAACTAATCATGAAAATAAACCGCTTTTTATAGATCATTTTAAAATCAAATCCGGAATTAACTAGGCTATAGCTAGTAATTAAAATTTTATTATATCTATTTGTTATTTAAAACTGAATGGGTCCGCCGTAAAAAATTCTAAGCGACAAAATTTCCAAAGTGGCGATTTCAAACTTTTTAAAATGTATAATAGTACGTCACAGTATGATATAGTACTCCATAATGTCATTATACATGTAAATATAACAAATTAATATTTACTTGATTGCTAATATTTGCTTGCGTACCAGCATTTACACGCTATGGATTCTACCAGTGTTAATTTTAATTTGTTCTTTTATTTATAATTGAATGGATCCGCCGAAAAACGTTCTAAGCGACAACATTTTCGAAGTGGCGATTTTAAAGGTTTTAAAATGTATAATAGTACGACATAGTATGATATAGAACTTCATTATGTCATTATACATGTAAATATAGCAAATTAATATGCGAATGTAAAATCTAACCTACAAAACTAACAAAAACATTACATTATGATTTTCTTTCACTGATTACTCAAAGTTTTATGTTTGTCGCTTAGAACGTTTTTTGGCGGACCCATTCAATTATTCTTGTTTAAAATAGATGTAATTAAATAATCAAAATAATACATATCTGCCTTGACTACTTTTCATGATCAGTAATTAATTTTGATTATAAATATTATAAATGTATCATTTTACCAATTACTTAAGACAAGCATGTAGTAGAATGACATATTTTAAAATAAAAATCTCTGGTTAAGATTGGTTTTTATTTATTCAAGAATTATATATTGAGAAACATAATTATATCTAGAAGATACATTTTGATAGGCATAACTCAGTCCAGTTCACTCGATTCTAAAACATTTGAAAAATGTTCCTAGCAGTCTATGAATTTTTATGTCTGGAAAAAAAAAAAAAAAAATCTATTTTTCTCCAGCCCCTACTCAGCGGAGTACGCTCCTTGCAAGTCTGATGAAACCAATTTAGAACTGGATGGTCCACTATGGAACATCCGGCCTTTTTATCTCCTTTAGGCTTTTTATTCTTCTCCATTTTTCAAAAAAAATTTTATTATATAGGCATTGTGATATAGTCCTATTCGATTTGTAATTATTTAAATTCCTTTAATTTCAATTTTTTATTTTTTTTATTCACAATACATATTATCAATATGTATATGAAATGCCTATTTTCATTCGAGCAGTATCGATAAAAATAAAAAAAAACATGTTTCTATGAATAGAAATTTTTAGATTTACATTAGTGTAAATCATTCATTTACATAAATAATTCATTCATTTTACTAATGAAGTAAAATGTTTGTCTTTTCAGCGAGGGTGCTAGGGCAAATTAAATTTTATAAGGCAAACACATGAGATGGATATGTTCACTTAACATTTGGAGGGCAAAATATGAATAATAATTAATGATTTTTTATTCCAAAGGTATTTGAAAGACTAATGAGCTTTATTATCAGTTTTATTTTCGGTATCTCCAGACTTTCCCACATATCTCACCGGTATTCTGAAATTGGATGGCTTTACACTAATTACCGACGTCATTACTTCCTAGGTGCACTCATATTTCAATCCTTGAAAAACAAAAAACTCAGCTCCATTAATGATCTTATTCTACGCTCCTCCATCCACCTCTTCAGTACTAGAATCCAACCCATCAACCTGTACACTCCTGTGCATAAAACTGCATCTTTCGAATAAAAGAATATCCGCTCTTCTTCTTTATGGAATTATTTTCTTTTTAAATTCAATAATGCTCCTTTCAACATCGTCAGTTTCATTACCTCCTGAATTTGCAGTTTTCCTAGTAAATGTAAAATATGAATATTAAATAGCGCTGCTTGATCGCGAGTTGGTGACAGTTAAAATTCATTGTATTTTTTAATCAATTCGCGAATGGAACGGTTGGGGATTGATGAGGTAGCGCTAGGAGCTTTGTGCTAAGTGCTTTGTTAACAGGAAGCCTTTTAGTTTGAGCACTTAATGTAAACTGAATCTGTGAGCGATTGGCGAGGGAGAAGGGCCCAGTTGGCGATCATTCTCTCCTGAAAAATAACTCTCAGGTCGTCCATCATCTGCCCGCCTGATGGATTTGTTTTGTTCCCTTGGCTGGGTCTGTATTTATATCTGTGTCATTAGCAATGCACTGATGCATCCAGCAGTGTTGGTTGTATCTATCATACATAATATGAAAAGAAATAGTACGGAAAGATACCGAGTTTATAAGTATACATGTGACGTTTCCATTTGGTGTATCCTACTGAATATAGTAACTAACCGCTGTTCCAACTTCGCTAATCAATACATAAATGATTTTATAATTTTGCAGTAACTCTTGTAGTCTTGTTGTGCAACAATAAAAATGTCTGTAATAAAATATGATATAATTGGCTATAAAAATATAAACTGGATCTTTCCCAGGAAGCTTTTACGGCGTTCAGCACTGATTACCTTGCATAACGATTTGTCCAAGATCGAACATAAAAATTTATAAAATTTAAAATGATTTACATTTATTTAAAAAAAACAACAACTATTTATTGATATTTACAACTGTATACATTACATACATAAAGTGGAGAAAAATTATAGCCATTGTTTATCTAATGTTTTACTTAAGAAGTTGCAATCCTTGTATTTCTGTTTCTACAGAAGCAAATAAATATAAAGGAAATGTCTAGAGTTATCATCTAGTATTTGCTATTTTATTTTTATTTTTTTAACACTTTTTATATTTGCTGAGGATTGAGTTGTGGTCCCCCGACGATAGATATGAATGGACCAACAGTATTGATTCCCTCATCCTTTCTGCTTCCTCCCTGTGTGCCTTCTGCTCCCCGGTTCCTGGACGACCCGGCCTGCATTTATGAATTGAGAATTTTGTTTATTTTTCGGTTCGGCGGTTATTCATCAATTCGGTTGAAGCCCAATCACAGGCTGTCATCTATTGCTCATGGGTTTGTATCAGCGCTGCCTACCAGTCTGTTTGAGTACTGTGCAAATATTTATCAGCAATATCATACAGTTTCATTATTCCCCGTTTTCGTTGTTTTGAATTTTTTTTGCAATTAATTCCCATAAAACGAGATATGTCGTTAGCAGTAGAAACGGTGATTACTGCGCTGATATAGATATTACGGGTATTAAATTGGAATACAAAGAACTGTTTAAGTATCAAGAAAAATTAAAATTCAAATGGAATTAAAGGCAAGATTAAAAGCCGAAAATGCTTGTTATTTCACGGCCGCAAAAGTTTTTAGTTCGCCCCTATTGTCCAGAAGTTTTAAAAATAAAATAAATTAGTCTGACTATTGTTCTACTTACAGCTGTTTATGAAGTATTAAGTTTTTGAGAAAAAAAAATGAAGTTCTAAATAAAGCTTAAAATATATGGCCCTAAAAAGGATGAACATAATCGAGAATTTAGAAGGCTCCACGAAGCTTGCAGTTTTTGAAATATTTATATGATGGGTATAGTTAAGGTAATAGCATCGCGAGGTAATTATGGACTTGGATTTAATTATAACCGAATTCCAAAAAAGGTAATCAATCAGTTTCTAACCGACGGGTAAGGGCTAGACCGAGACGTAGATAAGAAGATTGCGTTAGTTAGGGCTGTTGATCTTAGGGAGTTTGGTTTTGATGGGGTTCGGTTGTTGAGTGGGAGAAGTGAGTGGTTAGAGGTTACTAATGTCGGTATTGTACATTTTGGTTCATTATGCATTTTTATATTTTTAGTTAGTGGTAAAGAGCAAATCGTTTTAGTAACGCTCGTAACGTAAATTTCGGCATTTTTAATTGGATTTAGACACTGATAAACATTTTTCTTATTTTATTATGATGTACTTGGATTTGATTAATTTAAAACAAAGTATTTTAAACATTCACTTCCTCAGTTTGTGTTTTCCTTATGTAAAGAATTCTCATTTTTAGGACTTAATTGTTTACATTTATGATACTTTTTTTGTGAAGCTCATATAATTTTAAAAACGATTTATTAAACTCAAGTGATCACTTTAACGGAACGCTGATTCTCTTTGTTGCATTTTTAAAGGTGATCTTGATTAGGGATAACACAAAATCTTTGTTATTGATTATTAATTATGATTAGTACTAGCTATTATAATAAAAAAAAAATAATAATAATAAAATTGTGAAAACATTATATCGTGTAGAAACGAATGTGTGAATTTTTTTTTTTTAGAAATATTCCATAAATTTTGTTGAGGAATTTCATTTCCCCCATAGCGTTGGTATTTTATACTCGTTCACAGTCCAGTTTCCGTTCTACATTGTATAATATTTTAGAATGGAATTTCTTTATAGGAAATCAAGAAGCTTATTAAAATATTTTAGCCAGCATTATTTTTCCTAAAATTATATATATTAATTATATATATGTATATATATATATATATATATATATATATATATATATATATATATATATATATATATATATATGGATAAATTTCTTGACTGTTACTATTAAATGTTTAGTAAGGTTCTTGAGGTTCAGTCATAAAATAAAAAATCAACTATTTTGGCGACGTTTCGAGACTATATTGTTCTCATAATCATGCCCTACAGTGAAAAAAAAAACAGGTTACAATAAATTATATAAGTTATACAAGTTATTTCAAAACATAAAGTTAGCTACAGTACAGGTAGGTATATAACAACATGTGTAGGGTAATACAAATATATATAATTACAGAATATAGAGGAGTATGAAGCTACTTACAATGTTACTGGTGGATATGAATAGACTAACAATTCTAGTACACAACTAACCTAGGGGAGTGAGTTTAAACAGACAGTTACCAAGGGTTAGTGGGGAAAACCCTATTTCTTAAAAATTAAGTTAAAAGGACCGTGTGGGTATTCCCAAAGATGCAGGTACAAAAATATTTCAGTGAAATATACTAATAAATGGAAGAATGATTTGTATGATGTATAAAAATGTAAAAATGAATATTATTGGTCTGAATGTATTAAGTTGGAATAACAGGTGTTAAGATTTAAAACGTCTGATTTTTTGTTTATTGCGCGGTTTTTAAATTTTTCTATGGTTATCATTTCTTTAATATTCTTTAAAGAAATGATAACCATAGAAAAATTTAAAAACCGCGCAATAAACAAAAAATCAGACGTTTTAAATCTTAACACCTGTTATTCCAACTTAATACATTCAGACCAATAATATTCATTTACATTTTTATACATCATACAAATCATTCTTCCATTTATTAGTATATTTCACTGAAATATTTTTGTACCTGCATCTTTGGGAATACCCACACGGTCCTTTTAACTTAATTTTTAAGAAATAGGGTTTTCCCCACTAACCCTTGGTAACTGTCTGTTTAAACTCACTCCCCTAGGTTAGTTGTGTACTAGAATTGTTAGTCTATTCATATCCACCAGTAACATTGTAAGTAGCTTCATACTCCTCTATATTCTGTAATTATATATATTTGTATTACCCTACACATGTTGTTATATACCTACCTGTACTGTAGCTAACTTTATGTTTTGAAATAACTTGTATAACTTATATAATTTATTGTAACCTGTTTTTTCACTGTAGGGCATGATTATGAGAACAATATAGTCTCGAAACGTCGCCAAAATAGTTGATTTTTTATTTTATGACTGAACCTCAAGAACCTTACTAAAAAACACACATATATATATATATATATATATATATATATATATATATATATATATATATATATATATATATATACACATAAAAATATGTAAAATTAAATATATATATATATATCAAGATTTTTCATTTAATTTGTTGTCTAGGGATTATCGTAACAATGCCTAACGAAACTACGAAACTTAAAGGTTTGATGCTATTTATTATCTCTGAAAATACTATCTACTTATTGCCAAATGGTTTTTTAGTACTTCACTGCAGCTATATTCTATATTGTCGTTTTTGGAATATATGAACCGTTTTATAAAATAAGCCATACTGAATATTTGGCTTACAACATCGTCATAAGTATTTCTCGGACATAGATAATACTAAGACATTTCTTTTGTGGTATTAACAATTGAAATTTCCTCCCCCCCCCCTCTTCATAGTTGCCCTATGAGGAGGCAATTTATTTAAAACTTGTGCCATTGCCGTACGAGGCATATTACAGGCTTGGTTATGTTACAATTTTTTATATTTATTTATCATTGTGTAGTTTTATAAGTACATAGGTATAAACATGGTAGTAAATAAAAAAAAATAATACGAAATAAATTAAAAAATATATATATATATAAAATAAAGAAATTTAAGAAGGGACAAATACAGCAATAATAAGCTCATAGTAGAAGCGGCGCACATCAAACCATAAATGTATGCCTTCTCAAACAACTAGATTCATAAATTATTATAATTGTATTTATTTTTATTTCAATTTATCAAAATGTAATTGAATTTATGATTTTTTTTAATGGTTCGTAGAATTTATCAAAAATTGTGGTCGGGGATTTCGGCCAAGTTCCTCCATCTAATATTATGTTGCGAATTGATGGAAATTGTTCCTTTTGAAAAATTGAACTACTAAAAAGAAGGTGAGGAAAGTCTTGTAGTGTCTGTCTGTCCCATTTGCATATTTCGGTGTCTGAAATGTGAAATCGTTTGAAGTATTGCCCCGTTTGTCCGTGTCCTGTCAGGAATTGAGTCATTTTGTAGTCTGAGCTTTTTAGTGTATTAAAGTTTGTATTTGTTATAAGGGGTATGTATTGGTTTAAGTAATATGATTTGTTCGATTGTGTCCAGTCTTCGTTCCATTTTTTTATCCAATTCAGTTTAATTGTAATGTGTCTTCCAATAAGTTTGATGAGATTCCGTCTTATGTCCTCTGTAAATATCTCGTGGATTTACAGATTTCTATTGGGATTTCTTATTGCATGTAGAATTGAAAATCTTAACCATTTGGGCTATTGGTAGTTAATGTTATAGAAGTAACTGAGGAAAACTCTACTAACCACTACCTCCTTCAAATAGAAGAAAATCAGAAGAGGATTGAGGTCATGAACGGAAAAAGTTGTCGTGGTGGAGCATTATAAGAAACCGGACCGTACTTAGCGGGCGGAGTCCTGAGTGGGTCTTGAAGAGCTTTGGCCGCTTCATCGACAATAATAGGCTCCGAAGATGAAAAGTTGAGGGTCATCTGGGGAAAGATTTATCTTCCTCTTGAAGGTGAAAAATGAAGAGCTCTATGGTCCCTGGCGTTAGTTACATCTTGTGAGGAAATCGAGTTGAATGACGTAGTTAACTTATATATTTTTATCACATTTTCGTATTAAATAAAAACTTTTTAAAAATATTTTTAAAATTATTTTGTTTTTTTAATTTTTATTAAAACTTTAATTTTGATTTACATTACTATCTGCCTTAATTAAGAGCAGTAAGTAATACAATCACATCTTATTTATATGCTAATTAAAGAAAAAATATATAAAGACTGACTATATAAAACAAAATAAAATTAATATCCAGAAAGTTAGTATAACACGTGATCTCTTGGTCAAGTACGTTTAAGTCAATATAAGGTTTCCCGGAGGTTTGTATTTTGCTTTGTTGTAATTTTAGTCAATTTAGCTTAGTAATTGTCAAGTAAATGTGTCAATAGTATGTTGCGTTGTTTAGATTTAAAGTTCTTGTTTAAATTTCGTTACATTCCAAGTTAGTGTACGGTCTATATTTAATCTGGGAAAGTTAACTTTTTAGCTGGAACCGTCTTATTGTACAGTAGATAGTCGTTTTTCTTTAGGATGAACGTTATGTAGTTTGATTTATCACGGTTCGGCCTGATTTTCTATATTGAAAACCATTTCTTTAAGTTATGGGTGATCTTGGATAGTGAAGGAAATAATTGTGAGATCTTTGTGCGAAGATAGGATAGCAGAGTCATTGCCAAAAGTATAACTGGTTGAGAAAGGGTATTGAGAAATATCTGCCGTGTAAAGGAAGTATATATGAAGGAAGTGTATCTATCCGTAACAGTTTATGGATAGAGTGATGAGAATCTATTTTTATCTTTTGGTATAAAAAATTATATATCGGTGTGAAGATATTTGGGGGTAAGAGAAAGATGGGAAGGTATTATTTTTCACAATAGTCCTTGGTGCCTAACTGTCGAAAGCTTTTTTTATATCGAGGAATTCTATAACCGAAAATAAAGTATCTAGTAAACATTCGTGCATAATTACAATTATCGCATTAAGTCTGAGAACCATAGGATAGTAAGTATCCTAACCAGTATAGAGGTTTCTTCTCGCAGCTTCGCTGATCATGAGCAAATGGAGACAGATTCAGCGCGCTGTAGTATCATTCCGAACATGAAAAACGCTTGGACACCATTGGTGAATTATACCATCGGTCTCTTGTTACTGTCGTCATAACCAACTAGAATTTAAGTGAGTGAAATGTTAAGAATATTTTAGTGAAATTTTGAAAATGTTTTATTTGAGTCGCAGTAGTCGAATCAGTTATGTGCTTACAGAATTCTGGTTTGGACTTTTTTCCCTTATCCGTTAAATTGATCTCTATTTTCTTTTGATTCCTCTCTTACTATAGTTGATATCATCACGAATATAAGTAGTGTTTTTTATGTTCTAACATACAGTAGACAGGTATTAAAATTTTTACTCCATGTTGGTAAAATCATTTTCCTTCAAATATGCTTCACTACTTTTTAAATTATTGTTTATTTATTCTTCTCTTATAAATTCAGCTGATCATTCTCATGATATAAAACCACATCAACTTTCTTTGCATTACCTTTCATTTTCTTTCGAATATATGTAATAATCTGAGCCGGAGGGGTTGAGAGGGGGTGAATAAATTGTATCACGTGTCCCACATCAAACGTGCTATGGAGGTTGTTTGCTGCAGGATCCCCTCCTTGAGGGTATCAAATCATCTCCCATCCACTCTGTAATTTCTTAACGTCGCCGGCTAAATGAGGCTATTTGAGTCTAGTTAAAATAGATGCGTGCAACTCAAGTGAGTCACATAAAGTTTTCCCACGTGACTTACTCAACAGTATTATGTACTTGTAGCTCTGTACCAATGTTTTATTCGGTCCCAAATGAATTATATATATATAATTGAACATAGATGTAATAAAATATAAATATGTCATAAATTAAGATTTCGTGGAATAGTTTAAGCAACTGTGTTCTAGAGTATTAGGAAAAATGATATTCAATGATATTCAAGAGGAACATTCAATATAGAAAAAAGCTTGTTCTTTCTCTGTCGCGTAAGTTTTCTTTTCGCACCTGTTGTCCTGGCCCCAGACTTCCACATATGAGGTGATATGGAAATGATGAAAACGCTACAGCACTCCTTTCACAAAGTTTATAAATCAAAAAGCTTACAATGGGAATTCAATATTATCACATACCTTAAGTGGAAATTATGAATATTGACAAACGCTCAGCAATCACACCAGGAAGGCAAACCCAAGATCATTTCGTTTCATTTGGAAATATTTAAATTGCCCTCACTTAAATGCAGTTTTTGAATAGATTCTTTATAAAAGGTTATCTGGGAACACTTTGAAACGAAGTATATACCAAAATTTTGAAGGCTCCAAAATGCGTATTTGCGAGGTATTTATACGGTTAGTTGGCTCATTTTTTGTTATCCGGTTATATCCAGAAATTAAAAAAAAAAAATGGATATATAAGACTAATATATTACCAACAGTTATTTATGGATGCGAAGTGTAGGTAACCGCTTATGTTAACAGAAGAACAACACCTTGAAGTTTTTGAAAATATATTACTGCGTAGAATATTTGGCTTCAAAAAAGGATGGAAAAACGGAAGAGTTTGGAAGGTTCCGTAGTAATGAACTGCGCAAGTTAATTCGGTAAATATAGTTCAGGTAAGTCGTTGGGTTTATTAAGGACCGAATTCCGAAAAATATAATCCGTTGTATCCGGTGAGGTAAACGACCGAGATGAGATGGAAGGATTGTATCAGAGCCGATCTTAGGGATTAAGGTTTTGAAGGAGTGGGTTGGAGGAAAGTTTGTGGTCAACGGTTGGTGGTGTCAGCATCGAACTTTCGGGTTCGATAAGTCTTTTATTTATTTTTTCCTGTTAAATATAGCTCAGGTGACAGCAAAAAAAAATGTGTATGTCAAGTCTTATTATTTAATGCAATCCGAATCCCCAAAAAGCAAATCAGCGTTTAAACGTCCAAGGGGTAAACCGTAACGTAGATAGGAACATAGTGGGATGGGGTTCGCTGATAAATTTGCGATCTATGCTTGCTGTTCCTGGCATCACTGTCTTCTGCATCTCTTCCAAGGTTTTTATAGGAAGATTTAGTTTCTTGATAAAAATGATATCCTTATATCCTAAATCCCGACGGTAAAAGACAGATATTTCGAATGAGTTTTATTGCCTATTTTTTCGGTTTATAATTCTTTGGTCAGTTCACAATAATTGTTTATAGTTTTTTGACGTTTAATAAGGATGAAGTTATATTTTGCAACCATGAATAACAAAAGAGGTCTACCTTCCCTCATTCTGGGAATTTATTTAATGGAGATTACCTGTTTTAGAGAAAATTTAATAATTTTATATTATATAAAAATCAATTCTTATTAATAATAAAAAGAAGTTCCTTAATCGGCTTTGTATTGTTAGATTAACATGCAAAGTTGCAATAGTACGTCTACTGTTCAGACAAGAGACTGATTTCCTAGATTAAATCTTTTACTGTATTACTGATGAATAGAGGAGGGAAAAAAAATCTAATTGCATTCTGAAATAGTTATTAGTTCCTTTGGCCGAGACAAGTCCATAGATGAGATTTAATTGAACTGCTAGAGTTGGGAATCGCACCGGTAATTTGATAAGCTTCAAGCTTGCTTATGAAGATTACGGTGCTGCCCCCTCCATCGGGCTCCGGTTTCATCTTAGAATTTTATTTTATTAACATAGTCATAAAAATATTCTCTTGGGATCAGGCTTATCGCAAAAATTTTCCAATATTCTTTAAGTTGTTATTATTGATTTTAATTATAATAATAAAAAAAAAAAAACTGAAACAAAAATCTAAGTATTGTTATATTAGTAACTCCTCCGCTCTCGTAAGCAAAGAACTTGTATATTTTAATCTGGTAATTATAACCAGCGAGGAGATATACAAATAGAGCTGCTATTAAGATAGGGCGGAGTTACAGGCAGGTGGGACTAGTATTCCCCCACCACTATGCTACCCAGGGTTAGCCCAGTTCCCAACTCGCCAACATTATTTTAGACTGCTGCTAATGCAGTTATAGGTAATAAAATTTCTTCAAACACAGTGTATCATTTTTTACTTAAACTTTGTTAATAAAAAGGATTTTTATTGAATATAAAATTTATAATTACCAATAAAAATTAAAATATTTCAAAGTATTGTAATACTTTTAACATGGAGTTTATTATAAAAAAGTAATTGTATTTAACACCATCGCGAACTATTTGATTAGGTACAATGAAAGAATTTTGCGTTAGTTACTTACCTAAGAAAGCTAAGCTGCTTATCATTTTTAGTCCCAGTCTTGTTGTTCTTACATCCAATTGCAGCACAAAAAGGCATACTTAATGTGGAATGAATTTATAAACAAAATAAAAACTCAACGAGAATAGGTTTATGTAAAAAATAAGAAATTAAAAACGAACACTTGTAGTTTTTAATTTCCTAAAACTTTTGAGGTTAGGGTAGCATAGTGGAGAGGTAACGAATCCCACCCCCACTCCACTCGTGACTGCTCTATTGTATATCTCCTCGTTGATTATAACTAATAATTGAAGTTTTATTTGTTTATCAATGAAAATCTTAAATTGAAGTTTGCAGTTTAGCATAATTTCTTCAATGATATTTTCACGCACTGCAGTAATTTTTAATGCTGTTAAAATTGTGCTGATTAGGTTGTTAAACATGACGAAAAAGCATATTTCAACATCCTATATTTCATCTTAATGTATGAGTTGGTAATACAGATAGACAGAGACTATTAAGAAACACTTGCGAACGATGGACTGCATTATCAGTGCTTACAACTAAAATCTCATGTGTTATATTTTTATATTTTTACACACAATAGGGAGGGGGGGGAATCGAGTAGTAATTTTTGTCCTGCAGAAATAATTGTATTGATTTCATCTGGTTGTATTTTAATTTCTAACCGTAAAAGTATACGACGGTGTTCCAAACTTCGTTTCTGCCACTCCACATGGTACATTTAAAGTTTTATTATTGCTAATCCTTCCTAGAACTATAAATATGACGTATATAAAATTTGGTACAGAAGGGTAGGCAGTTTTACCGCTGTCGACTCTCGTGGAATGCTGCAACCACATATCGGTCGATTTTCAAATTTAACTGGGGTTCCTCATGTCGCCCTACATTTTTAATTATATTTTAATAATGGATATTAGTAAATTTTATTATTTACTTTAATATAACGCCGTACCGTTGTAACCTCTCTTGTAGAATGGCGCTCGCCATCTGTTGGTCAATTTTAAACTTTACATTTATCCTCATTCTTTCGTTTTTTCAATAACAAATTAATTGTTTTGAAGTAGATTTTATTATTGTTAAACTTTCCTGGAACTATAAACGTTATGTGGTTAAAAGTTGGTACAGATTGGTTCAGTAGTTTCCGTAGTCCTTTTATATAATAGTATACATTTCGATTCCTGTAGAATGTTTCTTAGCCCATTAACGGAAGATTCGTAGTACGCTTTTATTCCGTTAGTTATTGCCTTTATTGTTACCTGTTGTTGGTTTTTATATATAAAACCACTTGTGTGCTTTACCTTGAATGGGATCACGGATTTTTCGAAGGACGTAGTTGAGTTTTTGTGTTCAAGAGGTGGATGTGAAAAACGCGAGGTATGGAGAAGAATATTAGATTTTCTTCCTTTAAGGGCTGGAGTAGGAAGAGAACCTAACAGGTATTGTCGCTGGCAGGTAAGATAAAGCCACCTTGTTGGAAATAGCGGTAAGATATATGAGAGCGGTCGGGAGCCTAGAGATGAATCTTATAAAATAATTCATTAATCTCTTCTGTCTCATCTAGAGCTAAGCAGAAATTTATATACATACCAAACAGCTATGTGCGGGGTGAAGGAGGATGAGGGAAGATGTAAGGTATATCAAAGAAACAAATGGTAGTAGCTAATATTCTCTTTACGATTGAGATGGATTTTCAGAAAATTGAGTTTTAGCCACGTTGTAATACGTACAATGATGATATCAAGATTTTTTTATAATTATGGCTTTATCTTCACCAAGACTGTCCCTCACTTCTAGTGTGTAAAGCAGTATTTTATGAGATCCCAGCGTTGTTCTCTGATCTGTTTCTTGTTTGTGGTGTGTCGACTTGATACTTTCTCTAGGTTTAACTAAAATTTACAGTTTAGTCACTCAACAGTATATTATAAAGATAGGTTCGAGTTTCAAGAGATAGAATCTGTATTCTCAATATTGAATTATTAACTTTTAAAAATTATATATATTTTTTTATTTGAAGTGAAATACATAAAATACGAATTAATCTCATGCTATTTGGTTAGGTTGGTTACTTCATAAAACAGAGAAAGCAGACCATTTCAATGTTAACGATTCCCAACATATTTGTGACCTTTTTTTAAATGATCGGAATTCTCTTGTGATTATTTCTGTTGTTTTTTTTTTTGTTTTAAAAATAAATTTAATAAATGTAAAAGTTCCTGTACCACACATGGATGAAAACGGATATATGGATAAAGAGATGACATGTCTTATACCCATTGCTGTACAATTTCATTATGAGATTCCTCTATAGAGCGGAAGTATGAAAACTAAAACATCTGTTTTGAAAACAATGTTTAACACGATCTATGGCGATTACCTACGAAATGTGAAAGATGCACCTTAAGGGACAGGATTGGAAACAAAGTAATAAGGAGCAATGTGGAATTCAAGCCAAAGTAGAATAATTCAGGGTAAATAATTACTGAAGGTATCTTACAATAGAGGGATTGGAGACATATTCTGGAGTAAGCAGAGTAAATTATTCGTGGACAGAACACCTTGGAAGCTGTTCGGTCGGCGAAAAATGTTGCACAACGGCGATCTAAATGAGAATGATAATAAATACGATAATAATTCATTAATTATTTGGTTCTTTTGATATTCCTATTATTTGAAAGTGGTAATACATAGAGATAATTTACACATATTGAACTTCCATCTACTACAACTAGGATAGATGAATTAATTTCCACTTCTAATAAAATTAATATATTTGAAAACTAGTTCCGGATGATTGTCATCACATCACTTACACAGTTATTTTCCTGTAACGTACTTTTCAGACATACTGCGCGTCACAATTATTTTTAAGATTAAGAATCAAGAAATACTTCTCTTAGCAGGCCCAATATTTTATCAATATTGAAATTCGTTTCATTAATTCATCAGCACTTATAATAATTAATACATAAACTGTCTCTATTTCGCACATTTGCTGCAAACGGCGCCCTAATTAGGAATATCAGTATAACGGAGTTGCTAATCGGGCCGATAGACCATATAGCAGTCTGGCACCAACTGCCAAGTTTTGATTTAGTACCGCTGGCAGTTTATGCCGTGTAGGGCAGATATATACTGGCCCTAAACTTGGTTCCCGAAGATATACGATGAGAAAACAGCTCAGAAAGAGATAATGGAAGCCTTATCTCGATTTAGTGCTAAGGTTGCAGTTCTGTGAGCCCTAGGTCTAGGCTATCTCATCTAGCCTCTTCCTAGGCCTGGCCTTTAGTGATGAGGGAGCAGTGTGAAATTTATTCCCTTTGATACTTCAATGAGAATTAATTGATGAATTAATTTCCACTTCCATTGGAATTGCATGAGATTTATGGATTCCACTTTAAATTAAAAGAAAAAAATGTGGACATCTTTTATTTGAAAACTAGCTTCGAATGCTGAACATTCTTCTTCAGTTCTAAAACACACAAAATTTCCAAAACAGCAGCACTTAGTTACATGGATTATACATACTAAAGTTTTCAAATATGTTAAGCAAGAAATCAAATATATATGTTAAGCAAGAAATCAAATATATTGGTACTCACCTGAGGAGATCAAACGTGATTTTTTCTGTTCATATTGGAGACAAATTTGAAATGGGACTATTAGAAATGTTTATCATAAATATTTAATATGAGCCTATTTTCTACTCGAGTGATTTCCATTTACTTAAACATCTATTTAGTATTTCTATATTTTTAAAAATACTTTTTTTGTAATTTATTTAAACGAAATTCACTAGTATATATAACATATATTTTTAGTAATAGTGAGGATATGTTTCTAATAACATGTCAATTACTTTTAAGGAACTATCCATCGGCAGTAGTCTATTACAGCTTTGATTGATGAATTATTGGCCACTGCTTTTATAATTTTTAATTCAAAAACAGGTTTCGAATGCTGAAACATTCATCGTTAGTTTTAAAACTTAAAACATCAACACTTATAAGGAGGTAAAGTGGAAGGGCTTCTTGATACTATTGGCTCCTAGAGTTAACTAGGAAGTAATAGAAACTAAGGGCGTGGAATAGTCACTCAGGAAAATAGACAATTCTTTCGAATTTTTTTTTATGACTGGTAAATTTTTCCGTTCCTGGTGGGAAAAAAAATTAAAAGGGGACTATTGCTAATATTTATCTGTTAATTAAATTTATTTTCCTAGCGATTTGTAAATATTTCATTGCAGAACATTTTCTACCTGGTGTTTTAGTTTCACTTCACTTCATTTGAATTTATGATTCATGATATTTTCATTTGTACTACGAAGTTAATTTCTGTGTCTTATGTCCTATTTTTTTTTTTCATCTTTGACTTAAAGATTGTTCAGTTTCCACATGTATTTAGATTCACTTATTTATTATACTTCGTTGCATAAATGTAAAAACGATGATGCATTATATTGCATATTATCAATAACAGTATAATAAACAGCATTTAAACTCCTCTTTATTAAAAGTATAAACTAGTGACATGTTTCGGGAAACAAGGTCCCATCATCAGACTGAAAACAGTATTTAACAATTTATTATAATCACACCATATTTTCAACATCTAAACAAGAGAAAACAAAAGAAGCGATATACATTAATAAAACAATAAATAATGCAATAAACTACAAAACAGACACAGATAAAATAGGATCCATATATGCCAGTGTAATTAATGAATTAATAATATAAGATTGGCCAACTTAGTACTAAAAACAACAATAGAAATTAGGAATGACCCTTGTACCCATAAGGTAGATGAATTATTCTATTGACTATGTAAAAGAGAAACAGACACGGTGTGTTAACACCAAGAAATCATTTTAAAGGTAATTTATAATATATACATTGTGATAGATAGAAATATGAATAGTATTGTTTAGATGTTGAAAATATAGTGTGATTTTAATAAATTGTTAAATGCTGTTTTCAGTCTGATGATGGGACCTTGTTTCCCGAAACATGTCACTTGTTTATACTTTTAATAAAGAGGAGTTTAAATGCTGTTTATTATACTGTTATTGATCAATAAAAGTAGCTCCTTCATTGAAGAATTTATTGCATATTATATTGGTTTTCATTTCTAATAAATCTGTAAACATTATATATAGATAAATTTCTTGAATGGTACTATTAAATGTTAGTAAGGTTCTTGAGGTTCAATCAAACTTGCCTGAACCTCAAGAACCATATAAACAGATATATGAAAAAGCCTTTTGTGTACATCTTATAATAATAATAATAATAATTGAGTGGTTTAGATGCAAAGGGGTACAAGTAACAAAACCTCATTGTAGAGTGAAAGCCAATCAAAGTATCCGTTTGTCACAAACACTTTCAGGATTTTCGGTAAGTAGTTAGATTTCTTCTCTATAGATGGCATCACCTAACGGGATATTCACTTGTATCTCTTTGCCACAGAATTATTCGTAATTTATTTAGAATTAAAGTTCCGCAATATGCACTTACTCCATTTGCCACTTGTACCCCTTTGCATCTAATCCACTCAATTATAACATTCTTTTCTTCGATTTTTATACACGATGTAATAAAAATCTGCTAATATGCAACAATACCTTGTGCCCCTAACATTTACCAACAAATATCTCTATCCTGTTAAATTTTTAAATGTGTGTTAAAAACTTTCATTTAATTTTCTCTATAATAATTGTGAAATAATATTGTTGTTAAACTGAATATACAGTTCTTAATAATAATATAATGATTTTTTTTTTTTTTTTTTTTAAATACGATATTACCGATAAGTTAATATAAGAAATATAAAATGTTTTTATAGTTTGCTTTGAATCGAGTCACGTATATTGATTGCCTCGCCGCAATGATCTACCTCAATTGACAATACGTTCAGTAATTTAGAACGGTATCTCTCGTAAAAGTTTCTTGCCCCAGTTTTTCTTAGCCTTGAGATGAGATATAGGATATAAATAGTTCCAATAAGCAATTCCGTTCAGCTGTATTAACTGTTTATTTTTTATTGATACCTGTTGTTTATTGTTATACCAATTTATGTTTCTCAGAACTGTATTAAACTTTTTAATGAAGCGATATCTTGTTTTTCTTTAAAGTTATTCAGTTTTTACTATTATTCAGTTTTATTTATTATTTTAAATAATTAAAAGTCGGATAATATCAGCCAACAGAGCTTTCTTCTCCATACAAAGCATTATCAAGAGTAGACTCACCAGCCTCGCAACCAAGATAAGACTGTACAAGACTCTAGTGCGACCGGTAGCCTCGTATGCCTGCGAAACGTGGACTATTAATAAATCAGTAGCGACAAAACTGGACTGTTTCGAAAGGAACGTACTGAGGCGTATATTTGGTCCGATAAAGGATAACGGTATGTGGCGGCGAAGGATGAACCGGGAGCTTTACGATTTGTATGGTGACTTGCCATTGACGATATACATAAGAGTTCAACGGCTAAAATGGATGGGGCATGTATACCGGATGGGTGAGAACAGAACATGCCGAAAATTGTTATGGGATAGACCGGATGGAGTGAGACCTCGTGGAAGACCGAAGAGAAGATGGTTCGATGGCGTCTCCGAGGACTTAAAAGTTTCTAAAATATATTTAAGGCGAGCAGCTGATCGGGACGACTGGAGGAGGGCTGTGGAGCAGGCCAAGGACAGCTTCATGCGTCTGTCGCGCCAATAAAAAAAAAGAAAAAAAAAAAAATTATTTTAAGAAAAATTGAAATGACTCTTGAAATCTTAACTAGAACCAAATACGTCTCATCGTTATTAGGGTGAGTTGGGAATGGAACACTATACTTAAACAGTAGTTTGAGGTGAACAGAACCAATTTAATGGGAAATTAATGTGGAAAAAGTTAGTCGAAAAAAACATAAAAAAACTATAAAATTAATTAATTATGTAATAATTGGTTGGTATTAAGTTCAAATATAAGAAATAGGAATTGTATGCGTATTATTAGTAGGAATTGTATATTGTATTATTCTGCTGACGGTGCCATTTTTATAAACTACATTGCATTATTATTATTATTATTATTATTTCATGATCCACATGAAATTTAATACTATAAAAAACATAATACTTTAGCAAATGTGTTGGACTAGGTATCTAATAACATGTCAATGACTTATAATCTGAATTCCTTCATTAAATGGTTTTAACTTTTCACTCCTTTCCGTATCGCACATGTATTTCTAATATTTTGTATTTACACATGTAATCTGTATTTCTTTTTTTTCATCATGTTTAAATACTCTTTTATAAAATGTCAAAAATGAATCGAATTTAACTTCAAATCACACCTGATACATCTTACTTGCAGTTGGGATTAAAAGATAATTCAGGTACACTTTCAATATTTCACATACAACTGTGAAAATTGTACATTTTTTTAATTCAGATTTTCGAGTTGTGTCGCTTTTGAAATACATGTGCGATATGACGAGATCATATAATTATGTTTATATTAGAAAGAGAGATCATGCTTTTTTTTTTTTTTTTTTTTTATGTTTAAATACAAACTCACGGCTAACTATGGAAATCTTACCTTATTTGTATTTAACTAATAATCGTTTAAAAAAAAATTAATAAATAATGTATTGTTAAATTCACGTGGAAGTTATCATCTAACTTAAATTTTTATTTTCAAATATTTGTTTTCTTTCCATATTCCGTTTTTTAGTTTGTTGCTCTCTTGTATTGTCATATCCGCCATTTTGGAATTTCCTAAACCACTCCACCCGTAGATTTTGTTAATTGAAAGTTAGTTCCAATTATGGCCTTTCAGAACTGCTGATGGCAGACCCTCGTCACAAATATGACAGCAATTACCAACTTCGTCCTGTCACTCACTGCTTTAGTTTTAGCATCTCCAAACTTGTATCCGGATTTGTTCAAAAATGGTTTTGAAAGTAACGATATAATTAATTGTAACTAAACGACTTAGATGTAAAAAACCGTGGAGGTTTATTTAGAGTGTTTTAAAGTAATGGAGGTTTTTCCTAAAAGAGATTAAAAAAGTAAGTCGTTGTTATATTATATAAATTACATCCCTTCATGTTGTACCCTGATGTATTATCTGATCGTGGGGAGGTTGCATTAGATCCAATTACTGTCTTGGAGGAAATATGTCCCACTCAGCTTAGTAGTTCTAATCAAACTTAATATCCCGATTTCATCTAGAAATCGATAGTACCCCCACAATAGACGCTACATTATCGATTATTAAAGCTTATCTCCTCAGAAAGGCGTACCCTTTAAAAACATGTAACCTCTCTCAAAGTGTGTAAACAAGTTTATCGGGATACAAAGCTGATAAGAAACTCCTGTCGTTGATATTCTTTGTGAGAAAATCCTGATAAGATTTCCTCTTTTTATGAGGTTTTTTTTTCATCTAAATGTAAATGCTTACTTTATAACAACATTGAAAAAGAACATTGGTTGAATAGAGTTATTCCATATGCAAGAGACCAATAAATAAATACTTATAAAGGCTTATCTAACCAGAAGGCTCGTTTCTGACACCACCAATATCTGACTATACACATGCCCCATCAAACCTTATCGGAACCCAAACCCGCCAGATCGCCTCTACCACAATCCTCTCATCTATATCGATCTACACTTTGAACGTTCGTCCGACGATTCAATGCTGATATCTTATTATTAGGTTTTGGCCATTATTGAATCTAGTGACTTTACTCGTAAATTTTAACCGCCGCAATATTCTCAGTAATAATACAGAGAATATTGAGGTAAGGCATTGTTCTTCTCTTTACGTGTTTGTTCACTATTTTCACTAGTAAAGAACTAAAAATTGGGTAATAGTTTTATAAATCTTAATTTTAACGTTCATGAACTGAGTAATATTAAATCTGAGACGTTACGTTATAAGTACAGTGGACCCTCGTTATAACGCGGGTTAAGGGGAAATAAACCTCCCGCGTTATAGACGTACCCGCGGCATAACGAAGGCAGAAGTATGAATCATTGGGGGTCCAAAAATTATGAAAATGCACTATGATCTCGGGCAACAACTAAAGGAATAATACTCAGTTTTTAAAAAGGAAGTGAGGGGGATTCTGTGTACCAAGAAGGCAGGAATAGAGACAACTTCTCCGTACGTCATCTAAGTAGGTTACCGGGAAGATATTCAATCGACATTGTCTAATCAACACATTTCGGCTTATTTCCACGACGACCAAGCGATGTACACACTCTTTCCTGAAGTTTTTTTTTTAAATTCTAATAAAAATCAAACTTTAAAAAGTTCTAATATTGAAACAAAAACAATGAAACTTGGTTAGACAATCGTAATTAATTCTAAACGTCCTATTTAGTTTTACTTCCTACTACTTTAACAACCAGTTATATTTTTTTTCCTTTACAAATTCCTTTTAATGTTCAGTAAAATTAGAAGTGTAATTAAAAAAAACAAAAAAAACAAACAAAAAAAAAAATGTAACTTAATTCGCAGAGTTCACTTTTCTCCAGAACTTATTAAACATTGGAGCCTTTTCGTTTTTTTCTCTAGTTTTTATGACTCAATGTTCCACCCTGTGGTACCCAATTCATCTGCGTAACACATGAGACGGTGTTTCACCACCCATCTTTAAACCTTAACCATTTAATTAATTATACAATTTTTACACTCTTAACTTTTGAGTATAGATTAATCACCCCTATAGATATGAAAATCACTTGAAAATAAACTTGTTTATTTTTTCTGAGTTCGCGCCTTTTATTTAGTGATTGGGTTAGATGAAACAGCTTATTTTCTTCTGAACAGTTATATATATATAAATTTAAATAAGATCATATTGTCCCAGAAATAAACTTTGAATATAGCTACCCGGAATATTATGTTAGCAAAATACTATTAAAAATAAAAAAATCTTTTAACTTAAAACATGTTTTACCAGTGACATAGTTGTTCAAAAGTGTACGTTTTGGAGGAACGCGATGGCGTTACGTGTAGTGTAATAAATTGATATTAGGAGAGTAGGAACAGTTTAGAGCTCAACTCTTCTTAAACTAATTAAACTTGAAAAGGAGGCAGGTTGTAATGAGTGAGCTCCTTTTGACTCTGTTTCTCCTTATGCGAAATAAAACATTTTAGCTTGAATTTGTCTGTTATACCTTGATCCCTCTCGGCTGTTCAAAGTTTTGGTTTGAATTTAAAAAGTTACGTTGGAAAACTCTATTTTTATGTGTAGGGGCTTTTTTGATAAGCCATAGCTCAGTTGGTGGTGCTCGGATCGAAAATTTCACTTGTCAGACATTTAATGAAAAACCGTGAAAAAAAAGGAAAACATATTAAGGGGCAATCCCTACATGTTTATATTATTCTTTCTTTAGCTGACAGGCTCAAGGGGGCCAGTTTTTTTATATATTTATTTTTTAGTATTTTTTTAATAATTTCATTTTTTATTAATCAAAATTGCGAAATAAGCTGAAGACGCTTGAAATAAGCTTGTATATCAAATCAAAGTTCTTTAAATGAGTAAAATAATGACACAATGTTTCAAGATCAATCCGTATTTTAAAAGTATAAAAAATTAAAAGTATTAGGCCTACCAATTTCTGCAGAAAAAACAGAACTCATGACCACATAAAGTACAAGAAAAAAGAAGTGGACACCATTTGTGGGAAAATTAAGGTTACACAAAAATTCAGATATTTAGGAGAAATCATCTGCAGTAATGGCTCGGATCGAGAGAGTTTTAAGGAGAAAGCCACCAAACTGGAGAAGCTATTTTTCAATATCAGGAGCTTCTACAATAAGAAGAATTTATCCTTCAAAGCCAAGGTCAGACATTATAATACAGTAATTAAGCCCGTGATACTCTATGGGACCGAGACATCTTACCTCCCTAGCATGGAAAAGCTGTTGAAGGTAGAAAGAAAGATACTCAAAAAAATCTACGGACCAAGAAAGACGCCAGAAGGTTACAGACTAAGGTCCAACAGAGAAATCTATAATAACAACAAGAGTCTAGAAACCGATATCAAAATAAGAAGACTGAGATTCTACGGGCATATGATGAGGATGAGTCCTGAAAGATTGAACGGGAAAATCTTCCGACATTTCCAACAGCAAAAGAACACATCTGGGTTTTTTAGACAAATTAAAGATGACATGAATTCAATGGGAATAAAGGATACAGACTGCCAAGATAGGGAAACATATAGAAAATCATTAAATGACATAAAGGTCTTCGTGGGAAGGGAAAGAATAAGGAGGAGTGGGGCTTGGACAGAGGAAACAAAAGCCAAACATGCAGAACGAATGAGGAAGTTTTGGGAAATGAAGAAGAATCCCAAATCATGATATTCGCGTGGTCTATAAGGCCTTTTCGCGCCCAAAAAAAAAAAGTATTAGAAAGTCAAAATTTTAGAGTTTTCAAACGACATCGTTTGATTTCCCAAAACGGTAATTAATGTTATATTCTTTGCGTTACTTTTAGTTATCAGCAAATAAAAAATATGAAACTTATTATAGACGGTTTTAAATGATTTTGATGATTGGATGAGGTTGATATTTAGTATACAAGCATATTTTTTTTGTATTAAGTAAAAATGTTTTAATGTTTAGTAAAATCAATAATAATTTATATCTGTGGTTATTTGAAAAAAACTTACCACTTGCAGAAAGCAAAATTAAAAATACGATTAATTAAATACAGTTATCCTATATTGCAAATATCCTATTAGACAAAGTTAGTTAATTTTACATCAAACTATATTATTAGGTTATCTGGTGTTGTTACTTTTAAGTTATATTTCTTTTACTTTTTATTTATGTAATTCTTACAATTTATTCATTTTTTTTTTTTTTCAGGTAAGGAAAATATTTATGCTCTATTCACTCATTAACGTAAGTAAGATTATAATTATATTTATACTTTTAAATATTGAAGTAAATAATTATTGTATTATCTTTTATTCTCAGTTTAGTATTATTCCTTTGGTTTGGCCGTGTTCCTCTTTTTCTCCTTCCAATTTAGACCACTTGGCTATCATTCTATTAAACCTTCCTGCTCACTTACGTTCATGTACTATGTGGGAATGAAACTAGTACGATCTCACGTTTTCCACTTTAATTCACTTTGTTTTGAATTTTTGAATAACTTATTATTTTCTTGTATACCTGCAAAATATAAAAAAACAAAATCTTACTTTTCGGAAACCTCAGGAAGTTACTCATCCATAAAGTTGGCGGCCATAATTCTATATATTAAGATTTATGTCTTGAAAGTACATTTCAGATAATTTCCATAAATTTTTGGCTCCAATTGTGCTTTAAATTCTCCTAGGAAGCATAAACGAAAATAACTAATATTTATGTTCTATATTCATTTAATATTAAATAAGAGATTTTAAGATGGATTTTCTTTCGTCTTAAAATTAATTGTGCTTAATATTAGAAAAAGCATGATATAATTGTACTATAGACACTGAAGAAATTAGTTATGTAGTTTCTAATAAAATACTCCTTGATAAGTATATGTTTAATTTGTGTATAGTGGCTCAAACTACTAAGCTTGGAAGAAATAACTGATTTATAATATTAGGTTGTCCGAAATATAATGTTTTCTTGTTTTCTTTAAATTGCATCGCAGTGTAATAGAATAGGTATTTTTGACAATTTGATTGAAAATATGTAAATTTTATTATTGCTAAACCTTCCTTAAACTATAGAGATTGTGTAGTTAAAATTTGGTACAGATTGAATTAGTAGTTTTCGCGGTTAGTGATCACAAACGAAAAACGGCTTGTCTTTTTGTTTATAATAGTATAGATAAAATGCTGCAGTAAATCCCGGACAATCCAATTTAAAGTTTTTGCTTATTATGAATGTGTCTTATGAGGAATCTTTTCTTTTCGTTCAAATCACATTCATTTTATTGTTAATAATTTTTTTTTTTTTTTTTGTATTGTTAATACAAGTTCCGATAAGTGAAATAAATTTGCGAAATTATCCATTTGTCATAAATTAATTGACACTTAACGGCGTCGAATAGATTTGATCGTTCCTACCTGATTACCACTGTTTAATATTCTCCAGATGCATCCATATAATGACAGCAGCCTGGTTGCAAATGCTACTCCTCCCTTTGAGCCAATGTTCAATATTAACAATATTTCCAAGGATAAGGACCAGGGTTTTTTAGACATTTGTGTTGTATAAAAGAATGTTATCTCAGAGTATGTTTCGATTCAAAACAAAATTTACTAAATGTTATCATACATTGAATATTTAAAGTTTAAATCCGAAATTTGTTCCGAGTCATATCATTGCAGTTTTTTCTGCAATGCTTTTATGTTTATAGTAATTCTATGTAGATTAATTAAGTTTTAAAAACTAAAAATAAGATTTTTAGACGAAAAATTGTTGATATATTTAATTTTTGCTGAAACGATGTAATTCTTATGTTAACTTTTCGTAGTACTGATTATTATTATAAGCAGTTCTTATTGTTTCTATATGACAGCTTTAATAAAGCTATTATTTTTATAATTATCTGATACATTATAGCTTTCTTTTAATGCTGCATAAAATACGTTCTAATAAGTACTTGGCGTCAATTTTGGATTGAAACATTATAGGGCAAACCAGACAGTTATTGACACACTTAAGAAAATATTCGGGAATATTCATACTAAAATTATAGAAAAAAATAGTTCAATAAAGTTGAAATTTGCAGATTTTTCCATTTAGTTAATATACTTTGAGCTAAGTTAGAAAATTCATACCAAACATTATTTCTGGAATGTATTTTACAAGATAAGTGACAATAACTAATGTAAAATCAGTTATTTACACCCTACGGATATCTGTTAAAATATGGACAGAATCGAAAGTACTTTTACACAGTTGAGTTGTAGGATCTAAAGGGAATTTTATGATTTTATTTTTACTTAATCATTTTTTTTTCTCTAATTTGTAAGATAGGATGTCAATAATTTCTTCAGCTTTGTTCTACAAAGAAATTAATTAACTAGTTCTGAAATTCTGCTTGTCGTGAATTTTTATATCGACCTATTTTTTCTCTGTAAATTTTATGGCATATTAAAAACTTTTAGTATTTATTATTGTTTGGTTTGATGAAAATAATTGTTTACCTTTTAAGAGCTGAGAGTTACTTTGAAACAGTGTCCTATATAGGAAATTTATTTTTCCTGTTGCAAAATAATTATAACAGAAAAGTGGATTTTAGTTCCTTTGAAAGTTTTTCCCCAGCCCATAGGTGTTCGAAAATTTAGTTTACATCATTTCCATCTTACCATATTATAAAAGTAATAGCTTTTACATGAATAATAGTTTTTATAATAATATTAACGATTACAAGGTGAAATGTGTCTATAAGAGGACTAAGATTCTGATAGAAAAATTAATGTTTAATCTACATAAATAAGTCTTATCGTAAGTAAAGAAAATATTAAATAAAATATTAACCAAATGTGGACGTGACATGTTTTTATCGCTGCACACAGTAGGTATTTTCCAGAACCATAATCCCCTGACCGCACTGACTATCAATTTTTATAGCTAGTATCAGTGAGAACGGCCTCTCATTTACTTTTTATATCATTTTTATTCGGTCCCTTTTGATTATTTTTTAATATATTTTATGATCTGATATTATTATCACCGTCTTATTCTTTTAGTCATTCGGAGAGGGGAGGGTACTAAATACTTAAAATATTTATATAAAAGGGAACCCTGAAAATTTAAGCTTGTTATGAATTATTTTTTATCGCCTCGATTTTAGCTCTAAATTTACAGTGCTCCTTGATATATTTTTTATCCTGTCGTTCAATAATTTTAGGTTCATAAAATTGCTCTTAAAATACCCTAACTAATGTTCTTTTTAATATTCAACACATTTAAAATTAAACCAGCATCCCCTGCCGCGGCTTTGCCCGCTCTTGCAAGTAAAGAAATTAGATAATTTTAAATAATTGTTAAGTTTTACTTCTTTATCTTGTATGTTAGCACGCAAATAATAAGCATTATTTTTTTGATGATATTAAGTAACTTTACAACATTACTGTAACTTAAATCTGGTTAAAATTTAACTAATTATGTGGATAAACACTACGTTAAAGCATGATTAGACATACAATTTTTTATACCCTAGAACTATAAAGATGATGTGGTCAAAATTTGGTACAGATTGGTTCAGTAGATTTCGCAGTTAGTGATCACAAACGAAAAAGTGCTTGTTCTTTTACATAATAATATAATTACAGAAAAAGAAAATGAAAATACCTAATGCTGTTAGCAGAATTTAAGATATCTGTGTGAATAAAACATTGAATTGTTCCATAGCTTGTTGGAACATTATACTTCAATCGTTCGTACATGATAAAATTTACATTTTTATTTTTACCAAACAATGATGGAACGCACTTCAGCTGTTCCGCTATGGAATATATCTAAGGGCCGAGGTATTAGGAATAAGTTTAAATTTTAATGGTTTGTCAATAAAAGAACCTAAGCAATCCAGAAATCGTCTGCTCGGAGGTAAAAGTCCTTAAGTAACTAAATTATTTTTTTCCGTTTCAATATTCAAACGGAAGTATGTTCATTAAACATTTCTCAGATAGTTATAGAGTGAATTTCCCCATTCTCTTATGTTCGTATATAGCAGTTATATTCACTTGGTGACTTTTTGTACTGCTGGGAAATGATAACATCAACACACAATGACTTTTTGTCCAATTTGGTAAAAATTGCATTTAGTGACTTTTACCTCCAAGCAGACTTAATACTTCTATATTTTCGTTCTGGTTTATTAATGATTTTTACTTAACGTTTATTTCTTCCGATTTTATTTATAAAATCAATATTCAACTATTTTCTGATTTTTTTTTCTTTGAACTGATAGTTTTCCCCTTTCTTCTGTCAAGCGAACTTGTAATTATTTGGGAAACACATGATGATATAGAAAGATCAAATGTATCAGTGTAGATTGAGTGTAAAGAGGAAGGGGTAGTTGTCAGTTCATTTATTAGATAAATTCGTACATTTATTAGTCAGGTTAATGGGTAGTCCCATAAGTCTTTCCTATGTCTGGTCGGTTTTTCTGCTCCTACTGGAAACGTTAACCATATAAATAATTCCAATTTTAATTTGTTCTCAGTCGGACCAGAAAATCCGACTAGTCATAGGTAAAGCCTGAGGGATTATTTCCTTGTTTTTTAGTTGACATCTCAGTTTTTTTCAATCACTTCACAGTTTACTCTAAAAGCTCTTTCATTTTTGCTTCTAAGATGAATATCAATTTCTTGTTTTAGATTACTAAAATTTATATATATAATTTTTATATCGAGGTGCTGATATTTTCGAATTTTTCATATGTTTTTAGAATTGATTAAGGAAATATTCATACTATAATTATTGAGAGAATAGTTCAATAAAGTTGAAATTTACAGTTATTTTTCCTTCACTATACTTTAAGCTGAACACGAAAGTTCTCACCAAACATTATTCCTGGAATGTATTTTACAAGATAAAGACAATAATTAATGTTAAATCGGTTATTGACACCCTAAGGATGTTTTTTTTAAAATTCGGACAAAATTGAAAGTATTTTTACACAAGTTGAATTATTGGATTCCTAAGGAATTTTATTTTTTTTAATTTAAGGTGTTAATAACTATCTGGAGTATCAATAACTGCCTGGTTTATCCTTTGTAACATTCGAAACTAGTCATCGAAAAAAATATCCCAATAGAAGTGTAATTAAGTCATAATTCTATAACTGTTCATTTGATTGTATGAATCAATGTCATTGTGCTGTATCTACATTAACCTTGATTGAGTTGCTTGAATTCGAGATACTGTTAATTTAAAGACAGCGAAAACATATTTCATCCAGGCATTTAAGGTTGTGTTCCCATTGACGCCTCTAATTTCCCAGAGTTGCCTTTGCCGATGCGGTTACTTTAATTAAAATTTCATCCTCCCCGTCTAATAACGTGGTTGGCCTATTTCGACCACAAACGCTAGAACTACATCAGCAAGGATTACATTAACATAAACATGAATTAGAATTAAAGCGTATTAATAACATTTCTTCCCTGATTTTTATTTTCTTCCTGAATTGGCTCCATCATGAATTTCGTTTATTTTATGTAATATTTATGACGTGTTTGGTTCTCTACTTTTTCAAACATATCAGCTTTTGTATTCTACTTATATAATAGTTATAAAAATCGTCATTGTATCATATAGCTTAAAACTAAAACTAATTTTATTTGTAAAATAAAAAATGCCGATTCATTTAACAGTTAAAATTCTACACACGTATATCTCTGTCAAAGGACACAGAGATCCGATTAGAAAATTAAAATCCTATAGGTGTTCGTTGGAGTTTTCAGTGCAAAGAAGTGCAAAATGCATTTCATTAGTCAATTATTACAATATACAGCTGCGGGCATTATATAGTTAGTAAAAAGGTACATCTTAATGTTTTAGAGTTAGTAGTTAATGGAATGTTTCTATTTAAATTTTCTAAGGCTGGCACAAGTTGATCACTTTCATTTCGAACATAAAACTAATCCAAATGTAGGGTGAACCAGACACTTATTGACGTCCTTATCTTTAATTGAAAAAAATAAGCTTTTGTGCTAATGTTCAGTCTTAAACAAATTGGGAAAATGTTCCTTGTGGATCATAGAAGTCAGATGTGTTAAAATATCTTCAACATATAAACACAAACCAAGGTAATGTAACCTAATTAAAAAAAAAAACTGCTAATTCAGCGATTTAGAAGAGGTTTTCTTCTGCTTTCCTTAAGCCTAGTCCAGACTGTAAACAAATGTTTCGGAACAATGTTCAGAAACATTGTTCCCGATGTTTCTGAACAGCTCAAATTTGTTTATGACTTGTTTCGGAACTGTTCAAAAATATTGCGAAACAAAATCAGCGCTGTTCCTTGTTTCCCGTTGGAGATGAAAAACACGGGAACATTGAACAAGTTGCGACAAGTCTGGACGTGTTCCTGAGGACAGATCATTTGTTAACTTACTTCATTTCCTTACAACTCTCTAGTGGTATGATAATAGTATTGATTCCTATTTTTTTTTTTAGTTTTCCATATGGGTGTATGTATTTCCACGCCTACCATCTCTCGACACAACCCATATTATCATTAATATTTGTACAAACATGTTTATTAATATATAATGCAAAAATATCTTTAAAAAATATAGAAATTATTGTTGAATGAATATGAAATATAAACAATAATTGGTTAATGGAATTGGAAGTTAATTAATGAATACGTATTTTTTTTTAATTAAAAGGGGAAAAATGAAGCAAAAAAAAGTTAATAAATGAAGTTAAAAAATAAAAATAAAAATGAAATAAATTTAAAAAATAAATAAATAAAAATAATATAAAAAACAAATGATAGGTTTTCCCTCAAAGTTAATAAGACTAGTCCAAATGACTCTAAACCATAGCAAAGGAGCTGTCCAAGTGCAAGGAGGGGTGACTGAACCGTTTGATATACATAAGGGAGTGAGGCAGGGAGACCCACTGTCACCGGTACTGTTTAATTTAGTACTAGAAACAGTCATAAGGGCATCAAGGACGAACCCTGGAAGCATTTATACCCGTATGACTCAGCATCTAGCATTTGCGGACGACGTCGTAATCACTGGCAGAACAGAAAACTCCCTACTAGGAGCATTTGAAGAGTGTAGCCGAAAAGCAAGAGAAGTGGGCCTCCAGATAAACGAAGAAAAGACGAAATACCTAGTGACGTCGAAGGAACACAATATGGTGGAAAACCTAGTGTGTGACAGCTAGCCTAATCAAGACTGGAATTGATAGTCTAAATGTAGTATTTTTTCGGGATATTTTCCCTCCAATCATAACTATCAATTCTTCAAAATTTGTTGGGGACATCCTTGTAAAATTTTTGAAACCTGCCCCATCTTCAAATTTTAGGTCCCTCATAAGGTCATTGCCATGACTGGTGCCTTCCATTAATGCTTTTCTTATCCACCACCTTCTTTTCCTTATTCTATTCCTTTGCCTGTTTAGTAAAAGAAATAAATTGGCAGCACAAATTCCTGCAATAGCCTCACTCGACATGTTCAAAAACACTGACTCAGGTCTGGACGCGAAACATTGTTTCGGAACAAAGTTTCTGAACTGTTTATAAACAATTTGGGAACATATTCAAAAATGTTCCGAAATATTTGTTTACAGTCTGGACTAGGCTTTAAGAAACATCTTAAGTGATTTTTGGTTAATTTTCTTTTAATCATTCAAATAATTTAAGTAAGTCATTTATTATAATCATGATTTATAACATTGCAACATGCATATTTCAAAATAAAATTACCTAAATAAAACAAATTATTGACACCCTGTGCTGTTTTTTCATAAAACTAATTAGCTTTTACAATCTCCTGAGAACTGAAGATGAATGGTAAGCATTCGGAACTAGTATTCTAACAAAATAATTCCAATAAAAGTGGCAATTAATTTATCAATCCTAATTGTATTGATCCTTCCATACCATCATTCGTACCCCAAGTAATAACTGTCTGCTTTACCCTATATATTGAATGTTTGGTTATAATGGTATTTTGAGTTATATATCCAGGTTTCTCGAACGACTAACCCCATTTAAAAACAATTATTACAATCTTTCTTATTTAAAATTTTGCGTACTTAACGTTCTATCGCAATTCTTGCTAACGGATTCCCCTTTGCATGAACAGTTGGAAGATGCTACGTCAGGTGGACTTAATCTGTGTTTGAAACTGGAGAAATTCAAGAGAACCAAGTCGCTGCCATTGGTTCTACTCAGACTTAGTAATGAGTTCTTCCTCCAAATGATAATAATAATTTAATTTTGTATTAAAGTACATTTTGCTGGTTCCCAAAATATTTGGAAGAAGGAAAAAGTAAAAATGAACATTCTAAAAGCTTCGCCGAACTTCAGACTTGAGTTAACGATTTTACCAAAATCCAGTAAGATGAATTTTTTTATTTTTTTATATATTTGCCTGGTCATGTTAGACGCTTAAAAAAAAAAAAAAAAAAAAAATTAACTGTTTTTTTTTTTTTTTAGCAAAACTCTATAATGTAAGTTATAATTTAAAACCGAACATGTACACTTTTGGTCGAAATTTTCTAAATTTTATTTTTTCATAAAGCCTTGAAGCTTCACGCACTACTATATTTTGTTTTCGTCAGTAGACTGTTCAAAGATATAAAAAAAATAATTGTTTTTGATTTGACAGCAGGGGCAAAAGACTAATAGAGGGTTTTTACTCTTTTTTTTATTTTCTGGAGTGTTCAGTTTTGAAAGATAACTCCTCAACTGATAAAATTTTTACATAAATTAATTTTTAATAAGTTTATTTGCTGAACGACACACACTTTTCATAATGATAATATAGATTATTTATAATAATTAATAGTTTTAAACGTTCGTTAAGAATCACGAGCCTTGCTTAGATTGGTTGTTTGCATTTTATTGTGTTTTTCTTAATTTTACCGAATAGTTTCCCAACAATGTTTCTATTTATTTATCGATTTATTCATATATTATACTTTATTATCCTGCATTTACTCAAATTATAAGAATTGAATGGAGTTGTTACTCTCCCCGGGATATATTGCTATCGGATTGAAATAGCCCCAGATCAGTGTCATATCTCGTTCTTCTCAAAAGAAAAAGTGGGGATTGTTACCGCGTTTATCTCCTTCAATCAGATCCCTCTCAATCCCTTCGCCCTTTCTTCTGATTGAGCCCTCAGTATAAACTTTGTTATATCCTCACTTAGTTTACGAGCTATATTTTCAATTCTTTTTATTTACAAACATTTTTAAATAAATAAATAAATATAATCATAAGGTATAGTTGACTGTGATGTATATAGGAGATGTAGATAATTAGGGTAGGCAGTCAAAGATATTCAGCTGATCAAAATAAAATGTTTATTTTATTTTAATTCTTAAAGCCAACGTTTCGACTTGCAATGCAAGTCTTCATCAGGGGTTCAGGTAAAGGTAAACAAACAAAACTCCAAAATTTTGTTTGTTTGTTTACCTTTACCTGAACCCCTGATGAAGACTTGCATTGCAAGTCGAAACGTTGGCTTTAAGAATTAAAATAAAATAAACATTTTATTTTGATCAGCTGAATATCTTTGACTGCCTACCCTAATTATCTACATCTCCTATAAATAAATAAATAAATAATATATATATATATATATATATATATATATATATATATATATATATATATTTTTTTTTTTTATATACATATTTTATTTTCGTGTTATATTACCCCCATATAAGGATCGTTTTTATGCACTTATATGTCCCACGCCTTGAAGGTATACTGCACGCTTGGTTACAGAAGTAGATTAATTAGCAAAATTAATTATTGAAAAACTTATTTATATCGATATATGAATACCTATGAAACACGAATAATCCAAAAAACACTGAAATTTTGTAGAGATTTGAGATTGAGTAATTTAAAAAAAAAAAATTAGTGAAGGCGTAAAAGGTTTCATCTAGATAAAAACAATAATTCCACAATTTTCAGAAGTTTAGAAGAGGCGTCCCATACCGAAACCCCTTCAAGATAAAATCTTAAAAGAAGTCTAGAATATCAATTTTATTTTTAATTTTACAAAATATATTATTTATTAGAAGTCATAGATAGATTATTTAAAGGGAATTTGATAAATCTTTGAACATAATTTTACCGGTAAGTGAATTTATTTTATTTTCTTAGAAATCATCGTTGAAACTTATAATGAGAACTATATTTCTGTTTGAGTTCTTGATATATCGCCTTGTATATCAAGAATTCTTCAAATTCTTAAAATAGTATCTGTAATATCATCGCGAATGTTAAATTTCTCAAGTATTGATCGCGAATCTAATGTTTCTATTTCATCGTTACTAATCCTGTTTTAACAAAATCAAATCCATATCAATTTTAAAATTTTACGAAATCTCTCATTTTTTTTTATATCTGTTAAAGATATATTAGTCATTATTTAGGCTGTATTCTGTCTATATAAAATGATCATTACGAGCCACTATTGCAATGTTAATTACTATAAAGTCAATAGCGGAACAATGGGAGCCTGGGAAGCAATACAATTGCTTCTAATTATTGTTTGTTGTTTTAAGTTAATTGAATTATTTAATTAACATTGCTAATGTTTACCTCCAGTTTACTTTGGTCAATCAATTACCGTTCCATGGATTCATTATATATCGCTGCTTTGTAAGAAGAGCTTCCTAACTCAAAACATTGACCGCTTTTTAAATTTTTATCGAGTGTTGAATACCGAAGAAGTTCGTTAATTAATGTAGTAAATATGTAAATATTCAGAAAATTAATAAATCGGAATCGGGAGACTCTTTACTTCATCCTTTATACATTTTAGAAATAATTCAAATTTCATCAAACTAAATTTCTACCATATCTGGTATCACCTAAGGCACTCATGATGGAATGTAAAGACCAATAAAACTAGGATTTATGAATTTTTTGCCACTTTAATTTTTTTTTTTTTTAATTTTAAGAGTACTTTGTTTTAATCATTGAACATTCATGTACAGTTCTAAATAAACGAAAATTCAAATCATCAGCTCTTACCTTCAAAGACTGTATATATTGGATGGGCTATCCTACTATTTTTCTAACTAATAAATGCAGGGATGTATATCGCTCATTTGTTCCAAAAGTGACATAACTCTAAAACAGGCTTTTGAGTTATTCCGAGATTTTGACTGTATAATCAACCATTCCACCTACGTAGTTCTCGTCGGTAGATTAGGGCTTCAACTATTCACTAAGAGAGAGCAGGATATGTCACTATTGTATGTCTTCAGATCGTTCTGTACTTAATTCACAAGACTGTCTTTCTGCAAAATTGAAGTTTTTGAGTTATGCCCTTATTGCAGCGAATGGTTCAATCGAGTTCTTGACAGCTTTTAGAAGCCCATCCATTTTACCTCCTTAGGTTAATATCAACATGTTTGATTTCTTGTCATATGTTTTTTAAACTTAATATATAACCCTGACTGTCGGGAAGAAATGGATAAGTGAAAATTGTGAACTTTTCAGTAGGGCATTATTGATCGTTTTACAAAATTCTGTAATCTCTCTAAAAATACCGTTTGCGCCAAAACATTATAGTTATATATAGCTCGTTTTTGACATAATCTGACCTATCGGCTTCTTTAGGACAACTGTCTATACAATCTGGGTACCAAAGTGCTTATGTTTTGAATTTTTTATACGTTTTTAGAGCTGATAATGAATTTATAACATTTGAGATTAGTCCTGGAACAAACAATTTCAATAGGAAATAATTTAGCGGTCCTAATTATCTGGTATTGTTGTTATATTGACAACTATCATCGGATAATCGAAAATTAATTCCCATTCGACGTCATGAAGAGCAATCGAGCAGAGATTTAGTAATGAAGATTCTCTCCAAAGCATCATTAGCAGTCGAATGGCGGGAGTTTAATTTGTTATTCTCGGAAATTCTAATGCATAACATTATAGCTCTTGATCCTCTGGAGAGGCTGGAATTGCTGAAAATTGTTTTAGCCTGGAAATGTCTGGAGCATGACTTCATTCCGCTTAACTACTTCTGACATAATTTAAAAGGCGGTACTCAAAGTGTCAGTCTTGAGATGTCTTATTACGGAATTGCTGGGAGATGAGTCAAATAGAAATTCATAACAAACTCTTAAGAGGATGAATTATTAAAAGGTTAATATCTGACTCTTGGAAGGAGTTAAAAGTTGTCCATTAAATACGTAAAGTTTCGTATGAATTATAAAGCATCTAAAAAGAGTTATCTTTTGATATTTCGCTAATAGAAGTGCCTACGGTCGTTGATGATTCTGTTTGTGTCCGCATTTTCGGGCGGATTTATGGCTGTTACTTATGCATCGCTTCTTCTTCAACGTCTTGTAGTAATCTGAGGATTTGAATTACGACAGACGGAAATATATAAAATTTAAAGACTATTGGTTTTTTATAATCTGATCTCACTAACACCCCTCTCTTTCTCTTTCCCCAACGAACGGCATGTTGACCCTTATCCGGGTCTTGAGGCCTTTTATATTACTTTCCAACTCAATTCCAATGTCTGGATGGCCTTCTCTAAAAGTCAAACCGAGTGACCACTGCATAATAAAACTTCTTATTGAAGATGCTAAAACCCAAGTCCCCTTAGATGGTATATGGGTCGTCATAAACTTTTTTTAATCTACGAAGTTATTAAGTTGGTGGTCCCCCGCGGCTATAGCCGGCAGACTCCGGTAAACAGGCCGATCTTGGGGGGCGGTAGGAATCGATCCAGGATCCCTTTTCCCTCCCTCACTGTAGTCTGCTTGGCTGGGGGCTCCAGAGCGAGGGGTTCCTGAATGGTCTGTTGTACTCCCGGGACTACGGGAATGTTTGTCTCCTTTCGCTCTGTTAATGTTTACTTAGAGATTTCAATTTTTGCCAAAATAAGGATAGGAACACATCCGTGATATTTATAGTTTTTCTTATTTCCGGAAACAATATATGTTAGAACTTACACAATCCTAGTAGCTGTAAGTTACAAAAAAAAAAGAAAAAGAAATTGCCGCATTTGATTTGTCTATCATGGTACATGCATTATCTTATCATTTCTGGGGGACACCCCCGGATCATCTCAGATTAGATCAAGGATACATGGTACACATATATAAATAGATATATATTTACATTTGTATGTACAATCACTTAATAATGATAAATATATTAATTCACATTAGACTCTATGTTACCTTGAAGCGATAATGTATTATTATAAATATTTATATTAATTAATAATATTACTTTTTTTATTAATGAGTTACAATAAATAATTGCTTTGAGAGTTAACGGACGGACGGTTACACTCTTGAAACCGATTTAGTCCCCGTAAAAATATGTGACATGTCTTCGTTTTTTTTACTTCATATCTTTATTAACAAGTGTCAGTTACAATTAGACAACCATTGAATATGCTGTGAGAAAAAAATGGCCTGAAAGCCACGAGGGGGAGCAGAACCCAGCGGCACCTACAGTCTTAATTTTTATTTATTTTTTATTTTTATTTTAGTCTAGCAGATCTCTTATCCAGCTCCTTTTAAGCCTTCTCTTGGTGTGTCGGAAATATGTGTTTCGACCATGTCGTTTTTTAACGTATTATGATTTCCATGTAATTTTTGGCGGAATCGTTTGTAGTAGGTTCGTATTTGTTCGTTAACTGTTGGCATGCGTAGGTCAGTATGTAAAGTTATGTTGCTTACGTACCATAGTGCTTTTGTGATTGTCCTGAATGTTTTTGCCTGTAAAATTTGGAGTTGGTATATGTCTTGTTAGCTATTCCGTATTTCTGCGGAGTGTATGTCCAAATGGTTTCAGTAAGTACGTAAAAAAAAAAAAGGGTTCAATTTTTGTTTAAAAAATTTGTAGAATTGAACGTTTGGAGAGGAGTAAATATAAAAGTCTTGGTCTTTTGGGTTGGGCCCCATGTCATTCATCGGCCAAACGTCACCTCTTACACCTTACCTGAAGACCTCTTGCCAACCGACTACCATATTTTAAGACACCTGAACCACTTATTAAATTTCGATTAAAACAATATGTGATTTTTGAATTTTTAAATACCAAACACTCAAACTTCTATTCATAGGGCATATAAAAGATATTAACTTGTTGGCATAAACGTATTGAGAGTAATAGTAAGTATTTTTAATAATAAAACATTTTAGGGTTTTTTTTAATATATATATATATATATATATATATATATATATATACCACAAACGTGCATTAATATCCGGACAGCGCAAAATAATATGAATACTAACAGTTTGCTAGACACCTTATAAGCTCACTAACTCAGATAAAATAAATCATATCAACCTAATTATCCTCTGTTCCACCACTTAATTTTTCACTGCGGAGGTCTATACATCGTAATATGACCTTTTCGTTTTTTGTTTTTCTATGTTGCGTATTCATTCCTCATATTTTATCCCAAAAATATTTTTACTGTCTGAAGCTAGAAAACCGAAATTTTAAAATTTGCATGCGGGTTAGTTATCAAACCATTGGATTATTTAAGCTTTATAAATATATTTTTCTTTCAAATCTACTATATTAATAAGATGGGAGAAAAATATAATGCACTATAAGAATAAGAGAGAGATGAGAGAGTTAAATCTTTTAATTTTTCAATGCCGACGATGGCTGTAATTTATACAAAAGATTCCATTATAATAATTAAAAATTATTTTCAAAATTAATTAAACTAATGGGAATTTTCTCTGGCGCCTTGGAATGTCGACAATTATAGTGTAAATCTTTGGACTCATCTGTGTTTTACTGCCCTATTAAACCAGCTTGATAGACCAGTTTGCGAGAGCTCGGCTCTGGCATAGATACTAATTTTGTGCACATAAACAGTAATCGTTTTTCGTTTTATGTTTGATGTAATTTGGTTGTTTTTGTTTGAACAAATATCTCCGTCGTCTGCATAATTATAAAATTTAAATAGAAAAAATCAGTTAAATGATTAGGGTGATGGTTTCTTCTTACACGGTTTCAGGTTCTATTCCTCGTATCTCTGAAGATCGTGTAAATCTTCTCTGATTCGTCAGGTATTTAAATAGAGGTATTTAATAGCATGGTATTTAAACTTCTTAGCCATTTCTGTGGTCACTTTGAATAGGTTTTATTGGGGAAAAAAAGTAGGGGTGGGCTTTGATGCAATATATATCAGAAATATCAATATTTTTCTGCCTGCTCGAAATTTGTTTATTCAAATATATGTCGTATTGATAGTTCAGTTATAATGAATCGTTTTCTCAATATTATAAAAACATAACATACTCTATATATAAAATTAATAAAAGCCTTAGCGAACCCGAAAGTGTGGTGCTGACACCACCAACCGTTGACCACACAGCTCCCTTCAGCCCACTCCCTCAAAACCCAAATCCACTAGGTCAGCCCAAATGATATCTTCCTATCTAAGTCTCGGTCTACCCCCTCGTTCGTTTACCCCAAGGCTCAAACCTGATTATTTCTCTCGGAATTTGGCCATAACTAAATCCAACGACTTTACATGCTAATATTTATGGTCATTCGTATATCGTATGCATTCATAGCTCATAAAATTGTCTATATATCGATACGATATAATGTAATTCTTATCCTTAGAGAAAACCATATTTTTTCATATCGGAATTTTTTCTGTTCTTTTGGATCCAGTTATTTGTTTATTTTTTTTTATCAACATAAATTTGTTGATACTTACAATGAATTGGTTGCATATCCATGATTTGTAAAGCAACTTCTTTATTGTAAGTAATAAGACATAATACGCCTTATATGCCATCGCCTAATTTATCTTGTATTCAGCACATTCGTTAATAATCAATAGCTTGAAGAGTGGCGTGAATTGGAAAATAAAGTTTAGAAAAAAATTCTCATAATAATAATATTAATTACTTATAAATAAATAAGTAAAGGTTGAGTGTACCCTAAGGTTCAGTGCCGATATTACTCAGGTTCGGCCGTCATACATTTTAGTTTACACGATCTAATGGAAATAAAAATCCAGTCAGTCTAAAAAATAAATTCAAAAATGAATGAATACAAAAAACAGATCAAATCTTTACAAAAGTAAAGTTAAAACAATCATCAAAATCATATAGCTTGTAAACATTTCTTCTTAAACTATTGATTAGTGCTTGTAACGGAAATTTTTTTCCACTTTTAATTAAAAAAATAATTAAAATGTGTATATTTAAACAGGGAAATAATTATTAATTACAAATTCAGTTCAGTCCCTACTTCTTCTCTCTTAGTTTTCTTAGAAATTTATATATCGTCGAAATCCCATTGCTGTTAATTTATATTTAATTATATCTAATTAATTAATTATTTTTTGTTAGAGAAGCGAGAAAGAATAGTAAATTTCCCGGGAAAAAAAAATTCCATTAATGACCGGTAATTAGTGTCATCTAACAGAATAAATAGGGCTTCAGAAAATTAGGTTATCATTTTTTATTTTTTAACTAAGTATCCTTTTATGGCTTATTAAATGTGGGGTCGTTATGTGATTTTATCCAAAATTATTCTCTCTCTTAAAACTTAACTGCCTTTTTTTTTAATCTTCAAGTATCCAAATCCAAGACATTTAAAATATTTTGTCTTTTGTAAAATTTATATTTCTGTTCTGACATCATAATTTGGACATGGGTATGTCTTTTGGCTCGGGTTCTGTATTTTTTTTTTTTTTTTTTTTTTTTTTTAAACTTTTTTTTTTTTTTAAACTTTTATTGAGCAATTATTACAATCTGCCACAAATATGGGCAATAAGTAATATAGATGGCATATGATTACATTCACACATTATGTACAAAGAAAGAGAAAAAGAAAAGAAAAAAAATACATACAAAAAATTTATATACATAAAATAAATTAAAAGAAAACAGAAAGAATATCCTATACATAAGCAATATACATATAAATAAAATGAAATATAAATTAAATTAAAAGTTAAAACTACATTCATACTTATTTACAATACACATTCATCCTAGGGATCTCCCAACCAACCCTGTCCCTCCACTCATGGAAGGACAGGCCCGGCCAAGAGAGGTCCCAGCTCTTCTCTCTCAGCTGCGTCACTGGTGTTAAAGAAAACCCAGTGGAGGCTGAGTGAGAGCGCAGTGTACAGTCATTCAGGGCATGAGTGGAGAAGCTGGCCAGTGCCAGAACTCCAACATAAATATATTTTTACAATAGATCTCGGGGCCACTGCCTTTTTAATCTGCGAGGGGGGTTATCAGGGTGTGTTGAAGTGGATAGTGATTGAGCCAAAGGGTTAGGATGGAAAGAAAGGTTGTGATGGAATTTTAAAAATTTAAGAGGTATGAGGTCGAGGACGTATGGTATGTTGAGATCATTGTGGAGGGTTTTATTGGATACATAGTAAGGAGCATTAACTATAGTTCGGAGGACTTTGGATTGGAAGGATTGAATGCGTTTAATATTCGACTTTTTAGCTGTGCCCCACAGTTCAAGTCCATAAGTCCAAATAGGTTTAATAATGGTTTTGTATATGTGAAGTTTGTTTTCAATGGAAAGATGAGATGTCCTGTTTAATAGTCTATACAGTTGACTGAAGCGTCTGTTGAGTTCTTGCCTTTTGAGTCGAGTATGAGGGTTCCATGTAAGTCTTTTGTCTAGGTAGAAACCAAGATACCGAACTGTGTCAGCTTTAGGTAGTGGAATACCATTGAAATCGATAGGAGGACAGGATTTTCGGCGGAGGGTAAAGGTTACGTTGGTGCATTTAGTTTCATTTACTTTGATCCGCCAATTATCGCACCAGTCTTCAATCAAGGATAGGTGGTTTTGGAGATAATAGGAAGCTATTAAAGGATCTGAATGGGACGAAAGGATAGCAGTGTCATCAGCAAATGTTGCAAGGAAAGTATCAGGAGTGGTAGGGATATCTGCAGCATAGAGGATATACAGGACTGGGCCAAGAACGCTACCTTGTGGAACACCTGCCCCTATTGGGTAGCAGTTAGAGTATTCCATTCCGCAGCGAACTCGAAAGGAACGGTTAGAGAGGTAGGATCGGAGAACAAGGAATAGGGATTGCGGTAACTGGGCTTTAAGCTTGAAGAGCAAACCGTCATGCCATACCCGGTCAAAAGCTTGCGCTATGTCCAGAAATGCGCCGGAGCAATATTGCTTGCTTTCAAGTGCTGAGGATATATGGTCAACAACTCTCAGGCCCTGTTGGATAGTGGAATGTCTAGAGCGGAATCCAAACTGGTGTGAGGGAATATTTTGCGATTCAAGGATGGGCAGGATTCTTTTAAGAAGGAGCTTTTCAAACATTTTTGAAAGGACTGGGAGAAGACTAATTGGTCTATATGATGAAGGGTTGTTAGGAGGTTTGCCCGGTTTCAGAAAAAGGATAATGATGGAGTGCTTCCATAGCAAAGGGAAATGGGTTGTTCGGAGGATGCAATTGTATAGGTAGGTAAGGAATATGATTGCTTTATGAGGAAGTTGCCTGAGGATCTGTGAGCTTAGAAGATCATATCCAGGGGATTTTCGGGATTTTAATTTTTTTTTTAGAAGGAATTTGACCTCAGAGGGGTTTATGGCTTTAGGAGGTAAGGAGAGAGGTATCGGTGAATCAAGGAATTTATGAACCATTCTTGTGTGGGTGGGATTGGATTCAGGATGGGGAAGAAATATGCTGGATAGGTGCTGGGCGAATTCTTCGGATCTGTTCACGTCAGAAGCCGCCCATGAACCATCTTCGCGTCGGAGGGGATGGGAGGTAGGTTGATATTTTAGGATTTTTTTAGTGGTAGTCCAGAGGGAGTTATCTGAAGAGGAGAGTGAAGAAAGATAGGAATTATAGGATTTGGATCTGAAGGTAGCCATATTTTTTTTAAGGAGTTTGGTTAGGTAATTATAGGATTTCCGATCATCTGGATGCCTGGTTCTTTGCCAAATGGCTCTGGCATGGCGTTTAGCTTGGATAAGGTCCAGTAGATCTTGAGGTAAAGGATTTCCTTTTCGAACTTTGGGAAGGGAACGAGGTGAGGATGCAGCCCAGGCTGCCTGCTGGATTATGTTTGTAAAGGAATTAGTTGCATCGTCAAGGTCTTGGGAGGTTTTTAGGGATACTCTGAGGTCTATAGTGTTGGATATTATTTGACGGAAGAGGTTCCAGTCTACTGGCCCTCTTATAAATGATGGGGAAAGAGGTTTTGGGATTGGAGTGACAGAAAGGGTTAGAATTAAAGGACTATGATCTGAGGAAAGGTCATCCAGGCGTTCTATGGAGTGATGGAGAGGTCCTAATCCTGAATGGATGAAGAAGTCAAGAAGGTCTGGGTTTCGGTTTGGATCCGTGGGCCAATAGGTAGGAGTGCCTGGAGAAATAAAATTGGATCTTCGAGAGTTAAGTGCTGACTGTAATGCTCGCCCACGGGAGTTGGTGATTCTTTTTTTTTTTAACTAACGTTTTTCAATCCTCAAAAGTGTAACGCTATAGATCTGTTAGTGTTTCAGGTATCAAAAATTGGACAACAGTTTTCTTATCAGAAATTTAATGCATTTTTGTTGCATAACATTTTTTCGCTGGAGCTTACCTTAGTTATATAAGTTTAAATTAAAAAATTCAAGTTTCACCTACACTTTTTAAGTATTAGGACTTTTTTTTTCTAGCTCGGTTGGTGTTGCAGGGATAAAAAAATTGACATTTTCCTGATCAGAAATTCAATGGGGAAACATTTTTAACAAGGTTCTACCGTTTGAGAGTTATATTGGTTTGAATGAAAAATTTCACATTTAGAACCTCTATTTATTTAGTTGGTTTATAGATAGACATATCCGTGATCTATTGTCTATTCCTAGTCAGGGAGAAATTCATCTTTTATTTTCGGTTCAATAGAATTATTTTAAGTTGACAAAGGTTGAAATGGTGATGAAATAGGTGGACCCATAAAAAAACAAATAAAATAAAAAATAAATAAATAAATAAAAAACACCAATAAATATTCGATACGGTCAGCGTTAGAGTTGTCAGCGACATATCAAGCGAAAAAAATTAGCATTTCGCTTTAGGCTGACAGCATTTTCGCACCACTACATATTCAAAGTTCTTTAAGCTATTACAACTGTATCAAAATATTTGATTTAAATGTGGATAAATAAATAAATAAATGCGTTATTCCGGGTCCTGTCTCTGTTACTTTCCCTTGGTGAGGCAGGTTTTAATATTTTTCCAGTAGAAGCTTTTTATTCCTGTTTGTTCTAATAGACATTTACAACTGTGTTGCAAAAATAAATTTAGTAAGTATACGGTATACGGTATAAAGTGCATGGTAATGACATTAAAAAAACTTGTAGAACTACCTGTTTTTAATTAAATAATTTCGTATGCAGGGTCACAATGGTCTCTTTTATAAAAAGCTTCAACCTTTAACAAATTATTTGCCCCCCCCCCATGCCTTTAAACAATATAAAAATATCATATTAATTAATTTTATCCAGTTCTATAAATGATAATTTGCTACTCTGATTATCCAAGTTGCACGAACACGCGAAAATGATAAAAAAAAATACAAAACATTTAATTATTGTTTTGATTTTCCTGATAGTTATTAGTTTTTATCTATAGAAATTATTTGATCTAAATATTATTTATGTAGTATTATATATTTTCTTTATATGTGTAATAATTTTACAAGATATTATGTTCGTCTTAACTGTTATTAAGCCCTAGAAATTGTTGTAGTCGTCTGTAGCAGAAATGCGGATGGAGATCTCACTTTTTCACCCCAGAATATTTATTAAAAAACAAAGATTGTTAGGCCTTTGTCTTTGACTCCTTTAAGGACCTCTTGTTTGCATTTAGAGCTGAGCCGTTTTATATTAAACTTTTAAAGGGTACGCAGCAGCGAGAACCAGCAACGACGCAAACAGTTTCAAGAAAATTAATTCCATGGCACAGAAATCGCCAATCTAATTCCTTTTTATTGAACTATGATAATTCATCAATAAATATTCAACTCCGTTCCTATTTCAACACCAATTTTACAGATTAATTGCACCTCAACATTGTTTCACTATTATGAAAACTAGCATTTATTCTTCAAAGTTTATCAATGAACGGCTTCACGGCTTCATATTAGGACAATAATGGGAGGAATTACATCTTAACAGTATGTTAAAGAATGTATCATCATCCTTATGATTAAAAATTCCTAGCTTTGTTAAATTAAAAGTATATAGCAATTTTTAATATCATTTTTTCATACCGCCATGGTCTGACATTTTTTACGTATATATTTTTTTTTTTTTAATCATGAATCTGTGAAATATCCTAAATGCAGTGCTATTATTTGAATATATATATATATATATATATATATATATATATATATATATATATATATATATATATATACATTAAAGTAAAATTAACGCAGAGAGCATAGAATAGAGAAGAAGTGGCAAACCGAGGGAGATGCTTAGCCCCAGCGTCTTGAACTCACCCCCACTCCAACACACCCTATAAAGTATGCTTAATTCAACTCCCGGTTCTCAGTTGATTGTTGCTCAATAGTGTTTTTTTTTTTTTGAGTTTTGTTACAATTTCACTATGTTCGTCTAACATGGCTTCTTGCTATGCACCAATAAAATTACCAAACCTTTTATTCTCCCAGTACGCTTCACCAGTAAATAAATTTATATATTCATTTAGAAATTATTTCTGTTACTTAAAAATGTTTTAAAATCATTATCAGATTTCAACCATAGACAAATTTTAACATTGAGTCATCCAAAGAAATTGTTTCAATAAATGATTTTTCTTGGCAATAACAAGCAAACAAATAAAAAAAATTTTTTAGTTGCTCATGATTAAACTCTCGCATCCGCAATAATTTTATTGAGATACTAATATTCGTTTTAAATTATTGGTTGATTTTTCTTTTTTAACCTCCATTCAAGGACAAAATTTCACAAAATTAGAACATCTAATCGATTTGGTATTTATTTTGTACTAATTTTTTTTTACTGTTTATTTGCACCTTACGGTTCATTACTATATTCAATAACTCAAGCTGCAAAGAATTCGTATATAGTTTTTTAGCGATTCTTGTTCATAAGCAATTACACGAATCTTCTGCCACTTAACAGTGCAGAAACCCTACCACATGCCGCTTCTACTCCATCCTATGCTCTGTGAATAAATGTGTATATAAACATCGGTCGATTGAGTTCATATATGTTGTACTGACTGCAGTTCTGTAGAGGCTGAATACCTATTTTTTTTCTTTAGATACGGTAAGCCAGTTATTGACAGTTATTGATACCTCAGACATTTTTTTATATTCCAACTTATTAATTTAAAAAAATAAATAAATTTATTTAAATTAATAAAAATCTATAATTATAAAATTAAATCCTACAACTCAACTGTGTTAAAATACTTTCAATTCTTTCCGTATTTTAAATGATATCTTTATGGTGACAATAACTGGTTTTATATAAGGTATTGTCACTGCCCTGTAAATAATGTATCAGTAATAATGTTTGATGTGAACTTTCATGTTTAGCTTAAAGTATAGTGGTTAAGGAAAAGCAACTGTAAATTTAATCTTTATGAAACTATTCTTTCTATTATTATAGTATGAATATTGCGTAAGGGTGTCAATTGCTGGTATACCCTATTCAAATCACACCCGTTTTTGAATGGCGATCAGGAAATTCGCAGATTTGAAAAATAAAGTAAGCAAAGTCAATGAAATGCGTTCTATAATTTTCTTTTTAAATATAATTTAACTTTTGTTATAAACATGGCCCCATTTCGCATATTCACTTTTCCCTTATTTATTTCCACCTGGTAAGTTTTCGATAGCTGGGGCTGGTTACGGTATCGTTCACCTCTGAATATTAGGATCCTATTTTAGATAACATCTTTGTTATTCACCTATGTCCCTTTTTTTTCTATATTATACCTATTTCATTTTTATTTGTTCAGTAGGCTATAATTTATTTGTTGGAAGTTGAATTACCGATTCTGAACACAGTGGGACTCAAACAAATCCAATTGATAAAGTAGAGGAATGAGAGCTCCCATTCATGAAAAAGTGGAAGTTTTCCCTCGAGTGGTAATCCAGGCTACTCATTAATTACCTTTAGGGCTATTCTCGGCTAAATTTAATTGAGTTTTGGTGGCAGGGGATTACCAAACCCTCCAGTTCTATTTAGCTTGTCTTATCTGATAATGGAATCGAATCCTAATATGGTGGGTATTTTTACGTAGAAAAATTTATGAATATTCAATGAATAAATATTTACCTCTTCTAAACTAGTTCGGTCGCCCTGAAGATCTGTAAAGCTGGTCGAAACGTCTGCGCTCCATGAAAGTTTTTTTTTATGGTTCATAGCAACCACTCTAGCATTACAACACAGCCTGGTCAACTTATATAACTACTAGCATCCCCGTCGCGGCTTCGCCCGCCCTCATAAGTAAAGATAATTTCAACTAAAAATTAACGTTTTATTTGTTTATCGATAAGATTCTTGTATTTTAGCATGTGGTTGAGCATTATTTCTTCAATGATTTTTTCACGCATAGCAGTAATTATTAATCTAGTTATAATTGCACTGATTAGGTGGTTGAAGATTACGTAAAAGCACCATTAGACATAAAATTTTTAATTTTAATGTATAAATTGGTAATCAAGATGGATAAGACTATTAATAAACTCTTGCGGAAAATAAACTGCATTATCAGTACTAACGACAAAATGCCCGTGGATCATATTTTTACACCCGATATAAAAAAGCAAAAGATCGACATTTTGATTTAGTAATAATTTGTATTCAGCAGAAATAACTTTATTGATTTCATCTGGTTGGATGATGATTTCGAACTATAAAAGTATATGACAGTGTGGCAAACCTCGGTCCTGCCTCTCAACTTTATAAATTTCAATGTTAGTTATTGTAAATTTTACCATTGCAAAACCTTCCTAGAATTATAAAAATTAATTATTTAGATGTCGGTACAGATAGGTTCAGTTTACCATTATTAACTCTATTGTGGAATGGCGCTATACACAATCGGTCAATTTTCAAGCCTCACTGGGATCCACATATCGCACACCATATTTAAATATTTTTTATTTAATAAATTTCTTGATAGTTTAATAAGTAAATTTTATCATCAATTTTAAGCTGTTTTGTAACCTCTTGTGTAGAATGGCACTCGCCACCTATCGGTCAATTGTCAAACTTCACTGTTGTCCACATATTAACTTTTTTTAATAAAATATAAATTAAAAATCAGTAGATTTTAATATTGCTAAACCGTCTTAGAACTATGAAGATGATGTAGTTAATATTTAGTACAGATTGGTTCAGTAATATTCGCGGTTAGTGATCAAAAACATGGCTTGTCCTTTTATAGAATAGTATAAATTATTATTGTAGTAAATTTTCCTATTGTAAATCTTTTAAGAACTATGAAGATGATGAAGTTAAAATTTGGTTCAGATAGGTTCATTAGTTTTACTAAAACGCTATTGTCGCTTGCCACATATTCGATTTTTAAATTTCACTGGAGTCCACACGTCACACCACATATTTATAGCTTTTTGGATAACAAATTAATTTAATTTAGTAATTTTATTATCAATTTTTAGCTATATTTAACACCGGATCATTGTAACCTCTCTTGAATGGCGCTCGCTTTACTACACACCACATATTTATCGCTTTTTTTTAAACAGTAATTTAATAGAAAATATATAAATTTTATTATTGCTAAACCTTCCTTGAACTATGAAGATGATGTAGTTATATTTGGTACAGAATAGTTCTATAGTTTTCGCGATTAGTGATCTTGAACGAAAATGGTTTGTCTATATAATATATAACTTCATCATCCCCCGTCCAGGCTTCGCCCTCTCTCATAAGTGAAGATCTTAGATAATTTTAACTAATAATTGATTTTTTGTTTAGCGATAAAAATCTTGTATTAAAGTGAACAATTGAAAGTTATATTTTTGAAGATATTTTCACGCATAGCAGCCATTATTAACTTGGTTAAATTTAGATTGATTTGGTGTTTGAAGATAACATAAAGCATAATTAGACATCCAATTTTCAATTTTAATATATGAGTTGGTAATCCAGATGGACAGAGACTATTAAGAAACTGCATTATCAGAGCTTACAGCTAAAGGTTCAAAGTTCATATTTTTACACACAATATTAAACAGCTGAGGATCGGCATTTTGTTTTTTAATAATTTTCATTCGACAGAAATCATTTTATTGATTTGATCTGGTTGGATTTTAATTTCTAACCATAAACGTATGTGATAGTGTGGCAAAACTCGTTTCTAACACTCAACATTGTACATTTAAATTTTTATTGTTGCTAAACCTAGAACTATGAACATGATTTAGTTAAAATTTGTTATATTTCACTTCATATAGCTGTTTTTATAACAATTTAATTGAAAATAAGTAAATTTTATTATCAATGTTCACCTCTATGTAACACTGTACCTTTTAACCTTTCATGTAGATGGCAATTGCCGCCATTTTTGAACTTCACTGTTATCCACTTATTATTCATTTTTCAATAAAGAATTAATTGAAAATCATTAGATTTTACTATTGCTAAACCATCCTATAAAGATGATGTAGTCAAAATTTGGTAGAGATTGGTTCAGTAGTTTTTGGCGGTTAGTGAACACAGACGAAACATTGCTTGTCCTTTTATATAATAGTATAACCTTATACCGCCATATGTTAGAATCGTATAGAGCTAACAGATAATTGTGACTTACAGATAATATACAAATAATATTGCGACTATAAATTAAGATATAAGGTATCCTATCTTTTTTGTTGGATCAAACTGCACACGGTGTGCAAATTTGATTAAAATCGGTTCAGTAGTTTAGGTGTTAGCCGGCCCCTAGGCGGCGACACGTAATTTATATATATTAGGATTGCAAACTACGGAAATTGAAAATTAACTTGTTACATTTACATCTTCCCCCCTGTTTATAGAGACACCCATTTGATACTTGAGACAAATATCCTCTTTTTGACGGACCACATGGTCAGGACTAAAAGTATTAAGAGTTTGCACAGACGTTCTACATCATCATTCAGACGGAAACGTGATGATTAACTTATAACTTAGACCCCACTTATAACTTAAAACCCACTTAGACTTGCGCGTGCCAAGTTTACGGATCCTCCGAAAATACTAACATTTTAATCTGTATGGTGAAGACCAATAACGGAATACTCTCCCTATATTGCACACTGTCTGAAGAAGAGCTGTATGGTATATTTTCTTGTGGAACACTTTAAATCAACTGAAATTCAAAAGTATGTATTACTGGGTGCTGTCTCACTCATAGCAACCTATGCCATGATTATCTTTTATATCTAGCATTTACTTATTGTAAATGTTGGTTTCCAAGTCCATTGGAGTTAGCTAGGAGGAACTCCCAAGGAAGCTCTACTGACTATCCCTACATCCAGCACCCTTGGAACGAATGCTCGAAAGCTCATAACTTAGAGGATGGGTGGTGTCGGCATCGAACCTTTCGGTTTGGTAAGCGTTTTATTTATTCAATTGCATAACAAGTGCGATTACAAATTTTAATGTAAAAAAAATTATTATTTATAAAATATGTTGCCTAGATTTCATATTTAAGTGCCGAACCCTAATGTGTGAAACAGTGTTCATAAATTTAGAAGAAAAAAAAAACGTAAAAAATATAAACTTTTTTTGTTGTTTGTACAAACAAAGATTAGCGAACCGAAATGATGTCGATACTTCTAACAATCGTTGCCCTTTCCGATACCGCTTTCCGCTGAACCCGTCAAAACAAATCTAAAAGGTCAAACACCTCCTATCTACTTCTTAGTTTACTTAACCGACGTTTACCTTACTCTCCACCACTAATTATGTTTCCGTTATTACGTTCGATTTCCACTGTAGCATTACCTACAATATTTATTTAATATTAGTGTTATTTATATTAAAAGAACTTCAGATATATGGCTAATTTTATCCAACGCGTTCCTTACAGAACTATTTTTAAATTAAAACATTAACATTTTACATCGAATAATTATTAAGAATGTATAAGTAAAGGATGTAAATTAGTGTAAAAAATAGAAATTTTCTTCAATTATTACAATCCAATAATATATTATTATGCTTCCAAAATGTTTAATAAATAAACCAACTATTAAAATAGTCAAAAACAGTAATAATTAATATTTATGTTGATATTGATATTTTAAATTATTCTATTTATGAATGAAATTAAAAAAAAAAATTGTTTCTTTATTTAATGTCATATCTTTTAAAAAAATAAATGAATTCTACACAGAAAATAAAATTATCCTTCAAGAGTTGTTCGTACCTTACATTAACCTATGTAATTCTGAATTTAAGAAAATTAAATAAAATATTCTAAAATCCTACTTTAAAAAAAAAATAATAATAAGTTAAAAAAGAAATAGATTAAAGCTATCTATTATTGTAGGGACTCATGTTCTCATATATTATTGTTACAATATATAAATGTTTGTTCAGAAGGTATGGTTTCACACATTCTTGTTATTTTATTTATTTATATATATATATATATATATATATATATATATATATATATATATATATATATATATATATATATATAAAACATTTAAAGCTGCTTTAATGAAAGGATTTGTTCTTGCATCATTAACCCTGATCCGAAAGAGCTCTTTCAAACCGGCATTTTGTAAATTCTCCGATTAGAAACAGTTTAACTTTTGACCGCTATATACATCTAATTCGTCTGTAACACTCCCGACAAAACTATTATATGGTTAATTGTCATTAATATTATAGACAATATAGCGGCGACTAAAATCCTTGAAGTGGCACAGAGAAGTCTTAAAAGCTCGATGTAAGATCTTCTAGGGTAACATATTAAATTAGCTACAGGTCAGGAGTATGATCCAATGGCTGCATCATCCTATCTCGTTCTTGCCCTACCATGTTATTCATTTTTTATTTTATATCCTAATTTTAATTATGAAATATGTTTTTAAAAAAAAAATGAACTAAAAAAAACTATTTTTGGTACTCTGTAAAGTTAAAGGACCAACGTAAATTTATGAATATTAATTTTTAATAAATGAGATGGTAATATAGTTTTTTATCTTGATTTCTTGACGCTCATCGTAAATAATTTAATCAGATTTGTTCTTCCTCCCACCTACGTTTCATTCTACTCCTGAGAAAATAAAAATTGTTCATAGTTATATTTAATCATAGAGCTCAGATAATTTATACCTCTGTTTCTGCTATCTCAATGCCTTATTTTTTTTAATTTTTTTTTTTTTATTATAATTATTATTATTGGGTAAAATGTTTGTACAAACTACAGGAAGAATTAAATCTGAAACTCTTCTTGAAGTTGTTAAGTGTTAAAAGGAATATGTCTTAAGAAAACAAAATCGTAAATTTTTCTTTTGCAGCTCACTTTATAAATCTTCTGACACTTTTTATCGATCCTTTAATTTTTTTTTTTTTTTCATGTAAATGATAATAATATTTGTTATGTAATGCAATGTTTTGCAATACTTGATAAATTCAGTCTCTCAGGCCTTATGCAGCCACCATTGATTTCGGTAAGACAGAAAATACTTTTCGGCAAGAAGGAAAACACGATTAGTCTTTCTTCAGGGAGATGGGAGTGGATTCGCCTGGAAGCCGGGTTGAAAGTTTTAAGAAAGGAAAATAATGATAAAAAAATCTTACCCTTGGAAAGAGCTATTTTCGTACACACATCAGTCTTCCGAATGTCAGCCTCTCCGTATCTTCTTATTTTCAAAGGACTTATTATTTTTTTTCTCCTTTACTTCGGAGAATTAGAATATTGATGAATTTATGGCCTGTCTAAACATTCTTAAAATACACACGTGTATATTTTACACAGTATACAATAATGTATTAATCAATAATAAAAAATTATAGTTTAAAAAAACTTAAAAAAAACACGCTTCAATAGCGAAACGAACTAAACCTATCTTAGACAAAATCTAATGATCTAAAACTATTAGTAAATAACATTTTTTTATTGGATTTGATCCAAAATCCTTAATGCTCCTTACTATGGCACGAACGATCTAATCCACATGAACCTTAATATCCCATATGTTGCAGATTGGTCATGAACTAGAAACTTATCTTAAATGAACGACCCTCCCAAATTCACTTGTATCTCAATTCACTCCCCATTCGATTCTCGAAAATCCACCATGCGTCTGAGAAGATGTACTTACATTGGTTACCATAGAACTTTCTTTGGATTGCTAACAGTGTATTGTTCTATTCAATTTATTGACAAATAATTATATTATTAATTCTGCATATTTATTAAATAATAATTGTTATACAATTGAGAATTTCAATCAATAAATTGGAATCAACGAGATCGTCGGTCGAATATCGATCTGATTATTACCCATGGACTATTATATTGCTCATAGTGTAATATAATAAATTAAACTTATTAATATAAAAAATTATGTTTACTATTTTACAGTTATATAAAATAAAGTTACAATTAACGGAAATCTGGGAGATGCGTTGGGTAAGAAAACTAAGAAAATAACAAATTAAATTGCTTCTTTATTATATCCATTTCGACATCTGGCTGCAATTCGAACTTTCGAAAACAATTATAAGATTGTTTTTGCCTGGAATAATTTATCGTGTTTGTCTGGAGGGAACCAAACTAGGCTAGTTTCTTTAGAGCTGTTGGGGGAATCAATCCATCTCTTCTTTTCCAATATTATTAAATGGCACCATATTTCCTTCCAATGAATTGCCTGCTGAAATGGATGGAACCCATTAATTTTCTTTGTTTTATTGCTTCTAAAACAGTAAAAATAAAAATACATAACTTCTTTTTGGACATAATGCTGCATGTTAAGAGTCTTTAAAAAAGGTTAAAAGACTATAAAAAATCTTTAGTTCTGAAAGTACTTAAACCATATTTTAAGAAACCATAGTTTTACATTTAACTTTTTTTAAATATATTATTTTAATTATAATTAAATGACTGGTTGAATAATTAAGAAGTGATAATCCATTGAATTTTCCGCAGTTTTCTTTTTACATTCTACATTTTGGTTTCATATTTAAAAATTTTAATCTTTGAAATGTAAGTTTCTTCTCCTTGATGGAATATTTCAGCGAAAGATAAATGCTACTAAAGATAAAAATAAATAAAGTTTAAGTTAAATATAAATATGTGATAAGATTTTGATAGAATAATCATTAAATAATCTAATACAAACCAATGTTAAATATATAATACTCAATAAAAAATAACCTATAATGGCGTTTGCATTATTATTGCTTTCTTATAATTCTAAAAATTAATAGTTTCTTTTTTTTTTATTTCCACTTACTTTATTTACTTTTACCTTTTTTCTAATTAAACTATCTTACACTTTTACATTATATATATATATATATATATATATATATATATATATATATATATATATATGTGTGTGTGTGTGTGTGTGTGTGTGTGTGTGTGTGTGTGTGTGTGTGTGTGTGTGTGTGTGTGTGTGTGTGTGTGTGTGTGTGTGTGTGTGTGTGTGTGTGTGTGTGTGTGTGTGTGTGTATGCTCTCACTACTTTGGAAGTGGTATGGTATATAATAAGAGTCCAGAATAATATTCTCAGCCATTATTATATCCTTTGAATCTACTCCAGGTCCTCCGTTGAGGTTCTTATCCCGCTCGGTATAACCTGATAGTTATATAAAAGGATTGTAAGGAAGGTAAAAAAGAGAACAATCGGAAAAACTTTCAAATTAAGAAGTAACACAGAATTATACAACATGTAGACAAAATAACAGATGAAATTAGGAAAAAGGTGACTAATGTTCTATGGGCGCATACTAAGAACGAGTTTAAGCAGATGATCAAGAATAATTGTATAACACATTAAAAGGCAAACCCATTTGGCTTCAGAAGGTACGTGAAGATTTAAAAGAAATTGGCTTAGATGAAGAAGAGATAGAAGACTGAACAAATTATAGAAACAAAATTAAAAAGTGGGAAGGTTTCCAAGACAAAACAGCTCCATAAAGACTTGGCAGAAAATGGCCGGCTGAAGAGAGGAAAGAGAAAAGTAAACAGATGAAGGAGTATTGGAGAAAGCGGTAAAACTAACTTGGTGGCTTAAATGTGGTCTTTAGCTATCCTGTAACAATAATAATAATAATAATAATAGTATTTATTATTATAATAAAAAAATATTATCAAAAGTTAGGGGGCTCGATAGCTGTATGAGTTGAGGCGAACCCACGAATATATCTTGACCTTCCCATCATGGCTAGTAAAGGACTTCAATTTAATAACAAATAATAATTTCAAAATAAAAACAAAACAGGAAGATATTAATAAAAAAGTAACAGACATATTTTAATTCAGTTTGTGCGAAAAGAATAAGATTTCATGTATATAAACTGTTCACATTTTATTTAAATAAAATGTAGCTATTGACAGTTGTCGCGGATCTGGGTGGAAAGTAGGTGGTTAAAGAAGTCATACTTGAATGGCGAATAGTGAAAGGGATGGAGTTCCATAGAGAAGCGGATCAGATTAGGAAAGATCTGTCGAAGGCATTGGAGTAATGAGAAGAAGTATATTAATTTGTTTGTTTATAAATAAGTACTTTAAAAAAGTTAGTTGTCAAGTATGGTTAAGTGCAGATTATGGGATTTGGATCAGTTATTATTTGTGGAAATCGTTCTTCTTTTATTATTTATTTATTTTTTTAATTATCTGGAACTTCAAGCGCTGGATGATAATAAATTAAACTTAACTTTGATTGATTATGAAGCCGTTATGTGTGCCAGCTTGGGGAAGCGTGATTGTCATAGGGAGTTGGTGCGGCGAGCTATCGGGGGAAACTTTTTAATTAATTCTGAACCCCTCTGGGGAGGAAATTTTAATAAAATCTGATGGCTTCCACTTTACATCTTAATTCGTGAAATTTCATCGAATGCAAACGCTGAAGAACAAGTTGGGATGCTATAGCGTTTGATTCGTGAAGTTGGTGATTGTTGCTAAGAGAAGAAGCGTCGGGGTATAGAAGTTTTATGTAGAATTGGGCCTTCTCTGGTAGGATTGCTCTTTACCAGCCGGAAACTGATCAGGCGATGGAATCCTCAATCCCCCCCTCCCTTCCGCCTCCCAAACTCGCCCACCGATGAATTTCCCGTCGTCGCTGCGGATTTTATTTTATCTGTTGCATCACTTTCAATATTTCATTTGTTTTTTCCTTAGGAGAGACCAGGTGTTATAAAAAAAATATTTGTTTTGGAAAATGCTTCTTTAAAAATCTTTGGCAGCTCAATCCTATATGCTCCTGGTCACAAAACGTGCAAAGGAAGGCTTACTATTGTTACATGTTGTAATCATTCAGATCATAAATTTGATTTAACTGTTATAGGGAAAGCAAAAAAACCTGATGATCTTTTTGTCGTAGTTTAAAGACCCCCTTGTACATTCGCTGGGTCGCCACTTGAAAAAGAAAAGTCTACCTTTTTGAGCTGTTTTATTACTCGACAATACTCGTCACCATTCAGCCATTCCCCATTTTTTCTGGTAATTATTATTTAAATTACATGTTCAAAGCTTATTTCTATTGAGACAATGGGTTCATTATTAAAATAATTTAAAACACATTTACAAATAAATCAGGATGTATTTTTAATAAGTACATAAAAATTTAGACTTCTAATGTGACGGATGAGTAGATTTTTTCTCGGTACAAAGCTCTTTGAAACGTAGTCAGTTCCGATAGTGCAACTCATGTCTCAAGTTCTCTTGTCACGTCTAATCTAGAACGGTATTTGCTCTTCATGGTAGCAAGAGTAGAAAAATATTTAAACATTCAATTTTCCAATAAAAAGTTATTTTTTTCTTAAATATAAGCTTTGCACCCCTCCCCTCCAATCCCTTCATCGCACCCCCCACTTTGAGGACCGCTGGACTAAGGGTTCGTATCTATCTTAAAGGGAATAATAGCACAAACTCAAAAAAGAATATGCTATCTTTGCGTGAAGCCTGGGTAAATATACCCCCTCCCCTTGATAGTTTCATGGACTAAAACTTATAAAAAAAAAAAATTTTAATATTGAAATAAAAAGATGTCCAGGATTGTTGAACGATGAATGTAGTCCAGGAAGGTTAAATTGTGTATATTGCAGAATCTTTTATTCTATTATGGTTTGATAGATGAAGGAGTTATGTCTGATTTTTTTAGTACAATCTAGTTCATTGGATAAAGGATTCATGTACAGAAGTTTAAGGTAGCAAAATCTAAATATTTCCTTTAGATCTTTATCCTAGATCCTTTATCTAAACAACTAGAAAAAGGGATATGAAGAAGATGAATCGGCTATGCATGTAACATTTTCCTGCTAAAGGAAAATGTTTTTAAAAAAATAAAAAACTTTACACATTAACTATTCAATATTGTATTTTGTTACATAAACCCTTTATCCACCGACAAACCCCTTAATTACGTGACATATGAAAAGAAATGTTTAATAAAAAACAAACTAAAATTACTGACTTTTTTTCTCTAAATGAAAATTGTATACATATGTAAAATCATACACTCATTCTTATGCATTTTAGTATATTATAATTTAATAAATGTATATAAAATGTATGTTTGTTGATGAAAGTGGTTTTATTAACTTTTTTTTTTTTTTAAATTAACCTTCTTATCAATCACATTAATTCAACATAATATAACATCAGCAGAGGACAATAACAGCATAAGCTCTGCATTTCTAAGGCTTTTTAATAAATGACTTCGATAGCTTTTTCCTGCGACCCTTCATTTCCAAGAAATGAAAAAATATTTAAGTCCCTAGTTATTCCAAAGTTGTTCTAATAAGAGCTGTAAATTTCGTCTCAGTCTCCCCTCAAGTAGGATTTCCACGCTATTATTCGATTCCTAGCCCCGCGATAAGTAATAAAAGGAATAAGTCTCAATCATAAAGTTTATTTTATTAGTTCTGATATTTAAGTAATAATTAAAATGATTACTCAATCGCTCCTTATTTATTTTCACTGTTTTTCAATAGTTTGCCTTACGTTCACTTTTATTTTTAATTTCTTTTTCTATACGGAAGATGAATAATTTTCTAATTAAATATGTGTTAAAACAATAAACATGTTCATTTTTATAATAAGATATTTTCGGGATCATTTCACTCTCTCTATTCTCGGTCGATTTCCCCTGACCAATGCGACATCCACGTGCGTTAGTGTTGGAAACCCTGCCAGATTTCTGCGTCAGATAAACTAAATCCCTATCTAGTCGCCTATTTATTGTACAATATTCTTTGCCTAGCCCAAGGTTCCTTGGCACTTGACCAATCACCGTCCGGGTATATTTACTATTTTACAGTTTCCTCCGGTCATCGTTCGCCCAGTTATTTAGGTCTTGCGAAAGATGAAAATTATATTGAAAAAAAAAATGAATCTTATATGTAAAATCAATGTATAATTAATCATTTTTTCTGTATGTATACAATTGACTCAATTTACAGTATTTCCCAATGCAGCCATTCGACCTAATCATTAATTGCTCAATTATTGAGTCTACATTTAAGGTTCTTAAATTTCTTATTATTACAAAAATAAAATAAGATTTCTAGAAAAGGCGACAGTGAATTATCTAATAGGAGTATAAACTAAAAATTGATTTTATTTTTTTTAAATGTATTATTTTTTTAAAATTATAAATAACAAAAATATCTTGACATTCTTTGTATTATCTTATTAGTTTATTTTAATTAGATTAGTACAGTTTAAGAAAAGAAGAAAATATTGAATGTTTATTCTAATATTTCGTCGTTAAAAATGAAGTTTCAAATTGGTTCTAAATTTGAAAAAATAACTAAGCTTCAAGGAATATTTTTTTTTTTTTTTTTAAAGAAAACTCATTTGAAAGGTTTTTTTTTCATAATTAATGAAACTAATAAGATATATTTAACGTTTTGCAATGCTTTATATTTTTTATGTTAGAGACCTGTCTATTTTATTATTATAAAATTCTTTACCTTTCGGTGGAGGTTAAAATTTTGAAGTTGAGATTTCATCAACATTTTCTAACGGACATAACAACTGCGTTCAACCGATTACAATATTAATAGCATCACTAGAATCAGCATACATTCTGCTTTTTATCCATTTATATAACATTGCGATTACTCCAGATTTTAGTGGACAAAACTGATGTGAATGAAAAAATCCGAGGTCAGGTATAACTTGAGTTATCTCAATAATGGGAAATCCTGCGACCTCCGGATTTGGGCTAAACTAAGCAGTTTTACAGCTTTTAGATGAACTTAAAATTTGGTTTTAATCGGTTATGCAAATTATTTACATTTTTTCAGAAATTGACAGCACTTGCCTTCTAGAATCATACAAAATTTTAAAGGTAAAAAAAAATATCAGTTTTTAGTTTAAAGATTTTCCTCATAAAAGTTCCTACTAACCACACACAAATCGGCATTCAAATCTTTAATTTACAACTCCAAATGTCCCATTGTTAATATGTATTTACATTTTTTTAATTTTCATTGTATAAGAGAGTTAATTATCATTTATATTATTATTTATCTTTATTCCAGAAGATTGATATTTATTGATTAAATATTACAATTTTAATTTACTCAATAGAACATTTCTTTAATGTTTAGTAACTTTTCCATTAATTTAACTCGTCCGATTAAACTTTACTCTTTGGTCTATGTATACATAATTTAAAAAAATTTTTTTTAATAAAATCAGGCCTATCCGAATAGATGGTTCATTTCCTAGAAATTAACAACTAAAATCTAGGAGCTCGGATATAAAGTAAATGATTTTCACGTCCAAGCCTTGGTAAACTCTTCTTTTTTACTGGTAACATTTTTAGTGATTTATTTTGATTTAAGCTAGACAACTTTACCCGCCCCTATCTATCATCGGCATGGTTGATTTATATTCAGCGGGTGTTAACTGTCTAAATTGTCTATCTACCTCATTTTTCTTCCTGCCAAATATTCTACGCAATTCTGTTTTCATCAAAATCTTATGACGCCATACTTCCTATTATTATACTTCTTAGTATTGTGTATTAAATTCTTAATATAAGTGTTTCAATATAAATTTAAATTATTATTTTGGGTACCAAACGCAAAAAGGGTGATTATACGTCACACAGATATCTCATCTTCTACCTTCATATTTTATGTTCCTTGGTCATTTTCTATGGAATATAAAGCTTTAAATCATATACCTAAACTTCTCTACATATAAAAAACCTTAAAATATACAATTAAACAAAACTATTAATAATACCAGAGGAGAAAATTTTTATTTATTTATTTATCCAACGCTCGTCTGTGTCAGTTCAGCCATCCAACGACGAGCCTCCCTCTGACGGTGATTTTTTCCTAGAGGAGACAAATTATTTTACATATGACACTATATTTTATCATTGTAAATAAAATCATATAAAAGTTATTTAATGGAGGCAAAGGATATTTTAATAAAAAAATTGGATATTTAGGATATGGATATATCGGTCATTTGTTATACAAATTTTTGCTCCGTTGCTCCTTCTTTAATATTTTATTTTCTCTATTATTTTATTTTTAATAAAACAAGAATGAATTTTGATTTTTAAACATGTCATTATTTTATTATTTCGTACTGTTATTAGGTCTCTATTCTACCTCCTAGTGCAAAATATAAAAATGAATACTGTATATTGTATACTGTATATACTGTATATTAAATTTAAATTTCCATTTTTGTTTTTTCCTATTATTCCTTGACCATTAACTGAAATTTTGTTTATATGTTTTTTTGTTTAATTGAAATTAAAAAAAAAAAAAGAATCTTTGATTAGTCCAAACTCATCATCATAATCCATTCCTCTGTTCCGAATCGCCGTTGCTATGTCCGTCTCTATTTGAGTCCGGATCAGCATTAATCTAATTATAGGGATGCCAGCCAGGAATTATTTCCTGACAAATGATAAATATGTATTATTTAAATAATAAATTAATTTAATTTTTTCTTCTCCAAAAGGTGATCGTGGGGTCAGATAATTGTGTATGTTAATTACAAATAAGGGTAAACAAATATATTACTTAATGAGTGGCATGCAAATGGTGAATAAATTACGGTTGAACTAAAACAATATATATTCCATTATGGGTTGACATATGAAATGACAGTTAGGAAAATGAATCATTCTTAAGTTTAAACTTATATTGTAACAAATAACTTAATCTAAACTTATCTTCTTAATGATGCTACGATGGGTGATGCTACGTGTGGGTTCATAGTGGTAAGCCGGGAGCTCCCAATCTCCGAAGACTCAAGGAACTAGCTCAGAAGGGACCAGACCAGACATCTCCTAGACTCTCTCCATGACTGACTAAAAATATCGCGTTTACCCCAAAATAATACCTGGTAATGGATATGCAGGTAGAGAAATATGGCACTCACACCAACAAAGAGTGTGAACTGCTGGACCACCTGCAAGAGGCTGTGAAGGGGCCAGCCACCCTATTACACAACACGCGAATATTATTTTGCTAAGTAAAAACCTTTTGGTTTGATACATAGCACCGTGTTAGTTTAATTTTAGGGTTCTAATTAATAATTAATTAATTTTGGATTATTAATTATAAATTAATTATTACTAAAGGTTAATATTTAGGATATTGGATTTTTAATTAGAAACTCTAAAATAAAATAAATATTGAATATGCTCACATGAATTACTTGTATAAAGAAGTTATAAGTTTAAATTGGGTATGAATTTCATATTGCACCTCTGTTGATTATACTTTGTATAAATGCGTTTTAATCTAAAAAAAAATTAATGTTGTGATAATGAATTTATTATTCTTAAGAATCATATATTTTTTCCCTTTTGAAATGAATGAAATAACTTATTGTTCAATAAATGGATCGTAATTTAGTTAATAAGATCCCCTAATGAAGGAGAGATGCCAGTAATCTTTAGTCAATTTTACACCCTAGTAATATGGGTTCCCTTAAGGGAATAGACCATAGATCCTAGGATTACCTAGGATATTAATATCCTATCCCTCCTTGGTTCTATTACCTTGGAGTTATTTCACCCATAAACAAGACGTTGTCTACTCTGTCGATAACTAATAGGCAAGGTAAACTCAACCTATATCCTAGTATCTTCTTCTTGAAATAATTAAAATGCGTTGTTAGCTGTGAATTTCAACATAAGTTATTATTTTTTTAAATATTATTTTACTTTAGTATACCTGATAGTTGATTAATAGTGCATTAATTTTTTTTCCATCATTTAGACATATATATATATATATATATATATATATATATATATATATATATATATATATATATATATATATATATATATTTAATGGATGGTTTAATTATATCTCTATGATTTAATTCTTTTGAGTGAGAAAATCATTGTAGTTTGACTGAAAAACCGTTTTTAAAAAGTATAATAATAGAAAAAGAATAATACAGCTTGAAGCAGGTTATTTATTTTTTTATCATGAATTTTTTATTTTATGATTTACCTTGGCCTAAAAACTTTTGGGATTTTCTACCAGGCATCTCGAATCCATGTCTTGTTATTCCCTAATGTCATGTCGCATTAGCCTCTCATGCACATTATCCTCTAATCTGGATCTTTTTTTCCCGAACTATATACACCTTTTTTTAATACTTTTTAAAGAATGTTTTTGATGAAGTGAAAGAATGTCCCATCGGTTCTCAATTCTTTCATTCATCAGTCCATCTCGTCTAGATAACTAACTGCACTTAAGGAAGTTATTTGATCCATTCACTACCTTCGCAATGACCTACGGCTCTATTGATGAAGTCGTACCAAAAAGTTCAAATGAACTATTTAGGCTAGCGCACAAACTTTGTTGGTTAGATAGGGACAAGGCACACTGTGCCGGATTGGAGCGGAGCACGTTTTTCTATCTCTTCGATCTGTCACATTGTTCTTCTTCTTCTTTTTCTTCCTCACAGTGATATTCCTAGCGTTGAGAAGCCTCTATCCAACGCAGCCACTCTTCCCGGTCTCCGCTTAACCACTTCATTTGGTTGAAGGATTTGCCTCTTCTAACTCCAATCCTCTGTATACCTCCTGATACGAAACTCTGATACGCCCTCGTGGTCTCTTCTCAGTGGGCCGAGCCTCTAATACCTTTATAGGGTCCATGTCATCGTTCATGTGGTAGACATGTCCAAACCACTTAAGTTGCCTGTTTTCCAAAGTGGTTTTGAGTTCGGACACTTCCAGCTGCTCACTTATAGTTTCGTTTCTAATGCGATCCCTCCTAGTTTTCCCCACCGATCTACGTGGAACCTCATTTCCGCTGCTGTTATGCGACTGTAATGTTTCTCTAACATGGTCCAGCTTTCTCCGCCGTAGGTGAGAATAGACAGGTATACTGACTTACAGATGTGCATCTTTGTCTTTTTATCCTCTTCACGGCAGCTAAGGATACTGCTAGTGATCTGGTAGTATGCTTGATTTGCCTTCGATATTCTGTTTGAAATCTCCGCATCTATCTTACCAGAGTCAGTAATTACGGTACGTGGGTGTAATCCTTCACCACTTCAAGAACCTCTCCGCTGCAAACCAATTGGATGTCTTCCTGTTCCTCTCTCGCCATAACCAGCACTTTATTCTTGGAGGCATTTATTCCCATTCTACCTGTGCTTGCTGTAGTTTCACCTTTGAATCGGATATGAGGACAATGTCATCGGCATATAAAAAGCTTTGTACGAGGACAGTTCTCATATTCCAGTATCCAATTTTAGCCCAAGCAGTCATATTGTTCTAAAAACTCAAAATTTTATGAAGATTTGCCTTTTCTAGTATTGATTAAATGGCTAGTTCCACTTCTTCTTCAGTTCTAAAAATATCAATAATTTGATATATAGATTATTCCTATTCATAAATGTTGATATGTATTTTTAGAAATCAAATGCATTTTGGCCCTCTCCTAGCCTTCAGAAGGAAAACGACAATATGGTTTATTACAGCTCTGGATAAGGAGGGAAAATGATGTGATAGAAAAAAACTAGATAGTTACTCATGGTTGAATGCAGAATTTCTCAGATTATTGCTCGGTTTTTCTGGTCCTATTTATGATTATATTTTTGTTAATGTAAATATTACGAAAATGGAATCCTGCGTCTTATTTATTGTACGCCCTTATTTGTTCATGTAAATCTGACTCAGAGATCGTCTACGTTTTCCTGTGTATACAACTTGTATACTATAACGCTTACGTCAACTGACTCAATTAGATATAGAGTTATTTTAGATATAGGGTTTGGTCTGTTATCAATTTCGCTTCCTATCCTGTATTCATTTACATCTTAATCACATTTCCTGCTGGGGTGGTATCATATACGTATTCTATTAGTAAGCTAAATATTTGTTCATTTTCAGCTTTCATGTTTGGAAAAAAAAATAGACTATTATCATTTTTTTTCGCGACCCTCCATTTATTTTCGATTTTTGGTCGTTTATTTTGAAGGTCATATTTATTTTCTAGCTTCTCCACTTTTTAAGCACATCGGTATTGTTGGAAGCCAGTAGACGTATCTCATTAATCATCGAACTCAGCAGTTACCTAGGGATTGAAGAAGCGCGTGCTAAAGTTTTTTTTTTATATCGACCATTGGTAGTTCGTATAATATAATTTATATTATAATATTTTTTCTGATATTCTTTCTTGTTGTTTCTTCTTTGATTATGATTCAAATAGGAACTGTCTTTGGCGGTTGTTTTTCATTTTCATTTCATACAAAGTTCTGGTTTATTTTTAGAATCATGTTTCCCCCAGTAGGATTTCTATTCCATTGCAGAACTGGATTTATACGGCAGGCATTTATTTACGAGCTAAGTTGTCCAGAGTTGCTGTTTTATTTTGAATGTTGTAAAAGCCATCACCATCATTTCTCAGCTCGCGTTATTCGTTTATTCAGTGCTTTTCGTAGCTCCAACGCTGGAATAAAAGGGTCTATTTTTAGTTATTCAGAGTATTATTGACAGATTGTGCATTGTTTTTATAGTCGGCACAGCTGAGTTAGGAAATAAATATTTTTGTCAATTATCTGGGGAAATATTGTTTTCTTTTTGTAATTAATATTATTACGTATTTAGTACTCCAATGTTAATTAAATGTTAGGCACAAGTTTACCATTTACTTTTTATTGTCCTAATATCTGTCTCTCAGAACCAGAAGAGCGTAAGTCCAAATTTTCAGATTATTGCACCATTGTCTTCTGGTACTGAGGTACAGATTTGTTCAGGTTTGATTGTGAATCATTCAATGTGATATAATCACTAGAACAATTAACTGATAAGTTTTTTTTTTGTTCAATAGCCTACGTTTCGGCCAATACTTGTATAAAACCTTTAGGAATAGAACTTTTTAAGTTAGCAACACTAACGTAGAATTTGAATTTACTCAAAGAATGCTTTTATATCTAATAATAGGCTGTAATTGAATGGGTCCACCGAAAAACGTTCTAAGCGACAAACGTTTTGAGTAATCAGTAAAATAAAATCATAATCTAAAGTTATTGTTAGTTTTGTAGGTTAGATTTTGTTTTCAACCTTGTTATTTGTTATATTTACCTGTATAATAAAATAATGGAGTACTATATATGATGTGCTCTTATACATTTAAATACCTTTAAAATCGCCACTTCGGAAATTTTGTCGCTTAGAACGTTTCGGCGGACCCATTCAATTATACAGGGTGAGTATCTCTTAGTGTATAAAAAAAAATTGGGTGAAACTACATCAAACATGTAGCAAAATGCCGCAGATCTCACCTTTCTATTCTAATCCGTTGCAGATATATGATAAAACAGAGACTTTTTTGAGGAAACCACGTTTTTTTCTATAAAAGCTGTAATATCTCCATTTTGCTTAAATAGTTTTCAAATTTTGATCTCATTTTCGGATTTAGCATTACATTTTCTGTAATAGTGGAGTACCTGTAACCTTGAATTTTTCAGATTTGGTATCTAAAGAACAGCTTGATCTTCACCTGATTTGGGAAAGTCACAATGTCTTATATTACTTCAACGCTCACCGTTTTTTTGAAAAAACTATCCACAAAACGTTAAATCTTTTAAAAACTTGAAAATTTAATAAGCTTTCGAATAATATGTTAAACGTAATGATTTTGTTTCGATTTCATGGAGAAATTTACTTTTGAAACCGAAAAAACATGGTGTTCTCATTTGGCAAACAAATCAGTTACTTGTGTAAATAAAACATTATGACAATCCCTTTATGGAAATGTGAATTTCTAACATAATAAACTCTTCATTAAATTAAAAAGCAAAGAAAAAAATTATTGTTTAATAAAAAATAAAGGAAAACTATCGCTTTATTGACCAGATCAGAGGATATTATGTTATTACATTTATTTATTTATTACTTAGTCTGTTTTTACAGGGTAAGGCATTTCTACCGTTCCATGTGGAGTATCGTTATTCTATTCATCTCTGTATTGCTGTCGAATAGTGTTTGTATTGTATTCGAAAATCATAGTTTGCCCAACAAATTGAATGATGAGATCACTAAGATTTGTTACAAAATATCCTACCACAACTTCATCACGATATTCCTCTTTTTGAGATGAATTTTATGGACAGATGAGTCTGTTTTTACAGGGGGAAGGCATTTCTGCCGTTCCATGTGGAGTATCGTTAGTTTATATTTGTATTGCTTTTAAATAATGTGGAGGAGCACCATGGTGTTGGAAAATCACATTTTACCGAACTTGGGTGGAATATCGTGATGAAGTTGTGGTAGGATATTTTGTAACAAATCTTAGTGATCTCATCATTCAATTTGTTGGGCAAACTATGATTTTCGACTACAATACAAACACTATTCAACAGCAATATAAAGATGAATAAAACAACGACACTCCACATGGAACGGTAGAAACGCCTTCCCCTGTAAAAACAGACTAAGTAATAAATAAATAAATGTAATAACATAAGATCCTCTGATCTGGTGTCGCTTTATTGACAGTTTTCCTTTATTTTCAATTAAACAATAATTTTTTTCTTTTCTTTTTAATCCAATCAAGAGTTTATTATGTTTAAAATTCACATTTCCATTAAGGGTTTGTCATGTTTTATTTACACCAGTAACCGATTTGTATGCCAAATGAGAACACCATGTTTTTTTCGGTTTCAAAAGTAAATTTCTCTATGAAATCGAAACGGTTTCATGCACGGAAAGCAATTTGGAAATGCTTGTATTGAAAATTTTAAGTGCGTCGGTCAATTGCTGATAATTGAATTTAATAGAGAATTTTCCCTTTTGCATAAAATTGTTTATATAAATCCAAATGATGAATATTGCCAGTTATTGCTAATGAAATTAATTTGTTTGTGTGGTTAAATATTTTATCTAAATTATTTTTTTTCAATTTCGTTAGATATTATAAAATGTATTTTAATAGTTTCTATTGTATATTGTCCTGTTTAAATCATGCATATTTTAATGTTTTTTTGGTGCTTATAAAACTATTCCACTAAACTTACACCGCTACTGGTGTGAACAACTGGTGCCACATGTATGGAAATTTGGTCTTCCGAAGTTGAAATGAATATTGCAATTCAATAGCCCAAGCCTTTCATTTTTTCCGTTTCTCTTGTTTCCATTTTATTTTCATATTTTTTTTTTTTTCGGTAGGAAATAGAACCCTTCTCCGTGACAAGATATTCATGGCCATACTCGATGAAGGCGAAGCACCTCCGTGTTGATTTCTTCCGAAATTTAAATTGGTTATCTTTTATGGAGTATGGCTCGGCCTGGAAGAATTGGATTAGCATGGATATTATCCCTTTCCCTTTTGAAGATATTATCCTCAGCGATTCTAATTTCATTTTAAGCGCTTATGACGGCTTCATAAATTCCTTTTGATGCTTAAAGTTTTAATAGCAGTTTCTTTACCGAAGGCTTGTTGTTCCAACTAATGTATTCAAATCGGAAATACGCCTCATGATTTTGTTTTTGATGTTATCTTGTTCTTGAACGAATCTCGGCTATCTTAATCTATTTTATTGTTGTTTTAGATTGAATGGTTTAATGGAACGTTAGCGATCCCCCATTCCATTCATTGCTGTCTATTTCCATATCTCTACTGTATTCAGGAATATTAAATTTTATTCAGGGAATTTACATTAATTCTATTTGTATGATAAAAGGAACAGTAAACTCATAAAATAATGGCAACAAAATAATTAATTAAAAAATGGAAATTAAATGCGATAAAGTATACTGTAAATACAAAGTCATGAAGGAGTAAAAATTGTTTTATAAATAAAACGGTCAAAATAAAGTTATAACAAAAACCATACCAAATGGAAAATAAAAATAATTAAAAAAGGTCTATGATCATAGCAACACTGTCACGAAGATAGAAAAGTAAAAAGGATTGCGTGGTGCAATTTTATTGAATTGTCTCCTTTACTATCAAAAGCGAGGAAAATTTGTCAAAAATTTAGTTATATGAACGGCATAAATGAGAAAAATCTTTATATAATAAGAAATATAAAAGAGAAGATATGATTCGATAATTCATTGAATTTAATGAATGTTGTTATTAAAAATAAGTTAATATTATTTATAAAATAATTATGTGTTTTTTTTTTGTTTTGTTTGTTTTTTTGGTTGCTTGTATTTAATTTTATTTATAATGCCATTTATCCAGATGTTTTCGGAATTCAGATATGCTACTGGCTAAAGTTTAACATCAATGACGTATCGTTTGGCTACTGTAGGATTCTCTTTTAGCAGAGGAAATCAGTATTCGTGTGAGAGGACCTAGGTTGCCGAGTTGAGGATACCAAAGGCACTGGATTTCTGTTTTAAAATTATTTTAATATGTCTGGTCGGATAGTTCATCTCTAATTTAGACCTTGAATTTCTGAATAAATACAAGGATTATCTGCACTGGATGTATTAGATTTTCTAAATAAAATGTTGAATTAAAAATATTTACTTATTCCTCTTTAATCAACATTACATCTTTAGATTTGCGAAGATGACCTAGAAATGTCGCTTAAACCCATAATTAAAAATACAGTTCTGGAATACTGTACAGGAAATGAAAACAATAGTTTTTATGTACTCACATACGTATATTATGTACATTACTGTAGTTGGTTACTTGAAGAAATATATAGAGTACATACAATGGAAACAAACAGAGCACTGAATAGTTAAAGTACACAAAAAGAAACACTCTAAACCTAACTGTACAAAATCACATACGTATATGAATCTATTTTACATTAAAAATGTCGCTAAATTTTGGTTGCGGTTGCTTCGATTCTCGTTTTCTGCCTGCTAAGTCCTTCATTCGCCTACGTAGCAAGAGCTGAACTTGACCGCATTCTGGCTTTGAGGTTGCAATATCGTTATCTTCCAAGATCTCTTTAACATTAATACCCCCAACGACAGTTTCGCCTAAAATTATAAAACTTCCTTTGTTTTCGCGCTAGCTAAATATTCAAAAAAATCCTCTGGAGGCGTTCGGATTTTTGACGTTTCGAATTTTTGACGGTCGGATTTTCGACGCTCTACTGTACTTACGTTATTATCTAACGTCTTGGATTACTTTCTAAGTTCTATTTCAATAATCATAGGAAATTATTATATTAATAAATATAATAATTGTTTATTATAATAATACATTGCAGCAGTTATAAGAAACAATAAAGTTGAATTTTATTTTCCCTTCCAATAAACGTTATGTTGTATTATATTAACCTAAAGTTCTCCGGGAGTGCTACAGTGTGGATTGCATTTAATTAAGAACAAGACCTTAAAGAACGGTTCTAATAATAAAGTAATCGTTCCTCTTCCCCTCAACCATCCTCTGGAATTCTTTTTTTCCTCATATCAGACAAGCTAAATCCCTAAAACATTTAAATACCTCTATTTTAAGCACCTGAATCTTTTTCAACGTGACTCTTGCTAATAATCTACATATTCAATTAAATGATACCATGCTATTTCTTTAATGTATTTTTCAATAACCATTTGCACAGTTTAGATTCCACTCAATGTAATTTTTTCTCATTCTCAATATTTTCTCATTTGGGTACTTCTATCTTATATACAACACCAAGCATTGTACGAAAAGAATTTATTTATCATTTCATTTGTAGAATGTTCTCTTAGATTCCTTTTTATATATTTAATTAGTATCTATGTATATATTATCATTGTTATTTTATTATTCCTACTTTGTTTTCCTTTTTATTATGTCTCTGATCATATGTAATTGATTCTATTTATTTCTGTGCTTATTCTCTTGAGGGATTTGGTTTCCAGAGTAAAATTATTTTATTCTATTCTAAACCTTTCGAAAATAAAGTATTGAGTAGAATCTTTGACCCAAAAAAGAACAAGCAACCTAGAGAATTCTGAAGGCTACACAATGCGTAATTGCGGGGGAAATTATTCGGTAAATATTGTTCAGTTAATAACAGCATGGCGGTTAAACTGGACAGGTGAAGTCCCTGGGTGTAATGATAAGTTATTCATCTTCGAATTATCTTACCAAATCATACTTAGATTTTAATTTAATTGTTTTATTTTTCTGAAAATTGTTAGATTATCTTATTATTAAAAAACAGTACTCAGAAACGTTACCTTTAGTAATTTTTTTTTTGAAGGAATATTGGCCGCCCTCATTGTGTTATTGATGCGGAGTTCCCCCAGTCTTGTTATTTATTATTTATACATCAAAATTTAATTGAACCCGCAGCAGTGGTATTTTACTCTTGGAACTTGGTAAAATTTAATTTGAGGCAGTATTATTAAATAATATCTTGTTATCGAACATTCAGTATTCATCTTTGTAACAAATTCGTATCGTAAAGGCATTGTTATAAATTTTCCATTACTCTGCTTTGAAGTTCCCCCGTTTATTTCTGAAGTTTCAACGTTTAATTATTAATTTTCTCATTTTCCTTTTCTAAAAACAAACAAAACGAGGGAGAGGGGGGGGAAGGAAATGAATACGAGGAGCATTCGAAATTAAGTTTACTCAGAGAGTTCTACGCCAGAAATGATATTTGATAATTGGAGAGATGGTGGTTTCCTTTCGGTTAAAGTTATTTAATTGTGGAAGAGTCTACATTAACTGTACAATTAGTTTCTTGCTATTATTTCTTATATCTGTTAATATAGAATTAATTAATTGTTAGCGTAACTGTTAGCTACCATTTATGTACAATACTAAGAAATGTTTAGTTTTTTACATGAAATTTGGATTTTTCTTCTCTTGTAACTTACCTTGGAAAAAATGTTTTCTTATTTTCCTAAATAAATTGAATTGTGATCTGAGTAAATCCCAGATTACTGAATGTATTCGGATAATCCGGATTTTGAATATCCTACATGTTACGTTCGGATCCAGAATCTTACGTATAATTCAGTTTCCTAATCCGGATTCACCGATGATTGAAATCTACTAGATCCGAATTTGACATTTGGTTTTATTCCTGAAAATTGGTTCGTGTTGATCAAATATTTTCTCCCGTTGTTTGAATATATATGTATTATTATTATATTATTATTTGTTCCGATTTATTTTGATGTTTTAGTCGCTACCTTTCGAGAGGAAAGGTTATACTTTTCATTTATACATAGAGTCTAAATCCATTTTCAAACTAATATTAACTTCTGCTTTACCTTGTCATATTAAAATGTTACATAAGAAAATAACTAAGTGAAAATTTAAAATATATGAAAATATAGAACAATAAATCAATGTGGAATTAATATAGTACTAAATCACAAGTAATGTTCCGATAAACTTTTTCGCATTAGAGGAGTGGAAATAAGAAAATATGAAACTTCTGGTATACTTTCTCACATAAGGGAAGAGGAAATAAAAAAATGTAAATATATAAAACACTAAATCCATGTTAAAGCTCATGTTGTTAACTTCTGTCTAAACTTTTTATGTTTAAGAAGACTAAATATCAATATAAAACACCCATTAACACAATCTAAGTTGAAATGAGATGTAGAAGCGTATGTTTAATGTGAGGTTATAGGGAAAAGCTATCGATAAATGCAAACACGTAGTGAAGCGGGTCGGAATCTCGGTGCATTGAAGATCAGACCGATTTGGTGAAGCTCCTCGTCGATAGTATTACGATATAAATTATGTAATATTTTTTATTTTAATATGGTGTAGGTGCATTCTTTCGCAGAGGTATGGAATATTGTTCTCTAGTTCGAAGAAAGTCCAGTAAATGTGTTCTTCATCAGGAGAATTTTTTTTATTTTGTGGCAAATGAATTATTTTTTTATTACTATTAATTTATGTTTAATTATTTTTATCAATGTATGTTTCTTTTATTTTTACGTTATTGTTATAGAGCTGTAGCTGCTTACCTTAGAGCACTGAACCTCAGCCCCAACAATGCAGTCGTCCACGGTAATCTGGCCTGCGTCTACTACGAACAAGGGTAAGTTAATTATACCTCTTATCATTTATTCTGTAACAATTCTAATATAAGATTTTTTAAAAATTAATTTATCTTTAATTAAAGCATAGAATTCTAAAACCTACTTTGTCCATTTTTTAATTTTTTTCCCAGCTGGTCTATAAAGGTAAAGGTCACGCTGGTTTAGGAAGGGGATTAGTTTTTGTATGGTCGTTTTCATTGTGATTTAACTACTTTTTTGAGAAAAACTTTTTACCCGGAAGAAAGTCTAGTAAAAAACTATTCAATAAAAAAATTAATCATTAAAAAATCTGGACTGGAAGTTGTACTTAGCTGTTAAGTTTTTTTTTTTTTTTTTTTTTTTTTTTTTTTCCTTTCCCCTTGGTTACAAAATTCTACAGATTTACAAATAATCCATTTTTCAGCTAGGGCCTTCTTACGAATTTAATTTCGGTATTGCTCTTTTCCTATTGATTGTTTATAACTGTCAAAGAATTTTTTCTTATAAAAATTTTTTGATGTAGAGTAATAAACATATTTATGTACAGAAAATTTTCAGTGATCTCTAAATTTTTAATATGCTCGTAAGCAATATTTCGCGAATAAATAATTATTATTCTGAATTTTTTTAGTTAGTTGTTTATTTGAAACATAGTGATTCTCTTTTATCGGTTATACTTTAAAATACGTAAAAGCGTCATTATTTTAACCTCGACGTTAAGTTGTTAGTATTATAATCAAATCATCACATTTGCTAAACCTCAGTTTAATTATTAGTGAGATATCGTTTAAAAAATATTTTATTAATTTCGATAAATTAGTTAATAATAAACATTTATTTATATATTAAATTCTTTTTTTATTTCTTTTTGGGTTATTTGCAATTCTCTTAGAAGCAAATGGCAGTATTGGGAAAAACCCATTCATTTAGCCAAGCTGTTTTTTTTGGCCTACTGCCCTTTTCAGTGTTGTTAAGTAAATCTCCCTACTGTTTATAGCTTAACTCCTCCCTAAGTGAACTTAAATATTAAATATTCTTGTAATGTTATGTTTATATTGAACAATAAAGCGTTTAGTGTATTAAACGCTTTACAAATAATGGATCTGTTGTAATTGTGTAAAATTATTCAGTTGTGAATTAAATCCGTCATTTCTTGTATCCCATTAACTCATTGTTTAGACCAAATTTAGCCGGGAATGCGGGTGCCTCTATCGTTCAGTTTGAAAATTACTTTATTGATATTGTATATCAAATTTAAACATTTTACTTTTAAAAAATAGTTGGGAGCTCGATGGTCAAGCGAGTTAGGGAGAAGGTCTTAGGGCATTCGGTACTGAATGAAGGTCCGTGGGTACGAATCCCACCCAGCTTTTTGATTTATTTTAACCATTTTAATTACCTCTACCTATCTATTTATCTATATCTAGAATTATTTTAAGAAAAACTGCGTTGCCTCTTGAATAATATATGGGGAATAACAATATATAAATGCAGCGAATATATTTTTTATATTAGAGGCACTGGAAAAAAGAATCCTGGCTGATGGTGATATCTCAATACTGCTTGAAATTTATCATTATAGGGCGTCAATTTCGCTAATTTATTCTTATAAATCATTATTTTTTTTCTGTTGCCTAGCATTATTTTAATTTCAGAATCTAACATTTCAACGTCTCTCCTTGTTTCCTCTTTTATTCGATGCAGGAAAACTATGGTATTCGGTTAAAAAGGTTAAAAATGTCAAAAAAAAAAAAAAAAAAAAAAAAAAAAAAAAAAAAAAAAAAAAAAAAAAAAAAAAAACTACCTTGCTTCTCTTTTACAGGTTTTAATGTAACCTTAGGCCGAAAAAAATATGCTTTCATCACTGTTACAAATTTCAAGGAAACTCTTCTAAACTTTACATTTTAAATTTTTAAGGAACGCAAAGAGTTCTGTGAAAATAATTTGGAATCTACTATATATTTGTCAAATACCACTCACTCATACATCACGAAATCTCAGAAACCACCGAACGGATTGGAATGAAATTTTGTATTTAGCTTCCTCTAGAGCCGTAGGTATTCGCTAAGAAAGGATTTTTAAAAAAATCGGCCGGGATCGTAATGAAACTTAATACATTGTTTCTTATTAGATGTTAAATACACTATAACAATTATTTTCATTTTATAGTTAGTCATGTATCAGTACTACAAAGGCGTAAAAAAACCAGTACTCATAAAATATTTATTGGGTGATTAATAATAGATTTATTGTCATATGGTATATGGTGATAAGCTAAGTTAAAAAATAGGTTAGATGCTTAAGCTGCACACTTTGACTACAAATTAAGTTCCTTATAGTAGTAAACAAAGAAAAATACCTTACTGGCATGTGGAAACCCTATGTGGTACTTTCTGTGAACTCATGGTTAAAATAAAAAAAAAATAACTTTTGTATATTGTCAAATGTACTCATTGAAATTATTCTAAGAATTCTTTAGGTTTATTTAAGTAATAATAATTAAGCTTAACATTTATCTAAACAATTAAACTAATTTATTTTGTCCTCCTTATGATATTAAACCGTAGTGGAGCAGGGGACTTTCAGCTAGTTATAAATAAAAGATAAAATAAAACGATTAACGTTGAAAAAGTTTAAATTATACTTCTTTTTTTTCTGCCACTGTGGGAGATTTAAGTTTTCTAACCATCACCCGTATATTTGGCCAAGTCTCCTGCCCATCTCTATTTCAGTTTTTGAACTTCCTGGCTTAGATTTTTTTTTTTTTTGTTTTTTCATTTCTATAATGCAAAACTTTTTTAAATTTTAACTGCTCTGAATGCACTAACAGTACCTTTGATGTTTGATGTGCATTGTGACTAATTTTACCTCATACTTCTTAGACAAGGAAAGCCATTGAAGTTTGAATACCATATAGAACTGTTAGATAAATACCCCATTAAAAAAACATTGCTTTTAAGTCTGTAGTGAAATTTCCTCCCAATAGTTGTTTTCTAGTTATATTTCCAACCTATTTTTATTCTTTCTATTCTGCACATTTGCAGTATTTTTTCCTTTGTTATTTCTTCTTTTTTTTTTTTTCTCGGAAACTCTGAAAGGGGTTTAACGATTGTAATCCATTTCTTTACTTAATTTACTTTAGATATTGTGGCAAAAAAAACGATTTTTAGTTGTTTTTTTTATATTAGCAAGTGAAGCTTTTTGCTCCGCTTCTGCTACTTGTGTATTACATACTTTTATCTATAAATTTTACTGTTCCATAATTGCAAATTTCATTTAGTTGAATATATAATCATCAAGCAACTGCCATTTGCATTTTCTATCTCAGGTTGATTGTTTTAAAATATCGTGCATTAACTGATACCAGAACTTGATTATTTCATTTCCTGGTAACCCCTTACAAGTTGACAATTGTGGCTTCGTTGCTCTATATATCAAGTTAAAACACTAACTTGTGAGCAGGTAGATGTGATTGACTCAGTGATTTGAACAACTTTTAATCACAATTAGGGAAACTCCTTTGGAACTTGTAATTCGGTTTGGAAGCAGAAGCCCCTTGTCTTATCTAATGTTGTTATTCCCTCTCTGGATTCAAATAGTCGATTTACACTAGCATTGTCAGGGCTGGTTCAGTATCATTATTATTTTAGTTTTAGTATATATCTTGATTTAAATATCATTGTTGATCCTTGACAATTTGTTACAATAAAATATTAATAGCCTCTATTTTATTTTTATTTGTGACCGATTTTCATAGGCCAAGTAATAGATATTTGCTTTTTTTTTCAAGTGAATATTTGAGGTCTAAATCTGAATTTTTTAAAAATATTTTTTAAAATAATATCTTGAAACATCACGATTCTATAAAAATTATTCAATTTATTATTTTTCTATTTAATTTATTTTTACCTATTTGAATATTGCTGCACATTTATAAAATTCAAGTAACAGAAAATATATTAAAAATAGTGAAAAATGAAGTGAAAAAAAATGGCTCTGACCACTTTACTTTTAATAATAACAAAAAGGGCTGTTTTATGTCTTTAAAATAAATAATCTCAAATGTGAATTTACAACTGTTTTTTATGCTAATTTCATATCATCAATATCTTATTGGGATCCAATTTACTAGATTATGATATACGTGAAAAATAAAAGCTTAATCATAGAGAATCATTTAATACTTTTGTACTTGCAGTTAGGTGGGAGTAGCGTCGACCCTTTTCAGGGCGCAGTGTACTACAGTACACCATAGTTCGATAGATTGTTTAGAGGGGCCCAATCATTCAAAAATCTTAAATGTGGTTAAAAAACAAAAACAAAAATTGTAATAAATGAAAGTAAATTATTATTATTATTATTTAAAGATTTATTCAATATTAGACCAATAAAAAAGAAAGAAAAAAAAAACACAGTGAATTTAAGTGTTTTAAATATGTAAGCTTGATCTGAAAAGAATTAATGAACATAGCCATATTTTGATGTTTCAAAAAAAGTTCAGTTAAATATTATTTTATATTTTTATTAGTAATTTCATATATGTTTTTATGAATAACATTTTTAGATACCTCTCTAACCAATGTTTCTAACAAGCTATGTGATTTAATTACTATGTTCAGGTACTATTTAATAATTAAAATACTTATTGTTCACATCATCAAAACCTGTGATTCCATAAAAAAAGCAAAATTAAATAAATAATTAAATCTTTTGTCAAAACTAAATTTCTCTACAAATAGGCTGTGCTCTTAATACAGTTCTCAATGTCATATTGAAATATCCGGACAATTTTTTGTTACAGAAGAACTTATACTATTTATAGTTTGTGCCAACTTTCTGTTTTTAATTTCATTTAACTTAGATAATAATTATTATTTTAATTATACAATTGTTGTGTTAAATCATTGCTGAGACAAGTGTTGACATGAGGAAATTTGTTTCAGTCTCATTGACCTGGCAATTGACACATACAGGCGAGCTATCGAACTGCAGCCAAACTTCCCAGACGCCTATTGTAACCTTGCCAACGCTCTCAAGGAAAAAGGACAGGTAAGCATTTTTTTTTTTTATTTCTGTCTGAACACTGAAAAAAATTCATTTTTCTGTGGTTTATTTAATGTTATTTCTTATAAACTCCTGTGATAAGTGGGGAGAATTTTAGCAGTTTTAAAATAAATAGTGTCTAACCTTCAGAAGCTAAAGTATTTTTATATTTGTAGATATATTTATAAACATGAGTTGTTCTTTAGGCCAAGGATTTGTGAGAAAAATATTTTTTTTTTCAGTCTAAACTTATTTTTCGTAGATATTATATTTCCAAATTTTATTCAAGTAAAGAGGAAATAAGTATCCAATGTATTTATTTAATTTTTGGTCTATAGAAATGATTTTTCATTATTATTTCATTGAATATAAAAGTTAAAAAATAATGTAAGTTCTCAGACATTCCATTACAGATGAAAAAATTAGTAAAATTTATTCAATAAATTTGATTTAGTGATGAATGTGGTTTAAATATAAATAAATTATATATTTTTTGTAGTATAAATACAAATATTTTTTTTTTTTTTTTTTTTTTTTTTTTTTTTTTTTTTTTTTTTTTTTTTTTTTTTTTTTTTTGCTCATTTATGTTACTCCTTAGAATATATTTTTTTATTTATTATAATGATAATTTTATTCTTAATTTGTCATTATTATATGAAGGGTGTAGGGGTAGAAGTGCAAATCTCTAGTAACCATAGTTCTGAAAAAATCAAAAATGAAAATTACAAATTCTATATTTATTTATTTTTAGGAACAGGTTCTTATACTTGAAAACAAGTCCCAGTCCTCTTTATAACCTCTATGACACCACCTGAGTGATAGTACATGGGACAAGTTAATAGGTGGTGATGAAATCCCAAAAATCCCAGTTTCGATTTTTTTGGACATTCTGCTGTCTTGTCTAACACCCTTCATATAATCTTAATTTGTAATTATAGAAATACATTAGTAATATAGTGTTTTACTGGTGCTAAATATGCTAGCCTAGTTTTTTTGTGTAACCTTTTTTTTTCACACTAAAAATGTGTAACTTTTTTTTTACACTCAAAAATATAACATTTTGACACACTCTAGCTCTGTTGGTGTTTCTCAAATTGAAAATTTTATCACAGTTTCCTTTCATTAGAAATTTAATCGAGAATATTTTTTGTTTTATAACGTTTCATACTAGGACCTACTATTTAGGAAATATATTGGTTTGAATGAAAAGAGTCATTTTTTAAGAGTTGGTGCTTTTTTGACTCCCTTTAGCAGTGTTGCTCGGATTGAAAAATTTGATAACAGTTTCCTTATCAGGAGCAGTAGACATAAAAGCAGTAGATTATTGATAGACATACCTATCCATGATCTTTTGTTTTTCCCAGTCAGGGTGAAATTGAATTTTTTTTTTTCATTTATGCTGGTTATCAGCTTGTGTTTTGAATGATATATTATGATCTTGATCATATATTATATATTATACTTGTATTTTTTTATTTTTCATTTGTTTGTGGTAGTGATTTTCATCAGCTTATCTTCAAAAATACTCATATTACAGGTAGCAGAAGCTGAAGAATGCTACAATACTGCTCTTCGACTATGTCCATCTCATGCAGACTCGCTCAACAACCTTGCCAACATCAAGAGAGAGCAGGGCTACATAGAGGAGTCTACGAGGTTGTACTTAAAAGCATTAGAGGTAACCTTATTTCATTTTTGTTTATTTAGAATTAAATAGAATAGAAAAAACTTTATTCTGGGACAAAGTTTTAAAGGTGTGTTCACACTACACTGATGTGTTACGAAAAAGCATAGGCAATTATTTTAAATAGAAGTGCTCACACTACTCTGACCTGTTGTGTCGTGTCATGTCGCTACATGCTCCCTGATATGTCAGCAATGAATATTGAGGAGCAGCTCCTCGAGCATGTGAAGCGATATCCAGTTATTTTTTAAAGTAAATTAAAAAATGTTCTATCTAATAGCTGAGGCATCAGATGCTGAAACTCTGTAAATCGGTCTGCAACTAACTTGAGCGGTGAGCTGCTAAAAAAGCTATCACAGCAATATACTCTTCCTCTTCATCTGAAGCATTTAAAATTCTCATATTCATTCCGCAATGATGTGCACCTTGTGAAAATCCAAATTAAAACTGGCATGAATTTAACATGACAGCTGTCGTAGTCGTCAGCGCATGTCAGCACGTCACGTCAGCATATGTCAACACATCACGTCAGCATAGTGTGAATACACCTTGAGAATAACATTACGAGTACATAACTCAAATTAATAATTTTCATCAAAGCATTGACTTTTATAAAGACTGGGATATGAAAAGACTTCTGGTTCTAATACAACATTTACTATTGTTATTTTTTCATTAATGTAACTAGACCCAGTGGGTTCAATGCTTTCCTTTTGAAAATCTGAAAAAAAAAACTACTGATATCTACACCTTTACTCTTACAATATGGAATTATCTATTTTAATTTAACTTGAATATTAAAGGTTATATTGAATCAACATATTTTATTAAAAACAAAAGGGAAGGAGACAAGTGAAGTTAATTATTGACTGGTAAGCATTGGAAAAAAATACTTACCTTACTTTTTTAAAAACTCCCTTCCAACAATTTTTTTTCATTTCCCTGGATTCTGTTAACAATTCAGTTACGCATTCTTTTTGAATTTCTGAATATTCAGTAGTATGCAGCTGCTGTATTTGTTTAGTTGTCTGGGATACAAATGAAGGCAGCTTTTGTATTTTACAATTTAATTCTTTGCATTATGTCTAGAAAACATTCAAAGAAATGTTTTTAATTGTTTAATGAACTTTAGGTGTTCCCGGAATTCGCTGCAGCACATTCAAACTTGGCTTCGGTCCTTCAGCAGCAAGGCAAATTGAACGAAGCACTCATGCACTACAAGGAAGCTATAAGGATCCAACCTACCTTCGCAGATGCATACTCAAACATGGGCAACACCCTCAAGGAAATGCAAGACATTCAAGGAGCATTACAATGTTATACAAGGGCAATACAGATTAATCCTGCATTTGCTGACGCCCACAGCAACCTTGCTTCAATTCATAAAGTAAGTATTTATAGTTATAATTACTTTATTTTATTTTTATTTTTTTAACAGGATAACACAGGACCAGGCTTATGTCATATTTAACTTCCTAGGGCACTCTCATTCTTTCTTCTCCAATAATCATTCATCCTTTTTCAATGCTTCTCTCTTCTATCGATCCCTAATTCCCATGCCTTGTTCTCTCTTCCACAAGAAAAGAGAAAGAAGGATGTTTTTAAATCAGTTCCTGAATCTCTCCCAATCCAGGCAGTCCCTGTCAGTGATCAAGTCTCTTTAAGTTCTTCCTTCATCTGCTTAACATTACCATTCTGGTTTCTCAGGTTGTATATCTTATCAAATATCTGCTTATTCAACCTTTTGGGATCCATCCTAACCATATGACCATAGAAACTCAGTCGTCTTTTCCTCATAACTGTTTCTTAGTCCTCTGTCCTTTCTTATTTTTCATTATTCGATCTCAGCCTGTATCTTCCTTTTGATATTTTTGGGCCATAAATTATTCTTAATATTCACCTTTCTATCATCAGGAGCTATCCCAGGCTTGAGAGATTTGCGGTTTCCATACCTTACAAAATCACTGGTGTTAACAAAGCATTGTAGTGCTTTATTTTTGTGTTGGTGGGCAAATTCTTTTTATTATAAATGTCTTTTGTGAGGAAATTTAGTTTTTCTAATTTGTAGATATTGTTTTCCATTGTAGGTCTATCCGATCTGTTGGTGCAGATGATCTCTCCTAAACACTTTAATTGCTTTATGGCTTTTATTTGCCTATTTTCAGTCTTCTCTGTTTTCTTTGTATATCTGTTTCTTAGAGTTCATCCTTTCTTTCTTCTGGAATGAGTTTTTATTTTTATTTATTTTTTAATTCATTGATCTATAATTGCTTTTATTGTATCATTTTTTCTTGTTATTTGTCCCCAATAACTATGATCTGCCATATTTGTCAAGGCCATATTTTAAAAGGAAAGAGAAATAATATTTATCTGACCTAAGACTTATTACTCGCTGGAATTAATTCCAATGGAAATAAAATAAGTATAAGATTTGCATTATAATAATTGAGGTAAATTTGAATATAAACATTGAGATGACCAAAAATGGACTTAACGTTTTCAGTGCTAAAAATTAATATGTAATAAATTACTTTTGGTAAATAATATTAAAACTGATAACAGTATTAAATTAAACTAATTATTCTGAATTAATACACTTTGCATAACTTTTATTTGTAAAATAACATAATTTATAACTCCATAGTTGGAAGTGAAATGTATTTCAAATCACTTTCTTGTATTTTAATAATATTGGAGTAATTTTAGTTATCATGAGCCAGGATATACAAAACTACTTTCTTTTTATGTTTAACTTACAAATTATGAAAAATGGGCACATATATTACAAACTATATAAGTAGAATTTCATTTTAGCCAGAAGAGAGTGGGGTTGTTTACCTTTTTTTGATAACTTTCAGCTAAAGATTTGGCTAATTGTATTTTCCCATGGCAGTTATCTGTATTGATAATTGTTATCAATCATTCATCTCCTGCTTAGAACAGTGATCACTTTTCCTGTGAAAAACTAATGTTGAACCGTGATACATGGTTGAGAATACTACGCTTCATGTTTAGTCAGTATGGGATTGTTTATTGTTGACTCACTTGGTCGTCATTTTTGTTAGTAATCTTTGATCAGATTTCCTTTAACATATTAATATCAGTGTTAGTATTACTTTAAGTTATGAGAGTATAGGCATCTATTTGCTGTTAGCCAAATACCTTGGGAAGTTTTATTAGTAAACGAAAAGTAATTTTGTTTTCCTTTTATATGTTTATGTTGTGTGATGTAATAACGCAATCAATTTGGGCAGTAATAAGTGGCAAACAATATCCTTTTCAGTACAATTTATACAGATTTTATATAGAAAAATAAAATATTCAACATATTATAATTGTTATTTTCTTTTTTTTTAATGTAAAATCTAGCATCTTTTTTGCCTCTATCTATAAAGACACCAAATATTAACTTGTTTATTTTTAGTCCATTGCCTGTTGTAAAGCAATCATTTTTAACATGTTTGTTCCATTATTCCTATGGAAACATCTTTTTCTTTATGATCCCTCTATCTATATAAATACACATGAAAAAATAATTATATATATAAATTAATTAATAGATTCAAAGGTTTTAATAATGATTCATTAAACAGTAAACGCTCATTATCATTAGAAGGATTTGTGCTCATTTTGGGTTTGCAATCATAAAATAGTATCTTACTGATAGGCAATATCTCTATGCTTCATTGCTCTCTTCTTTTGTAGATATCAAGCCTCATTTAAGTTATTTAAGTCTCATTATGCAATTCACTAAATTTATATTAACTTTTTTTTTTTTTTTTAAATAAAAATTGTTTTAGAATTTCTCATCCAAATGAAGAAGAAAAAAATAAAATGTTTTATCATTTGAAATATGAACTCTGTTGTATCTGATAATGGCTCATCGTTGCTTATCAGATTTTTCCCCTGGCAATGAAGTAGCTGAAACCAGTTGTAGCTAACTTGTGGTTCTGTTTTTGTTAAGCTTATTGGTAACCAGTGAATCTTACCGCCATGGATGATTATGCCATCATCTTCCATCATGATGAGGAAGGTAGAATCATTGAGGTAGACTTCAAACCGAAGAATAAACCTTATCTTCATTTACACCCTACATTCTCGTCATTGAAATTCTTTGAACCACTGAGCCGAAACAAATGTCATGTGGACCTATTAGAGCCGATAGTCTTAAATCATCTTCATTCTGATTTCGCCTTTTCATGTGCTGAAGATGCCATGGTACATATAGCATATAATTACGCAAGTTTATAATTGTGTTTCTTGTTATGATTTTCCTTGCCTATTGACTGCCTTAAAATATAATGTTGTTAGTTACTCCTTTAATAATAATATCCTTTTGTTTTTGTTGCCTCTTGATTAAACAAGTTATTCTTTAATAATTCTTTCATTAAGAATTTTTTTGTGATTATTAATTGTTTTTATTATTTGTTTTTGTAATAAAGAAAAAACTCCATGAAAAACTTAATAGGTATTAGTTTGTATCATTATGAATTAGGATTTTAATTGGCTGCTGTTAAGAAATTAGGTCTTGTTTGCCCCTAAATTTTTTTTTTTTTTTTTTTTTTTTTTTTTTTTTTTTTTTTTTTTTTTTTTTTTTTTTTTTTTTTTTTTTTTTTTTTTTTTTTTAAATATAATTTTCATATTTATTTAATTCTGTTTTTCTGAACATTAATTCTTAATATTTGTTTCTCTGGAATGTCAGTTCTAAAAGAAGTGTTCAGCTGTTAACATGATATTGGTCATTGCATTACAGTTTCTGTCATTCGAGTTTCCTATAAATATGTGCCTCATCAAACTTTTTTTTATAACTTTATATATTTTATTCACACCTGTCTTACAATAACACCAATCAGTAAATGTTCTGAGATAAAAAAAAGTGAAAGATAAGCTATGTGAAGAATGATGGAGACATATTTGGTACTAACCAATTGATTCGATTTCTAAGTTTTTTTTTTTTCTTTTTTTTCAGTTATCTCTGTAAACTCTTGTTTTAATAAATTTTAATTTTGATAATTTTTCTATGTTGTTTCACTTCATTTTCTCGCATATATTTTTAGTTCAAGGTGTTCATGGTCCTGTACATCAGAAACTATTTAAGCCCTAGTGTAATTAATGTTTTAATATCATTAGTTTCATTTTATTTTTTATTTTATTTTGAGCTCATTAATGTTTAAAATATTGGTGTTAGCTTATTTCTTATACAATATCTGGTAATTTATGAATCTGTTTCTTATTTTTCCTGAATCTTCATAGAAATAAGTAGCAAATTCCTTCTTTTTTTTAGTTGCATAATTATATTAGAAGTATTAAAATGAAAAATTGTATGCATTCTTTTTGAATAGATCTTAATGGCTTTAAATTCCTTCACAGGATTCTGGGAATATACCTGAAGCGATCCAATCGTACAGAACTGCTTTGAAGTTGAAGCCCGATTTCCCTGATGCTTATTGCAATCTGGCCCATTGCCTCCAGATTGTGTGTGATTGGACTGATTATGAAGCGAGGATGAAGAAACTAGTCTCGATAGTGGCTGAGCAGTTGGAAAAGAACAGGCTCCCATCTGTTCATCCCCATCACTCGATGCTCTATCCCCTCTCCCATGAGTTCAGGAAGGCTATTGCCGCACGCCATGCTAATCTCTGTCTTGAAAAGGTAAGTTATGGTTTTTGTTTGTAGTTATTGTTTCAGTGATTTTTAAAAAGTGTTTACTTTTTAGTATATATTTAATTTACCATTTGAATAGCATAAATAAAAATAAAACATCTTATGAAATCATTAAAACATGTATATAGCCTTGATGAATTAGTAATAAATTTAGAAGCTTCAACTTTTCATGGAAGAAGTCAAAGAGTTTTATTCTAACCTAAATATTAAGCAAGTAAGTAATAAGGTTGGAACTCCACTTTTGTATATCTCTCAGCTATATTGGTTTCTGAATTAGCCATTTTTTATTTACAATAAACCAATTTTTTATTGTTGTTATCTGTAAATTTTCCCATGTCCTCATTAAAATAAAGAAATAAATATCAATTTTTAGAAAGGAAATATTACAGGTAGTTGAAGATCATTGCTAGTAAATGAATAAAGTGACAATCCCTAAGTTAGATCAAGTCTTATCTACTCCTAAATATATTTTTTTAGATTTTATTTTGTATTAATTTTAATGTAAATTATTTTTACTTCTGCGTTTAGTTCAGTCTAATCAAATTCTTATTTATAGTTTCCATATATTTATAAAATTATAACGAAACTTGAATTGTCATTTTTTGTTGAGGTTTCCAACATACCCAGAAGAAATCCATTTTTTGCTTCTTTGTTTGTCCAGATATGGAAAAGTCTACTTTACTTATATTTATGCTAAAATATATATAGGGTTGCAGTAAAGAACGACCATTACCAATTTTGCCTGTTTGCCATGCGGGCAAGAAATGATATAGTTCCGAAGCTATTAAAGGGTGAATGTACTTATATCAACCGAAGGCAAACTCATTCCCAGTACCATATCTAAAATTCTGATGTTTTTGAACAACATGACTTTGAACTTTCATTCCTAACAACCCTCATATTTTACTATGCTCATATATGAAATTAATTTGTAATTTTTTTCTTAGTTCCTGAATTTATTGACATGATCATTACTTTTTATACTCACTTTCAATATTTTCAAACATGTTATTAATATAATGGTTGATGTATTTTTAGATTCATGTTTTACACAAACCTGGTTACAAATATCCAAAGGATTTGTTGGGAGGACGGCTGAGGATTGGATATGTCTCCTCTGATTTCGGTAACCATCCCACTTCACATTTGATGCAGTCGATTCCAGGTCTCCACAGGAGAATAGAAGTTGAGATTTTCTGTTACGCTCTATCACCAGATGATGGCACAACCTTCAGAGCTAAAATTTGTCGAGAATCCGAACATTTTATTGATTTGTCTCAGGTAAGTCAACAATCATTCAAAAAATACAAAGAAAACAACTGATTAATAAGCTTTTAGTTTCTGTAATTATTTATTTAAATCATCCGTTGTATTCAGGATAGTTTTACTGTCGTTTGAATGCCAGAAGATTTTTTTTTTTAATTAAAAAGGAATGGCAATCATCCTGTTTGATGTAGATTCCTCAATATATTATATGGTTGGTTCATTTAAAATTAACAAAATCATGATGAATATACACTAAAAATTTATTATAACTAAATGTTCTGCTATATGCTTTTTCCAACTTACCACTTCTATGGGTCATTTTAATATTTCTAGTATATAATATCCTCATCATTAAACAGATGTGCCAACTAGTCGGCCAAATCGATCATTGCTTCTATATGAATTCAGGTGACTTAAAAGAAAGACTAAACCTTTAATTGTTTTATTCGAAAAAAATATAAATATGTTTGTAAAAAAAAGGTGAGAATTCCTTTTTTGAGACGGTACTTTTCACTTAAAGTATGCCATAAGAAAAGCTCTGGATGGTTAAAGCTCTGGTATCAGAGCTGGGTAAGATGGTAGTGCTGCCTCGAAGCTTCGAACTGGAGGACAATGAAGAAAAATAAAATAAAATTACCACTTTTGCAAATCGTCAAATTTACTTATTGAAATTATTCTAAGAATGGCGTAAATTCTTTAGGTTTATTTAAGTATTATTACCGACTATTAGGCCCATCTCTATTATTCACCAATGTTAACCTCAACTTTTACTAATTTAAGTTGTCCTTCATCCTAATGATATTAAACCGTAGCGAAGCAGGGTCCTTTCAGCTAGTTTTTACATAAAATTATTTTTATCTTGAAAATTAATGAATGCCGCTTTTTAGAAATTTTATTAAGCATTCTTACTGTACTTTCTCTATTCTTTTTATTCTTAGACTGTGTTATGTTTTATATTATATTAAGTGTGTTAATGTTATTATTTTTCTTGCAGGTACCATGCAATGGCAAAGCAGCTGACCGAATCAATTCTGATGGCATTCATATCCTAGTCAATATGAATGGTTATACTAAAGGTGCAAGAAATGAAATTTTTGCCTTGAGGCCTGCACCAATACAAGTACGTAATTATTTGTTTTTATTTTCAGTGTTTTGAAAAGATCTTTTATTTTAAAAAAATGCTAATAACTTAGGTATGTTCATAATTATGTTTTTCTTCTTACAGGTAATGTGGCTTGGATATCCTGGAACTAGTGGTGCATCATTCATGGATTACTTGATCACAGATGCTGTAACCTCACCTCTGGAACTGGCATCTCAGTATTCCGAAAAATTGGCATTTATGCCTCATACATATTTTATTGGTGACCATAAGCAGATGTTCCCACACCTCAAAGAGAGATTAATTTTAGCTGATAAGGTAATTGAACCTAACTATCATGTTTAAAAAATAGTTCATTTATTTATTATTATTTTTTGAATTGCTATTAATCAACATTGAGACTTGGAAAAAAAAAAATTTCTGAAGAATTATTTAGGGATTAACTCAACTTTTGTTCACTATGTCATTAAGATTTGTCCTCAGGTTGATTGTGAAACAAATAGTTATGATTGATTTTAAGTAAACAACACTTCGGAATTAATATATATATTTTTTAATTTTAGCTAAATCGTGTTAAATAATTGTATTTATTTTAGCAGACATCAAAATCAGAGTTGGCAGATAATGTTGCAGTAATAAATGCTACTGACCTCTCCCCGATGATTGAAAATACCGAAGTTAAGGAAATTAGAGAAGTCGTCGCTCCAGTCACTGATACTAAAACAAGCCGGCCAGTTGAGATATCTCTTAAAGTAGCTCAGTTACCTACAACAACACCTATTGAGGTAACTATTATTTTTTTATTCTTAAAAAATTAAAAGAAAAAGGAGATAATATCCGTTTTTAAATAACAACTAATATGCACCACTACAATTCATTTAGAGCATCGTGTTCAATACTTGGTAAGGAATTACTGTTTCTTGATTAATAGTTTTAAAAGATGATGCCAATATCCAGGTTGTTTCCTAAAACTGATATGTATTGAGGTTATAGATTTTAAATTAACAAATAGAATATTTACAAGATACGCAATAAACCATCTTCTCTCAGCCCGTGACAGGAAGTCGGGGAATCGGCAACCCTTCTAGGAAGTAGATGCAGCTGTACTGTACAATAAAGGACAGTTTTCCTACCTTCCCTTTACTTTATAATAATGGGGGTAAACATTATATCCTCTAGTACTTTCCACCCTTCAGCTACCAAGAAACCAATAGGCATATTGGTTAGACCTGTGGTTAGGGACGATGCTTCAAAAAGGGCTGGAAAATTTTGAGGGAAAAATATTACTTGAGGTCTTGTGTCTTGCCTTGTCTTGTACGCTTGTCTTGCTCATGATATAGCTAAATATATATATATATATATATATATATATAGCTGAGCTGACTTCCATCATCTTCGGATGACACCTCACCAATTTGAGACTATGACTTCCACCTTACCCATATCATAGCATCTCTTTCATTAAGCTAAGTTTAGGTTAAGTTTGTTTGTTATTACTTAAGGTTCTAAATTTAGTTATGATCTCTATTTCTTATTGTCATTTTGTATGTCAATCCTTTGCAAGAATATATATTGTTTTCAATATTATTAAAGTAGCTTTTAATGTCACTCAGCTGATTGATTCCCATAGATTATTTTTTCTTTACAATTAACATACCTTAGGTAAACATAACTCTGGTTAGCATTATGAAACATAATTTATAATTGTCAAGCAATTTTTCCCGACTGGCATCTCTTTAAATAATTGCTGATCAGGATTCAACAGAGAGCCTGGACATAGCAAAGCATATGAAAGTACGCTCTTAATGCCTACTTCATGTTGGGAAAACATATCTGACACATAATTGTGGGATTGAAGCTTTTTGTATTTAAAATGAGTCCCGGTTTATTCGGAGTCCAACTTAAAGAATTTAAATTTCTTGGAGCAATTAATCAAGAGGCAATAATATCAGTTACCAGCTTTGTAACTAACATTAATTACTGCATAAACCATATTCGAATATTTTCTTTACATCTAGCTAATGCTCAAACATCCTTAAATGATTGTATGCTCTAAAATAGTCTGTTATTAGGAAACTATAAACATTCAATGAGACTACTGAGTAATGTGGATTTCATATTAATTGAATGAAAGTATGTTTTTCAAGATAGATTTAATAAAATAGTTAGTGCTGAAATATTGTTAAATGTGTTTTGTTTTTTTTTGTTTTTTTTTGTTAGATCATTTTTTATGTTTATTGCTACTTTTACTTATCTTTACTCTAATTATTATAAATTAAAATGTATTTTTCTTATTGTTGATAATTATTTTTACTTGCAGACAATGATTGCTTCTGGTCAAATCCAGACATCTCTAAATGGAGTAGTTGTGCAGAATGGTTTGGCGACAAATCAAACTAACAACAAAGCAGCAACTGGTGAAGAGGTGCCACAGTCGATTGTCATCACTACCAGGCAACAGTATGGACTTCCCGACGATGCTGTGGTCTATTGCAACTTCAACCAATTGTACAAGATTGACCCTCACACTCTACAGATGTGGGTTAATGTGAGTATCAAGGGAGTTTTATTTTCTGTTTAAATAAGTTGTAAGTTATTTGAAAAATCTTATTTAATTTTTTTTTTTTTTTAGATTCTGAAGGCTGTGCCTCAAAGCGTGATGTGGCTGTTGAGGTTTCCCTCTGTTGGTGAGCCCCACTTACAGGCTGCAGCCGCTGCCCTAGGTCTTCCACCTGGCAGGATCATCTTTTCTAATGTGGCTGCTAAAGAAGAACATGTTCGACGAGGCCAACTAGCTGACGTCTGTTTGGATACTCCACTTTGTAATGGTCACACCACCTCCATGGATGTCTTATGGACTGGCACTCCTGTGGTCACCCTTCCTGGTAAAAAAAACATCTACATTATTCTTCATAATTTTTGTTTTTAAATGAGTAGTCATTTAATGATAATCTATATATTATCTATTTAATTAGACAATTGAACATTGTATATATATTCAAAAAATATACTTTAAAAAATTTTGGTTAATGAAGAAAGATAGCTAAGCTCATTTTAGCCTTTCAAAATTTATGTTTGTTATATTGTTTGTGCATTGTGCTTAATGCTTTATTTTATTGGATTCTATTTATGTTACTTACCATTAGTTAAAGCAACAATTTTTTTGACAATTTAAAAGACCTGATATTTTTGAGAAATAATAACATGAATCAGCAACATACTGGAAGTAAAATTTTTTTTTTTTCTCTGGGTTTTTATGTCCTATAACTTCTGTGGTTATTATTGAATTAAACAGTGGCAATATATATATTTTATACTGTAGGAGAAAATTAAAAATTTATCCCAGGTTTGAATTTTGTGATCAACTCTTGAAGATTATAACAATAATTGATTAATTTATTTTTAATGATAATATTAGTTACCTTAGTTATATCTATATCATCTATACATAAGCTATTGAACAGATGAATATATTGTTCAACTATCATCCTTCAAAGATGTATTACTTAATTCATTCTATTTATGACGTTTAGGTGAGACTCTTGCTTCTAGAGTTGCAGCCTCACAGCTGGCTACACTTGGCTGTCATGAACTTATTGCCAGGACAAGGCAAGAATATCAAGAAATCGCTATCAGATTGGGAACAGATCGTGAATAGTAAGTACAAACAAATGATAAACATAGTCTGTATTGTATTAGTAATTCTGATTGTGTGAATATTATGTGTCTTATTAAATGTTCACTTCAACTACTGGAAATGTCAATATTTGAATTTGAAAGTACTTTGTTTTTGCTGTAAAAAGCAGTGATTTCGTATATTTTAAAATTTATTATTTTGTTTCAAATAAGCTTAAGTTGTGGGAAGTTTTATTGCAAAGAAAAGTACTGTGGAAACTTATCATTTGCTTGTGGATATTTAAAGTAAGCATGTTCTATCAAATAAATTTGGCTTTGAGTTTGTGTTTGACTACATCCCTGATTATCTTCTTCTACAATAATTATTATACTTAACTATAGTATTATACTATGCATACTATTACTACACTAACAATTTACAGTATAATACTTAAATAATAATATCATTATTAATCTCAAATATTATTACTGATTTTAATCTAAAATAACTTTTCTTTTTTCCTTGCAGCTTGAAGGCAATGCGTGCCGAGGTTTGGAGAGCAAGATCTGAAAGTCCTCTCTTCAGTTGCAAGATGTATGCTGAAGGTCTCGAGAAGTTGTACAGAATAATGTGGAATCGACATGCCTCTGGCGAGAAGCCTGCTCACATCTCTGTTTCCCAGGCTAGTCAGTAGGCGCACAATGTTATTTCGTTTTATTTATAAAAAGCACAGCGTCGCTGAATTTTTTATGAATTTAAATTTATATTTCTCTGTTTCAACTCTTCATCTTCCTGTTATTGTGAAGCAATAATTGACTGATTTCTATATAAACGCTGGTGTTAGTATTTGTCCAACTTAATATATTGAGATAGGAGTATTTATTTTATTGAAATATTGGAATTTCTTTTTTCTTCTTTATTATTTTCGTCAAATGTGATCTACCGTTTGTCCTGCACAAGTACAAGGAACATTCCTTTTAAAGTGAAAATTGAGAAAGTATTTTGTAATAATTTTGCATGCATGAAGTTCGTTGATCGAAAATTGTTGATATCAATGCTAAGTGTTATAATTTTTTTTTTCTTTTTTGAAAATTTTATTTGACTTTATTGATAAAAATATAGACCTGCTCAAGAAATCAAATTAGCAGTTACCATTATGCCATTTAATGTACTCAGATGTTTCCTTTATTTTCCCATTACCTTCAATTTTTTTTCTTAATTTAATATATTTTTACTCAAAATTTTAGTTAATTATATGTTTAAGGACAAATGTATTTATCGTATGGTGAAGTGTGACAAAGAACGATGTGGATAAATGAATCTTGATTGAATTGTACATTTATTGTTGCTCTAAGGGCAAGTTTATTTTGTATACTAAATACTTTTAATATAGTTATGTATATTTATAGATAGATTTAGGTGTGTCATGAGAGTTGTTTATTAAAATGAGTGATGTGTTAATAAATGAATTGGAATTGAAAAAAAAAAAAAAATGGAACTATTTACATTTCAGTCATTAACATTGCTCTATTGCGATATTGTTGATGAAGCATTTGTGTGGATCTCAATTCAAATTATGTAAATATTAATATTTCATTGATGATTTTTGTCTTAAAATTTGAGAGAAACTTTTCAAGTTAAAGTGTACTCTTGAATTAAAATTTTTTATAATCACTACGCTACCATTGAATGGACATGAATATGATTTTTGTTAAGATCCTCTTTTATTTATTGTAAAAGTTTCAGATTGATTAAATATCTGTTGATATGTATTAAAACAGTTTTAAGGCTGTAATAAAGGTTAAATTTTAATCTCTTGTTTTTGTTTTTTTTTATATATCTATACCCTTAGCCAATAGTTTGGTAATAGTTTAATTCCATATTAATCTATCACAGATTGAGTTAATAATATATTTTATTTAAAAGTTATTAATTTTATTACTTGTAAATTTATTCTTAGAACTGAACAATTCACATAACAGATTGCCAGAAGGGAGGAATAATGAACATAGGCAAACAAATATTGGTACTAGGCCATTTTTAACCGAGCATGTTGGAGTGTCAGGCACTTTCGAATACTGGTAATTTCAGTGGCGATGGTTTGAATCTGGCATGGACAGGTTGAAATCATTTTGTGGCAGGGAATCCCTTCCTGCCCTAGTTGGATTATATAAGCACATTAGGCCTCAACTCAACAAAACTTTGTTGTATTAATATTAATATTGTTATGTTATTTTGCATTATTGGTAGGAGAGATTGCTATTCCTACTAATGAAATAAATATTTTAGGGAATTCATTTTTTTAGCCATAGAGAAATAAATTTTCTCTTGATAAAATACTCTCAATACCCTTGTGAATAAATAACTTGCTATATAGTTCTATATTTTAAATAATGTATTTTAGATAATTAAAAATACAGAGATGAAATGATGGTTCTTTGGTACAACCATCTGTTCTACCTTAGAATATAAGATATAAAGTGTAGTTTTCATTATCAAATAAAACATAGTAAATAACCAGTTCAATGATTTATAAATATGTAAGGATATGCATAAAATAAAAGTAATAATAGCTTGATTGGAGCATTCGAGAAGACTAAATATGTTTTTCCTCCAATTTTTCTCTTTTTAAGAAGAAGCTTGCATTATAAGAAATACATTAATGTATTAACAGCCAACATTGTAAAAATTCAAAACCCTATTTAACCTTCTACCAGTTGTGCCGTGTTATTTTGTATAACACCCGACTTGTTTTCCTTCTCTCTCACTTTTAATTTCTAAATATTGGCTTCAGCTATTTCTTCTGACCCTACTCCATTTGCCACGTATTACTTCCCACCGTGGTGGTAGGGATAGTTTCCAGCATGGGAACTATATAGCCAGTGTTTGTCCTCTCATTCTGATCATCAATTTTTTGCCCCAATAAATATTCCTGGAGTCAATTCCCAAGGAATATATGCTGGAGGGGAAATGAAAGGTCTCTTTTGTGCAAACATTTTTGAAAACATTATCCTTAAAGCTCATGAAGGAACACATGCTTTCTAGAAGCAAAATAACCAGGCTTCCATTAGACCTCAACTTCAAACTGCTATGTTGCTCTTGGGGTTTATTGAAATACTGTGTTAATATATAAATAGAGCCCAATTATTAATGTTTTATTAATTACTTTTATTGGATTTCTGATCTTATAGGTGCAAACCAATTCAGTATTACTTTAGTGGCATTTGGGAAATAGAACAATTATGATGAATATTAAATTTACTATATTTACTAGAATGATTATATATATATATATATATATATATATATGGAACTATAGAATGAGAATACAATTACTATCTTATAAGGCCAGCACACAATTTACAAATGAACTTATTAAAGACTATTACAAAATTTGGTACTTAACAAAATATAGTATGGGTCTTCAGTCGGCGTATTGGGTCCGGTCATACCAGGTATGCAAGTTTAAAATGTCGTTTTAATTCCAATAGAATGCGCTCTTAGCCTATTGAAGGATTTGCTTATCTCTAAACGCTATTTTGTTTGTTAGTCATTTGTTTACAAAAGTCAGTTGTTTTTAAGTCGTTTACGTGGACGTATCATACCTTTCTTTGGTGTTAAAAATGTCTAATTTTAAGCCAAATAAAGAGCATTTACGGCATGTCATGATTTTCTTATTTAATCAAAAGAAAAAGGCATCTGAATGTCATCGAATTCTTGTTGAGACTTATGGCGATGTTGCTCCAACCGTCAGGACATGTGAACGTTGGTTTCAAAGTTTCAAACGTGGTGATTTTGATGTTACTGATCAAAAACGAGAAAATCGACCAAAAAAGTTTGAGGACTTCGAATTGCAATCTTTATTCGACGAAGACAATACCCAAACCCAACAAATGATGGCAGAACAGTTGAATGTCACTAGGCAAGCCATTTCCGATCGCCTGAGAGCTATGGGAAAGATTCAAAAGGTTGGAAAATGGGTTCCACATGAATTGGACGAACGACAGATGGAAAAACGAAAAACTGTGTGCGAAATGCTGCTTTTACGCCACGAAAGAAAGGGTTTTTTTGCATCGAGTTGAAACTGGCGATGAAAAATGGATTTATTTTCAGAATCCCAAACGAAAAAAAAAATCATGGATAACGCCAGGACAACCATCCACATCGAGTGCAAGACCGGATCGTTTTGGGAAGAAGACAATGCTGTGTGTGTGGTGGGATCAGAAGGGAGTAGTCTACTACGAGCTTCTCAAACCCGGCGAAACAGTCAATACCGAGCGCTACCGACAACAAAGATCAATTTGAGTCACGCATTGATCGAAAAAAAAAAAAAAAAAACGCCCAGAATGGGCTCACAGGCACGCCAAAGTCATTCTTCAGCATGATAACGCTCCTGCACATTCAGCCAGATTGACTAAGGAAACGATTTCTTCGCTTGGTTGGGAACTCCTACCCCACCCGCCGTATTCACTTGACCTGGCGCCTTCTGATTATCACCTCTTCTCATCGATGGGACACTCATTGGCGGAGCAATACTTCAACAATTTCGAAAACGTATGAAAATGGCTCGATGAATGGATTTCAAATAAAGATGAAGCATTCTTTTGGAATGGTATCCATATATTGCCCGAGAGATGGACAAAATGTGTAGAAAGCGAGGGTCAGTACTTTGAATAAAATATATTATACTTTTTTTTAAATTACTGTGTATATATTTTAAGAAATAAACGACATTTTAAACTTGCATACCTGGTAATCAGGGCTTCCTTCCTATCTCTCTGGGTTGGCCATCCAAGAGATCATCGCTGAGGACCTCCAGCATCTCCTCTCAGCCATCTCACTTCCAACCGTCTCTCATCTCTTCGTCCACCCTCCGTCCATCAAACTCTCCTACCAAAACTCTCCCTTCGTTTCTAGGGCCGTGAATATATACCCACGTATCCCTTCCCCTTTTCTTTTAGATCCCTTTGTCTGAAAGTTTTGTAGACAAACTTCTTCCAAGTAACCAGCGGCGATCTTTCCGAAGGTGTGACCTGACTTTATCTGACCCAAATCTCCTCTGAAGGGTTTTTATGGCTTAACAATCCTACTCCCGACTTCAAAGGAGTGCCGGCCCTTTTTGATCACGCCGTTTTATTATTAATTATTAACTAACATTACTCCAAGTACCCATAATACATTGCAAAACCCTCTATGCGATCTCTTTGGATGGTCAAAGATACCTCTGTAACAATGATGTGCACTATTTGTGGAAATTTTATTTGTAAAAATCTCTCTTAGAAATTTTTTTTTGGTAACAATTGTTCATAAAAACAAACATTTTAGACATGTAAATAATTATATTTGACCATAATATTGTAAAAAAAATTTATTATTTTGAACCATAAACATATTTTTGTTTATGTTAAACATATTATTCTCTCAGGCAACATACCATATGTATTGTATTTTATGTACAGAATGGTCAAAATGTTGGATTTAATAGATTTTATATAAAATAGGGACAAAATCAGATGAAAAGTAGGATGTTGTACTTAGTGCAACTGGTATTGGTTCGACCAGTGGAAAGTTAAAAAAAATATTTTTTTTTTTTTTTAATATACCTCATTTTTGAAGGATGATGAACTTTAATAAATAATGTCCTGTCTTTTACTTTTTTAAGCTCTAGTTATTTCAGATAACATTATAGATAACTATAACACTATATGGAATAAATTATTTTTCATTATCACCTCATAATTTGAATTTTCAACTACGGTTGAGGTTTTGCCATGTTAGTGTAAATGTTTCTTTAAAGATATATTTCATTAATTATTTTTTAAAGATAATATTGCTTCATATTATATCAAAACCCTTTTTTATGTATGATACTCTTTGTACCATCTGTTTTTGGATCGTCTTCACCAACCATTGAGAAAACAGGCTGTCAAATCATCATCTCTAATAGGATAAAAACAAATTTCCACTGGATATATAAAAGTGCATTTAAACTAAATAATTAAATCACTTTTATTATATGTAATGATAACAATATAGTTACTATTTGAACTAATAATGGGTTCATCCTCTTTATTTACATAGCAAAACAGTTTAGCAGAAGTTCAAGGAAAACCATAGTAATTGATCAATGTGTTGTTCTGATTAAGTGCATTAAAAACATGATAGGGAAAATACATATAAAAATAGCTTGACCACCAACCTAATATTATAAAATTAATAACTTTCCATTAGTAGTACCTTTAGCAAATAATGAGTTGAGTCAAGGTTAGGATTACACTATATTCCTGTTTAATGGGTTGTTCCCACTACACTATGTTCCTGTTTAATCCAGTTGCTACTTCACACTGGTCATCGTTCTAAATTATAACCAAGGAAACAACTCAATGCGAACAATAAGGACGACATAGTTTTTACAAATATATAGAACAGCCTATGAGACATTTTCAGAAAAACACCTCCGTATGTCATTAACGTATACAGACCTATTATATAAAAGAGTCCCATTCTTCCTGCCCTCGTTGAGTATAACGACTGTTCCCATGAGGACAACAAACAACAAAATATTTCAAAACAGACTTTAAGTTCACCCCATTTGATTCATGGTCTCAACAAACACTTTTATTTGGAACTTGATAAGAGATTTCCCTTAGTAACATGAAATATAATTATAAAGAGATAAAATGATACTAGTGAATAATTCTTATTGTCAATTGAAGTACACATGCTGGTGATGATCAAAACATTTTATTAAATATATATTATAGATTAATGATCTATTTGCTACTTCTATTGGAATTCTCTTATTCGAAGACTAGTTTCGAATGTTAAATATTCATTATTGATTATAAAAACATACTATAAATTCAATAAAGATTCTGGAGCAGGGCTGCCGATTGGAGGGAAATTTTCCCCCAAGTGGAAATTTCAGAAGCCTTTGTACCCTAATGGGGAAATGTTTTGGGGGGAAATTCCAGCAATTATTGAATTAGTAAAGATTGCAGGTCATCAGCGAGGTGTGTTGACCAAAGAGGAACTGTGGAATGGACTTGCCATTGCCATAATCACCTTATAATCTCTTTTATTTTTCATTATTTTAATTTAGAGGACATTTTGAATCACAATTTTTTTTTTTTCATAACAATATTTTTTAACTTTCATATTTATAAGCCTGTGGTGGTAAATCCATTAGATACCTCACTCCAGCTGGTTTTTTAATTACTGATATATTTTTTGTGTGCTCTTGTGACAATACCTTTATTTTTGCTATAGTCGTCACTTTGCAAATAAAAATTTATAATAAAATATTTTGCCATTTATCCCACATTTTTAAAATACAAATATGTCAATTCCAGTAGCGTAGAATTTGACTATAATAAATATTTAAAAAATTATTCTTTTTTTATTTTATAACAATACCGAATCACATAATTTACATTAAACATACGAATTATATCTAAATTTTTAATTAAGACATAAAAACATGTATAAACTTAATATCTCATCATAAAATTTGAAAAGCAACATTACTCATTTGCCATTTGGGGGAAATTGGGTCGAGGTTTGACCAAAATGAGTTAAGTGACTAAGAAGAAACATGGTGTTTTCTTCGTAGTGAATAAGTGCTTAAGTAAGATCTTCAATTTAAATAACTATATTAAAACGAACATCTTACTTTAATACTTATTCACCATGAAGAAAACACCTTCACGTTTCTTATAAGTCAATTAACTTATTCTGGTCAAAATTTGACCTAACCACTTTGCCACAGAGATGACAGATATTTTTCCCTTTTGAATTAAAAATAGCCTTTACTTTGGGGCAAATTGTTCCCTTTAAATAACATTAATGCATAGTGAAGTGGTACTTAGGTCTGTATCAATTGGAGACCAAAAATCTGAACATTGTAATTTAGGAAACTTTTAATATAGAATGTAGGATTAAAATTAATACATGCAAACCTAATATGAAGATGTTATTTTCACTTGCCTACTAATTATTTTAAAATCTTCAAATGTGACACCTTCAGATTAGATCACTTCCATGTATCCAAGCTCACAGAAATATCAAATAACAGATTTTAACTGTTCAACTAATCTAAAATCTTTGAGATCCTAGATTTAACTGGCGAACTACTTATAATTTCTGTGATGGCAAAGTTGCTACAATGAATTTACAGTTTGCTTTGTTGTAAAAAGCGAATTAGATGAATTTATTTTAAAAAAAAAAGAAATATTATGATAGACTCACCCCTCTTTTGCCACTTATTAAAGAGGGCGCTAATGAAAGTAAACAAAGATGGGGTGGGGAGGGCGAGACAGGAAGTGCGATATTAATCATTTTTATCAGAGATCCGGTGTTTAACAAATGGCGGGAGGTAATGTTGTTTTCCCGGGCTGGGCGGGAACCGGAAGACGGGCTGCCAGATAGCGGCCTTCTATATCGGCACCACAATTTCCTAGGCCATCCTTGCCACCCTCTCCCCACCACGTCACCGTCGGCTCTTACCATAAATTGTATGGGTCAAATCAGCCTCAGAATTTCCGTACCTCGGAGATCTTAGTAACTGATAGGTATTAAAAAAATGTACCTTACGATCCTTTGAATAGTCATCATATCTGAAAGGTATTGAAAAAGTTAAGATATTGCCAGAAGAATTAAAATATATTCTCTTTTTTAAATGATTTTCAAGCATTGATAATAATAAAATGGAGTCTCATCGTTAAAACTTATCATATGAACTTGATAGCTTTTTCAAATCAAACCAGCTCCTATCAAGTGTGATCATAAAATACTAAAAATGTATTGATTCGTAACAAAAGTCTTTTGCACGAATACAAATCTTAGTTCCAACTCTCATAATTAATCGTATAAGAATGTTTGTCCAAGCAAATTAAATTATTTGCAGAAAGATAGGTTGATCTATTGGAAACAATGGAATTTACTTTGAAGAGAAATATTCAACAATGTTTAAATTATGTAATATGAAATATAACTATATTTATGCCCTAGGAATTTTTTAAGAGCCTACCTATAGAACATGGAATTCAAGGTGGCAATTACCATTTGGAGAATCTTAAGTAGGTGTTTCTTTTTCCGATGGTGAGGGGACTGTAGTCAGGTTTTTAGACACTAAGCAGACTTCTCGAACCTGCTCAGTGAGGCTTCTGTCGCTGGGAAACGAAAGATTATGATGTGCTCCTGAAAACCGATTATGAGCCGGATGATGGAATTTTTCCTTCAGAGGTCTGATAAACAATTAAGAACTTTCTTAACGTAGACCCTGTTTTATCCAGTCTGATTACTGCAAACAGTATCAGATGTATCTATTCTCAGAGAATGGAGCAATGGACATACGTGCTAATTGGAAGTTTAGTTTCTATTCTAGAGAGGTTGAAGGTGCTCCAGGAGGATCCGCAACATTGGGTTCGATCCGCGGCTTATAAAAACAAATTTTTTTATGATCGAATACGGACGTGGTCCCAGAAGTAAACAATTCGGTTGTGTTAGAGTAAGGGATGTAGTCGGAGGTTGGTGATTTCGGCATCGAGCTTTCGGGTTCTTTTAACCTTTTTATTTATTTCATCATAATGTTTATAATTGTTCATTTATGCGTAGTGCAAATTTAAGACAATTTATTAAATAATACAATATAATTAGTTTTGATAAGAGTGTACTCAAAAATTGATTGCAACACAAATTTTAAGATAATCTGTACCCAGGTGACGTTAGGAAGATAAACTGATACGTAGATGGGTGGATTGTGTCAGGGATGATTTTGGGTATACGGGGTGAAAATCATTAAATCACTCTCGGTTCAATAAACAATCAAGACATTTTTTAAAATGTTATCATGGTTAAAACGACTTCAGCTTCACCATTCTATTGACATGTTTGAAATAAGAAAATAGGGCGGCACAATGTTTTAGCACGTAATAATCAAAAATATGTTACGAAAAAAAAATCTTTTCGTATACTTCTTACATTTTTTTATTTTGCAACACATCATCATAAAAGTGATATGTTTTTTTAATTTTTAGTAAGACTGCATACCTTCTATCTCAATGAATAAAAACAAATATTCTCTTAAAAGGACTGTAAGTCAGTTCGTATTTTCCGGTTATGTTTTACGAAATTCATGAAATATACTATTATTTACCACCTCCACCGAAAACACGCCTTCACGTCAGCTTCCAACTGAAATAAACATGATTTTAAAGGGACTTGGTATATACATCCTTGTTCTAGAAGGTGCAAATTTATGACTTTGACGCCTGTTTCCTCAAGGAAGCCGATACAGACGGAGGGTGCAGTGTGCACGAAGCGTTCACATATTTTCCCCTCGCTCCGAGAACAAAGGGGAATATTCATAAAGCGGTGGTAACTGGAGTGGCGGATCCCTTGTTAGCGATAATTGGCCAAAAGAGGTCGCCCTTATCTTTCCACTTTTAGGGAGGGGATGTGCTGCAAAGGGTTGCTAGCTAATTGTGCGATGTTTGGTGCTGCTTTTTGAAAAATTGCCCCGTTTAGTTGATTCCAATTAGAGGCCCTGTGATCTCTTAACCATAAGTGAGCCTTCCCTGACTGGTAATAAACTGCCGAGTTGGGGATGGAATTCTCTGCCTCGGAAATCTCTTTGATAATTAATTAATCACACATCAATAATTAATTATACGTAATTGTGTAAAGAGGTGGTTATTGGAACACGTGCGACTCTAATCGATCAACCGTCGAGTTTAATAGAGCTAGAAACAGTACATACTAAGTTATTTATTTATATTTAGGCAAAATAATATTCCACTAATCCATTTTGAACAGATCCGCTGCTTCATTTGGACAAACTTCTTATTTGGAATCATCCATATTTAAAATTTAGATAACAAAAGCTGAAACTGCTCGTCGTTTTCGACTATAGTAGAACCTCATTAATCCGAACCTCGGTCTCGTGGGAGGGTGGGGAACAATGTTTTCGCAAAATCCGTAACATTCCATTAAAATCGTACATGGTATTCAAAAGGTCGGGTAGTTGGCTCACTAATTGGCAGCGTCAAGCCGTCAAATATTTTTAAATTTTCTGCGTTTCCCCGAAATATCTACTGCACGATTATTTTTAAAGAAAAACTTGTTATATTCAAAACGTAGAATGGACTAAATTTAATACAATTTGAGCAGAAAATATAGCTTGCCAGCTTGAACGGGAAATAAAATACAGGCTTTCAAATTTTTGGAATTCTCTCAAAAAGTTGCAGAAATGATGTTATTTTAAAAGTATTTGGCTCTGTACGTCCTTAAAAACGACTTTCAGAACATACTTCATTATAAATGATTTCAAAGGTGATTAAGTTTGCTACAAAAAAACACAGTTCAGTGGCATTATGGTAAATGCTTCTTTACATAAATAGCTGGCTAAAATATTGATATACAAATACGTTAATTAGTCTATTGATGTATATAACGTAAGTTCCTATGTTAATATATAACTTTTAATATAGTTATAATACGCTTTTAAGTATGAAAAACTTATGCTTAATTGTAATACGCGGCCTCTTGGTCGTTGTGCCCTACTCTTTGGTTCTTTAGGGGTCGGATTATTGAGGTTATATTGTATTGTTCTACTGCAATATTTAGAAGACAAGCTTTCCAAGCTACCAAATAATTACAAAAGACTCATATATATAATGTATGAAATTTTCGAGAATGATTGGTTTGAATCTAAGAGTGAATCAGAGGGTTTCGATAAAAACTACATGTTCAAAGCTTAACACAAAACAGAAATATACTTTATTTTTCTAACCATGGTTTCTAACGATGATAACATACTGTGAGGTTACAATTTAATATGTTAATTATCTATTAAACGTAACTGGTTGCTATCGCAACATATAAACATAGTTCTTAGGCAAACAAACATATAAATAAATAAATATTTACACAGTTCAAAAATAAGGCATCCTCCTTGGAGAGCTACTGCTATTTCCTAGCCGAAGATACCGCTACAAAATCATTGCAAAATCTACAGATAATCGTCTGAGTTGTAGAACGATTTGTAAACATGATTGTTTGTTCCTAGAGATTTGGGTTTGATGGGGTTCAATAGAGGAAGAAATATAGGCAACATATGTTTTTGTTATCGGTATCGAACTTCCGGGTTCGTTGTCCTAATTTTTCTTATATTGATCATTATACTTAGCGGGTTTGTTAGTGATTTCCAATTTTATCTAACCTAGATGGGAGAGAATATGTTTTTAGTTCTGATCCGTCCAGACGCTGCTTAGTATAATTAAAATGACATAGAATAATATGAATTTGATTTTTACAAACTTACCATACAAAAAAATATACCTCACCCTTAAAATAAAGGTTGACTGACCCCATTGCTGACCTGTCCACAAGAGTGGCAAACAGAACCGAAATAAAGGTTGGAAAAACCACTTAAATAAGAGGGTAAAAAAAGAAGAAAAGGGGATGCAATATTCAGGGAGTAAACACATAAATGTGGATGAGCTCTGCTGCGCTACTTCTGTTCCTCCAGATTTTCATATACCTCCTCCTCCCCCTTCAACCCTTCCAATTGCCTCTCTCCGTCAACAGCCATTGGTCCATTTGGGATTGAACTATTGCGAGGTTTGGCTACCTGGTCAATGGATCTCGTGTTAAAAATACCAGTGGAAAAAAGATGAATCCAGAATGAGAATAACTCCAAATACTACCGTTAAGCGGCCCTTACACGATTAATATTATTGACGCAATCAATGTGCAGTCAGGGAATGGACCTACCTGTTCTTATCACGTCTGTTTGGCTATAAAGAAGGAGGCAAAGAACTGTGTAGATAAAACTCTAGTTTGCGAGATGTACGAGTTATGGACATGAATGAATGAACTTCATAGTAAGCCAGGTAACTTCAAAAGTGTCTTAAAAATGAAAGAAAAACTGTTTCCAATGCTAGTTGCATTGGTGTCTCCATAGTAACCCATTTAGGGCCATTAGGCCCAGTAAATAATTATTTGAAAATTTTGATTTTTCTCCAATTAAATATGTTTAGGGTTGTTCAATTCAATAAAAAAAAATATTTTCATTTTATATAGCCATAATGGTGGCAGAACTGCGCTCACGAACATTGGCCTACAGCTATATAATTATTTATAATTTACAAATAAATTTATAAATTCTACAATAATACTGTTTAATGAAAACTGTTATTGCAATCGTTTGAATCTTAACAAAGAAAAAAAATTTTTACAATTTTTACAAAATTTAAATTTTTTATTTGTGATATACTTTAAAGAGATCTGGGTGTAATTTAACATTACATCGCTCACACAATTTAATTGTAGCAACCATCATTTGGCTGAAATTAACATTTATATTCCACTATTCATTCATTAGTGTTGAAATTTAACCAATTGTACAATTTTTTTTTAATGAATGAAAAAAGCTCAAAATTTATTAAAAAATTACTTTTAATAATTGCAAACCTTTTATATTAAGCTGATGTGAACAAATAGAAAAATATTTGAACTTATAAAAATAAAACGCAACGAGTGAATGTAAATTAGTTAATAATGCAGGGCACAATTGAAGGTTTGGTGCATGAATTGGCTATGTAACAATACACAGTTTTGACTATTTTATATTTAAAGTTTTTATTTTATATTTCACTTTAGCAGGAAAATGTTACATAGCCCCCTCATATTCTTCATGTCTCTTTTTATAGTAGTTTTAAGATATTATGATTTAGTTATTTTTTTTTTATTTAGCTGTTTTATGAGCATTTCTGCTCATAAATTCTTCATCCAATGGACTAGATTGTATTAAAAAAAAAGTGACATAACCCCATCATCCACCGAGCCCTTCAATCATGAGGAAGGTCATTTCATCGACAGATTAAGGTTTCTTTCAAGTGGCTGCAATGTTGAAGATTTGAGATTTTAATCTTACATTTTAATACATAAATTTTCATCTTGTGACTGGCTGACGTTTATTGCACAATATGACAATGTAACCCTCAAGTGTGTCGCAGATATTTACGCTACTACAATATATTGCCTTGTCTTGGTCTTTGTAGGGTTAGAGAAGAGGGTCAACGCTGACTGATGAATATCATCAATAATCCAATTCACCTAGTTTATTTCATAAGTAACTTTTACAAACAAGTTGTTTTCAAAGTAGCATTGCTATAAATCTCTTTACTGTAATAGATTCATCAAATACAAGGGAATACATTATATATGAGACAGAGATGAGGAGCTCCATTGCGCTGACCGTGACGGATAGAGACAGGAATGGCCACTATTATGCCCTAATGGACGCGGTGAATAGTGCTTGCTTGCTTAGCTCTACTTAGCCACCTCAAGCTAGCTGTGTAGATTCCCCCCTCCCCTCACAGGTCTAGCTAAACATACATTAGCCTAGCTGTGGCTGTTAACAACTGGCTTAGAGCCTTCCCTTCCGCCCTATTGCACTGCCATTGTCTAACTTGACGTTCCGCTGGGTCTAGTTCGCTCCTTAGATACTTGAAGCACAATAAACTGACTGAATTCGTTTTGAATGGGAATCCTTTGTTGTTTATAATTATGAGCTTAATGGTATAGCTAGCAATATTGTTTAAAATTTGAAACCTCTTATCCCACTGAGTTAAGAGGTTACTGCGCACCCCCCTTAATTTCTGAAAATTATTTTTATACGAAAATTGTAGATCCTATTATTATTTAACAATATAATAACAGAGAGGACAATATGATGAGAGAGAGAGAGAGAGAGAGAGAGAGAGAGAGAGAGAGAGAGAGAGAGAGAGAGAGAGAGAGAGAGAGAGAGAGAGGAGAGAGAGAGAGAGAGAGAGAGAGAGAGAGAGAGAGAGAGAGAGAGAGAGAGAGAGAGAGAGAGAGAGAGAGAGAGAGAGAGAGAGAGAGAGAGAGAGAGAGAGAGAGAGAGAGAGAGAGAGAGAGAGAGAGAGAGAGAGAGAGAGAGAGAGAGAGAGAGAGAGAGAGAGAGAGAGAGAGAGAGAGAGAGAGAGAGAGAGAGAGAGAGAGAGAGAGAGAGAGAGAGAGAGAGAGAGAGAGAGAGAGAGAGAGAGAGAGAGAGAGAGAGAGAGAGAGAGAGAGAGAGAGAGAGAGAGAGAGAGAGAGAGAGAGAGAGAGAGAGAGAGAGAGAGAGAGAGAGAGAGAGAGAGAGAGAGAGAGAGAGAGAGACCATTAAAAAGTAACAATTTAATAAAATTTAAAAATGATAATTCCAGCAAATAACCTTTACCCTACGTCGAAAAACTACTTTATCCTGTCCTCCTGTATCCTTTAATGGAGTACCATTAAATAATGTAGAACAGATAAGATACCTTGTATTTTATCTGGACAAGAGACGTATCTGGAACCCTCATACAAGATTGAAAAGACAAGAAGCTGCACGTCGATTTCGACTACTACAACACCTGCTTGACAAACGTTCAAATCTCCCGATTCACTACAAAAACTCATATATATTACAATTATCAGACCATCGAATTCTTCCCGCATCCAATCACTCCAATCCAAAATCCTTCGAAAAATCCTAGATGCTCCTTACTTCGTCACAAATAAACTTATCCACAATGACCTTAATATCCCATATGTTGCTGATTTGGCACGAACCAGATACCTCTCCTTTCATAATAAACTCACTGCTTATCCAAATCCACTAGTTGCACTACTGGCTTCCCATTCCATTCCTGGCAATCCTCCGAGGCGTCTGAAAAGAAGATGGCCTCGTGATCTTTTTTTTTGTAAATATTCATTAGAGTACTACCAATGGGTCGTTCCTCTACAAGTTTTATTCTTGAAAAAAATGATAATTAGTTTGTCAGGAAGGAGAAGATGAGAATATTGTTGAGCCAATATAATAACGAAAATATTTCGTTAAATTTGCTAGATTTAAAACTTACATTAAACTAGCATCCCCTATCGCGGCTTCGCTCGCTCTCATAAACAAAGAACTTATGGTAGATAATTTTAACTAATAATTGAAGTTTTATTTCTTAATTGATAACAATCTTGTATTGTAGATTGCAATTAATAAGCATTATTTCCTTAATGGTATTTTCACGCAGAAAAGTAAATTTTAACCTCGATAAAAATTGCACTGATTAGGTGGTTGAAGATAGCGTAAAAGCATAGTTAGACATCTAAATTTTAATATAATAGGACAGAGACTAGGGTAAGTGCACTAGTAGTTGACACTTTTAGAAAGATATCACACGCTTTTAGCAATATTTCCTCGGTTGATCATGTGACAAATTTCTTTGTCCCTTCCTCAGATACGTGCGAATCCCGTCCGTTATCCTTTTTACGTCATCAAGGGCCTTCTCCATTTCCTGAGGCTCATAATTGAGTTTTTTTTTTGTTTTTTTTGTAGGTGCTATTTTAAAACTGAATAAAAAAGAGAAAAGAGGGAGCTAATTCCGTGTTGTGCTAGTAGTTGATAGAAGCTGCATCAGTAGTTGACACCCCACCCCCTGTCAACTACTGAATTTTGTGCTCTAAATTAGCCAAATCTGGTTCTTTCCTCTACCCTTGATTTTTCCTTTGCAGAGAACGCATATTCAATAAAGAAGGCGAGGAATGAGAAACGTTCTAGTCGTTGACAGAGGTGTCAAGCACTAAACAACAGGTTACAAATATGTTTTAGTTGTTGACACCCAATAAAATCCTCTTAATTTTCATCTATAACCACAAGAATCTGGTAACATAGTACTGATACCTACTATTCTAAAATATATTCATAAATTCGACAGATTAAGCATTTGATAGAGAAAAAACAGAATACACACCAGAGCCATAGCTACCATCGTTAGCCGATTGCATAAGGATAGAGGCGTTTAGTCAACTGAACTGGAGTTGTGGCATCAAATTTAGTGTTGAAAACACTTTTCCGTCCAGGAAGTCATGTCTGTCACTCTTTGCCTTCAGAAATAACTGAACTAACCGCCAAAATTTAAAACGTAACGTAAAGGTGCAAACAGGAACCTTATTATAAGACGTTTATTATCAAACTGTCAACTACCAGTGCACTGTCAACTACTAGAGCACTTACCCTATGAAGAAACTCTCGCAGATAATAAATTTTACTATCAGTACTTACAACAAAAGGCCCAAGAGTCATATTTTGCCTAAAAAAAAAAAAAAATATTTGCTTAAAAACGCAAAGCATCGACATTTTTACTTGGTAACAATTTTTATTCGGCATAAATAATTTTATTGTTTTTTCTGGTTGGATTTTAATTTCTAACCATAAAACTATATGATAGAGTTGCAAAACTCGTTTTTGCCACCAACATTGTTCATTTAAATTTTTATTATTGTAAACTTTACGTTTGTTAACCTTCCCAGAACTATGAAGATAATTCAATTAAAATTTGCTACAGATATCTTCAGTAGTTTTACTAGTGAAAACTCTATTGTGGAATGGTGCCATTTTGCACATCAAATGGGTGCAATATCAAATTCAGATATTTTTTAAGAATTTAATTTAGAATAAGAGTAATTTAGATTGGGGATTCCAAATACACGGAGCGTCCAATGGATGGCTTGGCGTGACCCGGCGTCGGATTCCTCCACACACGGTGAAGCATTTGAAAGATTGGCTCGACTGCTTGGCTCTATGGCTTTTGGACTCATTGGAAATCCAGTAAGGCCGCTGTAGTCCATGAGCCCATCCGCGTTTCCTCACACACGGTGAGGTTTTGGCTTGGTTTGGAGCCTTTTTGACGAATGGATCGCACGTGTGTGGGGGCTTTATATTTGAAGAAATATTATTTAATATGTTATTATATAATGAATTGAAGTATTTCCTAGTATCAAAAACATATTAAGTTATTGAAACTAGGAAATGCTTAGATGACAGTATTAATTAGAGGAAGATTGATAACCTCCTTGAGATTTCTCTCCCTCTCCCCTCCCCGCTGCGACACTAAGGCCAGCGCCGATGGCGGGTGTCCCGAAAATACCGTGAGGCCCCGGCAGGGACGGACCCGGAGGGACAATCGAGTTATCCGTTTAATAAATTAGAGGAGCCTGGTGGCGGTTAAATCAACTTTACATACATTAGGGGTGGGGAGTGGGGTGGGGGTGTCTTCATTGTTCATTCATTAGGATTTCCAGGTGAAGTCAAAACTCCTCCCCGCTCCCAACTTCTAAACTCCTTCGGGTCTTCTTCCTTATGGAATAATTTTCTAAGATAGAGGGGGAGGGGGGGGGGGAGAACTTCCCGACCGCTTCTTCTCAACAGCCTCGTCTCAGCTAATGGAGTGTTATAATTGATCCTAGTAGCCATTACATCTCCATGTCACACCTGTATTAATAAAGCAAAATGATAATAGTGTCTTCAATGCTTAAACTTTATCAATACTTAATTTATTTTCAAGTTTTAACTATAATACTAATTCTCTAGTTATCTCCCTACCCTTATTCAATACTAACCTCTATTATATACACAATATCCCACACCAATTTGAGTCTGATCTATCTGATTCAATAGAATTCGATCTGTCGTGTAACCAATTCCATTCTAATTAGTGACATTCAGGGTATTATCTAATAATAATAATTGTCAAGTATTTTTTAGCCCTTATTAAAATTTTAAAAATATGAAACTACAGATTTATATTACAGTAGATCAACTTATAGGTCAGCTAACAATTTACATTTATCTGAGTATTAGGGTAAAACTATGTTTCCTCTGATACTCCTTTGTCCATGGTCTTTTACATCCTCAGAGACGGCTCCAATCTTTAGCTAGACTGCTTCTTGCCTCCTGGCCCAGCTGCATCCTCTCCTTCAACCATCTCCTTTTAGAAAACTTCTTATTTTTTGGGTTCATCTCAAAAAGGGGTGATTTTCATCTCTTGAGTTTCAATCTTTTGTTTGTTCAACTTCTTCGAGGGTAATCTATTTACCTTGTCGACAATAGTACAGAGATAATACCCTAATTGTGCACACCGCACGAAATCTCAGTACTTCCCTCTTAAGCTTTAATGCATAATAATTATTATTATTGTTCATTATTTTAGTATCATCTAAATTCATAATAATTACATATGTTGCTTTCCCCATGATAGTCCTTGGATGATATCCTGTAATAATTTCGGAAATATATTCATTCCAGTTCGAATAGTATCATACACACTTTTTGTCAGTTAAATCTCTTCGCTCTGCAGTCACAAGTTAGTAAAAATAGACTTTCAATGTTTTTTGCTACCTTACATATTTAATCTCTGTATCAAATTTCTGTTGTTTTAGATGTATGATTGTTATGGAATATTTAACGATGAAGGGAAAACAGGCGTACTACCCTAGTAAAGTATGTCTTTTATAACTTTATTCTTCAGCCCTCGCTATCAGTAATGAGCCGTGACACAACTGTTAGCAGCTAGGGAAGGACCTGCCTATAACAATTAAATAGCAATTTGCCTCAAATAAGCAGTGCAGTAGTTCTACAGTGGCTCGAGGCCGGCGGCTCTAGCAGAGACTTGATGTGCCTGACAGCCAATCTGCTTCATAATTAGTTCTACCTGATTAGGTACTGCTGCTTCTGCTCCGCCCATCGCTATAACCTCTTAGTGCTAATTGTGTAATGTTTCTACGGGTGTCCCTGTTTTAGTTGATGTACGCATAGTAAGTAGTACAGAGGGATCAATGCAGTTAGGATTGATGTTTTGTTTTTCACTTCCATTGGAATTTTTTATTGAAAGACTAGCTTCGAATGTTAATTACCTGTTCAAAAAACATTCAACTAATTCAAAACATTAGAACATTTCTACACAATACAATAAAGATAATTATAATAACCTTTATTGGCATCAATATTTTGACAAAAGCCTCTCTATAAAGGAGGAATTTAGAGATATCACTTCATTCAAAATCATAGTGCTTTCTTAACAGAATAAAAATTCACCTACATACTCTGTCATTTCGTTCCTTCATCTAAGATGCTGGCGACTCCTATATGTCCAGCCCAATTTCATTTCAACTAATGAGCTTCAATATTAACTTTACGAAGAATATTTTCAATTTTAATTTTCTCTCTCTTGTTATGACTCCTTAAAAGCTTCTTCTGCATAGCATTCAACCTCAGTTCAAGTTTGTTTTTTTGTCAATGTCCAAGTTCAAGCCCCAAAAAGAACTGCAGGTTATATATATTTTTTTGTATTTGGACTTTTGGATGTTTTGTTGAAATAAGGGAACGCTTTGAATAACATTTTTTTTTTTTTTTTTTTTTTTTTGTTTTGACTACCTTTAAACGGAGTGACTTTGCACCACTTTTGTTGAACTTCATTCTTTAACTACCTATTAATAATTTTTAAAATGCATGTATTATAATATTTGACACCATAATTTTTAAATGTTTTCTCTAGTTTCTACTAGATTTAGCAACAACGATTTATGAATGTAGTGGTATTGCTGTAATCTACAAGACTTTTTTTCCCCTTAAGAATTAAGATTCTTGGAGAGATTTAGCATAAACCCAAACTGGCTGGCTGTTAACACAGTTATTAACAACCCCCTCCCTCGCGAACAGAATTCGTAAATGAGTTTTAAACTGGCCTGGCTGACTCAGCTATCGGTCCTGATTTAGTGAGCTTGCAATAAAAATGTCACTTGCACTACTTCCCTCTGAGCTGTTGGAAAAAGTTTACGGTCGGTCGCCACTGCCCTCCGGCACGTTAATGTCTATTAAATAGTACAATTAGTGTACTATGTACCTAATGCTAAAAAAAAAAGTTGGTTAAAAATTATTAGATATTCATACAAATCTGTAACAAGATATAGGAATAAAATGAATATATATCAGACGGTCATAAGATTGATGTATGATTTTCTTTTTTTTTAAATGATAATTATCATTTTGAAAGTGCCTAAAATTTGTTTTCTGTATGTGTGGAGAGATCGGGTTTAATATGGACTGCTATCCTTCGAGTTCTTAATTTTTGAAGTATTTACCAAATTTTGGTGTGGTTAGAGAGACATTCCAAGGCCCTTGAACCGCGAGGACTAGAAATAGGAAATAAAATACCGGTTCTTGGTTACGCTGATTATTAAATTTTAGAACTGTTTGGTAAAGATGAAAAAAACTATTACATTAAACGCCCATAAAAGCTTTTAACAAAATTAGTCTAGTAATTATTACTAATAAAACGAAATATATAGTTAGTAGTAGGAACAGTAACAATTTCGATGATATAGATTGTTGATTGAGGTTTTTATTGGGGCGATCAACTTCCAGGTTATTACGCTCTTTTCATTTAAATATTGGAAATTTATTTGTCTTCGTCCTGTGTCTTCATTTTCGTATTATATTTTATGGTAAAGTGATAGTTCTTTAAAAAGATTTATAATTGAAATTATATTGAATAATCGATGATATAGATAGTTCAGGGATTAAATTCCAAAAATTAAATTTAAGAGGAAATAAAGACAAACTTAAAATGCCGGTTATGCTTGTTATTTCTCGGTCGCAAAACTGCTAAGAATTATGATATATAAGACTATTATACTACCAACAGATCTCTATGGATACCAAACATGGCCGCTTACGTTAAGGGAGGAACAACGCTTTAAAGCTAGTTTAGAAATTTTATTTCTACACGCTAAAGTACAGTGTGTTTGGCCCAAATGTAAGAAGGTTAGAAAGACTCCATACAGGGACGATACCAAAGCGGTAATGAGAATGTAATCAGGTAAAAAATAATAAAAGACAGACAACAGCAGCCTTTTTCTCTAAAATAATCCACTAATAAATAAAGTAGAGTATATATAAATATATTAACAAAGAAGACGTAGAGACGGGGATAAGTTCCAAAGCCCGGGTGATATAAGGGACGGGAAGGGGATGAGGGGGGGGGGCAAACATAGGTGGCCACATCTGCCTCCATAATCCTTAGGCCAATTAATATTTTATATTTCCAGGGGCTCAGTCTTAATGCCGGCTCGGCCACAATAATTTATATCTATAAGGATATATAAGGAAATCCACCCTTAAATTAGGAAACCTAATACTCCCTCGTTAGTGGAAAATTAAATTTTTTTTACTGAGGGGTGGAGCTGCCCTAGGCGTGCGGCTGGAACATTTAGCAAGATTATAAAATGAGGGTTGGAGGTTGTGTAGAGGCCATGATCGTTGTGGGATTATTGTGAAATAGATAGAGAGCTAAAGGTTAGGGCAATATCTGGCCGCTCCAGGTAGGGGCTATATCAGTCCTCCTCCGCATCGTCCTAATTGTTTTAGCCTTGTTTGCAACTTTATGTACCTTATTCTGGTTGCTCTTTTATAAGAAAATTAGAACTCGTGTGCGTTGTCTGCATCATTTTAAATTTATAATTTCATTAGGTCTATTTTTTTCACACTTTGTCTGACATCGAGGTAGGTAGGTAGATTATTCATGGACAAGTAACTGATCATTAGAAAGGTAATGCTTACACGAAAAGGATGGGAGATGAAATTCCGATTCTTAGTTATGCTGATGATGTGGTACTTTTAAGTGAAAACGAGAAAACTAGAAATTAAACTCAACTATGCTCATTAAAACCGGTATCGAAATTGGTCTTGTAATTAATACCGATAAAACGAAATATAAGGTTAGTAGTAGAAACGGTGAACATTTCGTTGATTTGGTCATTTTCAGTAAAAAGTTTGAACATTTTGAGCAATTCATTATCAATTCATATCTAGGGTCTACCATACGAAAGAAAAATGAAATTCAAGAGGAAATAAGGGCAAGGTTAAAAGCCGGCAATGCTTGTCATTTCTCGGTCCCAAAACTACTCAGTTCGCAATTAATCTCCAGAAATATAAAAATCAGGATATATAAGACTATTATACTACCAACAATTCTCTACGGAAGCGAAACCTGGCCGCTTACGTTGAGGAAGGAACAACGCCTTAAAGCTTCCCAAAAATGAAGTACTGCGTATATTTTTGGCCCTAATTTTTTGTAATATTACCTCTTCAACTAGTTAAGGATCTTGGGTTTAATATTCAGTAAGGTTGTACTGTTTTTTGGACAACGGCTGTCTGTAAACCCATTTTATAGAGGCTGGGTATGCCCCGGGAGGTTCTCGAGTACCCAGACTTGAGTCACGGCTGAAATGACAGAGTATAAGTTTTCTGCATTCGGCTGGTCTTGAAGTAAGGCCCGAACAGTGACTTACCCACTTTTACTTAAATTAATAAAATAAAATCTTAATAAAAATAAAAAGTTTTTAATTCTTTTTTTTTTATAGACGAATTTGACAAACTAGGGACTGCAAAGAACTCAAGACTTTTTGACTTCCCTTTTCTTCTCCTCCCAAAACTTTCTCATACGGTCGCTTCTGATTTTCCTCTCCTCCTCCTAAATAATCCGCTTGGGTCTCCTGTTGGGTGGTTTCTCCGAAAAAGATTGTATTTTGTCCATTCTACTCCTGAATTCTATTCTGTTGTGGACCATCTGTAGAGTAATTCCAACCTCCTCGGCATCCCCCATTACCTCATCCACCCGTTTAGAAGTGGATTTTAATCCCATGATGCAGTTGAAGATTCGTTTGGTCAGTCTGTCTTCATCCATCCTTCGTAGGTGATTAATATATTTTGTAAGTAATGTTTTTATATTATTTGAACTTTAATAAAGCAGGCAGTGTTATGGTCATCATGCTTAAAATTGTTTTCAAATAACTTTCAACTGTTGCTGAAATTAGTTTTAAATTAATTAAATAAGACTAAAAAGACAAGGAACTGCCCAACTTCAACATCTACTAGTCAAACGTTCAAAGCTCCCAATTAATTACAAAATACTCATATACATGACTGTGATTAGAATTATTAAGACGTACGGAGTTGAGCTTTGGGGCTCCACTAAACCATCCAATTCATCTCGTATTCAATCCTTACAATCCAAAATCCTTCGAAAAATCCTAAATGCCCATTACTTTGTTACCAATAAACTTATCCATAAAGATTTTAATGTTCCATATGTTGCTGATTAAGCCCACACCAGATACCTATCCTTTCCTAGTAAGCTCCATAATCACTCAAATCCGTTAGTTTCTCAACTTCATTCGCACTCCATTCCTGACAATCCTCCAATGCGTCTGAAACGAAGATGGTCTAGAGACCTTTTATTGTAGAAGTTTTAATAAAGTGCTACTGATGAGTAGTTCTTTTTAAGTTTGAACATGTTATTATAATCGTTGTCAATACATTCACTTGATGTATATATTTTGTACAGTTGTAAATATCAATAAATGTATATAAAAAAAAATTAAATAATATATTAATAAAATATTAAGTAATTTCTCAAATATAAGTATAAATTAAACAATCAAAGCAGCATACTGGCATTACGGCAGCGAAGAGAAATAAAAGAATACTAAATGTAGAAGCTTCACTTGGTAATGAGAAGAACATGACCTGGATGTTCATAAGTCCATTAATTTAGCCCAAATAAAAATAATAAATAACCACATAATTAAAGATAATATAGAGCCAAGTTATTCAGAATACCAATCGGAATCAGTAAAAGTTGGAGAAAGAAAGATCAGATTAGAAATATTAAATACAGACATCTGAATTTTCAACCCGAGCAACACTTACAGAGTTAAAGCGTTTCAAAATATTACTTTTTTTTAGTATAAAAAAACCCTTCCACATGAGTGCGAAAAAACGTTACTTGAACAACTAACTACACCGAAATAAAAAAAATATACGTATTTTTTTTACATAACTGCTTTAATACCAGGAAAAGAAAAAAATGTACGCCACTGAGTACGAGAATATTTTATATATCATATGTTGCTTGAATTAGAAAACGGTGCTAAGTAGAAATAGGTCTCCTAAAGTGCTCCAACGACAGAGGACATCTGCTGACAGAAGGACACTTAGCCACTGGAGGGAAGGAGAAAATTGTTCGGATACAAACACTCCAGCCAATTTCGGAATTGACGGGGAGCGATCGAGTGTCAGGAGAGGGCAATATACCCTTCGGAGTGGCTCATACTTCTCAATTTACCACTCTTTTTCCTCTTGTTTCCTTATTACCCTCTCCTGTCCCAACCTATTAAATATTATAAAAGAGTTTTATATCATCCCTTCAAATATGGTTACGCTATAAACAAATTTGTTGAAGAGATATTATTTTGTAAGGCAGAAATAAAATGCATTAAGCCAGTATGACGTACTACTGAGGTACATGAATAATCACACCAATGTACATTGATTTCGGCCATATTGATACACTGATGTTAAATCCGAGTTTATTGTGTGTGTCGTGAATTTCGTGGCCGGATCTGACTAGTCCAGGTCAGCATTAATCTAAAAAAGGGACAAGAATTGATGAATTATATGACACTTCTATTGGATTTTTTTTCTATTCAAAGTCCAGTTTCGAATGTTAAACAATCATCATCACTTCTAAAAATATGCAAAAAATTTAAAACATCATTGCTTTATACAAATTCAAATATAATATATATTAAATTTTAAAATTGTTAGTTAAGAAGTCAAACATGGTGATGGTCAGCTAAACAGGCAAACTGGAAGGGCTTTTAAAATATATTAGGAACTTAAATAGATTGAGGATAAAAAGAAGGAAGAGGAAGTTGGGTAGTTAAGTAAGTACATTTTGATCCCTGCTTTTATTATTTAGGTAAATAGGCATTTTTTAGTTCTTTGTGTTTTCCCTATAACTTGTCGGTTTTTCTTTTCTCGCTCAAGACAAATTTAAAATAGGACTATCGGAATAGGTTTTGAACGATTTTGTTATTTCTAATGATTTATAATTACATATTCATTTTACTAATTTTTGATGAATTAACATCTTTTTTGATGAAACAGATAAGCCATCCTATCAATTAATTTGTTTAATTAAGCTTTGTATTAATTTTGAAATGAGACACAGCAGCGTTAGAAATGGGATCATGAGGAATATTCGGTATTTGGATGGGATGAGTTTGAGAGCATAATAAAAACATATTTATAATTTTAACTATAGTGTCGTAATCTTATTTTAAGGAAAAAAAGAAAAAACATTTTTAAAGTTTTATTTTAATAATTGGTCTGTTTATCGGAGTACTCTCTTCGAGTATTTAGGAGTTTATACCGATAACAAGGGAACGCTTGAGAGCGACATGAAAGAAAAAGTAAAGAAAGGAAGGAAGCTAATTGGCATGACCAACCCTGTACTGTGGAGCCCGAATGTTTCACTAGAAACCAAGAATTTTCCTCTCATTTTTGAAGAAGTAACCCTTTATGGTCCGAAAATGTGGGTGGTTGGGACGAGAGATGCACAGAGGCTACAAGCGGTCGAAACAGATTTTTGGAGAAGAAGCTGTCGCATTTCCAGGAATCAACAGGTGACTAATTCTGCCATACGAAATATCGATAAGAGGAAAAAAAAAATATAGTTTACACCATTGAAACTAAACTGTTTGGTACGGCGATATAAGAAGAATGGGGCCTGAGATATGGTCAAAGATAATGTTCAACTATTTCCCGGAAAAAAGACGAAAAAGAGGCAACCAAGGAAAACATAGGTTTAAGGAGTTGAAGAGGTAATTGCGGCGAAAGGATTAGCGGAAGGAGATTGGTAAGATCGTAATTACTGGCGGTCCAATGTATTGGGTCATGGTGTATGACCTAAGGTCGTCAAATCCTATAAAACATATAATAAAAAAAATAAATAAAGATTCATAAGTATTTATTTATTTTTTATTTTATTTTATTTTTTTATTTTTTTATTTATTTTTTTTTACGTGATGTGTTAGTTTTACTCCTGAGTCTATGGTTGAATTTAGGACTATTTTATACTGATATTTCAGCTTCACAGTCATTATATTTTAGTTCATATAAACTACTTTTTGGAAAGGGTCTATATTTACCTTACGTAAAAGGAAATAAGATGACGATAGTTTATCTATAAGATTCAAATAAGTCCAAAAAAAACTATATTATCTAAATGTTTAATATATATCTACTAAAGAAAACAAAATATAATAGTGTGTGCTGTTCGCTAGCCTTTAAAAAAAAAAAAAAATTGACTGAAAGTGGAAATGTTAAGAATAATTTAAAATAATTAATTTACACTGTCAGTCCCTTATTATCTCTTTACTTTGATTTGAGCTTCTTAAAATTTGATTTTTTTTTTCAAACCTTTAACTACCACGGCCTGTTTAAATAATGTCTGATTAGAAAAATGATTAACTTTAAAACAGAACTATAACTTTTTATTTTAATTAAAATTAAATTATATTAATTGATGTTTAAGTAGTAAAATTATAGGTGAACATGTGAAATGGGGGTACTGATCTCTTGTTTTGTTTTTTAAAAATAAAAAATATAACTGTTTTTATCAGTTACAATAGGACCGTGCTGATAGAATTCAGTAGTTATTGAAATTTATTAAAATGTTTTGAATATTATGTATTATTCACTTATGCCTTTTTTTTCCACCTGCTACTCTTATCATATTAGTACAGGAGCCGACGACATTAAACCTGTCATGATAGGTCTCCCAAAAACATCAATGTTTATCTGAAAGATCATCAATTTTTGTTTAAATAAAACCACCGCTGCCGTTTCTAAACACGGTCAAGATGGCAGCAGCAAACAATATCAGGTTCCAGAAAGCCGTTTTCAGGAAAAAAAAAACTGCTGAACTTTTTTTCTCAATGGATCTTAATGCTTTTTTGGGGTGCTGAATCTGAATCTAAAGTTCGCTACCACGGCAGCCGTCGCTCAGTGGGACGAGCCAACGTAATTTGTTGGACATTGGTTGAAAACCAAAATTTATATTTATGGCTTGAATAATTTATAAAATGTTTACTATGGTCATTGTCGATTAACAACAGTACGTTAAACATAATTTTATAACGCACTAACAGTACAAAAGATCGATAAACTAGGTATGTTTGAAAGGTTCTCACAAATTTCCCGTTTTGTTAAATTGCTTTAGAAATTGTGTACACGTCCGATGAAATTTTTTTGCTGTTCACAGCTTTAAGCATGATATCACAATTGGTAATAAAACATTTTTATGTGAAAATAATAATCACAAAAAATAAAAATAACAAATGTATTTAAATTTGAAAATTTCAACAAAAAATTGATTTTTGAAAAATGTTTATGCTTGTTTAAGTGTAAACCCATTTTAATTTAAAATATCGATTATAAAAAGTAACTCAAGACCGAAATGGTCTGCGACCTTGGAGAATATTTGGATTTACTTTGATAATTCAACTTGTACAAAAAAGTGGTCCAAATGGACTTCACAAATGTTATCCACAGGTATTCACCGATAAAAATGCTTAAAATTGATATCGGAATAGGTCTAAATGCTGACACTGACACGACGAATTTGAACGAATGGATCAAACGATAAAATTTCAATAACCACAGTGTAGGAGCCTGTGGGCTACAATTGATTACTTCTATTAAATAACTAAATAGTTCCGTTTTCGGTTGGGAACAATATTTAAAATAATTATTACCAATCAGGTTTCTGACAAACCGCAAGTTGTTTATTTTTTTAGAAAATCCAATCGACGAAAAAGACATAAAACACGTATAACTCACATAACGGAAAACTGATTGATTTGCATATTTTTAAATTCGATAGAGCACAACAAAAATCATAAAATAAAATATCCCTTGAATCAAAACACGAGAAAACAAAAATTAGATTTTTTTAGGCACACTATTGGTTAACAGAGCAAAGCCCTGAAATGATGGGAAAAACTGACTTTAGATTCGAATTTTACACCTTTGAAAACATACCCATATGAAATTTGAAGTCGATGCAATAATTTTTAGAGGCTCAAAATATGATGTCCAGAAAAAACAGTTTTGTCCCACTGTGCGTCGGCTTCATTCAGGAATAAGTACGTGCGAAATAAAAAAAAAAAACACCATTTTAAAGACGGACCATTTTTCGCCAAGCTATGGCCTTGGGACATTAAAGAAATTGGCTAACTTGCGGTCAGTCCCACTTCTTCACGAAAATACGTTAATTGGTACTCTTTTGGCTGTAAATTCGAATCTATTTGTCTGATCCGAAATTTTTATTTTATTTCAAAGCTCATGAAATTTAATATATGTAACAAATTAAATCTCGTGAAACAACCACTTTAGATCACTGAACATGTGAGCCCGGAACATACAAATTACGCTTGCTGGCGTGGGTATTCCACAAGATTTAATCCCAGTTTTATGCATGGGATCTAATAAGAAATTTAACCAGCTTACAGATGGATATAATTTATGGAAATAAATTTAAAGATGGGATCATATAAATACAAACTTGGATTTCATAACAGTACGTGGTTTTGGCGTACTAGCATTTGTATTTAAAGGGACTTCATTAAAACTTCAAATAAGGAGTCTAATAGTAAATTCTAGTAATAGTCGTCGGCTCCTAGACTACATGGTCATACAAGTAAACCTAAGAAAGTTACCCACAGAAAAAAATAATAGAAATTAGCATATGCCTCTGATGTCAATAATAATAATTTATGTTATCAATTTCTTACAGTGAAAATTATAAATAAAATTATTTGTCTTAAATAAAAGGGCACTTGAGAATATAGGAATTACAATGAGAGGAAGAGTTTGTAGGGCATTGGAGAGGGGGGGGGGTAAGGGCCCCAGGTGGGTGACAACCCTCCCAGCAACTGGATTGATGACCTCTTCGCTAATTAGCCAAACATACCTGAAATAATTAATGATCCGGCTAGTTGAGTCCCGTGTCGTCCACTTTCCTCGGGGCGTAATCTCATCAGGATGGATGGACCCTCTTCCCGGCGGTAGTTGAGAAATCTATTTTTTATGAATTGACTACGAGCAGGCAAAGCCATCCAAACAATTAATTTGTTTAATTAGGCTTTGTATTAATTATGGAATGAGACACAGCAGCATTAGAAATGGGATCATAAGAAATATTCGGTATTTGGATAGGATGAGTTGAGTACATTGTTAAAACTTATTTATAATTTCAACTAGAGCCTAGTAATCTTGTGAGAAAGGAAAAAAAAAAAAAGGAAAACTTAAATTTCATTTATTTACATATTCAACGAGAAAATCAAGTCAATTTGCACCATAACAAGCAATAAGAAATACAGTAAAATCACGATTGACTTTAAAAAAAAAAAATTAAAAAAAAAGACTATTAATAATAGTCCAAATATACACCTAACACCCTCAGAGGACAAACATATCTTTATCCTATATTATAGCCCGATATCCACCAATGTCTGAACGAAATTAAGAAAATTATGATTAAATACCAAATTTAAGTATCATATTTAAGTATCTACCAAATACTAAAACGACAAGAAACTGCCCGTCATTACAGACTATTTCAACATTTACTAGACAAACGTTCAATGCTCCCCATTAATTACAAAAGACTCATATACACGACTGTAATTAGACCTATTGAGCTTTGGGGATCCACTAAACCATCCAATTCATCTCGTATTTAATGCTTAAAATCCAAAATCCTTTGAAAAATCCTCAATGCTCCTTACTTTGTCTCCAATAAACCATATGTTGCTGATTTAGCCCACACCAGATACCTATACTTTCATAGTAAGCTCCATAAACACTCAAATCCGTTAGTTTCTCAACTTGCTTCCCACTCTATTCCTGATAATCCTCCGAGGCGTCTGAAATGAAAATGGCATTGAGACCTTCTAGTGTAGAATCTTTAATAAAGTGCTACTAATGAGTAGTTCTTTTCAAGTTTTAATATGTTATTAAAATCGTTGTCAATACATTTAATTGATGTATATATTTTGTACAGTTGTAAATTTCAATACATGTATATATATATATATATAAAACAAATATATCACCATCACCTAAACACAAAATAGATCCTTCCCAAAAGAGGGGAGTACAAAACTGAAATGTAAAGGCTACTGCGCTAAATATACGAGAAAAACTGAACAGAAAAGCAAACATTAAAGGGACATATAAGGCTGTACAATAATAAGATGGCAGAATTCCAACAACTCAATACATTCAAATGAAAATAGTTATAAATTCAACAAAGGGGGAGAAACTAATAAATCGCTTAGAAAATAGTCTAGACTTAAATATTTATGAATCATTAGAAATATTAGAATTGTTCGAAACTGATCCAGATATTTCTTTAATTAGCCAGACAAAAATTTCTAGTGGTCCCGTTTTAATTTATTACCAGCAGGAAAAGAAAAACCGACCAGTCATAGGAAAAACTTGAGGGATTGTCTATTTAGCTGGCTATCCTTCTTTCTTTCTTTTTTAAACCAATTCTCGGTTTACTCTAGGAAACGATATCTTCTAGAAGACCATTGACTTGCTTCTTTAGGTGAGTATCAACATATTGAATTTCTTGTCTTATTTTTTCAAATTATTTATACAATATATATTATGTACATCAATTTCTTGTATAGTTTCTAGAACTGACTATTTATAAACTGAAAAAAATCCTCATTTTGTTTTATTTATTCTTTACTATATTTATAATTTAACTTAATTTTATATGAATGTAATAAATAAATAAAATGTAATATATATTACTAGGTTATAAAAAAAAGAACGCTGTTTTTATTAAATTATCTGTAAGAAGTTATTTAACGACTTCATGCTTACACCATACATCAATAAGTATCATCAGCAAAGGGATTAAATTAAATTAAATAAATTATAGTTTAAAAAACTAAAAAAACACGCTTTAACAGCAAACCGAATTATACCTATCTTAGAAAAAATCTAATGATCTACGAACAATATTATAAAATTATATGTCTTTAGACGCGCAATTTAACATTTTTTGATTGGATTAGCCATTTTTGTGCTATAGACTCTTAAACATGACCAAAACTAACTTTTTGAGAAAGTTGGCGAAATCCGTCGATTTTTGACAATCGATTTTCGCTAAATGCCTAAATAAAATTCAGCTTAAAAGATGTCTTTAGACGCGCAATTTAACAATCTTTAATTTTGTAAATAACATATTATTCGACTATAAGCATTTTTCTATAGGTTTTTTGCCCCCCAAAAAGAAGAAGAAAAAAAAACAAAATTTTTCCCTTATAAAATGTAGTCTAACATGCCTCCTGCAACCGCCAAGCAAGATGTGTCAAATGTGCAGGACCACATTTAACAGCAACTTGCTTAAAAACACGAGACACGCCAGCCTTGTGTGTCCTCTGTGGTGAGAGCCATCCTGCCAACTATAAGGGTTGCCAGGTGTACAAACATAGACAGAAGCAAAGAGCCACCAACTCCGCTACAAAAAAAACTTCAGTTCTTCAAACAACCGAAAACAGTAGTAACATCCCTCCAGAATCCACAGAACACTTTATTCAACAATAGTTTTCCCAAGCACTTTCCTCCACTTCCATCAACATCAAAAGCTCAACAACCTCTGCATCAGCAACCCATCGAATCAGCCGTTCAACATCCTCAATCTCTGCCATCAACCTCAGCTGTGGGATCATCTCAACATCTTCCTTCAAGAGAAGAATTCACAACTGTCGAACGAAGAAACCGACGGCCACAAAACCAGGCGCCTCAATCATCCCTTCCATCCCGGCCTTCCAAAATAATCAATCCCTTCGAATTCTTCCCGCATCCAATCACTCCAATCCAAAATCCTTCGAAAAATCCTTAATGCTCCTTACTTTGTCACAAATGAATTAATCCATAATGACCTTAATATCCCATATGTCGCCGACCGATCTGGACCATAATGAATCATAAAACTTACTACACTATTTTTTGTAAAATAGACCACCTATTTGGGGGTATTTTGAATGGACTAACTAAGAACATTAAAACAAAGTTTTGCAATTATTGTATTGCCATTGGCCCTTGACACGTGTGCAAGTTTTCAAGATAATCAGATAGCTGGAAATCGGTAAAAATTACTTAAAAAGTACAGGTAAAGTTCATAAAAGCGTATTAAAAAAAAAAAAAAAAAACTTACTTGGTATTCAAATCTCTTGTGAAAGTTAGGATTAGCGGTTTTAGATAAAAGAAACGAATTTTTTTTTTTTTTTATATATATCACTTAACCTTTGTATCCTACAGCGAGAATTAAGAAACGTACCTGGCTGATTGTAATTTCTTACAGTTAGCACTTTATAGATAGTAGATGAAATAATAGGTATTCAGTACCAACAAAAGCTGTTTTAAGTGAGTTTATTATTTTTTATTTTGTTGTAACATGTGCCATTACTGTAAATAATTCTTCAATAGTAAAAGGGTGAATATTGATTCCAGTTTGGGGAAATTTGGCAATGCGTGCGGGGAAACATTTCCAGATGATATCAGGCCCTATTAAAGGTAGGGGAGTGTGTGGGCTAAATTGACTGTAAAGACAAATTCCAATCAAACTTTGATAATAATTCATCCGGGGCCGCCTTATGATTTACCGTGTATTCAAACTTTGCTGATTCTTACTCACCCGAGGAGCTAAGTTTTAATACATAACTGAGCTATCCGGTTGATGAAATTCAATCTCCATAGTCAAAAACATTTATTTATATATTCACCAATTTCACTTGATTAAATCCTCGCAACATTAATTTCGTTTATACCCGCGATCCTCCATTAAATAATATTATTAATTAATTTGTAATATATTCAATGTCAAATACCGATTATAGAATTTAGATTGGCTCTATCTATAATCTTTACGTTTTCTTTACCTATGGGTTCTGATTTATGTAATTTACTCTTAGTCAGAATTCCTTCCTTAGAGGTATCGTGTTACCAATTCATTCCAATATTAAGTAATAAGTAGTGACTCACAGGAATTATTCGTGAATAATGTCTATATTTATTACTATAATTATAATGTATGTGAAGGGTATTACATATAAATCAAATTATATTGTACTTATGAGATTACCTATTTTGGATACGCTGGTTGTGCTTTAATCCTTTAGATAACACTCTTGATTTTACTCTTTTTAACTCTTGTTTTTATTTCAGAAAGTATTTCATTTTTGCTTGTCACCGTTGCGCCCAAGTATTTGAAGGATTCCACCGCCTTGAATTCATGAGTCGAAAGGTGGATGGACTGCTCTTCCCTTCTTTTTAGTCCTGAGGTCATCATGTACTAGGTTTTATCCTCATTTATCTCAAGACCCATCCTTGACGCAGTTTCCTCCAACTCCTGCAGCGCTCCTGACAAGGCATGTGATCGGGCTGTGATCACAAAATCATCTGCATACGCCATGTGCTGTGTGAGTCTATTGTAAATTACGCCACCTGGGTTTGTTCTAATGGCTCTTGTGGCAAGCTCAAGGCTTAAATTAAAAAGCATTAGAGAAAGTGGGTCTCCCTGTCTTAATGCACATCCTACCGAAAATTCATCTCACAGAGAATCATGGAATTTAACCACTGCCTTTGTGTCGTGTAGTGTCATTTTTGTAAGGTTAATAAGCTTTTAAGGTATGCCTAAACTCTTCATAGCTTTCAGCAGTTCTTCTCTATTAACATGATCATACGCTTGCTTAAAATCTAAAAAGAAATGATGTAAGTCCACGTTATATACATATGATTTTTCCAGCATCTGCCGTAGCGAGAAGATTTGGTCTGTAGTGGATCTTGCAGGACGGAAACCACACTGGTACTTACCGACTACTTTGTCCATCCAAATCATGATTCTTTTATTTATTGCAATGGACAGAATCTTGTACACAATCGGGAGTAAAGCAATACATCTATAGTTATCACAAACTTGTCTATAACCTTTTTTGTAGATTGGACATAACACGGCCTTACTCCATTCCCTTGGCATTATTTCATTCATCTATATCTCCCATATTAGTTGAACAATGCATTCTACAGCCCCTTCTCCTCCATACTTTAAAAGTTCCGCACTGATCTCATCTACCCCTTTTTTTCTTTACCTAAAGATAACTTCGCTTCGATATATAAATACTTTTGGCTCACACCAACTGAAGATGAACGAGAGGGTAGAAGAGAAGGATATAACAGACTCGGGTTCGGCTATGCATAATATATATCTCATTTCGGCTAACAGAGCTCATAGCCTATTCATTAGCAATATAGCTGGGCCCTAATCGCGGAGAGGGGAGGTTCGGCTAGCTAACTGCCGCCACTTAGCAAACTAGATCCAAACTAGTTTAGTTACTCTATAAACTCATTGTGCCTCGCTGTTTCAACAACTTGCAATAGCTTTCATTTACATGCGCCTTTGGAGATGAGATGGGCGAAGATAAGAGGGTTGGAATACCTTTGAGCGTGTACTAAACGGATATTTAAGTAGATCGATTTGTTAGAGATTATCAAGATCAAGTAGGCTTTAAACTCTTCATCAAGTAAGGACTATATTTCGAAAAAATAAACTAAGTGAAAAGAAAGAAAGGTTTAGCAATAAAAAAATTAAAAAATTTTCAATTATATTGCCATAAAAAATCATAAATGTGTGGTGCGCAGTTAAGTTTGATAATCGACCGATAGGTGGCAAGCACCGTTCCAGAAAGGTTACAAAGGTACGGTGTTATTTAGAGCTAAAAATTTATGATAAAATTTAATTATTATCACTTCAATTGTTATTAAAAAAGCTATAAACATATGAATGGAAACATGGACCTCAGTGCAGTTTAAAAATCGACCGATATGTGGTCATTCTGCAACAGAGTTTGCAATGGTAAAACTATTATACCCAACTGTACCAAGTTTTAACTACATCTTCATAGTTATAGGAAGGTTTATAATAATAATAAGGTTTAAATGTTTAATCTTCAGTGGTAGAAACGAGGATTGCCAGACTGTTATATACTTTTATGGTTAGAAATTAAAATCCAACCAGAAGTACCGGTCAAATTATTTCTGCCAAATTGGATGTCTAATTATGCTTTTACCTACTCTTCATGTGTAAAAATATCATTGAAGAAATAATGCTAAATTCCATACCTCAATACAAGATTTTTATGGATAAGCAAATGAAATTAAATTATTAGTTAAAATAATCCATGTTATTGATTTATAAGAGAGGGTGAAGCCGCGACGGGTGTACTAGTATTTTATATTTCTAATATAAATCGGATTTTTTGATTGGGTTGTTTTCGATTAATGACCATTTCATCCAGGCATTAAAGGATTGATTTTAATTTTTTTTTTTTATGGTTATTGAGCTGTTGGTATTAAAAAGTAGTTTTTAGCAATATATACTGAAGACAAATTATATTTACATAATTTTGAATATCATTTATCATAATTTTTTGCTGATTTCTAACGTGAGCTCACTTCTTTTTTTCGTTTCCTATATAGAAATATTTCCAAAAAATAATTGATCTTTAATTTTTTTTTTTTTTTATTAGTTTAGTGAGGTTTAGTATTACATTGTACGGATATTGTTATTTTTATTTATTATTCCTGTTCTAAACTTAGTTTGTTCACCTGTTTGAATATAATCCTGTTTAAGTTAATATATTTCAAAGCGTGATATTCGCCTTATTTCGTTTCATGAGTTTTAAATCTAGTCTGGAGAGATGGCAGTGTGAGTGAGTGCACCGTTCAACGAAGAGAAATTTCAGCTTTGAAGATAAGGAAAGAAGTATTTGTGACAGAGTCCTTTCATGAAGATATTATTAGAGATTTTGTCGAAGAAAACTACAGAATAACTGAAACTTGAGAAATTGCAGAGAATCTCTGAGCTAGAAAATCGACCGTTGCGGGCCACCTTTAGTCAATAGGAAAAATAAAAATTAACTGACGGCGAATGTTTCACGCACGACCTCACGAAAATTGTTTGAGCTTGGTTATGACTGCCTCACCCACCCTAATGTCCGTACCTCTCGCCAACTTTTTTGCAGTGATTGGTGGGCGAAGTAGTTATGTAACAAAATACAATTTTGAGTAATTTATGTTTTAAGTTTTTTTTTTTTTTTTTTTTTTTTTTTTTTTTCTTTTTTTTTACATTTTTCTTTAGTAGGAAAATTTTACATAGACTCTACTTCTTCTTATCTCTATATCATGTAGTTTTGAAATATTCAGACATTGTAATATAACACTTCTGCACATAATTTCTTCATCTAATGCACTAGATTGTATTTAAAAAAAAAAAAAAGTGAAATAACCCTTTCATAATAACCACAAGTTATTAACGTGCTGAAGAAATGTATTGAGAGCTAAGGAAATTATTTCGATTAATAAATAATGTTTTAGATCAGTTATTTTATTTTATAAATTTTAAAACTATAACCTAGAAAGATAGAACCATAGAAGAGTTTTGGGTTCGGTACCTGTTAAGGAAGTATTGTTTTGTGACCATCGATTGAACAATAGGGCGGGCTGAAAAAACATTTTTTTTTAAATTTCGAAATTGTAATAGCGCGGAAAACTTGTAAATTATATAGACAAGAAAAAATTATCGAAATCGATTTACATCTTCTGGTATATGAAAAAAGCTTTTACGATAATTTTTTTTTTTTTGGTTTTAATGTTTTTGTAATAGTTTGTAACGTCTTCAAAAAAAGTCTAAGTAAATTGAGTTTTAATTTGGTTTATATTAGTTGATATCTTCCGGTCGAGAAGAAGCTCCAAAATATTGATAGTTTTACATTTTTTCGATTTTGTTTTTGTATCTTCAAAAATCTTTTTTGATAGTATTATTAACAGTAATCCCATTTTTGAACAAAAGAACATTGTGTTTTTTAATGGTGTGAATTAATTTTAAAAGCTCAAATATTTAAATAACAGTTTAGTTCTTAGTATATTCTGGAAGTTTGAGTATTAATTGTTATATATGACAGATAGACAAAAACAAGCTTAACAATAATGTTTCACCCTATTCCACAAGGAGGTGATGTGGTTGGCAATCACACTCAACCACCGGTTTTTCCCCTAATTAAAGGGTGCCCACTCCAATTTGGGCCCTAAGAGATCAAATAATTAAAAACCATTAATCTGCATTAATTTCTGGACAACCCAATAGTAACAATGCTGACTATTAAATACAGCAAAGTTTTAAAGAGAATCATTTATTACTGTTGTTGTGACTATAATGCTGAAAAAAAAGAATATCAGTGTTTCTTTATTTATATTTATGAGTATTGAAACTCGATTAATGGAATTCAATTTAGGAAAAGCTATACAGTCGGCTCACAACAATCCCTAAACTAATTCCGGTAGGGAGTGGTGTAGATGACTGAAGAGGGTACAGTATCTGCATAATCCTTAGGAGGAACCATTAGGCGGGCACGGTTAGTTTGCGGCCCGAACAGAGGGGAGTCGGGGAAGATCGGTTCGGGAAAAAAAATGGAATAAATGGAGTCCATTAGAGGAAGAGGTGGAGGCAGTTAGTATCAGGTTCCTACGTGGGAGGTAGGAGGTGGGGGGGTGTTTACATAAAGCAGGAGTAAGGAGGTAACTTGGTGGTGGGGGGCAATCAGTGGCGAGGAAATGGGACGGCGTGATGGATAGGCGTTAGGCACTTTTTATCAGAACAAATGATTAACGGCGATATTAGCTGCGCCTGCTGATGGTGCTATCATAGCGGCTGCACTTTCCGCGCTTGGGGTGTGGCAAATACTTGGGAGGGATATGCTAGGGATATGATTTGGAATATATTGGAGCGGGGAAGGATGGAGGGTCCTGATGGATACTGCAGCTGGGACCGAGAGGATATCCAGTGATTAATGGGAACTTTGTGGTGTTCCTGTGATATATATCGGAGATTAATAACGGCTTAGTGAGGAGCTATAACATAAGAGGATAATATAAATAACATATGATATGTATAGTTTTATTATTCACAACTAGAAAGATATCAGTCTTGTAGAAATGTACATTTCAGTATATTACATATCGGGTATCTGATTTTTTAAATGTCGTTGGTGTTGTGCTTGAATACTGCAATATTTGGAACTTAAAGCACCGTCGCACAGTGGTTCAAAGTGACGGAAATGCGGAAAAGTTTTAATTTTATTGAATTCACTATCTCGTTAATTTTTTTTTATTGTTTTTTTACTCTTACAAACCAATAAAATAAAAAATGCCGAATAAATGAGTTGAGCGAAACAGTATAAGTTTAGTTTAATTGTTGTTAATTTTTAACATTTTTTTAAAAAAAGATTGTTACGAAATGTATGAACTAAACATAAATTACACTATGTTCTTATGTTTAAAATGTGTTAAGTGGTAATTTACAATACTCATAGGTGACTAGATTCCCGTGCAAGTTGGGACGAGGGTCTTAGCGTGCTCAGTAGAGAAGGACGTGGGTTCGGACCACACCTGGGCGGGTTAAAATTTATTTCGTGCAAAACCCCACTAAATGAATCCAGAAAAGAATAGTAAACTTTCGATAACTCATCCTTCCTGCCCTAGTTGGAGTACATAAGGACTTTAAGACCCCCCCCCCAAAAAAAAAAAAAAAAAAAAAAATGAAAATTCTGTACTTCAGAACCAGAAGAGCGTAAGTCCAAATTTCACAATTTTTAGATTATTGGACCATTATATTAAGTAATTACATTAAGCCATAACTACCTAAGTATCTTGAAAAATCACATTTACTGTTTTCTAAAGGTTATAAGAATGTAAGTCCACTTACGTTATTTTCCTGAAATGTTAGCCTAGTGTGACTTAGGCTCTTCTGGTTCTGAGGTACAGAATTAAATATCAACATCTGTTACCTAAAAAGGCGCAGCTAAAATTTCTTTTATAATTCACTAGAAGGATTGAAATATTTATATACAACTTTCAGCCCAGGAGGTACAGAACACTATGTCCATTTTTACCAAAAATACATAATTACGTATTCGTATTCATATTCACCTTTTTTCACTTTATAGAGAGGTATAGAATTCTATTTCCTAGACCAATTAATTGGAAGGTAAGTTTCATAAAAATATTTTTTATTTATTTCTATTTTTTGGGGAGGTGGGAGAGCATAACATCCTTATGTGCTCCAATTAGGGCAGGAAGGACGGGTTACCAACCTATTCTAGCCTGAGTCATTCATTTCGTACATATAAATACAATAAACAGTTCAGGAAATGAGATCTTTTAAAAATAAAACCAATTCAAACTGCTCTCCTGTAATGTTATGGAAATGTGACATAGTGTTCTATACCTCCGAGGTACAGATATAGTTTATTTTTATTTAAGATAGTTTTCAGTTTTAATGAATCAATTTTATTTTATTTTCGGTATAATATGTATCCTATAGGTATGAAGAACCAATCACAATTAAATTTAATTTCCATTATTGAGCAAAAGGATTGAAACTGAGATTTAATTAATCCAACTCCGTCAGTCCCTACCTTCTACATATTTCCTTATTATTAGATCCTATCTCAGTAACCGAACCTTCAAAGTAAACCATAAATTTTCCTATTCTCCCCTCGTTACCCAGTCTGCTGGAGTTTCTCAAGGTAGTATCCTAGGTCCTATCCTCTACACAGTGTACACAGCTGACATCCCAACTCATCCTCTACCACTATCCTCACCACTTACGCTGATGACACATGTGTGTTATCAGTAAACAATGATCCCTTTATCGCCTCTCAAACACTCCAATCCCATATCATAAACCTTCAAGAATGGTGTCAAAAATGGAGAATCAAAATAAATCCAAACAAATCCCATCAAATAACCTTTACCCTTCGTCGTAAACCTACGACATCCTGCCCTACAGTATCCTTTAATGATATTCCACTAATCCCTGTTGAACAGATCAGCTACCTAGGACTCCACTTGGACAAACGTCTTACTTGGAATCCACATACAAGACTAAAACGACAAGAAACTGCCCGTCGTTACAGACTACTTCAACATTTACTACATAAACGTTCAAAGCTCCCAATTAATTACAAAAGACTCATTTACATGACAGTGATTAGACCTATTTGGACGTACGGAGTTGAACTTTGGGGCTCTACTAAACCATCCAATTCATCTCTTATCCAATCATTGCAATCCAAAATCCTTCGAAAAATCCTCAATCCTCCTTACTATGTGACCAATAAACTTATCCATAAAGATCTTAATGTTCCATATGTTTCTGATTTAGCCCAAACCAGATACCTATCCTTCCATAGTAAGCTCCATAACCACTCCAATCCACTAATCTCCCAACTTGCTTCCTCCTCCATCCCTGATAATCCTCCGAGGCGTCTGAAAAGAAGATGGCCTAGAGACCTTTTAGTGTAGATTTTGTTGAAGTGCTACTAGTGAGTAGTTCTTCACAAGTTAATTACAAGCCATTATATTCACTGTCAACACATATTCTTGTTGTTTATTATTTTGTACAGTTGTAAATATCAATAAATGGAAAAAAAAAAAAATTAATCCAAAAACGTAAAAACCTGATTTTTCAATATCCATGGCGTATTTTTTTTAATAAGCGAAATTTTTTTCCCAGGTGATTCTTATGCAGTACGTAACTACAGCTACCTAAGTTATAAATTACAACGTAAAATATGAAGTAGTTGCAATTTTTTAAGTTTCTATTTTTTTCCGCAGTTGAACGACTGTGATCCACTCGCTGATTGTGTTAAAAAGATCGACATATTCTACGTTTTACCAAAATATCTCTTGAACGGTCAGTTTTAAGAAAAGATTTTATTCGAAATTTATTTATTTATTTGATTGCCTCTACCCTTCAGGGTCATTGGCAGTTCATCTTCGATTTTTTATCCCCTATATCCGTCCATAGAATCTGATAGCCTTTAAAAAATCCATCAATGACTTCAATGATTTTTCATCATGTTGTAAGATTTCTTTCAGTGTATTTGAAATTTAAAATTTTTCACATTCAGATGAAAGTTGTGGACAATCTACTAAAAGGTGTTGTACTGTCCTGGGTTCCTGACAGTTAACGCAGGTATGGGCTCCAAGCCGCGGAGTAGGTAGCCATGTGAGAATTCACAGTGTCTGATTCTCAGGCAACACAAAATTATTTCTTCCTTTCTGGACATCCTACAACTTGTTTGCCACTTTGCTGAGCAGTTTGACTCTACTTGTAATAATTTAGACCTATTGGTTTTCCATGTATCTTCCCACTTGGCTCGAATCGAGCATCTCACTCATGAAATTAAACTAGACTAAATTCGCTACAATTGGAGAAAAAAATGGGCCCTGGTCTTAAAAGGGGACTGAGTTATAGGCTACAGCAAAAATCGTATTTTATGAAAAACGCAATTTTTTTAGAAAGATTCACTAATGAATATAATGATTCATCTCATTAATAGCCACATACCTTAGTCCATTAAACACTAATAAAGAGAAAAAAATAATAGTTTTCTAGTGATACCCATTATCCAAATCTCACAACCACACAAAATGCACATAACATACTACATACTAGGTACTAGGCTGACTGGCTCTCGGGACCATGTTTGTATGAATGTTGGTAGCCTGGAGAAGAAAACCTGGCGGTTGGGTGTGACTTCACATCCTTAGCAAGAACTGAATGCAAGGCTTTTTATTTATACTTAATCTTTTTTCAAAATTTTATTCATTTTTATATAGATACTAGTAAATTCATATCGTTCATTTGCTGCAACAATGACATAACTCAACAACTTCAATTTTACAGAAGGACAGTCTTGTGAATAAAGTACAGGACGATCTGTAGACATAGAATGGTGACATATCCTGCTCTCTCTTAGTGAATAGTTGAAGCTCAAATATAGCGTTCTGCCGACTAAAACTACATATGTGGAATGGTTCATTATACAGTCAAAAGCTCAGCATAACTCAAAAGCTTCTTTTTGAGTTATGTCGCTGTTACAGCAAATGAGTGATATATACCCTAATTATTTCCATAAATCCACTTATTAGTTATTTTATTTAATGGAAATTTCATTTATGAAATTACTGATCTCAGGGCTACGCTAGTAGTAGGATTCGCTGCTTACCATACCGTACCGCGCCGCCAGGTGTAAGATTTAGTTAGTTGTTGTTGTGGCACATCTCCCCAGTGATTTATATTCATTTCTCGCCCTTATTAAAAGGCAGCGGAATGAAGAAGGGCTAATTAATACCCTAAATATATATTTCCCCCACCCTATATACCCCCCCCTCAGCTAAGCAGTACAAATGATGCTCACCTCCGCGGCCAACAGTATTTACGCCCTTTCATAAAATATAATCTAATTACCCTCCCCCCTCCCCTCCTCCCCACCTCTCCTCCCCCCACCCGCTAACTAACACAAATCATTTTTCTTCTAACCAGCATTGAAATTAATTAAAATGATTCGGCGGGCTGGCTTTTTGTTAGCGGTCGCTCCCTCTCCCCCCCCCCATCCCATCCCTCCCTCCCCTCTCTTTCCATTAATATTAATATTAATATTTAAAGGATGGACTAGCTTTTATTAAACGTCGCTTCGTTTTGATATAACAAAGTGGAAATCAATATTTTCAGAGGATATTTGAAATCATACTCACATTGATGAAGAGTTCATACATCTTCCCTGATGACTTATATGCTTTACTATTGTTCGTTTCAGTTGAAGTACATGATAAGGATTGATGAATTATTTGCCACTTCCAATCCAATTTTAGATTGAAAGACTAGTTTCGGATGTAAAAACATCCATCATGAATGGTATGTCCTACAATATCTAGGGAAAATGGAATTCAAGGGGAAATAAAGGCAAGATTAAAACCCAGTATAACTAATTAATTTTTTTCTTGGCTGAAAAACTACTCAGTTCGCGCTTACTCTTCAGAAATGTAAACATTAGAATATACAAAGTTATTATACCATCACCAGCTCTTTATGAATGCGCATGGTGGCTACTTACGTTAAGGGATGATCAGCGCTTCAAACATTTCGAAAAATAAATTATTATATAGAATATTAGGTCCTAAAAATGAGAGTGTTGAGTCATTGGATTTAATAATAACTGAATCCATACGAAGATAATTAGCGTTGAACCGTCAGTTAAACGTCCGAATGTTAGACCTAGACCTAGACGGTAGGATTATATCAGGTGGGAGGATATGGTAGTACCTAAAAGGCCAGCGCACACTATTGACTGATCGGAGATTTTTCAACAAAGTTGGTTATACTCATAGGAACATCCAACCTAACCATTCGTGTCAGAACATCCGCTCTGCTGCGCCGGGCTCCGAGCCATCTGTAGTGTACGGTGGCCTAAAGATTACTCTCTGTTGTAGTACTCTCTTTACATACTATTAGGCTATGTAGGATTGGGAAGCGGTTTGTTTCCCGTGCATATTGTTTGTTATGGATGTAATAAATGATTCTGAAGTCCTGGGAATGTTATGAGAGATGTAGTAATTGTTTTATACTATTTTTTTTTTTTTGGATGCCATTTCGCTTTGTTTCGTGATCAAAAACATTTTAGAACAAGATTACTCTTAAAGAAAAAATATCAATAGTAAATTTATTTTAGTTATTTGTTTTTATTTTATTCCGAGGATCATTAACGTATTTCACTGATATTTTAAAGGCTTTTTTGCCGGTTTCGTTTTAAAAATAAATTTCGCGTCTAATGTAAAAACCTGAATACGTAAATTCAGCTTGGATCAGGTTTTGAAAAAAAACTTTTGTGTTAGGTGCTAAAATGCACACAGCGGAATTGTCAATCTCACGGACGATTTATTACCCATCAAATAATCAAAGGCACATAAAGTGTAAATTCCAAAATTCTACGTCGTCGTACAAACAACTAAATCAGGGTATCCCACAAGGTGCAGTCTTGAGCTGTATCTTGTTTAACATAATGATTGACAACCTTAAAAATTATATTTAAAAAACGCATGGTGTGTCGTGTCTCTTTTTTGCGGACGATGTTCAAATTTGGGCTACCAGCAGCAACGTGGAAGGACTTCAGAATACCCTGAATACTGCAATGACCCACGTCGAAAAATGGGCTAATAAAAACAAAATGGAAGTCAATGCAGAAAAATCTATCTTCCAACTATTTTCCTTATCCACAAAAAATTACCCAATAAACGTTATTTACAAAGGTATAGGTCTCCAAAGAACTTCTCTCTCAAAATATCTTGGAGTGAACTTGGACTCAAAGCTGTCTTGGAAAGACCATATTAATACAACTACAGAGAAAGCCCAAAAACGGAACAATCTGTTAAAAAGGTTGACAGCCACCAAATGGGGTGCCATGCAAGATGTTCTCTGTACTGCGTACAAAACTTATGTCAGACCTGTCATGGAATATGCAAGCGAAGTTTTCACCACACACAACACAGGCAATCTAACATATGATGTTGTACAAAATAACGCTTTAAGAATCATAACAGGAGGAGCGAAATCAACCCCTATCCCTGCCATGCAACTTCAAGAAGGGTTAGAACCACTGGAAGCTCGCAGAGACAAGAGCACCTTGAAGTTTTGGAAATGAGCCAAAAGGGTAGACGGAAAACTCTGGAAAAATTATAAACCAGCGTCAGGACGCTTGAAGACGCAAATTTCGCCTATAACACACGCCCGAGCACTAGAAGAAAAGTACAATCTTAATCTAGGCGATCCAGCGCCTATTCAGAGTTACGTGTCAGTTTTTACCTCCTTACCTCTTGCCCGAACTGACTTGCTCAATCTTAAGGCCAGAAAGAATGACACGTCTCCCCAAGAACTGAAGGCAACTTTGCACGATTTATATCCTAAAGATCAATGGCTCCACGTATATACCGATGGCTCGTACATACCCGAACCAAGTGGAGCTGGAGCCGGCTGGTATTGCGAATACTTCAATGGCTATATCGCTGTGGGGAACAATGCAAGCAACTACGATGGGGAAGTGAGTGCAATACAGGAGGCTGTCACCAAATTAATCACCATTAACATGCACCCGCATAATGTTGTATTTTTGGTTGCTACCGACTGCTTACGCACTGTTAAATGTCGAACGGCTCATCAAGATTGGATGGAACACAGTGCTGCAGTGGATCCCCAGCCATGTAGGAATAACTGGAAATGACAAGGCCGATGACCTTGCCAAAAAAGGTGCTAAATCTGCCCAGCCCGCAGTTGCCACGACCTTAAGAGCAGCAAAGAACATAATCAACAGCACCATCGATGCCTATATGTACAATCACATGAAGGAACGAAGTGAAAATAAGAAGTGGGAATGCCTACTAACTGGTGTAAGGGCCGACTGGTGTTGGGCTAGACCGAGCCCAAGCATTTGCAAACTTTAGACTTACAACTGGACACAACTATCTACAGGATCATCTTCACCGGATTGGAGTCGCAGACAGTAACATCTGCCCCCTCTGCAGCTTAGACAAGATGGATAGCGATCATCTGCAGACCTGTCCAGAACTTGCTGACGCTCCACCTGATCCTTCCATACGTTACTGGGGGGCTAGACGTCGAATGGCTGAGAGGCTTAAGACTGGCGTTGTATAAAAAAAAAAATTATTGGTTGAATATTATGCATCCTTCCATAGAATTTCCCGATTTTCCCTTTATGATGTTTAACACACATTTATTAATTAATTATCTTTTGATAACTGAATTATTGAATTTGGCCAAGAAAACCACTAAGCGGGAGGAGGAGGCAGCTAGTTAGGTAGCAGTGCTGACCAGGATGCTGATCAGAAACTAGGCTCACTATTAGTACCTACTCCATGCTAAGTCTGATTTCCAAAAGGAACACAATGGCGGAATATCCTTTCTTCATCTTGAAAATCGTTTAATCCTGGATTTAATAACTCGAAATGATATCCTTACGCGTCCTGTGAAAAGGATTAAAGTGAGTGTCCTTTGTAAAAAAAAAAAAACAAAAAAGAAAAGATTTATTCACTTTCCAAAAGGACAACAATGGCAGATTATAAGGACGAAAACTAATTTGTTGGGAATAAGAGTGGCCAAGGATGTTTGATGATCCTGGCAGATCTGGTACCAGTTTCTTATACTGGCTTTTGGGATTTAAGTGTGATGCTGCTTCTACATTTCAGTTACCTACCTTTAGCAATTGTAATCTTTACTATGCTGCAGAAATGACTCTTTTCAACCCAGAACTGAAAAACAATCCTTTTAAATAATTAGTGTATGGTTAAAACATTTTTGAAATATATTCAAATTTTGCTATAATATTCCAATTAATGAGTTTGTTTCCTACATATTTGTGCTTATTTGGTATGTACTCGTATTGCATATATTATCTATGGCTCATGTAAATTCGCAAATGATAAAGAAACGGTAATATCTGCTAAAAAAATCTATTTCCAATCTAATGCATAGAAACATCTAATTGCCAGGCTGCGAATAGGTCGCCACTGGTTCAGCCATGGCTATTAATTGCAAGGATTGGATATCCATAGGTGCTAACCATAATGTTAAAAAATATATTCCTGATTTACCTTTGATCAATTCCTATCCGAAAACAATTATATCTCCCAGATATCCAGAAAATCTATCCTAATCCTCAAGCAACTCAAAATAAATAAACTCTTGTACATAAATAGCATAAATAGAAAGTTAAGAAACTCAGCAACTGTAAAGGTGTATGATTTCTCGAACTCTGATCCTCCTCTTCAGCATACCGTAAACATGCTATACCAGATTAAGATCCGGATTTATAGACATATTAGCAAAATATTAATCCTTAATGATAAAAGTATGGTTGACTGGATGATGAATGGAGAAGAAGATAGTCAGGGATGCAGTCAAAGAAACACCACGTCAAAGAAGAATTCTTTAATACTTGCCACGTTTCGGTCTTCTTCAGGGCCACCGAACCACACTTGTGAGGAGAAGGACGATGACATAATTCTTATTTCCCGGGAGTAGTCATTCACTATACTCTATCGTCCAACAGTGTTAGCGCTTCAACTGCGATTTATTCATATCTATCCACGTTTTAGGCACTAAAACACATAATGCATAACTTACAAAGAAACACTATAGGACACAATTAGAAATGTAACAAACACTGAATTATTTGTTAATTCTTACGGCTAAGAATGTTAGATTAAAGAATTATGGCGAACCCTGGTTCTATTACAAATTCTAGCCTTAGTTAGAGCAATTTCATTTGAGTCAAAAGAAATTCGAAAAACAGTTATAGAAAAACCAAGATGTTGCGCTAATTTTTTCCAGGAGTATATCTCGTGATTCATACCCTCGAATTATTCGTCAACTTTTATTTTTTTATTTTTTTTTTCCCTTACTTCATCTGTCTAGTGAGCTCGAGATGTGGTTAAAGAGTTTTATGAATTATTTCAATTCACAGGATTCAAAGCTGACGATTTCCTTGGAAGTATGGATTTCGTTTTCGGTTTCTGTATCAAAACATAATTACAATATTCATCACTGAATGTGTATAAAAGGAGTGAAAAAATAAGCAAGTAGCAATAAGCTCAATGCAAGGAAACCGCAGGCCCTTATAGTAATGTCAACGTAACCATCATATCCGTTGCCAAACCTTGTCGGTTCTTTTCGAAAATACGGTATTTATATTGGACATAGTAGATTAATTTGGGTTAGTTATATTTTAAATAAAATTGATTTCATATGACAGATAGGAAGCCCATGTGTTCAGTATAATGAAGTAAGTGCTAGAATCAAGAAAATGTAAAAAGAAAAAAGAAAAAAAAATACAAAATTTAGACTCAAACTCCAAAATCCCTTGAAATGGTAAGTATCCTTTCAACGGTGTAAGTGTGATTATAAATATAAATTTTCGATCTCCACAATCCGTTTCCTGTTGCCTTCTTCCAATTTGTTTAAAGGATCACCCCTCTCATAGACCTTACCTCATTGTAGCAGCACTTTTTGAATAACTTTGTAATCTTTATTAAGGGTGCGTTAATGTTTAAGCTTCGATTAGAGCTTCGATAAGAGTGAGATTAAGAAATTAAATATTAAAAATAGTTTATATCGAGTGAGTATATAATGAGATATTATGTTGCTGCTGTCATGGGGAAAGTGCGTGAAGTTGCAGCTCACCCTATTAATACGGAAAGGTTTACGTTTGGGGAATTGCTCTTACAATTTCTCTAGCGTTTTCTGTATAAACTTGCCACGAATTATAAGCTAATGCGGTTATGGCATGCCGGTTGATGTTTGAAGCTACAGATTCACATAACATTCCCCTTATATCTAATACTCATCCTACCTACCATGTTAAACGTCCCCTAAAAGTTCTCTCCGGCACGAAAATATCCAACAGCTACCCAATGGAGGTCCGTGTTCCACAAGGCAACATACTGAGCTTTGTCCTCTTCATCCTAAACACCAAAAATATCCCTTTTTGAGTCTTAAGCCTATACCGCCAGTTATCCCATTTCTGTACTACTGCCTTCTAGGTTTTGAAATCATAAGACTTTGGACTTAAATTTGGAGTTAACTATCTTAGTCGTCGAACACGCCTTGTTCCATACACTTGCTCTGATTGACTTTTAGATGGTATTTCATTTGGATTCACGGTATATAGCAACTGTTACTGTTGCTAGGTATCTATATGATATTATCCAACATATGTCATTATAATAGATTATTTAAGTGGCGCTATGGACACTTTATTATGATAAAAAATATTTTCGATCTTTATGAAAATGTTAAGGACGAGGAAAGTGCGCGGTTATTATACATAAATAGTGGGATAGACCTAGCTGTAATGAAATGTAAAAAATGACACGAAAAGAAATGTTTATACATTATCTTCACAAGAATTCTCACATATATTAAAAAATACTGGTCTCCATGCTTTTTCATTTAAATATTACTAAAAATTTATGTTTTACAACATTTAATTACATATGTTTTACATCAAATATCTATTCGTTATTTAAAACCTAGTAACAGTTACTACATAAAATCTATTCTAAAAAAGACCCGGGATCCATTCATGTGACATGGCTGGCTCAGCGGTCTTGGAGAAGACATATTATGAATATGTTAACATCTAAGTACATCTTCATATATTGCGCTTGAGTTGGCATTCGTCCTTATCCAATTTTCTTTTTCTCATATACCTTTATTCGAAACTTTTGTTTCAAACCTGAGGAGGACTTACTCTTGTGCTTTACCGGCTGTGAAAAATTCTGGGCCTTACATAACTACTTGGTCATATACAATCTTTCTTTTGAGGCCTTGGATGGTGTAAGGCTTCGTAAGTGTTTTTTATTCGGAAACATAAGTGAGGTTTGATTCGTTGCAGAAATTCTCCCTGTATATCGTAATCGTTTTAAAAGGATTGTACTGTTTAAAATCTATACCGTCCTATTGAGACTTGACTTTAGTTAACTATGATCTTTCTGTTAGTTACGGTGGACATATACTTTGTTTTTCTGTGTTAAATATGAGGCCCCGGCTTGCAGTGGACTCAGGTGACAAAAAAGCTACTATTACTCCGTTTGGAGTTCCTGCCACAAGATACAAATCATCTGCGAATACCAAAATTTGTACTACTACGTTAAAAAGAGCTTCTTTTGTTTGGAGTTTCTTTCTTCCTTTCTAATAGATATTTCTAGGGTAAAGTTAAACTCTAGACTGTCCAGGCCATTGCCGTGCCTTACATCGGTTCCCGTTATGAAATCTCCTGATAACTTTCCGTTCACTATGAAGAAGCATGTATTCTTCTCCATCGTCGTTCTTTTCAGACGAACCTATTTGGTAGGGACGATTATTTCGATCATTGCTTCGTGGGTCATTTTCAAATAAAATGAAAATTTGATCTCCCAGCACTTTGAATGGATGTTAAAAAAAAAAAAAATTGCTAGGCCTTCATATATTTCATTTTCATCAAGAGGCAAAACGAAAACCTCAATTTCCCGATCTTTTAGAACACTGTTTCACCATCTTTTCTGGCGTTATTTAATAAATTTTGAAGAGGCTTGTTCACCTTTCCACGACTGCAGGTTCCTCGGTGGTCAGTGTTGCCATATTTGGCCAACAGGAATCTAGTCATTTTCGGTATTCCTCTATATATCTTCTCTTTTGCAACTTTTAGATCGTGGTTGGTATACACGTTTTTTTCACGATTTAGAAGCTTATAATCTTCACCGAACCACAGTGCTTTCTTGCTCTTTTCCTCAATAACAATGACCTAGCTAAAAATAGATTAAAATAACTGTTAAAATGGCAAATGCAATTACTCCTTGACGATGATGAATGTTGTGCAGCCTGTTTGGTGTACAGAGCGAGCTGCTGTGGGTGCACGTGGGGCAGTGCGGTGCCCAGCTGGCGGAGGAGCTGTGGGAGCTGCTACGGGACGACCACCAGGTGGGCCAGTGCCAAGGAGGGACAGGACAGAGCCCCACCGCCGCCTACCGCGTGCGTAAGAATGGCGACTACGTTCCTAGGAATCTCTGCATCGATACGGACCCTTCGTCTATATGTAAGTATCCCGCCATGTCATCGTTTGATCTTTTTGATTTGTTTTGATTTAGTTCACCTATTAGTATATAACTAGTAACTACAGTATAATGAAGTCGTTATTAAACAGGGGAGCTCATGAAGAACGACAGGGTCATCTCAACAGAGGCGAATTCCGCTCATGATGTGGAGAGTAGTGGAGGTCTCTATCCAAGAGGAATGCTGTCTTCCGTAGCAGAATCAGCAAGGGATAAAACAAGGTTATTGCTAGAGGAATCAGACCATCCCTCAGGAGCGGTATTCTTCTATGGCTGTGGAGGGGGTACTGGTTCCGGCTTGTCCACCACTGTATCAGCTAGGCTCTTCTGCGACAACCCGAAGCTGGGTCAAGTTCACTATGTTATATCACCTAATCCCGGAGTAAGGAGGCAAAATTATAATGATTTTTCTTTTTCCTATACCAAGTGTTTTACAATAAACTGAATTCACAGATGCGAGCACTGCCTACCTCTCCAGTGGAATCTTATAATTTTGGTTTGATGGCAAATGATACGTTGGATCTCACAAACTGCAGTATAATCGTAGATAACGATGCGCTCTACCATATCTGCGCTAAGAAAGTTAAATTGGATAAGCCGGACTACTCCTATATCAATAAGCTCGTAGCTTCAGCCGTTCTGGTCTCCTCCTCTGGCTGGAGATTCAACTCGTCCCCTTCAGTCAAGTAAGTTATTGAACAAACATTTGGAGGATAACTTGCAGATAAGGATAGTAAACTCCTGTTAAATATTGTTTATTATACTCTTTACTGGCTGTAGATTTGAAGATCTGCCAACCAACTTGGTGATCAGCCCAGCAATGAAGTACTCTGTGGCGTCCTTGGCGCCCGTCTTCAACTATGGGGTCCTAGAATACGAACAGCTCACTGCAGGGGATCTCACCCGAGAACTGTTCCAGGTCAACAGTTATCTGGCTCGCTGTGACCCTCGGGGTGGAGCCATCGCCGCCTGCATCTCCTACCGTGGTGTTGGGGTCAGTGCGGCCGCGGTCAGCACAGCTCTCGGGGAGCAGACCGTGAGAGGAGGCGCCAAGTTTGTGCCCTGGATGAATCCTTCTTTCAAGGTAAACAGATACACTATTTAAGGTTTCTTTTGAATAATCCTTAAAAAGTATACTGAATATATATATTCGATGAGTGAGTGTTATAATTATTATACGAAGCCTTAACTTAACAAGATTCTTAATTCAGGTCGGAATCACTTCTGTCCCACTCCCGTGCATGTTTGGAATGAAGCTCCCCAGGTCAGCTTGCATGTTAAGTAATACCAGAGGATTGGCCCCGCACTTCGGTGAAATTCATTACAACTTTAAATCAATGTTCAGAAAGAAGGCTTTTATTCACTGGTATTTAATGGAGGGAATGGAGTACTACGATTTCCATGAGTCGATGGAAAATTTAAATAATATACTCCACAAGTATACTGAAAAATAAATTTACAAAAAAAAAAATCTCTTATTTCACTAATAAAATTTATGTTTTAGACGTTTATGTTAATAAAACAAAAAATAATTGGGTGTGTGAACATTATTTACGAATGACATCATACTCACATCATTGGAAATTTAGCTACGAATAGGTATGGGTATAGCAATTGGTTAGCAACCACGACAATGACAACCATCGAATAAGAAGAAAATAAAATTAAAATGTTATGGCATAAGAGGGATGATGAGAAGAATATCCCTGCAGAAAATTTATCTCTTCTGTTAATTATATTTCGTTATATTCAATATCTCTCTCTTTTCCAGTTCCTTTTCAAGCTTCTTCGGACATTGCTGGGTATGATTGTCGTAGGCATGATTGGTAGTCTATTCTTATGACCCTCAATATAATGAGAAATCTTTTGTAGTTTGTTTATTAATGTTCTTTTATGGTAGTCATATTTATGTTTGTATGGAGAACTGTTACGAACCAAACTGCCTGTTTCATTGACTTAAAGGTTTTTACATGGAAATGTCTTTTGGCCTGTGGGTCTATACTTATTTGGTGTACCGAATTTTCCACCCAAAAAATGTAACATTTCGTCACAATCTAGCTCTGATGGTATTGTTCGGGAAATTGTCGACACTTTTCTTTTCATAAATTTAACGGAAAATATTTGTTATATAACATTTGTCGCTATTACCTACTGTTTAGAAGTATATTGGTTCTAATGAAAAAAAGCCATGTTTGAAACCTTTATATAATCGCTACTTTTTTTTTTTTTATTTGAAAAAATGATTAATTTTTAATTTAGTTAATTTATTAATTTAAAAAATTTGACCATTTTAATTCTAAGATGTAAATTCGGAAAAGCTGTTGATAATAGATTGTAGAAAACACATAAAACATATTCATAATTTATTGTTTTTCCCAGTCAGAGAAAAATTGAGTTAGTTTGTCTTTGGACGTATAAGGAATTCAGCTCTGCCATAAAACGAGGCCATGCAACCACACAATACATATTTTTGCTTGAGGATTCTCTGTATATGCATATTTTTAGCAGTTCCTCATATGGGATTTGTGAGTCATATACATAAATAAGTTTTAGTAAGTGTGTGTAGGCATTGAATTTTGTCTTAGATCTACTTTAGAATGAGGGATAAACCTTAATAGTTTATTTAATATTTTACGTTTTTCTCAAATGTGTAAGCATAATGACAAACAAAAAAGAAAAAAAAAAAAAAAAAAAGGACGAAATCCAATGCAAAAGAAATTAAGAATTTAGTTATACACTTGGAATTAAGAGTTGAGTGAAGAATATATATTTGGGCCCAAGGCAACATTACGAAGCAGCTATTTGGAATAATGAAGTAAATTAATATTTAAGATTAATTACATATGAGAATGTATAGGAGAGGGAGGAATATTTGGTAGTTCAAAGGAGAGGAAAAGTAAAAGGGCTGTACAGAGCAAAATCTTTTTAGTTCATGAACTAATTTTTAATAAAATAGTCAGTTGAGTTACAAAAACCTTTAATTGTCATATGTATTCAGTTTGTGGAGATATATTAATTTTTAATGAAGCAATTATGTAACATTTTTTATACACTAATTACACAGTTTTTTTTTTTCAATGAATCATCAACAGGTATAATCAGTTCAAAAGTATCCCTCAGACGTTTCTTATACAAACATAACAATATTTTTTTAGATACCCTATCTGATTAAATTAGCTACTTGATATTTCAAATTTTATATTAATTTGAACCATTACAGTAGGAAGGTCAAGATTCATTTCGTGGGTACAACACGAAATAAATTTTAAACCCCTCAGGTGGGATTCGAACCTACGACTTTCAGAATTTCTTCCCAACTCGCTCGGCCATCGGGTTCTCAATTATTTCCAAGTTACGAACTGCTAAAATTGTAAAACAATATTTTTGTGTAGGATAGAAATAATAAATATTCACATTCATTAAAAATAAATACACAATCTATTGAATAAAAACAGTTTATTTCGCAAGAAAGCCTCTATTATTTTAGATAACTATCCTTAGTACTTTTTGTCATTATGTGGAATGTTTACTCAATAACGATTACTACACAAGGCTTTCTAATATATATATATATATATATATATATATATATATATATATATATATATATATATATATATATATATATATATATATGCAAAACTACAACTGTGTACAAAACTAGATAAGAACTCTTATAAAGACTAAGAAATCTGAAGTTGAATTGTATTCGAAGCAGCCAGAGAAAGCCCCTACGCTAACTGGTACACAGTTGCCATTGCAGCCCCGATCGGAGGACGTCAGGTGGTTAGGATATTAATACCTGACTCAGGGTGTGCTCTGTGTTCGATAGTGGTCAGCTTGCCATAACTACTGCCTATTGAATTGTTAAAATCTGGAATATTATCGCTCTTCATATCTACAACTATATATGTATCTATTATTTTTATCTATTATCTTTAAGATAAAACTTAAAGAGAGATTTTAGTGTTTTTCATATCTTTGAATACACTTTAGGGGACTAGACCATGCCTAATGTTTACAATAAATGACCATTATCGCCTTTTCTGTAAGTATTTAATATTCACAATCAGTCCATTTTGATCCACCGTCCCAAGTTAACTTCCAACCTCAAACTTCTATGAGATTAGTAGGGGTGTTGGTTAGACTTTTCACAGTGAGGAAGATGGGTTATGGGTTAAGGGTCGGAAAAATACACGTATTCTCGGGGCCTTCTCTTGTCTTCTCTGATCTCGTTTCCGCTGATCAGAGAAGACAAAAGTCCGCTAAAGAAAAATGCCGCAAACCTTACCTTTGTATTTCAATCCGTTGCAGATATACTAGAATTAATCGACTTTTTGGAGGAAATCGCGTTTACAAAAATCAATAAACGGCACCGTTGCTTTAATGATTTATGCACAGCTATTAAGTAATGTGGAGGAGCACCATGGTGTTGGAAAATCATGTTTAGCCGAACTTTAAGTGGAATATCGTGATGAAGTTATGGTAGGATATGTAGCAAATCCTAGTAATTCTCACAATTCAATCTTTTGGGTGAACTATGATTTTCCAACACTATTTAATCCAAGGTTTTCTATTGACAAATGAAACTGCTGGTATAAATATGAGAAAAAAGAAAGAAAAAAAGTAGATGAGCTTAAAAGGTCTAGGACCTAAAGTATATATCTGACAAGGGGACGTTTGCAGTTGTAACTCACAAATTTGAATGCCGATTTGTGTGTGGGTAGTAGGGACCTATAATAGTGCAAAACTAGAGTTATAGCCGCCAATGGGAATTAGGAGCCGAGAAAAAAAAAATGAAAATAACGTTTTATTTTTTTTCTCAGCTCTCAGTCAAGATAGAGAAATGATTCTGTCATGTTTAATTGCAGTTATGTATGCTTTCAAATATAAAAATACTTTTGTTGTGCTTAAGGCACTATCCGGCTTTAGGGTGCTCAAAAATGAAGAAAAAGTGACAAAATTCCAAGGAAATCCGCTGTAAATCAGTGGAAATTTTTTTTTCATGAACAACTGACCTCAAATCTGGATTTAACGCACCATAAAACCCTTATATATGAAATTTTATCAAAATCTAAAAATATTGATTTTTTTTACCCTTTCGAGGAGTAAGGGTAACATCAAAATTTAAACCTCCTCGAAAGGGGTAAAAATCAATATTTTTAGATTTTGATAAAATTTCACATATAAAGGTTTTATGGTGCGTTAAATCCAGATTTGAGGTCAGTTGTTCATGAAAAAAAGGTTTCCACTGATTTACAGCGGATTTCCTTGGAATTTTGTCATTTTTGAGCACCCTAAAGCCAGACAGTGCCTTGAGCATAACAAAAGTATTTTTATATTTAAAAGCATATATAACTGTAATTAAACGTGAAAGAATCATTTCTCTATCTTGACTGAGAGCTGGGAAAAAAAATAAAACGTTATTTTCATATTTTATTTTTTTTCTCGGCTCCTAATGCCCATTGGCGGCTATAACTCTAGTTTTGCACTATTATAGGTCCCCACTACTCACACACAAATCGGCATTCAAATCTGTGAGTTACAACTGCAGACGTCCCCTTGTGAGTTCAATATTATTTAATTCCATTTATGGGGTCAACTGTGGTGTGGTGGTTAGCATAGCAACCTACGATAAAAAAATCCTTAGCCATGCCGTCCTTCGGAAGGGACGTAGAATGGGGGTCCCGAGCGTGTGCAATGCCAGGTACTCGTTAAAGATCTCTATCCTATTTATACCTGGATTGGCAAAATTTAGGACTCCCACCGTAGCATCGTCCGATTAGCCATAGCAGCATAAAGTGTTATTAAACGAATAAAACAAATAAACAATTTTATTTATTTTTCACTGAATATCAATCTTTTAAATTTACTGATATCGTTTCAGGGTTATCTCAGATTTTTTATGGCAGTTTATAAACAAAGTCAGTTGTGTACTATGCGCAGATAAAACCAGTACTAGTATTGCCAACTGTTCCGTTCCCTTTAATTAAAATCTTTCATTGTTTAAACTAATTTTATAAGGTTCTGTCACATTTATTTTTTATGTATTTGTATGTTCTATTTTAATGAACTAGAACAAACGATATATCGTAAAGTACTATATTACGTGCGTATTGCGTGGTAAGAGATTGGTGGTGTCGGGATCACGCTTCCGGATTACAAAGGGTTTTTATTTTATCTTAAATATTTTCATTTTTTTACTTTACAATAGTTATTTTATTCTGCCCCATGCCGGTTAGACTAAGACATATCTGCAAATAGACTAACACTAAGAGAACCGTAGAGCGGTGGCATTAGCCTCTATTCGCGACAACTGGCAACATCCTTTGATTCCTCCCCCGACGGAGCTCCCTCAAAGGACACCGCACAAAAGATTTACGGTGAAGAGTATCCTTCAAAGGAGGAGAACCCTAATTGACTCCTTCCCCCTGATATACGGTCAAACATTAAGGCAGACCCATTTGAGTTATTGCCAGGGTAGAAATAGCCGAGAGCACTTGTCTCTTAGACTATTACTGTTTATGTATGTACAAGGGAAGGGTATTAACGTTGGCTTCTAATAGCGGCGTCGCAACATTTTAAAATAAACTAGACTCCACTTCACAGCCCAGCCTCTCTCGAAACTGGCCCTTTTGTTCCCGTTATAGTTTGAGCAAATTTTTATCTATTTAATTTAATTTCTTTGTTTTTATAAACAGTTTTAAATGAACATTTAAAAAAAAAAAAAAAAAAAAAAGTATTTGTATAAGCACTTAACCGAAGCACTAAGGCCCCAAAGCAGACATATAAAATTTGTAATTAATTTTTCAATGGAAAGGCGAGATGGAGCCTGCCCTCATGGAAAAGAACTATAATTGTAACTAATGATTGAAGTTTTGCTTGTTTATCAATAAAGTATTGTATTGAACTAAGAAATTGAGCATTATATGTTTAATGGTATTTTGAAGGACTGATTAAGTGCTTGAAGAAAACATAAAAGCATAATTGGACATCCAATTTTTGATTTCCATGTGCGAGTTGTTAATCCAGATTGGCAGGGATTGTTAAGAGACTCCTGCGGATAATGGATTTCATTATCAGTGCTTATAACTAAATGCCAATTAATCATATTTTTACACATAATATCAAGAATCAACATTTTGATTCTGTAATATTTTTTATTTAGCAGAAATAATTGTATTGATTCGATCTGGTTGGATTTTAATTTTAACCATAAAATTATGTGAAAATGTGGCAAACCTCGTTTCTACCACTCAATACTGTACATTTAAATTTTTATTACTGTAAATTGTATTATTGCTAAATCTTCCTAGAAATATGAAAATGATGTAAATAAAATTTGGTACAGAAAGGTTCCTTTAGTTTTACCATTGTTAACTCTATGTCGGAATGGGGCTAACCACGTATTGGTCGATTTTCCAAATTCACTGAGATCAGCATGTCACACCAAATATTTATAGCCTTTTTAATAACAATTTAATTGTATTCAAGTACATTTTACAACCAATTTCAACTTTATGTAACACCACCTTTGTAACCTCTCGTGTAGAATGGTGCTCGACAATCGGTCAATTTTCAAACTTTACTGTTATCCACATATAATCGCTTTTTAATAACAACTGATTATATATATAATCAGTATATTTTATTATCGGTATACCTTCCTGGAACTACAAAGATGGTGTGGTTAAAATTGGGTACAGATTGGTTGAGCAGTTTTGCGGTTCGTGATCACAAACGAAAAATGCCTTGTCCTTTTATATAATAGTATAGATTTATTACAGTGATTATCATAATTATTCATCACAAAATTATATTTTTACAATTATAGTCTGAGACTTTTATATCCACTCCTATATAGACGATCAAAATTGAAAATTATGCAAACGTTATGGACGTACGCATCACAAATTTACGGAATAGCAAAAAAACACACATTAAAAACCTAGATTTTCCAGTCAAAATATTAACATCGACTTACGCATACCCATGATACAAGCACATCTAAACTTCATACAAAATATTTCATGACTATCTTAGGACATATTAACAATTTGATACAAACTTTTGCCTTCAGAAGCATGCCATAGATTACTTGTAAGCTAAAAAAGAGGTGGTTGAGGGATCTACTGCAGTTAAAATTAATTATACATTGTGTTCGGAGTAAGTACCGCTGTTTGTTGACCTCCCTTATGCTTCACGAATCAGTTATCTTTCATATCTCGATCTGATTCTAGTCTTCCGTCCACTCTCAATTCACAACAATATCAGGTTCCTCTGATACTCGTCTTTCCATCAAACATCTTTAAAATAACAATAAATAGGATCTTCACAGACGGATCCAAGTCGGATACATCAACAGAATCTGCCTTTTTTACTCCACAAACAACACATAAGTGCAAATTAAACAAACGTTGCAGTATTTATACGGCTCAAATTAATGTCATCGTCATGGCTTTACGATACTCCTTGAGCTCGGCAATAGAATATGTTGTCCGGGTGTCAGACTCACCTAGCGCTTTAAGGTCCCTGTACAACATGTATTCTGATCACTTAGGAATACATTGCATTCTGGATCTGGTCAAGAAACTGTATGAAGGAGGAAGATCGGTGTACTTCATTTGGTCTTCAAGTCAAATCGGTATAAGAGGTATTGATATGGCTGATAAAGAGGCAAAGCTCTAGGTTTTGCCTGGTCTTGGGAGGTGACCTGGCAAAACCTTTCAAACAGCATCAGAACTAGCATGCCCACTTAGAGAGACGGTATCCCAAGAGTGGCAGGCATTGTGGGATACAGCCCACCAAGTAAACTCAAGTTAATTAAGAAAGACATAAAATCAAGGAGTAGTTCCTGCCGTACTAATCGCAGAGAAGAGTGATCCTAACGCGATTAAGAATTGGCCATTCAAGAAATACACACCTTTATCATACAAACAGAGAGGCTCCTCCCAAATGTGAAATGTGTGGCAATGGTTTTTCAATATACCATATGTTTACCGAGTGCCCTTACTACACCAAAAGTTTAACTGAATTAGGTATACCTCGAAACATCTCAAAGGCGCTGGGCAACGATGAAAAAATGATTGAAAAAGTGATAACCCTACTTTATTGAGAAAAACTAAATCACAAAATACAGACAACAACTTTCTATTAAGAAAAGACGAGCGTAGATGACCCTTAGGTTTTACGCTCAAAAATCTCAAATAAATAAATAAAACAATAAATTAGACTTGCTTCTTCCTTAACATCATTCAAAACACTCTCTTTCTAATATCTCCTTATATCCCAGTCAGAACCCTGCCAATATGAGTAATAATTAACAATTAATTTTGTTAATTCCAATAAACCCGATGCCGATGTAGTTGATAACGTTTCTATTATATCCGTCGAATCTCCCTTTTATAATTTCATAAATTTTAAATATTCCAAGCAATAATAGCTTAACGATTACTACATTAAAAAAATAAACCGGTTTATAATAATAAGAATAATGTAAATTTTTAGTTAGGAAGCTTCATTTTATGGTTAGATTCAGGACAACAAACATTCATTGTAAGTGAAAATGAAGAGACTACTAACAAAATCCTAATTTTATTTACTGTATAAATTATAACTAGTAGGCCTACTTGTCTCAGAATGTTGCTGTTTCGTTCTGCGAAATTGGGTACCGTATGCGTAAATAATATATAATGAAGGTGCGAGTATTGATCCCAGTGGTACTCCGGCATTACCTCACGTATGTAAATATTTTTTTTAAAGAGCTTTTTTGATCAGTAAAAACGATACTGCTTAATCAATTAGTTAAAAGCTGTCATATTCGTTCCAACGCAGTTAACATTTTTTTCCCTTAATGACATATCTGATGCACGATTACGGTTGATGAATGGGTGTATAGCTTGGAATATCAACTGATTAGGGAAATTAAAATTGATTACTATCAAATGCGATTTTTTTAAAATTTTTTTTTACAGGTTTTGTTGTTATATAAACTAGTTTAAAATTAATCTATATATGATTAAAAAATACGTGGTTGAAAAAATTAAAATTAAATCAATAAAAATATCTAAAATTATAATATTTTTATTATTCAATTTTAAAAATTCTATTTACTGTAAATTAATAAATGTAACATTAAGTACATAGAACAAAAGCCTTAAGTATATAGCTCTTCTGAGTTTTATATTATATTCTATACTTTTTTTTTACATTCTTTAACATTATCAAAGGTTTCTGAATAATTAGAATAATATTAATTATTAAAGTATTTCTTAATTATACTCTATTTTATAGTGGTAAGTATAGGAATTAATATGAAATCTTTTTTTTTTTTTTTTTTTTTTAGTTTTAAAATTTTTCAGAATGTGGAATGGATTGGATTGAAAGAAAAATATATCACTAAAATGAAAAAAAAAAAAAAAAGAAAGAGTTCCGATTAAAGTAGGTTAAACGCTTTTATAGTAATTACAAATATCTATCTATAAGGTGTTCTCTTTTGAAAAAAATGTTTTCTACTTAAACTATTATCAAAAATTGGTTTATATTTACAAATCTTTGTTCTAATTACGATATACATCAGCTTTACTATTATTTTGATTCTAGCCTCAATTCAAACAAACCATTTATTTAGAAGTATTTTCTTTGATCTAGTTCTTTTTTTTTTTTTCTTGAGTAACAATTCAAAAGTGGAGGGAGGCTTACTACTTATTGCAATAGTCCTGTGCCACTGTGATATAGTGCGACTCTGTATTTCTTGATTGTTTAGGTTATTAGTGTGTTTTTATTTATTTTTTATTGTACATAGTATATGAATGGATTCATGACCATTTATATTGTTTATTGTCATATGAGTCAGCTTTTAATTTTTATTTAATAGCAGAAGATTTTTTCTATCAAACTTGTCCTCTATTGTGGGAAATTTTAATATTATATTTTGATTAGAAAACTACAACTAGAGCTAATGTTTACTGTTTTGAACAGGATCAGAATATAATTATCGATAAATAATTTTTCACTAAAATAAATAATTTTTTTATTAGGATTTTCCACAATGCAGTGGCTTTCCTTAGTCTAAGTTTTCAATGGTATCCTTCAGTATTCTTCTGTCTGAGATCCATCCTTCTTTCTTCTTTGTTTCTTCCTTGTAAATGTCAGTACCATTTTAGGGATTTTTTCTCAATCTCTCCCAGGATATTTCTTTAGAATATTATTTTTATTTTTAACTTTATCCCTCCTTGAGATTCTCGCTGCTCGCCGCCAATAGTCCATTTCCGTGGCGAGAAGCTTCTTCCGGAGATTGGCCTTCATTCTCCATGTTTCCACTTCATATGTCATTACTTACATAGAATACTTTTAAATATATTTCGTTTTATTTTAGAAATGATATTTCTAGTCGATTGTATTATATTGCATTTAGCATGGAAACACCTGTTTTGCTATCTGCCATTCTCTTTTCTATTTCTATATCACAGGAGCCATTCATTTCAATTATACTTCCGATATATTTGAAATATTTAACTTTATTTAATACTAAAATGTCGTCGTCGACACCGGAGGACATGAATTCGGTCTTGTATCAACTGTTTGGCCTCATACGTGGTATTCCTCTTATGATTTTCAGGACATATAGTAACCTTCATCGGTGTCTTGATCGATGATAACATGGTGATCCGAAAAGTATAAGTTACACAAATACACATTTTAATTTAAATAATAAAATAAATAACTAAAAAGAAACAAATAAAAGTAATCATTTTTATATTTGCCTGGTAAACACCTTAAAGTTCATCATTAAAAGGAGGATATATAGGGAGAAATGATCAAAATAAAGTTTTTCTATAAATAAAATAAAGATCAGGATCGTGGTTTACTTTAATATGCATTTTCCTAATCCTACACATATAAAGATGATTTGTTATACCAAACAATTTTTTAATGCTACTTGAAGGTTTGCCAATTTTTTTAAGGTGTGGGGTTTTTACTTGTCAGAGTCGAGAAAAATTTACGACAATACGGCCCAGCCCTAGCCTAGAAATAGCCGGACTATAGCACTTATATCTTGGCATTGAATATCGTCCACAAATCGTATTCGTCTTACCCTGCGTTCTGTCACCATTACAGAGCTCTTTATATTCTTCCTATGTCGTCTGTCACGTCTTGTCTTGTCTTGTCTGATCTATGGCTGCTTAATGTTTGTCCGGATTTGCGGTCAGTGGCGAAAATTAATGTTTCTCCTCCTGTCTCCTTGTCTTAGCCTTTTATCATTTCTTGTCCTTTATCTATCTGTGGCTTCTTCAATCTTTCATATTATAACTGCCTACCAAAGTCGTAAGAATAGGGATTTTCTAATAGAAAAAAATAATCCAGAACTGATCTGAACGAGCTAAGGTTTTTTTGGGATGAATATTATGGATCTTGAAATATTCGCTGGTGTTTTGGACAGCATAAAGTTGGAGTTTCCCGCTAATTCTACTGTATCTAATTTTAGTCGGAGGGGGACACTAGACATTATTAAATAAAATATTTCAACATAACCTGCTTGATGGTAAATTAGATGCATTAAAAAAAACACAACTTTATTTATCCTTATTTACATCTTCCGCCTTCCTTCTACTCTAATACTCTCTGTTCATTCTCTTCCTTCGTCCATTTTCTTCCACACCTCTCACTCTTGCTCACAAGAACTCTAACTCCTTCTAGTGTTTTCCCAAAAAGTTCTATATCTAAGCTGTCTTTATCCGTGATTTTTACTTTATTCTTGTTTTAACATTTTTAATTGGGTGCTTGCGGTATTCCAATTTTGCCCGACCTTGTCTTCAGGGTAATTATTACCGTGAAAAGTCGCTTTCTTAATATAGAAAATATATAATGTATGTCGGATAAATCCGAAAGGAATACAACTACGGTATTCAGCTCTAGAGGGTTTCGTTTTAGTTCCTAAATTCCTAGCATTTTCAGAATAGAGTATCCAGCTGCACCACGTGGAGGCACAAATCCTCAGGAACTTTGATTAATAAGATTATAAGAAATAATAATAAGAATTAATAAGAAATATGAGGACATAATTAAACAATTAAGTGTACTAAACTGTAAATAATGTTAGTTGGTTTCTATTGCTTATAGGAGTAAAATCTGTTGGCTATCAACGCCAAATAATAAGAAGATGATGGATTCTATCAAACAACAAGCTATATTAGAACTAAAAAATATCGATAAAAAAAAAATAATAATAAAAAAATAAATTAACAAAAAAAATTATAATTAACCTAGTGTACCTATATATTTCTATTTATAGCAATAATTATTATTGTGTACACATAATTGTCCTTCTCAAGTGCATATTTATTGAAGATATGATCTGTTTAATATTTGATCTAGTACTCTAGAGTCTATTTTACCAGATCTGGCATCGTATAGTAAAGCTCTCAAACAAACACCTGAAAATACGGTTCTTTTTTCAGCCAGAAAATGATATTGTGATACAAAGGTTTGCGAATGGGCATGTTCAATTAATTATCCGCCATCAGCAAAGCCTAATAAAATTATGCTAAATAAATTGAATGAAAAATTGGAAACTATTTACATAATTTCGTGAATATTAAATTACTATTAAACTGCTAGTAAGTTATTAAGTGTAAAAATTACTAAAATTAATTACTTAATATTCCAAGATATTAACAGATTTTGAATAAATTTATATTTGAGTAATATTGAAATCAATACTTTTTTTTCAACAAATTAATTTTTAAAAACCGGCTCAAAAGTAATAATGGTCCCTAGAAATCACCATTTTATTGTTAAAGATTTATTCCTTGTAACCACAAAAGTATAAAAAATAAAATATTTTTTGAAGAAATACCTAATAAGTTTTTTAATTTGTAATTAATTGTTATTAATCTTATCCTATAATTTTGTATTCACTCACCATCTCATTAACTTTGTATCTAATCTTTTTTACATTTACCAATTATATTGCAATATTTACTCATTAACTTTTAATAAACTATCACTCTGTTTAAGTTCCTTTCAATTTAAATTAATTTATTAATCTGTATGCATTATTGTTCATGGCCTTTAGATATTAACTCATTAACTGGTCCTTACTATCTCATTAAATTTGTATCTACTCAGTTTTTATGTTTACCAATCATATTGTTGAATTTACTCATTAATTTTTTAATTAGCTATCACTCATTTTAATTTCCTTTAATTTGAATCTTATTTCAATAGTCTTTATGTATTGTCATTCTTTACCTTTAGATATTGCCTTTGTGTTATCGTCTTTACTCTTATATATTTATTCTTTTCATACCTTTGTTTTTTATACTCTCTACAATTCAGTCATACCTTTTTGTTTGTTTTCTACTTCTAGCCCTGATGAAGGCTTGCAATGCAAGTTATTTTTTTATTAAACTTATTTTTTAATTGCTGTGTATCTTTATGACTGCATACCCAAGCAATCTACTTCTCTAAATACTTGACAGTCAACTATTTCTCATCAATATGAAGAAATAATAGTTAATTTAAAAAAAAGAAAGAAAACTATTTTTTGATATTTACAACTGTATACATTATATACAGCAAGTAAACTTGAAGAAAATGATTACAATGACGTCAATAAAATGTAAAGACTGCTCACTGGTAGCACCTTTTTTTTTTTCTACTCAAAAATATTAATTTTAATGTTACTACCGGTCAATGGTAATTTTGTTTCTATAGTCTTCTTCTTCATCTAACCCTTATACCTCACGGTGTCGGGGCAGCCAGCAACCATGCTCTAAACACCTCTCTATCCGCAGTTAACCTCCTAATCTCTCCCATAGTGAGTCCCCTCCTTCTCGCCAGATCCGATATGAGGTCCTTCCATTTACTTCTCGGTCGTTTTCCCACTGCTTTTGCTTCCCATATTTTTTTTGGCAACCTATTGATTGGCATTCTTAGTACATGGCCAAACCACTTTAATTCTTTTCTGTGGATATAGTCTATCAGTGGTTCCTGCTCCGTATTCTCTCTTATTCTTTGGTTTCGGATTCGGTCCAACCTTGTCTTGCCAAGAGCCTTCCTCAGGAATTTCATTTGTGTGGCTTGTATTCGGCTTTCAAACTTCTTAATGCCAGGCCAGCTTTCAGCTGCATAGGTCAGCGTAGGGATGAATACTTGCTTATATACTACCATTTTGGTTTTCATCTCTACTTCCCTTATAGATGTTGGTCGCTTTCCTTATGCGCTGATTTATTTCAGAATCAAGCCTGCCATCATTACTAATTTTAACTCCAAGGTATTGGTAGACTTTAACCTGTTCCAAGTCCAAACCTCCACAAGCCACAGTTCCTTGTTCCAAGCAACCACTTTTAGACACGACCATATACTTTGATTTGTTGGGGTTAATCGTCATCCCTTTTCGACTCAGTGCTTCTTCCCACACGTCCAGCGCTTCCTGCAGGGCCACTCTGCTCTCTGCAATTAAAAGAATGTCATCGGCAAATACCAAATTCTGGATGTATATGGGATGCATTCTCCAGTTTCCTACTTTGAATTTGGGGCTCCTTTGTTTAGCTTCCCATATTATCCTGTCCATGTATATTATGAAAAGCAATGGGCTTAAGCTATCCCCTTGCTTTACCCCTTTTACCATTTGGAATCTGTCCGATTTATTTCCATTGAGCCTGACCGTCCCATATGTTTTCTGGTATAGGCTAAGGATTGCCTGTATTAAGGTACTAGGCACTCCCTTGTCCTCAAGCGCCCGTTTGAGTTCCACTCGTGGTACATTATCAAATGCCCCAGAGAGATCTAAGAAGGCTAGGTGAATCCTTTTGTCCCTTTCAATAAACTTCTCAATTATACTTTGAATTATGAAAATATTATCTTGGGTTTGTCGACCAGGTCTGAAGGCTGCTGCTTGTTCTTCCTGAAGTTCATTTTCTACAATTCTTCTGAGCCTCCTCTCTAGTATTCTGGAATACAACTTAAGAGATACAGATGACAAACATATGGGCCGATAGTTTTCACAATCTGTCGTGGAGCCTTTCTTATGGATGGGAATTAATTATGACATTATTTTCCCAGTCCGTGGGAATTTCCTTCTTTTGGAATGCTTTATTGAAAATATTTAGCAACCACGTTTGTACTTAGCAACCACGTTTGTACTTGGCAACCACCATATTTTAACATTTCAGCCGTTATTCCATCATCACCTGCTGCCTTGTTGTTTCTGGCTTCAGCCATGGCCAATTCCACCTCCCAATCTTCGATAAGATCATCCTCTTCGACAGGCGTTCCTATCAGATTCTCGTTATCCCCTACTTCTCCTCCATTTCCAAATTTCTTACTGAAAAAGTATGCCCATTCTTTCAATACTTTAACCTCTTCAGTAACCAGCTGTCCATTACTATCCTTGATACTTCTTACTGACCTTCCGTATTTTCCACATAATCCCTTCATTGTGCTTCAAAACTTCCTTTTATCCTTAGCATAACTAGTTTGGAGTTCTTCACCAAATTCAATCCAGCTTTTTTCCTTAGCTAATTTCACAATTTGCTTTGCCTCTCTGGTCTTTTCTTTGTAATTATTCATATCAATAGGGTTATTTGTCTGTATGTATTTCTTCCAGGCTTGTTTCTTTTCTTTGACCTTGGCCTGCACTTCTTCATTCCACCACCTAGTTCTTTTAAAAGCAGTGTTAACTTTTTTCATTCCAAGCACTTTTCCTGCAACATCCAAGACAATCACCTTAAATTTTTCCCATGTTTCATTAACTGACCAGGGATCAAATGGATTCTCCCTTGTATCTTCGTAGTTTCTATAGTATTTAAGTATATTCCGGTTTCGTCAATTTTCAAAATATGTTCTTTATTTTTTTTTTAGAATCGTATCAAAATTATAAAGAATTAAAATTAATCCAAACAAATCTCATGAAAAAACATTTACCCTATTTGTAAGCCTATGACTTTTTGTCTAACAGTATCCTTTCACAATATTCCACTTATCCCTGTTGAACAGATCCACTCACTACCTAGGACTCCATCTGGATAAATGCCTAGCTTGGAATCCACGCACAATACTAAAACGACAAGAAACTGCCGTTGCTTTTTCATTTTATTTTTAAATTTCACAATCAACCTCTAATGGGCAGGTAATAAAGCTAGTCGGGATTAGCTCATAAAATAGATACAAAAACAAAAGGATTATCCAGAAGTTAATAATGAAAAAAAGGGTCCTATAACTTATATCATGGATACATTATTTTTTTATCCTCACCCATATTTTTATTTCAAATGGTATTGAAACCCTATGATTGATGAATAGTCTAAAATTAATATCAGCTTTTTGTTAAAAAAAAACTCCCCTTACCTATATTTTTTTAAATTGGTATTTTTTGAAATTTATTGTGTAAAAATTAAAATAATAATAAAAATAGATCGTTTTAAAACGTCTTATTTATATAATATAGGTGAGGAGAGTTTTAAACTTAAACTGGTATTGTTTTCAGATTCCACATCTCAAAAAACATGTAGAAACTAAATTTTGTCAAAATCAAAAATAAATTTGTTTTACCTTTAAAATTTTGTATGATTTTACGAGAAGCGTAGAAGCGAAGATGCTGTCAATTTCTGAAAAAAGATTAAATAATTTGCGCTATCTCACACATATCGCCACCGATTAAAACCAAATTTTAAAGTCATCTAGAGCCGTAAAACTGCACAGTTTAGCCCAAATCCGATGTTTTAAGTTATAGCTGACCTCGGATTTTTTCATTCACATCAGTTTTTGTCCACCAAAATTTGTAGTAATCCTAATGTTATATACATGGATAAAAAGCAGAATGCATGCTGATTCTAGTGATGCTATGACTATTGTAATAGGTTAAACGCAGTTGTTATTGCAGCGGATTTTTTTGGAATTTTTTCATTTTTTTGTCATCTCTACTGCCCACACACTTCGGCATTCAAATGTGAGTTACAACTCCAAACGTCCCCTTGTGAGTTGCTTATTACCTGATAAGCTAAAACATTTTTTTATACATATTCTTCAGTGGCGATTATGGTATGCAATAGTTCCGAAATGTAATCAATCAAGGCATTGTTTCTAATATCAGAATAAATTTGTTAGTTTAATTATAATCATGAAAGCTAACTCCCAACACGCCGGCCACAATGGAGCCCTGGGTGGGACAAGAAAGGCAATAATAACCGCAACACAAAAGAGCTTTCAGTGTGATGGAGGAGTGGAATTTCATAAACCGCTGATCGGTGTCGCCATCGACGTCAGATCCATCAGTTGCTGCAGGAGGCCCCGAAATTACAAGAGAGGGCCCTAGAAATTTATGGGCCTGGGCTACGAATAGTCAAGTAGCATTATAATTCCAACACCCCCTCCCCTCTGCCTTCACACCCCCAGCCACTAATGAAAGAATGACTCAGGCCCACGCCGCACACTCCGATGCTAATGTCTAGCCAGGGGTCTTGGAGTTCCTTGTTCGGGATTAGAGTTGTTCCTTGGATATCCCAAGTTCATCGAGTATTCTTGGATAACTTTTGGATTGATTACGAATATTGGGAGACCGAACTGACAATTAGCAATCTAACCCATTAGCCGCATGGACCTCCATGCCCTGTGGTTTCATACGTTATAACAATTCCGTTTTCAAGAGAGCCCGTATTCTATGAACATTCATACCTTCATAATTAAATATGTAATATTTAAACAGTTCTACACTATTGCCCTTATAGAGTTATTATTATTTTTTTTTTTCAAACCAGTAAAGATGTACCGTAAAAGTAAAGTCAATTAAGGTGTGCTTTTTTCAATTAAAAAAGCATTAAAAACATTTTCTGGAGCAAAATCAAAGCTTGATAGTAGTTATGAGATGCAAAGTCATTTCTTAATAATATTTGGAGTTTAGCCTAGTTATTTTTTTCTCTGTTTCTAAGGATTGTTTTAAAGGAATCGACAGTAAATTAAAATGTTTTCATTGAAATGAGAAAAAAAATTGCACAATTTTTAAAGGTTTATTGAGGAACGATAGAAAGTACAAGAACATACCAACAAAATATTATATAGAAACAAAATAACAACTTAAAGCATGCCTAAATAACGTAAACAACTATAATTTTGGTAAACAAGGAACAAAACGATACCAATAAATTGCACACAAATTATTAGAGAAACACTTTTGGAAAAATGCAATCTGCAATTGTTAGACAAAAATTGTTTAAATATAAAAACGAACACTATGGCTTGAAAAAAATTAAAGCTATAACTAGGCAAAATTTTAACAGTCAATATACTTGCACATAGATGACAAAAACCTTACTAACAAGAAGCAAAATGCTATCCCAAATAATTTGGATTTTAACCAGCCTATTAACTCCTTAACTTCAAAATATCCTCGTTTATTGATTTGTTTAGAAGGAGCAATGCTGCCTAAGACTTCTACCTACAGGGAGATCACCTTGCGCCAAAATATACTTGGTGCAAGGTCATTCCTTATTCATATCAAAAAGGGGATTCTATTTTATTTTAAATACCATGACTTTTGTCAAATATTTTGGGCAAAATGAATATTATATATTTAAATTACAATAATTATAGAAAATAATTAATGCAAAACTTAATTGATTTGAGAAATTTTAGTTGTTGAAAGCACGACTTTATCTCACTAAGGAATCACACCTCTTGAAACACTACAATCTACTAACTGTTATACAACATGAGATGTAACTAGGATCCCAATCATTGTTGTCTTAAGTAAGTAAGGAATATAAAATATCCCTCATTTAGACAACAGCAAAATACTTTTTCTCAACTGAAACATTTTAGTGAGCTTGGTGTGAAGTTACCTCACTGGGTGCAAAGTCAGGCCGTTTTACGGTAGTAAAAAGACAGACTCATATAATGTTTAAAATATCTAAAGCCATTGCTAGACGATTTGAAAAACCAAGTTTACACAAGATAATTAAGTTGTTAAATAATTTAGCTGTTGCTTATTAGTGCTGAACCCGAGCAACCGTGTTTTCGTAGAACAATAAATGGTTTCCACGCCATAGAGAGCAGTTATTCGAGAACACGCGAGTCGACTGGCGGAAAATAAATTATAGATTAATAGTTTGCATGTAAGGCAAGAAAAAGTTTATGTTTTATCGCCTGCTATATCGATAATTAAAGTCCTAGTGTTAGTTACTTCTTGGAATGATATGTTTTTAAATTATCATATCTCCCATCTTTCTATTATTTAAAACTATTTTAGTTTTGTTTATACTAATTAAGGCGAGGTTTAATCTTTAGATGAATGAGAACAAAATCAAAAATAATCAATAACAAAATCTATTTTTAAGGCTATTGTTCCTGGTTCAGCTCCTTGTGTATTATCTAATCTAATAAAAGTGTTATCTAATTAAAACATTTGGCGCTAAAAATACCTTTCATCGATATTCACTGAAGGTAAGCACATCCTTACCTTTAGATTGAATAATTTCACCTACAACTGTAATTATAAAACGTGATAGAATTTTAAATAATTGTATAAAAAATCCATTTAATAAAGGGAATGTCAACATTTTTTTTCAGAAGTAACTTCAATAAATAAAATAATATTTTTTAAAAATAAATGTACGAAGGAGAATATTGAACTTATGAAGATAAGTCATGGATTTCCTATTACAGTTTTATCTAAAAAATGAAAGAATCCATATTTGATTTCAATAGTAGATGGGAGGAGGGGGGAAAGTTAATTTTAGCAATACATTTGGAACGCAAGGATATAATATTAATCAGGCAGAAGATTAAAATCAATATGATTGACTTGCTGTTAAGAAAAGATGTTAAGACATGAAAAGAAGTGGAAGAATGTTTACTAAGAATGTGCTACAGGAACATGTATTAATAACAAAGCTGCTGGCCCCATGAAATGAATCTCGACCTTTCATATAATAGGTTGGTAACCTAAAGGATAAGCTGAAAATAAAAATTTACAAAGCTATCATACAATATTATTTCTCCAGAATAAATCAACTTTCCTATCTCATTAGTTTATTATTTCAAATTCTATCAAACATCATCATGTGAATAGTACGTCCCACGCTGACAATTTTCGAATCCACAGATTTGGGGGAGCAGAAAGTTTGTCATGGAATTTTATATACAGTGTTTCTCGTTGACACAAAAACTTTTTATGTTCTTGGTTCGTTTGTTTATATTTAGGAGTGTAATACTCTCAAAGTTATCAACGCCTATAGGTAGTTATTGGATAAATTTTGAAATACTTATATTTATATTTTTGAAAATAAAATATAATTTATCTATATATATATATATATATATATATATATATATATATATATATATATATATATATATATATATATATATGTAGCAGAGCAAGGTTGATAACAAAGCCGTCCATAACCTCCTTGCTTAGAGTGCTACAAGTACGGACACGGAGAACAGAACACAGGCTGAGAAGGCTATGATATAGTTGCAACGGTGTTGTCTTATGATGTGACTGGTGGAGTGTCGGCTCTGGGGTGTGCACACCAATAGCGCTCAATTAGTGACTGTAAGTCTGCTATGGAAAGAAATAAGCATTGTTTATATATTTTTTAATAGTGTTGTACGTAATTTTTAATATTCATTCATTTTCTTTTTTATTATTAGTTATAGCTCCTTATAAATTAAAACTTGTAATTGTTTGTTCAGTTTAAATGTAAATATAACAAAGTGTTTTTCTTAGTTGTAATAATTGTAAAAAGACTATGGTTAATTACACCACGTGTTCTAAGTAACCCTCACTTCAATCGATTACCTACCAAAGAGGTAATAAGTGGTGACACCGACGTGATTATAAAGTTAATTAGATAATCCATATGACGTAATTTAGATTTACCGTAAATTGCATTGTAGTGACGGTTGCTTAGTAACACATACTTATAATTTGTTTTTCTATTGATATAAAGTCTCTACTAATCACAATGCCCGATTCTGACGAAAGAATATACTCTTCCTTTACGGCTGCAGATAAGATTCCACCTTTTATCAAGCAGGATCCGGAACTCTGGTTTTGCCAGGTTGAGGCAGTTTTTGCGCGTGCTAACATCACGAACAGTGTCACAAAAATCCAAACTGTTATTCCTAAGATAAACGCGGAAGTATTACTACAAGCAGCAGACATTGGGGAAAAGCCCGGTGAAACCCCGTATGAAAATCTCAAAGACAGATTGGTCAGTGCCTACACGGATTCGGAGACGAAACGGATTCATGAACTATTAGAAGGCAGACAACTGGGAGATGAAAAGCCTACCAGATTTTTAAGACAGATGAAACAATTAGCAGGAGATGTTGTTCCTTTAAGTGTGATTAAAACACCACAGAGTATGCAAGCTATCCTGATAAGTACGGGGCAGACTGATGTGGACAAGTTAGCCGAAGTAGCTGATAATATACAGGAGGTTGTTCAACCAGTAGATATCGCTACAGTCGCAGGCAATAACGCGGAAGAATCTCATAAAGCACAATCCTCCATAGCTAACTTAGAAGCAAAAGTTGAATTACTTACGAAGCAGATCGCTGAACTCTCCTCCAGAGACAGACCAAGTCGGAGAGAAAGAAGCAGAACTCCACGACGATTCTGGCGAGGATCCCGCAGTAAGTCAAGAAACCCCAACGACCCCGATTGGATTTGTTTTTATCATTACAGATTTAAAGAAAAAGCAAATAAATGTGAACATCCATGCGCTTGGAATAAGAATCAGCAGGGAAACTCCTCAGCGGATCGGAAGTAGAGGCTACCGACTCCGCAGATGTCCAAAGCCGCCTTTTCATAACAGATCGGCAGAAGGGTCAATCTTTCCTAATCGATACAGGTGCTGCTATCTCAGTCCTACCTCCAGTCAGAAAATCAATGACCGCCTCAGAATTTAATTTTTATGCTGCGAACGGTAGTCGAATAAGAACATTCGGAGAACTCCAAATTAAACTTGATTTGGGACTTAGACCGCGAGTTTAAATGGACGTTCGTTTTAGCGGAAGTTCCTAAGCCTATAATTGGTGCAGATTTTATGTACCACTACAATCTTTTAGTAGACTTAAAAGGTAGACAGCTGATAGATCGATCTACTGGATTAACTTCAAGAGGAAAAATAGTAAGAGAAATCACAGCTACAATTTCAGCTGTTCCGGAAGGTCACCCTTATGCTGACCTAATGAAAGAATTTCCAGGACTTACGCGACCATCATCTACCAAAGGACCTGTGAAGCATAACACTGAACACATTATCGAGACAACAGGTCGTCCTGTGTATGCCAAGGCTAGAAGACTTCCAGTGGAAAAGTACCGGCGAGTAAAAGACGAGTTTCGACTTATGGTAGAGCAAGGTATTTGCAAGCCTTCCAACAGCCAATGGGCCAGTGAACTTCATGTTGTAGACAAACATGACGGTGGAGTGCGACCTTGCGGAGATTACAGACAACTTAACGCCCAAACTGTGCCAGACAGATACGGTGTTCCGCATATAATGGATTTCAGGAACAATTTGTTTGGTAAGTGCGTTTTCTCAAGGTTAGACCTAGTGCGTGCCTACTATCACATACCCATACGCGAGGAAGATATTCCGAAGACCGCAGTCAACACACCTTTCGGGTTATTTGAATTCTTAAAAATGTGTTTCGGTCTGCGTAATGCAGCGCAAACCTTTCAACGATTCATGGACAATGTCTTTAGAGATTTAGACTACGTTTGGATACTTATCGATGACATGCTGATCGCTTCTTCGCTCCATGAAGAGCATCTAGAAAATCTTCGTGAAGTGCTTAAACGCCTAGAAGAGAATGGATTAACGCTGAATCCCGAGAAATGCGAATTTAGTGTAGGGCACCTAAAGTTCTTAGGTTACTACGTAAGTAAAGATGGAATTAAGCCTCAAGAAGAAAAAGTACGAGCCATTAAGAAGTACCCCAAACCAAAAGATGTAAGTTCTCTTCGTCGCTTCCTCGGAATGATAAACTTTTACAGGCAAGCAATTCCTCATGCTGCAGCGGTTATGAAACCTTTAAATAAATATCTCCATGGTGCCAGGAAAAACGATAGTTGTTTATATATTTTTTAATAGTGTTGTACGTAATTTTTAATATTTATTCATTTTCTTTTTTATTATTAGTTATAGCTCCTTATAAATTAAAACTTGTAATTGTTTGTTCAGTTTAAATGTAAATATAACAAAGTGTTTTCCTTAGTTGTAATAATTGTAAAAAGACTATGGTTAATTACACCAAGTGTTCTAAGTAACCCTCACTTCAATCGATTACCTACCAAAGAGGTAATATATATATATATATATATATATATATATATATATATATATATATATATATATATATATATAAATATATATATATATATATATATATATATATATATATATATATATATATATATATATATATATTCGAACCCAAGTCTCCACCTCTCTAGCGTGGTGCCTTATCCACTAGGCCACCGAGCTCGTATCCGAACCAGGGAAATCTTGAAGAGAGAAGATTTCCCTGGTTCGGATACGAGCTCGGTGGCCTAGTGGATAAGGCACCACGCTAGAGAGGTGGCGACTTGGGTTCGAATCCCAACCGGGGTCAACTCTTTTCTCTTCAAAAATAAAAAATATATTTAAAAAATATTTAATAATCAAGAATTATTTCATAGTTTAATATATATATATATATATATTTTTTTTTTTTTATATTAATTTTATGAAATTTACAACTATACAAATATGTACATCAAGTAAATGAGCTGATAAATAGCTTGAAAAGAACTACTCATCAGTAGCACTCCAATAAAATTCTACACTAGAAGATCTCTAGGCCATGTTCTTTTCAGACGCCTCGGAGGTCTATCGGGAATGGAGTGGGAAGCAAGTTGAGAAACTAACGGATTTAAATGGTTATGGATATTGCTATGAAAGGGTAGGTTTCTGGTTTGGGCTAACTCAGCAGAATATGGAACATTAAGGTCTTTATGGATAAGCTTATTGGTGACAAAGCAAGGGGCATTTAGGAATTTTCGAAGGATTTTGGATTTTAAGGATTGGATACGAGATGAATTGGATGGTTTAGCAGAGCCCCAAATCAACTAACCCAAATAGGTCTAATAACAGCCATGTAAATAAGTCTTTTGTAATGAATTGGGAGGATTGATCGTTTGTCTAAAAAATGTTGAAGTAGTCTGTAACGACGAGCAGTTTCTTGTCGATTTAGTCTTATTTAATATATTAAATAAATATTTCTCCGTTTGAGAAAAATATGCCTGTTAAATGCTCTAATCATCGTTAAGAATTTCGTTGACATCGGGTGTAAGTCCGGAATTCTTTAGGTGTAGTATATAATAAGGAATGTGTTAGCACGTTAGCCCAGTGGGTAAGCTACTTGTTCCAAGTTCGAATCCGGCTGAAGGCAGAATGTTTATTTCACGTTGTTTCACCCATTGATCGACTTCGAAGTCGGAGACCCTCTTATGTTACACCCAGCCTCTATTATATATAAAATATTGTACCGCTAATTGAGGATAAGATTTCTTCCTGTGATTTCTCTTCCTATTACAACAGTTGGTCTAGTAAAAATGCATGTTATGGTTTTATTTTTATTTTATTGAGCTTGCTTGTTATTCCTTGAGCTTGATGCCAAATCCTACCCGATGTGAGTCAAATTTTAAATTTTTAAATAATTGTTTTATGAATTATTATTGAGATTGGTTAAAATTATTGGCTTTGGTAAAGAGCTTGTTTTGATAACGGAAAATTTTGGAAGTTACTCCAGGTAACTCCATGGAAGGTATTCTGGTATATCAGCTCCTTCTATTTGTACTCAGAGGAGCGGGAAATCTTGTTGGCTTCTCTATTCTTCGGTGATGTAGCAGTTCTTTCTTCGCCTCAACGAAGAGACCTTTCATTAGAACAAGTACCACTCCTCAGGAGAACAGCTTGTGGAGCGGAAACCCATCCTTCCATATCGGGGTGGCTAAGTGCATTCCCATCCTGGGCGGCCGCCCCTCTCAAACTTGATTAGGTTCCGCTCCACCGCAGCAGCTGGGGTGATGGAGTGGTCAGCACTACTTACGGAAATCGCGGTCCTCTGTAATTAAATGGCCTACGGATTGCTTCTGTTGGAGACGTAGAAGGCAATTCGCCCGAATATTTCCTGTTTCTCGTATAAAGATTACTGAGATCCCTCATGCTTAAGAACTAAAGTTTCCAACCACAAAACCTTATTCAGCTTACAATTATCTGTCCTTTAGGAAATTGTATTGTTTCTTGTAATTGATTACGTTTTTGTAGTCGATTAAGTTTTCGTGAAGATGGTCAAGTCACATTACCTTTAAAACGATTTAACTATGAGTTAAACAGGATTTTTAATACCTGTGTTGTCAAAAATTGGTTAAGTTGAACTTATTAATCTTCCACCGGTTCCGCCAATTTCTGTAACACGAGTGGTCGCGCTTTGTACAAGCATACAACACTCTGTTTTTTTTTGTTTTTTTTTTTTCCGTTTTTGTCCAAACATATATATATATATATATATATATATATATATTTTATAACGTTCTATTTTGAACGTTCTAGATTTAAAATTGAATACATGTACACATTACGGTCAAACATAATTATTTCCTTGTCTAAAATTGTTGTTTTTATGTACAATTAGTGTAAACATAATTTTTGAAGAATGATATTAACATAGGATGTTGAAATCCAAAAGCTCTATCCCCTTCTCATCTCCATTGCTACCCTCAACATATGGTATACTGGTTTCTGTATCTATCTTAAATATTTTCTATTTCCTCTTCACTCAAATCCGAATCACCCTCTTTCAAATTTTGATTTGATTGCCTGGTTCTTTTTTCTTTCTTGTCTAGCTAAATTCGAAAAGTATCTTCCAATTTTACAGGTTTCCACCTAATAAAAACATTCCGAATAACTAATACGGAATACTTCACTCCTTGAAGCAAAAATGCCAATGAGTCGTACTTCTTACATTGCGCCAAATTTAGATGAATGCCGTGAAAGGGAGGAGAAAAAATCAAAACGAGAGCGGTCGCTTGTTGTACTTTGTGTAACACTGAGGACAAAATATTTTCCATGCAGGAAACTTTCGCTCCTACGACAGTGGAAAATTCCTGGCGGCAAATAGAGGAGTATCTCGATGAGGGAGAACTGAACACAGCGGTACCTCCTGACTTTTTTTTTTTTATTGCAAGCTAAGTTATTGTACTAAGGTACATTTATTGAAATAACTTTATACTTTAACGACATTAATGATGATGATAGTGAATTATATAATCTTACTTAAATCAAAATTATTGACTATAAAAATAATTAGTTACAATGTTACAGGTCAAAACTTTTCTTTCTTTATTTTGAGGGGGATTTTTGGATTTTGTACTTTCTTTTTAATGTATATATATATATATATATATATATATATATATTTATATCTATATTCGATTTCATCTTATTTATATATGTTTTATCTATTTCGATTCTAATTATTGTATGAATGAACTCATTGTCATTCATTTTACTCATATCCTTTTTATTTATAGAGGCTACTAGTAATAATTATCAATAAAACTATTTATAATTATAATTATCAATAAATATACATAATTTAGTAAATACAAGAGAGCTGTGTACATGGTCTAAAATTTAAGTTACCGCTTCCAGGCAGAGATATTCAGAAATAGTTGCATCATTTCTGCTCTTTACCTTTGATGATTTTTACTATTCTTTTGTAAGAATTGTTTTTAGAAAAAAAAGTTCATAACTACATATAAAAATTCTATAAAAGCTAAAAAGAATTAGGAAAGTTGTTCTATATTTGGTATTATTAAATATTTAAAAGTTTTTCTGCTTGTTTTAAAAGTTTTCTTAAACTTGACTGGTCAGTTTATAATAGATTCCTCTGTCAACACGGCAAATATACATTATTCATTTCTCCTGGTCACGTAATACGAAAATTACATTGAATTCTTGTAAATTATTTATAACATGAATGTAAGAGCTCCTGCAACTACCTATGTTAATAATGACTGCAATTAGACTAGAAATGATATCTTCATCGTGTTGTCCATTCCCAACAGGAAGATACATTAGGAACAATGGTCGTACTATCTCTTGTTCGAGTAATTAAATCAGCTAGTAAATCTATCTATTTATTTTAGTTTAATGTTATTTTAAAGTTATTAGTTGAAACTGTGTTACTTTTTAAAAAAGTGATAGTGGGGCAGAGAGGAAAAGAGAGAGAGAGAGTGGAAGAAAGAGAGCACACTGGTGGATGTTGAGTCGTAGGAGTAATTGTTAATAAGTTAACATAAAAAAAGATTAGTGTTAAACCATTGGGTGAACATCTGAGGGATAGACAGATATTATTAACAACAAAGAAATTCGATAAATGTTCGTTGGCTGTATTTCTGGGCTAAACGACTTTACATAATCTAACTAGGACAGAAAAGATGGATTACTCAACTATTTCAATAAAATTATTAAATAATAAATTATTAAATTAGAATAAATGAAAACTATTCTTTCAATAGATTAATTATTAATAAATAAAATTGTTCGTACTTATTAACAATATTTGCTTCCAGGCTATGGATGCCCAGACAACCTTTTCCCTTACCATTATATTAAAAAAAAATTAATAAATAAAAAAAAAAAAATCATAAAATATAATAAAAATATATCGCACATGCATTTCAAAAGTGACACAATTAAAAACCTGCATTAAAAAAAAAATGTAAAAATCTCACAGTCTTGTATGAAATATCGAAAGTGTACCTGAATTATCATTTAATCCCATCGTTTCATAAAAGATTATTGAACACGATGATAAATCAAAAATACAGATTTTTGGGTTGTGCCACTTCTGAAATACGGGCGATATGATATTACGATGTATATGAAATTCAAATAAAAGTCTTTCTGCATTTGGGAAAACAATAAAACATTACACAATGTTTTGATTGCTTTAGGTGCTTTCATAAGGATACTTTAAAATAAAGTATGTATTGAATAGTTAATTTTCTAAATTTTAGTCTTATTTTATAAAAAATGTTTTTATAATAAAAAAAAATATACTAAAGTATAACCATAAACCACACGAGCCGTTCCTTGTATCGTTGTGATTAGCTTAGCGAGGGAGGAGAGGGGGCGAAAGAAAGAAGCTCGCATGATGTACGCCACTGCGTGCGTAATACATTTTGTTTTCTTTACGTTTTTTGACCGAAAAAAAATAGAGATAAAAAGTGGCTGATGTGTGTGCCGAGGTCATGCAACAGTCTTGTGCATCATTTCTGGCTGCGTGACCTGCTAATGTATGCGATAGTGGGAGCAATGACATTATGGCCGGTTATTGATGGATCATCTTCTGTGTATGCTCCTCGGAATATCTGCCCATATGTATGTAGCTTGTAATGGAAGGATAGGTATTTTGTTTGAGCCAAATCTGTAACATAGAAGAAGTTTAGATCGTATGAATAAGTTTATTTGTGACGTAATATGTAGCATTGAGTATTTTACGCTTTTGGACTGTAAGGTTTACGTAAGGGGAGAATTGTAAGGTTTAGCTCAGCTCTGAAGCTTAGCTAAGTGTGTCCAAACGGGTCTAATAAAGACTTTTGTTTTTAAATGGGAGCTATGAACGCTTAGCTATTAGTGTTGGAGTAGTCGAATGTGGATTCCAAGGTAAGACATTTGTCTAGATGGAGTCATACTAATAAATTTAAAAATATTTTTTCACTCTTAAAAGTACCAATTAGACAATATTTATGGTCCTATACAGAACGTAATGGGAAGAAAAATACCTCAATGTTTTCCGAAATAAAATATTATTTATTATATTGGCCTAAAGAAGGATTAATGAATAGGGAAATTTAGAAATCAACAAAAATCCATTATTCTTCTGGTAAACGTAACTGATAATAATAAAAAAAGTTATTATTATTAATAAGAGATATGCCAAGTTCTACTGGACCCAATCATATAAATTAATGTAAACAATAATTAGTTTAATATTTACATTGTAATGGTACAAATTAAATTTTTTTTTTATAACAATTTATTGAAATTTACAACTGTACAACATTTATACATCAAGTGTACTGTTGTATTACAATACTGTTGAAAAGAACTAACTATTAGCACTTTAATAAAAATAACGTGACAAAACTTGAAAAGAACTACTCAACAGTAGCACTTTAATAAAAATTCTACACTTAAAGGTCTCTGGGCCGTCTTCTTTTCAGACGCCTCGGAAGATTATCAGGAATGGTGTGGGAAGCAAGTTGAGAAATTAGGGGATTTGAGTGGTTATGGAGCTTACTATGAAAGTGTTGATATCTGGTTTGGGCTAAATCTGCAACGTATGGAACATTAAGATCTTTATGGATAAGTTTATTGGTGACGAAGTAAGGTGCATTGAGGATTTTTCGAAGGATTTTGGATTGTAAGGATTGGATACGAGATGAATTGGATGGTTTAGTGGAGCCCCAAAGCTCAACTCCGTATGTTCAGATAGGTCTAATCACAATCATGTATATTAGTCTTTTGTAATTAATTGGGAGCTTTAAACGTTTGTCTAGTAAATGTTGAAGTAGTCTGTAACGACGGGCAGCTGCTTGTCGTTTTAGTCACAAATTAAAATAAATTATAAATTAAATATGAAATAAAATATTATTATATTTGTATATAAATGAGGGAATCGGGGAACCAATTAATAATAAAAAAAAAATCTTATATTAGCAGTTTATAAAAAGATATTTCAAAATTACTTATTATGTTAAAGAAATTAAAAAATCAAAAACCTATTACATCTGCTCAAAATGAATACATTGAAACGATTAAACCAAAACTATACTTAACGCTAACACAAAATTATATTTATTTGCAATACATCAATTTGAAAATGAATGGTTTTTGTAACTATACTTCAAACAGCTTCTTTCTTATGTTGCCTTGGGTTCAAATTACATTTTTCACATCAACTCTAAGTGCAAACTTAAATATGAGTCTTAACTTTCTTCTGGACTAAAAGTGCCTCTTCCTTTGCAAACTTCTCACATAAAACAAAACATGTAACTGTTTTTCCTCAATCACATATCCCTTCCAGTTAAATATACATATATATATATATATATATATATATATATATATATATATATATATATATATATTTTAAATATACAATTGACCGGTTTCGAATTTAACACAAAATAAATGTAACCAGTTATTTCGGTTGGTTACAACATATAACTTTGGTAACGAAGTGCTGACGTTGTAAATTTGTTGTATGGATTATTTTTAAAACTGATGATGGTTCAAGTAATCATTCTCCAAGGTCTCTAATATTAAAGGTCACTAATTGTTATAAATAAAATCAATTCATAAATGGTTTTCAAAAAGGTGTATTTGGTGACTGGATGAATATATTTTGTAGGTAACTTAGAGGGATCAATCAAATAAATAAAAAATAAGAATCGTAAAAATGAATATCACATTATTTTAAAAATCAACAAGATAAATAGTTTCCTAAGTATTAAAGTATTTAAACGGATTATTAAATATTACATTAGAACATAATCTAAGCTACTTTCAAATAATGGTTCTGAGATTTATTAAATAATAATGTACCTAACCTCAGGGTTAACGATTGTTATTCAACTTATAATGCTAAAAAGTTACTATAATTGTTACTTAAACACTTAATCTGGTTAGAATAATGTGTTTATATGAAAACATTAGTAGTACACAAAGCCGTGTTAGTTGAACAGTTCCACTAATTGTCTAAACATCGCTCGGAGGGAGGATTATCGGATTAACATTCAATCCGCAGTGTTTGTAAGCTCTGTTAGTTACTGATTCGCTGGCGTGTAGCATGTAGGATCACATTCCTACAATTGTGTTTCTGTTTCACTCTGCATCTGTGCGGTGGGTGGATTAGCATCAAGAAGTGATTATTATTTAATTTTATTGTTTAAAATAACTTAGAAATTCGAATCCTAATTTAAAAAAAAAAATTAATTGAAGTTTTGATTAAATAATCATTTAAAGGAAAAAAATACTAATCTTTGACTTCTTATTTTCGAAATTTTAAGTTTATGTTTAAGTTCATTCTTTGTGTGTAATTGCTTTGACCTCTTGTCGATCACTATAAGTTAATGATATTTGCTTACCCGGTACTCAGAAATACATGCTGACTTATTTGGCCCGGACATCATTACATGATCTTGTAAACTTATATCCACATACCTGCAGAGCTATCAGCCCACTCTAAATTCCACAGTTTCTGACACGCAACATTGACTGTATGGTTCTATGAGTCTTCTCCAGAAATCTCATTGTCATTTGATGGTTCAAAATCACATTTGTTCTCGTCAGTGATGGGGATATTTTTCTTTCCACTTTATTTTATAAATGGCAATGTTTTGCAAATCAGTATTAGCCTATTGCATCCTTCAATAAGCAGGGGTTATCAGTTCTTAATCTGAGGCATTATTCTGGGTTCTTCCAACGGAAGAAGTTCCAAAACTACAAAAAAAAAAAAAAAAAAAAAAAAAAAATATTGATATTGTTCGATAACAATAATAATAACGGTCTAAATCCACGGATTATGGCGGTTTAGGATTAGCAGGGAAATTTGAACCTATATCTCTATTTAGGCAGTAAATAAGGGCACTGAACTTCCGGTTCCAATAATTCAACAAACCTCGAAAATCACGTTGCTATTCATGATTATGATACAAGGGCAGTCTCAGTACTCATTTGTTTGGTTAGTGTGAGATGACTACAGTAGTCTTATAATACGCTCGGATTGATTTTAAACTGTATTTAAGGTTGAATATACGGATCATTTTGTATTCAGTTTTAATTGTCTTATAGATAAATTTAATTTTCGTGCGAGAAATTTCAGAGTCTATTGGTTGCAGCAGTTGATTTTAATGTAAGTTTTTTGATGCTATATTTAGGAAATATTCATTCATAGATAGTTATTGGTTTGTCAGGAAAATAAATGAGGATTTCTTATTTTCTTTAAATTACCTTTATGTGTGTAATAAACTGAAATATTTAATAGATTTTTTTCTTTTTTTATGAATGTTAATATTGACTATTTCTCCCATAAAAAAAAATATTTTTTTTTTCTTTTTCAGCATTTCACTACTTGGTAATAATTCAGTCTTTATTCACGAGTTGAAACATGATTTTTAAATTATAAATAAAAAATAAACTGCGGTGTGTGTACCTTTCGATGATGGTTTAAAAATTTCGTTAAGGAGAATATAGCCTTGGAAACTAGGAGGTTCGTAGCAGGATTTCTTACATGTATGACTATATTCTGATAAACTTGCATAGAAAATAACAACAAATCAAACGAAACGGCAGTTAAAAGATCTCAAGCGTTGGATGGTCAAAAAAAAAAAAAAAAAAAAAAAATCACCATAATGAAAGGTTGGAACTGAGTTTCTGACTTAACCGCTCTTCTCCCCAGACCTCTAGTCTGCCAAATACCAACTTTAAGGATTGACAAACTTATTAATCGATAAAAAAAAATTATAAAATTATAAGCCTATCAGAAAAGGTTAGTAAGGATATAAAATTCTTTTTAGATTAGAAAACATGTCACAGAAATTTATTAGGAGGGATAAGCGTATTCTAATAAAACTTTAATATATTCTAAAGACAAGCCTTCTTTAATTTATTTTAAAGACACCTGCATTAATTCCCGAACTACCCAATAGATTTTATAAAAAATATAAATAATATGAAATTGAGCAACAGTATATTGTAAAAAAAATATATCAAAAATCTGGTAAAGGTTTCATAGTTCATGGCTTTTTCTCAAGCCATAACAATAATGATGTTACAATAATTTTTTTTATAATAATACCAACAATAATTACGGTTATCCGAAACATCTTATTACTAGTCATAACATTTTCATGAATGATACTAATAATAATTTGACCTAACCACATCAATTATAAAATGATAAAATCTTTTCGTGACTACATAATTCACCCAGTTTACTACAGTGCTCCATGATTCGGTAGATTTTTGGAGGAGCCCTATATAATTCAGAAGCATTCAGTGAGGTTGAGAAACGAAAAAAAAAAATGTAATAAAGGAAAGTATTTTTTTTTTTTTTTTTTTGTTTGTACAATTTATTCAATAGGGTAAATCACTAGTTATGGTTACCATAACTATCTGGTTTTAATTGAAAGTAATTTTGAACTGACCATAATCGGTGTATAAAAATGGGATATGATTTATGGCCACCCGTATCTGCTTTAATTTTCTTTGGTGTTAAAAACGTTCATTCTGCTAAAAAAAAAAAAAAGAAGGAAGTTGTTCATTAATTGATAGTAATTTTTGAATTATTAAAACCATTTGTTTAGTCAAAAACAAAAACATCTGTCACAAGACCATAACTAGTCTTTGATATGACCATAACCGGTATGACAAAACTATAACTGGTATTTTTAGTTTTTTGTAAAAAAAATTATAAAAATTAATTTGAAAGGAAACTTTAGTGTATTTGACAATTTTACATTCCATAGAATAAACTTTTGAAAATCTAAATATGTAACCAAAGATGTCATATTTCTAACTGTATCAACGAAATTCCTTTTTAAATGGACGTTTCATCAACTATGACCATAACTAGTGATTTACCCTATTAGACCAAAAAATAGTGAATTTAAATTAATTTAAATATGTATGCTTGCCCAAAAACGTTAATTTTTTGGTTTATTTTTACTACGTTTATATTTTTCTATGTCAATATATTTTAATGACTACGTCTGATAAGAAATCAGAATTGGACTAAGGCGCTGATGTTAGACACTACCCGCAACACTTACAAACATTGAGTACAGTAGCACTCAGGCGCAGCCATAAGTCACCACACGGGGCAGGTTAACCCTTATTTATGGTTCTACATTATCACGGGGCCAGGGGGCAGGGATCCGTTGAAGAGGGTGCGGCTTTTAAACAGAGCCGAACCGTCGAAGGGTTATTGAAAATTTCGGGAATGAAAAATCGTAGCGGACCCTCGGGGATGGCGGGTGGGGTCCCGTAGATTTATTGCTTTAGTTATTATCCAGGGCCAACTAATTACTAGTTGCATAGCTCCTGTCAACTGGAACGCTCCTCTGTCGCTGATTCATTCCCAGTTGTTTATTTCAATTATTTTAATTGTTTTATTAGTTAGCTTAGGCTAAACAACGGATTGGTGATTTTATTAATAGATTTACGGAACAATTTTTATTATTGTTTATAAAATTGAACAGAACTGAAAAAGATGTTGATTGCAATATTTAAGGTTTGATATATTATAAAATAGTTTATTTATTTTTGAAAAAAAAGTAATAAAAAAATACCCATTATCCGCGGTTCCAAGGAGCTAATTTTTAATTTTTTTGTATTGTGTTTTCACATTTTTACAATAATTTTATATGTATAATATATATTATAAAAAGGATAATATAAAAAGATAATAATGAGATGATATGATCAATGGAAAAGCACGGCGGCAAGTTTATCTTATGAATGAAAGTATATTTTTAACCCTTTCTATAAACTACTGGCCTGTATAAAATAGGCAATGTAAAATAAAATCATATACAAAATTTTCCCTTGCACAAAAATCTAAATTATCCCAAAAACGAATTCATATTGTACAAAACAGTTAATTAGATCCCAGATTACATACGCTCAACTTGTAGAACCAACTACCGTAAACTCAAAAGGATTCAAATGCTTGTGTATGAGGATTATCAATGATTACCCTCGGTATACGAAAATATTATCAATGCTGCACGATCTCAATCTTATCCATATCCAACTTCCCGTCTATGAACAAACCAAAACATACTTTGGAAAAAAACAACAATTTTAGAAAATTCTTGTATCCGAGAAATTGGTAATTACAATAAAACATTACTTAAAAGAAACACACATAACAGAACAAACCATGTACTCCTTTACTTAATAGTTTATATGTCTCTTGTCAGCTATGTTTTAATATTTGTAATTATACGTACAATTTAGTAATTTTCATTCTGTTCATATTATTATATGATATGATGTAAGATATTTTTTATTAAATTATTTATTGAAGTATCAGATAATAGGTAAAAGGAAGAAAATTTTTCAATTTAAAAAAGAAGTCCGTCATGCCAAACCCTGTCAAATGCTTGAGCTACATCTAGAAATGCCCCAGTAGCATATAGTCTTTTCTCTATTATCTGATACTTCAATCTTTTCTCTTTGATAGATTTTTTCCTGTCCGACAAGTTTCATTTAGAAATCTCATACTCAGTACCACAGGGGTCAATACGAGCTCCACTGTTATATATTCTTTACACTCACGATATGCCACTTAGCATTGACAGCAACATACGCTGATGATACAGCAATATTAACTTGACATAAAGACCCCACAATTGCATCATTAACTCTTCTACAAGACTGGTTCAAACAATGGAAAATAAAACTAAACTACACCAAATCACAGCACATAACCTTTACACTCAGACAAGACTCTTGTCCACCTGTCTTCATCGACAATCAACGCATACCACAAACAAACGAAATTCATTACTTAGGACTTACATTTGATAGAAGAATGACCTGGGCCCACATGTAAAACAAAAATGTCTCAGTCTAACCAAGAGATTAAAACTTCTGTATCCAATGCTTCATAAACGGTCGACATTAAAACTCTGACAACGACTGAATACATACACTTACTTACTTAAACCCTTATGGACATACGCCACACAAATATACGGGACTGCAAAAAATACACACCTTAAAAAAATACAAATATTCCAATCAAAATTACTCAGACTAATCACGAAATCACTTTGGTACGTTTCAAACCACACACTTCACACTGATTTAGAAATACCCACAGTAAACGAACATATACATGACCTTTATAGACGATTTCACGACAGACTTCATGGACATAACAACATACTCAATAATAACATGGCCACGACTGACATACCTGGAAATACTCTCAGAAGGCTTAAAAGAAGCTGGATGAGAGATTTGCTCAAATAAATCTCTTTAACCCATCCCAGGAGGAGGTACTATTGAGTACTAGTCTCCCACACGCATACAAGGCCTGTAGTATTCAATTTTATCACATTCACTGATTGTTACTCTAATAACAGGTGCGAATTAAAATCTGAAAGAGAGAAAAAAAAAAATTATTTATTATTGATTATTATTATTTATTTATTTTATGTAGTTTTTTTTTCTTCTTTTTCCTTCTTGAACTTTAAATTGTAAAGCCTATTATTATTATTATTATGATTATTATAATTTATAATTTATTATTAAATAAACATATAATAATCATGTAGAGGATGTATGCCAGAACATGAATACTGAATATGAGTTGTGAATTGTAAAATATGTAAATAAAATATTATTATTAATAAAAAATAACAAAAAAAAACAAAAACAACTATTGGCCTGTTTGCCATAATCATAAAACGCAAATTATACGAATTATGTTTTTTGGGACAATCAGAACTGATATAAAAGAAATGCTAATAAAAAACAATCTAAAATTACTAAATTATTTCTGCACATGAAAATTTTTTTTCTAGCGTGGTGCCTTATCAACTATGAATTATTTCATATGTATAATATATATGACGTATGTCAATAGATCCATTTAACAGTAATGTTCAAATGAACATTCATCCCCGATTTGTACATCGCAATTGCGAGTGCCGGGGGTATAGATCAGTGAAGAGAAAGGATTTCCCTGGTTCGGATACGAGCTCGGTGGCCTAGTGGATAAGGCACCACGCTAGAGAAGTGGAGACTTGGGTTCGAATCCCAACTGGGTCATATCTTTTCACTTCAAAAATAAAAAATATATTTTAAAAATATTTATCAACTAAGAATTATTTCATATATATATATATATATATATATATATATATATATATATATATATATATATATATATATATATATATATATATATATATTTATATATATATATATATACATATATACAAAACAAAATAATAACAATAAAATAAAATAAAAATAAATTGAATAAAAGTAAAGATAAAAATAAAATTAAATTAAAAGCTAAAACTACATTCATAGTTTTCTCTATCACATTAAGTCAATAAAATGTTGTAATTCGATTATCCATGGTTCCATTACTCTGAATGACATAGGCTCTAATGTATACACAGAAAAATAAAGAATTATGATTAATAAATTTTTTGCCACTTTTATTGGTGTTTTTTATTCAAGGACTAGTTTCGAATGTTAAGTATTCATTATCAATCCTAAAAGCCTACTAAAATTCAAAGCATAAGCAATTTGGTTAAAAAAAAATAATGTACATTAAATTTTACAAATGTAAGATGTAAAAGACTAAAAATCAAACATTTTGATACCCACATAAGGAGGGAAAATGGAAGGGCTTCTAGGTGAGTGTAAAAGGACGAAAAAAGTAGCTGGGTAGTTAGGTAAATATTGAGCTAGGTTGATTCATATAGGCAGTGAGTCTGTGCAGAAAAATCAAAACATTAGTTATAAACAATATTTAAAAACAAAATGTTATACTGTATGCAAAAATATACTGGCTACAAAACAAATAAATAGATAACACTTATATGAATGACTACTTAGCGTTAATAGAAGCAGGAGTTCAAATATATTTGTACTGATTCAGTTTACGATGGTTTGCAAGCTTAGGTTTTCTTCGTAGAAACATTTTCTATTTTGTTTAGGACTTTTTTAATGATGTGAAATGTTCTTAAAAGAACTTCTTTGGTGCGATGGGACTATAAGGGCTGAGGTGGGGAGTAAAGGTTCATTAAGATAGAGAGTACATTAGCAACGGAGGGGAGGGGGAGAGGGATGGAGGGGGGAGAGGGGGTAGTTAGTACCCAGCCTCATATTAGGCACCTACACCTGGGTCCAACCACCCCTAGTGGTCAACTGTCTCACGTAGTTCCTACTGGCTTGTAGCTCATCAGTGTATATGTGTATATATCATATGTGTATATATATATATATATATATATATATATATATATATATATATATGGATAAATTTCTTGAATGTTACTATTAAATGTTTAGTAAGATCCTTGAGGTTCAGTCAATAAATTACTGGTGGTATGTATGGTTGTTGTACAACAACTAAACGTATATATATATATATATATATATATATATATATATATATATATATATATATATATATATATATATATATATATATATACATAAACTGTTCACAAATTGAAGTCGACCACTTGAGGAATGTTAGATATTTTATAATTTTAGTTGCTAGATTTATAATACAAAGCAGATTGAACATATTTGGGACAAACTCCAACATGTCTTCCATGTGAACATGTGTTCAATTGTACATGTGTTCACTAAGCCCAAATAACTTGGATGAACTTGCTATCGCTTCAATTGAGGATACGCTCCTTTACCTCAACATTACATATTGAGATTAATAAGGAGCATAAACCGCCGATGTGGAACATCAATTTAAAGTAGAGGGGGTTCAAAACCCTACTGAAGGAACTTAATGTGAAAAAAAAATACAATATCTTTTAAAGTTTGTAAAAATTATTTATTATTTAAAAAAAAATTAAAAATATATTTTTCACAAATTTTTGTTGTATATTTTTTTCTTAAACAAAAACCATTATCAATGCATAAGTAAGGTATTATATACACAAAGAAACAAAAAACAAAACAGAAGTATGGTTAAAAAAGAGTGTTACCTAATTTTAGAATAGAATAGAAAAAAATCTTTATTCTGGGACAAAGTCCCTTAAGAATAACATTAAATAACACAAAGTAAAATCATAACAGGCCGAGAGCTTTTAAAAATAAAACAACATAGAAAAAAGTAAATACAAATATGTGTAAGAACAAATATAGAGAAAAATAGGAACAGAAAAAACTATAAATAAAAAAAAAAAAAGAGAAAAAAAAGTAAATAGACAGTATAAGAGGTTATATTATAAACAAAATTGCAGAAAAAAATATACAATATAATAGAAATATACTTCGAGTATACTTTTTCAGTCCTTTTAATCTTTTGATCTTTCCTATCCTAAATTGTCTCCATCCATCCTAAACTCATTTCTCCTACTAATTTCTTAGAATTATGAAATTGAAAGTTAACCTATGATGGCCATGGGAATTATCAATTTCTGTGTGGCCTAAGCAGTTACCTAGAACATTATTAAGTACGGGATTGGTACTAAAATTTCAACTGCTGCCTTTTCTCGAGGAGGTTTATGGAATCCCGGATTTTTCGTTAAGACCTGTGAGGAGTTGGCTTGGCGTACTGCGTATCTCTAGAAAAAGGCTAGCAAAAGAAATAAAATAAAATGTATAAAATGGTAATATAAAATAATTAGGTTAACTGTAGAAAAAAATAAACTAAAACAGAGAAAGAAAAAACTACTAGTATATACAAACTATGCATACAGTATTAATTGCATCCCGAGGAAACCCTGAACTAAGCTAGCTTTTTTTCCCAGGCTGTGGAGCTGTGGACATACTTGAGGTTTATGGATGATCACGTGTTTTGTAGAGATAGTAATTTTATTTTCGTACTTAACATAAATGAAAAACGGACACTAGCCATTACGTAAAATAATGATGAGCCATATAATACTACCATTCAAGAGCCAACATACAGCTGCTGGCCTGCAGATAAGGCCGTACGTGATGGTTAATACAAGTCCGAACCCGGCAGTAAAAGAACTATCTCACATATTTGCCTAATTCCCGATGCACCCCTCACCGCAGGAGCTTGCATATTTCAAGTCCGTGTGCAGGCATAAACAGTGTTAGTGCGGCTTTGGAGTAGGAAGTGGATTAGCTCGCCCCGATGTACTGACTCTCTGGGGCGCTCTGCCCCTCCCTGGGGAAATAACGACAGAGCAGTCAGCCCCCATAGTATTTAACGCCTTATACTACAAAATAACAAAAAATAAAAATAAAAATACAAACCATTGTTATTGCAATTAAAAATGATATAATATCAATTCTTATATGGTTTGGTGCTGTTATGTGATGATGCCTTAACAATTTCATTCAAAACAGTATCGATAAAAGCAAGTAAAACAATTGGTCTAGTAATTTATACTAATTATTCCTTGCAATTAATATATCTAAAATGAGGCGCGGTAGCTCAGTGGGTGAGGCACTTAAATTTCCAGCTCTCGATCAACTTCAGGGTCAAGAGACTCTTCTGAGGCACACCCAGCCTCAAGAATGTGGGTACCCTTAATTAAGGAAAAACCTGGTGGTTGATCGTGATTTTAGCCTAATTTCCTCCTTTCACAAACGTTAGCCTAGTAACAGTACATACGTATTACATTTTCTGAACCCATAGCTTTTGGATAGCCATGGTACACTTTTTTTAATTTTTAGTAATGTTAGTTGTAGGTTCGGTAATCAATTTTAGCGATACAATTTTATCATAGATTAAATATAAATTCATAAAGCAGTATAAATGTCAAAAACTAGAGATTAATTAATTATCTCAGTCGCCTAAAACCTCATAACAGTCGACCAACATATGGAGAATCTTTACTAAACGGATAAACCAACAGACTTATTAAGCTAACTTCTATAGTTGATCTAACTATATATATATATATACACTAGATGAAGATTGAAAAGATACTGGATAATGGATCTTCTTTCTCGACCTAAAGTAATAACCAAACATGGAAGAGATTTAAATAGTAATTAAGTAAGCGCTCTTACTCTGCCTCCACTGGCTCACAAACCATTGACACGACGAGAGAAAAGCTCTAGGACCACTTTATTTTTAATCTTTTTCTTAGCATGGTATCCCAAGTGACACCATCGCAAATATTTTTATATGGATGTCTTATTTGATTTTTTTTAAAGGGGTTTAACTTTAAAAAAAATCATCTTGCCAAGAAAAGAATTAATAAAAAAAAACGTATTTAATATGTAATGAAATTATTTAAAGGAAGTTCCTTAGAAAGATTCTTGGGCCCTGGAAAACGTCAAGCAAATCCACATTCCGCTTACGATCAAACCAGAAATTGTATCAAAGATTTAAAAATATTGTTACTACAATGAAGAAAAAGAGACTGTCATTCTATGGGCACATTAAAAGAATGGAATCAGATAGATTCGCCAACAAGATTATCACCTTCCAGGAGAAAAGGAAGACACAAGTCCCTTAGTTGAAAGAAGTGCAACTGGATCTGGAAAAATGTGGGATCACAGCGGAAGAAATTGCAGACCGGCAGATCTTCCGGGAAAAAGAAATAATGAAGGAGTACTGGTGAAAAAGGAAGGAGAAAGAGAAAACTATGGAAGTTATGTAATCGTAGCCCATAGATGGCTGGAACGTAAATTAAAAAAAATAAATGTAATAAAATTAGTTTATTAAAAAAACTAGTTGTTGACTAATATTTGGAAATCAAAGAAAAATAATATTGCTTATTGATAATATTAATATTGATAATTTTTGTTTCGAATTAACAAAAAAGTATTCATACTGTAGACTAGTATATAGAAGTAAAAAAAAGAATATTGATGCTGTTCCAATTTTGACATTTCAAATCAGAATGATATGCCCAAACAAAAACGTTAAATATAACCCGCCCATCAGATTTGTACAGTCCTGCTCATTGCTCCGCTGCCTTCGACATATCATTCCTAATCCGATCCTCGTCCTTATTGAACTCCATCCCTTTCACCATCCGCCACTCAAACACCCTTTCCACTTTCAAATATCACTTATTTAACTACCTACTGTCCATCCAGATCCATGAAAACTGTCATTAGCCACTCAATAGTTATATAAAATATAAAAGCTTATGTACACGAAATTTTATTGTTTTTACATAATTGATTCACAAAATGCATCAAAATATTTCTTTTTCCTTTTGTCAATATTTTTAAGCTTAATTTTTATTTGTTATCATTATTAATTACCATTTTATTATATTTAATAATATTTCATAACCATCCTGAGGCGATGGCCCCTGATTGTACATTATTTTTAATTCTTAAGGGACTTAAGGTCCCAGAATAAATAAAGAACTTTTTTCTTTTTTTTTTTTTATTAAATACTGCTACATTCAAACATTTTACTAACTATGTATTCTAAGAAATAATAAATAATTTATAAACTATGATTTACTAGTTATTATCATTAGGAATATAATAAATATACACTCACGATGTCGGTAACTGCATAATGACGTTTAGGCGTGGAGGAACTATCCATTACTGCAATCCTTCCTCCTAAAACCAGAGGCATCGAAAATATTAAAATGGACAAATAATATATTTAGATTTTAATATTTAGAATATTATTTATTGATCCCTATCTAATGGTTTCAGAATTTCTTATAAGAAAAAAAATGAGCTCTCGGCAAGAACTTTTAACATTATCAAGACTGATTGAGTTATATAAAGAGGCCACGTCAATCCAACCTTAATTTTAGCTGCGTCAGTCCCCTGTCCTTTTTCCTGTAAATGAAGCTTAACGAAATATTAAAAAAAAAAAAAAAAAAACCTTGAGTGGTTTTACCAGCAGATAACATAAATATAATAATCATATACATTTTAAAATTAACTATGTTTTTTAGATAAAAAGGGAATAAAGTATATTTCTATTCACAAAGAATAAGTTGCTGGAACGAAAATAGACATCAATGAGTTTATGCAAGCTGTCTAAAAGCTTTAATTAATTATATCATTTGTGGCTAATTGATATTAATAATAAAAAATTTTTTTTCAGTAATTGGATTTACATGAATTTTTCATATGTATTATATTGTTCATATTTACTAATAATTAAAAAACTAATTTTTGTACCCCTAAATTTGCTTAGTTAAGACTATGACCTACTAGCAAGTCAAAAATATGTTGAAATACTGCATTTGTAGAACTTTACTTACATAACTATCATTAGTAGAACACCAATGAAAGTACATAATATAATGAACTCCTGGCCATTTTCTTTATAGGAGCTACAGAGAATTGTTAGGAATCAAATGGAAAACATGTATCTGCTCGTTCGTACTAAATCAACTACGCATTGGAATTAGAATAATTGTGGATTAGATTATTTGTAAAATAGTAAGGTGCAGAACGAAGAGTTCGATGGCTTAGGGGAACACTATAAATGTGTGGTGTCGATAAGTCCAGACAGTCCTGATAATTACATGATGAGTTTTTTTGTAGTGAATTAGGAGATTAGAAGGTTTCCTAGGAGATTATATGCATATGTAAAAATGATCAGAATGCATTTGCAGGTTATATTATTCTGAGTATGAGGTTTCCATGTAAATGTCGGTTTGAATTCCAGCGTATCTTCAGTGTTATTCCAGTAAAGGATACTGAAGGATATGATAAATATTTGAGCTCATAATATTGATATATAAGCATATGCATCCTATGCCTATTGTTTAATTAAAAATAAAATACTTTAAAATTCTTCTTAACAATTAAAATAATCATGTTTCCATTTATGTTGTAAAATAAATTAAGGTTGAACCAAGCACTTTTCCGCCCCTGATCTCTCTCAAAAAAGTCTTTATATACCAATATAGAAAACACTAAATAATTATTGGAAATAATGTTGTTAACTTCTGTAAAACTTTTTTTAGTCAGGAAATGGAAATAATAAAATACCAATATTTAAAATACTTAATATATGTTGAAAGTCGTTAAATTCTAATAAATTTTATCATATCAAGGAAGTGGCAATAAGATCATTTCAAACTTCTGAAAAACTTTCTCAAAAAGTGTTTTATTAAAATGACATTACAAGCTTCCTTATCTTAGAGCAATAAGAAATATAGACAGCAAAATATGTACAATTAAGAGTTTCTCATATTTGAGACGTAAATATAACAAATTATCAATAAATAAAGCACTAAAATAATTATAGACGAATGTGATGGAGCATTGGTTCAATGTTGTTGCCTCAATTACATAACACGATAAAAATAAATAGCAATATCATTGCAACCTAATTAAAATATTTAAAACAGAATTTGATTAAAAAAAAAAAAAAAATCAGGATATATCGATATTCTTGGTCACCGATATATCATAAATATCTTCCATACTGAACATCGATATTTTTCTTGCGTTACTCATTACTCATCTTTAAATTTTTCTAACACTATTTTTAATTTCTTTACAATGTTTATTGCACTGGCGGGCTGCGACGGCTAATTTAAAAATAAAGAATGATGAACTTGTTAATTTTGTTTAAAATAATTTTATTCTTATTATTATAATCTCTACTATTTAATATTAAAGATTATTAAATTTTCGACTGATTAATTATATCTTTAAATTATTTAGCTACTACAAATATCATCATTTGAGTTAATTCCATTATGGACATAATTAGTAATGGCATCAAGTAGATTAACGAAGTTAATTAAGATATTGAGATAATGTCGGAAATCGTAAAGTGAGGATTTATTGAATTTTAATACTTGCTCATACAATTCCATGTAATATTCTAATTGACTGGGCAGTTATTTTTTTTTTAATTTTTAAATAATATAAATTAAAGTAATTAGTACTTCTGTAAAATTTGATTAGATTTATTTTCGATCCACTGTAATATTATTAGGAGCGAAATAGTATCATTTTGTAGATATATTGTTGCGCTTAATAATACCGATAGAAAAGTTAGCACAAATTTCGGGAAGAGCGGGTTTTCCGCTTAAAATGACGGAGACGTCATCTACTAACGTAATGCCTAATTCTATGGACAGTTCCGATACAGTGACCTCAAATGAAGAAAATCCATGGGAGCTAGTTTCCGGACGAAAACGGCACCTTACGACCGAAAGAGACCCTCGCAAAACAAAAAAGGTCAGTGATTTCACGCCTATCAAAAATAGTTACCAACCTTTAATTAACATAACAGAAGAATCACAGCCAACCAATAATGCTAGACCCGTTAATGCTAAGCCCCCACCTATCCATATAAATGATGTGAAGGATTACACAGCCCTTATTTCATTCCTTCATAACGAAGTAGGTCCCAACAGCTTTGGTCTCAAATCTTCAATGAAACGTGTAAGCGTTTACCCGACTAATCCAGACACATATAGAAAACTAGTGACAAGCTTAAGAAGATGTGGAGCGGACTTTCACACTTATCAACTCCCGGATGATAGAACCCCTCGAGTTGTTATTAAAAATTTACACTTTGCGACTCCCATAGACGTCATAAGGCAAGAACTTGGCCAACATGGATACGAAGCAACGAATATAGTAAATGTTGTTTCACGATTTAAAACACCTCTCCCTATGTTCTTTGTAGACGTAACTAAAGCAACGTTCAATGAAAAAATATTCGACATTGAATTTCTGTACTACACACACATAAAAATTGAAGAACCACGAAAAAAAAAAAAAAATGATCCCTCAATGTATAAGATGCCAGCAATATGGCCATACTAAAACCTATTGCAACCATTCCCCAAAATGTGTTAGATGCGGTCAAGATCACGAAAGCACCTCCTGCACTAAAACAAGAGAAACTGCAGCTACCTGTGCCAACTGCGGAGGGTCACATCCCGCCAATTATAGGGGATGCCAAACCTTAAAAGAATTGAGAAGAAATCGGAACTCCCGAAATGATACGCTTCAAAGGCCACCAAAAGTTCACGCTAAAGCAGTCCCAGCTCTTCACGAATTTCCGCCTATCTCTCAGTCTTACCCACTTCCTTCAAGATCAGAACACGAATATCAGAGGCAGCAACATCGACAAATGCCTACGTCTGTCCATCAGCAGCAACCAGCACCAGCGCCTCATCAACAACAGCGATGTTCAGGTATGAATAGGAGCATTATCCTACCGGTTCTTCCAAATGAAAACCCGTCAGGTGAGTTGTTAAACTTGGTCAATGGTCTAAATGACTTAATCCAGCCCCTTTTTGGTCTTCTACAAAAGATTTCTGAGATAACTGAAGCTTTCCGTCGTGCATATGACCCTTAATCAAATGACTGTGGGCTCCATGTCTGTCATTCTATGGAACGCAAACGGACTAAATCAACACAGGACTGAAGTCGACATATACTTGCACGACAAACGGATTGACATTGCACTAATAACAGAAACACATTTAACACCCCGAACTAAATTTTACATCCCAGGTTACAAAATATATAGAACAGATCACCCAGACAATACACCTCACGGAGGTACAGCCATCCTCATCAAAACTGCTCTCAAACACAATCCATTACAATTACCCATAACACCAGACATTCAAACAACAGCCATCATACTATTAACCCGACAACACAGCATTACGTTTGCTGCGGTTTATTGTCCTCCTAGGTATGCTCTGACGCACACTATGTTCAGTGATTTCTTCAGACGTCTTGGTAGATGCTTTATTGCAGGAGGCGACTACAACGCCAAGGATCAGTCTTGGGGTTCACGACTGAGTACTCCACGAGGAAGAAACCTAAAATGTGCCCTCCATGAGCTCTCATTGGATACAATATCACCTGACTCACCTACTTATTGGCCAACTTCCAGACAAAAAACACCAGACTTACTAGACTTTTTCATTACTAGAGGACTTAGAACTATACCTTACAGCATAAGTACAAGCTCACATCTTTGTTCTGATCATTCTCTTGTGCATTTATTACTATTTGAAGAACCCTGTGAAGCAAAAAAAAAGCCGACTCTTACTAACGGCAAAACTGATTGGGATGCATTTAGAACCTTTTTGAACGACTCTCTCTCTCAATTCCTTTATCTATCAAGACTGAAAATGAACTGGATGATGCAGTAGAATATTTCACTCAGAACATACAAGAAGCTGCGTGGTCTTCTTCAGTTCCCACGCATAGAAAGTCAGAAAAGCTACCCATTTACCCTCAATACATAAGGGATTTGATCAGAGCAAAGAGAAGAGCACGGAACATATGGCAGACTGACAGATTGCCCTCAGACAAACGAACTTTTAATAGACTTAATAACGAACTCAAGCGACAGATACTAAAATTTAAAAGAGCGAATTACGATAATTACATTAGTAACCTTAAATCTGATGATGGAAGCCTATGGAGGCGTACTAGAAATCTTACCGGGCATCGTGAAGTCCAAGCACCCCTCCGAAAGGAGGATGGCTCTTGGGCCGTGACCGATGGAGAAAGATCAGAACTTTTTGCTAAACATCTCTCAACTGTGTTTACACCACATACGAACTGCAATAACATTGAACATGACAAACATATACACAGCACTTTAGATGTACCCCTTCAACTGACATTACCTCCACCTCCCTTCACACCAGCTCAAGTTGCCGAACAAATAAAAAAGTTACCGAAAAGAAAAGCCCCTGGCTATGATCTGATCACTGCTAGAGTACTCCAACAAATGCCTAGGAAAGGTCTAGTGTTCTTAACTACTATTTACAACGCAATACTAAGGACTACTAAATTCCCTCTACAGTGGAAACACGCACATATTACAATGATTCACAAACCAAACAAAGATAAAAATATCCCCTCATCATACCGACCTATTAGCTTACTTCCTGTCTGTTCCAAAATTTTCGAGCATTTATTATACAAAAGACTCTCTGATATACTAACAAAACTGAACGTAATACCAGATCATCAATTTGGATTTAGAACACAACATTCGACTATACATCAATTACACAGAGTTACCGACTACATATGCACGGCACTGGAGCACAAATTGTATGCAACTGGAGTATTTCTGGATGTTGCTCAAGCTTTTGACAGAGTTTGGCACCAAGGGCTTTTCTTTAAACTAAAGACGATACTCCCACCGACCTACTATCTTATTCTACAGTCCTTTCTTTCTGATAGATCTTTCTCTGTCCGTCAAGGCTCAGAGCTTTCTTCTATTAAGTTGGCGTCAGCAGGAGTGCCACAAGGCTCAGTGCTTGCTCCATTACTCTATATCATATACACACACGACATTCCAATTAGCTCTGACATTCTTACAGCGACATATGCAGACGACACAGCAATTTTAACAAGAGATAAAAATCCGAATCATGCTTCACTGACTCTACAGCATCACTTGTCAAAATTACATGACTGGCTAAATACTTGGAAAGTACAAATAAATTACGACAAATCGCAACACATTACATTTACACTTCGACTTGAAACATGCCCACCAGTTTTTCTTGACAACACACCGATTCCTCAAACAGACACTGTACACTACCTTGGTCTTACATTTGACCGAAGAATGACATGGGGTCCACATATAAAGAAAAAAAGTAAAACGCTTAACCAAAGACTAAGACTTTTATATTCACTCCTCTCCAAACGTTCAACTCTACAACTTAAACAAAAAATTAACACTTATACTTACTTACTGAAACCTATTTGGACATACGCTTCTCAGATATACGGGACAGCTAAAAAGACACATATCAACAAACTCCAAATCTTCCAGGCAAAAACATTCAGGACAATTACAAAAGCCCCATGGTACGTAAGCAACATAACTTTACATACTGACCTACGCATAGCAACAGTTAAAGAACAAATACAAACCTACTACAAACGATTCCACGAAAAACTACATGGACATCCTAATACACAAATAAACAACATGGCCACAACATATATTCCCGACAACACACAGAGAAGACTAAAAAGGAGCTGGATGAGAGACCTCCTTGACTAAAATAATAAAATAAAATAAAGACTGGAGGTGCCGCTGGGTTCTGCTCCCTCTCATGCCTTTCAAGCCATTTAAATTCGTACCGCAAATTCACTGGTTGTCAAATATTATTTGACAGGTGTGAATAAATATATAAAGTCAAAAAAAAAAAAAAAAAAAAAAAAATAATATAAATTGAAATTAATTTCTCAGTTTAACGAGAACATGGTATTTTAATGATTTTTTTAATTTGCAACCTCAATAAATTAAAGTGTCCATTCTAGCAGCCGAAATTAGGTTCCTTTGCATGCTCGCAGAGATAACGAGAGCATTCGAGAAACCCTCAGCTGAGAGAAATTTCATAATTTTACTAGAAGACTTCAGGAGTTCAGGTAGGCCGGACTCAGTTTAGCAGACTTGTGAACATTTTAGGACATTTAGATGACTTTGATGTCACAGCTAGATCGATATGAGCACTGAAGGTGGCATATCTTCTACTGGAAAATGGTGCTAAAAACTTGGGTATATGGTCCATGAACAGAAGACCAACTATATACGAGTAAAAAATACAGAAGAAAAATTAGTGCAGTTTTGCAGTAGATGCCAATACGTTGGCACTTCTCAAAGAAGACAAGGTAAGAATTTCTAAAATAGTTATTTTATGGCTTGGAAACAGTTTTTTGCATTCTATAGGATGCTTTATAGAAAGATTTTTACAACCATAGAAGTCATCAAAGAGGAGAAACCGCAAGAATAGAGAAGTACACAAAATCTTAAAATGGTAATATGTCACCATAGCGAAAGGTAGGTAGGTACGTTGGGTAAGTCTCGTGGAAGGTATGGAAGATACGTTGATTCTCAAGAAATTCCTCACATATGGATTCCATGGTACAAGAAATTATATTGTTTGTAGATGTAAACGCTATATTTTTTTTAGTTATAGAAATGATGTCAGTTTATTTATGTCTAAAAGTTTATAACATCTCTTAGTAGGGCGTTATTAGGGAAGTGTTCAAGAAGATAGGGGCTGATTGGAGTAGGAAACAGTTGATCATGAAATGTGACACTTGGTCCAGACTCTGTCTAAGGAATTTTCTCAGCGTACAGCAGTAGAAGAGAAATCAATGATGAAATAAATAGTAGGTAAAATGTTATAAAACATGTAAATCACATCAGGGCCACTAACAGGGGGAGCAGGGGAGCGAAATCCCTGGGACCCGGGCTAAGGTGACCACTTCTGGGAATTCCAATTACTGTGAAACCTCATGCAAAGAAAAAAAAATTAACAGTCTTTTTCACTAACACTTCCAATAAACTCTTTATTTTTTACAATTTATTTTATGAATTTAATTAAAAAGTTAATAATAATTATTAGTAAACAAAATAAAAATAGTCGGAGGGAGTTGAGGACAAGTTTATCTATCACGGGGCCCGGTTTGGTTGTCGGCGTTCCTGGTCGCAATTAACAATGGAGGAAGCCTAAACTAAAAAAGTGAAATTTCTGATAGTATACATTCTATGATATGCTTATACTGATCTTTTTTCTGCCATAACAATTGTTGATAGATAATTACATGTATCAATTATTTTGCCCAATTAATCAACAAAATCTTCTCATAGGGAGTCGTCTTATTAGGTAATTTTATTATATACATATTATGTATTATCACTTAAATACTTGATATAAAATCAACTTTTAAAAGGGTCGGGATTAACCCAAAACCACGACGACGGCCTTATGAACGTCCCTCCTAATCCAGAAACTTGTCAATTTAAGAGAATTAGAAAGCCCCTCAGTTGTTTGTCGCTCGTTAAACAAATTGACAATAAATTGAATTTAATGTCTCTTACTTAAATTAACTGGAAACTTTCTTGTAGCAGTCAACTTCGCCGAGGAAGTTGGAGGCTGACCCTGCTTGTGCAGTCCAAATTGGATTAAATCTTGGCCCAACTTACTATTCCCCTCAACATTACTTACAGCACAATTGTTTACAACTGACAGTATCTATAGCTTTCCGATACTATTGCTGGCTTTATATTATTTCTGTTTTTTTTTTTTTTTTTTTTTATATAAATAGAAATTATCAAAATTAAAATTATTTTTAACATTGTGTATAATTATTGAGTAAATTATGTAACAATTTCTTTTTTAATTTATGTAATATGTATTCGTAAATATTTATTTCTTGGTCTAAGTAATTAGCTTAATGTTATCTCTAAAAAACTGATAACGGATTTTTTTCAATGAGATCAGTCATCTCATAAAAATAATGAAATGTACCAATTTACTTATTCTATAATATTTATGTAATGCCCATGATTTTATAACTACTAATACAAAAATATGTTGTTAACAGACATATTATTGTAGATTTCCTCTGCTATTTTATTTGCATTCTTATATTGGGTTGGAAAATAAGTCCGCTCGGTTTTTGAGTGTGAAATAAAACGCTTTGCATAATAGATATAAAATTTATTTTAATCGACAATATATTCATCATTATTTAGCTTAACTTGTCCCCATCTTTTGACCAATTGCATGATGCTACGATTATAGAATGTCTGGGGTTATTGTCAAAAAACTGATCCAAGTGGTTTTTTGATGTCCTGTTCGTTTTGGAATTTCTTTCCATTCATTGAGTTCTACAGAGACCGGAATAAGTGGTAGTCACTTTGAGCTAGTTCTGGTGAATACGGAGGATGGGGTAAAAGGTCCCATCTAACACTTAATAATTTATTGCGAGTGACTAACGAGGTGTGGGCCTTGCTTTGTCTTGGTGGTTAACAACACTCTTTAGATTTAACAGTTCTGGGCGCCTTTTTTTTTTTTTTTTTTTTTTTCATTGATTGATCTAACTTTGGTTACGAACAGTATAGAGTTGAATCAATTGGTTGTCTTAGGGGCGGCCAGACCGTGGAGCCAATTTTGTCATTGATGTCAAAATTTCCTGAACAAAATTTGGCAAACCAATATTGATAGGTTCTTTCGGTTAATGAATCATCCCCATAAACACTGCAAATTTTTTGTATGGGCTTCTGCTGCACGGTTACCTTTTTTAAAATAGTACAGCAAAATATGCCGATAATGAATGATATTTTTTTTTTCATGCTAATAGTGCAGTAGGAGTCACAATACTAAGCGAATGTAAACAAGAATTTAACGGCCAATCTAGGTGGACATTGCTCATAACTTCTAAAGAAATTGTCGAAATCACTTGAAAATTTTTGAGTATTTTTTATTTTTGCATAAATGCAATGAACTATAATAAAATAGAACAATAATAAGAACGAACATTTTTTTTTAATATGTAGAACAGAATGCTGAATTTTTTTTTATTATAACTTTAATATTTCCCTCATCCCTGACATACCAATTTTACATAATCGCTCATATCACATCCGCTTATTGTCACGATTTGAGTGACAGGTGTGGATAAAATAAATAGAGTGAAAAACCAAAAACAGAAACGAATATTAAATTTAACGCAGACCATTTTTTATTTACTATTTTATTAGCCAGTGGCTCAGATAGTAAATGTAATAATTCATCCGGGAAACATCTATCATTAGGATCAGAAGACAACAAAGCACTGCCTTCATTAATTGACAAAGTTGAAATATATGGGCCAGATGAATAAAGCTGCGTACAAGCTGAGGCGTGCAGCTCCTCATAGGAATAACTGTCCAACAAATGTTAAATTTGTCGTTTTTTTTTATTTTTTCCTCAGATCTCTAAATGCTTTGGTAGTACAAGATTTACTGCTACTTGGGCCAAGGGCAAGTGCCTCGGTATCTACCGATTTTTTCTGTTTCAAAAATTTTTACGGCTCCATTGACTTTGGACCCATCGAGAACGAATATGAATTAAAAATGAATCCACTATTTTCACAACTAATTCCTCAGTGACCTCATCAGTAATGCCTTTTGACCTCAGACAATTATTCAGTGTGTCATGGCCACCCACACATCAAATACAGCACTTTTGAGGCGGGGTAGTGTTCTGAAAAAAAAACAATAAATAGCTTAGCTCTATGGGTCGGGATGGGTCAGATTTCAATTTTTATATATTTTTTAGATGTTATACTTTAAAACCATGCCACGCAGAAGGCGGAGGACTTTGGAGAAAAAAAGTTACATAATTTTAATTACGAAAATCTGTTAACTTGTTAAATATGTTTACTTAACTCAACTAAATACAACCATAAGGATAAAATTTTTGATATGTATCACTCACCATAAAATGTTAATAGATAGACCTTTGATATATTATATAAGACGTTATTATATGTAACACACACTATGAATGGTTGGGCAAAATAGAAGTGCCCTGCACTTGATACTGATCTGAGAACAATCTGTTTTTTTTAGAAAGAATCTATATTTACACTAGTGTTAATCCATCAAATCGTATTCTCTTTGCTGTTTATATCTCGTCAACCATCTCTTGATAAGATTACAAAGTCCATTCAATGCTGTGTTGACATGAAAATTTTTCATAATGTCCACCTAGATTGGGCATTTTAAACACTGTGCGGCGTCCCTGTTACCGATATTCAGACGTAACAGGGACGAGATACTTATATACTTAGATCAGTACTAGTTACAATTATATTATACTTATACTACATTTCAGTTTATGTAATCTACAGACTATAACATGATTAAAAATACATTAGCATCATTAAATAACATTTAAAAAAAAAATTAATGTACCTCTATAATTGTTATTATATATAACATTTAATCTATTAAATTATTCGAATGAATTTAGATTATAGCACCGAGATTGTACCTTGCTGCTAACACATGTACTGTTTGCCTGCAGCCTCTCGACTCCCCTCCCCCACCCCTCCCATTAGTGCCGAACACTTAAATCTCCAAAACCTCCCCATTCACATCTGAGACCCTACATTCTTATTTGCATGGCATTATCTACATAGAGCAGATATGTAAATATTTGCGTTATGTTTGAAGCAAGAAGCACTCCTGTTTGGACAGTGCCTCTCTAACCATTCCTCATGGCTGAGTCATAGAATGGGATTAGGAGGCTAAGTTCTTTGGGGCCTCCTCGGTTCTCTGCACTGGAATCCGCTGCTACTAGATTTGAATATGTGCTTGGAATGCCTGGTATCCCCTCACAGCATTCAGTCCCCATCTCGAATTAGAGGAAAAATGTCTGCATTTTAGCAACTCAATTCGTTTAACACTGAAAAAATCTCGTTTAAAAATATTACGATATTAGTAGTTTGTTTTTTATAGTAATAATAAAGTAATTCGAAATCCTTAAAAAAAAAATTGAGGATTAACCAGCATTTAGGGCCCATCCTAAAAAAAAGTATATATTTTAGCTACAGACTTTTGTTACAATAAGATGATATGAATATGTCTTTTGGCTGGAGGTCTATACTTTTTTCGGTGTAACTTTTTTCCACATTCATTTTGGCACGCTCTATTTCTGTTGGCGTTGTTCCGATCGAAAATTTGACGACTGTTTTCTTATCAGAAATTTAATGGAGAATGTTTTTTGTTGTATACAGGGTGTTCGGAAGATAGTTGGCCAAAGGGGTATTTCGGGTAGGGAGGTTCATTTTAAACCTATTTAAGGTCACTTACCTATGGTATATACAGAGTCTTACTTTTATTTATGATGATTTTTTTTTTTTTTTTTTTTAAATGGCCAGAAACAAACATTTATGCTTTAAAACTTCGTTGTTTACTGATATATCAGCGCCATTTTTTGTGTGCAGAAATTACTAATACATTGTCCATGTAAAATAAAAAAGATTTGAAGCAAGAAACAAATAAGAAAGAAAAGCGGGAGATCGTTAAATCTTGTTAAAGGGGTAAAAAAAAAATTAAGAACTAGAAATTAAATTATGTTGAAAACATGTTTTTTATGCAAAGCGTAACAAATAGTTGTGTCTCTTGTCTCAACATCTTTGTTTTTTGCATCTAATCTTTTTTATTTTACATATGAATGAATGAATTAATGAATAATACAAAAGTACAATAAAAAGGTATTATTGTCTTGCTGCTTACATATCAGGCAGCAAATTATATAGAATGTAAATTATATACATATAAATATATATGGTGAAATTTTAGATTTATAAACAAGTCTTTGAGTTTATATAAGAAAAACAAAATAAATAAATAACAAAATTAAAATAAAATAAAAATAAAATATAAAATAAAATAACATAAAAAGAAATATTGTATGGAATTCCAAAATAAAGCTGCACGATTAATAAAGGGTTTTTAGAAGGAAGCAGTTCGATGAGTAGGGATATACAAATCTATAGGATGGAATCTAGTGTTCAAAAGATGAATGGAAGAACGAAGGGCAAGGATGTCGGAAATGCACGAAGGTTTTTTGGGCTTTAAGGATTGGAACAGAAAGGAACCAAGGAAGTATTGTCGCCGAAAACTTGGATAAAGCCACCTTAACTCGGCAAGTGATGTGAGAACGCCTGGGGATCCCAAAAATGAATCTTATTAAGGAGGTCATTAATCTTTTCAGCTTCGTTTCTTAGGAGTCTTTTGAGGATGGAGACATCCATACATAGTCAATTTATTACCACTTACAGCAAAAAAAAAAAAAAAAAAAAAAAAAAAAAAAAAAAAAAAAAAAAAAAAAAAAAAAAAAAAAAAAAAAAAAAAAAAAAAAAAAAAAAAAAAAAAAAAAAAAAAAAAAAAAAAAAAATATTGGCGTTGATATATCATTAAATAACGAAGTTGTTAGGCATAAATGTTTGGTTTTGACCATTTTTTCAAAAAAATTCATAAAAAGAATCCGTAAGACTTTGTATATTGAGGAGTTAAATGGTTTGAATGAAAAAAGTATAGTTTTTTTCACCCTTAAATGTGTAACGTTTTTTTCACACTCAAAAATGTAAAACGCTTTTAATCAGGAAATATTTTTACATCACTGTTAATTATATAATAAACTGTGTTATAAGGTTGCAGGGTTATAAAATTCTTCATTATAAATGTTTTTGTCAAAGAAATATAATATAAAAATGTGTATTTAAAAAAATGAATTGATAATACCACATATAAAAATATGCTAACCTGAGTTTCCATGTTACGATCGTGCATTAATAAATAATTCATACATTGAAGTAGGCGTTAACGATTTTCGGATCGATTCTACTCAGAGTAATAACTCACTGATAAGAGGAATCGCCATCATGTTATGTTACTAGCGGCGCTGTGTAGTCTGCGATGAAAAAGTGATCGTTAAGTAATGTTTTGTAGGTCCCCTCTTGAAGGGCTGTTCAGTCGCTGACTGGGTTTCGATGAGGTTTTAATCATTAAACTTCAATTTGAATGTTATACATAATCTGTTACGATGTTTACTAAACATTAACTAAATCTGTGATAGTTAACAGTTATCGTTATTTGGGATTTTACAATTCAAATATTACAATGTAGTCTGTAGACCTATACGTTACGTTTAGGGTTGTTGTGAAAGTAATTTCGTTTTTTCCCTACAGAGGATCTAATTGAATTTTTTTAAAAGCGAATTTAAGCCGCATAATCGTTATATATGATTCTTTGTAATAGTTTTTGTTTAGTGCCCTATCAAAGATGGAAAATCGAGAGCAGTATTTTCGGTATATTATGCTGTATTACTATCGAAAAAGTAAAAATGAAGTTCAAGCAAGGCAAATATTATGTGATGTGTATGGAAATGTATTGACCAAGCTACAATAACAAAATTGGTTTGCAAAACTTCTTTACGGAAATATCGATATTGAAGATGTACTACGTTCAGGAAGTCCCGTTGAAGCTAATGAAGATAAAATTATGCATTGGTAGATGAACCCCACAGAATAACAACTCTTGAGATTTCTAAGAGGTTACATTTGTTGTATTCGACCATTCCTGGTCACGTGAAACTTCTTGGCTTAATTTGATATCTTGACACTTGGATTCCACTTGTTCTTATTGAACAAAATTAGCTTCAACTTAACGGCATTGATTTACTTCTAAAACGTCAAGAAAATGATCCATTTTTGAAGCGAATCATTAGTGGTTTACAAAAATTTAAATCGCAAGAGAACATAGAGTAGAACATTTGAACCAGCTTAATCTACGTCGAGGGCCTACACTCACTTAAAAAAGGTTATACAATCTGTTTGGCGGGATTTTTTTTAGCTTCCACCGGCCAATGTTACGATCAATTCTGAAATATACTGTGATTAGCTGGACAAATTGAATGATTCATTCAAACAGAAAAGGCCAAAATTCAACTTTCAAGAATAAGTAGAGTGTCCCACCACGATAAATGATCACATACATGTTGGGTAATTCGCCAAAAGCTTTTACAGCGAGAATGCACTACCACACTCAACATATTCTCTAGATTTGGAACCTACGGACTATTAACTTCCAATCCGGACGTCAAATATCACTTGGACCAGTTTTTTTCCAGCAAAGATCAGAAGTTTTATGATCATTGGATCAATCTCCTGCCCGAAAGATTACAAAAGTTGTTGGACCAAATTGAAGAATAATTTAATAAAATGCACTCTAAAAACATCGTGTTTTATTTCCACCAAAAAACAAAAACATTCCGAACTACCCATTAGTAATAAAACAAAAAATTGTATGAATGCGCAAGTTGTCCTCAATTATTGATTAGGTTTTTTAGCAGGAATATAATTACAGAATGCATAATCCTGGATTCAGTTAAAGCATTCGATAGACTATATTAACTTAATGGTCAATCTTTATTCTGAACTGTTCAGGTAACAATCCATACATTATTGATGCGAGTTATATAAACATTGCATATCAATTGACTTTTAAAGAATATTTCCAACATACAGAGACAAAACGGTATTCTTACGAGACACGTTGTTTTCTCATTACCCAGAGGTTCCTTTCTCTCCTACATTACAAACAATAGCAGGGCCCTTTAAACAATAAATCATAACACAATAATACATTCCATCACAGGCACAAAAATTGTAAGTATGAACAATGTACTTCTATAACCGACAATGCATTAATCAACACTCATTAGTCTGGAGGTGAAACAAATGCTTGTGCCCAAATACAAAATGAAAAAACGTAAATTATTTTTGTAGTTGTTGGTTGAGACATAAAGTCCTTATGCACTTCAAATAGGCAAGAAGAACGGCTTATCAAACTTATTTAGATTAATCTAGCCTGATTGGTAAGATAGAGATTCAATCCAAATATTTTAAAAGTAAGGATTGCACGGCTTGATAGTGGTTAGGTGGGAGCATCGTCATGAGTTCAAAGAGACTGTCAAACGCATGAGCAACGTCCTAAAATACTTCATTTGCATACAACTCGTGGCTCTAGTGCCATGGATATGTTGATAGTCACTCAGTGTAATTATTTGTAAATTTATTTTTAATCCAATTTGATAGTTTCTAGTTTTAATGCAGATTATTGTTATATTGACAAGGTATAGTTAACAGTCAAGTATTTAGAGAAGTAGATTGTTGGAGTATGCAGTCATAATAGATACACAGCAATTGAAAAATAAGTTTTTTAATTTGTAATGCCAACGTTTCAACTTGCATTGCAAGCCTTCTTCAGGGCTAGAAGAAGAAAACAAACAAAAAGGTATGACTAAATTGTGGAGAGTATAAAAAACAAAGGTATGAAAAGAATAAATATATAAGAGTAAAGGCAATAACATAAAGGCAATATCTAAAGGCCATGAAGACAATATATAATGACTATTGAAATAAGATTAAAATTAAAAGAAATTAAAATGAGTGATAGTTAATTAAAAAATTAATGAGTAAATTTAACAATATGATTGGTAAACATAAACACTGAGCAGATACAAAGTTAATGAGATAGTAAGGACCAGCTAATGAGTTAATATCTAAAGGCCATGAACAATAATGCATACAGGGTACTGAATTAATTTAAATTGAAAGGAACTTAAACAGAGTGATAGTTAATTAATAGTTAATGGGTAAATACTGCAATATAATTGGTAAATATAAATAATGAGTAGATACAAAGTTAATGAGATAAGGAGGTAAAGTTGATGAGTACATACAAAAATTATAGAATAAAATTAATAACAAAAGTTGGCTATATAGTTGATAGTACATACATAAAGTATAACATTGAGAAGTATAAAGTGATAAATATTGGAGCATAAGTAATAAAATAATTATAAATGTATATAGTGGAAAGAAAAAAGAATGGAATGAGAGGCAAATGTGAGAAAAGTGAAAGTTAGCAAGAAATGTACAATAACATTTAAATTTGAAGAAAGGAAAAGGATTTTTTTAATATATATAAATGAAAGAAGGGATATATATAATAAGATAATATATATTAAAAAAAATCCTTTTCCTTTCTTCAAATTTAAATGATATTGCACAGTTCTTGCTAACTTTCACTTTTCTCACATTTGCCTCTCATTCCATTCTTTTTTCTTTCCACTATGTACATTTATAATTATTTTATTACTTATGCCCCAATATTTATCACTTTATACTTCTCAATGTTATACTTTATGTATGTACTATCAACTATATAGCCAACTTTTGTTATTAATTTTATTCTATAATTTTTGTAGTAGTCTGTATGCATCATTCTTCATAGCCTTTAGATATTATTTCATTAACTGGTCCTTACTATATCATTAACTTTGTATCTACTCAGTTTTTATGTTTACCAATCACATTGTTGAATTTACTCATTAATTTTTTTAATTAACTATCACTCATTTTTATTTCTTTTAATTTTTATCTTATTTCAATAGTCTTTATGTATTGTATTGTCTTCATACTCTTATATATTTATTCTTTTCATACCTTTGTTTTTTTATACTCTCTACAATTTAGTCATACCATTTTGTTTGTCTTCTTCTTCTAGACCTGATGAAGGCTTGCAATACAAGTTGAAACGTTGGCATTACAAATTAAAAAAACTTATTTTTTAAGTTATCTATTATGACTGCATACCCCAACAATCTACTTCTCTAGATTATTGTTATTCTTTGGAGACCATTTTTTTTATTCTCTTCTATAAACCTTCGATAAAGGATTTAATACTGTATGACATGACATTTTTTTGTCAATTTCCGCATATATTTGGCTGATATATACCTTTTCTCAGCTACAAGCATTTCAGCATCTCATCCTTTTTTTTTTTTTTTTGGACCAACTGGCTCTCATATGACAACAAATTCAGGTAACACACTCTTGTATTATTTCATGTATTCATAGTAAAACGATTTGTGTCTTTCAGGGAGAATGATACAAGTGTAGTAGGAAAGGCTGAAAGAACATTACATTATAGACGGAGCCCAATGGGCTGAATGATGGCCGGCGAAGGGTGAATGGAGCGAGAGAGGGTACTCTACGGTGAGAGAGCGCGAGACAATGCAGCGGCCCGGGAGTGCGTGCACTAGCTCCCGCATCAAAGGTTCTCTCCTTCCCCTTTGCCTCTTTTCAGAGCCCTCCCTGCAGATTGGAATCCCCCATTGAATTTTAAATTACTTCATTCAACTTCATCTATGTTTTTCCCATTTCCCTATATTCCTTTATCATTACTCCCTTTTTTTTTAACACATAAAAAACAACAAATAAACTTTTACAGTATGCTATATCTCTATAATTTGGTATCGATTAGTATTTAACAATTTATAATTGCTAATAAAAATTAGTGTCATGACACTTTCGGCCCCCCCCCCCTATTGATTGGTATCTGATTTATATATTATACTCTTAGTAGGGTTTCCTCTCTAAAGGTATCTTATTCCCAGTGCATGGCAATTTTCAGTTATAATTATATAAATATTTCAAGATTTACGTTACTTACATATTCCCTTCGTCGTAAACCTACGACCTCCTGTCCTACAGTATCCTTTAATGATATTCCACTGATCTCAGTTGAACAGATCCGCTACCTAGGACTCCACTTAGACAAACGTCTTACTTGGAATCCACATACAAGACTAAAACGACGAGAAACAGTTCGTCGTTACAGACTACTTCAACATTTACTAGACAAACTTTCGAAGCTCCCAATTAATTACTAAAGACTCATTTACATGACTGTGATTAGACCAATATGGACTTACGGAGTTGAGCATTGATGCTCTACTAAACCACCCAATTCATCCCGTATAGAATCCTTACAATCACTAATAAACTTATTCATAAAGATCTTAACGTTCCATATGTTGCTGATTTAGCCCAAACCAGATACCAATCCTTTCATAGTAAGCTTCATAACCACTCAAATCCTCAAGTTTCTCAACTTGCTTCCCTCTCAATTCCTGATAATTCTCCGAGACGTCTGAAAAGAAGATGGCCTAGAGATCTTCTTGTGTAGATTTTTATTGAAGTGCTACTGATGAGTAGTTCTTTTCAAGTTTTGGCATGTTATTGTGATTGTTTTTAACACATTTACTTAATGTGTATTTGTACAGTTGTAAATTTCAATAAATTGTATTAAAAAATAAATAAAAAAAGTTACATATTCGACACATTTATCTACCAAAAAAAATATTAAAAATGTTTGTAAGTTACTGCATTCATTCGGGTGTTAATAAACGGTATGGTTAACCTATTCTAGGATTATTTCTGATATGTATAATATTACTATCAGCTCTCACTAAGTTTTCAACAAAACCTTAAATAATGATCTTAATATTTCATTTGTCCTTGACATAATACCAGACAAATTTTCAAAATTTTATCTAAACTTTCTAATCATCCAAATTCTCTAGCTCAATTCTTATCCAGCTCCACAGATCCCAATAATCCAAGATTAAAACGGGAGTGACTACATGATCTGGATGAAGGAACCCTGGTAATGGATGGTCAGTCATGCCACAGAATGCTTGCGTTTAAGCTCTTTCTTAAGCGGCTGGCTCACGAACTACTGATTTAGCGAGAGCAAAACGCTAGAATCTCTAAGAGACTTACTAACTACAACCTAGTGGGATAAGAGTCAGTTTGTGGGTCCTCAGCTTGATTATGATTATTCTAAATATTAATAAATTTGCTTATGTGCATATTATATATTATTGTATCGTACTGAATCTACAGCTCTTGAAGAACCTTGGCCTCCCCCACAATTCGTAGCCACTCCTGGTGATCCTTGGCTTTTGTTTTCCATCTTCTGACTCCCAATGTTTGGAGATCCTTTCTAACATTTTGTAGCCACGTCACCCTCGGCCTTCCTCTTAGTCGCTGTCCGTCAGGCCTGCCGTATAACATTATTTATTTAGTTTACTATCACTTATTACCCTTAATTATGACAGATAGTAATTTGTCAAAATCAAGAAAAGAAAAAAAAAATAAAGTATCATCTGACATACAATACCTAAACATCTAAATTTATACCTTCTGGTGTGGTTGCAGAGGGAGCCTTTTTGGCTTTTATGATAAGGTATGGTATATAAAACAACATATCACATATTACATATAGTGTAATATAGATTATAAGTAAAGCGGGCAACTAAGGCGAAAATGTAATGTTGGAGATATGAATAACTTTCCAAATTTCGCTTTGACGAGCGAATGTTTTATCACTTAAGACAAAGGAACGAAAGTTGAGAAGTTGAAAAGCGAATATGTTGAGAGACAATGTTGTATATAAATTATTCGGTGTATGAATTCTGGATTCCATCGGCCGTGGGCTAATTAAGATAAAATTAGATTTAATTACACAAATCCTTTGTTCTGCCGGCGGCGATATGAGGGCGAAGTTTAATAAAATTCTTTTTGAGATCTCACCAACCGTGTGTTGGAGCAACAGAGCGTGGAACTTCATGCCTCGGGGGCCCGCTGGGAACGAGAATCGGTTTGTGTTTTGCTAACACAAAGCCCTTGCAACCGTACTGCACCTCCACGGGCTCAACAAAAGGAGGTTCAATGCCTCAACTTTGACTATAAGAACCCGCTCTTTAGAAAAGTTGGGTAGTGTTGTGCTAGGGCTTTGTCACAGTTGAGCCCCGGACAATGCCACCTTCCCCTACTCCTGTCTTCATTAGCTTTAAAATCAAATCCCCTCTCGACTGAATGTCGTCTGCTTTTAATGGCTCTTCAGTTTTATTTCAAACTTGGCTCCTCTATCTCCGATCTCTTATACCGAGAACAACAGATACCGAGAATTATAGCACCACTTTTCAAAGTTATCCAAGTCTGTTTTGAGTTTCAAAACATCTTAGGAAAAGAATCATATGAGTTCAATAAATTTTAACGGCCCATGCAGATAACATAAATTCTCTTTTCTATAGTAGGGAGAAAAACTTATTGAGTTTTTATTGGCAAACTTTAACGAACCAGATTTACTTTTTATTAATAACTAGGATTACCCCTCGCTGCTTCGCCTGCTCTCATATGCAAAGAACTAATAATTTATGTTTTATTTACCCTTCGTCATAAACCTACGCCGTCCTGTCCTACAGTATCCTTTAAAAGTATTCTTATCTATCTAAAGTATCCTTATCTAATCCCTGTTGAACAGATCCGCTACCTAGGACTCCATTTGGACAAACGTCTCTCCTGGAATCCACACACATGACTAAAACGACAAGAAATGGCCAGTAGTTACAGATTACTGCAACATTTAATAGACAAACGTTCAAAACTTTCAATAAATTATAAAAGACTCATTTACATGACCGTTATTCGACCAATTTGGACATAAAGAGTTGAGCTTTGGGGCTCCACTAAACCATCCAATTCTTCTCGTATCCAATTTTTACAATCCAAAATCCTTCGAAAAATCCTGAATGCTCCTTACTTTGTCACAAATTAACTCATATCCATAAAGACCTTAATGTTCCATATGTTGCTGGTTTTGCCCAAACCAGATACCAATCCTTTCATAGTAAACTCCAATTCCACTTGAATCCATTAGTTTCCCGACTTGCTTCACGTTCGATCCCTGGTAACCCACCGAGGCATCTGAAAAGAAAATGGCCAAGAGACCTTCTTGTTTAATTTTTATTCAAGAGCTCAGTCAATAGCTCTTCAGAAGTGGTTTATGTCATTATGATAATTTTCCTCAAATTTACTTGATGTATACTGTATACCGTTGTAAAAATCAATAAATAGTAAAAAATAAGTTTTATATATTTAGTGATAAAAATCTTGTATTAAAGTATGAAATTGTGCATTATTTCTTACCTAAATTAGATTGAGCGTGAAGAGACGAAAGGATAACATATCTATCTACCTAGCCCCTTTCATTAATGGCTTTTTGTATGTTAAAAACTCATATTGAATGTTAAACATTCGGAACTAGTGTTCAAATGAAAAATTCCAATAGAAGTAATAAATAATTTATCTGCCCTAAATATATACATAGCCCATCGAGTGGATACAATTTGCAAATGATAAGGTTGTCAGGTCAATTTGGAAGTCGATTGCTCGTATTTATAATTCCTTCTGATGTCCTAGGACACGGCGATTTGGGTATTGGATGAGAAGTATTAAATAATAATGACCATTAGAGGAGCGATTCCTAATGACCTGTTGACATTTGAGAATATGGCGGAGGGTTCTGTTATCTGGTGCCCTATTAGTGGGCGCATAACAGAGGCTGATAAGAAACATGAGAGGGATTCGGCTAAGCCTTTCAATATTCAATGGCAACACGAGCCGGCCCTACCCCCTCCCCTCCCCTATACCCCCTCCCATTATCCTCTTCACTATGCCTCCTTAATTATGTATCAGTTAATTATTTTTATCTGGATCAAGCTGAAACTAAATCTCTCCCAGCTCCTGCTCCTTTGTCGTTATTAATTAATTATGATAGCCCATTGTTGGGATCACTGAGTCAGGGTGGCTAATATTTAAATTGCCAATCCGTTGTTTTCTACGCCATGGCTCATAATACAATATATATTTACAATTATAATTATATTTTGACCCGATTTCTTTGTGAATTAAAAAGGTATATGAGAATATGGCAATAGTATTTCCTTTCTGTTTTTCACTTTCCAAAGTAATCCTTAGATTGGTTTATGCTAAATGCATATTAATATTTGGATTGGAACGAGATGCGTGGCCGAATTATTTATTTTAAGAAACCTGTTTCACTACATGATCTTAGTATACAAAACCATGTTGCGGCCGCTACTGACCTACTCCTGTCCTGTCTGGTACAACACTTCAAAATTGACCAAAAAGAGACTACAGACATTCTAAAACAGAATACAGCGTATGGTGGTTAACGCACCCTGGTTTATAAGGAATTCCCAGCTTCATCGGGAACTGGGAGTTGATCGACTCGAAGAGGTCTTTAACAGGTTCACAAGGCGACATCATGAGCTTCTCCACGTCGCATCTGGAGCTCAGGAGTATAACCGAACAAGCCACATTTATCCCATTATGCTTTAGATTTTTGTTGATCTTTATATTAACAATAAGGATTAAAAATGGTCCAGAACTTATAGCATCTGACCAAGCCTATTTTTAATCATATATTGAGATCGGATCTTGTCAAGTACATTTTCATGTCGATAAATGTTTTTCTGGTCTGTTAAATTCTGGACCGAATTTCAGTTTTTGCATCACAGCGATCGCTTATAATGTCATTCATCTGTATAATTCTCATAAATACCTTATAATTAAGCACATTGAAAAGGCTTGTGAGCGATTTTAATCCTGTGGCATCCTGGTCTGCCATTACCTCCAGAATTTCTGAGTAGATCTGGTCTGGGCCCGTTGCTTTCCCACTTTTTTGTATTTCAATAGCATGTGACCTGTATTTTTTGTATCTTCATTGTACTCTATATTGTAATTAATTCATTTTTCGTCCTTTTGAAAATTGATAAAATTGTTATAGTTTTTAAAGAAAACTTTCGTTTTCCAGGGCTCTATTTTGATATTTGCCAGGATATCACAATTTTGGAAGGTCTCAGGAGTTTCCGCCATTGTTTTTCTTTTGAAAATTGATTAAATCTTTCCGTTTTTTAAAAAGATTAAAAGCTTTCGTTTATATTCTATCCACTTATTTCCATTGTGTTGATTATAATATAACTTGAAAAAGCTCTGCCACTTAAAGCTATAAAAATCTTGAGCAAGATTTTGCAAAGGTTATTATCAGTCACGAGTTCCACTCAATCCGCAGTTTATAGGATATTTACTGTGCAAAATAACTCGGGGAGTAACACACGCCGAAATGGTACTCCAAATATTTATGAAACAGCCTAAAGGCGGATATTTTCCTAAATAAGAAGACAGTATAGGGCTTTATGGCGGGTCTGTATTGGCCAATAAGATGGGCCATTAAGTTGGCCTTTAGCGCCCAGTTTATGGCTTTCCAAAGTGACCGCCAATCAGGTTAGGGAGGGTCGCACCCCACTCGTCACTGCCTCCTCGGTGTATATTAAGGTGAATATATTGCCTATATATTAAATGGAAATTCCCCTACAAATTCATATCTTATTCACAGAAATATTGAGAACAAGGGATCTTGTTTATAGTCCAGACTCTATGTTGTTAAGTCTCGCATATGAAGACCTACTTGCCCTTATTTCAGTTCTATCGTTAAAAGAACTTGGGTTGGCCATCCTACATCTTAATGACGAGAAATCTTTAAATCAAATAGCCGTAATTATTTTAAAAAATCCGTTTAACTGTCCAGGATATAGTGGAGAAATCCATGAAGGAAAAACACATAGCCAAAAAATGGGTTAAATGAAAAATTTTAACTGGTAGAGTTGGACGTAGATCGTCAGGGGAATTGATAGAAATCCACTTTTGAATGCATCCTTGAATAGCCACAGAACTATCTAACTTGTTAGGCCCGCCTGTAATTGCAGAAACAGCGTGGCATGACCTAAGAAAAAATAAATTTTATGGACGAGTAGCTAAACAGAAACCTTTCATCAGCATAAAAATTAAAAAGTTAGGATGCAATTTGCAAATGAATATTTACTGAAGGACCCTGTGTTTTGGATAACTGTAATATTTTCTGACGAAAGTTATTTTTAGGTCCTATGGACGTATGGAGGAAACCTGAAGAAGAGCTATGGTAAAACAATTACGCTCGACAGTGAAACATTTTATTTTTATCTTCAGAGTGTATAAGTTTCACTGCGAGCTACTGTATATTACAAAAGGTCTAGAGACAAATCGATCCAACCTCAGGGCTAGGTTATAGAGATCATTGAAACGGGATACAGATTGAGCTCGAAGATTAGGTAGATAGATTGGATAGATTTTAATGAAATTTTGAGAATTTATAAGAACAAAGGTATTTTTATGTCAATATGTAGGGTTTTATAGATAGCAATAAAATATTAATGTCAACATAGGATTCTACATTATCTTTTTTATTCAACAAAAGTAAGGGTATTTAAATATTTTACTGTTTTATCATAAATTAATTAATTCATACTTTAATAACCTAATAAAATTGGGGAATCAGTATTTTATATTATTCATAATATATTATATGAATACATTCAGTCTATCATTATAATATAATATCACTTATAATTATTCCTAATATGTTGTACTATGTATACTTTTCTATTATTTCTTATTTTATTCACAATTCTTCTTCCCTGGAAATATTCTAGGAATACTAAAAGAACATTATAGGAAAGTACCGAGGAAGTATTGCCGTCTGAAATTAGGAAAAATCCACCCAAGTTTAGAATATCTGCAGGTAACGTATTACCGCTAAGAAAACCAAAGATGAATCTAATGGAATAGTTCACCAGTATCTTCAATCTCATCTCAAGCTCACCAGACAGTCTCCTATAAACCAAGCACCCGTAATCGAAGAAGGGAGAGTAAGAGAGGAAACTCAAAGTTGAGAGGTACTATCTGTAGAGCTGTTTGAGAATTAAGATGGATTTTCTGGAGATTTATTATGGTTGATCCATGATAGGTATTGATCGAAGGTAACTCCGAAGTTTATAATAGAATATTTTGCCAAAAAAAAAAAGAAGTGCAAACTGAAGAATTAAAATGGCTCCACAATACGGAATTCTGGCAAATATATCCGGTCGGGAAAATAGCAGCACATGTAAACTTGTTAAGTTTAACTATACAGCAATTATGTTGTGGACCATAAACGTAGGGTTAACGTGAGAGAGATAGTCCGAGGCATAAATGGGAGGATTATGTCAGGGCTGTTCTTGGGGCTTTGGTTCTGATAAAGGAATTCGAAGGAAGCATCATTTTCATAATTGATTTTAATGTGTTAGTGTCAATATTAGGTAATAAATATATTGAAATGGTTAATAAGAATTTTTTTTTTAAAGTTAATCAATTTGACATTCGAAGTTAAAAGCTTTTTTTTTTTTTTTTTTTTTTTTTTTTTTTTTTTTTTCTTTAAATATTATAAAAAAAGACTACTTAGTCCAATCTACGATCAATATTGTAACATTACTCTGCTCCCTCAGTTTGATGTTGGATCGTAACGTTACACTTGTTCGATAAAAAACTATGGCCGTTCTGTTAATGCATTCATTGCTCCCCTCTCCCCACCCCCTCCCTCCCCTCCCACCTTGCAGTGGCTATTATTGGAGGGGATTAGATTTTCCGGACGATAAAATTCTAAGTAAATTCATCTGTTAACATCTGTTGGCGCGCATATGCTTGGCCAAAAGTACCCTGAAAAAGTCGACCCTATGGGAAGGAATTTGATAAATTAAAGTGTCTTGGAGTCGATTTATTTTTGGATATGGAAATTTTTAAATCTATGGAACCTCCATACAATTTTTGAATAAATTAAAAAACCTGGCAAATGAAATACTTCACAAAATATACAGATTGGGATGTTGAAGATTGGACCAGCTATTACCGGACTTTGTACGGTCTAAAAGTTATCCAGGACATAAGGTTTTACTCTGTGTCGCATCCGCTGCTGGATACGGATATCTCATTGGAGGAATTACAGTACAATATCCGTGCCAGTAAAAACAGAAAATCCCCAGGCCCCGATAATATTACTTATGAAGTTATCAAGCATCTCAATCCTTCTTGGGAGCATTATCTGTTAAACTTATTCAACGTGGTACTGAACTCAGAAGAAATCCCACAATCATGGGCTAAAGCCAACCTTCACCTCCTCTACAAAAAAGGTGATAAAAAGGACCCAAATAATTATAGAGGAATAGCATTGCTCAATACGATTATGAAGTTATTTACCAGCATTCTGAGGAACAGGATTACGAGTTGGGCAGAAGCAGAAAAGTTGATACCAGAGGAGCAGGCGGGTTTTAGATCGGGCAGAGGATGTATCGACCATTTATTCACTCTGTATTCAATAATTAGTATAAATCTTAGGACAAAAGGAAGCTATGTTTATGCAGTGTTTGTAGATCTCAGGAAAGCTTTCGACTCTATCAACCATATGCTATTATGGGAAAAAACTTTTTAAACTTGGAATGGGAGGAAAAATGATCAGGTTACTAAAAAAACTATATGATCAGTCCTCAATGAGAATTAAGGGGGAAAGGGAGCTTTCAGAAGAGATTGACATAACCTCAGGCTTACTCCAAGGAGAAAGTCTTAGTCCTACTCTGTTTGTTTTATTTGCGTCGGACATTACTGAATTCTTTCGTACCCGAGGTGCTGTAGGTATTGGCATTGACCATGGTCACGATGTAATGTTGCTTTTGTTAGCGGATGATATCGTCATCCTTAGCAATTCCTGGCATGCTGCACAAAGGAACCTCAACATACTTAGTGACTATTGCAATGAGAATCTGCTAACACTAAACCCAGTCAAATCCAAAATTTTGGTGTTCCACAAATCCCCAAAGATGAAGAAACTAAAGCCCCTACATTGGCAAAAAACACAGTTAGAATATACAAAGAGCTACACTTATCTGGGAGTGCCCTTTACCTCATCAGGAAGATTTGAGAAAGCTGCTGATTACTTTATACAGAGGTCTTCCATTGCAATGGCTAGGGTGTTGGAGATTTTAAGGAATGGCAGGAGTGACTCTTGGGAGACTAAAACCAGACTCTTTGACTCAAGTGTGGCATCAACTCTACTTTATGCCGCTGAAATATGGGGTCTTCGTTACCTGGAAGTAATAGAGAAAGGCCAAGTCAATTTTTTAAAGTCATTGCTTCAGTGGCCAAGATGTACGCCGAACTATATCACACGCCTAGAATGCGGGAAGTATCCACTCAGTGTTCAAGTGCTGAAAAAAGTTGTCAACTACTGGACAAAGTTGAGCTTAATGGAGGAAGGGCGCTTACCCAGGAAATGTTTTAATAGACTTCTTACCCTTGATGTATCTGAAGGAAAGTCTGACGAAGCATACAATTGGGTGACCCAAGTAAAATCGATTGCAGTGGAGTTGGGTTGTCAAAAACTGGTTCTCAAGAGTACTCCAAGGACTGAGCACGTTTTAAAGAAGACATCCTAGAAAAGATGAAGAACCATCAGTTTTCAAAGGATGTAAACAAAATTTGAATTCCACCAACAACCCTAGGTATAAAAAATATGCAATTTTAATATAGCAAGCCCGGAAGATTACATGCTGTTTCAGACAAATTTTAAGAAAATCAGAGTTGTGGGTCGCCTAAGAGTCTCAAGCGGGGATTACCTAAAGGTGTTTATAAAGAACACAACACTAATTATGAAATCCAGCGAAGCCTGCATGGCCTGCGGTGGTTTGGTGTCGGATCCCTTGAGCCATTTTTATCAGTCACACCCAAATGGTACCGCGATGACACTATCTAAGGACGATTTTGTGAAAAGTAAATGAAGTGGAAATTACACATCTGTCTTGTTATGGTAGTAATGATCATATATCAACTCTAAATTAGAAGATATAAAATATAAAAAGGAACAAAACTTCGACTGTTCCATTAATGTTTCTGTAAGAAATATTAAGTTAACAACAAAACTCTTTCCTTTAAACTTACTTAAAAATATTAGAATTTCATAAAATTAGGTTTGATTATTAGTATTGCATGATTCTCCTTCTTCTTTCACTAACTCCTTATTGCCATCTCTATGAAGAACTTCCTGAACTAACTTCTGGAAATTGTAGCAAGGTACCGATAGATACCAGACTTCTCTGGTTGCTTGGTATTACATTTAATGTAATAATTCTTCATTTAATGTGATTCTATTCCTCATTCCCCATATCAATGAACATAACCTTATCTTTGTCAGAATTCATTTCCATTCCTTTTCTTCGTACCTTTTCCTCCCAGTCGCTTATACAAACCTGCACCTTTTCTTGGTCAGCATTAAAGACATCTTCCGCATGTAACAAAGATTGTGGCTAAAAAGGAATATGATTAAAGTAACTAAGGATTGCTCTAGGTGTTCCATACTTTCCATACCTCTGCCATAATAATTGTTAGAAGTGGATCTAAATATCACCCTGCTTGAACTTACATTTAATTATTTTATAAATGGCCCTGTTTTATTTGGTTACATCTAGCCGCACCATTCCTTTTGTATAATTGTAAACTGACTTTTAAGCATTGATTCGTTGGTACATGTTTCTCCTTAAGAGCTTCTTCTTGTCTAGTGAAATGCAGCTTTCAAGGCGATGAATGCCAGGTTTAATCCATTGCCATACCATGCCTTCTTAACTAAGTATTGTATGAAATACTAGGTATTGTATGAAATTATCGTGCAAATTCATGACTTTTATTTGATGTATATTGTAGTTTCTTTGTTGGCCTTAACGTCTTTATGCCCAACCAGGGCAGGACGGACAGATTATCCTACAGATTACTAAACTATTCTTACGAGGGTAGAAGGGTCAAGATTCATTTTTAGGGTCTAACACGAAATTAATTTTAATATTGATGGGGTTCGAAACCACGTCCTTTTATAACGCCCAATATGTATTTTTATATTGTTGACATATAATATTTTAAATTTAACTAAATGCAATTCGGCTAAAACTGAAATAAATTAAAAAAAAAATCTAATAGTTTGACTGATGACTATGTGAGCGTCAATTATAGGATTCCTGTGTGGATTGAATAGATAAGTTGTGATTGAATGGAGAGGTGGAAGCAAAATCCCAAGATGTTGAAATTGGAAGTTGAAGAAGATTTATTTTGTTAGATAACAGAATTTTATATATATATATATATATATATATATATATATATATATATATATATATATATATATATATATATCAATTTATTGAAATTTACAACCATACTAATATGTACATCAAGTAAATGAGCTGATAACGATTACAATGACAAGTAACAACTTGAAAAGAGCTACTCATCAGTAGCACTTCAATAAAATTTTACACTAGAAGATCTCTAGGCCATCTTCTTTTCAGACGGCTCGGAGGATTATCGGGGGTAGAGTGGGAAGCAAGTTGAGAAACTAATGGATTTGAGAGGTTATGGAGCTTACTATGAAAGGATAGGTATATGGTTTGGCAACATATGGAACGTTAAGGTCTATATGGATAAGCTTATTGGTGACAAAGTAAGGAGCATTTAGGATTTTTCGAAGGATTTTGGATTGTAAGGATACGAGATGAATTGGATGGTTTAGTTGACCCCCAAAGCTCAACTCCGTGCGTCCAAATAGGTCTAATAACAGTCATGCAAATAAGTCTTTTGTTATGAATTGGGAGGTTTGATCGTTTGTCTAGTAAATGTTGAAGTAGTCTGTAATGACGAGCAGTTTTAGTCTTGTATGTGGATTCCAAGTAAGACGTTTGTCCAAGTGGAGTCCTAGGTAGCGGATCTGTTCGACAGGGATTAGTGGAATATCATTAAAGGATACTGTTGGACAGGAAGTCGTAGGTTTACGATGAACGGTAAAGGTTATTTGGTGAGATTTGTTTGGGTTTATTTGGATTCTCCATTTTTGACACCATTCTTGATTGTTTAGGATATGGGATTGGAGTGTTTGGGAGGCAATGAAGGAATTGTTGTTTACTGATAATAAACATGCGTCATCAGCTTAAGTGGTGAGGACAGTGGTAGGATGAGTTGGGATGTCAGCTTTATACACCGTGTAGAGGATGGGGCCTAGGATACTACCTTGAGGAACACCGGCAGAATGGGTAAAGAGGGGAGAATAGGAAAATTTATGCTTTACTTAGAAAGTTCTATCACTAAGATAGGAACGGATAATTAGGAAGTACGTTGAAGGAAGGAATTTGCTGAGCTTGTTAGAGATAACAGAATTAAAATGCATTTTCACGCTGTGGAAGGAAATCAGACTTAAAATTGACAAAACTTTAAAATTATAAATGAATAACAATTAATGAAGCAATAATAATGTTAGGAAAATTGAATTTATATAAACCAACAATTTTTCAAATCTAATTTTTATTTCTTTATTTTATTGACAATTATTGTTGATTATGTACATATCATAGTAGTAATTTCTTCAGTGTTAGTTGAGATTGAAAAGGAACAACGCTATCACCAGAATGTGTGCTCAATAGTCTTACAAGTACAGTCTGTCAGCATTAGGCACGGCTTTGATCACCCTGATGTTTTCTATTATAGGAGAGTCAATAACAATCTAATAAAAAAAGGTGACATTCCTATGGGTACCGAGTCATTGTGGTCTATCCTGAAAAGAGCAACCTGACAGGATATAAATTACCTGAAAGGATTGTAGTTGTACAGATCCCCTAATGTCCTCTGTCCCATGAGGAAGTAATGCATGAACTGCACCTACAAGTGTGCCGGCTTTGGCTGATTTTCACTCTCACCGGCATAATATGAAAGATTATAACAATGTTGAGGGCAGTACCACTATGGCAAGGCTATATTGAGCTGCCAGTAGACGAACGACCTCGTTATCAATGGCTTAGGAGTTAAAAAAATACATATATACCTAAGCGGCCGAAAATCTAGTCGATACAAGAAAACCAGGTGGGTCCTGACTTCATCCAGGAACCAGCATTAGATAGAGCTCGATAGAAAGCTACTACTAGATTCCACCCATCATGCTGGATCTATCATTCCTTCTAGTTTGTTCAGTCTCTTCCTTTGATTTCTTTTTAGGAGTCTGTACTTATTCTATTGAAATCACTTACTAAATAAAGAGGACGACATACGCAATTATACAAGGTCACAATTAATGAGCTGTTAACATGCAAATTAGACCTATCCTATACCACTTTTTTAGAAAGGTGTGGGACCATTATCGTTTGAGGCAATCGGAGTTCTATCGGAGTTCAGGAGTTGATCAACATCTGTATTGGAATAATCATATTTCCCACATTACCCGAAAAACCATCTCCATCCTCAAACAGCTCCTAAGATTCTGTGAATCTTTCCTTCACAATACCCGTCAATTGTTAGTATCCTCCCTCATCCTTCCCCACCTCGATTATGGATGCTTAGTATACGGAGGACTGTCTGGCGAGCATGAAATGATGCTGAAAAGATTAATTGAACTCCTTTATAAGATTCATTTTTGGGACCCCTAGGCGTTCTCACATCACTTGCTGGTATTCCGAGTTGAGGTGGCTTTATTTAAGTTTTCGGCGACAATACTTCCTTGGTTCCTTTCTATTCCAATCCTTAAAGTCCAAAAAACCTTCGTATATTTACCACATCCTTGCTCTTCGTTCTTCCATTCATCTTTTGAACACCAGATCCCAGCCTATAGATTTGTATATCCCTTCTCATCGAACTGCTTCCTTTGAAAAATCCCTTATTAATCTTGCAGCTTTATTTTGGAATTCCATACCCATTTCGATCTGCAATGCTCCTTCTCTCACTTCCATTAAACATAATTCATTCATCTACTTCCTCAATTATCAATCTTCCGAAATTATGTAATAATATACTAGTGTTAGAATATTTTTTTTTTATTTTTTTTTATTTTAATTTTGTCATTTACTTATTTTGTTTTTCTTATATAAACCCAAAGACTTGTTTTTAAATCTAAAATTTCACCTTATATATTTATATGTATATAATTTACATTCTATATAAGTTTCTGCCTGATATGTACGCAGCCAGACAATATCTTTTTATTGTTCTTTTATATTATTCTTAGGGGACAAGGTGTCCCCAGAATAAAGATTATTTTTCATTTCATTTCAATGTCAATAGATACTGATTAATAAAGGGTAAGAGTGTTGTTATTTCAGGTCGTTTTAGAATTGAAACTATTTTAAAGATTTGTTGTACATATTCCTGATTCCGTTATTCCGATCCGGAAGATTCCTTTCCTTCTGCTGGCCTCGCCCCATAGTTAATTCCATGAGGGCGATGCGGTATGCAGCTCGGGTACATTACGACCATGCTCACCCTCTATGCCTAATTCTCCGGTCTAATGCCTGCGAATCATAAGAGGGGGCCGAGGGTGACGTCACTCATCCTCTGACTAATCAAACTCATCGGAATAAATCTTCTCATTCTAATCCGACGGACATCATTACAGCCCCCCGGAGGCCGCGCCAAGCATCAGGTCCAGATTAAAAAACCAAATAGCAGATGCCATCACTGCTAATTATCCGCGCGAACAAAAGGGTCAGCAGGGTTGGGAGAGGGGGGGGGGAGGAAGTGGGGGTGATCCAGGACAACCATTGAGAGCCCTGGCTCGGTATCAGTTTCCCGCTAATCAACATGTTGATACTTCAAACGGATCTGTCGTTTAATCATCCAGTATCAGATGATTGAAGTTGTTATCAGCTTACTGGATGCTTACTAATCAGAGAGTTGGCTCTGGTTGTGTCGTCTTTTCAAAAGTATTAACAGAAGTAGATTATGCTAATGTGATGTAATGCGAGTTTTTACTTTGGTAGAGTATTTAGTCAATTTGCTTAGAGCAGGTCTTACCTTAAGCAGTCTCACAAATAAAGACCGTGATTTCATGCAGTTAATATAATAATACTCCATATAAAAATATATGTATTAGATAACATATAATCCGTATTAGATAACAATATCGACATTTTCTGTATGATACTGTTTTTTAATGTAGAATGCAGTGAATTCAAACAACATTTTACAGTGATAGTCTGGGAATCGTGTCGCTATGATGTGTAGTCAACTTGTGGCGACAGTAGTAACCGTTTCGCTCCCTTCTCTTCTAGTTTTTTAAGAAAGAAGATCAACGGGGGGGGGGGGCGAGGTAATAACAACACGGGACGAGGTTACTGTCGACCCTCTGTATGATGAAATTATAGGATTTGTGGGGTTCAAATGTATTTTCCTTCTTTGCAGGCAAGGAGGATTGATTTCTTTAAATCTAGACACTTCCCAAACTCTTGCCATAGTAATATATATAGATAGAAATAAATGTGGCATATATTGAGTAGTTAAAAAATAATAAAAATAATAAATTGAAATAAATTTAAAAAAAATTACAATGTTCATATCTGCCCACACACCTCCCTCCATCCCGTCAATTTGTTGACCAAATCCCTATAATAAACCTTAATATAATCCTCCCATCTACATTCAGCCTGATTAATCGAACATTTATCGGATGATACAACACTGAATACCTTATTTTTGGTAAGGTTATTATTACATCCAACCACTTCACTTGCACATTTTAACTACCGAGCTGATATAACCTGAACTATATTTACCGGATAAAAGTTCCGCAATTCAGCATTGTAGAGCTTTCTGTGTGTTCATCCATTTTTGGGCCAAGTATAAGTACTTAATTTTACAAAAAAACAAAGTAGCGTAAATTAATGTAAGAAGAGACATTCTGCAAAAGTAAAGAGCAGCAGGAAGGAAAATATTTTGAAAATCCTAATATTTATGTTTCAGGACATTTTTCAAACAAACGTTTTGGACCTTTAATTTATCATAAATGGATTTTTTCTAGACACTGAAGTCCTCAGATCTTTAATCTGTTCTATCTATGCTAATTTAATTCCTGGTATATCCACATAGCCAAAACTATCAATACATTTAGTTTTTATTGGTATTGATTTGATAGTTTCCGCTTCTTCGCACAGCAATAAGAAAACAATAGAGGAATAAAGAACGGATATTTAACCATCCATTTTCAACCATTTTTAATTACGCATTACCTTTTAATATTGAATTCTATTGTTGAATTAAATAATACCGGAGAAAGAGAATCTTCCTGAGTTATGGTTGTCAAAAAAGGTATATTATGCTACAACCTGTAAATAATGTTATATAAATATAATAGCATAACTTGATGAGTAGGTATATGATTTTATTAATATACTAAATTTTTGACGGCCGAAGGTCATCCTTGGCCACTCTCCTTCCCAACAAATTAGATTTCGTTCTTAAGGATACTATTTTAAAAGCAGGCGGAAAGACATCCTTTATATTTATATTAGTTTTTGTCATTAAGGATCCTTTTTTTGAGTTATGTCAGGATTTCACGGGTTTTAAGATAGACGAAAGGTATTTCGCCATTGTTGTCCTTTTAGTTTTCGTACTATTTTGAAATATTCCAGGATTTAACGATTAATATCTGGTGCTTGTCAACGGGAAATTAGAGATTTTTTACAGAAAAGAAACATTTCAAAAAATTATCGATAAAATTAATATTCAAAGGAAATAGTTATATTAATACTAATCAGTTTAGCAATAAATTTTGAATTTCTAAATATAGAAAAAATAATCGAAAATGTCACATATAAACATGAGGAGGCGTGATAGCTCAGTGGGTAAGGTACTAGACTGTCTAGTTCTTGGGTTTGAACTCGAGTCCGACTAAAGGTGAAAAAAATTATTTTTTATTATTTCTGCTCTAGATAAACTTAGATTTCAAAAAATCTTTCAAGGGCACACCCAACCTCTTTAAAGAAGTAACACTTAATTGGTAAATAACCTGGTGGTTAAGCAGGGTGTCTACCATATAATCTATGTAATTCATAAGCCTTACGTTTTGTGAATAATTAGGTTATTTATTTAATTATTTGTAAGGAGGGCCATGCCCTATAAAAGAAGTTAGGCTATTTAATATTTACAATGTAATAACTACAAATAATTTGCTCATTATAATACTAAACAGATAATCATTCAAATAATATACCAAAGAACTTTAAATATAACTAAGAAATTAATACAAAGATATCAAGAATAATAATTAAATGAATTTTCTTCAATCTAAATAATAAAAAATACCTAATAAAAGAATTTACACTTTTTTACGTCATTTATAAACCTTTAAACTTTATCAAAATTCATATTAGACTGTACCTACCTTCAAATATATACATGTCATATCTCAGGCAAATAGGTAAATACATGATACTGATATTTTACAGTTAAAAGTACTATATCTCAGTGAACAAAATTCTGATTTTAATTATATTCATATAATATGCCAGTTTTTTTGTTTCTCTTTCATTATGTGGAGTGAGTATTTGAAAACTGTCATTTGAATCAATGCAAGTCACGCAGGCCATTATAAATTGGACAAGTGTAAAGAATATGTGCGAGGTCTTCATTAGTTTTCATATTACAAACTATACAGATTTCCTGAGGATTAATTTGTGTAATTTTTTCTGGAGTGGTTATTTTTATTATATGTTTTCCTGTAGTTCTTAGCTGTGCAATAATTCTAGTGAAAATAATATTTAGCTGTATATTAATGTAAACAGGGTTGGAACTGGTTGGATTTATGCTATTGTAGAATGTGCTGAAATTCGACTGCTGGCTAGAGAATAGATCCAAATTAAACAAATAAATTTTGTATTTTTCTAAGTTTGGCTTTTTCTTTGAGTTTAACTATATTTGATTCAAAAACTATTTCCCCTTCTCCGATTTTATCCAGTAATTTTTTTAGTTTTAAACAACAATTATACTTAAAATTAGCATTTCTGCTTGAATACAGCTTGACTAAATTATAAAAACACATCTTTGGAAGCCTATCATCATTCATCTGGACTATGGTTTATAAATAATTAGAAGCTATTTTAAGAGCCTGCTAACCGGCATGGATAGACCCAGTCTCAAGCCTCACGAGCAAATTTGGTGTAGATCTCGACAAACTTTTTATAGAAATTAGTGTTATTTTTTGTTAAATGTGGAACGCTTAACGATTTTGCGTGTCATCATTGCGCAGGGGCCATGCATAATTAGGTTATTAAAATAATTAAAAAAAATTACATCTGATGCTAATTTCTACTTTCCAAAATTTGAGAAATGTTCATTATTTATAATGGAATTTATTGTAGTCATCAAGAGAGAGGAAAATTGGATATTTATAAGAGAGACTTGCTAATGAGGCCCGGCTAATGAAAAAAATCTGATGGACATTGCCTTAATCTTACCTCCATAAATTAACTCTTCCAGGTCTTTTGTACCGCCATTAATTGGGCAAACTTTACTTAATTATATAATTTGGCTACAGAATATTTTTTTATACACTGTTACGAAAAAAAAAAATGGCCCACTTTCTCTATTCAAACATTCGCTATTCTTTCAATTATTTTTAAATTAGCAATTAAAAGTAGAAAGAAATTCCTGTTACAGTTAAAATTTAATTACGATTTATAAAATATATACTTTTTTTATTTCGTTTATATTTACAATGCACTTATTTCACCATATGAGCATAAGGGAGATGAAAGTGCAACCATCTCTGCATCTTCATGGATTTCAGTTAACTGATATCTTTTGGTAAGGAGATTCGCTAATCAGTTTATATTGATTTATATTTCTTTTTAGATATTTTTAAACAAATAAGAGGCTAGCAATGCCGAAGGCTAGATGTTCACACTAATATTCTCTAACCATACACTTCCCCCCATTCCAAAAACACAAATACGTTAAATAATCACTACCATAATCATCCTATCTATGTCTTAGTCTTCCATTCGGACCTCTATCCGACAAATCAACACACTACTTTTATTGGAGTTCTTGTCTTATTAAATCCAACTTATTTACATGCCCACTTTAACGGTAGGTTTACTGCCTAAACTTGCCTAAGTCTTATAAATTCTCCAGTGGGATGACTTTTTGTTGGGTCCGATATTCTGCAAAATGTTTTCCTTTGAAAACTTTGCGGAATTATCCTTCTATTAACCTAAGCAGGATCGTTTCGCATTCGTTAGGAACTGTAGGTGCGACAATAATCTTCTTAATTTTAAACGGTCTATTTCTATTGAAATTGAGGGAACTGAACAGGAAGTAATCATGAATCAACTATTATATGTCATACTATTATCCTCGCCCGCTCTCACAAGTGATGAACTTTGATCATTGTAACTAATAATTGAAGTTTTATTTGTTTATCGATAAAAATCTTGTATTAAGGTATGCAATTGAGCATTATTCCTTCAATGATATTTTAACACATTCATTTTTAACCAGGTACCATTGTAGAATCAGATGGTTGAAGTTTACGTAAAAGCATAATTCGACATCCAACTTTTAATTTTAATGTATGATTTTAATTTCCATCCTTAAAAATTTATTTATCTGTTGACATAAAACATTGTGGCAAACATCCTTTCTACCACTCAATATTATACATTATTTTTTCACATTAAATTTAATTATTTTTAAACCTTCCTAGAGCTACGGATATGATGTAGTTGAAATTTGGTACAGGTGGGTTCAGTAGCTTTACCATTGAAATCTCAACAGCGGAACCACTTATCGGTCGATTTTTTTAACTTCACAGGGGTTCTCTTGTCACACCAATATTTAAATTTTTTAAAATAATTTAATTGATTATAAATAAATTTTATTATCAATGTTAAGCTCCATATAAGACCGTAGCTTAGTCACCTCTCATGTAGAATGACGCTCGCCACCTATTGGTCAATTTTTAAACTTAACTCTTATGCACATTTAATAACAAATTAAGTGAAAATAACTCTCTCGAACTATAAAGATGATTTTATTAAATGTTCGTATGGATTGGTTCAGTAGTTTTCGTGGTTAATGATTACTAGGGCTGTGAAATACATGCATTTGCATATTTATCCTAGCTAACTAAATCGCCTAATATCGTCAAAGTGTATATGTTTTAAGGCATTTGGAATCAATTTGAGTTATTTGTATTTTGTATATTTGTGCATCTTTTGAACTTCAATTGCATATTTATCTGCATATATGGCATTTTTATTTTCCATACTAGCTGCCCCGGCAGACGTAGTTCTGCCCTATTTTCTCTAAAACAACACAACATTGATTTTTTATGTAAATAGTTCTTCCCCGACAGACTTTGTTCTGTCAAAAGTTATTGTCCCTTCGCAGTAATAAAACATTTCAGAGTGATCACTTTATTTATAGATTTATGTCTCCATAATAAACAACGATTGCTTACAAATATTTTTTCTACTTTGTACATTGCAAGACTTTAGTAGTGTAATCTACTATTTTCATTGTAATGCCTTATGGTACACGATATTTTTTGTTTGATTACTTGGCGCATAAATAAATAAAGCTGTTTTAATAAGTTTTCCGACGCGAGAGCAGGCAACATACAACTGTCCATGAGAGAAGCATGGGTTTTGCAGATTGACGCCACAAACACTCAACGACTGACCCTGTACCTAAACAAAAACGTTAAAAAAAAAAATTAGCCGATTTGGTCGAGCCGTTCTCGAGTTTTACGAATAGCAACACATTTAGCGATTCATTTTTATTTATATAGATAGATAAAAACCTTCCTTGTGCCTAAACATAACGTTAAAAAAAAAATTAGCCGATTTGGTCGAGCCGTTCTCGAGTTTTACGCTTAGCAAGACATTTGGCGATTCATTTTTATTTATATAGATAGATAAAAACCTTCCTTGTGCCTAAACATAACGTTAAAAAAAAAATAGCCGATTTGGTCGAGCCGTTCTCGAGTTTTACGCTTAGCAACACATTTGGCGATTCATTTTTATTTATATAGATTTGTGCATATTTTGTCATAAATACATATTTTGAACTGTAATTGCGTATTTAACTACATATTCGGCATATGAGAATTTGACTTTTGATTTTTTTTTTAAGTTTCTGAGCAGACAAAAAAATAAAATATAAATAAAAACCGAAAAATAGCTACGTGAACCCCTCCTGTTCCTTTTTTTTCATCTATTGAATAAGATCGTGTTTATCCAGGTGCTGATTCTTCCCTTTGGATCGTATTTGCTTCTCTTGGAATTGTTAAATCAGATTAATTTCTTGTTCTTACCCTGCTCAAATACTTGGAGTATTACTTCACGTTTATTTTTTCTCGAAAATTACTCTAGCAAAGACAAAAGATCTTGTTGGAAAGAATGTAAGTTCTGAAAATTGAGACTTTAAAGTGCGATGGAGACGTTTTATATTATTTTTCTTTTAATAATGTTTTAATTACTCCACATAAATACAGCAAAGTACTTATAAAACAAAGGCTAGAAATCAATATTTGAAAACGCTTTTGTAACACAAACTGCCACTGGATTCAGAAAATTCTGATTTCAATACTGATTTATGTGCTGCTGACATACCCTTCTTTACGTGTTTTCTTTTTTAACATTCGCCTTATCTTTTAGTTTTTTAATAGTCTTCTTCTAATTGTTTCCCTTTTCAACACAATTAGTTACTTAAACTTGAGTATGTATAAGTATGTATTGCATTTTTTTAATTTTTTTAAATAGGTAATGTAAATTTTTGCATATTTTAAGAATTTAATTTCATATTTTACCCTATATATTTGCATATATATGTGCATATTTTTGAGTTTTTACTACATATAATTCACAGGCCCTAGTGATCACAAACGAAAAATGGCCTGCCCTTTTATATAATAGTATAGATATAGAATAGGCTCTATGCTGTTACTCAGAACTAGGCATTATTCCTATGACTGGATTCCCTTCGAGAAGGGGCAGTAATTTCTTGTCCGAATGGTTCGAGGAGGCAACCCTTCCCCGGGTTTGTGCAATCAGTGAGCGGGCAGACTGGACTAGAGCCAGGGGGGCTGAGTAGAGTTAATTGCTGGAGGAGAGCAATATGGGCCGTTTATAGAGAACAGCCAATAACAGCTTTCTTATTTTATATCTAATATCCTCCGCACTCTGCCAATGCCTCCGTCATCTGATATCCGCCATTATTGCCGATCCTCTCTCTGCTTAGTGCTAAACGAATTAAATTTCCAATATATTGGTAAATGCTGATGATTGAAATAAAAAAAAAAAAAAAAGCTCACATATTCAGTAAATATCATAATGAATTATTTTATAATTTATCTTTATTTATTTATTTTGCAATAAGCACTAAAAAGAAGCTATATGGTTTCTAGCTCAAGATTTTGACGTAAAGTAAAAATATATCATACAAATTTGGTTCTAGTGTTATATTCCTCAAAGTATATATCTATTCGAAATATATATATAAGAAATTTACAATTACTCTGACATAATCATACCCATCAGTAAATAAAGAGTGTATGAGTGATTTCAAAATTTCGGTACAATTTAAGCCACAAAGGTATTTTTAAATTTTACTGGACATAAAATTTAGATTTTAGTTTATATGGCCAAATACCCATTGCACCATTATGGGCTCCCAACAATAATGATATATCTACATATATAACCAGAGTAATTGACGTTTATATAGAGCATTTACTCACTCCCTAGGTTGTCACAACATGAATATGCTTCGATTTCGAAAATATTTAAGACCTTCTCCTACGCTTATTTCCTAGTTTGAAAATATGAAGGAGTATTGTTTTCTATTTTTATCCAAAAATAATTTTGTGATTGATATTTAGCCTTCTTATCACGACATCACAAAGAAGTGCCACAACACTCTAGTTCACTCCCTAAATTATTTTTGAAAATCCCTCCATCACTCTCTAAAAGGAAAATTTGAGTGGTGTTTTGTATTGGGCAATACTATTTCTGGTAGACCTGTCTACTACCATCTGTTACAAGACGCTTAGTTCGTTGGTAGACAAGTGGAGGTGCATTGACTCCGCTCGGTAAGTAACGTATTTTAATTCATCCTCACTTACTAAGGTGTATCAATCCATTGAAAACATTATATTGTTTTTTTCAGATTAAAGATAAATTCAAAGCTCTACTGAAAAACCAATAGATTCCATGTTTTACTTTTCAACTAGGCCACGTGTATAACGTGATACCAACGTTGTTTTAGTTAGAACTCACTCCCTGAAATGCAAAATGTGAATTTTAGGGAGTGAGGTTATCGTGTTATATTTGAACTTAAATTGCTTTAGCGTTTATCTGCTTTTATAAAAATAAATTTCTTGATTTCTCCCTGTCGGAAATGTGAAATGTCGGAAATTTCTAGGCATTCAGCACAGGCGAACCATCAACATCAGCCCAAAAGGAACCAACGAATTCAATTATTGCTACTCGTTAATTTTTTAATTTTTAAACGTACAGCCTAAATTTTTGTATTTAATTTTTCAACGTTATACCCACCTACTTAGTTATAATGAAAGTTGTAGGAACTTTGTTATTATTATCAAAACAATGTTTTTAATATACTCGTATTTTATTTAATACCCAATATGATAGTCTTTATTTCGTAGCTTATTTATCATTTGCAACCTATTTAGGTTTTATTTATTTATTTAGGTTTAAAAATTAAGATAACTGTCGTTATTAAGTGCAATTTTATATTATTTTAGTATTTCTTAATTTTAGTTTGAAGGTATTAAAGTAGATGTGACAGTACGTACCTAAAAGGCTGAAAATGTAATTCATGTATACGCCCCAAGGTTATAATATGCATAACTCGTTAATTTCGCTATTCTATTCTTTAATGTAATAAATATGATATTTTTCCCACTCCTTAGATAATAAACTCACTTCCTAGTCGTGGTTTTACTCCCTAGATCCCAACTCACTCCCTAGATTTTAATAGTTATTATTATATATGTCCGTTTCGCAGATTTACTTCACACACCTTAGAGAAACAATTTGTGGAAAAAAAAAAAAAATCAATTTACATGTTTTATGTTTGCACGGGGAGGTCCTGCTTCCTCTGATAACAAGCACCGTGATCTTTTCTTTATTTATTTTTTTTAATTTCTTTTATTTTTGATTTCTTTTTCATTTTTTTTCTTTATCTCCTTAACCGTTCGATGCCATTAAATGAGATATTTCCATATGGTGTTATCTTCAAAAACTTATAAATCTAAAAGATACGGCTTCCCTAGAAACCGTACGTATGAGTCCAGCAAAGCAAAAAGTTCGCCGTTCCCGACAGACTCCTCCCAGTTCTCCGCCAATAGACGAAGCTATACCTGGAACTTCCACCCGAGGAATAAACCAAGAATCACCTTTCTTTACCCCAAATCCCTTCCAGGTGCTTTGTACCACACCTGCTGAAACCATGGAGTCTACTTCTTTACCACAGCCTCCTAAACCTCCACCGATTTTTATTTGTAACATCAAGATTTTCCGTTAATATGTGAACAGTTGAACAAAATAGCTAGCTTAGGAAAATATAAGTGTATAAGCCGAACAAATGACACCAAAATTACGCCTCATTCTTCTGACACATACCGTCTCATTGTCAAATACCTAACAGACACCAAAGCTGATTTTCACACCTACCAGCTTAAGAAAGAAAGATCGATTAGGGTGGTCCTGAGAAACCTTCACCACTCAACACCTGTAGAAATTATCAAAGATGAACTAATATCCATGGGCTTCAAAGTAAGGCAAGTCATAAATATACAAAAAGACAACAGAGGACAGCCTGGAGCTAGCGGTAAAACCCCTTTACCGCTTTAGTTTATCGATCTGGAGTCCACACCTGGGGTTGAAAAAATTTACGATATTACTTATCTTTATTACACCAAAGTAATAATAGAGAAACCTTATACAAAACGAGATATCGTACAGTGTCATAACTGTCAGGCATATGGTCACCCAAAAAGCTACTGCCACCATATGCCGAGATGTGTTAAGTGCGGGCAACTGCACAAATCCTCAGAATGCACTAAATCTCGAGAGGTTCCAGCAGTGTGCGCGCTATGCCAGTAGGAGCATCCGGCTAACTACAAAGGATGTCAAACTTACAAAAACCTCCGAAGTAAATTCCAGAGGACGCAGCCACAGAACGAAGAAACTCAACAGACCAAAGGAAGACAGCCTTCAAAAATTGCCTCATCATCAGTATCTTTTGCAGAAATACTGGGAGGAAGGAGATGCCAGAATGAAAATGGGGCAATGCCGCTTCCTCCTCAACAGCCTCAATTTCATGATACTCCACCCCAGCAATCACAACCCAAATCACAGCATCAGCAGACCATTCAATATCCTCCAGCTCCATTAATCCAACCCAATCCCCACTGCCTTTATCAGATCTCCCATATTCCTCCTCCTCCTATTACCTCAGATCTCACATCCTTATTTACCTCCTTCCTGTCAGAGTTGAAAACTCTTATCACCCCACTCATATCTCTCCTCACAAATGTTATCCCTCTTCTAATTCCTCTTCAAAAAATCCTTAAATGCCTTCCACAAAACCCTTATCCATTCTCCTTTGGAATGCGAATGGTATTCGCAACCACACTAACGAACTGACATCCTTACTACATGACAAAGAAATCGATGTAGCTTTAATAACAGAAACCAGACTGACCAGTAAACAATGTCTCATTATTTCACAATACCATACTTACCGAACAGACCACCCTGATGGTAGAGCCCATGCCGGAACTGCTGTCATCATTCACCATTCCCTCTCTCACCATGTATTTCCTTTACCAGCAAATGAATTCCTACAACCCACAGAAGTTGTTATCAAAACTCTCTCCTTTCCCGTCACGATTGCAGCAGCCTACTGCCCCCCAAATAAACCAATTTTCACATCCAAGTTCCACTCATTTTTAAATTCCTTAGGTCATCACTTTCTCCTCAGTGCTGACTTCAATGCTAAGCACCAGCAATGGGGTTCAAGAACCACCAACTCCCGTGGGCGGGAACTGCAGTCTGCACCACTAGCCATTCCACTGTCCAACAAGTCCTCAGCACTTGAAAGCAAACAGTATTGCTCCGGCGCATTTCTGGACATAGCGCAAGCTTTCGACCGGGTATGGCATGCCAGTTGCCTTTCAAACTCAAAACCCATTTACCCCAATCGCTATTCCTAGTTATTAGATCCTACCTCTCTAACCGTTCCTTCCGAGTTCGCTGCCGAATGGAATACTCTAACTTCTATTCTATAGAGGCTGGTGTTCCACAAGGTAGCGTTCTAGGTCCAGTTTTATGTATCCTCTATGCAGCAGATATCCCTAATACACCTGATACTTTCCTTGCAACATTTGCTGATGACACTGCTATCCTTTCATCCCATACAGATCCTTTAATAGCATCCAATCATCTCCAAACTCACTTATCCCTGATTGAAGACTGGTGCAACAAGTGGCGAATCAAAGTTAATGAATCTAAATGCACCAACATAACCTTTACCCTCCGCCGTAAATCCAGTCCTCCTATCTACTTTAATGGTATTCCACTACCTATAGATGACACAGTTCGGTATCTTGGTTTCTACTTAGACAAAAGACTTACATGGAACCCTCAAATTCGGCTCAAAAGACAAGAACTTAACAGACGCTTCAGCCAATTGTATAGACTACTAAATAGGACATCCCATCTTTCCATTGAAAACAACCTTCTCATTTACAAAACCATCATCAAACCTATTTGGACTTACGGACTTGAACTATGGGGGACAGCAAAAAAGTCTAATATCAAACGCATTCAATCCTTCCAATCCAAAATCCTCCGAACTATAGTAAATGCTCCTTACTATGTTTCCAACAAAACCCTACATAATGATCTGAATATACCATACGTCCTCGACCTTATACCCCTTAAATTTTCAAAATTCCATCGCAACCTTTCCTCTCAGCCTAACTCACTAGCTCAATCATTATCCGCCTCCACCCATCCTGATAACCCCCCTCGCAAACTAAAACGGCAGTGGCCCCGAGATCTTTTGTAAAATTACTTCTATTGGAGTTCTTGCAATGGTCAGCTTCTCCACCCGGAGTGATTGTTATAGCACTCTCACTTAGCCTCCACTGGGTTTTTTTTTTTTTACACCAGTGACGCTGCTAAGAGAGAAGAGCTGGGATCTCTCTGTACCTGGCTTGTCCCTTCACATGTGGAGGGACGGGTCTGGTGGAGGGATCTCTAGGATGAGTGTAAATTGTAAATAGAGTATAATTGTATATTTACCTTTGTTTTATCTTTTACTTTTTTTTTTCTTTTTTAAATTTTTAGTATTTCATTTTGTATATAGTATATTTTATATTGTTTATGTATAGGCTAGTTCTTTTCTTTTCTCTTTTTTTTTTTCTTACATTTATTATTTACTTTATTTCACTATTATTGTTTTTTTTTTCATTGTATATAATGTGTGAATGTGATCATACGTCATCTATATTACTTATTACCCACAGTTGTGGCAGGTTGTAATAATTACTCAATAAAAGGTTTTAAAAAAAACAAAACATGTTTTATGTAGTGAAATATTGAAATTACCCGTATACATATAGTTTTATTAGTTAATTTAAATTAAACATATGGTGGTTATTTAATATTTAAAGAATTTAAAAATCTAATAGTTCATAAACAAACATGCTATCGATATAAACCCTAATTGTAATGATATCTAATTTAAAGGTTATCCTAATTACAATCGTTTGAATATCTATGTCTAATTAATTCACTTATTTGCACATAAAACTGTTTTATTTAACATAGTTCTGGTAAAGATGTACAGAGGGAGAGAGAGCCCAAACACACTCCAGTGTCATTCCTTCTTTCACACTTACAGTAGCGGTTTTTGTTCAAACACTAACTGTTTATCGCCATTAACACACTGATATATATGTTTTTTCTTCATATCTGTTTTTTTACTCTTTACTAACCAAACACACTCTCCCATATGATCAAGGGCATGCGCCGGTATTACCTCTCTCATTATACATTATAATAGGCTCAACTGAAAAGCCTCAGGTAATCAATTTTAAGGCAGCTATATATTATAATTCTACGACACTATTACTAAAAAATTGGCTTCGTTTAATAAATAGTAACATCTTAATACTGAATTGAAATGTAATTAAATAAGAAAGTAAATAAATATAATTACAATTTAAAGAGAATTCATTTCCATTGTATAAAATTTTGAAATTGATTCAAAATTGGTCGTTTTGTATAATTGGAGCCATCAAGAAAAAAAGAGATATTACCTGAAAGCCCTTGCAGTAATGCATTCACTGTTTGCAGTGTTATCTCTAGCTTTTATAGATTACGGAAAGGACCAGGTATTTTTATTTATTCATTTCTCCTTTACTTTAAAATTTTATAATCTTTCGTAGCGTAAGGTGCACTGTGCTACAAGCGTGTAAAAACTGTAGGATTTACACAGTCTTGAGAATTCTCATTTTAAGATTTCTGGTCTCATGGCCTGCTTTCACAATTACGATTTAATGATTAATGATTAAACAATTATTCATTATTAGAATAAGAGATAGATTAAGATTTATCCGAAAATAATGTACTCGATTTCTGTTGGTGAGTATGATAGTATTTGTTGAATCTTTTTGGTTCAATTTTCGTTGCTAAGGAGGTTTGAAAAAAGTTGTTTTGACAATTATTTGTTCTTATTATTTGTACTACTTTTTTGTTTATAATTCGTAATATAATTGTTTTGTTGAAAACTAGATTGGTTAAGTAGTTAGTGATCATAAACGAAAAATAGCTTTTAATTTTATATAATAGCCTAGATTTATAAATAATTCTTGTTTTGTTTTTTCTTAAACAGATATTTCCGTATAGTCAACTATTGTTTAAATTCTTTTAGTTTATGTTCTATGTATTGTTTTTTACGGGTAGAAAGATTCGACCTCTTATCTTATCCTGATTTATTCAAATTCATTTTAGGTTTAAATATACTCCTGTATATCCAAGGAAAGTTAAATAGTTAGCCTTAGAGATGAATATCGTCGCAAAAGTCGATTGCCAACTTAGCGAGGCTTTCCAACTTCGTAGACAAAGTTCCTTGAGCAAGTTCCAAGGATTCCTTTAGGAAGGAGGTACGTGCTTGCACTCTGCCACAGCCCACCAGCTTGCGGTGTCAGCAACCTCTGTTTGTACCTACACTAAAAACTCGTACACAAACCGTCAGAGACTATTAAGATTAGTTAGTTTTCTTGAAAACTTAAAATATATAGAACTGCAGAAATAATAGGGGTAATTTCCATATTCCAAAATTATACATTGATAGTCTCAACATATGGGATAAATCAAAATTGAGTATAAATGAATAAATTTAGCATTGAGGAATTATTTGCCACTTTTACTGGAAGACTAGTTTCGAATGTTAAACATTTATCATCATTTATGAAAACACAAAAATTAAAAAATCAAAACATCACCACTTTTCTATACATTAAAAATAAAAAAAAAACAGGACCTATTGTAGACTGAGTGTAAAGAGACAAAGGGGAAGCTGGGAAGCTAAGTAAATACATTTTGATCCCTACAATAATTAATAAGGTAAATGGACAGTCATTTAGGTTTTCTCTATGACGGGTCGATTTTTCTGTTATTATTTTTAATGATTCTTTAATATTTAATTTTTACGTAGAAAGTAGTCTAAAATTGAACACTTAGGTACTTATCACTAGAAGGAATAAAATCTTTTAAACCAATCCAGATTTTTTTTTTTAAATTACCAGATAAATATCGCCAATAATCTCATCATAAATTTATTTTTAGTAGCTACAGACAAACTGCCCAGTCAAAAAGAAATCCTAAGAAACGCCGAATTAATTGTAATTATTAAATGTAGTAACCAAAATGAATTTACCAAGCTCTTCCCTTTCGTCTCTTTACACTCAGTTTGCTCTAAATCTTGATATCTTCTAGAAGTCCATCTTATTGACCTTCTTAGGTGACTATCAAAACCTTCGAATGCTTGTCGTACATTTTTTAAAATATAGAGGAAAAACTGTAAAAACGGGCAATGGTGTAAATATGGGCCACCCTCTCTACGTCTATGGGGGATATTGAAGAACGGCGGGGAGGTCTGTCTATGGACCCATTCGCTAATATAAGACAGCAGTTAGAACCATTCCTTGAACTAGTTACTATGCAAACTCTTTGTGTTTCTCTTTGACTTCATCCCTGATTATCTTCTTCTCGATTCATCTGAACAGTCACCTATACTTTTATCGTTATATTAGATATTTATAGAAAAATAATAGCAAATAAATAAAGGCTTAGTGAACCCGAAGGTTCGATGCCGACACCACCAACCGTCGACGGCACTCTTCTCTCTTACCCATTCCTCCAAAACCCAAACCCCCCAGGTCGGCCCTGACGCAATATTCCCATCTTCGTCTCGGTCTACCCCTTCGTCGTTTATATTGATAGATAATTTTTTTTTTTGTTTAATACCTTTCTTTCATTGTATATTAAGATTCTATATAGATACATTTTGAGTTGTTTAATGGTGTGCTATTTACGTTTAAGACTCGATATTCCCCTAATCCTTTTAGAACAGATACGCTACCTAGGATTCCACTTGGACAAAAGTCTTACTTGGAATCCACATACAAGACTAAAACGACAAGAAACTGCCCGTCGTTACAGACAACTTCAACATTTACTAGACAAAGTTCAAAGCTCCCAATTAATTACAAAAGACTCATTTACATGACTGTTGTTAGACCTATTTGGACGTACGGAGTTGAGCTTTGGGGGTCTACTAAACCATCCAATTCATCTCGTATCCTTAAAATCCAAAATCCTTCGAAAAATCCTAAATGCTCCTTACTTTGTCACCAATAAGCTTATCCATAAAGAACTTAATGTTCCATATGTTGCCAAACCATATACCTATCCTTTCATAGTAAGCTCCATAACCTCTCAAATCCATTAGTTTCTCAACTTGCTTCCCACTCCATCCCCGATAATCCTCCGAGGCGTCTGAAAAGGTGGCCTAGAGACCTTCTAACGTAGACTTTTTACTGAAGTGCTACTGATGAGTAGTTCTTTTCAAGTTTTGTCATGTTATCGTAATAGTTAACAAATTTACTTGATGTATATATTTTGTACAGTTGTAAATTTCAATAAATTGATATATATATATATACATATATATATATATATATATATATATATATATATATATATATATTTATATATATAAAATTCTTTTATCTAACAAAATAAATCTTCTCCAACATCCAATTTCAACATCTTGGGATTTTGCTTCCACCTCTTCATTCAATCACAACTTATCTATTCAATCCACACAGGGATCCTATAATTGACGCTCACATAGTCATCAGTCAAATTATTAGTTTTTTTTAAAAGTTTATTTCAGTTTTAGCCACATTGCATTTAGTTAAATTTAAAATATTATAAGTCAACAATATAAAAATACATATTGGGCGTTATAAAAGGACGTGGTTTCGAATCCCACGTATATTAAAATTAATTTCGTGGTAGACCCTAAAAATGAATCTTGACCCTTCTACCCTCGTAAGAATAGTTTAGTAACCTGTAGGATAATCTGTCCGTTCTGCCCTGGTTGGACATAAAGACGTTAAGGCCAACAAAGAAACTACAATATACATCAAATAAAAGTCATGAATTTGCACGATAATTATTAGAATTTCATACAATACTTAGTTAAGAAGGCATGGTATGGCATTGGATTAAACCTGGCATTTATCGCCTTAAAAGCTGCATTTCACTAGACAAGAAGAAGTTCTTAAGGAGAAACATGTACCAACGAATCAATGCTTAAAAGTCAGTTTAAAATGATACAAAAGGAATGGTGCGGCTAGATATAACCAAATAAAACAGGGCCATTTATAAAATAATTAAATGTAAGTTCAAGCAGGGTGATATTTAGATCCACTTCTAACAATTATTATGGAAGAGGTATGGAAAGTGTGGAACACCTAGAGCAATCCTTAGTTACTTTAATCATATTCCTTTTTAGCCACAATCTTTGTTACATGCGGAAGATGTCTTTAATGCTGACCAAGAAATGGTGCAGGTTTGTATAAGCTCCCAATTAATTACAAAAGACTCATTTACATGACTGTTATTAGACCTATTTGAATGTACGGAGTTGAGCTTTGGGGCTCCACTAAACCATCGATTTCATCTCATATCCAATCCTTACAATCCAAAATCCTTCGAAAAATTCTCAATGCTCCTTACTTTGTCACCAATAAACTTATCCATAAAGATCATAATGTTTGATATGTTGCTGATTTAGCCCAAACCAGATATCTATCCTTTAATAGTAAGCTCCATAACCACTCGAATCCCCTAATTTCTCAACTTGCTTCCCTCACCATTCCCGATAATCCTCCGAGGCGTCTGAAAAGGTGGCCTAGAGACCTTCTAACATCGACTTTTTACTGAAGTGCTACTGATAAGTAGTTCTTTTCAAGTTTTGTCATGTTATCGTAATAGTTAACAAATTTACTTGATGTATATATTTTGTACAGTTGTAAATTTCAATAAATTGATATAATAATAATTAAAAAAAAAGTTAAAGACTAGTATATTTTTTTGGTGCAGCATAAATTGTTGTGAGGAATTGGATAGCAGCAGAACAGAATCGTAGATTGTTTGTGATAGCTGGTACAAGAGGCCAAGGCTCGACATTGTAGTGCCAATCAAATAGAATAGAATAAATTTTGGTGAATTGTGGCATATAAGAAATAAACTTAAAAAAATAAATAATAGATAAAAACACAACTAATTTACCAACAGCTCCTACGGTTATAATTTGTATATCACACAACCGAAATAATTATAAAAATATTCAATTATAAGTGAAGGAATAGGGAGGAAATTGTAAAAATAAAACTGCATCTATAAAGAGATATAATACAATTAGTAACGGTGTGCAAAGATCGTTCCTTATACCTTGGCTAGGACAAAAACAGTCGGACCAAGGAGGGAGTGAGGAGTGAAGGGGGAGGGGCGAGGAGGGGGGGGGGCGAGGAGGAGGAGAGGAAGGAGTGCCTTTGATATGTAAATGACTTAGAGACCTCTTTGGAGAAAAGTCTTGAGGATAATTTGTGGTCCGGGATTTAATTAGTATTGGCCGGAGGGGGGGAGGGGAGGGAAGGACAAAGCCTCAAGTCGGGACAGGTTAAATAAACACCGGACCAAGGCCCCCATCAATCTTTGCGCTTTTTACAGCACTGGTCTTGGAGGTTCTAGCTGACTCAAGCAATCATGGAAGCCATATCTATGAGAAGCAATCAGAATGAACCGATTGGTGATTTTTTTTTATTTTTATTTTTTTTTTTTTTGATGGTGTAAAAAATATCGTCAGTGATTAGCAGTTAGGAAAAAATAATAAAAAAAAAAAATATAATCTAATATCCATTATTAGGTATGGCTCCAATCAACAAAAAAGTTATATATAATCTAATATTTAACAGGAAAACAGATTTACAAAAGTTAATTTGTCATTTACTTCAGTCATAATTGCTAATACGTTTACTGTGGAAATACGGAAAATAACTTACTATTTTTTTTTTTTTTTTAGATTTTTAAATAAAACCAAACGACAAACGTAAAACTTTCATTCAAATTTCACACTAACCCCACATTAACAGAAAAAGTAGCGACATCTATACGAAATGGTTTGTGTTATACAGTTGCTAAATATCCGACGCATTTATCGAGATGTCTAAAGATTTCGCTGCTTATATTTTTATAGCTGTAGGCGCGATGAAAATGATTGTCCCTCATATGGAACTGGAGGCCTTGTAGAGATAATATGTATTATACAATGCATAAATCATATGATATAAGTTTGACAGCATGGTATGGTAGAAATGGTGTTTTTAATCAGTTAGGTTGGGGCTTACAAAAATAGTTAGCTGCTCGGGTATACAAGATATACGGGTCATTCTGCCATTTCGTCGGAATTTCGAAATTGTGATTCTATTAAAAAAAAGTTATGTAAAAACATTTTTTTTCTTCATAAACATCTTTATAAAAGTCTAGTCTTCTAATATTACTAGCGAAAAATTCCTTCATAGAATATAATCTATCAGCCCATTTATGATCATGATGGAAATCATGAGAATAAGAGAAACTGATAGGGTGTGAGGGAAATAGAAAACATTTGCAATTCAAGTAATAAAATGTTTATAGTACAAAAGAATTGTTAATGAGTATAATATCAACAAGTCGATTAAGGGGTATTTGTTAACATAAATTAAAAATTTAAACATAAAACTTGAAAGAAAACAATTAAAATGGTGAGGCATTATAATATACATTTAAACTTTGAAATCGAACATTAGATTAATATAACCAATATTATATCACATTAATATAAATAGTGAAAATATATATAAAAAGTCTTATTTCAATTACAGTTTTTCCTATTGTAATCTATTTCCCTCACTTTAGGTGTGAGGGAAATGTAAATGAGGTAAATAGAATTTTGTGTTAAATTTAAGATTAACACCAACACACGCATTTTAAAAAACAAAAAACAAATGGAACTCTGAACTACATGGTATACATATAGTTCAATGCAAAGAAAACAAGAATAAAAGTTAGCTTCTTTGAAAAATCTCTATGTGAGGGAAATAGAATTATGAATAGAACACTTGATTCGACACAAATTTGGGACAACTAGCTGAGGAAATTTGTTGTAAGTTAGGTTACCCTCAGTTTGACGGGAACCTTCTGCAATGTTGCCAGCCTGAAATATAATGGAATGAATCTTGGTTATGCTTTGGCGGACTTTTTTATAATGTGAGAGAAATAGATTGACCCTATCGGACACAGGCATTAGAAGTCATTCTTCTTTTCGTAAGCAATTAGCCTCAGTTTCAATTATAAAATTCAATATATTGCAACTTACCTGAGGTACTAAAAAAAAAAAAAAGTAAGTTAATAATCGCGAAATGGAGAACTTATTCGCATTTAACGTTACCAACTCATGTTATGTTACATGTGAGAGAAATATAATTTGACGTTTCGAATTCAAATTTAACCATGAAAACAAATCAATAACCATGGAAAACTATTTTACGTTTAAGAGGTAAGTACCTTGCACCTATTTGTTACAGTTGGGTTGCAAAAAATTTCATGTAGAGACCACAATCGCTTCGGGATACAAACTCGTATGAAATGGAAGAATGACCCATACCCTTTTTTCGGTTTCTTGTTTTTTAAATTTATAAAAGTAATTAAAAGAAAATAAAAATAAATAAAAAGCCTTTGCGAACCCAATTTCGCAATTTTCGTTTCTAATACTGTACAATGTACGTTTAAATTATCACTATTGTTAAAATTTGGTACAGATGAGATGGATTCAATAGTTTTACCATTACAACTATGTTGCAGAATATCGATTTTTAAATTTCACCGGGATCCACATATTGTGCAACATATTTATAGTTTAGTAATAATTTTTTTGAAAATAAGTATTTTATTATACATATCTAGCTATATACGAGTATAACACTGCACCTTAGTAACCTCTCTTGAATGGCGCTCGCATTATATCGGTTGATTTTCTGTTGAGCACTACATATTTAATGGGTAAATTCTTCCGAAGCAAATTTCTGTCAAGAACTACCAGAATGTATAAGACTCTGGTATGACCAGTACTAACCTAATGTTCGGAGTCAAGGGTAGTCTCTCGATCGGACGAACGAAACCTACTGGCCTTCGAAAGAAGAATTCTACGGTGTATTTATGGACCTAAGAGAGTCAGAGAGGCATACTTCAGAAGAACTAATGAATAAGTATATAACCTCCCGGGGGAGTCGGACATAGTGAGCCACATGAGACTGGGAAGTCTGAGGTGGGCCGGCCATGTTCCTCGTATGTCGGAGAATGCGATCCCTAAAAAATTATTGATGGAAGACATAAACATGACCAGGAGCAGAGGGAGACCCCGCCTTAGATGGATGGACGGCGTAGCGGAGAATGCTAGGAGGAGGATCCTGGGAGCCAGGGATTGGAAGAGAGCTGCCTAACGACGAGCAGACTGGCGGTTTCCTGGTTAGAGGATGCTAGGGACCAGTAATGGTCTGTCGAGCAATTGGAAAAAAAAACAAAACATATTTATCGCTTCTTATAATACTTTTATTTAAACAATATGGTACAAGTTAAATAAAGCAAAGCGGGAAAAATATATATTTTTATTTTAATTATATATATATATTTACCAATTTAGGGCAGTAAACAACCGTGCTGTATAATATAAATCTATTCTTTACCGAAAAATAAATTAAAAAAGTGATACTATTAGGATATTTTTATAAAACAGGAAAAAAAAAATGATGAATTAAGTCAAATACAAAAACAAATAATAACACATTATTTATATATAAAAATAATTGAATAATTAAAAAATAATAATATATCCGTGGGTTTGGAACTAAAACATCATGTAGAAAAAATATAAAATCAAATATTGAAATTGAACAAATCATTAGAAATAATAAAATCGCCTAAATTCAATTTATCTGTTTTGTTCAAATAGGAAAAACCCAAAGGTTTCCGTATGACCTCCTACTCCTACATTTTTCTTTTTACCATCTCTTATTTCACTCCACGCAACAGCTGCAACATGCCCTCTTCCGATGGTGTGTGCTAATATACTTTGATTTTTATTATTATACAAAATATAATTTGTATATAAAATATCTTGTGTGTGTTGTCTGATCTGAAGATGAATGTTCAACTTGTCTAGTTGGTTGTTCATACACTAAATATCCTAGAAGTGTCAAAGGAATCATCAATCCACCCCCCCCCCCCCCCCAAAAAAAAAAAATATATATAAAAAAAAATATACTTTAAAACATATTCAAACATAATTACAATATTTGCATTCAGATTGAAGACTCCAGAATCATCTTCCTCCAGCCATATGAGGGGTTACGTGAGATTCCAGGAAATCTCAGCGTCCTTCTCTAGCTACGTCTCTGGTATGAGGCGTAGTAAAAATGAATTAGAGTTTTTCTTTGTATGTGTGTCATTGTAAACTAGATCATAGGACTCAACTCATATAAAATGAAAACTTTAATAATTAGACTTAAAATCAATTACATTGACTAATGCAAAATTCAATGATGGGCAGAAAAAAGAAAATGATGAATGGAAAAGAGATGGAATAATGATAACATTTCACGAACAAGAAGCTTCCCGAAATTCACCTCGCCAACAATCGATTAATACTACAGAAGGAGGAAGGGAGCTCGGTATGTTGAGAACAAAGAGAACTGTTTGCTGGGGAACAAACATCAAGGGAGAGAAATTTATTCAAATTTACTTTGAAATTTCGCACTCTTATAGAAATGGGTTCTTCAAAGAGCACTCTACGTTTACCATGAAAATATATTTTATTTGGGTACTTTGAAAATGTATTTTCCGGTATACTTTTGAAATATGATTGTTCTATTTGTATTATAACTATCATTTCATATAGAGAATTTACTACCTACTATTAGATCCACCATGTTATCTAATAAAATTCAAATGGTCATGTATTGATTTATATTTTTTTAGTTTAAGACCAGTAGGAACAGAAGGAACGACCTAAAACCCTAAGGACTGCCCACCAACTAGAATAATAAAAACAGTGTAACATTTCTTTACATTTAATCTGCTCTTGATCCGGATGTATTTTATTTTTAAACTAATTTATTATGTGTAAACTAGTTTAAAAATTTCCCTAAGTTTTTAAAACTAATGAATATTTCCGATCATTCGAAACTAATCTTTAAATAAAACATTCCAAAGGAGGTGGAAAATAATATCAATCCTAATTGTATTGTTCTTTCTATCCCATCAAGCGTACATATTTCACTTCACTATGTATATTCTATATCGCATATTGTTTATGTATATCAGCATTTCATTTAATTTTTTTCATTTTATATTTTTATTTATTTATTTATTTATTTATTTATTTTTCTTATTGTACATACTGTGTGAATGTAATTATGAAGTCATCTATATTAATTATTGCCCACATCTGTGGCAGATTGTAATAATTGCTCAATAAATGAAAAAAAAAAAATCTGTTATTAGTTTTTATTTCATAATTAAGAACATTTACATGCTCAAAGTCAAAAATATGACCTAACTTTTGTGTGTGGTCTAATAATGATGTTTTGTTTTTATCTTTTTTACTTACGTTTTTAAAACCATTTTTATGTTGCTTTAATCTTTATATAAATTTTGTTTTCTCTCTACTACATAATTTTGTTGCAATGTAAACAGTCAATTTAAAAGATTAAATCTTATTTATTCATTATTGTTATGAAGCAAATTATTTAAACTCAAGAACAACGGAGTACCGAGCGGTATCTAATGACTTCAGGAAGATTACAGCTCAACTGTCCAATATCAACAACGGTCGACGTATTGGTATTTCCTTTACTCATTTTATTACCAGCGAGCGCTCTTACGTGTACGTTGTAGCTTATGTTATTTTATAGACTTTATTTATTTATTTTTTTATTAGCATTTCTAAATATATATTATTTTATTTATGCATTTTTTTTTTTATCTTCCCTCTCCACGTCTGTAACGTGAGACAGTTTGGGTGATAAAACACCTTGCATACAATGTACCAATGTAAACTAAACAGTTAATATAACAAAGTCAATCAAAAAAGTTAAAAAAAAATATCTTGTATTAAAAAAAAATAAAGAATTTTTTTTCAAATATATTTGAAGAAAAATAAATATTTTCTCTACTTTTTAACTCAGTTTATTGATTACACACAAGTTAAAATAGTGAATTTATCATTGAATAAATATTTAGAGCCCTTCTACTACAGGGAGGAGGAGTTGGTATAGGCTGAGTAGATGGAGATATAGAAGAGAGGAAGTTTGGCGATGACGGGAGATAGGGACGATGATCCAGAAGGCAGTGAACAATGAAGTCTAGATATCCCCTCCTCCCTATCTGGATACATCTCTCAGTGTAATTGCCAACCACGGCCGAATCGATCTGTCTCCTCATATCGCATCCACTTAGTTTACCTGTTCAATAGCTTCTAATTCTCCGCTCTAACTGTTCCAACAATAAATGCATCTTTATGATCGCCTAGGTAACCTTTCGGCTTATTACTAAAAAAGTATGGAATATATAAATGGCAAAGATAAATTAGCTAGGCCTATAAACCTTCTTAATACCTAAAACTTTTTTTACTAGTTTCAGGTGTGTGTGCAGTTGTCTTTTGTTCCTTTGGTGATGTTCTCTCTATTATTTTCCTCAACTTGTCGTTCAGAAATTATTGGAGGTAATCAATTGCGCCTTCAGTTGGATGAGCGAAGCTGTACAGCCAAAGGACAAAAAAACACTAATTATTATATAGTAAACGTTCCAAGGGAACATTAGTCGTTAAAGGATAGCGTCTTAGCTATGGCCTACATATTAGAGCAGGAAACATTCAAATAATCACTCAGTTATGAGTGTTATATGAACTGCTTTCTGCTACCTGTCTTGTGGGATAAGGACAGGAAGATTCATTCTTAAGCATGGTAACGAATAAATAATGTTTCCAAAAAAAAGAATATAGCGCTGAAGAAATCCAGAGATTAAATGAGATAAAAGAGGCGAGAGAGGGGATATATCGTGAAAAAAGTAAGAAGAGGTCATTGGTTTTGGAGTATTGAGGAGGATGGTGCTGGATCAGGAGATTGGAGCAGCCTAGCTAATGATGGTTGCAGTGAAGAAGATGGAAAGCAACGGATCATGTAATGAAAGAGTTGAAAACAGGCCAGCACTCAACACTTAAGATAAGTACAATATATGTAAACAGTCTGGATTAAGTTTCAAAATGTTTATTAGGAGTTACAAGCTTTACGGATCCTGGGATATGAAAGGGAAAGCAAACAGGATAAGAATTGTTGGGCCATTTATTAAGAATAGAGGAATGCAGAAGTCCAAAAAAAAGTAGTGTACGGCACTGGAGGAATAGAACGACCGGAAGACGATGGATCCAGGTTGTAGAAAAGGAGCTTATAGTGCTCCGTGTTCGAAATTAGAGAAAGAGAGTTTTCCACTTCCATTTCTGGATAAATGGCGATCCATGTAAAACAAGAGTCCACCAAGGAAATTGAATACCATTAAAAAGACGGTTAAGCATTGGGCGACGTGTGTTTGTTCGACCCGTAGATAAGAAGTAGTTTTGTGCCGACTGAAGATAGGCCTCACCAATCTTAATCTTATATAATTATTAAACAGTCATAACCAAGATGTCAATAATGTAATGAGATAGTCACAGTAAAACGTATTCTGCAAGAAAATCCCTATTATTTACTATATACGAAGAATAAGGACTTACATCCTGAAAAAAAAAAAATAAAAAAAATAACCTTTGCTAATAACAACTCATGGTTCAGTACTTCGGTAAGAATGTAGTGTTACTGGACCGACGGTTGTGGAAGAAGGAGATTTGGTAAGAATTCACGTTCAACTGCCAGGTTTTTTTCCCAATTATGGGTACCCACTTTTTGTTTGAGGCTGGATGTGCCCTAGTATTGTCTCCCGACCGTGGATTTGATCATCAGTTGAAATGACACAACACTTAAACAAGGCTTTACACCCACTGTTAATAAAATTCTTACTGACGAGGATATTTTAAAAACGGCTTTAAATAGAAAAATCTATTAAATAAAATAATGATTTACTTAAAAAACTAGACATTGAACCAATACCCATAGGCGTTGATGACCTTTGTGGTTTTACGCTTTTAAACAAAAATAAACAGTCCTACTACATTAAATGCAACATACAACTGCGCCCTGTTGCATACATCAGCCGAAATGGTGGCACAAGTGATGTATTTTTAGGATTGATGAATTAATTGCCTCTTCTACTGGAGTTTTTTATATTTTCAAACCGAGTGTTAAACTTTCATTCTCAGTTTTAAGAAAGCAAAATGAGAAGAACGTCTGAATCATATCAAAACCTAGAGGAGACAGACGTATTTTAATGTGGTTTTTTAATGACACAGCACCTCGATCACCTTCTGCTCTTAAAATAAAATTGACACTAATGAATGTTGGTTTGATATTTTAAACTATGTTTTTGACTGACTATTCCTTACTGTTTGTTTAACAATACCAATACTTATTGAATCTTTTAGAATATTAATGAACTGCTTAGCGATAAAAATACTTGACACTTTCATAGGAAAAGTTTTAATGACCCCCGACGGGAAGGAGAGGAGTGACTGATCACCCGACTAGAAAATGTTGCCCCGATAACGGCTGCGTGCCTCGGCATACTCCAACTCAAAGTCAAACAGCTCATGATTGAGAGCTCATGAAATCACGAGAAGTAAATTATTAATGCTTACATTAACCGCCCTTTCAAATATTATGATCTCCCTCATCAATTCTCAGCCTCTACTGCCTTAAATATCTTCCTTTTTTTATTCATCTAGATATCTAGGCGCCGGATCTATTACTATAAACTGTTATGAAGAGGCGAAAGATCTTAAATCAACTCTATATTTATATTATACGTGGCCATCGTTTATTCCAGAGGGCCAACAAGAAAAAGAATCGGCCAGCTAATGAAGATGCTACCGAGCAATGGAAACATGTGTTTTCCTGTTGCTAGTAAATCATAGCCCCCTTCTGCTGCCAGTCCAATAATTATAATCCCAGAGAGGTTTATTATAAAACAGGTATAAATGTAATTTTTCAAAGCGGTACTGCCGTGGGGAGTTGGGAGGCTGCTCTTGGCTCGCCAGTCACGTAGCTGGGGTGTATAAAAAGAAAGCACCCTCAGAACCTCTTTAGAGATATTATTTTAGAGTCCCGAGGACGAGGTTTGAAGTTGGATAAGCGATAATTCAAAGGAGAAATAAAGCTATATTTTTTTTTTACAGGCGCGTTAATTATTTATATCATCACATGAATAATAAGTGCATATGGAAAGGATTTATAATCACCAGAATTTCACCATGTGGCTGAACTTTATTTTTCTGTTTTTATTTTAAAATTCTATCACCAATAACTAGGGACGGCTATCTCATGGAAAATAAACGATACTTTATATCAAAAAATGTTCGAGATCTTAATATCGATAGCCATATACTGTTTTAATAAATTACATTTTTAATATTCCTATCATGTTACGATATTTTTTTATATTTAATCGTTTTAGTTAATTTATTTCCCAACTAAAAAAGGAAGAAAATTATTTTAAATAATTTTCAAAAATTATATAAAATATTAAATTATATTAATAATTTTTTTTTTTTTTTTTTTTTTTTTTTTTTTGTGAATTAAAAAGTTTTTAAAAAGAATTAAAAATACTTAAATACACGTTACACATCTTGCAGATGCAATCATTACTAGTTTTGTCAAGTTTTCCCTGCTCCTAACATTAACAACATTCCCTTATTTAGAACAACTTTATCAGGCTTTTAATTTTAATATATATATAAGTTAAGGATAGAAAGGACCTATATACAAGCTAATCCTTAAGTTTAATACTGTAAACAATAGAAATGTATATATAGAGGATTTAAATAAGGAATAAATCAGTTGATATCAAGCTGCTGTTCGTGTATTATTTCATCCCTTTTACTTTTTTTTTATCTTTTTATTCTCAGCGAACATAAGTGGTGCCGAAACCCGGGAACACGTAAGAGAAAATTCTTTATTAATTTTTTTTTATTTATTTATCTCTCTCTTTTCTAAGTGTTGTGGAGATAAATTCTCTTACGAGAACGTGGTAGTCTATAAACTATTTTAAGTATTTAGAGGAAAAAAGATGACTGACATACCACAGATACCCGCGCAACCACTGTCGGCAGCACATGCTAATATTCTGGAATAATAAAGATGGCCACCGCACAAGATCTAAGGAGGGCGATTTCCGACCTTGAAGGATATGATGGGGAAATCGGAGAATTAAACCATTTCCTCAAAGGAGGGGACAGGTTGCTGGCAAGAATAGATGCTAAGGCTGCTGATAATTTGTTGGATCACGGGGATGCCAACACCCTCAGGGCCGCCCTAGTATACAGAGTGAAGAGGAGTGTTCTGAACCATATCCAGGCAGATGAGGATACGCCTTGGCCGGTGGTTAAGGAGAGGTAGAAGAAGGCATATGGAGGTGGTCGGTGGACCCCAGAGGAGGACATATTTCAAATGTTTCGAGAAACACAACGGTCCTACCAGTCGAACGGGCGCTATGCAGGGACTCTTATCATCCACTACAACCGTATAACTGAGAAGATGAGGGAGACGGAAGAGCGGGGACAAGTGGAAGCGAAGATGATATTTCTGTCTACCATCCTGAAAGTGCAGTTGGCACGAGAAACGGGAACGAAGGAAGGTCTGCCCAGAGAGAAGTCGTTCCTAGAGTGTGCCCAAGAGATGGTTGACGCCGGAGCCAGAGATGAAGAGTGTCGGAGGAAAGACGAAGAGGAGACCAGCTGGACCCGAGTGAGTAACAGAAGAAGAGACGGAAGAAGGAGCGATAAGAGAGCTACGGCACGGAGAGGAACGAGTCAAGTTCCGTCAGAAGGGAGAAACCGTGGAAACGAGAGGGACGTCGGGAGACTGAGAGGAGGAGCGGAAGAAGGGAAGAAAGACGCTGCCACGGGTGTGGGAAGACCGGACACCTGGTAGTTCGTTGTCCGCGGACAAAATGCTTTGAGTGCGGCACAGAAGGTCATATCGCCAGACAATGTCCATATATGAGGAGGCGCAAGGACAGATCTCATGGCGAACCCATGGAGGTAAATGCACAGAGAGTATGGCATCAGAGGGGGGCCCCAGCGGAGTCAACAAGCTCTTCGGAATCATCGGAGTCGGAGTCGGAGAGGAGCGAACCAGGGAACACGGAGGAAGGAAGGAGGACGGAGAAACCGAGGAACAGAAGCAGAGGAACGCGGGCGGAGAGGAGAGCGTCACAGGAAGAATGAGGAGGGTGCGCTTCGAGGGGCAACCATGTAGTGTTAAATAACATAGAGGGAGTAAGTGGTAGGTTGCCTATTATAAGAGTCGCGAGTGGGGTTTAGTGTTTAGTAGATACAGGTAGCTCGAACATCATCATGAGCCGGGAAGCAGTGGAAGCATTCTGTAAGGGAGAGAGGAGACCCCGGACAAAGGTATGTAACTGTAGACTAATCACACTTAACGGACCATGCAGGACAGATGGGGAAATAGAATTAGAATTGAGTAAATGGGGGGAGAAGAGGGGTAACCTGAAAGTTCACGTAGTGGAGAGTATGCCACGAGAGTATGGGGCGATCGTGGGATGTGACCTTTTAGGGATGTTAGGGGCGCGAGTGAGGATAAAGAACGGGAAATGGACGGTTCGGATAGGGGGTCGGAAGTTTCGGGGAAAATAGGGGATGACAGTCAAGCACGGGATGATAGGGGTGGTAGCGCAGTCAGGGGATTGGCGACAAGCAATCAGCAGGGAATACAAAGACATTTTCTTCAGGGAGGGAGAAATTTTGAGTGCAACTGGAGAGACTGTGCATGAAATCCCGTTGAAACAGGAACGAGTGGTGTACGTGAAAGAGAGAAGGTACCGTCTGAAGAGAAGGTAGGCTCTGAGGCAACATATCCCGGAGGAACTGGACAACTTGAAAAAACAGGGGATCATTGTGGACAGTACTTTGCCGTTCAACAGTCCTTTGTGGGTAGTCAAGAAGAAAAGTGACAGAGAAATGGGGCAGGAGAAATATAGGGTCGTGGTGGACTTTAGGAAATTAAATGACAACACGTTAGACGAGAAATACCCGATACCGAGACTGGACGATATACTAGACAGACTGGGCGGGGCAACCATATTCTCGACTCTGGACCTTAAAGCAGGTTACCATCAAATTAAGATGCACCCGAAGGATAGGCAGAAGACAGCGTTCACCTTTGAAAGGGGGCACTTTGAATTCACGAGGATGCCTTTTGGACTAAAAAACGCGCCGGTAACGTTCCAAAGGTTAATGGACGAATTCCTTAGAGGGTTGGACGAGAATGTTTGCCAAGTGTACATGGACGATCTCTTAGTTTTCAGCAAGGACGAAACACAGCATATCGAGGACTTACGGACCGTGTTTAGACGGATAAGGGAATTTGGACTGAAACTTTCACGAGAAAAATCCAAGTTGGGGCTAGAAGAAATTACTTTCCTGGGGCACAGGATATCGCGGGAGGGTATACAGCCAGACCGGGCCAAAGTAGAGGCTATTCAGCGTATGGCAATACCCACAGACGCAAAGGGTGTACGTAGACTGATGGGCACATTGAACTATTACCGGAGGTTTGTACCGGAGTTGGCAGAGTGTCTGGTGCCGCTAAATAATCTGCTAAAGAAAGGGAAAAAAATTGTCATTACGCCTGAAATTGAAGAGAATGTTCGCAAATGCAGGAAGCGTCTCCAAACAGAACCGATCTTAGCGTTCCCAGATTTTAACAAATCATTTATTATTACAACGGACGCGAGTGAGTAGGGGCCGTCCTATCGCAGGACGGGGAAAAGGGCGAACGACCGGTGGCATATGCCAGTAGGCGCCTAACCGGGGCAGAGGCTAGGTACAGTGCGGTGGAAAGGGAATTACTGGGTGTGATATGGGCCGTGAAACATTTTAGACCTTATGTGTTCGGACGGAGATTTACAGTAAGGACTGACCACAGACCTTTACTCTGGGTAGGAAAAATAAAGGAGTCCTCAGCGCGGGTCACCCGATGGAAGGAGTACCTGAGGCAATACAACATGGAAATCGCCTACAAACCTGGAAGGGAAAATGTCGTAGCGAATTGGCAACCCGAGCAATCCAGGTAAACGCAATCGAAAGAGAGGAAGGGGTATACTCAGGCGGCATTCGGGGTTTCATTAGGGAGTGGACACCGGAGGGGGAAGGACATCAGACAAACCCAGACGAGGCCGAGGGACAAGACGATGGGGAGACGAGTGCATCAGAGGACAGACCAACAGACATGGAGGAGGACGATACTATTATTAATGACAAACGACGACAAATAATTTGGAAAACGAGGACTACGGGACTGTTAAAGATCGAGTATACCTTATGCCGGATGTTCTATTACGACTGTTTGGTCTCAACCGGGGATTAGAGAGGAGCAAATTATAAAGGCACTCAATGACTCATCGAAACCGGGAAAGACTTACCATTTATACGTGGGGAACAATACGGTGTGGGACAAGATTCGGCGAGTATGGAAGGAAGAAAAGATTGGGGTTGATCGGACCTTTACTAGATGCACTAGGATCGGGGAAACGATCAAGGACCCCGAGAGGCAGAAAGAGGTCACACTGGCACACCACCAGGGGAAGACGAATCACCGGGGCATCAACGAAACGTTCCAAGTACTACGGCGAAAGTACTTCTGGGAAAACATGAGGAAGACGATCGAAGCGGTGTTGGCAGAGTGCGAAGTTTGCCAAACCACAAAGTATGACAGACGTCCACCGTGGATACTGGAGTACGGGAGGAGACTAGAACGCCGTCGGGACCGCTAAAGGAACTACAGATGGACACATTCACCTGGAGGGGTTCGAAATGGGTGACGATACTAGACATCTTTAGTAAATTGGCAATGGCGTATTGGATTCACGAACGATCGGCGGAAGCAATCCTGGAGGCGGTACGCACATGGTTCCTGTTTTATGGGGAATCTCTTCGGACGGAGGAAGAGAATTTGATAGTGGAAATCTTCGAGAAGAGTTAAAACGGATGGATGTGGAATGGTACAAAAACACTCCGGGACACCGCAAGAGCAGAGGAGACGTGGAGAGGCTCCACAGTACGCTGGGCGACCATCTTCGTATTTTCCATCTGGACAAAGGGCTAGAACCCAAAGAAGCGATGCCGAAAGCAATAATGGTTCACACCGTTTGAGATACTCTTTGGTCCGCGAGAGAGACGGCGAGACGAGCGTATCACAGAAGTAGACATAGGGGACAGCATAGAGGCAAATAGGATCGCTGTACGGAAGATTCGCCAGAAGGTAGGGGCAAAAATCGCGGCGGATAAGAGTAGGAGGGTGGAGCGGGAGAACCTTAAGGTGATAGATGGGATGGGCAAAATAAGAATTGGGACGATAGTATACCGAAAAATTGTTTCAAATCGGAGTAAGGAAGTAAAGCGGTATGAGGGGCCTTACAAAGTGGTTACGATTCGTGAGCATAACGTAGTTACTATACAGGACGTACATGACTCCAGGAGACGACGGACGGTACATTTAGAGCAATTGAAAATTCCCAAGGATACGAAGACATAGACGACGCGTGGACAGTGGATCCTCTCTCCCACTTCTTAGGAAAATGGCTCAGAAACGGTGAAGGGGATATCCCACATAAAGGGTGAATGTTTGTAAAAACGTTTTTGTGTTATATTGAAGTGTTAATTTTAGTTATTAATTGTCAATTTTAGGTTTTTTTTATTATTTAAGTGATACTGGATTTCAGTGTAGATTGTAAAGTTTTAATTATTTTTATTTTATTTTTTAATTCTAGTTTTCAATAGTTTACGAGGACTGTTCGTAAACTGGCAGGGGGGAGTTAAGGATAGAAGGGACCTATATACAAGCTAATCCTTAAGTTTAATACTGTAAACAATAGAAATGTATATATAGAGGATTTAAATAAGGAATAAATCAGTTGATATCTAGCTGCTGTTCGTGTATTATTTCATCCCTTTTACTTTTTTTTTATCTTTTTATTCTCAGTGAACATAAGTTATATATATATACATATATATTATATATATATATATATATATATATATATATATATATATATATATATATATATATATATATATCTTGACCGTTACTATTATGTTTAATAGGGTTCTTGAGGATCAGCCAATAAATAAAAACAACAATTAGGCCAGAATAAAAGAATGTGGCAAATAATCGGCCATAATTTTGAAATTTATATCAGTTGTATTTTTTATTATCAGATGAATAATAGATAATGATACTAATAGTAGATAAAACCAATTTTTTTTTAGACTGATGTGACATGACCTATCAGGTTGGAGTGTTGGGTATATTTGCTATCGGAAACTATTGTATATATAATTTATAGCTTTGGAACCACTAATAAATCTTCGAGTTTGTTAAGCCTTTTTATTGAGATATTTGATTGAAGGTGGTGTTGGTGGGAGAATCTAGTGCTGAATGCGGGCTAATATAATAATGAACTTATTTAATTCTTTTATATAAAACTTCATGTTTTAGTATTGAGTTTGAATAGGATCTCAAAATAAATATTGTATTTACCGATACAATAAAATATAGTTGCTCTTTGGCTGGCAAGCAGCAAACAAATAGCATCCTACAATCCTAACATTAGTAAAATTACTGGAGGGTTGTAACAGCAGCTTTGTTGCTCCATCCACCCCCGTGCTGGATGAGTGGAGGTTTCTTTAGATTGTATAGCCGATGATTTGATAGGAAGGCTCCTGCAGGAAGAGGAGCGTTAAAACCCTCGTAAGGGAGAAGCAAAGGCGGCTAACTAATTCAGAGAATGTTGCTCACCCCTAATCAATATAGGAGCCCCCCCCCCCCCCGAGGTAATCACAGCGATGGAAATGCATCGTCCGGAGGCAGAAGTTTTAGCCCCGCTCTCTACGGTCCAACTTCCTCTCAATGGAGCGTCTTGTTCTTGTCGAGTTGCCGCGGGACCAATTGCCTGATTGCGGGGACACTGCTTGATCATAGCAGTAGCCGTCCTGTCTGCTCTGCTTCTTTGTTAGGGACAGGGCGTGTAGTACTTCCCGGGAGAAATGTTGCAAACGCCAAAGTATTCTAGAAACTCGACTGGGTATATTTGATCTAATTATCATTTGTCCACGTGAACTAATATCGAATAACAATTGAATCGTTTATTTCAGAAACCGCCTAAGGAACAAAATATCAAAATATGAGTTTTTTGTAGTACTGTACAATTTAAAGATAAATACATCTTTTAGTGCAGAAAAAACTTATGTTCCGTATCAGTAATGCTTTTTGGCAGCCTTGAAAATTATCCATTTATTTCAGAAAGAACCCAAGCGCCGTAGCTTAGGTTCTTTCTGTGCTAAATTTCACTCGTGACGGTTGGCGGCTTTGTGGACATTACGTGTTTTATGACTTGCTGTTTTGTTTGATTCAAAGGTTACCTAACACTGAGCAAACAAAGAACCACAGATGTTGAAATCCACTTTTATTAACACTGGTTAGTTTTCGGTGAAAATTAGGTGTTATTTTATTGTTTATTATTACATTATATAGCTCTTAAGCCATGTCGGATAGTTCAGATGATGAATTTTATCCCAAGCGTAGGCATGGAGTTGTGCACGAAGAAAAATAAAAACGGAACATTATTCGGAATGCTAAGCTCAAAGGACAGCAGTAAGTCTCGTACAAAGGAAAAGAAGTTCCTAGCAAAGCCCCGCTGAATGGTATAAACTGTTAGTGTAATTTGAAACATTTTAATCTTGGGAAAATAAAAACACCCAAGACACGTACCTCCAAGCTTCAGTGGAGGTTATCACCTAAAAGATAGACGATATAAGAAAGTTGATGGAATACACTGTTGGAAATGAAGCCTCCTATGACACTATCATCCAATGGCCAACAACTGACAATGAGTTGCCAGAAGCTGAATAAGTAAGCTGAATAACTAAGGCCAGATCTTTGTATATAGACATACTGTAGCGTGTAGTCTACTTGTGTTTTTCGATTTAGGCATAATAAAAACACTCTTTTTTATTCTTAAGTGTGTCTGTTATTTACCTTTGATACCAAAACTGGTAAAAATTAATGGTTTGACTTCATTTAAATAACAATTTAAAAAAAAAATCACTTTGGATATACTCATTTATTGCAGAAACCACCTAAGTGCAATTTTTTCAAAAATTTATAGCTCAAAAACTAAAAGGAAAAAATTTTTTTTTTAAAAATAGGTTATCCTAATAGCATGTTTTTGATTTATTAAAAAAATATTTGAAGGAGACAAGACCTATACTTAAGCTGCAAAACAGGTTTTTTTAGTTTTCCAAAAGTTGAAAAAAGCGCACTTAAGTGGTTTCTGAAATAAACGATTCAATTGAAGACTTTGGTGGAAGAAGGTGTTAGCTCAGTTTTTAAAAATGTATATTTTTTTTTATTCACTTTTTCTTACCTGCAATTATCGCTTCAATACACAAAAATATCAATAGATAGGGTAAATAATTTTAAATTTCTTTAGCAACGAGTTATCAAAGATTTATTTAAAAAAAAACATTAGAGTAAGGATACCTAAATGACTAAAATAAACAATAGATGATAAATAGAAACAACTCAATAAAGAAAATAATCCCTTGCTGCCCTAGTTGGAGTACATAAGGACGTTAAGACGAAAAAAAAAAAACAAACAAGAAAATACTAACGTCCAGAAAAGTTCCGCAAGCGAAAATGCTTTTCCTGAACATTTCAATAGAAGTGAGTTAACGACCTACACGACCTTCATACACCAATGTTGTATGTAGGGGATTTTCTGATAGCTTGACTAAACAAGAAATAAAATGATAATAAGAAAATGTGGACTAATATAAAAAAAACTTTAAGCTGATTTGCGGCACAAGAAAGATGGATAAAATACTACTTACCAGACTTCGTATCTTCTCTTGGAGAATTTGGCCGCTTCCTGGTTTCAAAATCGCGACGACGAGAGCTCTGATGCCGCGAAATGTCGACAAGGAAACGGGATTTTCTCTTCGTTGAGACGTGGAAAGCTGAAATCTCGATACCTCCTTGTACCGCTTGACTGATATAGAAAACAAAACGGAAACTTTACATATGTGCCAGGAGCATGAAGACAATAGCGAGAGGTGTGCTCACTGGGGAAGACTAAAAAAGACAGGCATATTAGAAAATGGCTAAGCCCATGGGTACTAAAGGTTAAATAATATAATAGTAAAGTGCATTGGACTGCGCTTTACTGGAAAAACTTATAAAATAAAACTTAACGCTAACGAAATTAACTTAATAAACTTCATTAACGAAATAAACAGTAGTAATAGAAATAAATGAAACCTTTCTTATCAACATTTAAAATTATTAATTAAAATAAATACTTCTTATTGATATTTTTATTCTGCTGTATCGCTTTGTGGAGTACCAAAGAGTCTTGAGTCCGTCCCAAAACTCAGAAAATTTCTGTCCTGTTTACAACTGCTTCCTATTTATCTACCACAGTCAGAGACAGTTAAAGACTAGATTGATAATCCGGTAAACATTAGTAAACAACGCGTCCAGACGATTGTACCAGTAATTGTGCACTATTCTTAGAGCACATTATATCCCAGAATAAAGATTATTTTTCATGTCGTTTCATTTTATAAAAACACATTATTCCTATCGTTGATTGCATTGATTTATGGATCCTCATGATTAATCATAAGTCATATCCAAGCAATGGGAATCAGATACCTGAGAAAGGTGGGAGGAAAGACAATAAGAGTATCAGTACGTTTAAAGATAAACTTTATATATAATAAATTATATTAAAATGAACTTTTAAAAAAAAGGATCATCAAACTTAATTTAAATAAACCGCTAATGCACAGTTTGGAAGGTCCTAAAGTGAGTCTCTTTCGTTTTTTTGGCTAAGTTCATAAGTATTGTATTAAAGAAACAAACGCTTTCACGGAAGTCATCAAAGTTAGTCCGACCATGGTTATGTTAAATTATAATAAGGAATAAAGATCTAAATAAGGTAGACCACACACATCCACAATGATGAAGCCAGACTCATCTCCCATTCGCGTTGACAGTTATTCCCCACTACATATCATCCGAGGAGCGGGCCGAGCAGCCCAGGCACCCCGAAGCCCCAGAGCGTACGCTGAGGAGGATCGCCCAGAAGGGCTATGAAATATTCATTGGTTGGGGGGAGGGGAGGGGTTAGCATTGAAACCGACACCCTCGGTGCCAGCCCTGACGGCTAATCAGCATCACAATACCGCAATCAGGAGTGGTCTTCGCAACATCTCCAGCTAGCTGGCGGCTGTCGGGGATCTGGCCGCAGCAATTACATCCGCTCTGTGTCTAGGACTGGCAGCTCTTCTGGCTTCTGGATACGTTTGCTCTTGTGGGGAAGGCATGCAAGAAAAGAATATTTTTCCCTAAAGAAAATATCATTAAAAAAAATTCCAATACTGGTCATGCATCAAAATCATGATCTATAACCTACGCCATTTTAACCAAGAAAAAACCAACGCCATTTTAAGATGATTTGTCATGTATAAAATCGAAAAATAAAAAGCCGAATTGAGGTACGGACTAACAAAATAAATTAATACATTATTATTTTTATGCAATATACGAAACGTTCGTACAAGGGAGACTGTATTACCTTATATTAGTCTTATAATTTATTTATTTTTTCAATGAATCAGTCCTTTAAGCAGGACCGTAACCTCCTCAATAAGTTTTCTCCACTCATCTCGGTCCGCGGCCTTGCGGTGTCATCCTCTCACTCCTGCCTGGCGGAGGTCTTGCTCCACGTCATTCGGCTAAGTTTGGGTTGCTCTTGAATTATGGCTTTTCTTAGTTTTTCTTTTTATAATTTTCGATGCAGCCTTCCGGCAGGCATCCTCTCCACATTTCCCAATCATCTTAACCTCGCTTTTTTTATTTTTCTGACTATATCTGCCACACCAATCAATGCCATTAGTTCATTTTTTTTTTACTTCTAATCGCTATTTATCCACTTCAAGTCAATCATCGTTCAATGATTAGATTTATTTATGAAAGAACTCAGGTTTCACATGCTTACGCGACGATGGTACTAATAATGATTTTGTATTCTGATACGTTTATGATTTAGTAGTTTGATGACTTATTTTGGGGTAGCCCTGTTAAATGAGTCTCAACCTTTCCATTATTTCCAGTATAGGTTGTTAACCTGTTTAACCTGTCCTTCCAGCACTAATTGTTATTAAACTTGAGAAAAAAATCGAAGTGAATAGTGATTCAATTCAATTCAAACTGTTTCCAACTTAAAACAATATACTTCAACCATTAAATAAAAATTAAAATTAAGTTTCACTTTTATTATTATTATTTTTAAAATGGTTAACAAATATATTTATTGAATCTAGTGTATGTTTTAAACCATAGTAGGAAAATCATGAGGAAATAGCTTATAGAAAAATTGGTTGTTGAATTCACAAATTTATTCGAAAAAAATAGTAGCATGTTACCAGAAAGGCTTCTTCAAATACAATGCAGTGAAATCTCTTCTTAAACTGATTGTTGGGTGTCTATTTCAGAATTAATGTTGATCCTATTTAAGCTATATAGTTAAACACTGCTTGCCTAATTAATGGTAGCATCGTTAAAATATGACGTTATGATATAATTACTGATAATTAAGGTTTAAATTAGTACTTAACAACTAATTAACATTATCTTGACCACAGCCCTGTAACTTATATTACTGAAGGCCCTAAATTCAGACTGCTATAATTACTCCCCAAGAAAGCCCCTGACTTGCCGAAAACTGGAAGAGTCAGTTAATTATTGATGCTGGGTCAGAGCAGGCGGGAATCGGGGCGAGTTGCTTATTCAGTAGCTCGAAGCTTGATCGGACCTTATCCCCGAAATTTCACTAACCCTTCGGTGGAGTGGTCCTAGCTGGCATAATTGGCTATGAAAATTTTATGACGTCACGTGGCGCTAACTGCCGGAGTAAATGTTGACACTGCGGATGGGAGGGAGGGGGCACTGGCCAGAAAATGGTGTTGCTAGTTCAAACACCGCCCTGTTTGTGCACCTCAAGATAAATATGTCTGCTCTTGTGTGCTTTAGTTGGGAATTTTCATATACTATTAGGAGAGAACTCAACCTCGACAGTGTGTACTGACCCCCTCACCTCTGGCCGAGTTAATTGCTGTCGCAGTTGGGAATAATCTCAATGAGCTTATAATTTGATATGTTGGAAAAGCATATATCTTTAAAGAAAAAAAATAAATAGGTTTTTTGTTTCAATACTCACAACAGAGGTTTGAATACTCACATAAGGAACCAAAGCGACAAGGATACATGTAGATATTGGTTCCAAGAGCGACTGAGAAGTGATAGAAAGATCGGGAGGGGGGTTAATCAAGTAAATAAGCAGGAAAACAGAAAATCTCTTAAGTTTACCAATGGCTGGTCAGATTTTCCAGCATTTCCCTCTAGAAACAAATTTACATTGGATGGTCATAGGAAAAACATTGGAATTGTCTATTTACCATATTATTTAGTTATCTACACCACCCTCCTTTCTTTCTATTACTCCTCAGTCATCCTTGGAACAGTCAAGTTGATTATCATCATGTTTGATTTCTTCTCTTATATAGTTATAAATAATATATATATATAATCTCTAAATTAAACTGGCGATATTTAAATTTTTGTTTTTTTTTAGAACTGATGATTAATGTTTAATATAAGAAACTAGCCTTCAAATAAAAAAAATACCAAAATATGTGGCAAATAATTCATCAATTACTGAAAAAAAAAAAAGAAAAAAAAATACGCCTTAAACTTTAGATATATAAATATATTCAATGATGTTTTTGTGATTTTTTCATGATAAATAATTTGTTCTTTTATATCTTCACTCATTCCGTATATTATTTGATATTTTCTAGAAGATACTTAATAATCACCATATTCTTCCACATAGTCTTATTATTAATGAGAATATTCTTTATTGTAATTACTGTAATAACACTTAATCAAAGCGTGTGTGCTTAAGATTGCCATGCAAGGAAATTCAAAACAATATAATTCATTACAGTCGGGAGGTTGTAGTTTAAGTGAGAAAGTTAATGACAGAAGAGTATTCCCAGTAAGATCTGATTAAAATTGATGAATAAACGTAATGTGTTATACCTTAATAAATATTTACTTGATCAATAAAAAAATAATAATTTTTAGAGGAATGTATATTGTATTTTTTAAAAAACTTTTTTAATATATTAAAAATATTGACATTTTTTATTTTTTTTACTAAATCGAAAATTTGTATAGACATTTTTGAATAGAACAGTTGTGTTACAAAGAATCATTAAAGAAAAAATCGTGCTGTTTAAGGTTGAGTACAATGTGATTTTATTTTTTTTAGTAAAGATCTGTTTTTACATTTTGTTTAGTAAGTCTTGAAGATTGTAATTCGAAGCTTATTGTAAATAATGATGTACCAGCTATCATTAATATCTATATAAATAATTAAGATCGGCCCCAGCACAATCTTTTTATCTACTTCTAGTCCTATACCTCTAACGTTTACTTGCAGTTATTATTAAATGCCACATTATTTTAAAATACGTTTTAACTCTCGCGCAGTTATTACTAGAACAAAATTAACCGAGCCAATTTTCCACATTTCCTTGCTTTTTAGCTTTATCGATTCTGTTGTATGCTTATTATTTTTTTCGGCCAAATACAGGGTGAATAAATAATTCAAAAAGCGCAGCGGTGTGTGTTTTACTACCTGCTCCATAAAGGAAAAAAATTCAATTCCAGTACACGATATTAGACCAACAATTGCGACGGAAACGCCTAAAACTGTTTCTACAATAATAAAGTATGCCACGACTACGCCAGTCTCCGCTCCTCAATAATTACAAGGCAAAAAGCAGTGCAATTTTAGTATAATTAGTATGTTAGTCAAGCAATTAATTGGTCTAGCAACTCTTATTAATAAAACGAAATATATGGTTAGTAGTAGAAATATATGTTACAATAGTTTTGCAGAAACTGATATTTCCTGGATTATACCTAAATACTTTGAACAGTTTAAATATCTATGGTCTGCGATATCAAGGAAAATTAAATTAAAGAAGAATTAAAGGGAAGATTGAAATCCGGTAATGCTTGTTATTTCTCGGTCGCAAAACTATTCAGTTCGAGCCTACTCTCTAGAAATTTAAAAATTAGGATACATAAGATTATTATATTGCTAACAGTTATCTATAAAACGTGGCCGCTTACATTAAGGATTGTACTACGCCTCCAAGTGATTGTAACTGAACCACACTCATACAGTAATCACAGTAAATAAAGTAGTAAATTTATTAAAATTTGTAATATGAAAAGCAATATTGTCTTATTAAATACAAGTTATGAGTTAAATATTGGTCAGAAATCATCATAATTCGAAATCATGCTACTATAGCTGTCGATAAGTCGATAAAATATTATAAGAACTTTAAAGTTTTAAGTTTTCAGTAGAGGCAAACGTAATAGTGCAGAAGATCAATGCAATTTAGAAATGATGAATTATTAGCTTCTCATATAAGTATTTTGTTTAGAACGCTAGTTTCTGATGATAAACATCCAGATTCAGTTCTGGATTCAAAATATCAACAGTTTGATTTATAGATTATGTATACTGACGACATGAAGTCAAATACATATGAGCACTCAACCAAGGAAGGCAAGTGGATTTTTTTTTTTTTTTTTTTTTTTTTTTTTTTTTTTTTTTTTTTTTTTTTTTTTTTTTTTTTTTTTTTTTTTTTTTTTTTTTTTTTTTTTTTTTTTTTTTTTTTTTTTTTTTTTTGCAGCAAATGTTCTAGCAAGTGAAATATTGATTGAAAATGGGAGTAGGTTGTCAGCTAAATTATCAGGTTTACAGAGAATCATTTAGGTTTTGCCTTTAACTGATCTGTTTATCTGTGTCTAATGGAAACAAAGTGAAATCAATTAAATGTTTTTTGTTAGAGTTATAAATAAATCCTGTACTATAACAAGAGTACCACTGTAAGCCAAGAAGAGTCTTAGGATGTACTATTACTAGGACAACGGTTGTGAAAAAAAGATATTTGGCCGAAATCACGACCAAGCGTTTTTCGCTCTATTAAGGGTACCCATTTTATAAAGGCTGGTTATACCTTAGGAGGATTCTCCGACATCAAGAATAAAATTGCGAAATAATTATTTCCTGCCTTCAGCCGGATTCAAACTCAGGCCCGGTAGCTATGTAAGTGCCTCACCCACTGAGTTACCGGGCTTCTACTGTGAAAGCTAAAACTGTTCAATAACTCAATTAAAATATGTTTTTTATTTTATTATCACATATTTAAGAACAATTTCCGCTAGTAATTAAAGTTGACAATGTAACTAAAGCCCCTGTTATTTTAAGTTACTACCCTTAAAACTCAGGTTTGACTAATTGAAAAGTCATCTCCCCCGACATTATTATTTACCCCAGACATTATTATTCTTGCCGCGTATCGGTCTCATGAAATGAAAATACACTACACAGCCCCCCCCCCCCCCCTCGCCGTACTAATTTAAGAAATGCAGATTGGAGGGGGTACTTGCCTCCCCGGCCTATTATAATGCTGATTTTATTTCACTTCACCACCGTCTCCTGTAATAAAACAAATCAAATTAATTATCCAATTTCCAGTTTTTCATCTGAGGTGTCGAGTTTGCTGAAGCTTGTCTTGGTATTCCGGAGATGTCTTTGGAAATGTCTTACGAAATGCCCCTTCTGTTAGGGTAAGTTGGCGACTTGTAGGACTCAGTATTTCTTGTTTTATTCTTTTTGGATATACCTCCTCTCCGAACTCTCCTGTTGCACATTTTAAATAACAATACTAAATTATCTTAACTAATTAAGTTTCCCTAAGTTGTTACCACTTTTTAAGTTGGTAAAAAGTTAATAGTTTTACAAAGACTCATATACATGACAGTTATCAGACCTATTTGGACCCATGTGATTGAGCTTTGATAGAGTTGGGCTACACTAAACCATCCAATTCATCTCGTATCCAATCTTAGCAATTCAAAATCCCTCGTTAATGCTCCTTACTTGGTCACAAACCAACTCCCAAAAAGAGATTAATGCTCTATATAGTCGCTGATTTAGCCCGAATCGGGCACCTATCCTTTTACAGTAAACTACCTAATCATTCAAATCCACTAGTCTCTCATCTTGCTTTCCGTTCTATGCCCGTCAAACCTCCGAGGCGTCTGAAAAGAAAATGACCATGGAACTTTCTAATATAAAACTTTTGTTGAAGTACTATCAGTGGGAGCTCGGTGAATCTCGAAGAGAAACGGCGATCGCTGTAGCAGATTTGGCGTTACCCAGGGTGCACCACGAGGAGGCCGACTACTTTACACCCCTACTACTTTACTATGGCTTATAAGACCTACGTGCGCCCTGTGCTCGAATACGGAATACGGAGTCACCTCTTTGGCAAGTGAAAGTAGCCTAATTAAATATGACCACGTCCAAAACAACGCTCTTAGATTAATCACGGGTGGAGCCAAGTCTACCCCTATAGTAGCCATGCAACTGCAAACAGGCATTGAACCATTATATAGCCGTAGGGATAAATACACGCTTAAGTTCTGGGAAAGGGCTAAAAGAGTGGACAATAACTACTGAAATGGATTCATGAGCGCTTCACAAAGACTAAAAACTCAAACCTCGCCACTTACGCACGAAAAATCTTTGATAAATAAATACCAGCTTCAGCTACTTACGGATGGCCCGGCGCCCTTGCAGCAATACACTGCTTTGGTATCCGTCCTTGCAAACAGATGTCTAGATCTAATCAACCTGACATCAAACAAGATGGAAGCTAGCCTACTGGAACTCAAAGCCTGTGCCCTTGACACCATTCACCAGCGATACCCTCCGAACGAATGGCTTCACATCTATACAGACGGTTCTTACATCCCTGAGACCAGAGCAGCCGGAGCTGGATGGTACTGCCGGCTATTCGAAAACTCAGCAGCGGTTGGAATATAAACGCAAGCAACTACGATGGGCAGGTTAGGGCCGTCCACGAAGCCTCCAACGAACTCCTAGCCAACAGCGTGAACCCTGGAAGAGTAGTCTTCCTCGTCGATTCCCAGGCAGCAATAATAGCTCTAAGCAGCAATACCACAACGGACTGCATTGAGACAATTAAGTGTCGCAGAAAAATTGCAGAGCTCATTTTGACTGGGTGGGTCGTCTTCCTACAATGGGCACCCAGCCACGTAGGGCTACATGGTAACGAGTATGCTGATGCCAAGGCTAAGCAAGGAGCAGAGTCAGACCAGCCTATCGTGCCACTCACTATAAAAAGGGCCAGAAACCTGATAGACGCCACGGTTAGTAGCGTAACAAAAATAACCCTGATGACATCAAGCATTGGCAAAAATGGGAGGAACTTGCCATAGTGGGGCCGGTCCCAGGAAACATCGAGAGAGCTGAAGCCGTCGCACGATTTCGACTAATCACTGGACACGATTACTTGCAAGCCCACCTGCACCGCATTGGTCTTGCTGACAGTGTTGTTTGCCCGTTATGTAGGGTTTGCAATGCTCTCACCTACCCAGAAGAAGATATTATAAATCGATATTGGGAGGCTCGTCGTCAGATGGCTAAACTGCCACAGACGGGCGTTTGATAAATAAATAAATACTATCAGTGGGTAGTTGCTTTACAAGCACTGACACGTTATTATGAACGTTGTAATTACCTTTACCAACATTTTTTTTTTTTTATTAATACAGTAATAAATTTCAATAAATATATAATAAAATAGCGTTCTCCTATCATCGATATAAACTTCCAAATACTTGAAGAGAGTACTCCGATGTAAGTATAGTTACATGCGCTATGCCTATGCATAGGCAGGTATACGTTACGTATTACAAGATGTAGTAAGTTATATTATTAGAAATATTCGTGCCATTGCGGGTAGGTTTAGATTGTGCCGTCGCTAAAAGACCCAATTATGTTTGCGATTTTTATAAATCACTTGTAATAAATAAATTCTGTACCATTTTGTATTACCTGGTAAAACCTAAAAAGTTTTAAAACCTCATTTTTCCTGGTACTGTTTCAAAACCTTTTTGTAAATCGTGGTTTTTTAAATGAAATAATTGATGTTAAAAAATTTTAAATCTCATGTGTAGGAAACTTGTTATAGTTGTTATTGAAAGACAAATAACTAGATTCTAAAAATTGAAAGCCACTTAAAATAAAAAACAAAAGCGGGTGCTCATATCTTCACCTTTCTCTCTCTCTCTCTCTCTCTCTCTCTCTCTCTCTATATATATATATCTATATATATATATATATATATATATATATATATATATATATATATATATATCATTTAGGTTTATATTTATTTAAATGAATAATTCCTAAAGGCCAGCCTGAGGGCTCAGAGCGAGCTGTCATAATTTTATAAATTAATATCGCACAGATTTAGCCCACAAAGCTCTCCCTCTCTCCCCCTGGATTGGGGATATATTGCATCCTGTGTTTCAAATATAGATATATATTCTCTGCCAGGATCCCCGCGTTATAGCTTATCTCTAGCCAGGATTTGTGATAAGGGCTTTTATCTATTTATATCAATTTATCCTGGGGCTTAGGCTAGGAGAGAGTATTTTATAGCCTGGCAACAGGAAAGGAAATATTTTTACTGGCATAGCTTTGTGTTTATTTTATTTAAAAATCGGGATTTGCTCCTGTACGGATGGTTATATTCAACTCGTGAAGTAATCATTTAGTCATGTGATTTTAATAATTTATCCTTCTTCTGCTTTTCTATTGCCCATTAAGTAATTTAATAATAACTATGTCTTATTAGTTTATTCAATAAACCCTTTATGAAAAAAAAAATTATTTACAGTAAAATAATGTATCTTTATTCTCTAGGATCTATTACTTGATCAGTATTAAAAAGAGGATATTCTTGAATTTTACAAAACAAAAATATATAATTTTGTTTCAGTAGCCAACTTGTGTTCACGAAACAACCTTTTTTCCGTATCGTGTAATGGTTGGAGCTGACTAAAACCTATACGGCATGTATACATAATAATACGCGTAGAAATCCTATACTCCATATTCCCAAATCGGCATTAAATAAATATGTTTTATTAGATAAATATTTTTATTAAAGAAAACAGTACGAAAATTAAAATACTGACTATTAAATCTCAGCACTATTATTAATTAACGTTAATGTTAATGTTAAACGATTATTAAATAATGTTATTTAAAGACTGTTTCAACAGCTTAAAAAACCTTGCAATATATACATATATATCTATTTTCAACTTAATATCTTTATTCACACCGGTATTATATATACAAACAACCGGGGGATGTGATGTATATGTCATTTAAAACAAAAGACATGATTAGGGACGAGGGGTTCAGCACCTAGTGAGTGGAACGATCTTCTGCCATGATGCTACATTAGACGAACTCCTTTTTAACCTGTTTGTCAGTATCCATGTGATTTGTTATGAAAATGACTGTACATTTTATCTATATGGATCTTAGCGTTCGGAATATTTACGTTTGTATTCTGCGATTTGTTTGACACGTAAGGAGGGGAGTATGTTATTAGTCTTTGAACTTTTTATGGAATGTTCGTATTTTTTGGATATGCGTTTTTTTGTTCAGTCCGTAAATTCGGGATACCTAAATCCAGATGGGTTTTAACAAGTGACAATAAATGTTAGATTTAAATTACCCTTAAATTTTTAGCTTCTTAAAAGTAAGGAGTATAAAAATTGTATAAATACATAGAAAATTTTGGATTCTAGATTAGGCAATTTCTTAGGTATTTCCTGCTCAATTAAAATATGAAACAACTCCCTGCTTTTACTGAAAACAGAAGTATTTTGAAAATAAATATAAATCTGCCTTAAAATGCATGAGGACTAATTCACTAACTGAAAGGTCTTAGGTGTTATGTAAGGTGTTATCTTATTCTTTAGTAATTTGGTTACTGACTAAGAATAAATTTATTTCTACTTTAAAGAATGACCACAATTAGAATTGAGAATATGAGAGTCTTCGTAAATTACTACTGAGTATTTAAAACTCGATGAGGTAACTAAATTTCTCCCATTTTGACTTGAAATAAAATTCATACAATTTTTGCAATGGAATTCCTGCGCTCTCTTCACTTTCTCTCTTTATTCTTCTTTCACTTTCTCTCTTGCGCTCTTTTATTTTTTGTGAAATGCTGTTCAGTACTGCTTATAATATTTGGGTAGACAAAAGAAACATATTTTATGTAGAACATTTATTTGTAAAAAAAACAACCTCTTTTTGTACTTTGATTAAATATAAATGACCTAAAAATACTAGATTTTTTTTTAATATTTTTGACAACAAGAGAATAAAGCTGATCAAATTTATAATATTAAAAAGAGACAATTGGTCGCTTTCAGAAAAGGTATTATTAAAAAAAAAAAAAATCTCAATAAGATGAAAAGGATTATTCTTTAAAATTTGTTTTTGTTTGTTTCGTGTTCACTTAATTGTGTTATATTAGAAATTTTTAATTTAGTTTTCTTTTGTTTTTCTACCGTTATTTATTGTATCAGTTCAATGTTTATCTTAATAAATCAAATGTAATTAACTCCTAAATTGTCAATATTTTATGCAATACATAAAAACGTGTAAGATATGCGTAATATACTTGATACATGGCGCATGTAGTAATATAAAATACAGTACTCTTACAGGGTTACAGGTAATTGAAAAAAAAAAAAAAATTCTAAATGTAGTTAAGAAAAATTACATGCTGAGTATATTTTTTTTTCAATAATTATTATTTTAAACTGTGATAAGCAACATGTTTGGTGAATTAAGTTTATATTGGAATAATTTTCAAACAGGGTCACGGTATAATGGATTATGGGGTTGTTTTGTAACTATTTAAAATAATAGAGCATTGCACTAACTGAAGGTATTATAGCAAATTTTAAGAAGATACATGGGTGATTCTCAGATTACGGGCAACTTTGTGTCCATTAAAATTTTTACTCAATTGATCAAATCCTTCTTTAATTTTTGCCCACTACTATAACAGTGAAGTAATATTTCTCCATAGTAAAATATTTAAAATTAAAGTATAAATTACTAAATTGATTTTATGATTGCTTAAGCTACTCAGATGTCATTACCACGGTGTGTCCCTCTCTTAGTTTTCTTGTATAAATTTATTCTTTTCTTTCGTTACGTTAGGAAAATGGTTGTGGAATTTATTTCCGCACATAATGGAAAACTAAACAATCATAAATGTTTCAGTTTTGTATTTTGGGTACTAATATAATATAAGTTTACATAGCTCCAAACTTTGTCCCATCATTATGATGTCATGTTTGCTTGGCAATGACCTTCCAATAGGCATCCACCAGATACGTCATTTTCCCTCTTTTCTATTCTTTAGATCCAACTCTAGCATAGTCTTCATGCTACAATTATAAACTGTTAAATTTCTTTTGAATAAAACTTTTTATTTTTTTTAAATAAGGTATTTTAGTTGAAAGATCGTGGGTCAATGTTTGTTTTAGAAAGTGATCTCAGAGACGATGACTGATGAAGACAATTAAAGAGCAGGGAGGAAAAGCACACAAGGCACGAACCTACAATTGTTCGAGCTCAGATGATACACGGCCCATGCCACAGCCTCGGGAAATGCATCGCAAGATCCCTCATTCTTAAAGACCACTGCCATTGGTCCATCAATCAAACTTACCAGGCCAATACTTCATCCGTTTGCATCCTCAAACCGAACACTTAAGATTTATTCCATTTATTTATTATTATACAAGCGGGGAAGGGGGTGGATTGGAAACGTAATTCAATTTTCCTTTCTTCGCCAATCCTTTCTCCGTTTGTTTCCGTCTCCTTCTAACCGGACTGCAAGAAAAATTACTTTTCTTAGCCTCAATGGTTTTTCTCCCTCATTTTAAATGAATAATATCTTTCTCCCCCTCTCCGGCCGGTCTTTGGAACCTCCTCGGAATCCTTTTGATAGATGTTCTATTGAATTGTTTAATTATCGTCTAAGGATTTTAGATTACACCCGGTTGGGGTTGGGAAAGAAGGCGCTCAATCAAAAGAATGGAGGGGTTTCATTTTCTTAAAAATTTCTATTCAGGATTTGTTTTTCCTTAATGGACGATTTAATTCTCCATTTATATTCACTCAATCCTTATTTTTATAGCTAAAAGCCAGTTAACCTTATACTCAGTTGAGAAACAAGTTTAAAATAGTTCTCCTTTTAAAATGATTCTGCAGCATTTCAGTTAACGATTTAAGTATTAACCTTCAATTGGTGCGCGTATCTATCGGAAATGTTTCTTTAATTGTCTCTAATCTTACGCCATCTTGTTATTTTCCGCCTTTTCTACCCTCTTCTTTTAATCCAACCCTAGCATTGTCTTAACCGAGGATTCCCACGGCAAACAGTAAGGTAGAAAAATGAGTTTTGTGTCTCAGGAATACGCGCAACCATCTACTTGTTTATACATTTTATTTTAAATTATTCGTTGTAAAATTTGTAATTTAATGTAACATACAAATTGAATCTCTCACTAGCAAAGAAAAAAGATTAAGAAACTTTGGTTAGTGGAAGTGACTAAAGATCTTTAGGAACTGGGAATAGTTAAAAGTGTAATCAGACCGATCACCTCGAAGGAGGATTCTACGAATAAGGAGGTTTAAGGATAACCCGCCTCAGGAGAAGACTGGTGTCCCCTGGACGAAGGAGAGAATATAACAACACAGCCAGAGAATTGGCATGTACTGGGCAAACATCAGAGCCTACTCCCTGCAAAAAAGTTGAATATCGTGGTCCTTCTGGTAAATATGATCCCCGATTCGAAAGAGAGAGATATAAATTGAATATCGTGGTCCTTCTGGTAAATATGATCCCCGATTCGAAAGAGAGAGATATAAATTGAATTTACTAAAACACTGAAATGAAACGAATTTGAATGTGCAAGCGACCTCTAATGATTTTATCATTTATTTCTTATAGATTTATATATTTTTCTTTTATCACTATAGGTCATGTTTACATACGCAAAGAGCGAGAATCACCCGTTTGAATTGTAAGATATTCCGGTAGTTTAGGATTGATGAATTAATTGCCACTTCTATTGAGATTACGAGTATTTTATTAGAAAACTAGTTTCGAATGCTAAACATTCATCATCAGTTCTAAAACACAAAATTTTTTCAACACATCAGTACTATGTTACATAGATTATATATACTACAGTTTTTAAAAACTAGTTTTCTAATAAAATATTCTCAATAGAAGTGGCAATTAATTCATCAATGCTAATTGTATTGATCCTTCTATACCATCATGCGTACCTCAAGTGTTTTTTAATTAACCCCACTATTACAAGATACGAATTTACATGGAAGTAATTAGTTTATCTGAACATAAAGAGTTGAGCTTTATTTCTAATATACACCATCCAATCCTTAAAATCCTAAATGCTTCGAAAAATCCCAAATGCTTCTTACATTGTCTCAAAAAAGCTTATCGATAAAGATCTTAATGTTCCATATGCTGCCGATTTAGCCCAAACCAGATACTATCCTTTCATTGTAAACTCCATAATCATTCAAATCCACTAGTATCACTGCTTGCTTCGTTTTTTATTCAAGATAATCCACCGGGGCGTCTGAAAAGAAGATACCAGAGAGACCTTCTTATATAGATTTCTTTTCTTTTTATTAAATGCTACTAGTGAGTGGTTCTTCACTTGTTATTGACAATTCATTGTAATAATTTCTGGTGTCTGAAAAGAAGACGGCCTTGGGAGTTTTTAATATAGAATATTTATTGAATTGCAACCAATCAGTAGTTGATTTATAAGCAATTGGCCCGACATTATGAGCATTTTCTTTACATATACGTGTTTTTTTTTGTTTTTTCTATCACTTCATTTTCTTTTTTTGTTAATATTTAATATTTTACTTCTTTTTTTTTTTCTCCTTTTACTGTAACTGAGTTACATTTTAAGGAATTTATGAGTGATAAATTTAGATTTGAAATTTTTTTTATTTCATTTATTAATTATATAAAGGGGTTTCATCTTTTCTTTGAGTCGGCGTACCCTAAGAATTAAAATTAAAACTAAAAAAAAAAATGATTCACAAGTGGTTAAATATTTCTGCCAACGTTGGGGAGCTCTTGACTTTCAATGATTTTATTTCCAGACAGTGCTTGAAATTTTGATTGAAACTTTAAATACTTTAGGTTTATAATTTCTTTTATGGTCGGTAGTTGAAGCTGTTCATTTATTAACTTTGCCTTTTTCTTTTTGAATACCGTCCCCTTAACTATTTTTCTAATGATTCCAACCGTTTAGTCATAGTCTTTGACAGTTGCAGGAACATCGGTGTTCCATAAATTAATGCCGGCCTTAAAACGCATTTATAAATTATGAGCTTGAGTCGTCAAGACTCCTTGACAGTAAATGTTAAATGTCTGTCAAAGTAAATGCCAAGATATCATAAACTATATGTGTGAAAATGAATGTGTGTATGTCTGTACTCGATAGATTCAAAAACCGTACATCCAATCGCCGTGAAAATTTGGGAAATTATTAGTTATACCCCCGGAAAAGTTTTGAAAAAAAAAATTTAAAATCAGAGTTGGGGTTCTAGGTGTATGGAAATATCAAAATAACATTTTTTTTTTTATGAATACTACTTTAGTGCAGGTGTTTGTAAACAATTAGCAATAAACATATGTTCTAAATTAATCTATATCTATACTATTTATATATAAAAGGACAAGCCATTTTTCGTCGGCTATAAAGGTACACTGTTATATAGAGCTATAAATTGATAATAAAATTGGTTTGATTCAAATAAATTGTTATAAAAAAAGCTGTAAATATTTAGTGTGACGTGTGGATCCTAGGGATATTTAATAATCGAACGATATGTGGTTAGCGGCATTCTACACCAGAGTTTGCAATGGTAAAATTATTAAACCCCTCATTACCAAATTTTAACTACAAAATCATCTTAATTCTAGGAAGATTTTAAATAGTATAGTTTACTATAATAATAATTTAAATTCACAATGTTAAGTGGCAGAAGTTTGTCACTCTGTCATTAACTTTTATAGTTAGATAGAAATTAAAATCCAACCAAATGAAATCAATAAAAATATTTTTGCTGCACTAAACATTATTGCCTTATCAAAATACCGATAAGGTATTTTTTTGATATTGTGTTTAAAAAATGGGCGGCCTAACCATAGCTTTTGATGAAGGTTTAAAGAAGACTGATATTTCAATGATTTCAAATTCATTTTAATGTTTCAGGTTTATTTAATAAATCGTACCTTTGGTTGTGTGAAAGAGCAGTAATATTACCAACAAATACTATAGCAGAGAATATTAACAACATTATTATTGAAAAAGTAAATTGTGACAGAGAATATCTCTATTGATATTGTTGTAATCTCTGATAATGCAGTCCATGAGTTTCATCCTAAAACGTCTCTGTCCATCTAAATTACCAACTCATAGATTAGATTTAAGGATTGAATATCCAATAATGCTTTTGAGTAAATCATTGCAATAATACCGGGTTACAGCTTTGAGTGAAAATATCTACAAATATCGTAAGAAAATAATTCTCAACTGCATTACAAGATTTTTATTGTTAAAAAACAAAACTTCTGTTATTAGTTAAACCTTTCTAAGTTCGTTACTTATAGGAGCGGGCGAAGCTATGTGCTTTAATGTCCATTTAATTTAAAACTGACTGGAAGTTTTTTCTTTCTTTTTTGTAATGAAAATATTGCACATTTATTTTTATTATTATTGACGTCAATATGAAGTTTCCTTAAGCCGTCCACAATCTTTTGTCATGCTACTTCGGCTTGACCAAAGGCCCTTTTGGCATTGAGGCTACTGCTAGTGATAGCTAATTCATCAGCAAAAGCGGTCACACTTGTTTTGTGGTATTTAGCTCCAACAATGTTTTTTGTGTACATAAAAAAAAAAAAAAAAGGATTGGGGACGAAACTTCTCTGACAAATAGGTGTAGTATTTTAATTTTTTGTATACAGTTGTAAATTTCAATAAATATCGAGAGAAAATTAGTGATAAATTAACTATTAAAATTAAATAATCCGCCGCCGGAAGACGGCGGAGATAAGGAATGAGAGATATTGTCTTGAGGGTCGCGAGGTGCCATATGCGTTCTCCATCCGGCGGAAATGATTTGTAGGCTGTTTAATGGAATGAGTCGAAGACATACATCACCGCGCCCTGACACATCGAGACGATTGTGGTCGACAGATGCGGCCTTCAGGATAATTCACACTCGTCACCCCCGTAATGAGTAATAACTCGGCGATTTGGAGAATATTAGAAATGAAATTAGGGGTCGCTATCAACTATAGAAATAATACTCTAGAATACAGAAATCTCAAGTCAAATATGAAAAATGTATAAACGTGGTGAAGTTTTTGGGATAAGATTATTACAGTTGGGCATGATGGTATAGAAGGATCAATTTGAAATTAATGAATCATTTGCTAGTTCCATCGGAGTTAATTTTTATTTGAAGATTTTTTTTAAAACTACAATTTACAACTGTATACATACATACAATAATTAAATTTAAGGAAAGTATTACAACGGTTTGTCAATAACATGTGAAGAACCACTCACTCGCGAACATTTTAAGAATGTCAGTTCCTAAATCTAAAGAGTTATTGGAGTTAAAGACACCGCTTATTCAGAAAAAACACCAAATTCCGTCAGGCGATTTCAAGTAAAACCAAACTAGAAATTACTTTACGGTATCTAGCTACTAGAGAGAATTTTACGTCTTTGGCTTATCTGTTTCGAGTTCCTCATAACTCAATTTCAGTGTTCGTTCCAAAAGTGTTAAGCGGCATTTACGAGGTTTTACAGCAGTTTATTAAGATACAGTACATAAAAATGTTCCAATGTAATGTAAATATACAGCTTGTGAGGTACTAGGGGTTCACATTGGCTGGCTGGCGCTAACGAGATAATCACGTGACTGCCAGCGGAGGGTAGGCAGCGCTAAAAAGTTAAACATGTTCAACTTCTGATTGCGGCTAGAAAACACTAGCCCGCTGGCATTCACCAGCCGATGGTTCTGGGTCACACTAGGCTGCTTGCTGGCAGTATTACCACCGGCTAGTTAAAAGTGGCTGCTAAACAGCCTAGTGTGACCGCGGCTTGATAGCAATAAAAAGAAAAAAAATCTATATAAGAATCTCGTAAGCGTCTGTTTGGTAAATGTTGATAAAGTAAAAAACAATGGGCAGTTTAGTGTCGTTTTAGTCTTCTGTGTGGATTCTGAGTTAAACGTTTGTCTAGTTGGAGCCCTAGATAGCGGATCTGTGGATGGACTGGGATCAGTGGAATATTATTAAAGGATACTTTAGGGCAGGAAATGGTAGGTTTGCGACGAAGGGTAAAGGTTATCTGATGAAATTTGTTTGGATTTCTTTTAATTTTCCACTTTTGACATCATTCTTGAAGGCTTATGATATGAGATTGGAGTGTTTGGGGTGCTATAAAAGGATCATGATTTATTGATAACATGTGCCATCAGGCTACGTCTTGAGGACTGAATTTGAAGGCTAGTTCCGATGGAAAATATTTAGCATTCCAAAAGTAATATCCAAATGAACTAAATACCGACTAAAGTAATAAATAATTCATAAATTTTTAATAACATTATAACGATCCGTAAACAATGTTACTACTTACTATTCAAATGATTTGTAATTAATGATATATTATTCTTTTTATTAACATAATATCATTATTAAGTAATAATGAATATGGCGGTTATTCTCGTGGAGGGGGTGGAGGATTTTAGATTCAGTACTTAGGTAAGAAAGTACTGTTACTAGCTAACGATTGTGAAAAGAGAGGATTTGGCCTAAATCTCTCTCAACAGCCAGGATTTTTCCCCGATTCAGTTTACCCATTTTATAGACGCTGGTGATGCCATGGAGGGTCTCCGAATATCAAATTCGATTTATAGCTGAAATAACAGAAAATAAATAGTCTTCAGTCGGACTTGAACTCGACCCGGTAATTTGCAGTCAAATGCCTTACACATTGAGCTACCGTTCCTCTTTACTGGCATGGATTAGTTATCACAGTGTAGGTTATCTTATTTTTGTAAATTAAAAAAGGAAAATAAAAACGTACTAGGGCGATTCTCATGATACAGGAAATATTTGTCAATTACTATCTTTACTTAATAATTCAAGTCCTACTTTAATTTTGGTCCAATGCCATAACGGTAGAAATGTTTCTTCATAATAAAATACCAAAAATTAAAATATATAATATTCATTTGATTTTATGATTGCTTAAGCTACTCAAATGTCATTACTATGGTGTGTCCCACTCTTAGTTTTCAGGTATCCACTTATTCGTTGCTTTCGTTATGTAAGATCAATGGTTGTGGAATTTATTTCCACCCATAAAGGAAAACTTAATAATCATAAATATTTTCATTTCTATATTGTGGGTAATATGTTTAATATGTTTACATAGACCCAAACTTGGTCCCATCATTATGATGACATTACCGAGCAAACGGATTTGTAAAGAACTAGGCTCAGAAATGGGGCCACGGTGGGGAAATTTTTACAGAAGTAGTGGTAGCACTCCGGTAGCTGAAGACAAGCCGTGAGTTTAGATATTTCACCCACGTGTTCTTTCGTGAAATAAGTCACGTACCTTTATTGTTGTCATTACCACGCTTTTTATTATCGCCGTAGCATTTCAAATTATTTCATCAACTTTTGTTTCATTAAGACTATCGTTTGAAGTAAGACAGTTGGCAGAAACAATAGTATTTATTTTAGTCATCTAGCGGTTAGGTTTGAATAAAATGCCCGAATCATTAGCGCGGTAATGACATGAACTGTGTGGTAATGGGAATCATTACTACCTCAGATTCGTAGATTTTTTCAAGAATTAAATGTGTTCAATTGTAATTGACCATTTGATATGTTGTTTTTAATTAGCGCTTAATCTTTAGTCGTACTGAAAGGTTTTTTTCATAGGCTCTCAATAACAAAACCAACCATTGCTCGTATCCAATTCACTTTTTTTACTCACCTCCAATATAGTTTTAGAAATATACACTCAAGTTAATATCATTACCAAGCTGATATATTCATTACCAAGATCTAGGGGTCATTACCGCGCTATTAAAATTTTAAATTTCACTAGAAAATAATTTTATCTTGACTGTTTGTTTTTTTTTAACAGATGGACGAAAATAGAATAAGTTGGTATTTTAAAAAAATATATTTAACTGCTGTAAAAATTATTTATAAAACTGCTCGTAGTCAGAGAATCACCTATTAGTTTTTTATTTATTTTTTTTTAAGATGAGACTAAAATAACAGTGAATTTTGTTCTTATATTAGATTTCTTCCGTTTTAACCGTTTTTTTTTTCTTTTTAATATCAGACTTCGATTAATTATAATTTTGTTAACCAAATTCAGAGTATGTTTATTTATTAAGGTTAACTCTGTAACAAACTCGAATGTTGAGGGATGTAGTAAACCGAGCAACCAATATTTGATAAATTTTAACTAAGGTAGTCTAACGCTGCCTTGATCATGATTCATCTACTTAATTTGTAGATTTAAAATACAAAAGGTGAGAGAGTGAAGATCCTCAATTTTTATCTCGTAATTTTTCATGCATCCATTAGTGAAGAGAGAACTTCCCAGCCCTCTCATATAATAAATGAAAGCGTTTACTCTGAAAGGGCGAACATTGTATGCATATTAATTAGGAAAGTAGAGAAAAGGTTTAATAAATCTTACTGTTTTGATTGGCGTGACCATATTTCTCCGCCGGGAAATTGAAACAGTGTGAGGGAGGGGGGGGCTGAAAATAAATTGCTATAAATTCGGAGGGCCCAGCTGGGACAGGGATTATGTGGGCCGGCGGTGTCAGTCAGTTTATGCCGAGTGACAGCCATATTGGCGGTCTGATTGCCTGCCTGTCTGTCGTTGGGTATTAGCCCCTGCGGTCGCCTCTAATCCTCCGATCAATGCTACCTTCGGATAATGTCCAGGCATCTGCTCTTCCAAAGGGTTAGGTGTTCGGTCTGTATTGTTATCGTTTAAGTAAATTTAAATATTAACTGACTTACTAACATTATTCTAGTAGATATAATCAATATAAAATAATAATATCAAAGAGAAAACTATTCAAGCTAAATAACATAAAATACGAAAACTCGTCAATCTAATTGTTTTTAATTATCTTGATTTGAATACATACTGAATTATGGAGTCCGACATAAATCCTGTTTCCCTGTCTATTTGATTGTTCGAAAATTAATGCAGGGTTTCATGTTTAAACCAAATCTGATAACATTATTAAAGATATTATTTATCTCTTTACCACAACCAAACCTGATACATTACTTTTACTTTACCGTTTCGGCCCAAACGTCCTATTAAATAAGATCCCATTTCCCAGATCTGATGCAGTGTGATATTTTGGTTTCACTTGAGGTACGCAAGATGGTATAGAAGAATCAATACACATAGGATTGATGGATTAATTGCCATTTCTATTGGGATTATTTTATTAGAAAACTAGTATCGAATGCTAAACATTCATCTTCATTTCTAAAACATAAAAAATTTTCAACAAATCATTACTATGTACTGGTGACATCATAGAAAAATTGTGTGGGTATCTTATTTAATAGGACTTTTGGGCCGAAATTACGAGGTAGAATAAAAGTAATGTATCAGGTTTTAGTTGTGGTAAAGAGATAAATAATCTATTAAATCTCTTTCATAATAATATCAGGTTTTGGTTTAAACATGAAATCCTGCATTAATTTCCGGACTACCCAATATTTATATGATATTGCACTCCCTAAAACTGATACAGTTCGCTATTTTGGTTTCTACTTAGAAAAAAGATTTACATGGAAATCTTATACTCGACTTAGAAGGATAAATAAAAAGACGCTTTAGCCAGCTCTATAGTCTATTGAATAGAACATCTCATTTTCCGTTAAAAACAAACATCTCATATCCAAAGCCGTCATTAAACCTATTAGAACCTAAGGACTTGAACTGTTTACCGAAAAAATCGAATATTAAACTCTTTCAGTCCTTCTAACTCAAAATCCTACGAATAGTGAATGCTTAGTATTATGTTTTCGACCAAACCCTACATAATGATCTCAAAATACCTTGCGTTCTCGAACTTAAACTCCTTAAATTTTTTAAACTCAGTCACAACCTTTCCTATAATCCCTGCCCTCTAATTCAATCATTATCCTGTTCGACACATTCTCCTCGCAGATTAAAACGGCTTTGCCAAAAGTTTCTCTGCAAGTTTGCTGACAGCTGTTCTTGGATTTTAATTATTTAAATGTTATTCAAATGGCAGTAGCCATTTTCTGAAAAATGAAGTATTATTGTATTAATAAACGGTAATAATGATTAATTATATACAATTTTCGATCAATTATTGACTTCTACAAATTTTCTATAAACATTTTATTATTCAAAATACGCCTCATCCCTTTCAATAAATTTCAACCATGGTGTTGGTTCATTGTATTTTTAATTGCTTAAAAAGAAGTAGAGGTGTTTAAAAAAATTGTGATGGATGAGATATAGTCTCACAACAAAGCACTAACAATTTGAGGTTTCAATTATCTATCAAGCGTTTCTACATTTCGGATCATATTAAGGTGGTTAGCGACGGTCGATTTGACGATGAAGAGATTCCCTCAAGGTTCTCGAACTCTTGTCCTGAAGTTTTCACGACCTTCCTTGTCTTCCAAAGGCTGAAATTTCGCTCCCGAAATGTTTTAAACCACCGTTGAACGCTGCATTCACTCACACTGTTATCACTCCAAACATCGCTAATATTTCTGGTACACAAGTTTAAACTCATAAAACGAAATCTCTGTTTGTCACCTTAATACAAATTGAATCATGTCTAAGTATACAGATGTAAATAAACATTTTCGTTTTAAAGATCATTAATAAATAAACACATCCATACAAATAAATTATTAAACGTTAAAATTAAATTTAAAGATTACACAAGCCAACAAAAAAAATGTTTTTGAAAACTGTTTTTACTTAAATAGCTGATTTTTATAGATTTTTGTGTGCTGAATCCAAATTTAGTCTTAGTTTTTTTTGTATCACCCATAGTTTTTGAGAAATTTCTTTTTTTTATATAATTTAAATTATAAAGCTTATATAACTGTTTCATATAAATTTAAAGCATTATATAACTGTTCCATGGGGCCTAACTTTATATGTAGTGGTAAGAGAATGTTTCTAGGATCTACAAGGTTTTTGCGGAGAATGTTCTTCTCACCGGGTTTTAAAGACTCTCTCACAGGCCAGTTCTTTCTGCACCAATGTTGATCCCTTGCTCTACTGTCCCATTCACACAAAAAAACATGGAAATTTGGTAAAACCGCCTTGCTGACCATGTAGCAAGCATGTTACTTTCGAGTCACCACTTATCATCCAACCATGAGCCGAATAGCCAATTTTATTCAACACTATTTCTAGGTTTTCATAGCTCTCTTTCATATGTACAGAATGGCCAACAGGTATAGATTCATTTCTTTTAGTCTAGAACCAAGCAATTCAGCTATTTCTTTTGCTAATCCAAGATCCCTAACTAAGTCGTTAAGCTCAATCTGAGTAAACAGTTTAGGCTCTATATTTGCTGTAGCACATTGGAACTCTTCATCATCTTGTTCGTCTATATCTATATCTGTTTCAGCAGTGCTGCCTACTCTTCTACATCCAGCACAAATTATTTTACAATTTTATTTGCAGTATATAAAAGCTGTTAAATTCTGTAATAAATAAAAAAAAAATAATATATTGATGTGCAAATGTGAAAAAATGGTAAGTGAACGGCTTAATAAGTGTCATATTTGGATTTAGCGCCCTAAGAAACAGGTAAGGTGTTTTAAGTAAAAAGGTTTTTCATAATTGGCCTGTGTTATTTAAATTAAAAGAAATAATTTAATGAAAACATGAAATCTTGTATTAATTTCTGGACAAGCCAGTACATTACATTTGACATGTTGATATTTAGATATTTTCAGATTATTCTTTGAGCTAAAATAATAATATTGTTATAACAAGGATGATATATAGATCAATCCATTACCTTGACAGCTGAGATATACTTAATAAGCCAAAAACTGATTGAGTCTCCTCAGAGTATTACCTGTCACTCTCCGCTATCCTCCGTGATGGACGAGCTTTCTAGTCTCTAAAATCTTCCTTTAACCTACTCATCCGCTATTTTATTCAAGAGATTGAGTATTGAAAAAAAAAATATATTCGGAATATATTGGATAATATCACTATCCGGCAATGACATTGTATACAACTAGTATACACAGAGTACTGCATGAATGATTATAATAAATAAAAGGCTTAGCGACTCCCGTTGCGAAAAGAGGCTATATTTTGATGAAGAAGAACGCCCAAATAAAAGTAGAAGACAAAAAGTTTTTTATTGTGAATTCAATAATCATTCGAACAAAGTAAGTGATATAGTTACTGAGTTCATTAAGAACTCATTTCCCAAGCTGGAGAATCATTACTCTCACCATGAATTCTCGTTTTATTTTTATAAAAGAGGTACCAAGACGGAAAAGGTACTTACCATTCCCCTCCCCACTGTATAGAAACGTTTGGGATACTACGTTGTTGCCAGAATTTTAACATAATTCAAATCTTTTTCTTTCACTTGGACATTTAATATGGCTTTTTTTTTTTTACATGGTCCCTACAACAGCTTAAAACACATTTTTTGTGTTACTTTATCAATTGCTTTATGACTGATATATGTTTTAGCGAATTCTCAAATCTTAATTCACACTGTAAAGAGGAGAAATAACACTGTCAAAGGGTCGATTGTACAAACTATTTGATTCTTCTAAATCAATGTAACGAATCGCTTAAGTTCGAATTCAAAAACCGCGTATTTTATCATTCGATACTTTGCAGTTGTAGGTTAAGTTAGAGGAGAAATCGCTTTAAATGTTTAGAACGTTTTAGGTTCTGCTGAACAATTTCAGCTTCTTGGGATGCTAGTAGATTAGATACTAAGTTGCTTGTTTTCAAAGGTCAGGTATCCTTTTTCGGCTAAATCTACAACAAGAGGACATTTAGATCATTATTGAAAAAATTATTTGTGACTTAATAAAGAGGATTCAGGGTTTTACGAAGGATAATTCAAACGGCCACTACTGATAAATAAAATTTTGGAAATAACATGAAATTGTGCTTGAATATCAAAGGTTCGTATTTTATTATTTTTCTTTATCATTAACGAATGCTTTTATGTTTCGTAACAAACCATCATAAAAATGTTGATTGCGCTATAAATAAATTTATTAAAACTAAGAAGCACTGATGATTTCGAGATGATGAATTGTGTCTTTAGCCATTATTGTAGTGTCCAACCCTAATTGCAGTCATTCTGGTTTACATTTGCAGAAATATAGAAGATGAGAACAAGGAGCATGGTAAACCGAAATGTATGAAGTATTTTTCCCAATGGAGTGGAGTAAATATGTTCCCACTGGATTAAATTTCCTCAGAGCTCCATCACATTTTTTCCTGAAATTGCATAGGCTAAATTCATTTTTGAACCAACGTATATTACGTAAAAATATTTTTTCTTTTTATTGTCTATTAATTGAAATTTACATGCCAACACTTGTGAAGCAATTACTTCAATAAAATTTCCATATCCCTAAATTGCAAGGCACATGTTCTTTTCAGACGCCTCGGAGGGTTGTCGGGTAGAGAATGGAAATCAAGTGGCAAGGCTGTTGAATTTATATTATTATGGAGTTGATTGTGAAAGATAGGTATCTGTTTGGTTTAGGCTAAATCAGAGACCCATGGAACATTAAGGTCTTTTTGGATGTTAGTTTGAGACAAAGTAATGATCATTAAAGATTTTGAATTCTAGGGATTGGATTAGAGAAAAATTGAAAGGTTTAGTGGAGCCCCAGACTTTAAAAGCAGTTTCAACTAATATATATCTATAAATATTATTTGTTTATATTGTTTGGTTTTTTCTGTTTTTTTATTTTAAATGTTATTTTGTCAAAAGTTCATTTCCGATGGACTGGCCGATATGACATCTACATCTCAATGGAGAACAATACGTAAGGACCCTCTCTCTTAGGAGCGACATCAAACCTTGTTTAATAACTTTTTTATATACGGTTGTTTTTTAATTCGTTATACCAGGTATGCAAGTTTAAAATGTCGTTTTAATTCCAATAGAATGCGCTCTTAGCCTATTGAAGGATTTGCTTATCTCTAAACGCTATTTTGTTTGTTAGTCATTTGTTTACAAAAGTCAGTTTTTTTAAGTCGTTTACGTGGACGTATCATACCTTTCTTTGATGTTAAAAATGTCTAATTTTAAGCCAAATAAAGAGCATTTGCGGCATGTCATGATTTTCTTATTTAATCAAAAGAAAAAGGCATCTGAATGTCATCGAATTCTTGTTGAGACTTATGGCGATGTTGCTCCAACCGTCAGGACACGTGAACGTTGGTTTCAAAGTTTCAAACGTGGTGATTTTGATGTTACTGATCAAAAACGAGAAAATCGACCAAAAAAGTTTGAGGACTTCGAATTGCAATCTTTATTGGACGAAGACAATACCCAAACCCAACAAATGATGGCAGAACAGTTGAATGTCACTAGGCAAGCCATTTCCGATCGTCTGAGAGCTATGGGAAAGATTCAAAAGGTTGGAAAATGGGTTCCACATGAATTGGACGAACGGCAGATGGAAAAAAAACGAAAAACTGTGTGCGAAATGCTGCTTTTACGCCACGAAAGAAAGGGTTTTTTGCATCGAGTTGTAACTGGCGATGAAAAATGGATTTATTTTCAGAATCCCAAACGAAAAAAATCATGGGTAACGCCAGGACAACCATCCACATCGAGTGCAAGACCGGATCGTTTTGGGAATAAGACAATGCTGTGTGTGTGGTGGGATCAGAAGGAAGTAGTCTACTGCGAGCTTCTCAAACCCGGCGAAACAGTCAATACCGAGCGCTACCGACAACAAATGATCAATTTGAGTCACGCATTGATCGAAAAACACCCAGAATGGGCTCACAGGCACGCCAAAGTCATTCTTCAGCATGATAACGCTCCTGCACATTCAGCCAGATTGACTAAGGAAATGATTTCTTCGCTTGGTTGGGAACTCCTACCCCACCCGCCGTATTCACCTGACCTGGCGCCTTCTGATTATCACCTCTTCTCATCGATGGGACACTCATTGGCGGAGCAACACTTCAACAATTTCGAAAACGTACGAAAATGGCTCGATGAATGGATTTCAAATAAAGATGAAGCATTCTTTTGGAATGGTATCCATATATTGCCCGAGAGATGGACAAAATGTGTAGAAAGCGAGGGTCAGTACTTTGAATAAAATATATTATATATTTTTTTAAATTACTGTGTATATATTTTAAGAAATAAACGACATTTTAAACTTGCATACCTGGTAATAACGGTTTTGAATTGTGATTTTATGTTCGTATTTTCGGAATTAGTAATCCTTCTTAACTAACTTCTTCCCTTGAACTCAACGTTTTGCAGTTGTCATTGCTTCTCGAACCCCAGCTGAACCACCAACCAGATGCTGCAGAGTCCCTGTCCTTCGAGGCCCTGAGTGCAGGGACAGGCGCAGCGGATTCCTTTGTGCAGGGAGGGAAGGGCCCATGGGAAATCTGCTGATTGAGAATGAAGCCCTCAAGGTGTGCAGCCAATTAACAAGACAATGGCCCGAGGGCTTTGGGTTCTCTTGTTTGTCCAACAGCTGGAGCTACTTTTCCCTCACTAGAGCGATCGCTATTAGTTGCCCAATTGCTATGCTGTGTGTTCGCTTCCTAGTGGCCTTATGTTTAGTTGCTAGAACCCTGGTATACCACAATATTTGTTCCCATAATTTTTTTTCTTCAATCATGACCTGAATTCTGATCAAGGCTTTGGAAGAAAAATAGAATCAGTCACAGAAGTATTAATCATCTAGGAGTATTAAGATAAATCGCTTTACTTTCTTTGGGATAAAGCTGATTTCAGTAAAATTCACCCTTTAAAACATAATTTTTGCTTTATTACTTTGCATAATTTATCAAGAGCACATTCCAGACTTAGATGATTTTTCATGATACTTAAAAAATGACAGATTTGTATTTTAAAATTAATAGTTTTGTTTCAACATTATAGATACCACTATTTTAAGTAGCTAACAGATTGTAAAAATATAATTTGGTAAAAAATAAATAGAATAAATTAGTTGTCTTGAAGAACTTGAAAAATCAAATTAACTTGAAAACTGGCTAACTAATTTCCACTTAAGTAGGATTTTAATACAGTAGTATGCTGATTCGTCATCAGAGGGGGTGACGAAGTAACGAAAATGACGAATTACAGAATTTTGCTGTTAAAGTAACAAAAAAGCATTTTAAACTATATAATTGTAAATTTTTTTTTTTTTTTTTTTTTTTTTTTTTGCAATTTATTGAATGTAAAAACAACCAGAAGAGCTTTATAAACATTGGACTTGAGTGACAATGACAAAAAACACAAAAACCTTGGAACACAAACATTTTTAAAAATTAAGTGATATAAAAAAACGTACATACATATATAAAATAGGAAAAAAAAAACAGACATACGTATCATATTTATCCAATAAATACATTGTTCCACGCATCTGCTACATTGAAAATGGCGTGTTTAATTGTGTATCATTTCCAAAATTCATTTAAATTTGTTCCTGAACTATAAGAAATAAAATTCAGAGAAAGAAGCTCATTCTCAGATGGTATTCTGCTTTGTAGTCTTAACTGATTCCGGGAATTCGTCAACTGCACTCATACTTCCTTTCATGTGCTTGTTCTGTTTGTTTTTTCAATCAAATGATTTACAAAATTTATAAATGGCGTGTTTTTTAGTGACACACCCAATGAGGCGGTTTAAAGATTAAATAATTAGTAAGGGAAAAAATTTATAGTAGCCAAAAAAAAAATAAATAAAAATAAAAAAATAAATAAAAATAAGCATTTTGAAAAAATTGGTAGAGTTGTCCTTCTTAATATGTCCATAAAGTATTTATTTCAAAAATGGTATTTCAAAAGGAGGGTTTTGGAAAACTATCAAAAATACCCTTTTTAAAAGTGCACAATTTTGGTTAATCTACTTATTCACGACAACCAGAAAATACAAAATACAATGGCTTCATATATTTAAAATCATTTATTTGAATGTATTTCATATGTCATATTCATATTTTGCAATTAATTGGCTTCATATATACAAGACTTCATATATTTGAAATTAAGGGGAAATGCTTTTCCCCTTGCCAGGAAAAGGATAATAGACAAAATCAGTCATATAGCAAAAAAAATATGCTCCGTTAGTTATTACTAGTCTATTATACGACTACCCTGATATGGAATATTCTTACGATAACATCTTTGGGAATCTGTGATTCCCTGGACCGAGTCAATGTAGAATAATTTATAAAAGTCACTGCATATATTATAAACAGGTTGGATGAACTGTTCCTTTATACATATCTGTTCAGTTTCATATAAAAAATATATGAGCTGTAATGAATCTGAGAGTTGGTTTAGAAATAATTTAACGGCCGATGATTAGATGTGAGGGAGGTATAGCCAGAGGTGGTTCCTGAAATTCGGAGCCGACATGCGTTTATTATAACTTATTGCTCTCATTCTCTACATTATTCAGCGGCAATCAAAACTAGTCCGGAAGGATGGGGTTGAGCTCCCGTTGCAGAATTGAATTTCTGAGTCCCATCCTCCCATCTGAGCCCGTCAATTTTTGAACAGGGTCCGTACCAGATTTCTACGAGGACTCTTCGTCCAGAACAGGGCCGTGGGAAGCCGGCATCATCAATTTATATTAGCGTTGGTATATTTAGGACCGGGCACAAAATGAATTCTTTCCTCTAAAGAATTCTCGATTTCGTTTAACACGATATAGAATAGAATAGAAAAATAATTTGACTCTAGGACAAAGTCCCTTAAAAACAACAAATATGTACAGAAAGAAATAGAATTAGTTACATCTGGTTAGAAACATAATGAATAAAGACAAAGGTAAAAATAAAATAAAGAATAGATAATATTATAACAATCACAATGTATACTTAGATAATAAAATATATTAACAAGAAAATAAGAAAACATTCTAAAAATGAAATAATAAACAGATGTTACAATGTTTATTATATAGAACAGAAGGACCTAACTGTTATATTCCAAGTGAGAAAAAATTATATTTATATAATGACCAATGTTGTATTTATACAGAAAATGATGCAGGATTTCTTGTTTTCGTTAAATCACCCACCTGTGTAATAAACTGTTTATGATTAAGATATTATTTTTGGCATGGTTAAGTCTATTGCCTGGAGGTCTATAGTTTACACCCTAAAAATGTTTAACGTTTTTTCCACACAAAACGTAACTTTTTGACACTCTCTACCAAAAGGATACTGATATTCAGATCTGCTAGGATCTGACGATTTTATACGACATACTATTTTATAGCTGCAGGATTTTTCAATTATTATTAATAAATGATTTAAAAAGTACAATTGAAACCTACGAAATTCATCTAGTGGTCTTGGGAGACTTATGAAAACGACTCAGTGATTAATATTTACAATGAAGGTAGGAAAGAGGATAACAATAAAAGAGAAAACAATGTTTTATTTAAACAAAGTAATAAAATAGTTATTGACACACAATATTTATGATTAGAATTTTTTTATATTACTACAAGCATTTGATCAATTTCGTGAGTCACTGTACGTTATTGAATTTCAAAAATTTTCAAGAAAAAAATATATTTTCGTTTCTATAACATTTGTCGCCAGAGCCTTTAGGAGCTATATAGGTTTGAATAAATAAAGTAACCTTTTTACAACATTTTTTTAAGTCCGTCGTGCTTTTTCGGATCGAAAATTTGCTGACAGTGATCATCAGAGGTATCATATTATAGATAGACGTATCTGTCTGATCTATTGTTTTTCCCAATCAGAGAGATTTTTTTTTATATTTACTATCTCTTTAATAAAGTTTTTATCTCTTTAATATTTTACATTTTGGAAGGCTTTACTTACAAGTTTACATATGATTTTGTATAAATTCCTTTTACGAATCCAAGTTCGGCCGGAAAAAAAAAGCTAAAAAGTGCGGGCACCGTCCAATAATGGTTTAAAAATTTCGAGATGGAGACTTGAAACCTTAAAGACAAGGTGGTTTGTGGCAGGACCTCTTCCCTGCCTAAAGATGTACTGCGAGCGCTGGTAAATGAAAATTTCAGGACTGTTCTAAAAATAACAGAAAAATTAAGACAAATTGTACAACCGTAAATACCTTAAGACAATAGAACGACCAAAAAAAAAATATATATATATATATATAATAAAAATAAGAATAAATCAACATTATGAAAGATTTTGTCGTCTCCCAACTTGCTTCCTCCTCCATCCGTGATAATTCTCCGAGCCGTCTGAAAAGAAGGTGGCCTAGAGACCTTTTAGTGGAGATTTTATTGAAGTTCTACTAGTGAGTAGTTCCTCACAAGTTATTTACATGCCATTGTATTCACTGTCAACACATTTACTTGTATATTATTTTATAGTTTTTTTTTTTTTGTTTTTTTTTATTGATTGCTTTACAGTATAAACTTTATGGCAATTGAGTTAGCCAATAACAATAATAATTACATAATAGTAAATAAACAATAAATACAAATAGAAAAAGAGTTTTAATTGTTATATAATTAGTACTAACAGAAAAAGTATTTCTTTCTATTATAATTTATACGAACAAAAGATTTTTTTTTTTTTTTTTTTTTTTCTTACAAGCTATAATGATATATACAAACAAAGAAAAATAAAATAAAAATAAAAACATATATAGATATTAGCTTTCTGCACAATATACATTTTTACAGGTTAGTTAGGTTCTTCTCTATAATAATCGATATTGATTATAGTTCATATTAAACTGACTTGCTATTTCAGTAGCTAATTCCTCAATGTTTTTACATGAAAAAGGATAACTCATAAATGATGCTATATTTTCCAATTTACTGCAATCATAAAAACGCATTTCGAATTGTCCCAAAATATTTGATAATTCAGCCTCATACGTATCATAATTCAACTGAGGAATCCTTGCTTTCAAAGACGGAAAATGTTTCAGATCCTTTCTTTTCAGTTGATCTATCATAAGTTGCAATTTACTTTTGAATGCGTTTACTGCGCTAATCATCTCAATAATAGTTTTTTCCTTTACCTTGAAGCTCCAAGTTAACGGTGTTTAAGTGCATTGTGATGTCAGTCAAAAATGCCAAATCATTTAGCCATTTTTCGTTTTTCAAAATCTGAGTGTCATCACCTCTTTCGTCTAGAAAAGCTGTTATTTCGGGCAATAATTCTTGAAACCTTTCTAGGAATTTTCCGCGACTCAACCACCTGACGTCCGTGTGAAGAACTAAATCAGTGTGTTCAGCTGACTCCCTATCTTCCAACTGCAACTGAAAGAGCCGCCGTTGCAAGCTACGTGCACGGATGGAATTCACAATTTTGTTGCAATGCCCATAATTTCCTCCGTGTTTAAAACTTTTGAACACAAAACTTGTTGATGTATAATGCAATGGAATGAAAAAAATGAAGGGAATTCTTCATTAGCTCGACACAATGCCACAAAACCGTTTTTGTTTCCAGTCATTGCTGGTGCTCCATCGGTTGTAATGCACACTAATTTATATATTGGTAGCTCGTAGTTTTTTACAAAATTGAAGAAAACGTCATATATATCTTCGCCACGGGCCTTCCCCTTCAGAGGAATGATTGTCAAAAATTCTTCCTTAGCCAACATGTCATTGAATACCATCCGAATAAAAATACACAGCTGGGCAGTGTCTGTCATATCGATGGATTCGTCGAACTGTAAAGAAAAGTATGTGCATTCCATGATATCATGTTTTAGTTTAGGGTGACGATCGCGATCGACCGTTTGAGTTGTAGCAGAAGTTGTAGCAATTGCAATAGAATCCAATATTTTATTTAGTTAATTCAAATGAAATAAATCAATTACTTTTTGCTAGCGTTTAAAACATTTAAAATAAATAGTAAGACGTTATTTATCTTTTCTATGCTATTGTAGAATAAAATATTTTCCAAAGATAGACTATCATCTGTTTGAACTTTATAGTCTTTTAAGTATTTTTTTCGAAAATTATCGTGTCTTTGGCACTCTAACAACAGATGTTTACAGCTATTTACGATGAATAAGCTACAATCTTCACATTCTTCATTAGCTTTAATTTGTAAACTGTTATTTTTAAAAAATATTTTCAAGTAGTCACATTTGGTTAACGCTTCTTATTTTGGTTATATTAATGTTATATTTTAAATAATCTTCCGGCTGAGGGTTATTAAAATTTGAAATTTTCATAAATAATGAGTTATATCTTGTATTTAAAGTACGATCAATGTCTGTTGACAATAAATGATTAGTGGCTTTTTCTATTATGTTATTTTTAGTAGATAATAATTTTTGTGGATTGAAAAACTCTTGAAAGTGTTCTGGGATACTGCCGTTAATGGTTAATTGTTTAATTTGAGACACCCAGTTATATTGAAAATCTGGTTTATTGGTATGTAAATCTAAAAGTCTTTCAAGGCAGATACGGGGTAGCCGATTTTCTGGTAATGCCATGATTTTAATTGAAAAATTTATTGTTTTTTTTAGTACTGGGATGAATAACGGATTCCGTCCTGTTTCTAATCTTACAATATATAATTTTAGAAATTTAAGTTGAATATTTTCGATAGTTTCCAGGTAGTTTAAACTCCAGATCTGAGCTGCCTACAGAAGTGTTGATGAGACTATATCATCAAAAAGAACCATTTTTGATTCCCAGGAATCACTTTTACCCTTTAGAAGTATGGCTTTTACTTTTGCGCTTGCAATAGTTGCTTTTTGTACAAAGTGATCAGCTGCTTTTGTAAACTTTCCTGTTGAGGTAAATGGTACTCCTAGATAATTATAAGCCTTTTTTTATTTGTAGTTGATTTTCTTTCCAGTAGAGTGGTTTTATTTTTTTTTTGTTTTAGGGGATTTGTGGAAAACTACTGTATTGCTTTTATCTGGGTTTAGGAATAGCGAATTTTGATCACAGTATGTTTCTAGTATTTTCAACTTCTTCCGAGTACTTTGCCATAAATTATTTAAAAGGACAATGTCGTCAGCAAATAGGAGCATTATAACCTCTTTGTTTTTATTAATGGAAATCCCAGTCGCCCCGTTACTTTGGAAATATAATAAAATATCTGAAAGAAATAAAATGAAGAGTACTGGGCTTAGGCTCTCACCCTGAAGAAGACCTGAGCTAATATTGATGTTTTCAGAAACTTCGTTGCCAACTTTTATATGCATGCTTGCGTTATCATAAAACGTTATCATGCGTTATCATTACTCTGATAATTTTTCCACTTAGTCTCACATCAAACAATTTCTGGCATAGTAAATTATGGTTTATGGAATCAAACGCCTTTTTAAAATCTGCAAATATAGCATATACATAGCTTCCTTTAGCGCGCAAATTAATAGTGAAGTGTGAAAATGTGTTCTTCGCATCCTCTTCCTTCTCTAAAACCTGCTTGTTCTTTAGGAATTATTTTTTCCATCTCCGCCCTTCTCATGATTCTTTGTGACAGCATTGCTGTAAACAATTTCGTAGCATTGTTTATCAAAGAGATGCCGCGATAGTTTGTTAAATCCTTGTGGATACCTTTCTTGTGGACTAGATGTAATTTTGATATAGACTATAGAGACGGGGGTTTCTCAGTGTCCATGATCATACTATGGAGGTTTAGGAGGTAGTGTTCCCAATCAGGAGTTAAATTCTTAAAAACTTCATAAGTGATATTATCTTATCCAGGAGACTTATTTTTTTATTTATTTTTTTTTTTTTTTATACAATATTTTAATTCCTGTAATGAAAAAGGGATATCTAGGAATGGATGGGTAACAGGAAAGAAATTAACATGTAATATTGTTTTATTCCCGTATAACATGTTGTAATATTTTACCCATTGTTTTATTTCTATTTCGTTTCTATGAGTTAAGGGCGGTATAAGGGATTTGGTTACTTTCCAAAATTCTGTACTATTTTTAACGTTTTGTAGTTTCTTTATATCAGTACGGTATTCCGCTTTCTTCATAAGTATTATTTTCCTATATTTTGTATTAGCATTTAGATATTCTTGAACCGAATTTTCTTCATAATTACTTTTGATCAAGAAGTATATTTTTTGTGATACAGTCTCTTTACTTGTTTACATTCGAGGTCAAACCATATTTTTTTTTTGTGAAGTGGTGTTATTATTATAGTTAGGATATTTTTTCAGCTTCATTAGTTTTGATTTTAGAAGTGAATCTGTAAGGCAGGCAATCATATTTTCATATATTTTGCTGGTGTCATTATCATTGTAATAAATCCTGTTAGATGTTTGAAGATTTTTATAAAATTCATTAGTCTTGTTTTGTCCCAATGTGCTGAAATTTTCAATGATTTTGACTCCTGTTTAACTATGTATTTTTTATTAAGGTTGGTAGTATTTAAAATTGAGATATTGCAGCCTTAATGGTCGGATTCATCGGAAATGGCAGTCATCTTTAAATCTTGAAATATGGTAAAACAATTTTCATTTATCCAAATTAAATCTATTGTACTTTTTCCTTTGCTTGAAATATACGTATATTTGCCTGGTCTGTCTGAAACAGTCCGCCCATTACATAAAAAAAACCCATGAGATTCCATTAATTCAAAAAGTAATCTTCCGCGGCGATTAATATTTAAATGGTTGACTTTTCTTTTGGAGTAAAGTAATGAGTTTTCAAATAAATCATCTTCTACATCATTCAAACTACCCACATGAGAATTAAAATCTCCGCATAAGATCACGTGATTGTGTGGAAAATTAATATTTATATTGTTTAACACACACTCTAGTTTGTCTAAATAAATATCAAAATCACAGCCCGGTGGTAAATATATGTTAGCTAATGTAATCAATTTATTATTTAGAAAGAAATTTATTATTATAAAATATTGGTCACATTCAATAAGAGTTGCATCTTTTGTTAAATTCCTATTAATAAATGTAATTAAGCCAGCACTAGCTCTTCCAGAAGTTTTAGTTTTTATTGCATTGCTTGCAAAAGGGATATATTCTCTTATCCAAATTGGAGTTTTGAAATTACTATTTGTTAACCATGTTTCTACCATACAAATTGCTAATGTGTTTTCTGAAATGTTGACTTCAGAGGGATTTATATTCCAAATATTTTTATATCCACATAGATTACAAAATATTAAATTATAATTATCATTTTAATTATCACTTTCTTTAATATCGTAAATATTTTTACATTCCTCAGTATTGTTATTAGTGATGTTCTCTAGCTCATATTGACTTCAGAGGGATGTTCTCTAGCTCATATTGACTTCAGAGGGATTTGTATTCCAAATATTTTTATATCCATATACTAATAATAATAATAATTATAATAAGCTTTATTGGCATCTATAAAGACAAAAGCCTCTCCCAGAAAATTATATAGGAGTTATAGAACCCTTAGAAGTCGGCTACAGCTTTTTAAAAACTCAGCCCCCGTGAACCTTTTATTTAGCTGGCGCCCGAACGGAGGGACATTTGGAAGCGTTAACGTAACTTCGCGGCAGTTCTATCTTATTTCAGGTACAGAACAGAGAACTGGCATGAGAAGATTGGGAGCTGAGTACTAATACATCAGCAGATCTTCAAGTCTTTGGGAGCGCTTTGGTATTCCAATACCTTAACCAGAAGGACCTTCAACCTCTTTGCTAAGGAATCGACGGGAAGGAGCTAAAGGAGGAAGTCATCGAGAAGACATCGAAGACAACGAAGACATCGTTGTATCAAGAAAAAGTATAATTATTTTATTTTAATTTTTATTTTTAAGTAATTTTGTAATTTAAATATAAGTTAGTAATAAGTATAATAATTTAAATTTAGCATTTATCTTTATGAATGGTTTGGAAGAAAAATTAAGTAACTTAAAAATAACAGGTTCAACGTTAGTTAAAAAAGAAGATATTAATATGGCTCTTGAAATTAAAAATCACGATTTAGCATTAATCCCGGAATACGACGGAAATCCGTTACAACTAGTTGATTTTATCAGAAATAGCGAATTTTTATATAATTTATATTGTAAAGAGGACAATACTCATAAAAATACAAATCAAGCAAAATTAGTTTTAACACAATTTAAATAAATTAACAGGTAAAGCTAAAGTCGCCGTATATGACAAAGAATTTAATACCGTCAAAGAAATAATAAAATTCTTAAAAAGAAAATATCAGGACACGAGAACTAGGGAACAATTAATTTCAGAAATTTTAAATACGCGGACTTACCATAACGAAAACCCACTCGATTTCTTAGAACGACTGGGCCAAAAAAGATGCGATTTATACGCACGTATTTATTCAGACAATGAGATACTAAACAAACAGGACGAAATGTATAGGTATGACAAACAGATATCCCACCACGCAGTACATAGTTTACACCCAGCACTAACGGACTTCATTTACCATATAAAATTTGACTCATTAGAAGACCTAGAAGAAATACTAAGAAACAGCGCGGCTCATATCGTACATAGAATTTATGGCGATAAAAAAACACCAAAAAAACCCAGTTCAAAATATTACAAAAAGAAAAATTTTGAAAATAATTACAAAAATAAAGAGTACCGACCAAATTTTAACAACCATTATGATTATCAAAATTACCGACCCCATCAGTACCACCGCGAGCAATATACGTCGTATAATAATCCCCAACACTACCGACAGCAACAGTATCAGCATGAACAAGGTCCAACCTCTAATTCTTATAACAATAACAACCAACATAACTTCCGGCCACAACAGCGAGCTATTGAATATACTACTCCGATTTATAATCAACCGTGGGACCCCCAGTCGCAACATAGATTTTTAATAAACCACCCTCTAGAAATATTAGGCAAAATTACCAACAACCGCAAATAGATTCTAACACCGTTTCGATGAGAACTGTTTCTAATAGGGTTCATACAATTGAAGAAGACAAAGATGAAAAAATTAAATTATTGTTAGAGCGTATTGAATCTTTGAAAAAAGACAGGATCATTTTTTAGAATTAGGCCCGAGCACAAGCAGACCTCCGGACCGGATATAAACAATTTAAATTCTAAACCGGATAAAGAAATAGATAACCAGGATAAACAAATAGAAATTCACGAATTAAACTTAAACAACGACTTACCTAATCTGATCGACGAAAAAAATGGAAAAAAACAATTAATCCGCGACGAACATATAAAATCGGAAATAAAAGAAAGTGTTAAAAACTTAATTCGCGAAGAACATATAAAACCGGAAATAAAAGAAACTGTAGAAAATTCTGTAAATAATATTAAGAGTGTGGAAGAAGCGTATAATTTAAAACCTGAAATAAAAGTAAGTGTAGAAAATTCTGTAAACAAATTTAAGAATATGGAAGACGACGAAAAATTAAAATACAAGGAACTTCAAGAACTTAATAAAAATAAAGAAACAGTCCGAAATAAATATCGTAATTTAAATAAAACAATAAAAACCGTTAATAAGTCACGGGAAAGAAACGAAAAAAATATAATTAGTAAAATCAAAGAAACGGAAGATTTAAATTCGAATTTAGTGAAAGAAACAAACAATTTAAAGGCTTCGGAAAATAGTTTAAAAGTAACAGTTGAAAAATTAAATAATAATGTAACAAAATTTAATAAATTGAATCGAAAGACATTAAAAGAAATAATAGCTATTATTTCCATAAAAAGTAGGCTGGATCACTGCAGCAATAAGTTAAAAAATTTTAAACCTCAACTAAATGTTGCTTTAGGCGAGAAAGCAGTACACAACTTGTTTAAAAATAGAATAGTTAAAATCAGACAAAGTAAATCAAAAAATAATTTTCCACTTTGGATCGTACCAAAAAAGATGTATAAATATAGGGAAAAAAACTAAGTAAAAATATTTAAATCGGATAATTTGTTGATTCTGGTAACTTCGAATTCAACATCAATACAATTTTTATTAATATTCATAATCATACCAATTATAGTTTTCAAGTTTATGTTTTAGAAGCATAGAGATTTAAACAATAGAATTAAAACGATTGTTTTTCAATCTGATAACTCTCTTAACTATTATAATTTATATTCATACCAGTTTTTGTTAATACTTAAATTTATTAATATTATCATTAATTATTAATAACACGTTTTAACTATTTCTGTAAAATTATAACTTACTTATTTTCATTTTAGATTGCAAAATTTAGTTTTATGTTGCTTCTCATTACGATGTTTCGTTTATAATTAATATTAATAGGTACTAATTTTGAAAATAGTAGTAAATTTCTAACAAATCAAAAATCATTATTTAATTTTAAGAATAACTTAATAATAATAATTAATTAATAATTTAATAATAATGATTTAGTTGATAATAATTATTTGTATGTTAATGTTAATTAGACTTTTAAAGAATGTATTTATATATTATTACTCCGATAATAATGTTAACTTTCATATATGCGTTACTAGATACGTTTAGGATTAAACGGTTGTATTCGTTCTATTTTTAAGCTTTATTATGCTTGCTGTTTAAACAAGTAATCGTATCGACGAAACTAAAAGAATCTGTAAATTAAAATTATTATTTTATTTAATTATTCTAACAATTCAATTTAAACAAAACGAGGTATGATCACTTTATCTAATGTTTTTAATCACAAGAATCGAAATATTAAATATAAAGCTAAAAAAGAATAAACAATTTCACAGTTTTAAGTTTAAGTTAAATTATGCATTTTAATCATCTTCGTGATTAAGTATTGTTATTTTTGGTTGAAAAGTTAATAAGTTTACATTACGTCTCGATCTTTATTTCTTGCTTATTTTTGTTTTTAAGAAGTTGAATATAATTGTTAAATTTTTTTATGCATTTATAAAATGAAGTTAGCGTTACAGATATTATATGATTTAAATGGTTTACACATCAAAAATTTAAAATAGACTTATCAGAATAATTTGGTTAATATTCATTCAAACCTTAGAAAAATATCATTTTATCAGTTTTATAGTCAGACAGAATTTAAGTTAATGATAGATATTTTTAATTTTAGTAATGCACTGACTAACTACATGACTAAAATAATATTATTTTGCATTATACTAGTGAGTGGCTAGCTGAACTCAAACTCTTTGGGATTATTGAACAGAGTCCACTCTACCCTAAACGAATTATTGAGAATAATAGGAAAAGAAAAAGATAAATGTTCTATGCAGCAGAAATTAAGATTAGCGGTAATAGCGTACAATAATACCTTAAATAATAAATTAAAATTAACGCCCAATGAAATTACTTTCGGAACCTCCAGATTAGAGTCAGACGAAAACACCGACCTGACGGAACAATACGTATTAAAATATCACAAGGACCAACAGTTATTACATAAATTAATTAGATCCAAAATAAATGACGAAAAAGAAACAAGGACTGAAAAATTAAATAAAAAAATAGAGAAGACCCTTTGGATATCCAACGACAATTAGGAGATGTAGAATATTTAAAAAATACCCAAGCAAAAATAAAGAGTAGAGACAAATTTAAAAAAGTAAATGTACTAGTAAAAGATAAGAGACCGATTAAAACCCATATTGACAATATTAAAAGGCCCACTAGAAAAAAGAGAAAAAAGAAACAATATATTTCAGACGACGATAATGAATCCATTCGCGTAAATATTTCGGATGTCTCGGATAACAATGACTCAGATAATGATTCTGATTAAAAATATTTAATTTTATTTAAACAATATAAAAATGTTTTAAAAATCTTTTATTTTAAAAAATAATAAATGCAATGGTATTAGGAGTAATGTTTATGTTATATTGAAAGAATTATCTGTATTAAACTGACAATGCTGTAGTTATTTTAATAAAGTCGGACTTTTGTATTTTGTTGTAAAATATTATATTCAATGTTAATAATGTAAAAGATCATTCAAATTATTATTTTATTTCACAGTAATATTCTGTCCGATTTATTTTGTAATTAATATCTTGAAATCACTATCATAAAGGATACTATTATTTTGTCTTGAAATATTATTTTGATTGATCATTGAAAAGTGTGTATTTTATTTTGAAATTATTATTAATTGTAATTATTGTAAAGGAGTGTTTGAATTATTATTTTGATTTAAAATATTATTATTTTAATTGAGTAATTTTGAAGCTAAAAGTATTATTTGCAATAGAGGAAACTAATTCAAAGACTCTTATTTTATTTGTCCTTTTGTTTAAATAATGTATAGATATGAATTGTTTAGTATTAAGAAATATCCTGTTATCTTTTAGTTATAAGGAAAATTGTACTTTAGCATGTAAGGAATTTTGTAATGTATAAACATTTTATAGTTTAAGCTTATTGTTAATATTAAGAGATGGGCAAGGTTTAATCCTTTTATTTTGCAAGTGTACAGATCCTGACTTCATAAACAGGAAATTCAAAGTCTAATCCTTTTGTTTATAGGAAGCTGATAGTTGTATTTCAGTACAGAGTTTAATCTTTTTATTTAAAACTATAGTACAAATCCTAAACTTAGTACACAAGTTATAATCCTTTTATTTTTGTATAAACTTAAATTATAAGGTCCAATCCCTTTTGTTTATAGAATATTATCTATTGCAATGTTATGACTTAGTGTAAAAGGTATTGAGAAATGTATAAGGTCCAAACCTTTTATTTTTATTGTATAGAATCTTACCTATTTACACTAAGATATTTGTTCCATCGGAGACCTCGGAACTTGGGGGGGGAGAAGTTAGTTAGAAACCCAATGGTATTAAGGAATAATAAATAAATGTACACTATCCCCTCTCCTAGATAATTGTATAAAAGGGGCACCCCCACCTTCGTCGGTGACACTCTGCCTCTACCCGTTATGATGTCAGTTTGTTCCACGAAGTTTTGTAATAGGCTTTAAGTTTGTGCTTTTGCTTGATATAATGTATGTACTTCAATAAAATCTCTTTTTAAAAACTCAGCCCCGTGAACCTTTTATTTAGCTATATATACAAATCAAAACAAAATAAAAACACAATCAAACAAACAAAAACCTTGCAAATTAGAACAAGAAACTAAATATTGTTGAAAACCTTCTTCCACCTGATTCTGTCCCTCGCCACACGCCACCAGTTGTCACCTACATACTGTGTAATTTCGTCCTTCCATCTAAGATGCGGGCGACTCCTTTTCCTGCTGTCTTCTCTCGGGATCCACTCGGTGCATGTCTTGGATATATATATATGTATAATATATCCACATATATTACAAAATATTAAATTATAATTATCATTTTAATTATCACTTTCTTTAATATCGTAAATATTTTTACATTCCTCAGTATTGTTATTAGTGACGTTCTCTAGCTCACCTGGGTGTTTGGCTAATCCTGCCGGTTGACAATATTGATATTGGTAAGTTGGTCGGGGTTTTAAATGTTGTAAACAGTTGCTCTTCGTGTTGTTAACCATGAGTGGGGGATCCGTACTTTCAAGTTCATTGTCAAGATTATTGTTTTTTCCAGTTACAAATTTACTATCTTGTTGGTGCGAGAAAATGTGTCACTGAGTTAGTCCGGTGTCTTTTTGTTTCTTACTTAGCAAACTTTTTTGTGAAATTCCTCGTGGACTGGCATCTGAGGGGTAAGACCGTTTTTTATTATTATAATCTTCGTCTGGGCTAAATTCATTCGAATCCGTTTTGTAATTAGAATCAGATAGGTTTTTTAATAATAATACATCTTCTTCTGTATGAATCTGTATTCGAGTTGTGCCCTCTCCTTTTCTTATATATATATTTCCATTTTTGTGCCATGCATATTTATAATGCCCTTCTCTCTGAAGTGATTTCACATTAGAGAATAATTGTCTATTATGATAAGTCAGCGCCTCGTTTATATAAATCCTATCCAAGTCACGCTTCTTTAGGGACTCTAAGTTTAGTGCTTTAAGATTTAAATTGTCCCCATTTTCTCTAGCTTTAGACATGAATATATTTCTATCTAGTTTTCTTAAAAATTCAAGAATTATTATGTCTGTAAAAGAACCATTTCTTCTTCTAATACGGAATAATTGTCTAGATCTTTAATATTTATTTCACATTTTAGTATATCTAACACTTGTTGGATTAATTTATTTAGGAGTTCAGTCAAGATGGCCGCAACTACTCTACACGTTTAGTGACCGCTCTGTCTTTCTGGCTTTCTCAGTTTCATACTAATTGAAATATCACATTCATCTTTAGTAATAGTGAGAGACATTATTGACATTAGAACATTCTGACTATTAAATTTAAGTGAGGTGAGTGGAACTATATTATATTAGCAGTGATATAATACAGGTGAGGCAGTTCAACAACTGGCCCGCCGCCTTAATCCGGCTAGTTCACTTTGTATACAGCCTTTATTTCTCACGGTCAAGGCTGGCTTTATTTGTTTCTGAAGCCTCTCGTCAAACCTAGAGCTTATTTTTTTTTTTATTTTTTTTTTTTTTTTCCTGGAACAATTCATTTTATTTTTTCTTTATATTTTATATTTTTATACTAAATAATGTTTAACCTTAATTTAAATAATGTATTTGTTAGTTTAGATATTTAAGAATTCATTTGATTTATTTTTTATCAGCTTCAATATTATTTTATATAATTTGTGTTAATATTGAATAATAATGGAAGTCGTTCCCACATGTGGTGACGAGACGGAAGATGAGGCTCCTTACTCAGAAATAAGTGAGACCGATTACCAGTCGAGAAGGACGCTTCAAAAGCGCCATAGAAATGCCGCCCCAGGATCAGCGGGCAATTCACCTAAAAAAAAAAAAAAATAAAACAGCCAAATCAAAAAAGTCACAAAACAAATCAAACCATGGAACCCGAAGTAAAACCTCTGCAGCCAAAACATTTCAGCCAAATTTACCTACCAACTCAAGTGCCAATGAGCCTACCCCGTCAACAAGTAATAGTTATAATAGCAATAGTAATTCTAATCCACAGCATACTACTCAACCAGAGCCGCCACCAATCTTTGTCACTAAAATCGAGAACTTCGTGTCATTCTGCCAAGAAATCGCAGCACTTATAGGAGAGACCAATTTCAATTGTTTTTCTCGAGTTAAAGACATCAAAATAAAAACAACTACAAAAGAAAATTATAAAAAATTAACAAACCATTTATCCAGCCATAATTATGATTTCCACTGCTATCAACTAAAAGAAGAGAAAGCATATTGAGTTGTATTGAGGGGGCTTCATTCTTCTACTCCAACCAGCGCCATCAAACATGATTTAGAAGCTATTGGCCACAACGTGAGGCAAGTTTCGTGTGTGCTTCATCCCAAAGAAAAATACCCATTACCTCTATTCTTCGTGGACTTAGAACCAGCTCGCAACAACGAAGAAATCTTTGAAGTAACGAGACTGGTTTATTCATGCATAAGGTTTGAGGAACCAAGAAGAACAGCAACAATTGTTCAGTGCACTCGGTGCCAAAGTCTAGGGCATACGAAGACTTATTGCCACCATCAGGAAAGGTGCGTAAAATGTGCTGGCCCACACGCTACGGAAACATGCCAGAAAACCAAAGATACGCCTGCGATATGCGCTCTATGTGGTCAAGATCACCCTGCAAGTTACAGAGGCTGCACTGTATACAAAGCTGTGCAGAGTAAAAGAACTTTGAGTTCAGCCCCTAAACAAACTCAGAGGGCCCAGTCACCAGACATCGATAGTCAGAAAATATTTCCCGGGATCCAAGGAGCTCAGCCACTCAGATATCACCAGCCTACAACAGCACGAGATCATCAACCTAGACAGCAACCTACTTACTCTGAGAAGATTATTCATCAACCGCGACCTCAGGCGCCTCAAATCTCCCAACTCCAGCCTCAGACCTCCCATTTACAATCTCAACCTCCACAACAGAACATTCCTCCCCATCAATTACCTCTAAAAGTAAAATTACCACCTCAGAAGCAACCAGCACTTCCTATCCAGCATCATGTTCAGATCAATCCTCCATCTCAAGTACCAATACAAGTTGAATCTGCGCCTCATACCTCAAGAATAGTGCAGCCCCCAACAAACACTCCTTTTGAAACTAATAATCCACCCCAAGCCTATGATTCAGTTCCTCTTCCCTACTAAAATCCTACAGATATCTCCTCCATCCTTTCCTCATTCCTTCGAGAACTTTTGGACACCATCAGACCGCTCATTACCCTACTTACCAGAGCACTTACAGAAATTCCGTTTAATGTTGCAAAATGAGCGCTAAGCCTCTAGCTATCATTTTATGGAATGCCAACGGACTACAAAATCACCGAGACGAACTAGACATTTTTCTCCATGACAATAAAATAGTCATTGCCCTATTGACTGAAACACACTTTACTCAACGTTCATATTTCTACATACGAGACTACACTACTTACAGATCAGATCACCCAGACAACACCTCTCATGGCGGATCTTGCATCCTTATCCACAAATCAGTATCCCATTCTCTTATTCCTTCTATTCCAACGGACACCATTCAATCCACCTCAGTAATCATTTCTACTCATCCTTTTCACATAACATTCTCAGCTGTATACTGCCCTCCTGGCAATTTCCTTTCATACAACCATCTTGATTCCTTATTCCGATCCCTCGGACCGCGTTTTATTGCTGGAGGGGACTACAGCGCCAAACACCAGCGATGGGGTTGTCGAACATCCAACTCCCGTGGCAGCATCTTATCCCGCATTACAACATCCAACTGTTATTCTGTCCTCTCACCCTTAAATCCTACTTATTGGCCTACATCCCTCAAAAAACGTCCTGATATCCTCGATATCTTCATTTCTTCCCGAATTCCTACCTCTCAAACCATCATCAAATCCCTAGACGACCTCTCCTCAGATCACAGCCCTGTTCTGCTTCTCTTGCATTCAAATCCCGTTCTTAAACCCCCCCCCCCTTCCCAGACTGATTAGAGGACGTGTAGACTGGGACGGATTTCGTTACGATCTAGAAAATAAATTGGACCTGAAAGTTCCCCTTAAAAAAAAAGAAGATATTAACACAGCAATTGACAAACTTACATCATCAATACAAAATAGTATAACTGAAAATACCTTACCTCCAAAATATCCTCATAGTCAACAGTATACCTTACCACAGCATATTCGCTCCTTAATGACAGAAAAACGCAGATCGAGGGCGAAATGGCACCGTACAAGATACCCATCAGACAAACATAATTACAACAACTTAACGAACAAACTAAAGACAGAAATCAAAAAGTTTAAAATCCAAACCCTACATAACCATACTCAAAACCTCAATACTTCAGACAAGTCATTATGGATAACAACGAAAAAAAACTCCTTGGTTACAAAAATTTCAATCACCCACTCCTAACAGACTCTCAAACCTGGACAAGATCGGACGAGGACAAATCCCAAAATTTCGGTCTTCACCTCTTTAAAACGTTTAACCCCCATCCTGACGTCATCAATCCTGCTCACGTTGAATGTATTGAAGCAGAACTAAACATTCCGCTCCAAATGTCTCTTCCTCCTAAAGCATTCCATCCTTCAGAAGTACTAAACATTATCCTCAGATTACCTTCCAACAAAGCTCCTGGCCATGACCTTATTACAGCCCATATCCTAAAACTCCTTCCTCGAAAAGCAATCCTATTTCTTACATATATATATAATTCTGTACTCCGCACCACATATTTCCCTGATCCTTGGAAATTATCTATAATAAAGATGATTCCTAAGCCCAAAAATCCTCCTGAACTCCCATCCTCATATCGTCCAATATCACTCTTGCCCATAATGGGCAAAATCCTGGAAAAACTCATTCTGAAACGCTTGTATCCCATCCTAGATTCCAACAATATCATCCCAGATCACCAGTTTGGTTTTCGAATCTCACACTCCACTATCCAGCAATGTCATCGCGTGGTGGACGTGGTCTCTTCAGCATTAGAACGCGGAATGTACTGCACAGGAGCCTTTCTCGACGTAGAGCAAGCTTTTGACCGAGTCTGGCACCAGGGGCTGCTTTACAAACTCCGTAAATTCCTTCCTTCCACATACTTTCTTATTATCCGCTCCTATCTCAGTGATAGAAACTTTAAAGTTAATCATAACTTTTCCAATTCTTCCCTCTTCGTCCAAACTGCAGGTGTTCCTCAAGGTAGCATCCTAGGTCCCATCCTCTACACGGTGTATACAGCTGATATCCCGACCCATCCTAGCACCGTCCTCACCACGTATGCTGATGACACATGTGTGTTATCAGTAAATAATGATCCCTTCATTGCCTCACAAAAACTCCAATCTCACGTCCTCAACCTTCAAGAATGGTGTCGAAATTGGAGAATTAAAATAAATCCAAGCAAATCCCACCAAATAACCTTTACCCTTCGCCGTAAACCTACGTCTTCTTGTCCTACAATATCCTTTAATAATATCCCACTGACCCCTGTAGAACAGATCCGCTATCTTGGACTCCAACTAGACAAACGTTTAACCTGGAATCCACATACGAGACTAAAAAGGCAGGAAACTGCTCGTCGTTTTCGACTCCTTCAACATTTACTAGACAAACGTTCAAACCTTCCGATTTATTACAAAAGACTCATTTACATGATATTTATCAGACCTATTTGGACATATGGAGTTGAGCTTTGGGGCTCAACTAAACCTTCTAATTCTTCCCGTATCCAATCCTTACAATCCAAAATCCTTCGAAAAATACTTAATGCTCCTTACTTTGTCACAAACAAACTTATCCATAAAGATCTTAATGTCCCATATGTTTCTGATTTAGCCCAAACCAGATACCTATCCTTTCATAGTAAACTCCATAACCACACAAATCCACTAGTCCTTCAACTTGCTTCCCATTCTATTCCCGATAACCCTCCGAGGCGTCTGAAAAGAAGATGGCCTAGAGACCTTCTAGTGTAAAGTTTTTTTTTTTTTTTTTTTTTTTTTTACTGATGAGTAGTTCTCTTCAAGTTTCGCATGTTATTGTAATCATTATCAACTCATTTACTAGATGTATATATTTTATACAGTTGTAAATTTCAATAAATGGATATAAAAAAAAAAAAAATTATTTAGGTTTTCTCCTTCGTGAAACGGTATTCCTATTATTTCACTTTTTTTATTTGCATGCTGGGTTAGAATAAATTTAGTATCCATTTCTATTCGAACTAGATCCTGCTTTAAACTTCGATATTTCTTTTTTATATTTTCTAAATCGGAAAAAACATATTCTCAAATTGAGTTTTTAAATAATTTTGAGTTTCCTGTATGTTTGAAATAGTTGCATTAAATTGACTTAAAGAACTTTTAATTGAAGCTATTTCTGAATTAATACCAGCACTAGAATTAATGAGGAGGTCCAATTTCTCATCTAAGCTCATATTGCTCGAGGTTTTTGATTCCATTTTTACCTTTTTTTATTTTTATTTCTTTTGAAGGCTGGATTTGATCTATGTCCAAGGTGCAGTTGTGACGTCACTAAAAGTGATATACTTCTTTAAGATGACTATTGACTATAATATGTAGATATTACTGTAGCAAAAATACCTCCTTTAAGCACTTTAACACTTTAAACCACAATATAGTACACAGTTAGACAGAGCTCGTTATCGCTGTGCTACTACCTCAATGGAGTCCGGCTAACTCTTTTTATTTTGTGCAGTTTTAAATATCAATAAATGGAAAAAAAAAAAAAATTCTCCCTTGCCTGTTTCCAATGGACCCCAAATTTTATTTTATTTTTTTCTCTATCCCTTCTATTTCTTCAATAATCATGATGGACATACATTCTGTAGCATTGAGACTCTCTAGTTTGATTACTGAATTTTAATGCTTAATTTTAGTTTTCACTGTTTTTTACATATTAGATATTTTTTAGATAAATATCTTTAGTCAATTAGTAGGCCAGTTCTAGTTTTCTCATTCTTGAATACCAACTATAAAATAAGTTATAAACTACAATTTTCATTGGTTAAAAAATGGAAAATATATCTATTGATTATTTTTTGTCGTATCGCTTCGAAAAATTTAGTTCAAAATCGGTATTGGGCAGTCAAGAAGGTACTCCGATTAGTGTTGGGAAAAGACCAATGACATAAGGTAAAGAAAGCATTTGTACATTCGGAAAATTTACGTACTTCGCCTAAGTGGAAGGAGAAAAAAAAAAACTTTAAAAGGGCAGGTACTCATTTGAGTCGGGACCGTTTGTGGTTTCGTCTCGGGCCGACCAATTTCTCTCACTTGCTCACCCTCGGTTCGGCTCTCCGGGCGGTCTGGCCACATTCGCCTCGCCTAATGGCAGGGGACCGTAGGCGTACTGATCTATGGAAAGGCCAAAGTAATTCTTTTTTTTTTCCAATGTAAGGTTAATTTTTTGTCACTTGTACAAGTTCACCTTTGAAAACATTTAGTTCCGTAAGAATAATAGAATACTAAGGAAAGAGAAACTAGTAGGAACCATTGCTAACTTTCTGTAAATGGGGTACCTACACTTTTTCGATATCTATTAAACATAGAACATGTTGTACTCGTGGCCAAGTTGGTCGAAAGTTTTGGAGGTGGATTATCTTCCAATAAGTAACTATGGGTTAATTTTGAATGTCCAACTCGCAATCTTGTAAAGGTCACTTATTCTTTTCTCGGTCTGGTTCTTGCTCCCATTGATTATATTTACAATACGCTTCAATTCAGATCTGCAATCAAGGCACTGAACACAATATCCCGTCTTTCTGATCTATATACCCCATCCCATAGAACTACTACATTCCAGCGCTCTTTCCAATTCCACTCAACCATCCTATGGAATTCCAGCCCTCCTCATATTAGACAAGCGAAATCTCTAAAAACATTTAAATTCCTCTATTTCCAGTACCTCCTCCTAACCCAAGGCGACGCTTACTAACAATATATGTTCTCAATTAAATGATATCTAACTCTTTCTGAAACACACTCAGTGTTACCAATTAAAATAATTTGTTCTCACTCCGAATACAACATTTGGGTTCTTATATTGTATATAATTAGCATTGTATCAAAATAACCTATTTATTATTTCATTTTTAGAATGTCTTCTTATTTTCCTGTTCATATATTACATTAGTATCTATGTATACATTATCATTGTTATATTAATATTTTTTATTTTTATTTTTTCATCTTATTTATTCAACATGTCTCTGACTAGATGTAACTAATATCATTTCTTTCTGTACAATTTGTTATTCTTAGGGGACTTGGTCCCAGAATAAAATTATTTTTCTATTTCTATTTCTATATTCCATATAAACGTGTAGGATAATGACATTTGGAAAAATAATTTTTCGAAAAAAAAACAATAACGATTTACACTGGAACCTTAAAATTGCCCTGAAAACATGTGCTTTTGGAACTGCCTAGTTATTCCCAAATATCTTTGAATTATTTTTCTCTTAATAAGCTACTAATGTTTTTTGATTTTTAACATCCTTTTAGTAGAATGATTTTATAACAATTATAACCAATATTAACAAACATAAAAAAATCATTAGTTAATTAATAATTTGAAGTATCTGATTATATTTTTTAATTATAGTAAATTAAAGTAATTTTTTTGTTATTAATAAGAATTTGTTTGTAAATATTGTATTTTGAGTATGATTGTATTTATGGTCCTTTTCTTTTCTTCCTCAATTTTTATTATTATTTATTTATTTTTTTGTTTGTTTATTCGTTTCAACAATTATTACCTATTTCATATATCATTTATTATATTCTATTTTACTTTGCGCTTTATTTTATTTTGTACTTTATTTTATTTCTTGTATATTTAGAGGCTGTTTATTTTAATTTTATGATTTATTTATTTTACTTTGTTTTATATCATTGTACACATTGTGTGAATGAGTCTCTGTTATCCATATTGCTCATTGCTCTTGAGTGAGGCAGCTTGTAATTATTCAAAATAAAAAGTTTAAAAAAATAATAAGAAGAAGAATCAGATAGACAATGTATTTTTCTTGTTCTGTGATTATTTTAATTGACTACATCGCAGCCATTATCTCTTTGATTTTATGATCGACAACAATGAATGACACGTCACAACAGGTGGAAATAAACTTTTACAGTTAATTTCAAAAGGCTCATTTATACGGTAGAAATTAGACTCGTTTGGGTATAAAATGTTGAGCTTTAAGGCTTCACTAAACCTTTTAATTCTTCTTGCATCCAATCCTCACAGTTCAAAATCTTTGTGATTTCCAAATTATTATGTCACAAAGAAACTAATCTTTAACGATCTGGGTAAATGTCCTATATGTTACAGAAAAAGCCCGAACAAGAAACCTAAGCTACATAGCTAATCGAATCCATTAGTCTCCCAACTGCTTTCTACTTGATTCCGCTATCCCCCCGAAAAATGTTTGAAAAGGAGATGTATATATTGTATACAGTTGTAAATTTAAATAAAGAAAAATTCTATCGGGGCCAATTTTGAAATGCCCTTACCACCAACGTACGTTCAGATTCTCTGGTTCTAAGACAATGGCAAATTACAATGAAAAAAAAAAAAAAAAAAAAAAAATGGAAATCAGAAAACGATGCCCTATTAAGATACATGGGTTGAGTCTTGTAGAGTCAGATTTCCTAGGTTTCAGAAGAGATGTAGCAGATAGTCATCTTGTTTCCAGATACAACCATTTTCTCTTTAGAATTAACATATTATTAGTAATCATTTTAGATCCACCCCGATTCGTATTAACTAATTCACTTCTGTTTATCTCAAGAGAAAACTAAAGGAGCTCTCAGAATCTGAACAAACCTTGGACAGCTCTCCGTCCAAATCGGCCTTTGATCTCCTTCGTATTTATTTACATTTCATTTAGGTTTTGTCATTTATGAAATAGAATTCATGAGATGAAAGGGAAATATTCCTTTCAAATGTTTTTAAATGATTATTCTCTTAATTGGCTACTTGCCAGTCAAGTTTGAGCTAATCTCGTCCCTTAGCGCTCCGAGATTTAGCATCCTGCTATCATTTAATTATGTCCTTGTGCGATTATTCCACTTAAATCCTTATTAAGTTGATTCAAACTCATAACTAAAGGGGGCTTTGCCTTAAATTCGTTTTAACTTTAAAACTTCTTAACCGCCCCTTAAATAGACTATACAAATCTTATAAAACTTTAATTGGTAGGGACAGTTGACTTTGTTCAGTTGGACCTATCGACTCCAAATTTTTCCAGCACTTCATTTTTCGTCCAGATTTTCTATCATGGTTTTGTTATTAACTAATTGCATACATTAAAAAATAGAATCTATTAATGTAAGCACAACAACTCTCATAAAAACCTGTAAGGAAATGGGTATACTAATTAATACCAATAAAACGAAATATAGTTTAATTTTAGAAGTAGTAATAATTTCAGTAATTAAATTTGAATACGTAGAACAATTTTAATAGCCAGGGTCCACAATATCTAGAAAAATGAAATTTCATGATTTAAAGCCGGAAACGCTTATTTCTCGGTCGCAGTTCTCCCTTATTCTCCAGAAATTTAAAAATTAGGATATATAAGACTATTATAACCTTACTAATGAACAAAACGGGTTCCTTGGATGATCTCGAAAAAGTCAATAGATGTGAATACATCTAGAATTAGGAAAAATTCATGGACCGAGAGCTCTCCAAATGGACCCTACAGACTAAAGGCGAATCACGAATTGTACCGACAATTGGAAACAGCCGACACTAGTTTCCGACTAAGACGGCTTGAGTACAATGGGCACCTGCTGAGAATGCACAACAATACGCTTACAAAGAAGATCTCGCTGATTAAAATACTCGAAGTGTGTGGCTTAATGAAGTTCAAGACCTAATTTTCCTGGAATTCCTGACCTTGATGGGTTGGATCGTGATGGGTTGGATCGATCGAAATTTATAAGTATGGTGAAATCATGGTCCCCACCACCAAAAGGTAAAACTAATCGAAAACCCATGGCGGAAGAGAAAAAGGAAAACTGTTAGCTGCTCTCAGGAAGAATTGGGAACAAAAGAAAGCATCCAAAGGAACTGGTCATAAGTGCTCCTAGATGGGCTTAAATTTATAAAAAAAGACTATTATACTGCTGAAGTTGACCTTCCACCGGTCGCGCCGCTGTATTTTGTACAACACTCGACTTGTTTTATCTCTCTCTCGCTTCCAGTGAGTTTCCCGGAAATTTGGCTTAAGCTATTCCTCGAGATACTGCACTATTTGCCGCCAGTAATTTTTAAAATGTGGTAGGAGAGATAGTTTTCTGATTAAAATACATTTATTCCTCAGTGTTGCACAAAGTACAACAAGCGACCGCTCTCGTTTTGTTTTTTTCTCGCCCCTTTCTCAGTAATCAGCTGGAATTGATATGATCTAAGTAGGATTATTTGCATTTATACTTTTGTCTATCTTAGTCAGCGATGTATTAATTATTCGGAATTGTTAAAGTAGACTAAAACCTATAAAATTGGAATATTTTCCTGGAATTTCGCAGAACTAGACGAGGAAGAAAAAAAAGGCCGGACAGTCAAATAAAAATTCGGAATTGAGTGAAGGGAAATAGAAAATTTTCTATATCATGATACAGAAACCTATGTTTAGTGTAGTGATGGAGATGACGCGGTGGGGGGAGGGTCAGCCTGTGGATATCTACATTTTATTTGTAAATATCATTTGTCAAAACAATTTCTTTACAATAGTTGTTTATAAAAACAACTATTTTGGATTTGCAAAAAAATATATTTTAAATAAAGATTTATCTAGTAATACATTTGTTCTTTATTATTTGCAATCATAAACATATTTTTATTTACGTTCAAATTATTATTTTCTCAGGTAATAATTTTTACATATACTCTATTTTAAATATGAAATTATTAAAATATTTTATTTAATACAAAATCTGGATAAAAACGGTTAAACATAGGGTGTTTTACATTGTACATCGCGCGACCGCTTTTGTTTCGGAATTTGACACGACTAGTGGAAAGTTAATGGGAGAACAAAATATTTAATAACAAACAAAACTTCTTGAACAATGCTTAGTCAATTTTAATAGCAACGAGACAATTTCCTATTGCTTACAAGATTAGAGTACAATGGGCCTGGTGACATTGCAGATAGATATAAGTTATGATTACACGAGATGAAATCAGGAACTGCTCCTCCGATATTAATATAGCTGCCCTTATGGTGGTGATGGCACGTGACCAACTCTAATGAGATCTGCGAATTACCTCGTAAACCAACTCCCCCAGTTAAATTCTTTGGATACCATTCGGTCATTCCATTAGAAATCTATTGAGAGTAGTGGTCGTCTATTAGAACTGTTCTGATCTGGTTTTAGGATAAACATGCTGAGAAATGGCTTATTTCAAATTATAGAAGTAATGAAAGTAATGAGTTAGGATATCTTACTCCTATTCCAAGTTGTGACCAGTGCCCTTAGGTACGAAATCTTAATTCCGGCTCTCATAATTGTAATCTTCCTCAAAGTATATATCAATTCGAATAACACTTATATATAAGGAATTTACAATTACCTCTCACTTAACCATAACTTTCAGTAAATAAAGAGTGAATACAAATATTTTTTATAAATTAATCTAAATTAAACATCTAGTAAAGAATTTAAATATTTACTGGTTTATAAACAAACATTCAATCAATATATTTTTTTTTCTCATTTATTGATATTTACAACTGTAGAAAATAATATACATTAAGTAAATGTTTTGATAGTGAATACAATGGTATGTAAATAACTTGTGAAGAACTACTCACTAGTAGCACTTCAATAAAATGTACAATAAAAGGTCTCTAAGCAATCTTCTTTTCTGACGCCTCGGAGGATTATCGGGAATGGAGAGGGAAGCAAATTGGGAGACTAGTGGATTAGAGTGGTTATGGAGCTTACTATGGAAGGATGCATATCTGGTTTGGGCTAAATCAGCAACAAATCGAACATTTAGATCTTTATGGATAAGTTTGTTTATTTCGTTTAACGTCATGCTGCAATGGCTAATCGATGCTACGGACGATGCTACGGTGGGAGTCCTAAATTTTGCCTATCCAGGTATAATTAGGATAGGGATCTTACCTATAGAGTACCGGACATCTCACAGGCTCGGGACCGCTATTTTACGTCCCTTCCGAAGGACGGCATAGCTAAGCATTTTTTACTCCCTTTAAAAAATCCTAAGGTCATCTGCCGGCCTCCGAATCCGCGATCTTGGGTTTAGTAGGTTGCTATGCTAACCACTACACTACAGGTGACCCCATTTATGGATAGGTTTATTGGTCAGAAATTAAGGATCAATGAGGATTTTTAGAAGGATTTTGGACTGTAAGGATTGGGATACGAGATGAATTGGATGGTTTAGTGGAGCCCCAAAGCTCAACTCCGTACGTCCAAATAGGTCTTATCACAGTCATGTAGATGAGTCTTTTGTAATTTATTGAAAGCTTTGAACGTTTGTATAGTAAATGTTGAAGTAGTCTGTAACGACGAGCAGTTTCTTGTCGTTTTAGTTTTGTATGTGGATTCCAAGTAAGACGTTTGTTCAAGTCGAGTCTAGGTAGCGGATCTGTTCATCAGGGATTAGTGGAATATCATTAACAATCAATATAATCCTTAATTTTAATGATATCTAATTTAATGGTTATTCTAATTCCAACAGTTTAAATATCATTATCTAATTAAATCACTAATTTGCACTTTATGTAGATGCACAGAGAAAGAGATAGCATAAACACACGCCAGTCTCATTCCTACTTCCACACTTACAGTAGCGTTTTTTATTCAAACACTAAAAATATATCGCCATTACCTCACTGTTATCTATAGTTTTCTTTTACACTTGTTTTTAACTATTTTTTTAAACAAAACACTCTCTCCCCCACATGACCAAGCCCATGCTCGTTGGTCATTATACATTATATAATTAATCCTATAAGAATTATTCGTTCCTACTATTTGTTTCAAAGTATACATTGACTACTCCATTCATTCTATAGTAACATAATTCAGTGATAGTAGCATCTTTATATAAATCATAAGCAGTTTTAAACCATACTTTCGACGAAATTCAGTTCAATTCTCAATAGGAAACACGAAATTTGATATCTAATAGAAATATAGACATCATTTTTAAATGGACATGTCTTTTGGCTGGTGGTCTATACTTATTAGGTGTAACGTTTTTTCACAGTAAAAAATGTAACAAGTTAACAAGCTCTAGCTCTGTTGATGTTTCTCGGATCGAAACTTTTTCAATTGTTTTCAGTTTAGAAATTCAATGCATTCAATGAATATTTTATGTTATACAAAATTAGTCTCTAGGACCTACCGTTTAGGAGCTATATTGGTTTGAATGAAGAATGTCACGTATGTAACTCTCAATTTAATTTATTTCGAATTATTATTGATTGGTTATTCCAAAGGAAAATGATCCAACCAAACAATCTTAACAATATTCAAAAATATCTTTTTATTTGATTAATTACATGCTGCCTCACTCAAGGGCAATGAGTAATATTGATGACAGTGACTCATTCATTCAATATGTACACTGATATAAAATAAATAAAGTAAGAAAATAAACAACTTTTAAGTAAACAACTTAAAGATACAAGAAATAAAATAATATATACAAGAAGTAAGATAAAATGTACAAGAAATTGAAAATAATAAATAAAATAAGAATTAAAGAAGAAAAGAAAGAGTCATAACTACATTCATACTCTATATACAATATTCACAAACACTCCGAGGAACACCCCGATCCAAGCCTGCCCCCCAGTATGAAAGGCAAGCCGGGCTCAGAGAGTTCCCTGCGCTGTTCTATCAGCTGCATCACTGATATAATCCAGTAGAGGCTGAGTAACAAAATCTTAACAATACCGAAATTTCTATCGCGTCGTAAATTAACTACCTAGGTGTTTGATTCAATCGACACCTAACCTTTTCCAGTCATTCCCATCATCGTCTAAACTTCATTCGTCAAACATTCACTTCTCTCTCCAACTTTATCTGTCCGACTAATACTTCTTCTCTATAAAGATATTCTTCGTTCTAAACTTCTTCATGCTGCTCCTCTCTTTCGACTCTTAGTCCAAGATACTATGAATACCTTCAATATTAAACCTTCAAACATAACACTCATAACTATACGAAGACAGTCCCCTTGGCGTACAGACCCACTGATTTTGCAACACGATTTAATTTGGAAAACCTTGTTAGGCACATAAAACGTAGTCACATCAAATTTGACGACATGCTTCCTGCCCTGTCCAATCCTTTTTTTTCTTTCTTGAGTCCTCCTTCAAAGCCAACAAACTGGAATGGAAAGACATATTCCTGTCATAAAACACCCGGTTTAAATACTGTTTAATTATTTATGTATTATTATTATTTATTATTTTTTAAAGCTTTATTTATTTTTTATATATATTTTTTTCCCGTTTTATCATTTATCCCCATTTATTTTTTTTCTTTTGTTACTACCTTATTATCAGTGTAACGTCGCACAGTGGTACAGGACGCGAAAAAACTCCTATTTCTCGAGGTTCAAAATACAACTATTCAATATTATATTTGAAAACAAGAATAATAAACGCAATTATTTCGATGAGTTAAATAGTCGATATCTGGTTATTCGTTTACACAAGAACGTTGAAAGTATAAATTGGCAATGAAACAATGGCTGTGAAATTTGACTCGTGATTTTTTAATATTAATAGAATTCCTTTGAAATTCGTCTACAAATTCACATTAGACTCATGTTATAATTCATATCAGTATGAATTCATATTATATTTCATATACTCTGTACATTTGCTTTCCTGGAAGTATTCGTATTTTCAAAATCCAACTTATAATAATTATGCTATAATTTTTTACCAAAGTTTAACTTGTTTGCGCCGCTGTGCGCCGTCTTCTGGCAATGATAAATCAATTCAGTAGGCATCACTGTGCACAATGAAACCGTTTTCAAGTGCGGCATTCTGCGGCTCTGACCTACAAATCATTAAGATTGGGAATAAACGTGGTCCATTAACCTACGCATTATATTGCCATGTTTACAAGCAAAATTTCAATATCTCTTACACTAGACATCGTCAGTCTGACCTCGACGACAAGCAAGGAGATGAAAGCCATGCAGTTCCTCAGACGTCCACGTGAACGTTTGGCACTTCCACCAGCGCTGCTGTTCTTTCCTTGATGCTCAATTTAATGTGTGGAAATATTCAAAATATTGAAATTAAAGTTGTAAGGTTGACTAATAAAAAAGCTTTTGAAATTGAGATGGTTAAAAAAGATAATATCCCCAAAGTGGGTGTAACTTTAAGCGTTGGCGGGAATTCCTAGGTAAAACCGGGATTTTTTTATGCTAGGAGACGGGTAATTTTTGATTGGGACATTGGCAGCACGGATTCAAAATTAGTTTTACTATCTTTCCCCTTACTTAAGGTTAAATGATAAAAATGGAAAACTTTAAATTGAGTTACCTTGATCTATTGGATTTAATTTTACGCAACGATCGTGACATTGACAAGTGTATCCGGGAAGTGGCAACCCTAAACAATTATTTGTCGTCAGATCACTTGGAAGAAATTCATGGGTATTTTAACCGAACATTTTTACCACATTTCAGTAGAAGATGGGAAGGTTCGGGGCGGTCCAGAATGACTTTTTTTTAAAAGAACGAGGAGTGGTTAAAAACGAATATTTTAATAATAGTATGTATTCGTTGGATGCTGGTTCAGGCGCACTTCAAGAAACCTCTGTTGTTGGCCGTCCCGAAATACCCTTCGAGCATTGTGGTGATGGAGCCAAAGAAATGAAAATTAAGCATCGAGGAGAAACGTTTTCAGAAGAATTAATTTTGGCAGCGGCCAAGGCGATAGGGAGACCAAATGAAGGATTCCAATCTTTCAGTCCGGAGAAAGCCTTGGCTTTGATGGTCGACGCTTCACTATCGAAACACCAGTATGCCATACTAAAATAATCTAGTAAAGAAATAGGGTGTGACATATTTCCTTCATACAATCGTGTATTAGAAGTAAAAAAAAAGTGTTATCCTAGCAGCATAGAAACTACAGAGAGTTCGGCAATGGTAAGCTTGCAATTATTACTAGACCATACTGCGAAATGAATTTTGCAATCGAAAACTGAAAATGAATTTGAAACCATTGTTGATGAACTTACACTAACATCCAAATGGGGCTGTGATGGATCCTCGGGTCATAGTAAATACAATCAAAGCTTTGATGACCAGGAAGTAACTGATTCAAATATATATTTTAACATCGATAGTACCTCTTCTTATGACAAAATCTAAAAACCCTACTTTGATTCACTGGAAGAATCCACGACCTGGATCTACAAGATTTTGCTGACCCCTGAAATTCGAATTTGTCAAAGAAACACCTGATACCATTAGAAAAGAAATTTAAAGTGTGAATGATGAAATTTTAGTACTGACTGTATCAAATATTATTTTGAACAACCGAATTTTTCATGTAAATCATAAACTGGTGTTAAGTATGATTGATGGAAAGGTAGCACAGGCAGTTACAAAGACGTCATCAGTGTCGGTATGCCCTATATGCTGTGCAAAACCATCTGAAATGAACAATCTTGAAATTATACGAAGCAAATCTACTTCTGAAGAAGCAATTATACTTGGCCTTTCACTATTGCATGCACGGATCAAATTCATGGAAAGTATATTGTACATCTCGTATAACCGTTCATTTGAAAAGTAGAGAGTAGACAAAAACACAAAACAAGAAAGAGAAGCATTAAAAAGTAAAATAAAGGATAAATTTAAATGTGGACGTTGTTCAACAAGGTATGGGGACGACAAATGACGGGAATACGTCACGAAGATTCTTCCGAAATCCAGATATTACAGCATATATGTCAGCAAAAATCGCTGGCGTAAATAAAGATTTAATTAATCGGTTTGGCGTCATATTTGATGTAATAAACAGTGGTGCTGCAATAGATCCTGACAAATTTGGAGAATACTGCGATGATACTGCCCAACTTTATGTCAAGTTGTATAATTGGTATTACATGCCAAATACAGTTCATAAAATTCTGTGCCACTCGAAAACCATTATTGCTTTAGCGGTTTTGCCTATTGGAATGCTGACGGAGGAGCCTCAGGAGGCGCGCAATAAAGATTGTAGGCGATATCGTTTAGAACATTCTAGAAAATGCTTCAGAGTTGCTACCAACGAAGATGTTTACCATATGCTGTTAGTTTCTTCCGATCCGTACATAAATATGTTTCGAACGGAACCTAAAACAAAATTACTTCTCGAGTTTAGTGATAGTATCAAAAGATTATTATTGTAAAACAAATTCTATGAATAAATTAAAAAAAAATTTTAATGTATTTTAATCAAGTAAACTGCTTATATTCTAGATTATTTTCACTTCAACATCTTGGAAACTTATAACTCGACACTTTCAATTTATTAAATAACCATTATATTCCATTAGCAAACGATAGATTAAATAAAATGGGTTAGCAACATCCAATGTCGTAAAACACATGATTTTCGGATATTTTTGAGAATATCTCAAAAACTGTAAGTCCGATCGGCTCCCGACCAGATTCAATCGATTCAGGGATGAAATTAACATGAGGGCTAGCAAAAACTGAAAACATAAGAAATACATGTTGGGATATATAGAGTTTTTTCACCAAATTAGCTACTTTGGACCACTGTGCGTCGCCACAGAACGTCGCTCTTAAATTGTTACACTTCGTTTTACTAACATACATTAAAACATACAAAAGGATAATATCTTGAAGAGTTTATTTCTTTATATTCATATTTCACTTTTATATTTCATTTTCATCTTCTTATATATCACACAAAGAGCTACCCAAACACATTATCTTTTCTCTCTTTATTCATTATATTTCATTTTGAAAGTCCGTCTTCAAATACATATATATATATTTTTAATTATTGTTTATTCATTTTTTATAAAACAAAAGGAATTTACTCTTCTTCGATTTCTTATGGTATATGGTATTTTTTTTTTTAATAACATTTTTCATTTGTATTTGTATTCTACATATTTTTAATTTATATGTATATTTGTTCTTTATTAGCTTTTATCTATCTATTGTTTCGCTATCAATCAAATTTATGAATCAAATTGTCCCTTTTTCCTTAATTATCTTCCTAACTCAGTATCACAAACCCTTCCACAAAAACTATTCTTCTTTCTCTTCCTATGAATAACATCCTTTTAACCTGCCATGTTAACTCTCAATCCCTCCTAACACATTAAAAGGAATTCCTTTTCCATTTTCTACATAATTTCAACCATATTATTGCCACCTCAGAAACCTGGCTCAAACCAAGTGTTCCCTCTTACTCTGCAAATATTCCTTATTATACTCTCGTCCGTCATGACCGTGTGGACCGAAATGGAGGAGTCGTTGGTCTATTCGTTCATGTTAGCATGAGCGTTAAAATCCTTCAAATATCCCTCTTCCGAAACTCCTCACATAGAATACCTACTCACCGAAATCACCTTTGAATCTTCATCTCTTTTTTACGTTATAGCCTACCGCCTTCCTCATGTCAAATATGATCCTACTTTTGAAAATTCCCTAGATTCTCACCCATGTTCCTCAATATAATAACATTATAATAACAGGAGGTCTCAATACTAATCTCCTCACTAATTCCTCTGATAAGACATTGTAAGGATACTATTAGTACCATTAGTACCATTCTAACCAACCTATCATACCAATTCATACCCCCCACTCGGACACTAGAAGATTATTCCATGTTTAAGCACCTTCCAAATCTCGCTCAATCTACTCTCCGCCGTGCCAAGGCACAATATTTCCGTAATATCCTATCCCTGCATCCGTGGAGAATCATTTTCCATACAAAACTCCATTTTTCCTATAGCCTGAAGGCCTTAGTCCACCCGTTAAATAAAATCTCCTCTCCATCCAACATCAGAATTTTGGCCTATTTTCATCCTCTCAAATGTATCAAAGCCACTCGAAAGATTGGTCAATGCCCAAATTACCTCCTTCCTAGAGCATAATACCCTACTTAATCCGTTCCAATCAGATTTCCGTTCCGGTTATTCCACTCAGTCAGCTTTGTTAAAAATCACACAGGATTTTTATTCCTCTATGAACCAACAACAAATTACGATCCTTGTCATGTTTGATTTCTCAAAAGCTTTCGATTGTGTTGACCATTCAATTCTCCTATCTAAACTTCAAAACTTTTCCCTACCTAATAGTGCCCTAAATTGGTTCCAGTTCTTCTTATCTCATCGTTCCCAGTCAGTCATCATACCCATCAATCCTCCTTAATCTTCCATACCTTTAACCCAAGGTGTTCCACAAGGATCCTCCCTGTCACCAATCCTATTTTCTATCTATATCAATGATATACCCAGCTTTATCCACTATTCCAATTACCACCTACATGTAGACGACCTTTAAATCTACCTATCTTTCCATCCCTCAGATCTGCCCGAGGCATCTCGTAAACTTCAGGAAGACATTTATCAAGATATTATCAACCGTTGGGCAGTGAAGAATAAGTAATATCTGAATCCAAAGAAAACTAAGGCTATTCTTATCGGTTCAAAACCCATCCTCAACCCCCTTCCTTACTATCCATTGCTTTACCTCAATAACCTTCCTGTACGGCTGCTTGGTTTTTGGGGGCTTTCTGGGGATCTCGAGATGAAGCTGAGAAGACTGATGAACTGTTTCATTAGATTTATCTTAGGGATCCCCAGGCGGTCATACGTTACTTGCCGATATTCTGAGCTTGGGTGGCTCTTTCCTAAATTCCGACGGCAATACTTTCTGGGTACTTTCCTATTCCAATGTCTAAAAACAAAAAACCTTCCTATATTCTTGATCTATTAACTCTGCGTTCTTCTATCCACCTCCTAAACACTAGATCCCAACCTTTTAACCTGTATATCCCCTAACATAAAACCCCTTCCTTTAACAAATCCTTCATCATTCGTGCTACCTCCTTCTGGAATTCCCTACCCACTTCTATTCGTAAAGCAGCTTCCATAACTTCCTTTAATAATAATTTATTTCTGTACCTTTTAGACAATCAATCTTCCGCAAATATGTCAGTAATCAAATAAATACTTAGAATTACTTTTTTTCCTCTTTCTTTCTATTATATGTTCATATATTTACGATTGCATTTTTGTATTGTAATATATTATAATTATTATTTCATATATTTATTTATTTTTTAAAATTTAATTTAATTTTTTTTCCTGTAAAAAATGTTTGCTGTAATTACTGAATCATTTAATTTGTAAATAATAGGCCAGACAATTGTACTTTCAACTGTGCATTATTTTTTTATTCTTAGAGGACAGTAAGTCCCAGAATAAAGTTTATTTTTTCATTTTTTCGTTTCATTTCATTGCTAAACCATAAAATTAATTTTCAAAAAAACAACTGCAGATCAAATGCGTGACGATAAAAAGGCAGTGAAAGATAAAATTTACCAACTCTAAACCTTTGAAATTAAATTTGAAAGCTACCAAATTTACACGGTTATTTTTGAAATGTTCACAATGATGGATAGTAGTGTTAATAAGAGCTATAAAAATAAAATCAACATTTTTTTATCTGGAACAACCGCCATGTATATGTGTTTCATTTGCGGGGCCACCCCAAATGAGACTAACATTGAAAATCGTCCAACTGATGAGCAATATCGCCTCTAATCTGAGCAATAATATAAGATAGTATGGGCTGATCTGGGTAGACCTCTACTGTTGAAATAAAAAAATATTAGAAACAATAAGCGTTTTACTTTAATTCCAAAAAAAAAAAAAAAATACTACTTATCTTCAGCGTGTAATTTTCTAGATTTTGAGGGTTTGCGAATTTCGTCCATCCTCACTCTATTTTCGAAGCACTGTGCGTCGGGTAAAATTCCGAAGGGTAGGCCGAGACGTAGATGGGAGGATAGCTGTAAACGGTAAACAATATACGACAGTGGCACTGAATATGGGGAAAGAGTTAGTTTTAAAGGTTTGTACTGAAGTGATTGAGCAAAACATATATATTGGTTTGCAAATCGGTAAAAAAATCTAGATAAAAGGGGTGAAACAATGAGATTTAAACAAACAAACAATATCTGAATGCAAATATTTTAAATAAATGTCATCGCCTTTTATAATTTTTTAAAAAATTTTTTGTGTTTATTTTATTTTATTTTTATTCTTACTCTTCCCTTCGGGCAATCCAAAACTTCCAATTATTTAAATGCTCTATTGTGATGAAAATAAAAAAATCAGCCGTAAACATCCCTTGTCACACTGTTATAGAAGAAAATAAACAGGCAAACAAAAGCGCAAAAGGAGGAAGAACTATGTTCCATTTTTCCAATTCTAAAGTGACACTAGTTATACTACATAAATAAATAAAAGTTCTTATGACAGCAAGCAAAGCCGTGAAGTGGAATGCAAATAATAAATATAATTTAATTCATTGAATTGAATATGTTAAACAATGTGAATCATTAATCTATTATTAAGGAAAATCTCTTAAAATAATTGAGAAAATTCCTGTAATACCCTGGTGGCGGGTTAAGGGAGACAGAAAACGGAGGGTTGTCTGTTTTTCCAATACAGAAATTGGGTTTCTCCCTAGCCCTTTACCCTTGACAAGATAATTGGTAAAGTTATGAGGAGGCTGGCAGAAAAGAGTGATCCATCAGAAGCTCCTCTGTCAAGAATAACTAGCCTTATATAAATTACACTTTTTCCTCCTGCTTTTAGCGTCCTGAAAGGATCATACCCCATTCTGCGGGGGTCCCTACCCCTGCGAATGAGAAGCCAGGAAATTTCCAAAAGACCCTAAATTAAAATTTTAACTTTAATGCCTCATCTTTTGTGCTCGATGAATTGATAATAGCTTTTTGAAAACTCGTAACATGCCTTGCAGGGAGGAGATATTTCTTGCCCTGTTCTTGAGGAATTTTAAAGCATTGTTTTTGTTAAATAAATTGATAAAAAATACAGGCCGGCTCAATGAAAAGGTAAACCCCATCATTTAGTGATAAATATATAAAATCAACAATTCAAATCTAAATTTATCACTCATACATTCCTTAAAATGAAATTTCGTTACCGTACAAGGAGAAAAAAGTAAAATACTAAGCATAAAAAAAAAAAGAAAATAAAGGACTTTGAAATAAATAAATAAATAAAACATAAATTAATAAAAAAAAAATGAAAAAAAAGTAACATAGGTTATTTTTTTATTCTTTACAATTTATCATTCATAATTTATCAAAAGGTAAAGTTACAGTACAAGGAGAAAAAAGAGTAAAATATTAAACATCACAATTAATAGCTTTAAAAAAAAGAATAGAAAAAAAAAAGATGTTTAGAATATTCTATCATCAACTTAAGCAGTACTAATCGGTCCCTAGGAATCGACTTTAGATCGTAGGAACGACTCATTTTTCAAGAATTAACTAATTTTCGAGTTTTATCTGCCAATGTTATGAGAATAATTTGACTATTGGGGTTTCAATTTCTAGAATAGCCTACATACTCTCAGCCGCTAGAGAAACATTAACTCCAAAGATCCACTATAGCGTTTTTGTGTCTAGATTTAGAGACAACTTAAGAAACTTTAAGTGAAAATTTTAATTGAATTGAAATGATGGATTAGTTGGAATAAAAGGGACTCAAGGAATAAATGAGTGTTCCTCAGTTGCTGTACGAGTTTTTAACTTGGTACCATCGCACTGGGTAGGTGGTTGAAGAGTACGTAAAACCATAATTGGAAACACATTTTTTAATTTTTATCAATAAGTTGGTAATCCAGGTGGACCAGGGAATGTTTACTATGCTATTAGCGATATTTTGGTCGATTTCAAACCTCACCGGGATCCACAAGTCGCAACATAAATTTGTTCTTTTCAATAACAACTTAAATGCAAATGAGTAAATTTTTATTTTCACTTTCAAACTCTAGATAATACCATAACATTTTAACCTATCTAGCAGTATGGCGCTCGCCACCTATCCGTCGATTTTCAAATATTACAGGAACCCAATTATTTATCAAATGTTTAATAAAAATTTAATTAAAAATTAGTAAACTTTCCTTAAACTGTAAAGATGATGTGCTAAAAATTTGGTTATGATTGGTACGGTAATTTTCATGGTTGGTGATCACAAACGAAAAATGGCTTTATGTAGTAGTATAGATATGTAGATATAAACCATACAGATATAAATAAAATTTGTAGGTATGTTGTTATTTTGTTCAAAGGGAAATATTTTATTATTATTATTTTTTTTTTCTATAACAATTTATTGTTATTTACAACTGTACAAAATTTATACATCAAGTAAATGCGCCGTGAACTATTAGAATATCGTGACAAAACATGAAAAGTACTACCCATCAGTAGCACTTTAATAAAAATTCTACACTTCTTTCCATCTTATTTTCAGACGCCTCGGAGGATTATCAGCAATAGTGTGGGAAGCAAGTTGAGACATTAGGGGATTTGAGTGGTTATGGAGCTTACTATGAAAGGATAAATATCTGGTTTGGGCTAAATCTGCAACATATGGAACATTAAGATCTTTGTGGATAAGTTTATTGGTGACGAAGTAAGGTGCATTGAGGATTTTTCGAAGGATTTTGGATTGTAAGGATTGGATATGAGATGAATTGGATGGTTTAGTGGAGCCCGAAAGCTCAACTCCGTACGTTAGACCAGATAGGTCTAATCACAGTCATGTATATCAGTCTTTTGTAATTAATTGGGAGCTTTGAACGTTTGTCTAATAAATGTTGAAGTAATCAAGTAATCTGTAACGACGGGCAGTTTCTTGTCTTTTTAGTCTTGTATGTGGATTCCAAGTAAGACGTTTGTCCAAGTGGAGTCTAAGGTAGCGGATCTGTTTAACAGGGATTAGTGGAATAGCATTAAAGGATACTGTAGGACAGGAAGTCGTGGGCTTACGACGAAGGGTAAAGGTTATTTGGTGAGATTTTTTTGGATTTATTTTGATTCTCTATTTTTGTCACCATTCGAAGGGTTAGGATATGGGATTGGAGTGTTTGGGAGACAATGAAGGGATCATTGTTTACTGATAACACACATGTCAGCGTAAGTGGTGAGGACAGTGGTAGGATGAGTTGGAATGTCAGATTTTATTTTTAATATGAATAAATTAGGAATGTATCGATTCTCGATTAAATCGATTCTTGAGATGAAAATCGGTATCGAGAATCGATAGATTTATTTAAATGAGGAGCTTCTCTCCATTTCTTTCGTTCCTCAATCATTTCTGCGGCTGTCAGCCATAGATGTTTTCAAGGGTCGCTCACTTCGCTGCACCTTGTAATGGAACAGGTAGGAACACTGCCTTGAATATTTTTATTTTCCTATCCTTGAATTTGCCATTCTTGACTTCTTGTACACAGCCCAAGATCGTTGACGGTGGTGGACGTCCCTGCGGTGGCTTCCTCGTCCCCAGGGTGTGATCCGGGACAGTGGCTGAAAGGGAAACCGTGTCCTCTCTTGTAATTAAGTTATTACAGGCCGGAGCAGTTCTGTAATGACTCGAGGACGGGAAGGGTTGAGCCAACTTTTATACCTCCTCTAACCCTTTCAGGATTAGTCACCCCGAATTTTATAGGATCCATTAGAGCTAATTAATAACCAACGTTATATTTACAATTAACACGGCTAAAAAGCCTAATATTCTTCTTCAAGGCTATACATTTCCATTAGCTCTTCGCTTAGCAAGTTTTAAAAGTCTTTTGTACTGCATGGTGTTCTGAAACGACGTGTTGTCCCAAGAGGATTTCGCATCTTTCAAACATTTTTTATATGTATAAGTCGGGTCTGTTCAAAGCTTCTAAGTCAGCTAATTTTCTGTTCATATTTTTAATAATATTGTGTAATAATTCTATTTAATATAAAATTATAAATTGTTAAATATTAAATGGTAAATTATATTTTAAGAGTTTCTTAAAAAAAAAAAAGAAAAAAGTTTGTTATTTTGGTCTATAAAATGCTTGAGGGATGATTTCGAATTCTTACACATGTAAACGATAAATTAAAAAATAAAACCTTCTACATGCAGTATATAAAATAAAAATTCAAAATTATTTAAAATTATATTCAAAATAAAAAATTCTGAGCACAAATTCAATCTATTGAAAAAAATAAATTACTATTACAATAAAGATTTAACACTAACATAAAATTATATTTACAGGTAACACACTTATTTGATAATTAAAAGCTTTTTTAACTCAACTGACTATGATCTGTAAATCGCTTAGTTCATAAAATAAAAAATAAAAAAATTTGAAGGTACATCCTTTAACTTTTTCTTTTTTGAACAACATAGGATTCCCCGCTCTGCCAAAAATTCTCAGATGCAATCCACTTCAATATTTATTCACTTCAGTATAGTCAAATAACTGCTTCTTAATGCTGCCTATGGCCCAAGATGTGTTCTTTGACTCGATCCTCAATTCTAAGTGATTAACTAAACATGATGCCTGGCCGGTGTCTGGACTACTAACAAATAACAGGCATTTTCCCTGACTAGATTCTCAACTCACGGTGGGATTTAGTCTCTCGAAAACTCCTTTTTCATTGTCTTCACTGCCTTCTTAATCAGCACCTCCACTTTTGTTAAATCACTGATCATTTTCATCCAACTATATTAATATATAAAAGGCTTAGCGAACCCGAAGGCTCGATACCGACACCACCAACCGTTGAACAGTCCCTCAAAACCCAATTCCCAAGGTCGGCTATCACGCAATCCTCCCTTCTACGCCTCAAAACTGATTAATTATTTCGGAACTCGGTTATTAATAAGTTTACATGCCCACAGCCAACTATATAATCTTTAAAAATATTTTTTTGGTTTTATTATTAAGTATATTTTAGTGATAATTTAAATAATTATATGAAGGATGTGTACAGTATTTGTCATCAATATAGTTTATCACAAACATGGAAATATTCTAACTATGCCACTGCCTTTTTAAATAATGTTGGAAAAAAGAATCATTACTTTCAAAATTAAACGTGTATTTTTTTTATTTGAGTAAATAAAGTGCAATTAAACTTTTCACTCTTTTTTAAAGAAAAATTATTAATGAAATAAAAATAATAATAATAATATTATTATATATTTACTTTTTAATTCTGGAAGCTTTGGTTAGCCTATATCATTACCATTGGCCGTACAATTTAATAAAATAATAAAATATTACAAGCTCAATTATTTCTTTTTAGATTTTATCGGAAATGTCTACAGTTTATTTTGATCGCATACAATTAAAAACAGATTTAATTGAAATTAGAGAACGGTGCCTGTCTTTGCAGATCTAAATACCGCCTTTGATATAGTTAGGAGAAAATAGTTTCAAAGATAATAAATAAATAAAAAGTAGATCTGTTCTGTTACTTTCTGCTGTCTTAAATGCACATCCGAGTCAAATATGTTTGAGTGGTTTCTCATTACAAATTTTACAAAAAGAGGGATCCCAAAAGTTTGGGAAGGGGACATAGTTTTAAATCAAGTTTTCTTCTGAGTAATATAAATAATTTAATATTGGAATTATAATTAATTATTATTGTTACATTTTCTTACCTCACTAAAGGGAATCTAAAAGGCAGGATGAATGTTTTCAGTTCCCCTATTAGGATGCAACTGATATTCAGTAATATTTCTGCTCTACGCAGACTGAAATGAGATTAGTATGAATAAATTACATGTTGTGTTCTTCTTTTTAACAGTAACTGATTTTCGAAATCAAGTGAGAAGCAATATGCGCATGATGTTAAAATGACATTTCGGTAAATGAGATTTGTCAAATCCATGGATTGCGTGTCGCAGAGGAATATGTAAACTTAAGTTGGTTCCGGGATGGGCCCGAATAATGAGCCCCAAAAACACAGGGAACAGGCACAGGCGGTACCTTCTTTAGCCAGCATTCTAGGTGCTATTTTCATGTATCATACTATTTTTATATATATATATATATTTTCCTTTTTTTATCTTTATTACTTTATGTATTATTGTATTATTTTTATAGTATCGCTGTTATGCACTCACAGGCCAAAACCTTACTGTTCTAAATCTTTCATGATTTTTTGGGGAATTTTAAGTACCCATACGAGACAGCTAAAAAGACCCATAATAACAAACTCCAAATCTTCCTGGCAAAAACATTCAGGGCGATCACAAAAGCACCATGGTACGTGAGGAACATAACTTTACAGACTGACCTCAGTTAAAGAACATATACGAACCTACTACAAACGATTCCACGAAAAATTACATGGACATCCTAATACATTAGTAAACGACATGGCCACAACGCATAGAGAAGATTAAAAAGGAGCTGGATGAGAGACTTTCTAGACTAAAATAAAATAAACATAAAGACTGGAGGTGCCGCTGGGTTCTGCTCCCCCTCATGCCTTTCAAGCCATTTACATTCTTACAACAAATTCACTGGTTGTCAAATTTTAATTGACAGGTGTGAGTTAATATATAAAGTCCAAAAAAAAAAAAAGTACCCAAATACTACAGGGACATTATTTAAACTTCATACATAATAGTCTAATAGTAAATTTAATCAGCTTTAAGATGAAAAAAAAGAAAGTAATTTTGAATCGGACGAATAGTTTTGGAGTAATAGACCACAGACGACAAACATGTTTTCGCGGAAAAGTGGAATTGACCGCCTGTTGGCCAACTCCTACACTTTTTTTTCCCAAAACCATATATTCACCAAAAATGGTCTAATTTCGTAGTTTTTTTAATTCCGTAGGTAGTAATTCAAGCAACAATTAATATTTAAAGACTTTCTTAAAAAAAAGCTTCATTTTCGTGTTGTAGGTCATAAACCGAAAATGATCGGTATTTTGGGCGGGTTTTTGTAATTTTGGGTATGAAGCCGTGTTAGCAAATGAAGCCGTTGAAAATAAAAGGTTGGCAGTTTTCTCTTCGGAAAACCTTTATTTTACTGGAAATTATTCTTGGGTGATGTGCCCATCTAATAAACAACTGTACTAAACCATACTAATTTTAAATATTGTAATTAATTTTTTTTTTTTTTAGATATATTTATCGAATTCCTTTTTTTAATAATACAAATATTTTCATATGCTGAAAGTATATAGGGGACGTAAACTCCTAAAAAAATAATGAAACTTTTAACCTACACTTAATTTAATTAAACTTTTAATTAAGAAAATGAAAAAGAATATATAGACAATTATTGCATTTAATTTTTAAATATTTAAAATAATTAGCATTATCATTGCTTTATCGCGGATAAAGCTTTTTCATCTTGTCGAAATTTTGATACTTATGATTCGCAACTGAATAAAATGAGCTAATTGTTAAGTTAATGATGCATTCCTTGAGCTCAAGGTTATAATAGATACAACTCTGGCGATTCTAATATTAATTCTAACAACGGTTATTGACTAAATTACGAATCGTATGTTTTTTCTATGTTTAGTTTATGTAATTACTAATTATTATGTAGAACTAGGTACTTATCGGTATGATTTTGAAAACAATAAATAAATGACCGTATGGTATCATGAAATCCCCGTCTTATTTAGCACTAAAATACACCGCCTTAGAAAATGTTAAAAAAAATAAATAAAATAAAAAAAGAATTGTACTACATACAACCCATGAAGGGATTCAAGTACTTTGCAAGGAAGTATTGTGAATAACGGTTGTATAAAGATGTGATGTGGTCAGCAATCATGCTCAACGGACAGGTTTCCCCCCATACAAGGTGACCCACTTTATAGAGGCTGAGTGTGCCTCTGGAGAGTCTCCAGACACCAAAGTCGATCCATAGATCCACAGCTCGAACTCGGGACCCGGAGCATAGCATTTCAGTGCCTTAATCTCTGAGCTACCTCAGACTAAAAAAAAGAATTTAGTACGTACAAAAATATCTAAAAGTGGGTCATTATATAGAGGAACTATTATTGCAGCGTATAAAAGCACAGAGAAGCCGTTAAAGAAATAGGTCTAGTAATTAATAGAAATAGAACTGAATACATTATTATTAGTAGAAAAAGTGATAACGTCCCTGATATAGACATACAGAGGATTTAATTGGAATATGTAGAACAGTTTAATATCGAAGGACTAAAATATCTAGGAAAAATTAAATTAGATAATAAATAAAGGCAAGACTTTAAGCGGGAAAAGCTCGCTATTTCTCGATCGTAAAACTACTCAATTCGCCTTATTATCTTGAAATTTAAAAATTAGGATTTATAAGACCGTTATTCTACTTATATTAAGGCGTGGCTGCTAAATATGGCCATTTACGTTAAGAAAAGAACAACTCTTTAAATTTAAAAAAAAAATTACGTAGAGCATATGAAAATTTAGAAGGCTCAGTTGAAAATTGTAGTATGCTCCTTCGGTGGGTATAGTTCAGGTAATAGCACTGAAATGTTCATCAATTATAGTTGGATATAATAATAACCGAATTCCATAAAAAGTAATCAATGTTGCGCCGCCGGGTTTACTTCCCTCACTGGGACCTAGATGAGGGGATGGTTTCAGTGCTGATTTTCGAGATTTGGTTTTAATGGGGTGGGATGGAGAGATGTATGTTTTAAAAAAAGAATTACTGAGATACGATTTATTATCAAACCTAAATGATTTAGTGCTGGAGATAGTGATTTTAAAATAATAAATATCCCTAAATTATGACATATTAAAACTGTTTAGACAATGAATCCACTTTAAGTGTGTATATTTCATCTTTTTTAGTTGTAACTATATAAATCATAGATAGTATTGTATAGTGGTAGTTAAGAATAAAGTGACTCTAAGAAAAAAGGAACAGACATTTGTCAAGAAGACTGAGAAGAAATTGGCTTGGGACAAGAGAGGAGAACGCCTGACCATGATGATAAATTGCTACTAAATTCATCCCAGAGGTCACCAGAGTCACTGGAATTCCTCATCATATCATTAGTTCTGCATCTAATCCATAGTATCCATATCGCCCACACGGTTAATTTTAATAATAGCTGTATAAAATAAAATATTAATTGAATGATAAGAATTGTGTTTTAGAGGTAATGGCTATGGTATTTGATTGGATATTGTTATGTATTAAAAAGGAAATTGGGACGAAACATTTTAGAAAAGAAATAAATGGATGCTTATTATATTATACTGTATTTGTTACCATATAAGTTTTAAAATTAAGTTATGGTTCTTTTTTTTGTAATTTTATATATCAATCCCTTGTTGGAATATATATCTGGTTTTTTATTTAACAAAAAAAAAATTGATTAAATTTAATCTTTACAAGATCTTCACAAATCTTCGCCTTACCCGCACATTGATCAAATATCGTGCCTGGATCAAAGAAAACGGGTATATCGATGGAGAGGTATCGCAAAGGCTGGGAGCAGTCAGTACATTATTCAAAGCAGTCTAGTAAGGTTTTCTCAACAGAAGAAAGGTGACGACGAAGACGAAAATATCCGTCTACAAGTCTACGTTCCTGTCCATCCTATCTTAATCCTCTGAATTGTGTATGCTTACCTCAAAACACAAAGGGCAGATCCCGACAATGGAAATGAGATACCTGAGAAAGTTGAAGGAAGGACCAGGAGAGATAGGATCCTTAATTCTACAATAAGATCGAACCTCGAGGTACAGGCGGTAGAAACCACTCTTGAAAAAAATAAACGAAGATGGTTTGGGCACCTCCTGAGGATGAGCACGGAGATAACGGCTAGGATACCGTATGATACGAGAGTAGAAGGAAAAAACCAAGAGGAAGACCACGGATCACCTGGGAAGAAAGCGTGCGGGAGGCGTTCAGGAAGCGAGGGCTGGACTGGAGTAGGAGGAGAGAATTGGTTCAAGAAAGGGACCGTTGGGTCAAGCTGTATGGAGGGAATCCCCATACTGCACAGCGGTAGTGAGGGAAAGATGATGGTGTTACTGTTTATCACAAAAAAAAAAAGTTATAAAAATATATGAAAAAAGTGCTATTTCTGTTGTTTTTTTGTAAACAACCTCCAATCTCTAAAAAATGGTGCTTGATAGATTTTTTTTGCTATTGATTCGAATTCAGCACACTTATAAATATAAAATTCATTAAAAATATTCATGAGAGTGTAAAAAAAAAAAAAGAAATGAAATTTAAATAACACGAAATTTCAGGTTTTTCAAAAAGAAAGTATATTTTCACAAAAATGTTGGTAGATAGAATTTTTTGCCTTCAGATTCGAATTCAGCACACACAAAAATATAAAAATCAAGAACTACTTCTCAAGAGAGCGAATTTTTTATATATATGTATATATTGTTTTGTTGTTTTTTTTGTATGCAGAACTGTGTTAAAGATGGGTCGACATGAAATAAGAAATCTCTATTCTCTATCTTTGTCTATTTCAAACGTACAAGTAAATCCAATTTTTGACTAACTCGACTTTTAAGGTTCATATCTTATAATGCAAATATTATACTTCGATTTTCTCTCTTTTAAAGCAAAGCTTCTATACAAATGTTATATTATATATATTGTACATGCTCTTATTTTCTTAGAGTGAATCGCGGAGAATGTAATGGAAATGTTGCAACAAAAAATCAAACAAAAAAGCGTTGCCAGCTGGATTCAATTCAGGCTAAAAGGTTACATACGTTTTCAGCAATTGTTTAAAATAATCTACTATATATTTGTCAAATACCACTCACTCACTTAACACGAAATCTCAGAAACCACCGAACGGATTGGAATAAAATTCGATATGTAGCTTCCTCTAGGGCCCTAGGTGCTCGCTAAGAAAGGAATTTTAAAAAATCGGCCTGGATCGCGGCTAATTTGCGAAAATGCGATTTCAATTTTTATTGGGTGAATAATAAAAGATTAATTATCATATGGTATTTGGATATAAGCTAAGTTAAAAAATAGGTTAGATCTTTAAGCCGCAAACTTTGACCACCACAAAAATACGATCGATGTCGAAACCTTATAATATAGGTACTTTCTGTGAACTCATGGTAGCTGCAAAGGTTACTTACAACTTACAAGTTTGAGTTGTTTCGTGACGAGAAGCTATTAAAAGACTTATGTTATAGAGGAGGTTAAAACACTTATGTTCTCTGGTGATGACATGTAAGGCCAGTTCGATGTAGGGACGAAAAACAGATGAGAATCAATGCGTTCTATAATGTGTATGATTCTCTTTAGTATCGTATCATGTTCTACCATGGAGAAGAAATGTACAGTATTAACATCCCTCAGCGTGACCCAAACTCCAATACATCACTTAAGAAAACTGTGTCTGCAGCTGATATTAACGCCTAAATATTAGTGGAGCGAGGCGGTGAAGAACCTTATTTATTTTGATTTCGTAATTTCATCAACCAATTTATGCTTGATACGTACGCGAAAATAGAAACAGAAAGACTAAACTTTATTCAAAAAGGTTGAGAAGTTAAGACTATATTCACTTAAAGTTGCCATAAGAAAAGCTGATGGTCTGGTATCAGGGTAAGATGGTAGTGCTGCCTCGAAGCTTCACTGGAGGGCTATCAAAATAATATAAAATTAACTTTTGCAAATTGTCAAATTTACATATTGAAATTATTCTAAGAATGGAATTGATAAGGTTTATTTAAGTAATAATAATTATCAACGTTAAGCTTAACTTTTACTAATTTAAGTTGCCTTGATCCTAATGATATTAAACCGTAGCGGAGCGGGGTACTTTCAGCTAGTATCATCTATAATTGTGTTAAATTTAAATAAACTTCTGTGGATATGGATTGCACAAGATGCGAACATAATAAACATAAACGAGATGATTATACCTACTAATAACAATAAGTACATTATATAGATAATCGTGAATTTTATTATGTGAAATGAACAGGCGATGAATGCATGCAATATTTTATAGTATGTACTTCCAAAAACTATGCAAACACAATACTTAAAACATTTTTTTTCTTCTTTCATTTACATTAAGTGTTGGCTATTTTTCATTCACTTTTAGTGATTTTACTTTTAATTATCATATATATTTTTAATGAATAAAATAATATTTTTTGTAAACTATAAGGAGTGTATATATCGCACTCTGATGATTTTGAAGGAAAAGTACAAAAACTGAAATAGTGGAATGCCCCTGGACGTTTTAGTTTCAGTTCATTCTTTAGGAAGCTTCACTTCTAACAAAGGTCCCACTCACCGATATTTTTTTTTTTTTTTTTGATCTGTATTAAATCGAAGTATCGGTATCAAAAATCGAGAATAGATATTTTGGTATTGATGCCGGTTTCAAGAGGGTTTTTTTTTTTTCCTGTTTATTTAAAAAGTGAGCATATCTCATGCATGCAAACATGTTATTTGAATTGTTAATAACAAATACAGATATTTACATTATAGTGAAAACAACAATACACGGAAAATATACTAAAAGAAAAAGAAAACTAAAATAAATTTATAAAAATAAAAGAATAAACAAAAAGCCTATAGAAGTAGATGCAATGATGTCTAATCTTCTTGTTAGACTTCAATGCTTAGAATAAATTTCTTTTGTTCAGAAATATAGTTCCTGAACAGTTACTTCATACCTATAATTGGTCATTCTTCTCCAGTTAACATAATTTTCATGATGAATATATATGATTAAATGTCAACTTTGTCTGTCCGCAGTAGTATACTTCCATGTCAGAGAGGAGAAAACAAATATATAATATATATTTACATGTACATACATATACATAGAAATAATGTAGATTAACCCTTTAATGCTTAGTGGCCTTCCTGGTTGGACAGGTTAAGAATGATCCCAATGCACAGCCTTGTTCTAGTAAGCATCACGCTAGGCGGATAGTGTCCTTCCTCATAGGACAGGTTTAAAACTTTTCTTTTTTAAAAAAACCCGGGCTTTGGGAGGTTATGTTTTGTTTCGATGTTTTGTTTTCGATAATCGCAAGTTAGAAAGCCCGTGGGTCGTGCAAGATAGTTTTTAGCCAAACGTGTACTAAGCAGTAGGACACTATCCGCCCGGGGACACCAACCGGTTCACGGAATTGTCCGATTTTCTGCAGTTTTTGGTGAAAAAGTCTTCTAAATTGATTTTTTTTCAACATCTCCTAATGGTAAGTAAACCATCAACCTTTCTTTAGTATGATAAAATAGGTTTTGTTGAGTTTTATTCATTTCAGCTCTTTTAATAAATTATTTTATTAACGAGTTCTATGGCCTGCTCTGAGCTTTTCTATTTTCTTAATTTTTTATATTGATCGGTTTTTATTATTTATAATTAAAAATGTATGTATCATCTTCATAGATAATTTTTCAAAAAATAAATCATTAAATAATTCCATTTAGCTTGCAAGATATCGTAGGGTAATGACATAGACGTTAGGACTTCTGTACCTGTAATTTGTTTTATTCACTGGAAAAGGTTTTGTTGAATTTCGTTCATTTCAGTTCTTTTAATAAATTATTTTATTAACGATTTCTATGGTCCGTTCAAACTTTCTTGATTTAATTAAATTTATCAATAAATCGGTTTTTATTATTTTTAGGAGTTTATCACTTTTTAGACACTTGAATTGTAAATAGTAACATTTTATGTAAAGAAGAAATGAAAAAAACAAACAAACAGAAGCCTAAATCACACCTACTTTTCCGAAGTCATCTTGCCGATCTTTTAATAGGAAATTTTTGCAGTAGATCTAAACATTTGGAAAAAATAATTGTAACAAAAAAAAAAAACATTATAAACTTGTATCCAAGAAATTGGATGATAAGCTAGCAGGGCATTTTATCCTGTCAGATGTAAGCAAAGAAGAGGTGCAGTTTGTAGCACTAAAAACAAATAAAAAAAAAGTACGATTCAATGTAAGAGCTGTGATGTGGGACCTTCTGTCATTTATGTTTTAAAAATTTTCATGAGAATTTATGTACAAGTTAGGTTAAAATATCTGTTCAGTTTCCTTATTTATTTGTTCTTTGTTTTGTTTTTTTATTTAAATATAACTACAAATTAATATGAAATTAATGTATATAATAATAAGTAAATGTTATATTCATAAAACAGATTTTTTTTTTGTTTCCTTACAAATCCTAAAATCCTAATTAATACCTAAAAGTCAAACGAGTCCTAAGAAGAAAAACACAATCTGTCTTGAGCAAAAATCGGGGGCAGTGAGAGTAGGTTGCCGATAAGGATTGTGTCCTTCCCCGTAGGACACGTTAAAAACGTCCATTATATTGACTTTTATATTGGCTGAAATTATTATACTTTCAATTTTTTAAGTATTTTATATGACATCTGTGAGAAGCTTGAAATGTGTCATGTAGTGCAGTAAATGTGAACAATTAAATTTTTGAGTTAGTGCACACAGGGTTGTGCAACTACGTGTCCTACCAGGAAGGACACCATCCGCCTAGGCCCAAAACAGTTTCAATACCCATGAGCGTTACAGGGTTAATGGTTTGTTTTTTAAAATAAATACCTATTAACTTTTATTTATTATGTATACGTAAATATTTTAATAAATGATCCTCTATGCTTCAGAAAGAGAAGTTTTTTTTTTTTATTATTCTTGCTTTTTCTGTGTTGAAAACATCTAGTTTCCGCTTTATTATGCTTCATTTTCCACCTCATACTCTATTCTGTTTTATTTATGGTTATTAAACACATGCATTATTCGTTCAGCAAAACACTTATAAAGAAATTAAAAATGCATTTTAAGATCTATTCATTGTTTAGTTTTGGTAAAAATAATTTGCCCCTAAATATTGCCTTAAAGAACGTCTTCTTGGCTTTTATCAACATATACTCTTGTGGGACCATCGTACGAGAATTATACAAAAATTGAAATCAACGGGCTCAAATTTGAAAACGAAAAAGATAAAGTTATATTCATTCGATCCCTTCATTCGCACCTCTATAAGAAAAAAATAGATATCCAGTACATTGGATATGATCAGTTCGGCAGGAGAAACAGCTACCTTGCTGCACCTGATCCCGTTTTCAAGTTAAGGATCTTTTCGAATTAAGGATTTTTCGTAAATGGTTAAGTTCTTCATATTTTTCTTTATAGGCACGGCAGTCGTTCTTCTTGGGTTAAGTTCTTCATACAAGTTCTTAAATATATGTTCTTAATTCACGTACATAGTGATTTTGGCTTGAGGGATTAGCATTACATATACCTTTTTTATTGAGATTGGTGATTGAATTTTCATCGATCTGGTCAAAAAATTTAGATTTGACTTTGGGGTAAAAATATTTCAAATATCCTACAATAAATAGGGAGAAGTGTGTGTTTGTGAGTGTGTGTGTGTGTGTGCGTGTGTGTGTGTGAGAGAGAGAGAGAGAGAGAGAGAGAGAGAGAGAGAGAGAGAGAGAGAGAGGGTGAGAATGTGAGAAAGAGAAAAGTTCGCTCTGGTTCAAATCCCGTTTTATGCTCCGTTTCATATGAAACTTTTCCAGGCCATTGTACCCTCCACTGTCATATTATATTGTTGGATAATTTTCCTCGTCCCTTCATTTCACATGCCAACACACAAATTAAACTGCCCATATTACTTCGTATAAGGCACAATAGGCATGTCCTTCATCAGTTATCCGATTCAATATTTAACCCGTATCAATGATAATTTATTTGCTTATGTGCGAAAGCAACCAAAACAAAAATACATAATAAAAATATTAAAAATTCAAGGATAAATTATATCCTTCTTTTTTATTGATTCTCAACTTATTTCAATGTCTTCAGTTATTGTTTTAAAGCGCTGAGTTTTGGGGGCTTCACTAAACCATTAATCAATCTATACCAACATCCTAATGTATAATTAGTCCAGTCAATAAACGCATTGTAGAGTGCCTGAAATATGCAATAATTGTTGGCTTCATAGCTTCGTTAGGAGTAGTTAGAAAGTAAACATACTACATTTCCCCGCCCCTGGGGGTGAGCTAATGGTGGAGGGAGCTTCTCAATTTTTTCTCAAAACGGTTGACTCCAGAAAAATATGTTTCTAATCAAAATTAAAGCTAATTAAATTTCCTATACAGTTAAATATTTATAAATTTGTCGAAAGTCAAACGGTTTTTGAGTTATGAGTTATTGAAAATCGGTGATTTTGGCAACAACAAAAGTTATCTAACTTGTAGTCAAACTTTTGCTTCTAGTACCTTCCACGATCGTTTCTCAGAAAAAACGTCAGAATAAAAATTGTAGAGCATTGAATTTACTTTAATTCCATATATACGTTTCTGTCATTTGAAGCAAATGTTTAACAAAAAGTGAGGTAAACATTTTTTTATTTCTAAAATTATCGATTTTTAATAACGTATATCTCTAAAACCGTTGGAATTTCGACAAATATGTACAATATTAATTTTATAAATTTAAATAGCTTTAATTCTGATTGGTAGCATATGTTTCTAGAGTCCATCATTTTCGAGATACAATCGAAAAACACAAAAGTGGGAACTTCTCCCCTCCTCCACCCTTAGCTTACCTACCATTGGCAGATCTGGAAAGATCTGTCGAAAGCAGCGTAGCAATGAGCAGGAGTGTACAAATCTGATTAACGGGAACGGGTTTGACGGGTAAGAATTGAGGATTTAAGCTGAAGGAGCTCAGGAATGTAAATTGGACGATGAGATTTGACTGTTTGGTAGAGAAAGGGTTTCATATGGACAAAGTTGGGAGTGTTCTTCTAAGGAATCTGAAAGTTTACCTTTTAACTACTCCTAACGAAGCTAAGAAGTCGCATATTTCATGCGCTCTACACCCCTCATATTAGCACTCATTCCATCATTCATATCCTTCATATTAGCATTCATTCCATCATTCGTATCCATCATATTAGCATTCATTCCATAACCTTTAAAAATAATTTATTCCTGTATGTTTTAGACAGTAAATCTTCCGCAAATATGTCAATAATCAAATGAATACTTAGAATTACTTTTTTTTTCTCTTTATTTCTTTCATATGTTCATATATACGATTTTTTTTTATTATGCTATAATTATTTTTTCATATTTTTATTTTTATTTATAAGGTAAAGTTGACTGTTAAGTATTAGGAGAAGTAGACAGTTGGGGTATGCAGTCATAAAGATATACAGCAATTAAAAAAATACGTTTTTTTAAATATATATAAAAATAAGTTTAAAAAAAACAACTTATTTTTAATTGCTGTGTATCTTTATGACTGCATAAATTAAATTTAATTATTTTTTTTTCCTGTAATAAATCTAATTTGTAAATAATAGGCCAGACAATTGTACTTTCAACTGTGCATTATTTTTATTCTTAGAGGACAGTAAGTCCCAGAATAAAGTTTATTTTTTCATTTCATTACATTGACTGGACTAAATGATCTTAATGTCTCGATTGTTGCTGACTTGGCCCAAACCATTATACTATTATACTGGGCTTTCTAACTTGCTTCCCATTTGATTTCCAATAAATCTCCGAGGTGCCAGAAAAGAAGGTGGCTGAGTGACCTTCAGTTATAGTTGCCTTTGGGTTTATAAGCTATTAGCAGGTCATTTCAGAGTTCGACTAATTTAATAATTGAATAATTATACATTAGAAAATATGAATAAACAATAAATCTTGCAAGCATTTATAATTGCATTTCTTATTTTTGATGCTGAGTTATTTTTGAGTACTACGTTATTCATAAATAGAGTTTTGAAATAAATAAATTGCAGAATTTGATGATAAATATAAACTTTTCTATTAATAATGAATTAATTTATTTTTTATTAATTTTGATTATAAAATTGTTATTGTTTATTTAGTTAGGAAATATAAATTATCAGCCAGATTGGTACAGTGCAGATAAATTAATTAGAAGGTGATTCTTTTCATAAATCAACTAAGTGTAATGAAAAAGCACCACTCTTTGGCAAAACTCAGGTAAGAAGTCCAAGGATTAGTGGGCCTGCCTCTATTCTCTTATCGTCAAAGCGATGTTATATCCACTTTAACTTTTCCCTAGAAGTAGAAGTATGGCTCCCTCCACGTTTTAATGACAGGCCCGTAGTTAAAACTTTGCTACTTGTCAAGGTGGAAATAACGAAAACTGAGGAGAAGTATGGCGGCAAATTCTGTCATCGGCGGTAGTGGTGGTACCAATTTCAAATAGCTTCATAATTACTTCAATCTTCTAACTTTAATGAACAAACAGTTAGTATTCTTTGATGTACTGTTTTAAATTTAGTATCGAGTGCACAGAAAAAAAACAACAACAATAATTGGCACAAACTATATATTGATTACAGCTCATTTAACTTATTTGACAAAAAAAATGACCAAAGTACCAAAGCAGGCTAAGCTAAAAAATCTTTTATCGGTGTTTACTAAGAAACACGTTATTTGAATTACAAGGGGAGTATTCACATATACACACTCAGTCTATCATGGTTCTTGGTCAAAAATAGTGATATATCAAGCATATCAGATATGTATTTTTCTGCTCCAACATTAGTTGGAGCAGAAAAATACAATTTAATACAAATTATTTAAATGTTCTTCTATGCATATTAATGCATAGAAGAACATTTAAATAATTTATGACGTTAATATTAAATTTTAATTTAGAACTCTCAAAATTATTGAATAACGTTTACTCAATAAAAACAAAACATAATTTTTACACCCTCTTCAAGGGGGACGAAATTTTTAAACCGTTTATTGGTAACTTTTCTTTAATTGTTCTTTAATTTTCCACGCAAATTTTACTTGATTCGTATCGCTCGAAAGAGGCGAGGATCAGGTTCTTTGTAGATGTATATATATGTGATATTTGATGAACGAAAACCTATTTAAAAAGTTTGGAAATCTGAAATATATATCAATGGGGCCTGGAAACCGAGAAAAAATAAAATAATAATAAATAGCAATAAAATAACTTATTTTATATTTTGAATTAAAAAAAATTATATCAACATGATTCTTCCACCAAAAGTTATTTTTGAGTGCTAATTTGAGGAAAATTACAGCCGCTTCATACATTTTGGTATAAAGATAAATTATAAATTATGTTCTAAAAAAAAAAAAAAAGAAAAAAAGGAAAAAAAAAAGCATTCAAGCAAACTACCTTTATGGATTTTATTTTATTTTTTTTAACGGATTCGGATTCAGGATTCAAAACAGCCCTTAAGTGCGAAATTTCATTCAAATATAAAAATATATCATCATTTTAAACGTTACTAAAATAGGCCAGAACTAAAGGTAAACATTTCTTTTTTTAATTAAAAAAAATTAAATTACGGTTAGACGGTTGAACGCATTAATTTCATATTTTTAACCAAAATATAGGGTTAAATATCGAAATTAAATCGAAGTTAAATATCGAAATGTATTTTAGATTTTTTAACTTTACAAGTAGGTTTTTGTTCATCGAATTTTGCATGTATATAATCTACAAAGAAAACTGAGGCTCTCCTCTTTCAGGCGGTACCAATCAAGTTAAATTTGCTTGGAGTATAACAAAGATTTAAAGAAAAATTACCAATAATCGGTTTAAAAATTTCAATCCCCTTGAAAAGGGTGAAAAACGTAATTTTTTGTTTTTATTAAATAAATGTTTTTCAGTGTGTTGAATTAGAATCTAACGTAATTTTTTGCTTGAAAAAAATCAATAATGGCATTTGGCAATATCTTTTATTAAACCTGCACTCAAAAATATAACATTTTGGTGCGAATTCCTTGGGATAGATATTGACGGTTGAGTTTAGTGTATCCGATCCTTTTGTACTTTAAAGGCTTGTACATTGATTATATTGATAAAGTTAATTTATGTAACTAAATTTAATTAATTTTGTATATATTTATCTTGTAGTAAGTAACACACCCTTACATTATTACTAATGAATGTTTCAATTCATTCATTCATATAGGCTAAGAATCCCAATAGGGTTGTTTAGTAGCAAAGGAATTCTAAATTAGTGGCCTCTTGATCGTGCTTTGAGCCAAACATTAAACAGGTCTACGGCTATGTTTCTTCCATGCTATAGCTTTTCTAGCTCTCACAGGCCTTCTGAGAAATGTCAAGAAACTGTGACAGTGGCGTGGATGTCGTGCTTATCGGCGGTGCGGTCCCTCCTTCCTCGCTCCTCTGAAGTGCACGATACTTTAAAACATTCATAGAAGATCGGTTCTTGATGATGAATAAATGTATTGGCCTGTTTGTTTTCTGGACTGTTTGCACAAATTCCTCCTGTGATGAAGAAATCTCTTTGACGTAGAAAAACTCATTGGTGTTTACATGTTAGAGATAGATGGTAAATTGTTTAGACATCTGAGCAGTTCAACAGTAGTTTATATGCTGATTCGATAACCATTGTTGTATATCTTCTTCTACTGCTGGATTATTATATTTAATCTTTTTTCTGTACGTAAAAAAATACTTGGCTGGTATTCTAAATAGGAAACAATAATATTTCTCCACTTGCACATTTTTATTATTGGAACCAACCCGACTTCAATATTTGCCCACATAATTTTATTAAAAAAAGAAAAAAAAAAAAAAAAAAAAAAAAAAAAAAAAAAAAAAAAAAAAAAAAAAAAAAAAAAAAAAAAAAAAAAAAAAAAAAAAACTAGATCAAAAATGTAGAAAAATGCCGCAGATCTTACCTTTCTATTCTAATCTGTTGCAGATATACGATAATTCAATGAATGATTTGAGGAAAACACTTTATTTGCCGTTAAAACTGTAGAAGTTCGAACGGTTTTCGAGATATAAGTTATTAAAAATCGACAAGTTTAGAAATAAAAAAAATTTTTACCTCACTTTTTGTTAAACGTTTGCAGCAAATATCAGAAAAGCATATATGAAATTAAAGTATATCTAATGCTCTACAAGTTTTTTCTGAGAAATGATTGTGGAACGTAATAGAAGCAAAAGTTTGACAAAAAGTGAGGTGATATTTGTTTTTTCCCGAAAATCACCTATTTTCAATAACGTATATCTGGTAAACGGTTAGAAATACGACAAATTTATATATAATAAATTTTATAGTAAATTTAACTAGCTTTTATGTTTAACTGTAATATATTTTTCTAGAGTCAACAGTTTTCGAGATATTATCGAAAAACCAACAAAATGGAACTTCTCCCCTCCCCCCACCGTTAGCTCAACCGGCGGGGACTTTTAGAATGTTTACCTTCCAACTATTCCTAACGAAGCTATGAAGTCAAAAATTATCCCATATTCCATACATTCTACACCCCTCATTTCGGTATGCTTGTTGCCCACAAGCCGGTAATGCTTGTTATTTCTCGGTCGCAAAATTACTCAGTTCGCGCTTACACTCCAAAAATTTAAAAATTAGGATATAGAAAACTATTATACTACCAACAGTTCTCTACGGATGCGAAACATGGCCGCTGACGTTAAGGGAGGAACAGCGCCTTAAAAGTTTCGAAAAAAAGTAATGCGCAGAATATTTGCCCAAAAAAAAGATGAAATGGAAGAATTTAGAAGGCTTCACAATGCGGAACTACGCGAGTTATATCCGGTAAATATAGTTCAAGTAATAGCAGTGCGACGCTTAAAATGGGCATGTAAAGTAGTTTGGGTTTAATAATGATAGAATTCCGAAAAAAGTAATTAGTTTTGAGCATTCAACTAAACGACCGAGGGGTAGACCGAGACGAAGATGGAGGATTGCTTCAGGGCCGACCTGGGAGATTTAGGTTTTAGAGTAGTGGGTTGAAGGGATGTATGCGGTCGACGGTTGGTGGTTTCGGCATCGAACCTTCGGGTTCGCTAAGCCTTTATTTATTATTTATTATAACACCATGGTGCTCCTCCACATTAATTAAAAAGAGTACTAACTGAAGAAACTGAAAGAATTTAAAAGATAATTTTAATTACGGTTTTAAAAGTAAATTTCTACATGAAATCGATAATCACTAATACCAAAAATCCAACAAATACTTGGATGAAAATAGCAACATGTTCGTGAATACTACCTAGAAGAAATCATAGATAAAGGTTATGCAGTCAGGACATCGTTAGGAGATACCCAAACTACTTACGGATTTTTTTTTTGAACCAAACACATTAAACTTATAGAAGCTCGCACTTCATCTCCAGATCAAATTAATAATGTAGAGTAGAAAAAAATATTAGGAAAGTATAATGTATTTATAATTTTATGAGGAACAATTCTAATATAAAAAACACTGTTAATTAGAATCTTTATTATATCAAAAATTTCTTTATACTGTTATTTTCCGATTTATTGTATATTATATTGACTATATTATGTATTTTGTTATCGTGTATAGTTAGAGCCAAACTTGGTGGCTAGGCATCGACATCGAGAGATTTATGAACTGGTGTTAGCAATTTGGGAAAAGATGCCAGAAGAATGGTGTAAGGCATTGATAATTCCAATCCATAAGAAAGGCGACAAAATGGACTGTCGAAACTACCGAGGTGTAGCAATGTTATGCTCCACCTATAAGATATTATCAATGCTAATAATGAATAGAATCGTGAAAAGAGCAGAACAGTTGTTAGGAGAGTACCAAAGTGGTTTTAGATCTGAGAGATCAACAATAGATCTTATATTTTCCATTACGATGATGCTTGAAAAATGCTACGAGTGGAATATAAAACTACATCACCTATTCATAGATTATAGACAGGCGTATGACAGTATCAATAGGAGAAAATTATATAAAAGCCTAAAAGACTTGGGTTTCCCTTCAAAGTTAATTAGACTAGTTCAAATGACTCTAAACCTTAGCAAAGGAGCTGTTCAAGTGCAAGGAGAGGTGACTGAATCAATTGATATACTCGTAGATAAGGGAGTCAGGCAGGGAAACTCTCTGTCACCGGTACTGTTTAATTTAGTACTAGAAGCAGTCATAAGGACAATAAGGATAAACCCTGGAAGCATTTATACCCGTATGACTCAGCATCTAGCATTTTCGGACGACATCGTGATCACTGGCAAAACACAAAAACTCCTTACTAGGAGCATTTGAGGAGTGTAGCAGAAAAGCAAGTTGGTCTCCAGATAAACGAAGAAAATAGGAAATACCTTGTGACGTCGAAGGAACAAAATATGGTGGAAAACCTAGAAGGGGCAGGATACCACTTCGAGAGCATCGAAAAATTTAAGTACCTGGGTAGCGTCATTACTTCAAAGAATGAAGTAGATGAAGAAATAAAAGAAATAATAAAGGCTGGTAATAGGTGTTATTGCGCCCTCAGCAAAATAATAGGCAAAAAAATGCTCCCTAAAAATTTGAAAATAAGGGTTTACCAAACCATTCTTAAACCAGTCGTATTGTATGGGAGTTAAACCTGGACGCTCACTGCAAAGATTGAAGGCATTATAAATAGATAGGAGAGAAAAATTTGGAGGAGGATATATGGACCTACTTGAGATGGAAATATATGGAAAATAAAAAGCAACCAGGAACTAAGAGAATTGTACAAAGCTCCAGATTTGGTTGCTACAATAAAGCAAAGGAGATCAAGATGGCTGGGCCATGTACACAGAATGAGCCCCAACAGAACGCCAAAAATCATGCTGAATGGGCGCCCGAAGGAGGGAAGAGAGAGAGAGGTAGGCCTAGATTGCGCTGGAGGGAAGACGTCGAGGCAGACCTAAAGATCCTTGTTGTGAGGTACTGGAGGAGAGCCGCTGGTGACCGCAATAAATGGAGGGAAATCGTGGAAGAGGCCAAGGTTCTGCAAGAACCGTAGCGCCATTGTTGTTGTTGTATGGTTAGAGGGTTTTTTTTTTTTAATTTTCTTTGTACATATTGCATGCATGGATCCATGGTTATCCATATTACTCAATGACCTTTACAGAGACAACTTGTAATTTTTATTTAATAAAACTATATTTTATTATTAAAAAATTGTATAAATTACCTATTTCTTTACCGGCTTTAATGAGCGTTGTTGTGGTTAAAAATTTTGTTTCCTATTCTTCATCCAACAGTACCAAATCATTAGCGTAAAAAATAACCTGTATTTTATCACTCAATTTCTAGTTCTTATCTAAAAAATATCGGAGACAGAGTAACTTTTTTTTTTTAATTTAGAACGGTGATATAAAATAAATTAAAATATGTTTCAAATATTATTTTCTTCCCCGTAACTACCGCCACCCGCCCCAGCAGATCTTTGAATTATACAGCTCTGCGGATCCCTCTGGATCTAGGGATAATAATGGAGCGGGGTTACATGATGGATGTGCTACTGTTTTACTCGCCTCATCACCCTTCTGAGTCACCCAATATCCAAAAGGAATTATCCGTAGAGGATCAGCTGTCTTAGCCGTCTGAATAAATATCGCGCACGGTTTCTTTATTGCGATGAGGGGGCCAACAAGACGAACAGAATTAAATACTAGGTTAGAAAACATCTGATCTACGCCTCGAGGGACCAACCCCCAGAGGGCAGCGACCACCGGCTGCCTTCTATAATCTGATCAACAGTCAACGCTGACTCTGACTCGGGCACTATCTCTGATGGCTTAATCAATCTCATCTAAACAGCGTTGATTCATAAGTAAACTGTATGGGAAACGTTTCGTGGGAGGAAGGGAGAGGGTTTAGGTATAGGGTTCAGCTATTTGATATTTTATGCCACTTGAGGTACACATGATAGTATAGAGGGAACCATAAATTAGGATAGATTGCCACTTTTATTGGAATTATTTCTTTTGAAAACTAGTTTGGAATGTTGAACATTCATTATCGGTTCTAAAATATACTAAATTTTCAAAACATCATCACTTCGTTACATGAATTATATATACCAAATTTATCAAAAATGTAAAATAATTCATCAAATGTATTGGTTCTCACCTGAGTACGCGAGACGGACCTATGAAATATATTATAAGTGTAAGGAGAAGAAGGAAGGGTAGGTTAAATTTTGGGGGTTTTCTTATGACTAATTGGTTTTTTCCCGTTCCGATTGGAAATACATATCTGGAAATTTAAAGAAAATCTGGATTTGTTTTGAATGATTCTGTTATTCCCAATCATTCATAAATATTTAATTTTAGGCTATTTTTAGTTGATGTATTTGTTTTGCTCCCGATTCTTTATTAAATATAAGGTTATTATCATTAAGATAATAGTGAAGTTGAAATTTCGAGTCTTAATATTGTATGCTCTTATAAAGGATGTATTTAAAAGAATCATCCGATTTCATAAAATCATAACTATTCTGTTATTTGAGCTAAATGCTTCAACAACTGTTTTCTCCATTACTTTATTTATTCAGTTGTACCAACACTTTTCCTGGGAAAAACAGAAAAAATAAGATTATATTATGTTGGTGACTTGGAATAGGGAACTGATGCCCCTTTAATGGAAGTATCGACTATTTCGTTTATTGTTTTCTTTAGAAAAACACAATCTATATAAATTTAAAAAATAAAGTTCTGAGAAACAACGAACATTAAAAAAATAATTTTTGTAAGCATACCTGATTCGGCAGCCAACCATGATCAACCGCTCAACACGGCTAAGCTGCAAATATCGTTAAACAACTGAGGTCATCATGTTTGACAACCTGCAGGACTGCCAAGTCGACAATACTTATATTAGTTACATTTTGACCAATGCTGAGGGGAACTGTAATTTCCCATGCCAGGATAAGGTTTAATAGTAACCTATTTCAACTATTGAAAAACACATACAAGATTAAAACGACAAGAAACACTTCGTGGTTTTCCACTACTTCAGCATGCACTTGAAAAACCTTCAAAGCTTTCAATCAAATAATTACAAACTTCTCAGTAGCATTAAAGTAATAAGACCTATTTCAATGCATAAGAAGTTGAACTTTGGTGCTCATTTAAGTCTTTGAGTTTTCTCATATACAATCCGCACACAAAAACTAAATTTCTTGCATCTTATGTTGGGTTCAATACATAAGAGAAAAAAAAAAAATTGGATTTTTGTTAATAATAATAAGTTCATTGTGCATATTTAGAAGTTACGCTATTATTGAAAATATGGAACCAATGTTTATTCAAGTACTTCTTTTTTTCTAACAAGAACTATCCTCAACGAGGGTTCTACATCGGTCTTCAGCTCGTCATCAGCGGCCAATCAAAGAGGAGGGAAGACCGATAGCCCCGTTGGGACTGCTAGGGTGAGAGGAGTCATCCTTGGCTGCCAGTAATACGGTACATTACAGATGCATCAGCTGTCGTCAACAACTCCTCTAGCACCTGATTCCACTTGGGGTATTACTCATATCGGTACATACTAGAAGAAAGTAGATAAATATTGAGTATTTAATACTTTAATATCGGAAACTGATCATTGATGAGGTAAAGAAACATTATTAGTATTAATGAACGTACTTCGTCTATCATTATGATTCTAGAAGTATGAAACTATGAATTAATTTACAATTAACTTATTTGAGGGTCAATACACGATTTACAATATCCACTTTTTAAATGCTATTAATATTATGAAATGAATTGTAAAATAATCTTTATTCGATGTAAATTATAATGCAAAATTACATAATGGGGTACTTATCAAACAAAAAATCAAATATAGATAGGCGGGCATCGTGGGGTTCCAGTCTGCCAGGACATCTATCATTGAATTATCCTTATCTAACATAAAGTATTAATAATGAAACGCCAACTTAGTCAGTTTGTGTGTGGTATTTGAACGACATAGGTGCAATGATATCTAAAACAAATTGTCAAGTTTTTTTAATTTTTTCGATTTAATCATATAAGTTTTGAAGATTATGACCTGGCATTGGAAACATGGATTAATTCGTTTGGACTACAACAAATTTCAAATACCGCAAACTTCTGCTTACGGGAAAAATTAAGAAAATTCAGTGGTAGATTGCACCCTCGCTGGATTTCGCCCCATAGGAAGATCAATGGTTTTCTGGAGAAGCATGAAATCTGGTTAAATTTGGATTTTATTATTCCTGAAGATGTTATCTAGAACCTACCTTCATCGTCATCATCAACAGCCGCAAGTATACTATCTCGTTCTCAGTCATTCGAACAATTGCCCAATAGACAAAGACGGAGAGAAACAGAAAGCTTTAGAAAATGTTCAGAGTATATGTTCGTTGTTGTTATGAAAAAAAAATTCAAATCTGATGACGTATATTGCATTGTCAATTTCGGAAGGGAGCCTGGGTCAATTATAAACCTTGATAACTTTGAATCCTTCACGAAAGAGACAGTACGGTTATATGTCATTATATGGCTACATGGCTGGTATTATATGTTAGTCGCCGTACATAAACTGCTCCTGCATGGAACACTGATAGCCAAAAATGCTATTATCGATTATTATATTAATTTATTTGGTTCAGCTGTTTGGGTTGCATGTGAAGAAGACACGCTTCAGGTCAGTCCCAAAGATTTATATATTTCGAGTGCTATTTATGCATTTATTGACTTTATTTTGTGCATTTTGAACGATATTAGTGCGCGTGTACCATTATTAAAAAAAAAGTTATATGTATATATATATATATATATATATATATATATATATATATATATATATATATATATATATATATATATATATATATATATATATGTAATTTTTCTTGATATAATTCAATATTATTAAATATATTATTTTATTTTTGAAGAGAAAAGATTTGACCCAGTCGGGATTCGAACCCGAGTTTCCACCTCTCTAGCGTGGTGCCTTATCCAACTAGGCCACCGGGTCGTATCCGAACCAGGTAAATCTTCCCTCTTCAGTGATCCATAACCCCGGGCACTCGCAAATCGCGATGTAATTCCGGGGATGAATGTTCATATTGAACATTACATTTAACTTGGATCTATTGACAATCCGTCACCGGTATATATATATATGTAATTTTTCTTGATATAATTCAATATTATTAAATATATTATTTTATTTTTGAAGAGAAAAGATTTGACCCAGTCGGGATTCGAACCCGAGTTTCCACCTCTCTAGCGTGGTGCCTTATCCAACTAGGCCACCGGGTCGTATCCGAACCAGGTAAATCTTCCCTCTTCAGTGATCCATAACCCCCGGGCACTCGCAAATCGCGATGTAATTCCGGGGATGAATGTTCATATTGAACATTACATTTAACTTGGATCTATTGACAATCCGTCACCGGTATATATATATATGTAATTTTTCTTGATATAATTCAATATTATTAAATATATTATTTTATTTTTGAAGAGAAAAGATTTGACCCAGTCGGGATTCGAACCCGAGTTTCCACCTCTCTAGCGTGGTGCCTTATCCAACTAGGCCACCGGGTCGTATCCGAACCAGGTAAATCTTCCCTCTTCAGTGATCCATAACCCCCGGGCACTCGCAAATCGCGATGTAATTCCGGGGATGAATGTTCATATTGAACATTACATTTAACTTGGATCTATTGACAATCCGTCACCGGTATATATATATATGTAATTTTTCTTGATATAATTCAATATTATTAAATATATTATTTTATTTTTGAAGAGAAAAGATTTGACCCAGTCGGGATTCGAACCCGAGTTTCCACCTCTCTAGCGTGGTGCCTTATCCAACTAGGCCACCGGGTCGTATCCGAACCAGGTAAATCTTCCCTCTTCAGTGATCCATAACCCCCGGGCACTCGCAAATCGCGATGTAATTCCGGGGATGAATGTTCATATTGAACATTACATTTAACTTGGATCTATTGACAATCCGTCACCGGTATATATATATATGTAATTTTTCTTGATATAATTCAATATTATTAAATATATTATTTTATTTTTGAAGAGAAAAGATTTGACCCAGTCGGGATTCGAACCCGAGTTTCCACCTCTCTAGCGTGGTGCCTTATCCAACTAGGCCACCGGGTCGTATCCGAACCAGGTAAATCTTCCCTCTTCAGTGATCCATAACCCCCGGGCACTCGCAAATCGCGATGTAATTCCGGGGATGAATGTTCATATTGAACATTACATTTAACTTGGATCTATTGACAATCCGTCACCGGTATATATATATATGTAATTTTTCTTGATATAATTCAATATTATTAAATATATTATTTTATTTTTGAAGAGAAAAGATTTGACCCAGTCGGGATTCGAACCCGAGTTTCCACCTCTCTAGCGTGGTGCCTTATCCAACTAGGCCACCGGGTCGTATCCGAACCAGGTAAATCTTCCCTCTTCAGTGATCCATAACCCCCGGGCACTCGCAAATCGCGATGTAATTCCGGGGATGAATGTTCATATTGAACATTACATTTAACTTGGATCTATTGACAATCCGTCACCGGTATATATATATATGTAATTTTTCTTGATATAATTCAATATTATTAAATATATTATTTTATTTTTGAAGAGAAAAGATTTGACCCAGTCGGGATTCGAACCCGAGTTTCCACCTCTCTAGCGTGGTGCCTTATCCAACTAGGCCACCGGGTCGTATCCGAACCAGGTAAATCTTCCCTCTTCAGTGATCCATAACCCCCGGGCACTCGCAAATCGCGATGTAATTCCGGGGATGAATGTTCATATTGAACATTACATTTAACTTGGATCTATTGACAATCCGTCACCGGTATATATATATATGTAATTTTTCTTGATATAATTCAATATTATTAAATATATTATTTTATTTTTGAAGAGAAAAGATTTGACCCAGTCGGGATTCGAACCCGAGTTTCCACCTCTCTAGCGTGGTGCCTTATCCAACTAGGCCACCGGGTCGTATCCGAACCAGGTAAATCTTCCCTCTTCAGTGATCCATAACCCCCGGGCACTCGCAAATCGCGATGTAATTCCGGGGATGAATGTTCATATTGAACATTACATTTAACTTGGATCTATTGACAATCCGTCACCGGTATATATATATATGTAATTTTTCTTGATATAATTCAATATTATTAAATATATTATTTTTATTTTTGAAGAGAAAAGATTTGACCCAGTCGGGATTCGAACCCGAGTTTCCACCTCTCTAGCGTGGTGCCTTATCCAACTAGGCCACCGGGTCGTATCCGAACCAGGTAAATCTTCCCTCTTCAGTGATCCATAACCCCCGGGCACTCGCAAATCGCGATGTAATTCCGGGGATGAATGTTCATATTGAACATTACATTTAACTTGGATCTATTGACAATCCGTCACCGGTATATATATATATGTAATTTTTCTTGATATAATTCAATATTATTAAATATATTATTTTATTTTTGAAGAGAAAAGATTTGACCCAGTCGGGATTCGAACCCGAGTTTCCACCTCTCTAGCGTGGTGCCTTATCCAACTAGGCCACCGGGTCGTATCCGAACCAGGTAAATCTTCCCTCTTCAGTGATCCATAACCCCCGGGCACTCGCAAATCGCGATGTAATTCCGGGGATGAATGTTCATATTGAACATTACATTTAACTTGGATCTATTGACAATCCGTCACCGGTATATATATATATGTAATTTTTCTTGATATAATTCAATATTATTAAATATATTATTTTATTTTTGAAGAGAAAAGATTTGACCCAGTCGGGATTCGAACCCGAGTTTCCACCTCTCTAGCGTGGTGCCTTATCCAACTAGGCCACCGGGTCGTATCCGAACCAGGTAAATCTTCCCTCTTCAGTGATCCATAACCCCCGGGCACTCGCAAATCGCGATGTAATTCCGGGGATGAATGTTCATATTGAACATTACATTTAACTTGGATCTATTGACAATCCGTCACCGGTATATATATATATGTAATTTTTCTTGATATAATTCAATATTATTAAATATATTATTTTATTTTTGAAGAGAAAAGATTTGACCCAGTCGGGATTCGAACCCGAGTTTCCACCTCTCTAGCGTGGTGCCTTATCCAACTAGGCCACCGGGTCGTATCCGAACCAGGTAAATCTTCCCTCTTCAGTGATCCATAACCCCCGGGCACTCGCAAATCGCGATGTAATTCCGGGGATGAATGTTCATATTGAACATTACATTTAACTTGGATCTATTGACAATCCGTCACCGGTATATATATATATGTAATTTTTCTTGATATAATTCAATATTATTAAATATATTATTTTATTTTTGAAGAGAAAAGATTTGACCCAGTCGGGATTCGAACCCGAGTTTCCACCTCTCTAGCGTGGTGCCTTATCCAACTAGGCCACCGGGTCGTATCCGAACCAGGTAAATCTTCCCTCTTCAGTGATCCATAACCCCCGGGCACTCGCAAATCGCGATGTAATTCCGGGGATGAATGTTCATATTGAACATTACATTTAACTTGGATCTATTGACAATCCGTCACCGGTATATATATATATGTAATTTTTCTTGATATAATTCAATATTATTAAATATATTATTTTATTTTTGAAGAGAAAAGATTTGACCCAGTCGGGATTCGAACCCGAGTTTCCACCTCTCTAGCGTGGTGCCTTATCCAACTAGGCCACCGGGTCGTATCCGAACCAGGTAAATCTTCCCTCTTCAGTGATCCATAACCCCCGGGCACTCGCAAATCGCGATGTAATTCCGGGGATGAATGTTCATATTGAACATTACATTTAACTTGGATCTATTGACAATCCGTCACCGGTATATATATATATGTAATTTTTCTTGATATAATTCAATATTATTAAATATATTATTTTATTTTTGAAGAGAAAAGATTTGACCCAGTCGGGATTCGAACCCGAGTTTCCACCTCTCTAGCGTGGTGCCTTATCCAACTAGGCCACCGGGTCGTATCCGAACCAGGTAAATCTTCCCTCTTCAGTGATCCATAACCCCCGGGCACTCGCAAATCGCGATGTAATTCCGGGGATGAATGTTCATATTGAACATTACATTTAACTTGGATCTATTGACAATCCGTCACCGGTATATATATATATGTAATTTTTCTTGATATAATTCAATATTATTAAATATATTATTTTATTTTTGAAGAGAAAAGATTTGACCCAGTCGGGATTCGAACCCGAGTTTCCACCTCTCTAGCGTGGTGCCTTATCCAACTAGGCCACCGGGTCGTATCCGAACCAGGTAAATCTTCCCTCTTCAGTGATCCATAACCCCCGGGCACTCGCAAATCGCGATGTAATTCCGGGGATGAATGTTCATATTGAACATTACATTTAACTTGGATCTATTGACAATCCGTCACCGGTATATATATATATGTAATTTTTCTTGATATAATTCAATATTATTAAATATATTATTTTATTTTTGAAGAGAAAAGATTTGACCCAGTCGGGATTCGAACCCGAGTTTCCACCTCTCTAGCGTGGTGCCTTATCCAACTAGGCCACCGGGTCGTATCCGAACCAGGTAAATCTTCCCTCTTCAGTGATCCATAACCCCCGGGCACTCGCAAATCGCGATGTAATTCCGGGGATGAATGTTCATATTGAACATTACATTTAACTTGGATCTATTGACAATCCGTCACCGGTATATATATATATGTAATTTTTCTTGATATAATTCAATATTATTAAATATATTATTTTATTTTTGAAGAGAAAAGATTTGACCCAGTCGGGATTCGAACCCGAGTTTCCACCTCTCTAGCGTGGTGCCTTATCCAACTAGGCCACCGGGTCGTATCCGAACCAGGTAAATCTTCCCTCTTCAGTGATCCATAACCCCCGGGCACTCGCAAATCGCGATGTAATTCCGGGGATGAATGTTCATATTGAACATTACATTTAACTTGGATCTATTGACAATCCGTCACCGGTATATATATATATGTAATTTTTCTTGATATAATTCAATATTATTAAATATATTATTTTATTTTTGAAGAGAAAAGATTTGACCCAGTCGGGATTCGAACCCGAGTTTCCACCTCTCTAGCGTGGTGCCTTATCCAACTAGGCCACCGGGTCGTATCCGAACCAGGTAAATCTTCCCTCTTCAGTGATCCATAACCCCCGGGCACTCGCAAATCGCGATGTAATTCCGGGGATGAATGTTCATATTGAACATTACATTTAACTTGGATCTATTGACAATCCGTCACCGGTATATATATATATGTAATTTTTCTTGATATAATTCAATATTATTAAATATATTATTTTATTTTTGAAGAGAAAAGATTTGACCCAGTCGGGATTCGAACCCGAGTTTCCACCTCTCTAGCGTGGTGCCTTATCCAACTAGGCCACCGGGTCGTATCCGAACCAGGTAAATCTTCCCTCTTCAGTGATCCATAACCCCCGGGCACTCGCAAATCGCGATGTAATTCCGGGGATGAATGTTCATATTGAACATTACATTTAACTTGGATCTATTGACAATCCGTCACCGGTATATATATATATGTAATTTTTCTTGATATAATTCAATATTATTAAATATATTATTTTATTTTTGAAGAGAAAAGATTTGACCCAGTCGGGATTCGAACCCGAGTTTCCACCTCTCTAGCGTGGTGCCTTATCCAACTAGGCCACCGGGTCGTATCCGAACCAGGTAAATCTTCCCTCTTCAGTGATCCATAACCCCCGGGCACTCGCAAATCGCGATGTAATTCCGGGGATGAATGTTCATATTGAACATTACATTTAACTTGGATCTATTGACAATCCGTCACCGGTATATATATATATGTAATTTTTCTTGATATAATTCAATATTATTAAATATATTATTTTATTTTTGAAGAGAAAAGATTTGACCCAGTCGGGATTCGAACCCGAGTTTCCACCTCTCTAGCGTGGTGCCTTATCCCGACTGGGTCAAATCTTTTCTCTTCAAAAATAAAATAATATATTTAATAATATTGAATTATATCAAGAAAAATTACATATATATATATATACCGGTGACGGATTGTCAATAGATCCAAGTTAAATGTAATGTTCAATATGAACATTCATCCCCGGAATTACATCGCGATTTGCGAGTGCCCGGGGGTTATGGATCACTGAAGAGGGAAGATTTACCTGGTTCGGATACGACCCGGTGGCCTAGTTGGATAAGGCACCACGCTAGAGAGGTGGAAACTCGGGTTCGAATCCCGACTGGGTCAAATCTTTTCTCTTCAAAAATAAAATAATATATTTAATAATATTGAATTATATCAAGAAAAATTACATATATATATATACCGGTGACGGATTGTCAATAGATCCAAGTTAAATGTAATGTTCAATATGAACATTCATCCCCGGAATTACATCGCGATTTGCGAGTGCCGGGGGTTATGGATCACTGAAGAGGGAAGATTTACCTGGTTCGGATACGACCCGGTGGCCTAGTTGGATAAGGCACCACGCTAGAGAGGTGGAAACTCGGGTTCGAATCCCGACTGGGTCAAATCTTTTCTCTTCAAAAATAAAATAATATATTTAATAATATTGAATTATATCAAGAAAAAATTACATATATATATATACCGGTGACGGATTGTCAATAGATCCAAGTTAAATGTAATGTTCAATATGAACATTCATCCCCGGAATTACATCGCGATTTGCGAGTGCCCGGGGGTTATGGATCACTGAAGAGGGAAGATTTACCTGGTTCGGATACGACCCGGTGGCCTAGTTGGATAAGGCACCACGCTAGAGAGGTGGAAACTCGGGTTCGAATCCCGACTGGGTCAAATCTTTTCTCTTCAAAAATAAAATAATATATTTAATAATATTGAATTATATCAAGAAAAATTACATATATATATATATATACCGGTGACGGATTGTCAATAGATCCAAGTTAAATGTAATGTTCAATATGAACATTCATCCCCGGAATTACATCGCGATTTGCGAGTGCCCGGGGGTTATGGATCACTGAAGAGGGAAGATTTACCTGGTTCGGATACGACCCGGTGGCCTAGTTGGATAAGGCACCACGCTAGAGAGGTGGAAACTCGGGTTCGAATCCCGACTGGGTCAAATCTTTTCTCTTCAAAAATAAAATAATATATTTAATAATATTGAATTATATCAAGAAAAATTACATATATATATATACCGGTGACGGATTGTCAATAGATCCAAGTTAAATGTAATGTTCAATATGAACATTCATCCCCGGAATTACATCGCGATTTGCGAGTGCCCGGGGGTTATGGATCACTGAAGAGGGAAGATTTACCTGGTTCGGATACGACCCGGTGGCCTAGTTGGATAAGGCACCACGCTAGAGAGGTGGAAACTCGGGTTCGAATCCCGACTGGGTCAAATCTTTTCTCTTCAAAAATAAAATAATATATTTAATAATATTGAATTATATCAAGAAAAATTACATATATATATATACCGGTGACGGATTGTCAATAGATCCAAGTTAAATGTAATGTTCAATATGAACATTCATCCCCGGAATTACATCGCGATTTGCGAGTGCCCGGGGGTTATGGATCACTGAAGAGGGAAGATTTACCTGGTTCGGATACGACCCGGTGGCCTAGTTGGATAAGGCACCACGCTAGAGAGGTGGAAACTCGGGTTCGAATCCCGACTGGGTCAAATCTTTTCTCTTCAAAAATAAAATAATATATTTAATAATATTGAATTATATCAAGAAAAATTACATATATATATATACCGGTGACGGATTGTCAATAGATCCAAGTTAAATGTAATGTTCAATATGAACATTCATCCCCGGAATTACATCGCGATTTGCGAGTGCCCGGGGGTTATGGATCACTGAAGAGGGAAGATTTACCTGGTTCGGATACGACCCGGTGGCCTAGTTGGATAAGGCACCACGCTAGAGAGGTGGAAACTCGGGTTCGAATCCCGACTGGGTCAAATCTTTTCTCTTCAAAAATAAAATAATATATTTAATAATATTGAATTATATCAAGAAAAATTACATATATATATATACCGGTGACGGATTGTCAATAGATCCAAGTTAAATGTAATGTTCAATATGAACATTCATCCCCGGAATTACATCGCGATTTGCGAGTGCCCGGGGGTTATGGATCACTGAAGAGGGAAGATTTACCTGGTTCGGATACGACCCGGTGGCCTAGTTGGATAAGGCACCACGCTAGAGAGGTGGAAACTCGGGTTCGAATCCCGACTGGGTCAAATCTTTTCTCTTCAAAAATAAAATAATATATTTAATAATATTGAATTATATCAAGAAAAATTACATATATATATATATACCGGTGACGGATTGTCAATAGATCCAAGTTAAATGTAATGTTCAATATGAACATTCATCCCCGGAATTACATCGCGATTTGCGAGTGCCCGGGGGTTATGGATCACTGAAGAGGGAAGATTTACCTGGTTCGGATACGACCCGGTGGCCTAGTTGGATAAGGCACCACGCTAGAGAGGTGGAAACTCGGGTTCGAATCCCGACTGGGTCAAATCTTTTCTCTTCAAAAATAAAATAATATATATATATATATATATATATATATATATAAGTTAAGTTCCTTCGAGCAAAAACAGCAAAAAGAAGGAAAATAAGGAACGAAATAACACTCACGGGCACTGATAATAGACTGACTTTATTGCTCAGCAATCCTCTATTTATAGATTTGGTGGTTGTTTGGGATTAACTTTGGGAATTAGGATATATATTATCCCCTATTCATCTTAACTTATATATATATTCAGTTAATTTACTTAACGCCTTTTACAGGCGTACAGAGCTCTTGCTCTTGCTTGGAACTAATCCAATGAAATAATTACTCGAAAATCCAGTCTAACCTCAACGCAACTGAAACCAAAGCCACCGCTTCAGACCGTTTTTCAAAACGAGGATATGCTATCATTTTAAATACATTACCAGGCATAAAACAAAAAGAAAATGTTCTCAAAATCGCAGACTTAATAGACCCAAAATTCATAAGATACACCTCTAGAATATCCAATTCAAGGCTTTGTATCCATTTTAGCAATAAGGAAGTAATCGATAACCTCCCTAAAAAATACCAATCAATAACCATCGACAACAAACAAATAGTTATAAAACGTCTAATTAACCCAGCCAAACGTATAATAATTTCTTGCCCTTCAATTCCACACAAAGCAATAGAAAATTAAGTCAAAAGCTTAGGTATAAAATTAGTATCACCCATGCATTTTTTAAGAGCTGGTTATCAAGACCCAAGGTTGGCGCACGTTTTAAGTTTTAGACGGCAAGTGTACTTTCCACCCGAAGATTTGAATAAACGTTCAACGTATTTACTAAGACATGAAAATGAATCATACCGAATATTTTTCAGTGAAGACATCGTCACTTGTTTTATTTGTAAACAACCGAGTCATATATCTGAGTGCGATAATGAAAACAATATTCAACAGGGAACTAATGGGAAAGAAAATTTATATTTACTTATATTTAGTAAATATATATTTACTATATCAATGTAAATAGTTCCGCTGCCGAATTAGCTGTTAATTCGGCAATAATTTAGCAGCGTTACCCGTGGCTGTTTCTGGCACTAAACGATGTTACTCAAGTCCTCCTGCTTCTGCTTTATCCAATATAAAATTAAGTTTATCTTGAAATTCTCCGGATGAGTTTGAAAATACCATTAATTAAGGATTTCCCGCCATTACCAGCACCTTAACCTTCTCGGAATAAGTCAAAAAAATAAAAAAAGACCAATATCAGTACTGAAAATAACTTCGAAAATGCCGGACAGTTAATGGAAGATAATTTACATAAATACCCTATTTCTTTTGATGAAATGGTGAAATTCATTCAAATGTCTTCTGAAACTAAAAACTTCAACGAACTAGTTTTTACGAAAAACAAAGAAGGCCTGAAAGACATGCTTGCCGATGCAAAGAAACACATAACTGACAGACGATCCAAATAAAGGATATCAAAGATATTAAAACGAAAGTGGGACTCTACAGAAAATAGTTTGTATACAGACGACAGCACCGACAACTAGAAAGGGGCTAACAACTTTTCCATAGGAACATTACTTTAATAAAATTAAATAAAATGACTGAAACAAAAAAATCATTCATATAACAGTGGAATTGTAATGGGTTTTACAAACATTACGAGCACTTCAAATTACTTTTAGCTGAAGAAGATCCAATTGGCTGCTATCTACATGGGACACACTTTTTAAAATCTCAAACTGTTTATTCAAAAATTTATAACATCTATCGAAAACACAGAGATGATTGCAGATCTGCTTGGGGAGTAGTAGCAGTTATGGTTAAAAATGAAGTATACTCGGAAAGGATTAACATAGACTCATCCTTAGAAGCTATTGCTATACAATTATACAAACCTGAACCTATCACAGTCTGCAATATCTGTATACCTCCAACCCGAGGCTTCACTGCCAATGATATCCAAGCTCTAGTGACCAACTCCCAAGACCTCTAATCATGGTCGGAGATATGAATGGTCACAATAAATTGTGGGGTTCAAATTTATCAGACTAAAGGAATAGAAGAAGAGGAACAGAAAATTTTTTATATCACAATAGTTTTTTAATACTACTTAATGATGGTTCCCCTACTAATTTTTGTACCAATAGGATCCTTTTCCGCAATCGACTTATCATTCGTAGACGTTAAAATATTACAAAAATTTCACTGGAGTGTAAAGGACACCTTGTATGGAAGTGGTCATTTACCTGTGAGTGTTAAATTTGATGATATTTCAAATGCCACATTACATAGAGTTCCGAGATGGTCAATTAAAAAAGCGAATTGGAAAAAGTTTTCTTTGTTAATAGAGACAGAAATGGTAATGAAAAATGAATCATATGTCAATCTGGAGAACAAAATCACTTTCTTTAACCAAATTGTCATAGAGTTAGCAAAAAAGAATATTCCACAGAAAGTAATTTATAATGGCAGACGTCTAGTTCCTTGGTGGAATGAAGACTGCCGGATCGCAATTATGAATTAAAAAAGAACACTGAACACATACTAAAAAAACTTTAAGATTTAATTGAATTTAAAAAAATGAGATCGATTGCTAACAAGATATTGAGGGCCAGCAAAAGAAATCCATGGATGACTTACGTCAATTCTATCATAATAATACTACCATAACAGAAGTATGGAAAAAAGTTAATGCCATCCAAGGATCCAAAAAACTTGACTCTGTTTGTTCGATTTCAGCAGATAATCAAATCATAACTGATCCTGGTAAAATAGTTGAGGTTTTTGGAAATCACTTTTTTACTGTGTCGAAAACTGCTAATTATAACATGGATTTTCTGCAGCATAAATGTGAACAAGAAAAAAACTCGATTGAATTTCATACACATGGCTTAGAAATTTTTAATCAGCCATTTACTCAAGCTGAAATGAATTTTATCTTAAATACATGCAAAGATAAATCCACTGCAGGCCCCGATCATATCCCATATATTTTGCTGAAGAAACTACCGTCAATTGCACAATCATTTCTCCTTTCAATTTGTAATGAAATCTGGACGACAGGAATGTTCCACGAAGCCTGGAGGAAGGCCATCGTTATTCCAATCAGGAAAACTACCAAAGATATAAACATCGATAACTATCGGCCTATTCCACTACTTTCTTGTGTTTCTAAACTTTTCGAAAAGATGGTTAACAATAGCTTAATTTATTTCTTGGACTCAATAAACTTCATTTCAACTTCTCAGTGTGGATTCAGAAAACACCGCTCTGCTATCGATCAAATCACGAGGATTGAAAAGAAATTCAGAGGGCTTTTTCAAACAAAGAACATTTGGTAGCTGTCTTTATAGATATCACAAAAGCATATGACATGATGTGGCGTTATAATGTTGTCAGTACACTATCCAAACTCGGTCTCTCAGGGCAGCTATTGACATTTATTAACTATTTTCTTAAAGATAGATCGTTCCAAGTTGAATCTAACCTTTTTCAATCATCATATCAGGAAAACAGGATCTCCTCTAAGCGTAACATCATTTTAAATAGCCATATGTATACCATATACAACGCCAGCAGAAGTAAATTGTTCTATGTTTGCTATTTATATAAGAAGCAAGTCTATAGAATATATCGAGTGGAAATTAAGAAAAACTTTAGGGAATCTCGAATCATGGTCTAGAAATACTGGTTTCTTCTTCTCAAGTTCAAAAACGATAGCCATCTATTTTTGTAGAAGAAGAAAATGTCAAACGCATCCGTCACTAAGTGTGTTTCAACAACCTATTATGTATAAAGATGTAATCAAATTCCTAGGAATCTACATCGACAAAAAGCTAACATGGTCAGAACATATTTGGCAAATTAAATTAAAATGCCAGAAAGATCTAAATTTATTAAAAGTTCTGTCCAGCACTCAGTGGGGATCAGATCGATGAACGTTATTAATGATGTATCATACTCTGATCAGGCCTATCATTGATTATGTGGCTGTTTCCCACAGTTCTGCTTGTGTTTCAACACTGAAATCACTAGATACTATACATAATCAGGGACTTCGCCTTTCTATTGGTGCATTTAGAACCACACCCGCCCAAAGTTTGTACATAGAGAGTGGTGAGCCATCTTTAGAATTAAGGAGAAAATACTTGAGTTTAGCATACTTCGGCCAAATTATGTCAAGAAAACACCTCCTCGCTTACGATCCTACAGCAGATCCGATTTTGAATGAAGATCATAGGCGATCCTGCAAATGTTTCCATTTTAGATGCAAAATATGGGCCAATGATTTACAATTACCCTTCCCTAAATATTTTAAAATCCCAGACAATCCAAACCTGACTGGATATAAACAGAAAGCCCAATTGATCACAGTCTATCATTTTTTTCGAAACCTACGACCCCTCATCACATTTATCAAAAAATGTTTAATGAACGAAAAGAAGTGTACTTCAAATACTGTTTTTGCAGCACCGATGATTCAAAATTCCGCTCTGAAGTTGGATGTGCCATTATTAAGGAGCTCTGTTTGTTACAAATTTCTTCTGCCAGAATCAAATAGTGTTTACACCAGTGAGCTCTATTCAATCTAGAAATCGCTGACATTCATAATAAATAGTCAATGCAAAAATCACCTCATTGTATCAGATTCGTTAAGCTCACTGAATCACTGGAAAACAGGAACTCAAAGGACGTTTTGGTGATGAAAATCCAACATCTTGAGAAGGAATGTCTACGTTCAGGCAAAGTGATAAGATTTCTTTGGGTTCCTTCTCATTTGGGCATTGGAAGAAACGAGGAAGCTGATCAAGCTGCAAATGCTGCAAGATTGAAACCTTCTTCAGATGTCATTTACATCGACAAAACAACTCCATTGGATTTGCGTATTTATGTAAAAAAAAATTATACAAATCAAGGACTGCAGAGTGGAACAAAACAGCTGAAAAATTAGGCAAAATTAAAAGTAGTCCTGACGTATGGAGAACTTCAGAAAGGAGAAATCGCTGTGAAGAAGCTGTCTTGGCAAGGAAAACATCGGACACACAGCCATAACGCACACATATCTTTTACCTTGGAGCACACACAATGGACTGCGAGGAACACAAGGATGCAAGGAAAGATTGCAGAATGGACAACTGGCTGGACATCGCTCTTGGTGACAGTGAAACTAATATTCAAAGTTCATTTAAATTTTAAAAGTATCAAACCTTTATAACATTTTATAATTATGTTTACTTTAAAAATATCAGAAACCAATTTATTTGAATTTACTGAATGTTAAAATAAAAATACATTTGTTATTGCTAATGACCCTCTAGGGTAGGTGATTGTAAAGTAGATAAATAAATAAAAATAGTTAACATAATGAAATTAGTTTAAATAAAATTAAACTTTTGTTTGTATATAATAGAGGTCAAATTCAAATATTAACCAAAGCTCCAGGGAATGACTGGAGTCATTCCATTTAATATTAGTTGAATCTAACTCTTCAGCCATCATCTGTTCTGTTCGGTTGTCTTATATACTGATATGAACAGATGCTAGATGACTTAGCATCAAAAGAAGATTTTTTTGTTTTCGATTTTAAATTTTTATTCACACCTTAATAAATTTATTAATTTATTAATTTAAGGTAGATGCCTGTAAAATAAATGAATAATTTAATTAATGAATTTAATAATTAATTTTATTTTAAATTTTTTCTTTGTATAACTTTATTTAATATCTATGTATTTGTCTTTTCATAGAATACTGTATTGTACCTATTCTCGTAGTATACACGTACAATATGATTACTAAATGATAATAAATTATCTAAAATCGAAATAGGTATAGTATACATATGGTTGCTGAATACGCGAAAAAAGGTTATATTTTTAGTTATCTATAAATTTGCTTTTTTTCGGTTAGTTTGTAAAAATAGTCATTTAAAATAAATACATTTATTGGCGTGGTGTGGTCTGAAAGCGTGGCCTGATGGAGTTTGATGAAGAAGAGGCTGAAGCCAATTCTTCGAAGCTCTCAGCAGGGAAATCACACCCCAGAAAAGAGGATGATTTTGTTCAACCTAAGAAAGTATGCCGGCAGCCGAATTCTCAGATTAATTTTCAGGTGAGTACCTCCAATTCGTTTGAAGTACTTAGCAATAATAATATAAGTGAAAATTCAACGAAAAAAAAAAACACCACCTATAGTGGTTTCTGGTGTCACCAGTACAATAAAAGCAGCAAAGGAACTGAAAGCAGCTGGCTTTCAATTCTTTGAAGTGCAGAAGATGCGAGAGGGGATACGCATCTTACCCAAAAATAATGAAGAACATGGGCGTATAACCTCCTATCTTCGAAACAATCAGAGTCCATTTCACACTTACGCCGTGTCCGGCGGCCCGAAAAACAAAAAAATTGTGATTTATGATTTGGACATAGATCACGATGTAGAAGATATCAGAGAAGAATTAGGACAACGACTACAGGGGATTCTAGATGTTCGCCGTCTCCGTAAAAGTGATAAAGATGGAGGCAAGCATGATCTTCCTCTTATTTTAGTCACAACGGCTCCAGGAGTCAAAATAGAAGATATTCTAAAACTTAGACAAATTAATATGGTACGTTTTAATGTGAAGCCTTACAGAGGAAGAAAAGAAATAGTGCAATGCTATAGATGTCAGCAGTTCGGGCACACAAAAAACCACTGTGGTAGAGCAGTCGTCTGTGTGAGGTGTGCAGGACCCCACGCTGTTAATGAGTGTCCCCGAAAGGATACACCGGTTAAATGCGCCAACTGCGGTGAGACGCATGTGGCGTCATTTACTGGTTGCTCAGCGAGAAAGGTGCTACTGGAAAGAATAGAGCAACTGAAGAAGAGGATACAACTGAGATCCAAGCCTACAGCAGCGCCGGCTCACGTCCAACTTGAATCTGATCGAGAAGCACCATCGACTGTCAAGCCCCGGCACCCACCAAAACCGACGCAACGGACCGACAAACATTACGACATAAATGACACTTACGCAAAACGGACAGAGACAGCTAGTCCACCTCCTTGGGTGGAGACTTTGTTAACGTCTATAACAAACCAGACCCAACAAAATGACTTCAACTTTGACGACGTCAATAAACGAACTGACTCAACAAATTACTTCATTCATTAACATGTTTTCAGGTATCTTAGCAACGAAATGAATACGCAACTCTCCTTGCTAAATTTTAACACTGACGGACTAATTCCCAAAATAACTGAAATCTATGCGTTGATAGCACAGACCCAACCCACCGTAGTGATCCTCACTGACACGCGAACAAACTTTCGGCACTTACGGCTGCCAGGATACGAGCTGACTGGAGATGAGTCAAGCGGAGCAGTAGGAGGTGTTTTGATTGCCGTAAGGTACGGAACCAGGTGGAGAGAAATTCCTACTCCAGTGTCTATTACAGATCCTTGGATTCATCATAAAACAATCCAAGTCCTTCTCGAAAAGCCTACTGTGATCACTGGAATTTATAGAAGACCTAGGTCATCTATAAGGGAATTCTCTCAGCTTTTAAATGAATGTTCTAAGCGAGCGAACCATTGGATTGTTGGTGATCTGAACGCTCGTCATCCATTATGGAACAATTCTTCATCAAATGAAGCTGGAAAAAAAATTTTAAAAAGTCCTTACACCGTCGTTTACCCCAATAGTCATACCTTTAGACATAAGGCGAACGCGGCGTTTAGGTCTACTGTAGACTTATTGCTTTCTAGGCAGCCCCATCGATTCTCTGACTGCATTGCGTTGGATTTCAACACTTCAGATCACAGGCCTGTGCTGTATCAGATAGATGGCATGATGCCTATTCCAGCTCCGACGAAATTTAAATACCAAGAGGCGGATTGGGATCTATATAAATCTCAAGTCTACCATGAATTATCGACTGTCCCTACCCTCCGCACGAAGAGAGAAATCGATGATTATATAAAGTTCTTCACGGACACCATACAGCAAGCCGCTGAAACGGCCATACCGAAGTTTTGCCCTCTTCCACCTGCTTTGCGAACACCACCAGACCACATTTTGACACTGATTGCTTTACGCAATAAGTGGAAGAATAAGTGGTACAGGACCAGGGATCAAGAGGTCAAATCAGTCGTCAATTCTCTCACTACCCAAATCCGCAACCTCATGAAACAATGGAGGACCACTCTTTGGCACGAGAAATTGAGGGCCACACACGGTGACCATAGAAAATTTTGGAGACTGTTGAAAACGTCTACAAGAAAGAGAACTTCTATGATGCTCCACGATGGTGACAAATTGCTTACAGCAGAGGAACAAGCATCGAAGTTCGTGGACCATTACGATATGGCCATAAAAAGGCGTACTGGGACCCCACTAGAAGCACCTGAAATAGAAGAGCCTGGAAACAACTATATGTTCGTATCCCCGAAACAGTTGAAGGCCATCCTTCGTCGTTCGAGGGGAAATAAAGCCCCTGGTCATGATGGGATACAAACAATATTGTTAAAACAATTGCCCAGGAGAGGTATAGTCCACCTTACCAATCTTTATAATTCATGCCTCAGGCTACGGTACTTTCCAGAGGCATGGAAAGGCCACTCTCTTCCCGCTTTTGAAACCCGCGAAGACTGGCGCTCAGGCAGCTGATTACAGACCAGTAAGCTTACTTCCGCACTTAGGGAAAATTTTCGAAAAAATTATTCTAAATTATTTAAAAACTTTCTGTTCAGAAATCTCAACTATTCCACCCGAGCAGACCGGATTCCAGGCCGGCCTCAGCCCGGAACACCATCTGGCGAAACTACAGGCGGAAGTAAGCCAACACATTGCTAAAAATGAAGTGACTGCAATGATATCAATTGACTGCACGGAGGCGTTCGACTCAGTGTCACATGGGTTCCTATGTAAGATACTGCAGGACCACGAATTCCCGGAGCAACTTTCAACTTTATTGTGGTCATTTCTTGATCATCGTAAAATCAGGGTGCGAGTCGGCCAGGCGTTATCCAAAGAAGTCTCTCTCACATGCGGCGTCCCTCAAGGGTCTGTGCTTTCTCCAGTATTGTTCTCAATATACACGGCTAAAACTGTTGGTGCTAGGTACAGAAAAGCGACTTTGGCGGCCTACGCCGATGACATTGCTATATATAGTAGTTCATTAAACGCCACGAAGGCTCTACGGCAGGCGGAGGAAGTTTGTAATGAAATCACGCAAAAATTGGAAGGATTAAATATTGCAGTTAAGACTGCATTATCTTCTCCTTCCAGAAAAATAAGCGTCCTCTTCCTAAAACCTATAAGGTAGCAGGAATCGCTAAGAGGCCAGCGGGCAGTATAGTGTATCTGGGAGTCACTCTAGACAGGCACCTTACACTTTCAAGCCACTGCAACCGAAAACTTAAGTCGGTGAGAACAAAATCATACAGGCTAAATCACCTGCTAAGTACACCAAAACCTCTCGCTCCGCCTCAAACTAATGATTTATAAATGTTTGCTGAGACCGGCTCTCCTTTATGGAGCTCCGATGTTGGCAAACATATCACAATCGACATCAAACAGACTCCAACAGTTTCAGAACGGGGTATTGAGACGAATCGTTCGACATACAACGTTACAAAGGACTAAAACTGACATAATACACAAAACACTAGACTTACCAAAGGTGACAGAATACATTACAAGGAGGCATATCAAATTCTTTTATAGCCTCAAATACTCGACTAACCCACTATTCAACACATTAACGCCAGCTGAAAAGCCACAGAGGTGGCAAAATTACGTCAAAACACTTAGACTTGACTAATATGACTCAACAGACCCTCTTTCCCAAACATCTAGTGAGCCCCATCACTAGATCAACATCTATTGTATTGCTGTACTTAATATAATCATAATTTTTGTACTTTAAACAAAACTCCCTTAAAATGCACCAAGTGCAGAAAAAGGGATGGATTTAAATGTTTGTTATTGTATTTTAAATCAATAAAAATAGAAGGGGATTAGAAGAAAAAAAAAAAAAAAAAAAAATCGAAATATCAAATCGAGAACTTTTACATGTCTCCCCTAAAATATCTGATCCTATATTATATCATTAAAAAGTCCGCTCAAAAAGCTTTAAGACCATACCAATAGCCTTATATTAGGAGAAGAAGAAGCGGAGATATTAATGAATGTCCATTCCTCCCTAAGCTCGTTCCACTGTGTGGCGCCGAAAGTAACGGCATCACGGCAGTTGGCGACTTCACCTCAAGGCTCCAAGCCGATGTTTTTCATTCATTTTTATTATTTCTAAAAATATGTGGAAAAATATATTTTTCATGATAAAAACGATTATGAATATTCAGCAGCAAGCTCGGGTTGCTCAGGTAGTATGCGAGGCATTACACAATAGATAATTACATCTGATATTGGCCCCATTAATGCATTTATTTCTGAGCTTAAGTGCATTTATTAATACTTTTTTTAGCCTTCTGAAATAATTATTTCACTAAAATCAATTATCAGCTAAAACATCACGCACAATTTGACACTTTAGATGTCCATCATTGAAGATCAGTAAGGGAACACATGCAATGATATTTTAAGAATACATTTCAATTAGAAGATTTTAAGAATACATTTCACATAGCAGACCTTAATGACAAGAAACTTCTACTCTACTGCACTGACTACTGTAACATTCCCTCAAACGCTAACATAACGCTCAAAGCTCCCAATAAATTACAAAATACTTATTTACATGACAGTAATTATATGATTTGGCCAAACCAGATACCTATCCTTTATAGTAAACTCCATACCCACTCGAACCCACTAGTCTCCAACTTTCCTCACACTCCATTCCCAATAATCCTCCAAGGCGTTTGAAAAAACAGAGGACTATTTAATGTAGAACTATTGGAATGCTACTAGTGAGTAGTAATTTACATAATATTGACATGGCATGAAAATCATTCTCTGTATACACTTCTATACACGATTCTCATTTTTATTTCAGCTAAAATGCTGAGTTTAGTATTTCAACCAATTGATTTCGAACGACACCATAAACATCGAAACATCGGTGGTTTCTTTTGATGTCCCACCAATAATGCCTGTAGTATCTGGGACTCAATCTAAATCACACTGGGTTTTTTATTTCAAATATTTAATGTGGATTTTGAGTAGAAGTGAATATCTGAGTGTGTATATATATATATATATATATATATATAAGTCAAGGTCCGAAGCCATACAGTATTAGAGTTAATCCTCAGTAACATAAATAAACATATATATATATATATATATATATATATATATATATATATATATATATATATATATATATATATAAAGGGTGTCCCAAATTTAAATTGGAAAACTTCAGGAGCTTATAGGGAACCGAAAAAATAAGACAAAAGGTCCTTTAGAGATTTGCTCGTTTTTGCTTAGTTTTAGAGAAAATCGCAAAAAAAAAGAAACAAAACAAGTTTTTATTTTTATAATTATTTATTTACATTTATATTTATGTTTTGTTCTTTTTAATGTAAATATTGCTCAAAATGTTGTCCTCTTGCACCAATGCAAGCATTAAATCTAGCACTCACTTGATAAATTGCAGCTAAGCATTGTTCTAATGATATTTGGTGCACTGCATCTATGATTCGGTCTCTTAATTGCTCTCTTGAGTTGATTGACACCGAATAAACTTTCTGCTTCAAGGTTCCCCATACGAAGAAATCCATGGGTGTCATGGGTCTCTGAAACCTATCCAGTGGCGTTGGACACAATTTCTTCTCCGATAATCTGCTCTTATTGCTGCCTGGAATTGGTCGCCTTCATTACGTATTAAGAATGACCCAGTCTCTCGTAGTCTATTAAAAGTTAACGAAAAGACTCGTCGATTAGGCACTCTTCTATTTGGAAATCGGCGCGTATACTCCCGCACCGCTTCTAAAGCATTACCGTTACAGAAACTATACACCTAAATCATATCAGCTTATTCAACATTAGAATATGTATGCGGCATTGTGGCTGATGCTATTCACACAACAATATCTGAGTAACTGACTGAAGACTGATTTAGGAATTATAATCCTAGAAGGAAGCCAAAATGTAAACAAATAAAAGAATGTAAAGGATAGCATTAAGTGTTTACATATCTCACTGCCTAGCCTGGCATACTTTGAAAGGTGATAATCGCTACCTGTAACATTTTTGTTTTGTTTCTTTTTTTGCGATTTTCTCTAAAACTAAGCAAAAATGAGCAAATCTGTAAACGACTTTTTGTCTTAGTTTTTCGGTCCCCTATAAGTTTCTGAAGTTTTGCCATTTAAATTTGGTACACCCTGTGTGTGTATATATATGTAGTGAAATAACAGAAAATATCTTATTTCATTTATTAGTAACATGGAAATTACCGGAGAGATTGTTGTGCTCGTGACTTAGGAAAGAGCGGCCAGATGGATCATACCCGAGCAATGACTGCCGCAGCTCTCTCTCCCTTTCAATAATTGATGAGGCCGATGATTGATTTGCAGGGGTTAATTCACCCCCCGGGGACAAAAATCATTGTGCTGGCTAAATGAAGCCAATCTATATGCAGTCGTATCCGCTACGTGCAAAGGCTCCACTCCACAAGAAACCAAAACACTACACGAGGATCGATTAGCCTATATGCAAATATTTATTGCGGCTCGAAGATAGGGGTCAGTTGATTAGAGGAAGGAAATAAAGTTGGCATCTGTTAGTGCCTAAGTTATGGCAGATGGTGGGTTAATAAGTTTGCAGAATTTCCTAGAGCCAAATAGTTTGCTGTTAAAATAATATATTTTTTTTATTTGTTAATATAAATAAAGTAACAAACTTATCCTTAAAAATCTTAATGTTCCATATATTGCTGATTCGACCCGAACCAGATACCTAGGCTTTCATGGTAAACTCCGTACCTACTCGAATCAACTATTCTCCCAACTGGTCTCATTCTCATTTCCTGATGTTCCTTCGATTTGTCTTAAAAGAAGATGGCCAAGAGGAGAGGACAGTATGACAGGTTGTTTAGCCGAAACGGAATACCATTCTGATGTTTTGTGTTTGATCATTGTCTGTTATTCCAATATTGCTTGGAATGCCGAAGTTAGGACTGGTTCAGCTGCGCAGTCAATATTTTACTATTTAATTAATTCACGTCCCTCGAGTGCTATTTACTTAAAACACATGAATTTTGTTCCGATCGCACCACAAGGGGCCACTAAGTTATTATAAAAGCTGTACTCAATACTGCACATTACATTTTCATAAATTATCAATAATTAATTGATGTTTTTCTTGAAATAATAAGAATACGAAGGCCTATAGAAACCACTCATCTTAAACACTTAAACTTAAACACTCATCCGTATATTAACATCTAACATGTTATACTAGTGAACTAGATTAGGAGCAGTTAGAAGCTCAATTCTTCTTATTCTAATTTCTAGAATATTTTTACGTTTATTTTACGTTTCATACAATTTAAAATGTAATTAAAACATTTTTTTTTTACATATTTGGATGAAACTACATATTTTTACATATTTTACTCTTATTTACATATTTGTATCCATATTTATTTAACGATGAAAATTTGAAGAAAAAACAAACCTAAGAAAAACAGAAACAAAGTTTTATAAGTTTTTTTTATTTTTTGAATTCACTAAATTGTGGAAAGTGCCTGAGCCGAAAAATTCTATTAGGTTTCCGACAATGTATAAAAAGCGTTTTCCCTATCAATGTCCATTTATCTATCCAAAATTTGTTTACTTTCATGTCAAGACTTAGTTTTGTTATCATTTAGTTGATTTTGTTGTAATGCCCAAAATCAAATCGACTTTGAAAGTTTTAGTCGCCAAATACATTAACGAGTTTCTCTAAGAAACGTTTAGTGGAGATGGTAATGTTTTATTATGTGATAGTTGTGGAACAAAGTGTCAACAAACCAACAAATTCTAGTGACTTAACATATCTCAACACTTTTGTATAAAGAAATAAGGAAATGAACATGCATCTGACATGAATCTGAGCGAAATAGTGGCGTATAATCATTCCGTGCACTTAGCGGCTGGGTTCATACCGTTCGAGATACTCTTTGGACCGCGAGAGAGGCGGTGGGACGAGAAGTAGACCGTATCACGGCAGTAGAACCAAACATAGGGAGCATAGAGGCAAATAGGATCGCTGTAGGGAAAATTTGCCAGAAGGTATGGGCAAAAATCGCGGCGTATAAGAGTAGGAGGGTGGAGCGTGAGAATCTTAAGGTGATAGACGGGATGGGAAAAATAAGAATTGGGACGATAGTGTACCGGAAAATTGTTTCGAATCGGAATAAAGAAATAAAAACTTTAGAAGGGGCCTTACAAAGTGGTCACGATTCGTGAATATAATATAGTTACGATACAGGACGTGCATGACCCGAGGAGACGACGGACGTTACATTAAGAACAGATGAAAATTCTCAGAGATACAGCGACAAAAACTAGACGTGGGCAGTGGATCCTGTCTCCCACTTGTAATTAAAACGGCTCAGAAGTGGTGGAAAAGGATATCTCATATATATAGTGAAATTTTGTAAAATATTTTTTGTGCTTTTCTTGAGTAAAATTGTTTTTTGTTGTAAATTGCATTTTTTTTTTTTTTAGTTTTATGGAGTTTACGAGGACTATCTAGGGACTGGTAGGGGGGAGGTAAGGATAGAAGTTACCAATATACATGCTAATATTTAATGTTAATACTGTAAACAATAGAAATGTATGTATAGATGGCTTAAATGAGGAATAAATCAGTTGTTATCTAGCTGCTATGCGTGTATTATTTCATTCCTTTTTCTTTTCTTTTTTTATCATTTCACTCACTGTAACTGTAAACGGCCTGCTTTATATACATTTACAATGTTTACTATGTTTGGAAGTAGGATTAAGCCTAATACTAGACTGCTTCGGACCTTGACTTCCCCCCTCCAGTTTATGACTACTTTTCATAAACTTAATACTTTGGGCACATAATACCAATACGGTATTAAGGAGTCCAGAGACTAATTCCCTCTTGGTCAAAGGCCGAAGCAGATGACAATCCAGTAAACCTTAATCCTACCCAATACATAGTACTACTTTCTAATTCCTAAAGTATAATCCCTTAATTCTAAATGGTACAGAGTACATTTGATAACAATAAAAATAAAACTTTCTTCCTCTAATACTAACTCTATATGAAAGCCCCACTTTATTTACAATGATCCTTAAACTTAACTTATAACTAATACACACGATTTAGAATAATCAAATGTGGATGAGCACCATGGTGGTATAATAAATAATAAATAAAGGCTTAGCGAACCCGAAGGTTCGATGCCCACACCACCAACCGTCGACCGCACACTTTCCTCCAAAACCCAAATCCCCAGGTCGGCCCTGACACAATCCTCCCATCTTCGTCTCGGTCTACCCCTCGGTCGTTTACCTGACGGCTCAAAACTGATTACTTTTTTTTGGAATTCGATCATTATTAAACCCAACGACTTAACATGCCCATTTTAAGCGTCGCGCTACTATTACTTGAACTATATTTACCGGATATAACTAGCGCAATTTCGCATTGTGAAGCCTTCTAAATTCTCCTGTTTCTTCATCCTTTTTTGGGCCAAATATTCTACGAACTACTTTATTTTCTAAATTAATAGACACGCAAAATAAAATTCTTCTGACAAATACAGTCAGAGTCAAAAGTATTCGTACACCTGCTATAAATAATAAGAAATAACAAATATCAGCATTATTTAATAGGATTGATTTAAAACAATAAATCCATTTAATGTATACATCAACACGTTTATTTATAAACATATTTTTTGTATTTATAGAACATTTCACAAAATAATACGAGAAGAACAACTGAAAAAAAAAAAAAAAACAATAACGCCATGGGTCAAAAGTATTCGTACACTTGATAAAATTTCTATTTAATATTGAAATTCGAGAACAATTAATATTTATTAGGGCCAACTTTTGCTGGTATAAAGCTCTATATGCTTTGTGGCATTGAATTCATTAATTTTTGTGTCAAAGTAACTATAATTTTGTAATAACAACATCGCTTAAATTTTGATTGTTAGAAACACATCTTTTCCGTACTCGATCCTTTAGATATTTCCACAAATGCGCTATAGGATTAATATATCGTGATTTTCATATTTGAATGTTTGAATGTTCATCCACTAATTTAGTGGCACTAATTCTTGGTTTTCTTTTAACTTTTCTCATGATATGTCTTTCATATTTGGAGTAAATTTTCCTTATTCATCCTGTTCTCTCTATGTATTCAAAAGTTTTTAATAGCATCTTGGACTATTGAGTGAGGTCTGGTCACTTTTCCCAGCGACCGTAACTCAATATGTAGGCGTAAAATAATTTGTACTCTTCAGTCGTATCTCTGGTATAGCACCCCATTTTCAATTTACGAACAGCAATAATAAGCACTAATAACCGCTATCGCTTCACAAATGACGCCAAGGTAAAGACTGGTTGCAGGTTATTTTCAAAATGTTAAGACGGGGTAGGAACAACAGTTAAAGGTCTAGTGTACGAATACTTTTGACTCATTAAAATGAGGCATCTTACTATAATGTATAAGATATTAAGCTAAATTCAGTCGATTTTCTCATGAAAAAATATTAAATCTATTCTATAATCATGAGTGCAATAATATATGTGATTAAATTAAATAAATATAAAATTAAACGAAAGGAAATAAAACTTATACTAGTGTACGAATACTTTTGACTCTGACTGTAAATTCACACACACACTCATACGAAAATAAAACTAAACGTTTTCTGTGTACAAAACTAATTTCTCACTCTACAACTACACACTACTTCTTAAAATATATACATCACTATTAGAATAACACCTGTTTACAAAAAAAAATTTTTTTTATTATTTATAGACATATCACCGATTGGAACTTCGTTTTCTGTAAACAATGGATCCTATCTTAATATCCCCTATGGCGTCATTTAAATTCGCCTTCTCTACACTATTTCTCTTTTTCCCGTGAATTTTCTCACGCAACTTACCCCATTATTTACCCAACGCGACCGGCTGGTAGCAATTGTACCAACGTTAACTTACTAAAGAGGTCGAGCATTGTAATCCATTTGTACCCTCTCCAGGAAAACGTATCAATTTGTAAGTTTCACAACGGTGCCTCCGCCGTTGGCGTCTCCTCTTGTACCCACTTGGGAAGGGGGGTTCCTGTCATACTTGATAGTCAGGCAGATCTTACACTTACCAAAAATCTCCTTTACGGTCTTTTCCATTCCCCACCAAAAATATTCCCTTTTCAGGGCTTGAATTGTTTCTGGAATTCACCTGTGGTTTGTTTCCCTCTGATGGTAAGCAAGGTTAAGTCATTTTGCTTTCCCACATCCCGTATGATTTCCAAAATTACCGGACACCGGATGAACATTCGATCAAACCCTAGTTTTTCAGTTCGCCACAATCTCTTAATCTTATCCCACACGGTATTATTCCCTACGTACAGGTAAAATGTCTTATCAGAGTTAGATGCATATTTTAACGCACGAACGAAAGTTTTTTATTGCCCTCTGGTTGAGACCAGATAGTCGAGATGTCACACTTAAGTCCGGTATGTCACACTGTTCACTGTGGAAGTCCTGGTTTTCCAAATAATTTCGTATTTTTTATCATTAACCATTTCCTCCCGTTCCACCATCTCTCCCGGCCTTTCTTCCTAGGAACTCCCTTCTTCCTGCGGACCCTCCCTGCGGTCAATATTTTCGGAACCGTTCTCTTCCTCATCCTCCGGTGACCACTCCCTCTAAAATTGCCGGATACCTCCCGAAGGCCCTGCTTCCTCCTCGACCGCATTGACAGTAATCGCCCACTACAACCAGTCCGCTACTACATTCTCTCGGCCCGGCTTATAAACAATCTCGAGACTGTATTGACTGCGAAACTCTTTAGGACTCCTTAAGCTTCCTGACCCACTGCAAGGGTCTGTGGTCACCTTCGTTCTTTAATATACGTCATCCGCTCTTCCTTTAAGGGGATTTCATGAACCGTCCTGCCTGTCACGCTTAAGGTGTCCTCTTCTCTGAATAATATATCACAGAACTCCCCTATGATCTTCTCCGACCATTCCTCTGATCTCGTAACCGCCCCTATCTACCCTTTTTTATCCCTTTCGTTGCCCACACACCGCCTATACTTCTAATATTCTAATACGGTGCTACTGTCGTTCTTAATTTCCTCCTCTGTTGGGCACCTGTCTCCTTGCTCCTGGTTTTCTTCTCTCGTGCGTCCTCGCCTCTTCCAAGATGATTTATGTGGCTTCCAGTAAGCCAATTTGCTCCAGCCTGTTTCATCCCTTGTTGTCCTGAACTCTTCTTCCCAGGCGCTAGCGTCTATTAAGTCCTGTGCACACTCAACGAAGATCTTCTCCCGAGGTAAGCTTTCCTTTCTACCCGTTTCCCTCACCAACTGCACCTTCAAGATGGTATAGATAAATGCCATCTTAGCTTCCACTTCCGGTGCACTTGAGGTCTATCTCATTTTATCAGTGACCTTGTCGAATTTTACAAGAAGGTCACTTGCATACTGCCAAGAGCTCCTGCGTGGGTGCCTCGCCTCTCTAAAGAGTTGGAACAAGTCGTCCTCTGGTGTCCACCTGCCTCCGCCGTATGCCTTCTTCAAGCGGTCCTTTACTATCTCCGCTTTCCTAAGATCCTGAACGGTGGCTGTTTTCACTTTTAGTCAAACCAGTGTGTTCGCTTGAGCTTCAGTCATCGCTTGTATTGGTAGCTCGGCAAGCCATTTGGCACTTGTAGCGTCGGTGGTCTAAGGCTGCCACTCTCATTCATGACAACACTGAGCGGAAAGAAAGATTTTTTACCTTACCCACTCCTCGTCTTCCCAGGTTTCGGCAACATCTAAGTGTTGACTAAAATTAAACTCTAAAAAAAAAAAAAAATAAAAAGGAATAAAAGGAAGAATAACTAACGCAGAGACTGTTGAGGAACAAGATTAGAATCAGACGAAAACATCGACCTGACAGAACAATACGTATTGAAATATCATAAGGACCAACAACTATTACATAAACTAATTAGATCTAAAATAAATGACGAAAAAGAAACAAGGACTGAAAAATTAAATAAAAATAGAGAAGACCCGTTAGATATTCAGAAACAATTAGGAGATATAGAATATTTGAAAAATACTCAAGCAAAAATAAAAAGTAGGGACAAATTAAAAAAAGTAAATGTATTAGTAAAAGACAAAAGACCAATTAAAACTCATATTGACAATATTAAAAGGCCCACTAGGAAAAAAAGGAAAAAGAAACAATCTATTTCGGACGACGATAATGAATCCATTCGCGTAAATATTTCGGATGTCTCGGATGATTATGACTCAAATGATTCGGATAATGGTTATGATTAAAAATATTTAATTTTATTTAAACAATATTAAAATGTTTTAAAAATCTTTTATTTTAATAAAACGTAATAAATATAATGGTATTAGGGAAAGATGTTTATGTTATATTGAAAGAATTATCTGTATTAAATTGACAATGCTGTAGTTACTTTAATAAAGTCGGACTTCTGTATTTTGCTGTAAAATATTATATTCAATGTAAATAATGTAAAAGATCATTCAAATTATTATTTTATTTCACAGTAATATTCTGTTCGATTTATTTTGTAATTAATATTTTGAAGTCACTATCATAAATATTAGGATACTATTATTTTGTCTTGAAATATTATTTTGATTGATCATTGGAAAGATTATGTATTTTATTTTGAAATTATTATTAATTGTAATTAGAAGAGTGTTTGAATTATTATTTTGATTTAAATATTTTGATTTAATTGTGTAACTTTGAATTTAGAAGTATTATTTGTAATAGAAGAAAGTAATTCAAAGACTCTTATTTTATTTTCCTTTTGTTTAAATAATGTATAGATATGAATTGCTTAGTATTAAGAAATATCCTGTTTTCTTTTAGTTATTTGGAAAATTGTACTTTAGCATGGAAGGAATTTTGTAACGTATAAACATTTTATTTATTAAGCTTATTGTTAATATTAAGAAATGGACAAGGGTTAATCTTTTTATTTTTCAAGTGAACAAATACTGACTTAGTAAACAGGAAGTTCAAAGTCTAATCCTTTTGTTTATAGGAAATTGATAATGGTATTTCAGTACAGAGTTTAATCCTTTTATTTATGTAAAACTATAGAGATTATTTGACAGAAGTGGTTCCACTCTACTGGCCTTCGTATGAATAATGGGGGAGGAGGTTTTGGAGTCGGAGTGATGGAAAGGGTTTAAATTAAAGGACTATGATCGGAGGAAAGTTCATCCAGGCGTTCTATGGAGTAATAGAGGGATCCTAAGCGTGAATGTATGAAAAAATCAAGAAGGCCGGGGCTTCGTTTAGGATCCGTGGGCCAATATGTAGGAGTACCGGGAGAAATTAAATTAAATCTTCAGGAATTAAGTGCAGACTGCAATGCTCGCCCACGGGAGTTGGTATTTTTAGAACTCCATTTCTGGTGCTTAGCATTGAAGTCAGTACCTAGGAAGAAGCAATGACCTAAGGAATTAAAAACTGAGTGGAGCTGGGATGTGCATGTCGGTTTGTTTAAGGGGCAGTAGGCCGCTGCAATTGTGACGGGAAAGGAGAAGGTTTTGACAACAACTTCTGTGGATTATAGGGATTCATTTGCAGGTAAAGGAAATACATGGTGAGAGAGGTAATGGGGAATGATGACAACAGTTCCGGCATAGGATCTACCATCAAGATGGTCTGTTCGGTATTGTAGTACATTCATGTGTTGTTTATATGACAGTCTGCTTGCTGTGATTAAGCCTACATCGACCTTCTTGTCTTGCAGCTGGAATGTTAGTTCGTCAGTGTGATCTCAACTCCAGATGGTGGTTTTAAGTCAACGAAGAAAAGTGGCAATGATATTTTACCGCCTTCTCCAGGGTATTCCAGGCTGTCTTTTTGCACATTGGTGACTTATCTTACTTAGAAGTCGATAATTCTTCCTTGATTATATCAAAAGGAGTTGTAGGATTTCTTACGACCACCCTAAGTGATCTCCCTTCCTTGAGTTGGTAGGTATGGAAGTTAGCTTTAGTTTTCGATAGATATTTAACATGATTTGGCATGATTTTGGTGTCATTTATGCGGCTTACAAATGAATAATATCCAGGGTATAACTATTTTATTTAGATAATTACATAATAATGAAAAAATTCCTATATTACGTATGAATATAGAAGGTGGTTTAGGAGGCTGCGGTGCCAAGGACGACTCCATAGTTTCGGCAGCTGCGCTACTAAGTACCTGAAATGGATTAGGAGTAAAAAAAGGAGATTCTTCGTTAACTGCTTGGGTTGAAGTAACAATTAGAGAGCGATATGAAAGTAGTAGTTCATAGTTGACGCATGCGCAAACACCCTTTAATTATTAGTTGTTATTGTTGATTCTAAACGTTTATAGCCTTATAATATTTTTTTTTTTTTTAATGTAGAATATGTGGATTTTTTTTTTTGTAAGTTGTTGGCATAAAACTATTTCAAGCAAAGATTAAGGACCAATGGATTGCATGTAGGACATTACATGATCTTGCAAAATCATCATCATCCAGCATTCAAATTCTCTCCCTGAATTGGTACTAACTCGGTACGTGACTCCCAAGATATGCCACCACACAGCATGACCGAGCCCCCTCCAAATACTCCACTAACTAGTTTTTTAGGGTTTCTTCACAATCTTTCACGGCCATCTGGTCTGTTTAAAGCCACCCTCGTCACATCAGTGAAAAATACATTTTTCCATGAGTCCATGATCGATGTTCTCGAAGAAGAGCTACTTTAACAGGCCTTCTAGGCTAAATGTTTGAACCTAACAGTAGGCTCTGAAATTGTTAACCCTCAAATATCAACAACCGAGTTTATAATGCTTGAAGATGTTAAGGTGCGCTTCACGATTGCTTTAATTTTAATAAACCTATCATCAATAGGATCTGTGACGTTTGGAAGTTCTGAATTTGACTACCTGTATTGTTTCATGGCCCTGGAAACAGTAGAGAGATGAAAACCAAGGCGATTAGCTATGTATAGCAAATATTTCCCTTTTTTTAAACAGTGAATATCCTTACTGAATCATCACAGCTTTAACGACTCATTATCACTTGAATCAATAAAGAAATATTCATGTTCCCGTCAACAATGCCCTTACGCAAATTCCTTACAGAAAAACACGGTTTGGCTTTAACACAAGTGTCTCAGAAATACCTCGATTTAAGCAGAGAACCGAAAAAATCTATCTGTGCCTTAAATATTCGTTATCAATACGTACTTTGGATTTACTTCAAGATAAGATGAGCTACAAGTAGCGAAAAGAAACAGTGAAGTGTGCACGAGTGACAATCATGCAGAGGACCGATGGCAAAAAGTAAATCCCTTCCCTTAACGACAAAGCCGGATTGATGAGGAGCAAATCCACTGTTTCTGCTTAGGTGGCGCTGCCTGAAGAGATGGTATAAATTTATGACGGAGCGTTGAAACATATTTATGACATAACTAAATATCAAGCGATTAAATTCAATGGAATTTTAAGAATAGAAAACAACACGAATTTATGAATTATTAGACTTACTAATAATCAAGTCAATGGCTGACGGTTGAGATCCTATCAAGACTTCTCAAGTTATCGAGATGCTTATTTATGCGCTTTTCGTTACACTTGGACTCTCGGTTTTTCAATTAGAGATATTTGATTACATGTCTGGAACTAACATCAAACGTACATAAAAATCAAATTATTTATATATATAGCTAAATAAAAGGTTCACGGGGCTGAGTTTTTAAAAAGAGGATTTTATTGAAGTACATACATTATACAAGAAAAAGCACAAACTTAAAGCCTATTACAAAACTTCGTGGAACAAACTGACATCATAACGGGTAGAGGCAGAGTGTCGCCGGACGAAGGTGGGGGTGCCCCTTTTATACAATTATCTAGGAGAGGGGATAGTGTACATTTATTTATTATTCCTTAATACCATTGGGTTTCTATAACTTCTCCCCCCCCCAAGTTCCGAGGTCTCCGATGGAACAAATATCTTAGTGTAAATAGGTAAGATTCTATAAAAATAAAAGGTTTGGACCTTATACATTTCTCAATACCTTTTACACTAAGTCATAACATTGCAATAGATAACATTCTATAAACAAAAGGGATTGGACCTTATAATTTAAGTTTATACAAAAATAAAAGGATTATAACTTGTGTGTACTAAGTTTAGGTATAGTTTTAAATAAAAAGATTAAACTCTGTACTGAAATACAACTATCAGCTTCCTATAAACAAAAGGATTAGACTTTGAACTTCCTGTTTATGAAGTCAGGATCTGTACATTTGAAAAATAAAAAGATTAAACCTTGTGCTCTAACACTAAAATAAGATTTATATGATTGTCAATTTCCCATAAACAAAAGGATTAGACCTTGTCCCCTTCTTAATATTAACAATAAGCTTAAACTATAAAAGGTTTATACATTACAAAATTCCTTACATGCTAAAGTACAATTTTCCTTATAACTAAAAGATAATAGGATATTTCTTAATACTAAATAATACATTATTTAAACAAAAGGACAAACTAAAATAAGAGTCTTTGAATCAGTTTCCTCTATTGCAAATAATACTTTTAGCTTCAAAATTACTCAATTAAAATAATAATATTTTAAATCAAAATAATAATTCAAACACTCCTTTACAATAATTACAATAATTACAATTAATAATAATTTCAAAATAAAATATACCTTTCTCAATGATCAATCAAAATAATATTTCAAGACAAAATAATAGTATCTTAATATTTATTATAGTTCTCCAAAATATTAATTACAAAATAAATCAAACAGAATATTATCGTGAAATAAAATAATGCTTTGAATGATCTTTTACATTATTAACATGGAATATAATATTTCACAGCAAAATACAAAAGTCCGACTTATTAAAATAAACTACAGCATTGTCAGTTTAATACAGATAATTCTTTTCAATACAACATAAACATTACTCCTAATACCATTATATTTATTATATTTAAAATAAAAGATTTTTAAGACATTTTAATATTGTTTAAATAAAATTAAATATTTTTAATCAGAATCATTATCTGAGTCATTGTTATCCGAGACATCCGAAATATTTACGCGAATGGATTCATTATCGTCGTCTGAAATATATTGTTTCTTTTTTCTCTTTTTTCTAGTGGGCCTTTTAATATTGTCAATATGGGTTTTAATCGGTCTCTTATCTTTTACTAGTACATTGACTTTTTTAAATTTGTCTCTACTTTTTATTTTTGCTTGGGTATTTTTTAAATATTCTACATCTCCTAATTGTCGTTGAATATCCAAAGGGTCTTCTCTATTTTTATTTAATTTTTCAGTCCTTGTTTCTTTTTCGTCATTTATTTTGGATCTAATTAATTTATGTAATAATTGTTGGTCCTTGTGATATTTTAATACGTATTGTTCCGTCAGGTCGGTGTTTTCGTCTGACTCTAATCTGGAGGTTCCGAAAGTAATTTCATTGGGCGTTAATTTTAATTTATTATTTAAGGTATTATTGTACGCTATTACCGCTAATCTTAATTTCTGCTGCATAGAACATTTATCTTTTTCTTTTCCTATTATTCTCAATAATTCGTTTAGGGTAGAGTGGACTCTGTTCAATAATCCCAAAGAGTTTGAGTGGCTGGCTGAAGTATAATGTAAGATAATATTATTTTCTTCACAAAACTGTTTTACTAAATTATTTTTCATTTCCGTCCCTTGGTCTAATGATATTTGTAGAGGTGTGGGAAAGTATGTCATATAGTTAGTCAGTGCGTTACAAATATTAATTGCCTTCTTTGATTGTAGGGTTTGAGCAAATAAATGTTTCGAAAATGTGTCTACTGCTGTGAAAATTATTGCGTTGTTAAAATTAAAAATGTCAATCATTAATTCCTGAAACGGTCTTTCTGGTGTAGGTGTAATTTGAAATTTGGTCTTTATAGGTTTTCGGTCATATTTCGTAACTTTACAAGTTTCGCATTTATTAATATACTCGGCTATTTTATTTTGCATCCCTGGAAAATAATATTCTTTTTTAAGTTTTTCGAAGGTTTCGTTTATACCCCTATGCTTTGTTTTGCCTAAATGATAATTATCTATAATTTCTATTTGTTCATTCAGGTTTTCGACGTCATTTACAATTTGTTTATATTTTTTCAATTTAACCGATGGATATTCCGTTTCTATTATTTGCTGTATTGTTCTAAAATAATCGTCATATAAATTTTCGGTTATTTCGTTAGGTGATTTACAAATTATCCCGTATGTTTTATTAGGTTCGAGTATTTGTTCTAATAATGAAGCGATATCTGATTTAGCATAAATGTTTAATTCGTATCGGCGTTTCCCAAATGGTTTAGTGAAATTAATTTTTGTATTTCCCCTTTTTATAATTATTTGATTTTTTTTCTATGTTTATACATTTTTCGGGTTCACAAATTCGTACTTGTTCCTTACTAGATTCCTGGGAATGGATTGTCTCTAAATCATCTTCCGGCGGTACTTCTAAGTCCTCTATTATCGCGTCATACTCGGAATTGTTTTCGTCCGCTATTTCCTGGTTTAATAATTCTTCGACGTCCATTTCCTCCACGTCGCTATTATGATTCAATTCGTCGCTTCCCCTGGAAAGTGCATCGGCCACGTAATTTGTTTTTCCCTGAATGTGTTTGACTTCGAATTCAAATTCTTGTAGTTTCCAAACCCACTTCATTATGCGCGTGTTACCATTTTTCATTGAAAAAATCCACGTTAAAGGTTTATGGTCCGTGCATAAAAGAAATTTTGTACCGTATAAATAAGGCTTAAAGTGTTGGGTTGCCCAAACTACCGCTAGTAATTCTTTCTCTATTGAACTATAATTGAATTCCGCATTTTGTAATACTCGGGACGCGAATGCTACTGGGTGTTCTATTTCATTTTCGTCTTTTTGTGAGAGCACGGCACCGATGGCTTTATTACTGGCGTCTGTAGTTAATATAAATGGCCGTTCCCAATCCGGATAATTTAAAATTGGTGTGTTAGTCATCATTTCCGTTAGGGTTTGACATGCTTCTTTAATTTCCTTTGTGCCATAAATTTTTGTTTTTAATGAATTAGAAATCGGTCTGGTAATTTTTGCGTAATTTTTAATAAACTTTCTATAGTATCCCGTCATGCCCAAAAATTGTCTCGTCGTCTTTTCATTACGCGGAATGGGGAAATTTAAAATTGCTTCTATCCTTTTTTCGTCTGTTTTTAATCCGTCTGGGGTTACGATATAGCCTAAAAAGTTCAATTCGGTTTTAAAATATTCGGTTTTATCTAGTTGTATTGATAGGTTATGTTCTTTTAGGGCTTCAAATACTCTTTTTAAATCTTTTAAATGTTCTTTTTCGTTTTTTGAGTAGACTATTATGTCGTCGATGTAAATCATAGAATTGGGGATATTTTGTATCATCATCGTCATCGCTCTCTGAAAGGTTGGGGGTGCATTACACAAGCCAAAAGGCATACGTAGAAACTCAAAATGCCCATTTTCGGTGGAGAACGCGGTTTTAGCTATTGAATCTTTATCCATTTCGATTTGGTGAAATCCCGACGCGAGGTCTATGGTGGAAAATATTTTCGATCCCTTTAGTCTATTTAATAAATCTTCGATATTCGGTAGGGGAAATTTGTCTTTTACTGTAGCCTGATTTAGTTTCCTGTAATCGATCACCATTCTAATTTTTTTCTGTCCCGACGCGTCTGATTTTTTTCGGTACGATCCAAAGCGGAGAATTATACGGCGATTTGCTAGGTCTTATGATATTACTTTTTAATAGTTTTTGAACTTCATCATTAATTTGTTTTTTAAATTGTTCCGGGTAACGGTAATTACGCGTATAAATTGGATTTTTATTCGTTGTTATTATTTTATGTTTTATTAACCCTGTTGATTTTAAATTCTCGTCGTCCCTTTTTAATACTTCGCCATGTTGGCTAATAATTTCGATTAATTCTTCCTTTATTTCCGGACTAATATGTTCGTGGCGAATTAAGTTTTTAATTTCGTTTTTATCATTAATAAAAAATAAGTCATTTTCTAATTTGAATTTTTTCTTTTTAAATTTTAATTCATTTTTTTCTAAATTAATTTTTAATTTTAGTTTTTTCATTGTCTCGTAGCCCAATAAAATATTAAACCTTTCGCTAAATGGAAATATTAAAAATTTGACTTTTTGATTAATTCCTATCAGGGGCATTAGGTCAATTATCACGCTTTGTGATCCTTCCGCCGTTCCAGTAGGTGTTCGAATTGCAAAATCCTCTTTAGAAATTTCCGAGAAATGTGGAATGTGATCGGGGTGTATATAATTTTTTTTGTGGCACCCGTATCAATTAGCCATTTATTTCCCATACTATCAGTTAAGTTCAGTAAATCGTTATTTAAGTTCAAGTCATGAATTTCTATTTGTTTATCCTGGTTATCTATTTCTTTATCCGGTTTAGAATTTAAATTGTTTATATCCGGTCCGGAGGTCTGCTTGTGCTCGGGCCTAATTCTAAAAAATGATCCTGTCTTTTTTCCAAAGATTCAATACGCTCTAACAATAATTTAATTTTTTCATCTTTGTCTTCTTCAATTGTATGAACCCTATTAGAAACAGTTCTCATCGAAACGGTGTTAGAATCTATTTGCGGTTGTTGGTAATTTTGCCTAATATTTCTAGAGGGTGGTTTATTAAAAAATCTATGTTGCGACTGGGGGTCCCACGGTTGGTTATAAATCGGAGTAGTATATTCAATAGCTCGCTGTTGTGGCCGGAAGTTATGTTGGTTGTTATTGTTATAAGAATTAGAGGTTGGACCTTGTTCATGCTGATACTGTTGCTGTCGGTAGTGTTGGGGATTATTATACGACGTATATTGCTCGCGGTGGTACTGATGGGGTCGGTAATTTTGATAATCATAATGGTTGTTAAAATTTGGTCGGTACTCTTTATTTTTGTAATTATTTTCAAAATTTTTCTTTTTGTAATTATTTTGAACTGGGTTTTTTTGGTGTTTTTTATCGCCATAAATTCTATGTACGATATGAGCCGCGCTGTTTCTTAGTATTTCTTCTAGGTCTTCTAATGAGTCAAATTTTATATGGTAAATGAAGTCCGTTAGTGCTGGGTGTAAACTATGTACTGCGTGGTGGGATATCTGTCATACCTATACATTTCGTCCTGTTTGTTTAGTATCTCATTGTCTGAATAAATACGTGCGTATAAATCGCATCTTTTTTGGCCCAGTCGTTCTAAGAAATCGAGTGGGTTCTCGTTATGATAAGTCCGCGTATTTAAAATTTCTGAAATTAATTGTTCCCTAGTTCTCGTGTCCTGATATTTTCTTTTTAAGAATTTTATTATTTCTCTTTACTGTATTGAATTCCTTATCATATACGGCGACTTTAGCTTTCCCTGTTAATTTGTTTAAGATTGTTAAAACTAATTTGGCTTGGTTTGTATTTTTATGAGTATTGTCCTCTTTACAATATAAATTATATAAAAATTCGCTATTTCTGATAAAATCAACTAGTTGTAACGGATTTCCGTCGTATTCCGGGATTAATGCTAAATCGTGATTTTTAATTTCAAGAGCCATATTAATATCTTCTTTTTTAACTAACGTTGAACCTGTTATTTTTAAGTTACTTAATTTTTCTTCCAAACCATTCATAAAGATAAATCAATATTTTAAATTATTATACTTATTACTAACTTATATTTAAATTACAAAAATTACTTAAAAATAAAAACAAAATAATTATACTTTTTCTTGATACAACGATGTCTTCGTTGTCTTCGATGTCTTCTCGATGACTTCCTCCTTTAGCTCCTTCCCGTCGATTCCTTAGCAAAGAGGTTGAAGGTCCTTCTGGTTAAGGTATTGGAATACCAAAGCGCTCCCAAAGACTTGAAGATCTGCTGATGTATTAGTACTCAGCTCCCAATCTTCTCATGCCACTGGAAAGAGGTCTCGCTGTTCTGTACCTGAAATAAGATAGAACTGCCGCGAAGTTACGTTAACGCTTCCAAATGTCCCTCCGTTCGGGCGCCAGCTAAATAAAAGGTTCACGGGGCTGAGTTTTTAAAAAGAGGATTTTATTGAAGTACATACATTATACAAGAAAAAGCACAAACTTAAAGCCTATTACAAAACTTCTTGGAACAAACTGACATCATAACGGGTAGAGGCAGAGTGTCGCCGGACGAAGGTGGGGGTGCCCCTTTTATACAATTATCTAGGAGAGGGGATAGTGTACATTTATTTATTATTCCTTAATACCATTGGGTTTCTATAACTATATAGCTAAATAAAAGGATCGCAGGACTGAGTTTTTAAAAAGAGGCTTTATTCTGAATTACATACATTGATCAAGAAAAAATACTCAATTTATAACTTAATACAATAACTTCGTGTTGAACACCTGTACGTCCTATCGCTTGACTGCGGAGTGTCGCTGAAGCCAGGTGGAGGTGGCCTTTTTATAGGGTTATCTAGGAGAGGGGATATCGTACATTTGTTCATTATCCCTAATACCATTGGGTTTCCATAACTATATATTAAACTAACCTTTTATCTGACAGTTCCAAAAAATATTACAGACTTATCTTCCAATATTTATTACCAAATATACCAAATGATCTGTTTATCCTTCCGTGACTGTTTGTAATAATGCCCATTGCATTGAAAAGCCACTGAAGGATACTGGTTTTAGATCTGCCCGAATTTTACGATTTTGAAGGACATCCTTGGCCACTCTCCTTCACGAAAAATGAGTTTTCGCCCTTCGAGTACCGATTAAATTGTTTTCATTGCTGATAGGACTCTATTTCCGTTTAATTCCTTTCACAGGACACTCTATTATTATTTTTATAATTTTTAAAATTATTATTATGAGCCTTTGTGATCTCTGGGCTCAAAATAACCAAATATATTGAAATTGTCCAGATTCGTTAAATTATATTATTAAACAGTTTGCGAAGGAATAAAATGAAAAAAAAAAAAAAAAAAAAAAAAAAAAAAAAAAAAAAAAATTTCAATCACTTCATTCATAACGCTTTAGCTCAATCATTTTCTCATCTTCTGTATACTGCAACTAAAGAAAAATAATTTTTAATTTGATATAAATGTAGTTGAGATGGACTACTGGAGGAGGTGTATCCAGAAAACCAGGGCAGATCGCGTAAGAAACGAAGATATAAGGAGGAAAATGGGAATTACGGAGAGCGTGACGGAACATGTTGTGAAGAAGAAATTAATATGCTATCGACATGTACGTCGAATGCCTCCTGGAAGATTGCCTAAAATGGTTAGAAAATGGAACCTTTTGCTATGTATCAAACCTATAGGGTTTAATTTGATAGACATGACATTAGCGTGTTGCAAAAGGGGTGGCCCATCGCGGGTGGTCCTGGGAGTCCGCGCCCTTTGTTGAGATTTTTCTCTACCTGCCTATCCCTTACCGGCAAAATATTTTCAAAGTCAGTTTTTGAGAGGAGTTGGAGTCGATCAGTCGAGCTGTCGAGGGGAGTATTTGAGAGAGTCTAGATGTCTGGTCTGGTCCCCCTTCTGAGTAGTTCCTTGGGTCTTCGGAGCTTGGGAGCTCCCGGCTTACCTCTATGAACCCACACGTAGCATCACCCATCATAGCATCATTAAGAAGATAAGTTTAGATTAAGTTATTTGTTACAATATAAGTTTAAACTTAAGAATGATTCATTTTCCTAACTGTCATTTTTATATGTCAACCCATAATGGAATATATATTGTTTTAGTTCAACCGCCATTTATTCACCATTTGCATGCCACTCATTAATTAATATATTTGTTTACCCTTATTTATAATTAACATACACAATTATCTGACCCCACGATCACCTTTTGGAGAAGAAATAATTAAATTAATTTATTATTTAAATAATACATATTTATCATTTGTCAGGAGATTAAGTCCTGGCTGGCATCCCGATAATTAGATTAATGCTGATCCGGACTTAAACAGAGACGGACATAGCATTAAGAATGGCATCCCTTGTGGGGAACCGATTTGTCAGATAATTAATGTTGTTAATTAGTGTTAATTATTTTAATTAGAAATTAATTAATGAGTGCCATAATTTTTTTCAATTTAATTCAAATAGGTTAAGTGTGTGTTGAATCAGTTTATCATTAACGTTTTATCAAATGACTTTAATAAGGGCTTTCTTAATTTTGCGTTTTGATTACCATAAAGGTTGTGTATAATAAGTGCTATTAGAATATTTTTGAGGGTTTTAATTTTCTTTTATCATCATAAGCAAGATGTCGCAAAAACTTAATGAAAATGATCTGAGAACGATCATGATGATGTTTGAAAGTTTAAAAAAGGAGTATAAGGATACACAAACCGAAATATTAACAAAAGTAGATAATTTAAAGGTGGAATTGGAAGATTGCAACAAAACTTTCCAAATTGATAAAGAGGATCCAGAAGTTGAATTAACCTGCTCGCTCCCGACTGTAAGCGAAGTAATTGTGAAACAAACAAAGGAAGAGCCTAAATGTGAGATATCTAACGATTGTTCGACTATTATCGAAGTGGAACAAAATTTTAAAGAAAACCTCCCAGCACTAGAAATAGAAGAAATAGCTGAGGAAGAAGTAAATGAGGAAACTGAAGATGAAAATTCCAGTCCTCCAACCTTTGTCAAAGAATTTTATGAAGTAGACCTCTCGATATGTGATGAAGAAATCACTGTAGAAGAAACAAGTAAGAAGAAGAAAAAGAAGAACAAGAAAAAGAAAAGTAAATTATTATCAAAGAAAAAGAAAAATAATAAAGGAAAAAAGCTCAAATATAGAAATAGGAAGGGGACAAGACCAAAAACGATCAGAACAGTTACAAGAGTTAAATTTGTGAAAAGACTACAATCAGTAATAGTTAAAAAAAAAATAGTAAGTTAAAATTAAAAGTAAAGAAGAACCATAAGAAAGGTGAAAACAGGGTTGAAACAAAAGGAACGATAACTTATGTTAAAGAAAAATATATTCAAGATTGTGACAAAAAAGATCCAAGGAAAAAGAAACATAAGAAAAAATCTAAGTTACCAATAGAAGAAATTGTTAGGAGGAAACATTTCACTGATGGAAAAAACCCGAATCCCTTAGATGTACGCAACTATCTACGGGGGAAGGTTAAGAAAAAATTATAATTTTTGACAATGCCTATTGGAAATTTGGTACAGATCTGGCTTATACTTATGGAAAAGACTATTTCTTAGGATATAAATAGAGATATAATAAATTGTGTAAATATTAGATTATTAGGAAATATTAAATAGGTTATTTCAATAAGAGACCTCAACCAAGTTTAATCAGTTTAAAATATATAATTTATCAGTCTATAAATACTGTGAAAACAAGTTATAGAATGAATAAGTGTAAATTAAAATTAAAAGATTTTTAGTCAAAAGAAATTTTGTAATGGCCAAAGTTTTCTAGAAAAAATAGCTAACAGTAATAAATAGCCTAAAGCTGCCAGGAATGATCAGTTAGAACAAAAAAGGAGCATCCCAATGGAAACATCATAAAGTTTGGATAGATTGATTTATTTTATTGTATATTTTTGTAGAAGTAATTAGGAACATTACTCGATTTTTTTGGAGTAGACGTTGTCCTCCTTTTATCAGGAAAGAACCCTGAAGTTAAAGAAGCCAAAAGGAACTTCTGTTGATACCCAGAGCGATGGGAATTATAATTTGTAAGGATCCAAACGGAAGAAGAATTAAAATATTTTATTAAGTTAATGGGGCTCAATTATTATTTGTATTATTCAACTGTTATTAACTTACTGTACATATGATAACTTGTTAGGCTTATTTAAATTTATAAATGGTCATATTTAAAATAATAGAAAATGTTGAAGTAGAATATACATTCATCACTTGTATTAAATATCCGTTTAGTATGAAAATCGGTTTTATTGTTTTGTTATAAATGGTTGTGGTCAATGTTTAAGATTAGGTTTTTGGAAATTAGATCATAATTTTGATATTTATAAGGATTTTAATTAATTTACAATAGGGGTAAATTAGCACATAATTAGTGTTGTTTTTTAAAAGTTGTAGCGTGATTTTTTGTAAATGTTTTTAGGTTTTGTTAAAAAGTTAGTGAAAGATTCATAAATGATCCAAGATTTGATAAAGTTAATATAAAAATATTTGTGCGTAACATCGTATTATAAATAATAACATTAAAAAATATATTGTGTCATATAAGAAGATCCTTAAAAACAATGTAGGAGTTTAAATTGATTTTCCAATATGTTAAAAATAACATACCTACCTATAACCAAAGTATCATAAATTAGTTTACTGAAGTAGAGTCATTGTAAAGTTCTGGTTGACATATAGAAAATAGAAACAGGATCATTATTTTATATTTTGCATTGTATAACTTCATTTAGGAGAACGGATATGCGGCTACCTGCAGTTCCAGGTATACCTCCGTACCGCGACAATAGCTTGCAAACGGCGTAATGGACCACCTCAGGTAGCAAGCCCTTTTTAATAGGGTTCACAGGAGCAACAACATCTGGTGTGAAGAAGTGAAGGTGACAATAGTTCCAAATAGTCATAACAATCATCAGTAGTAAGAACCACTTTAGCTTGGAAAAGAAAAAGGGTCAACAGGTCAAAGAATATTTTTATCACTTGCATGACATCAGAATAATCCCGTTCAGCAGACGCAACCAGAAACTTTTTTTTCAACTGGCTCAACAGAAATTAGAAACAGACGTTGAGTACTGAATCTACTCATAATGATTTTGTCTAAATTGCCTCCTGCAACTGCAAGAAGATCATTACTAGAAAAGTAATTTTGTGTGATGACAAATTGTTGGATATCAATTAAAAGTGGTCAAACCCAGTAGAGCGTTGCTCTACAGTGCTAGTGCCGCCAAACCATAAGCTCCCTAACGATTTGTTCCATATATTATTTCGTGAGTTTAGTCACTGACTAATGAAGAGGTAAAAACTGTTAAATTATTTTTTTTTATTTTATAAAGGATGTTTTATTTGGTAAAAGGGTGACGTTTATAACATTGGAAAATCTTAAAGTACATCTATGTTAGAAAGATGGATGTTTAAATGGTTTGTTCAGCTTAAAATGCTTTACATTTATTGTATTTTTTATAAACAGTTTAAAATTTCATTTCATATTTGCAATTTATTATTATTTGTTAGTATTTAAATTTATTCGTAAATATTGAGTTAACTGTGATGCTTTTATATAACTAAAGTGCTCTAGGAAATATGTAGTTGATACTGTTGGTTTAGTTTGTCATTTCCAGTTGATAAATGTTTTTTATAGGCTTTGTTTGTATTAAAAGTTGTAATATTGATGTAATTATTGTATATATTTTGATATTATTCTTAACTTTATGTAAATTATGTATGGCTATTTGTTGTCAATATAGCCTTCTCTAAAGAAATTATGGTGCTAAATTTTAAATAATTATTAAATTCACTGTTTAAACTCAAATTAGTAACCAAGTTTGTATTATATTCTAAATCACTGGTTTAGCAAATAAGTCCTGAATCATGTTATTCATAGAATTTAAAAATAGTCTTACTGTAATATTTTGTTGATATCATGAGGGTAAGATGGCGTTTATTTTTATGTTATTCAATAGTGTGATATTCAATTTTGTTATATTCTAAATTTTGTTTATTGAATTTACCTCAGGCTAGCGATATATTATTTCTGTTAATAGTTGTAGATTATTTTAAAGAAAAATCAATAAGTTTTGCCCGCTTATTAATTTTTCTTTTCTTGTAAGAGGTGGGTAATGCTATGTATCAAACCTATAGGGTTTAATTTGATAGACATGACATTAGCGTGTTGCAAAAGGGGTGGCCCGTCGCGGGTGGTCCTGGGAGTCCGCGCCCTTTGTTGAGATTTTTCTCTACCTGCCTATCCCTTACCGGCAAAATATTTTCAAAGTCAGTTTTTGAGAGGAGTTGGAGTCGATCAGTCGAGCTGTCGAGGGGAGTATTTGAGAGAGTCTAGATGTCTGGTCTGGTCCCCCTTCTGAGTAGTTCCTTGGGTCTTCGGAGCTTGGGAGCTCCCGGCTTACCTCTATGAACCCACACGTAGCATCACCCATCATAGCATCATTAAGAAGATAAGTTTAGATTAAGTTATTTGTTACAATATAAGTTTAAACTTAAGAATGATTCATTTTCCTAACTGTCTTTTTTATATGTCAACCCATAATGGAATATATATTGTTTTAGTTCAACCGCCATTTATTCACCATTTGCATGCCACTCATTAATTAATATATTTGTTTACCCTTATTTATAATTAACATACACAATTATCTGACCCCACGATCACCTTTTGGAGAAGAAATAATTAAATTAATTTATTATTTAAATAATACATATTTATCATTTGTCAGGAGATTAAGTCCTGGCTGGCATCCCGATAATTAGATTAATGCTGATCCGGACTTAAACAGAGACGGACATAGCACTTTGAGAAATGGAAGGGGAGGACGACCAACAAGGAGATGAGAGGATGAGATTGGTGGTTTGTCTCTTATATCCACGATGTTTGGAACATGTGGAGATAATGAATTCCAGTAACAATCTTTTTAACAGAAAAACTGGTGATGCACAAAAGCCAGGGGAATCTGCTATACGGTGGTTGGAAGATGTTGAGGTAAACCTGAAGGCTTTAAAAGTACAACTCTGGAGGTGCTATGCTATGGACAGGCCCAATGGAGCTTGCCAATCCAACGAACAAACGACCCTAAGACATAGAGACATCTATCTTTAAGAATGGCTTTTAGAAACCATTAAACCATTCTCAACAAGGAATTGTCTCAGCAGATATGTATTATTAACCATGTATGTATGTATTATTAACCATAGTTTTTTCCCTTCAAAAATATAAATAATTTAAAAAAAAAGAAAATCTTACACGGTATTCCTCTTGTCCTGATTTACATAAACAAAAGGTGATTCCCACTGATTTTTTTTTTATTTATTCCGCTAACAGTTTTTGTGAAAGTCACAACCATCCAAGTTTTTCTTTCGTTTCTAATCTTTCATAATGTTGTGACTAAATTCTGAATGAAAAATAAGAATATTATGAAACCGCCATCTTTCGAAGTTCAGCGGGAGATGCAGGGTCTACCACCAGAGACTTTAGCAGCAGCCCATGCGATATAGCAGCGCAACAGGCAAATGTTCTCGAATCGCTAAAGCTCAAAACAGCAATGTTGCAGGATTTAAGGAGGGCAATAGCTGATATCGAGAGGTACGATGGAGAGATTGAGGAGCTGAATCACTTCTTAAAGGGATGAGATAGAGTGATGGCTAGAATAGAAGCAAAGATTGGCGAGAATCTCTCAGATCCAGTGGATGCCAGCGCACTAAGAGCAGCGTTAGTAAACCGGGTCAAGCACGGCTTACTCAACGTAATTCAAGCGGATGAGGACACACTATGGGTCGTGAAGGATCGACTAAAGAAGGCGTTCGGGGGCGGTCGTTGGACCCCAGAAGAGGACATTTTCCGAATATTTCGGGAAGCTAGGAGGCCCATAAAAATTAGTAATTTTAGTTTGTTTTTTAACTAAGAAGGAAAAATGTGTAATCGAAAATAATGAAACTGTTGTATTAGTTTAAAAGGGAAGATGTTTATAGAGCAGTATTAGAGGTTTTAGTTGTAGCTGTGGGATTACCAAGTAAAAACAAGGATGTAAGTAGTATGGAAAAATGTGTAATAAGAACTCGACAGATACCGTTTAGTTAAAATTATTGGTTATTTCAATTGAGCATTCTGTATAATCTTGTTGATATTTTTTCATCGTTAGTTTAAAGAAAACACCAAGAAAAAATAAGAAAACATTACCTATTACAGAAATTATCGCAGCAGACCTTTTTTAAAGTCCAGATAGTAATTATTCTTGCACCTCATCCACCGATGATTCCTCTGGGGAAGATAAAGACTCGTCAGATGATTCAGAACATGAAGTGATAGTAAATGTCGCACGAATATGTCAACTGCAGTGTCAAATGTTTTCAGATTTAAGGTTTACAAAAAACAGTTATTTTGTTTCAACTTTCGTATAATATATTATATTCTTTATTGTTGTTACTTATGCGTTTTTTTTTCACCTTATTTTAACTCGATTGTTTATGTAAATCAGGTTGCTGTGTCTATTTAAGTAAATCAACTTTTTTTCCTCATAGATTGGCGATTCGTTGCACTGTGCCCTCGATACGATGTCGGAAATATCTTCTATAATCTTCGAAGTATCATAAACACTTTGATCATCAATTCTTAATTCAGCGGATGAAACTTAAAAACTTTCACCTTTTTATATTCGGTTTTTATTGGTTGAATTTTTTTCAAGCATGGAAACATTTTATATTTATTTATTTACTTTTTTATTTTATTATTTTTTTGTGACATTTCGATAGTTCCTATTTAAATGAAGACTAAAGCATAACTGACAAGGGGACGTTTGCAGTTGTAACTCCCAGATTTGAATGCCGATTTGTGTGTGGGTAGTAGGGACCTATAATAGTGCAAAACTAGAGTTATAGCCACCAATGAGCATTAGGAGCCGAAAAAATAAAATAAAATATGAAAATCACGTTTTATTTTTTTTCCTAGCTCTCAGTCAAGATAGAGAAATGATTCTTTCACATTTAATTGCAGTTATGTATGGTATTTGGTATAAAAATACTTCCGCTATGCTCAAGACACTACCCGTCTTTAGGCTGCGCAAAAACTCTAAATAAATGGAAAAAAAATTCCAAGGAAATCCGCTGTAAATCAAATTTTTTATTCATAAACAACTGACCTCAAATTTCGATTTATCGCACCAAAAAACCCTTATATGTAAAATTTTGAAGTTGAGATTTCATCAAACATTTTTTTAAAGGCCATAACAACTCAGCAGTTCAACCCATTACAATAGTAATAGCATCACTAGAATGAGCAGACATTCTGCTTTTTATCCATGCATATAACATTGGGATTACTTCAGAGTTTAGTTGGTAAATACGGATGTGAATAAAAAAATCCGAGGTCAGCTATAACTAGAGATATCTCAATAAGGGAAAATATTGCGACCTCCGGATTAGAGCTAAACTATGTAGTTTTATGGCTTCTAGATGTCCTTAAAATTTGGTTTTAATCGGTGGTGAAATGTGTGAGATAGTGCAAATTATTTACATTTTTCAGAAATTTGCCTTAAAATATCCTATAAAATTTTAAAGGTAAAAAAAAATTATTTTTGATTTCGACAAAACTTAGTTTCTATATATTTGTTGAGATAAGGAATCTGAAAATAAGATCAGTTTTTAGTTAAAAATTTCCTTTCCTTTAGTTAAAAATTTTAACCTCCTCGAAAGGGGTAAAAAATCAATATTTTTTATTTTGATAAAATTTTACATATAAGGGTTTTTTCCTGCGTTAAATCGAAATTTGAGGTCAGGTCAAAAAATGTCCACTGATTTACAGCTGATTTCCTAGGAATTTTTTTATTTTTGTTAGAGTTTTTGAGCAAACTAAAGCCGGGTTTTTGGTATCTTGAGCATAGCGGAAGTATTTTTATACCAAATAGCATACATAAATGCAATTAAACGTGAAAGAATCATTTCTCTATCTAGACTGAGAGCTGGGAAAAAAATAAAACGAGATTTTCATATTTTATTTTTTTTTCTCGGCTCCTAATGCTCATTGGCGGCTATAACTCTAGTTTTGCACTATTATAGGTCCCTACTACCCACACACAAATTAACTTTCAAATCTGTAAGTTACAACTGCAAACTTACCCTTATGAGTAAATAGTTTTGTTTAGTAGGCAAACATGTCAGTAAGAGTGTCACAGAAAGATTTGAAAACAGTATCGCTTCATAATATGAATCGGATTAGTACACCGGAAACATCTCATTTATACGATACGTAGAAAGGCAGCTTGACCTGTTTTTTCATTCATTATTTTCTAAAGGTAACTAAAAAAATTACTATAGAATAATAAATATAAATAATAACGTATTCTGTAATCAATCGTTAGAAACGTTAAATTCATTATTTTCATTAAATTATTATGAAACATATAAAATGAATGGTGAAAAATTAAACCCTAATAATAAAAAATAAATAGAAAATCGGAACCACGGATATTGGGAGCCTACTGTACAGTATTTTCCTTATGGTTGTGACTTGAGGGGTTTTATTTTACCTTATTTAAACTATATTGTTTATGTAAATCAGGTTGCCAGGTCTATTTAAGCGATTGAGACTTTTTTCCTCATAGATTGGTCATTCGTCCCACTGTGTGTCCGTCCGTTAGTTCTCGTAATAATTACATTATTGTTTCTCATTCATAAAAAATAAGTATCCTTGCTTTGATTCTTGATTTAGACTGAGATAACCCGGTGATCTGGGGTTTCCCCCAGAAGTCCTAAGACAACACATGTACCATGATAAACACATATCACAGACTGCAATTTTTAATTATTAAATAAAGTATTCCTATATTGATAATAATTTTCTATGATCAGACTTATCTGACAGAAAGTTCCTTCAGGAGAGATGGAACTGCTAAAAAATTCATGACGGGCTTTCACAGCCACCTTTCCCAATGACATCCCCACTACCACAGTTTCGCCGGGCTCTTTGCTGAATATACAGTTGCGTTAATTTTACTCTGAAGATTTCATTCGGAACTAAAGGTTTATAGAGCATTTAATTGTTTTGAACTGACTACCATTTTAATTAGGAGATATTACTGATTTTACTCTTTAACTGATATTAGGGACCTTTGGTTGTTTCGACGAAGGCCCCAGACCGACCTAAAACGTCTAGGTTTTGATTCCTAACCGGTTCGATGAATCTTTGCCTTCCCACTCTGCTTATAGGTTGGTAACCTTTACGATAAACTATCCTTCTTGCCTTAGTTGAAATGAGGAACTTAGCCCACATTAAAGAAAATAACACTTACCTAAGAGATGTGATTTCTGGTGAAATGTTTAATTTTTTTTTTTTTTTTTTAATTCAGTCGTCTTTTGTGTCAATGTGTCTTTTTTAAATCAACATTGTCAATTGTGATCTTAAATATGAAGTACAGAATTGAATAGGTTTGTAAAAATGGAAACCATGAAATAAACCGATTTAATTATCCATTCAGAAATATATAAAATATTATGTATCAGCGATTCCCGTGAAGAAATGGATAAATTAATTTTTTCTTAAATTAAGCGGGATTTTTAATATCTGCTATTTGAAAAATAGATTGAGTTGCGTTTCTTAGTAAGGCCTTAAAGTATCTATTTCCACGTGAATGGTATTTTTAGAGTAATTATAGGATTTTTTAAAAACGATCAAAGTTGCCTACTGAAAAGTGTACAGTTTTGACTTATCGACTTCAGTCAGGAGTTTAAAACTCAATATCAATATTGATAATTGGTCTTCTACTGTTTAATATTTAAAAATAACTACATGTTCTGGGAATGATTCCAATCTTTTAAATAATTGATTGTTATTTATTTCAACTATATATGTCAAAATTAGTTATAATTAATAATCTGTTGTTATTTATTAGGGCTTAACGTTCTTATGTACTCCAACTAGGGCAGGAAGGACGGGTTATTCAACAGGTTACCAACCTATTCTAGCCAGGGTGGGAAGGTCAAGATTCATATTGTGGGTCCAGTACCTTCTGTACCGAGCGCGCTGAGACCCTCGCCTCAACTCCATCGGTCATCGAGCCCCTAATCAATAATTTGACAAGAACCTTAATATTCAATATTAGGAAACATAACATATCTATGTTTGGTTGCTACAAAACTCCTTGTGCAAAAGTATTTTCATTTCAGTTTTAAGCACTATTTAATGATTCTGATTAAAGATCATTGTTTTCCACCACTCTCGCCCATCTTTATACCAATAATCGCATTGATGAATGTACTACGCCTTTGTATTTGAGGAAAACATCTCATCACTCCAATTTTCGTAAAGTTACATGTTCTCCTGTTAATACTGATAACCACCCACCACCAGAAAAAAACACGGTGACGTACCTAGAACTTCTTTTTGACTGAAGACTGACTTGTGGATGTCTAAATCAGAAAGAAATCGCTAAGATTTGGAATAAGATAATTGCATTCAATACTAAACTGATGCAATAAGTAGCCTACCAGGCCGAAACGTAACGAACACACTCATTTATTTAAAATTCTGGACTCAAGCATGTAATTTTAATGGACTTTTGTCAAAAAGTCGTTCGGAAAACTGTCTTCATGACAGCACATTTACGGGCGGTACACGAATAAAGCTGTGAATTTACTAAAGGAAAAATTTAAGTTTGCTCATGAAGGTGTTTTCGAGTTACTTAAATCTGATTGTAGGATTCTAATTAATTGATCTATTGCTCAAAATTGACGTTTCTTTTTTTAACAGGGAGGTAGAAAAATATTAGGATCTGGGAATCGTATGAAACAAGTTACGCAGAAGCACAACCCTGAAACATTTAATGGAATAGGCAAATTTTTAGGTTGTGATAAGGAAATAGTAAAATGTTTTATACCACCAGTGTGTATTAATGGTCTTTTTTGAACGAATAATATACTCGGTAGAGACCAAACTTTCCTTCATTGCATTAAAGTCTCTATCCAGTAATAGTTTCCACAATCTAGAATATGTATTACTGACTTATATACCTTGATTATTACTGATACTCAGGTAGATCTGGAATTTAATGTTCAGTGTGACAGCCGTTAATATTTTTTTTTTTTAATTAAATGTTTTTAACTAAGTATTTAACAACTTTGTAGAAACTAATGATATGTAAGTGGTTTATAGTTGAACTTAAGTTATAAATTGCTTAAGAAAAACACTTTTGACACGAGGACTTCTTAGCTCTCGATTTTAGTGTTCCAGACTCTTGTCCTTATCGTTATTGTTTTCTTCAGTACTTCGTCCGTACACTATTTCAAATATTCTTTAATCGATATTAAGTAAGATCAGTTCCCCTCCAAGAAAAAGGCACAGAGGCCCTTAAGACTGGTGGGAAAATAGTTGCATTGCAATTTCCTTAAGGTCTTGTTCATATTTTTAACATTTTTTTCAAAATAAAACGTAAATCAGAAGATCTTGTTCTTACAGCATTTGTATTTATTTTTCTTAATTTTTAGAGGTTTTAAAAATATTTCAATTTCTTCTATAATTAATTTACCGAACACCTTCAACTGAAATCTTCAGTTCTTACACGCCAAACCCGTTTCCGCCAATCAGATTTGTATACTCCAGCTCATTGCTCAGCTGCTTTCGACAGATCTTACCGACCAAATCCTTCTTTCAGATATCCGACCAAATCCGCGAAAACTGTGAATAGCTACTTTTTGTATGTATAGAATGTGAACAATTTATATTCATGAAATTTTATTATTATTGTTAAAAAAAATATTTAAATTTTTTTTTTTTACTTTATATATATATATATATATATATATATATATATATATATATATATATATAAAATTATTATTATTATATGCGATTTAGTTCTAAAAATATTATTTTATTTTAAGCCTCTGAAGGCCCTTGGTTGTACATCATTTTTTATTCTTAAGGGACTTAAGATCCCAGAATAAAGAAAGACATTTTTTATTCTTCGCTATTATTAAACCTACTCTACTAATGACCTATTTTTGAAAAAAAAAATTTCTTCTTCCAAATAATAAAATTGCTTCATGAAATTTTTAAACGTAACTAATTTATAAATAAACTGATTATTGAGAAATACTTCAAGAACCGATGATAATTTTATTTAGTAACATTTTACGAGTATCATAGATAATTTACTAACAATGGAGAATTAATGGCCTACAAATAATATTCCAAGGAATACAAAATAAACATTCAGTGAATGACTTGAAACTATGCACTGCTATTGTCGATGCCGACACTTTAGTATTTAGTATAGATTAAGTTAGGCTTAAGTTTTCAAATTATTTTTATTATTGTATTAATAACATGGCCTCATAAAAATTTAGCCTGAACCTGTATCTTGCAACTTCGTTGATCTTCGGGCAATTACGTGAGTCACGTGACGTGCTACAATGCCCAGAGACATCAGTGTGCGACAAGACATTAAAGGAAAGAGGCATGTCTACCCTGGAATAAGGTTATGGCGGACGAGAGAGCTCTCTCGCTACATGTTTTTACATTCGGAGCGCAAGGCTCAACAATCCAGATCTGATACTAAGGGACTATATAGCATCATCTATAATCGCTTTGCTCACCACGGGTCTCTAAACAGCATCTACTATCATTATTCACACAAAAGGTCAAGCCATCGTTGATCCATAGTTTGTGGAACTTTACCTTGGTAATTTATTAATGTTTATTGGTTATAAGGAAAGGCTATTTTTATATGTAATGTTAAATTAGTTGTAATTGTTAAATATCATAATAATTTATAAGCTTTATTTATTTATAAGATGATGAAAAGAGACTGCATGTTATTTAAACTAACCTTGTTAATTATGAAATAAAGTTACAGGCAAAATGATTATTTAACGATGTTTATTCTAATGAGCTACCAGTTTCACAAAAGTGGACTGTTTTCGGCTGAGTTCACTACGAACCCCAAGCCGCCGTAACAGCTATCAAAATCACTTGTGTTCCACTTTTTACAATAAATAGCAAGATATTGTTTATTAAACCAATAAAACAAAAAACAAAAATTTTTTTTCATTATATCTATATGTTAAAGGCGCAATTGCAGCCATGGGGTATTTTGTTGTAGAACCTATCGTGTAAATCGCATGACTTAAAATATTTATAACATCCGACTATTTAAAAACTAAATAATATATTACATAACTGAATCCAATTTACTGAAGGGAATACCAAGGAAAATAATATAATAATAATGTATTTTATGAACAAAATGATAACATACATGTACTCATACTAGTTATTCTAGTACAACTAAGACTACTCTTGGCATTTGCCATCAATTATTTTTAAGTTTTCGATATAATGAATAGAGAAAGTTTATATACTTACTTACTCCTCGGCGCTACAGGTCTGGGTGACGCTTGGCCTCCAGGATTTTTCTTCTCCATCTATCCCTGTCCTCCGCTTCCATTCTCAAATTTCTTACTCCTAATTTTGCGGCATCCTTTTCCCCATTCGCTACGTGGTCTTCCCCTTTTTCTCTTTCCAGTCATTCTCATATCAAGCAGTTTCTTTGGCAATCTATCTGCTGTCATTCTTCTGACATGGCCAGCCCACCTTAATCTCTTTACTTTAATGAAGTTTACAATATTTTCCCTTTTTAACATGTGGTCGATTTTCTTTATTCATTTTATTTTCCATAATCCGCCTACTTGTGTTGCGCTGCATATTTGTCTTATTACCTTTCTTTCAAAAACATTCAGTTTCTGGACGTCATTTTAGGCTAAACACCAAGTTTCAGCTCCATATGTAACTACGACAGTTCTTATTGATGACTTGTATAGTTTTAGTTTCGTTTTTCTATACAACAGTTTAGACTTCAATATCTTATAATTCGCAAAGTAGGTTCGGTTTCTTGCCACAATTCTCATATCAATTTCACTGCTGATCTTATTTTCATTATTGACTGAAGAGCCAAGGTAGACAAAGCTAGAAATATTTTCAAACTTGAAGTCGAGGATTTCAATGTACCGCACAGATCTTCTATTTGCCGCCGAAGACATTTTCAATAATTTAGTCTTTTCTTCATTTATAACTAGCCCTACTTTTGACCCGCTTTATAAATTATTTCAAAGGCTTCCTTAAGTGACGCTTCATTTCTCGCAACTATGGTAATGTCATCAGTGTAGGCACATATTTGCCACATTTTCTCTGCAATGGTACCACCTTCAACCGCGTTTTTTACGGCATCATGCCAAGCCATATTAAATAGAATCGCGGATAGCGCATCACCTTGACGCACTCCAGTTTGCACTTCAAAGGCTTCTCCAACTTTATTTCCGATAATCATTTTAGATGTGGCATTCTGCATTGTCATTCTAATTAGTTTTATTGGAATACCGCTTTTCTCTAGGCTAATATACAACTTTTCTCTATCAGAACTATCAAACGCCTGCTTATAATCTTTCAATAAGAGGTTTATTTAAATCAACATCGCATTCATAACATTTTTCCATAGATTTGCGTAGTGAAAATATTTGATCTGTGGTAACTCTCCCACATCTAAAACCGCATTGATAGTCTCCTAGTATTTCCTCAGTATATTTCCTAAGCCTTCTTGCAATTATATTCAATAATAATTTATATACAATTCCAAACAGCGTTATCCCTCTGTGATAAGCGCACTCACTTTTACTGTCTTTTTTAAAAATTGGGCACAATAGTCCTGTTTTCCTGTCATTCGGCATTATTTCATTCTTCCATATCTCCTTTATCAGTTCAGATATCAGACTCCTCATTTTTTCACTGCTGCTCTTAATCAGTTCTGCAACTATTCTGTCGTCTCCAGGAGCTTTATTATTTTTCAGATCCTCAATAGCAAATTCAACATCATCCCGATCTGGTTCATCCACCAATGGTTGTGGATAACAAAAGAAGCATTCCTCCTCCGAGTTGACCTCCCTCCTATCTAGATTCACATTTAGTAGCTCCAAGAAGGGTTCACTGCCTTTTCACCCTCAAGAATCTCACCCGTTTTACTTCAGTCAATTTCGGTTGGTTGCCCTTTCTAAACCAGTTTACCTCCCTATAGAAGTCTCTATTATTATTATTCCCTTCATTTAAGTTCTCCATCTCCTCCAACCGCCTATCAATCATCATCTTTCCACTCTACACACTCTCTTTGCTTTTCATCTCTTGGTCCGATAGTCATCACAATTTTTTCTTGTATTCCTCTGCAGAAGTTTCAGTTTGGCTTCATTTTTAATTTTTATAGCCTCCTCACATTTATCATTGAACCATTCATTTCTCACAGGTCCTAACTCTCCCAATGCTACCTCTGCCACCTCTAAGATATTTTCCTTGATTATCTTCCATTTTCTTTCTATCATGTCACTCGCTGTTTTAGCTCTCTCTGTCTCCACAAATTTTTCATTTTCACCCATCACAATCTTCTCATCCATATTTTCCTGGTAATTCTTAAGTTCATCCTCCATTTTTAATTTCCGTACATTCCATTTCGATCTTTTTATTGCTTCTCTTCACAATTCTTAGTCTCTGTCTAAATATTCCGTTTGCCAAAAAGTGATCCGAGTCGCAGTCAGGGCTTCTCATACTTCTCACGTCTAGAATATTTGAAGCGTGCCTTTTAGATATTAGAATATGATCAATTTGATTGACAATATTCCTTCCCGGCACTTTCCAGGTTCCTTTATGATTGATTTTATGAGGAAAGCATGTACCTTTTATACATAGTCTGTACATTTCTGCACACTGGACGAGTGACAACGAGTGTCATAGAAATCTTCCTTGATGGCATTATCGGCATCTTCCGTTGGAGCATACACTGAGAATAGGCTTACATCTCTTGACCTGCCTTTTATCCTTAGTTTGCATACCCTATCTGATATATGTCCAAAGTGGAGTATGGCATTTCTGAGTTTGCTGTTCACAAAGAAACCCGTCCCCGCTTGTCCGGTTTTCCTTTCAGGCCCATTATAAAATAGCGAATATCCTTCTTATCGATCCTTCCATTTCCATTCCATCTTGTTTCCTGCATTACAGCAACATCTATTTTAAACTTTAGGAGTTGATCGACAATTTGTTTCATTTTACCCGGTCTCATGTGTTTAAATTCCACGTTGCAAGTGAAAAGTCATTTTTCCGTGTTTTTTTCCTGTGTTCTCGCCTTTGGTTGTATACCTTTAAATCATCCGGCTTTTCTTTTTAATCTATTTTTCTGAGCAATATTGTTTTTTACAAGGTGGGGACGTAACCCCACGCTCAACCCCCAACCTGGAGGACCGGGCCATTTTTCATTGGGGTTTCCCTCCTCTAGGCCTATTGCTTCCATCACAGCTAAAGAGTCAAACCTACCCTTGGTTTGATTTCGGAGTGACCTTCACCTAGCCTTTAGAGAACCAAATCCAAACCATGCTAGGCAGCAAGTGGCAGTGCTTATTTACTGGCGGCACTAACTCGCCATGTCACATCTACTTGTGGTATTTTAAAGGGTTTACCGCCACTGTACACTTCTACATGCCTTCGATAGATGCTGCCTCGGTCCGGGTCTGCTTATTCAGGAATAATCTCTTATTCGCAGCTTCCCACCATATCTGATGGGATTTCATTATCCACTACCTGTGACCCGCCCAGTAGCTGAGGTTCGCCCTGGTATAAAATTTAAATAATTACATTATAAATCATTAAAAACTAAATTGACATATTTTTTGTTATATTAATAAATACGAAACTATGTAAACAATACAAAAATTGTAAAATAACATTTTACTTATTTACATTTTCGATATTTGACTATAATTAAATTTTTGAACTAAACCATTTAAAATATTCAGTGTATCTTCATTAAGGAGCGGTTTTCCCATATATTATACTCTGAATTCCCTTAAAATTGGACATGCCACTAGGAAATGATATGCATCCTCTCCCTCGGATGTATTACATAATGAACATATTCGTATACCTGCGCCATATCTCATGTAGTTCAAATTCAGAAGTTCCCCCCTGATTCGCATAATCCAACTAAAATCTTTAACTTGTAAGACGCTATTTATATAACTATTGCAGGTAGGGTTATGATTCAAGTTTTTACATGATACAGAGGAAATGGATCTTGTAACCATTTTCTGACCTGAAATTAGTATCAACGCCTTTATTATTTCCAACAATATCCAACGCCCAATTTTTTCCAACAATCTGAAAAAAATACCTAAAACTAGAAAGTAAGAAATATAAACTGGAAAAGGACACTAAAGGTCCTCGATGTTGAGTGTCCAAAAGAAATTTAATTTAATCTCATCCCAATTTAGAATATTTCCAATAGAAAAAGTATCTTCCACATTATACTTCTTCATAATTTTCTTAATATTTTAAAACAAAAAAGTGTTTTTACTAACAGTCTCTATGAAGTAGCTTAGGGTAACGATTGTTGGGTAACTTAAAATCTTTTAGCAAATCCATTTTAAGAGAAAAATATGTGAGGATTATGTTGGGCTGATCTGGTGAATTTTGGATTCCATACCATAGTGGAAGTGCGTAGTAGGGTGGGGCAAAAACGGCAAAAAAAAAAAACGGCAAAAAAAAAAAAAAAAAAAAAAAAAAAAGGTTTGAGGATTTGTAAAATTCTGACCTGGAACTAGTGGCGAAACGGGGCATAATTAATTTTTTTTTTTTAATTTGAGGCTGAAAAGTGAATGTCTTGCGGTCGCACATATCGTATGGCGTTTTAAGTTTGAACAAATAATGCCAAACTACAAAAATTCCAAGTTTTAGTATTTGCAAATCAAGATTCATCAGTCAGAGAGCTTGAAAAAAAATCCATAAAATGCTAGCTAATTTTGATTATTATCTTGTAGTCGCGTGTCATCGATATTAAGGAACTATTTATTTTCATAATATCGTGGAAATTACTTCCTGGAATATACTTCAGTTCTTAAGAGCGAATGATATCAATATGTCCATCCTCTCAAATTTATCAAAGGCACTTGAATGATTGCTCAATGCCCAAATTACCTCCATCCTACAGCATAATACCCTCCTTAATCCGTTCCGTTTATTCCACTGTCAGCTTTGTTGAAAATCACACAGGACTTTTATTCCTTTATGGACCAACAACTAATTACGATCCTTCCTTGTTTGGTTTTTCAAAAGCTTTCGATTGTGTTGTTCATTCAATTCTCCTATCAAAACTTCAAAGCTTCTCCCTATCTAATAGTGCCCTAAATTGGTTCCACTTCTTCTTATCTCATCGTTCCCAGGTTCTTATTCCATCATACCCAACAGTCCTCCTTCATTTTCTCTACCTTTAACCCAAGGTGTTCCACAAGGATCCTCCCTGTCACCAATCCTATTTTCTATCTATATCAATGATTTACCTAGCTTTATCCACTATTCCAATTTTCACCTAAATGCAGATGACTTTCAAATCTACTTATCTTTCCATGCAAATAAAACTAAGGCTATCCTCATCGGTTCAAAACCCATCCTCAACACCCTTCCTTACTATCCATTGCTTTACCTCAATAACCTTCCTATTCAGTTCCAGAACTCTACTAAAAATTTAGGAGTTCCTTTGATCATTACCTATACTGGAATAACCATATCGCCCAAATTTCCAAAAAATCCATCCTAATCCTTAAAGAACTGTATGGATCAACTTCAACTTCTAGTGTCCTCTCTTGTTTTCCCTTGCTTTGATTACGGTTGCTTGTTTTCTGGGGGACTGTCTGGGGATCTCGAGCTGCACGTGGGGAGACGGATAAACTGTTTCATTAGATTTATCTTCGGGATCCCCAGGCGGTCACACGTTACTTGCCGATATTCTGAGCTTGGATGGCACTTTCCTAAATTCCGACAGCAATACATTCTGGGTACTTTCCTAATCCAATGTCAAAAAAACAAAAAACCGTCCTATATTCTTGATCTATTAACTCTGCGTTCTTCTATCTATCTCCTAAACACTAGATCCCAACCTTTTAACCTGTATATCGCCTCACATCAAGCCGCTTCCTTTGACAAATCCCTCATGATTCGTGCTATCTCCTTCTGGAATTCCCTACCCACTTCTATTAGTAAAGCAGCTTCGATAACCTCCTTTAAAAAAAAATTTATTTCTGTACCTTTTAGACAAACAATTTCCCGCAAATATATTAATAATCAAATAAATACTTAGATTTTTTTCTCTCTCCTTCTTTTATATTTTCATATATAAACGATTGTATTTTATGTTATAAATATTATTTCATATATTTTTTTAATTTAATTTAATTTTTTTTCCCTGTAAAAATGTATACTGTAATTACTGAAGCATCTAATTTGTAAATAATAGGCAGAAAATTGCACAAGTAACCGTGCATTATTTTTATTCTTAGGGGGCAGTAAGTCCTTTTTTCATTTCATATCCCCCACTGTCATGTTAATTTAAATTACAGATAGTGGGATCTGACAATTTTTAACTTATGATTAATTTTTGTTTTCCTTTGCGCGAGCGATTTGGGTGACATCAAAATGAAATAATATCAAGATGAAAATGTTTACATAATTTTTTTAGGGCTATTTCGTTATTTTTCGCGTCTCAGGGAGACGCAGATTCTCAACCTTTTTCTTTCTCTCCACCCTAGTATGTAGCCTTTAAGCCTCCGGATTTCTTAAACCTTATTTATTATCATTATTAAAATGTATATAATTTAACTATATGCTATTAAAATATCAAGTGAAATTCATATATTATTTCTATGTTCTATACCAATATGTTGTATTTTGATGTTAGTTTAACTAAATCACAAAAAGTATATATGCTCAATATGAAAAGACATTATAGCATTACTGTTTCCTGTAGCTGTCAAAACAACATTTTCGGTTGTAACCCAAGCATCTTCAATGCAACCACCAAAATATAAACAAGTTTTTATGAATATAAAAAATTAAAATTTCTTACATGTTTGCTAGAAACAATATCAAAATAATTTATAACAGTCTAAAAGAGAACCTCAAAAACAAATATTATATGTTAGCCCATTTATGAGTTTTCAATATTTTTTTCAAAAATAAAAAGGGGGATACAACCAAGAATTTTTCTAGGAACTGCTTACTAAACTACTGACATAAGGTTAGTAGAAATGAATACAATAAAAACACTCAAATACAAGCAGGGAAATTATGAAATGATGGAATATGTGCCTGTTTCATTGATGATTCGTTTATTCGAGAACTGGTTTGGAATGCTAAACATTAATCATCAGTGCTAAAAGCATACGAACATTCAATATATCAGCTATTTGATATATTAATTGTAAATAGTATTTTAAAAATGTAAGAACCCGGCTCAAAGTACCACTGCCCGTAGAATAACAGATCCGCTTCCTAGGACTCCATCTGAACAAGCGACTTTCTTGGAATCCACGTATCAGACTCATAAGACAAAAAACTGTTCATCGTTTCCGACTACAGCAACATTTACTACACAAGCGTTCAAAGCTCGAAATTTATTACAAAGGACTTTTTTACATGACAGTAATAAGACCAATTTGGACTACACAATACTTACAATCCAAAACCCTTCGTAAAATCCTCAATGCTCCTTATTATACAACTAACAAACTTATCCATAATGATTTTAATGTTCCATAGGTTGGTTATTTGGCCCGAATCAGATACCTATCCTTTCATAGTAAACTCCATACCCACTTGAATCCACTAGTCTTGCCTCACACTCAATTCCCAATAATCCTCTGAGGCGTTTTAAAAAAAGATGGCCAAAAGACCTTCTACTGAAAAACATTTATTAAGTGTTGCTACTGAGTAGTCCTTTACATGCTTTTGACATATCATGCAATAGTTTTCCTGAAATTTACTTGTTGTATATAATGTATTCAGTTGTAAACATTAATAAAAAGGTAAAAAAATATAAAATAAATTCTAAGAAGAGAAATCATCTTAGATATGTAACTAACAGTTCTATAAGTGAAATGGGGTGGCAAAAAAAGGGGGATGGATAGGATTGTCGTCTTATGAATAATGATAGAAATAGCACTTTTAGTTTTCTGTATGATTGAGCGGTTTATATGTTTATAATAGAAACTAATTTAAAATATAACTACATGAAACAGTTATCTAATCATTTAAACAAAAATTTTTATTGGTTAGAAATGATATGATCATTTCTAGTGCTTCGAAAATACGAAATTTATCTCTACTGATTAAAAATAAGCTTTTGTAATTTGAATTTTAACAGTATTTTAAGAAGGAAATAATACAGAATTGTAAGAAGCAGTAGCGTAGTACTCCACAATACCAAGAGATGGCAGTACGTGCTCAGCTCAAAGGAAATTCCAGATATACGACTCCTTAAATATTTACTCATGACAATAGGATTTGACCCGTTGCTCTTCACTTGTCCAAATTAAAACTCTCCTTCCAATACCCATGTTAGAAAAACACATCAGCTGGATAGTTGTTTCTTTTATTTTTTGTTATGGATTTATTGAAATTTACAATCTTATAAAACATAACAATATAATACATCAAGTAATTTGATGATATTGCTAAAAATGACACGTCACTAGTTTTCAATGCAACTACGCTTATAAAGGTTCCGAGGCCATCTTCTTTTTAGGCACCTCGGAGGGATATCTGGACTGGAATGAAAAGCAAGTTGTGATACTAATGGAGTCGAATATTTGTTATGACGTGAATAGTTTTTGATTTCTTAATACGTTTTTCCTCCCATGATAGGATTTATTTTCTTTGTCAAACATTAATAAAAATACACTAAGGGCACCAGGAATAGAGATTTAAGTTTTGGAACACTTAATTTTGCGTGATAAAATCCCACCACCGAATTCCGGATGATCCGAATTCTCTTTAAAATCATTTTTTTTTTCATAACTCTCAATTGATATTGCGTGAAAATTTTGTTCATATATTTTTTGCAAGTGTACGACGGACAACTAATAGAGTAGAATTTTAATGTAGTTTTAAAAGTTATAAAAAATTATACATTGAACTTAAAAACTGTGTACAAAATAATTATATTTAATCAATGTGAAGATTCCGTTCATAATAACATATCCATAAGGTATTACCTTGTTGACTGTGAGGTATTGAGAGATGTAGATTGTAGGGGTAGGCATTAAATATTAAAATATTATTTTGATTTTCTGTGTATCTTTGAATGTTTACCCCAACAATCTACGTCTCATGATAACATATCTATTACTTGGAAAGTAACTTCTAGATATTACTTTTAAATGTATAGCAAATCACGAATTAGTGTATTTGAGAGGTTATTGATTTTATAATGAAGAGATAGGTAACTGATTTGGGATAAATCAGCTAAATATAGGTTATTAACATCTTTATGAATTTTTTGTTAGTGAAAAAATTAAGATCATTTACAATTTTCAAAAGATAATGCAAGGATTAGATAAGAGGTGAATTAGGTAGCTCAGTAAAACCTCAAAGTAGGTATAATCACCTTTATGTAAATGATTATCATTTTATTTGTAAATGCTGGTATGGTTCAATGTCGTTTCAGTCTTGTACGTTGATTTCAACTAATCCTTCATTGGATCCGTATTTCTCCCGACGCGATTGCCTTCATTGGCTCCGTTAAAAAAGGGCTTTAAAAATTGTTAGAGACAATTTTAAATGGTATTTCAACGGAATTAGAGCTGTTTCATGGCAATAAAAACGCATATAGTTTCAATAATATTAATTACCGCTATGTTAATAGTATTGTTATGTTAATAGTAATGCATTCCTTAATTTAATCATTAAGTTTTTTTTGTTTCATTTTTTGGGGGGGAGGGGGGAATGACAGATGCAATGTTGGTGTAGCCTAAGGTGGAGTCATGTGTAGCGGATCTGTTCAGTTTGAAAGGATACTGTAGGACAGAAAGTCGCAAGCTTACGACGCGAATGGAGTTATAAGTAGTCTCAATTTTATAAAACGGATTATCTCATTAGTTTTGAAGTATTTTTGTATTTAAAAATCACAAGAAAAAAAATGAGTTTACATATTTAAGGCATTTTCATTATTTTCCTAAATGTTACTGGAATGAATTCATACCTCTCACAGTAATGTCAAAATCACCACATCTTGTGATTACAAAAATATTAGAAACTTTTCAGTTTTGAAATTTGAGTATCACTGCTATTGTAATTTATAAATAAAATATGGTATATTCATTGAATAATTATATGGTATATGCATGAATAAATGCTAAGCTGTAGGTATTTAGACTGGTTCAATTGGGAATGGAGCTTTGTAAGGAGAAATTGTATATGTGGAGAAGGGCAGGTAAGATAACTGAAGGCAGAGTTTTATTATTTTTACAGGTCTTTTATCCAAGCCATAGTCGTTGGTACGAGATTTAAAGACTGAACCAAATAGGTCATTAGGTGAAATATTAAGAAAATAAAAGTTATTAGAATTGAAAGAGGTTTGAGGAATAGAATAGGATAAAGTGTTTACAGGGATTTCATTAGGTTGGGGTCAGCAAAATAGGAATTAAGTTTATCTGGAGTGACTGGATGATTGTTATCAGATGTGCAACTGGATATTGAAAATTTTCTTAAAATGTTCCATTTAGATTTAGGATCAGGAGCTTGGGATAGGATACTATGAAAATACAATGCTTTTTTAGCACGGCGTAAAGAGGACTGGGTAAGGTTTCGAAGAAGCTTAAACGACGAATAATCTTCTACATGTCTAGTACGCCTGAAGCGTCTCCTGGCAGCATCTTTTCGCTTCATTAGATTCCTAATGTCGGGGTTAATCCATGAAGCTGGTAGTCGTCGGATAGTTGAGGTTTTGAGAGGGGTAAGATGATTAAGGACAGTATAGAGGTTCGATGTGAGGCATTCCACCATTTCGTCAATTGAGGAGAGAAAATAGATGGGTTCAATGGAATGGGATAGTTAGCCAAATAGAGATTCCATTCTATATGGGGTCATGAGTTCAAGATTTCGCCAAGATATTTTCTTGGCAATAAGATTAGGAACAGATATAACGTAAGAGATTTGGATTAGATCGTGGCATGAGAGGAAAGGTATTGGATTTTGAGAGAAGGGTAATAGGTTTTTAGGAGAATCAACAATCATAAGGTCAATTAGTGTATCTGTGAACTGGGTATTATGATTGGGTTGGAAAGGTACTGTAAAAAGATAGGGGGGAATAGGGAATACACCAAGTCCATTAGATTAATCTTATCAGGCGAATCTGAGAAAAGGTTAGTATTAATGTCACCAGCTTTGATGATATTATTATATGAAGGACCATAAGTGAAAAAAGATGATTCGAATGAAGGGTCGAATTTGACCTGAAGAGGGCATTAAAGTATGATGTAAAGGAGAGAAAATGATTCAGAGGAGATTTCAGTAAACATGTAATATAGGTGTGGAATATCAGCTGGATTTTAGAAAAATGTTTGCCCTCAGATTGTCTCGAACATATAAGGCAATACCAGTTCGATCCGTCCGATCATTGCGAATAAGGGTGTATCAGGAATAGATACGGAAGAAGAGGGAATATAAGCCAGCTTTCAGAAACGGCAATGAAGTGGTAGGTGTTATGGAGAAAAAAGTAGTCATAGAATTCATAGTAGTCATAGAATAAATGCTCTGGGAGGGATTGGGAGTTAACTTGACATGACAGTAGTATATTAGACATTGGGATAAAGGAATGAAATTTTACTTCGAAAGAATTAAATGGAATTTTTTAATTGGAATTTATAGGAACAATAATCATTACATAAACAAATAAGAAGTAAATAGAGTGGAATAACTTAAATGCGCCTAACTTTAGGAAATTTTAAACATCGAGAAAAAATAAAAATATTACTTCGTACAAAAGATCTTAATGAGTTATAATTAGCGAACAAATTTTGGTTTGTCAAGACATTAATAAAACTTGGACAAAACTTTACATTAGCTGGTTGAAAAATTAATTTTTTCTGAAAAAATTATAAATAAAAATTATATGAAAAAATACTACATACATTGTACACAGAAATAATACTGTTCAATCTGATGACATAGTAAGTAGTAATGTTGGTATTAGTGCAGGTGATGCACCTATGAAAGTTAAACATTTAACTAAAAAGAGTGTTTTAGAATAGTTATATTTTCCTAAAGTTAAATGTTATTTAGATAGTAATAATTTCTGGAAAGATAGTTATGACAATGGCAGTTTTAAGAGTTGGTTAGATACTATGCATGTTACTAATTATCCTAGTTTAGCTTATGCAAGGATTATGATGGGTCCTGAACAATATGTAATGAAAGATGCAAACATATATGCATGACTTCATACAAAAGATTTTATGACGAATTTTACGGACATATCAATAATCTAATACAAACCATGGCCTCAAAAACATGTTGAGTATCCGAGGAATGCTAAGAAGGAGTTGGTTTTGGGATTTACTTAGTTAAAATTAATTTAATATAACGTTTATTGTCATAGACCTGCCTTACATGTATCTTTCATATCATCACACCTGCTTCTCGTAGATATAGAATTTTGAAAAAGGAAAGACAGGAAAAATAAAGAATCGAATAAGGAATTATAAATAACTTCATTCTATAAAATAAATATTTAATAATCATCATTACAATTCACACCAAATAAGATGATCAACCCTTGAACTGGCCCTTGATTTCGAACCCGGCTTGGTTATCCCTAATGGTGGGGCCGCCTGGGAAGGAGTCCTTGGTGTGCTGGACATAGCCCCCTGCGGACCACTGCCCGTCCCTGCTCTCCCACTGCTTGCTCAGGGATGCCTTGTATTGTTCATGGCCTCCTTCTTTGTACACGTTGATTTCCAGCTTCCGGTTGGGCTCATCTCCATGGACGAGCGCTGCAAGGCAGGCGGCCAAAAAAGTCAACAAGACTAACTTGTTCATTGCTCTGAGGGCAGACAATTTTCATGAATCAATAGCTTTTAAAAAATAAAAGCATTTAAATGGAGATAGCTCCATAGTTTAATATCAATAAATGTATACTGTTATATAAAAGGACGAGCAATTTTGCGTTTCTCATCACTAACCGCAAAAACTACTGAACCGATCTGTATCAAATTTTAACCACATCATCTTCATAGTTAAAGAAAGGTTGGCAATTAAAAAAATTACAGATTTTCAACAAAATTGTCTTTAAAAAACGATAAATATATGGTGTGCAATGAAGTTTGATAATCGAATGATAGGTGGCGAACACCATTCAAGATATATTACAAAGGTACAGTTACAGCAGATACAATTCTGAATAAGAAACACAGGCGATCTTGTAAATTTCTCCATTTTAGATGCAAAATATGGGCAAATGATTTACAATTAACTTCCCCTAAACATTTCAAAATCACTGACTATCCAATACCTAACTGGATACAAACCGAAAAACTGATTGATTTTAGTCTCAGTTTTTTCGAAACAACAACTCCTTATCACATTTATCAACAAATTTTTAATGAACCGATAGTTCAAAATCCAGGCTCTGAAGATGGATGAACCATTATTACGGACTCTGTTACAAATTTCTTCTGCCTGTATCAAATAGTGTTCACACCGTTGAGCTCTATTCAATCTGGAAATCGCTGACACTCATAATGAACAATCAATGCAAATATCACTTCATTGTATCCGATTCGTTAAGCTCACTGAAATCATTGGAAACCAGGAACTCAAAAGACGGTTTGTGATGAAAATCCAACATCTTGAGAATGAATGACTACGTTCAGGCAAAGTGATAAGATATCTTTGGGTTCGTTCACGGCATCGGAAGAAACGAGGAAGCTGGTCGAGCTCCAAATGCTACAAGACTGAAACCTACTTCAGACGTCATTTTCATCACTAAACAACTGCATTGGATTGTTGTGGATTGTGGGATGTTCATGTAAAAAAAAAAAAAAAAAAAAAGAAATGTAATATGAATCATGGACTACAGAGTGGAAAAAAAACAGATGATATTAGGCAAAATTAAAAATAGTCCTGAGTTCTGGAAAACTTCAGAAAGAAGGAATTGCCGTGAAGAAGCTGTCTTGGCATTGGACACTGAGTCGTAACGTACACAAATCTTTTAAAGGAATGTTTAAGTGGCTAAAGACTGACTTGCAGGACCTACAATGTACCCCTGACCTTGGAGCACAACTTAGTGGACTGCGAGGAACACAAGAATACAAGGAAAGATTGCAGGACAAACGTTTGGACATCCCACTAGGTGACAGTGAAACGTCTGTTCAAAGTTTATTTAAATTTTTAAAAACATTAAACCTTTATAACTTTGTATAATACTGAATTTACTGAATGTTAAAAAAACATACACTTTATGTTGCTAATGACACTTTAGGGTAGATGCTTGTAAAATCAATAAAAGGTGCAGTGTTATATAGAGGTAGACATTTGTGATAAAATTTACTTATTTTAAATTAAATTGTATTTGAAAAAGCTATAAAGGGGGTAGGTGGATAAGATAGGTCTGGCGGCCCCGACGGATTTTATTCAGGCGACCCCAAAACCTTGAAGAGGGCCGAAAAAGAAAATTTTTGAGATTTTTTGCGAAACTCCATCACCCCCTGAAACCCCACAAGGGGAAAAAACGTGCTCTTTGATATTTGATTTTTTTACGAGAGTTCAAATTAATTTTCAAGCGGTTCCAACGCATGTAAAATTTAGTTTGGGATGTGTAGATGTTCCCCGAATTTTTTTCAGATTTTATCATTGAATGAAACATAGCTTAATATCCAAAAAAAAACGTAAATAATCGGGGTATTACAGTAAAACTCAATGGTATTTTGGTGCAGACTCAATGAAAAAGAACGGCCTAAATAGCATTTAAAGATACACTCTTTCTCTTTAAAATGGCACCGATAAACTTGAATTTGGTTGCTTGTAGTCAACGACAAATCGATTTTAGTAAAACGTTAATTTTAAATTATGCAGTTTAGGCCTACAGAATGTCAATATTTAATTAAATAAATGAAAAATAGTTCATATAGGGGTTTCCGAGGTCGCTGATCACGAATTTAATGAAAAAAAAAAAAAATATATATATATATATATATATATATATATATAAAAAAAATATTTTGACCATTGAAAGCTTTATAACAAGTGATAAAATATTTATATTTCTAATTTTTGATAAATAATCAACAAAAATGCTTTAATTATGACTAGACGAGTTGAACGACTACATTTTCCGCGCACAGAACGTTTCCTACATCTACTTCTTTGTGCAGCTCCACCGATAGCGAGTTGGCTTCTTCTTCTGAAGTAATGACTTTTTTCTGCCCGGTGTCATATCTTAACAGCAGATTGCATTTCACGCATCTTTCATCATGTTCATGTTTACGTTTTTTTGGAGGCCTTTCCGTGTAAGCTGAAAAAATTGTCAAATTAACGTTCTTAAAAAAGTCAAACTAAAGAAACGTAATATGACGCTTCACAATACTAGACATTTTAATACTAAATAAATTCAACAGGGCAACGTAAATATATCATGAAAAAGGTACTCTCGCTTCTGTTAACTCGTGCTTACTTGAAAATGCCATATAAACGTGTATAATAAATGCGCGACAGTGTGACGATGAACACGTTTCAACGCAACACTAGCAACAACGGACAGAACGCGCACGACATGCGATAAAAGGCGGGCGACAATGCGGCGATGGAAGGTGATAACGTGGCAGTGAACTCGCGACAACGAAAAAAAAACATGCGATCACATGGAATAACGTGACGGTAACATCTTTCATCATGTTCATGTTTTCGTTTTTTTGTAGGCATTTCGGTGCAAGCTGAAAAAATTGTACAGTACGTTTAAGTAAAAAGACAAAAAAGTTTTTCAGACATATATTGTCGATAATCTAAGTTGTAGTTTTTGTCAAAATTGTGCTTACAATGAAGTTATAATACGTTGTTGCGTATTCAATGCCACGTTGTCCTGCGTTTATGGCCATGTTATTGCAAGTGTTCTTTCGCATTATCGCTCGTTCATTGTCGCGTTGTCGTTATCGACCACCGCATTGCCGCGTGTATGTTGTCGCATTGTTGCAGGTGTTTGTTGTGTTGTCGCGTGTGAATGATTGCGTTGACATGTCTTCAATGACACGTTGTACCGCGTATACCGCCCAGTTATCGCAAGTGTTCTTTCACGTTATCGCTCGTTTATTGACGCGTTGTTGCCTGTTACCAATATAAAATCCTACATATTTTGTCGCATTATAACGCTTGTTCTATCACTTAGTCACGCCTTTTCAGTCACGTTTATTTGGCGTTTTCAAGTAAACACGAGTTAACAGAAGCGAGAGTACCTTTTTCATGATATATTTACGTTGCCCTCTTGAATTTATTTAGTATTAAAATGTCTAGTCGTGTGAAGCGTCATATTACATTTCTTTAGTTCAACTTTTTTGAGAACGTTAATTTGACAATTTTTTCAGCTTACACCGAAATGCCTCCAAAAAAACGAAAACATGAACATGATGAAAGATGCGTGAAATGCAATCTGCTGTTAAGATATGACACCGGGCAGAAAAAAGTCATTACTTCAGAAGAAGAAGCCAACTCGTTATCGGTGGAGCTGCACAAAGAAGTAGATGTAGAAAACGTTCTGTGCGTAAAATGTCTCGTTCAACTCGTCTAGTCATAATTAAAGCATTTTTGTTGATTATTTATCAAAAATTAGAAATATAACAATGCCATCACTTGTTGACAGCTTTTTTGACAGCTGTCGATGGTCAAAATATTTTTATTTTTTTCATTAAATTCGTGGTCAGCGACCTCGGAAACCCCTATATGAACTATTTTTCATTTATTTAATTAAATATTGACTTATTCTGTAGGCCTAAATTGCATAATTTAAAATTTACGTTTTACTAAAATCGATTTGTCGTCGACTACAAGCAACCAAATCCAAGTTTATCGGCGCCATTTTGAAGAGGAAGAGTGTATCTTTCAATGCTATTTAGGCCGTTCTTCTTCATCGAGTCTGCACCAAAATACCATAGAGTTTTTACCGTAATACCCCGATTATTTACGTTTTTTTTTGGATATTAAGCTATGTTTCATTCAATGATAAAATCTGAAAAAATTCGGGGAACATCTACACATCCCAAACTAAATTTTACATGCGTTGGAACCGCTTAAAAATTAATTTGAACTCTCGTAAAAAAATCAAATATCAAAGAGCACGTTTTTTCCCCTTGTGGGGGTTCAGGGGGGAGATGGGGGGGGGGGTCGCAAGAAATCTCAAAAATTTTCTTTTTCGGCTCTCTTCAAGGTTTTGGGGTCGCCCGAATAAAATCCGTGGGGGCCGCCAGACCAATCTTATCCCGCTACCCCCTTTGCGATGCTTAAAATTATAAATTGAAATCCAATAAAATGAAATAAATACAATTATTTCTGCCAATTATAACTATATTAAAATTCGGATCCTTTGTTTTTAGATGTTGCGTGTAACAATATGATTCATTGGCGTTTAGTTACAAGTTTTCTTAATAGAATCTGACAATCTGGATTACCAACTCATACATTAAAATTAAAAATTGGATGACCATTGAAGAAATAATGCTCAATTGCATACATCAATACAAAATGTTAATCGATAAAAAAGTAAAATCTCAGTTATTGGTTCAGATTATCTGTTCTTTGATTATGAGAGCAAGCGAAGCAGCTCTCTTTGGCGCTATGGCCCATGAAGGACCCTGGCCTCCTCAACAATCCTCCTCCATTCAGAAGGGTCTTCTGCAGCTCTTCTCCATCTTCTTACACCTAATTGCCTTAGGTCAGCTTCTACATCTTTCAACCACCGCAGCCTAGGCCTACCTCTTCCTCTTTTACCTTCCGGTCGCCCTTCCAACACTTTCTTTGGGAGCCTTTCCTGATTCATCCGGTGTACATGACCCAGCCATCTAATCCTTCCTTTCTTGATAGAGGAAACCAAATCCGGGTCCCCATACAGGTCTCACAGTTCACTGTTGGTTTTTATCCTGTATCCATTCTCAATTTTGGTTGGGCCATATATTTTTCTCAGGATTTTCCGCTCCCAAGTATTTAAATTATTTTCTTGTTGAAGTGTGAGGGTCCACGCTTCGCTACTATACATTACCACTGGTTGAAGGACCGTTTTGTATATTCTGACTTTGATATCTCGAGACACTTCTCGATTTAGAAAAATCTTTTTAAGTGACCAATAACATTTGTTGCCATTTTGGATCCTGGCTTTTATCTCCTCTCCAATATTGTTATTTTCAGTCACAATCGTGCCGAGATATTTGAATTTCTTCACTCTTTCAAATGTGCATCCACCATTTATTTGGAATCTGCCAGGCGTGCCTTTCTTGCATGATAACATATATTTGTTTTATTTTCGTTAATTTTGAACCCTATTCTATCTGCTGCCCCTTCACATTTTTTGTACGCCTCGGAAACTGCATCGATTGTTGTACCTGTTATGACCACATCGTCAGCATATGCAAGGGGCTGTGTGAGCGACAGGGAATGCTTGTTTTAAATATTTCTTAAACGTAATTGTCACGTTCTTAGCGATGATATGAGAAAACTTTTAGAACATCCCAGTTTAAAATGTCATTGATTGCCTCCTTGGGTTAGTTTAAGCTTCAAGTAAATTTAACAACACATTTTTGTACTTCATACCTATTGATACAAACAAACCATGATCTGTTAATCCTACATTTATATATATATATATATATATATATATATATATATATAATGAAATAATTCTTGGTTGATAATGATTTTTTTTAAATATATTTTTTTATTTTTGAAGAGAAAAGATTTGACCCCGGTTGGGATTCGAACCCAAGTCTCCACCTCTCTAGCGTGGTGCCTTATCCACTAGGCCACCGAGCTCGTATCCGAACCAGGGAAATCCTTTCTCTTCACTTGATCCATACCCCTGGGCACTCGCAATTGCGATGTACAATTCGGGGATGAATGTTCAATTTGAACATTACTTTAATTAGATCTATTTACAAGCTGTCCTATATATTAAATTATGAAATAATTTATCTATTATTAAAGCTGTCCTACATATTAAATTATTGAAATAATTTATTTAGTCATATATATATATAGATTATTTCATAATTTAATATATAGGACAGCTTTAATAATAGATAAATTATTTCATAATTTAATATATAGGACAGCTTGTCAATAGATCTAATTAAAGTAATGTTCAAATTGAACATTCATCCCCGAATTGTACATCGCAATTGCGAGTGCCCGGGGGTATGGATCAAGTGAAGAGAAAGGATTTCCCTGGTTCGGATACGAGCTCGGTGGCCTAGTGGATAAGGCACCACGCTAGAGAGGTGGAGACTTGGGTTTGAATCCCAACCGGGGTCAAATCTTTTCTCTTCAAAAAAAAAAAAAAAAAAAAAAAAAAATATATATATATATATATATATATATATATATATATATATATATATATATATATATATATTAAATTATGAAATAATTCTTGATTATTAAATATTTTTTATTTTATATATATATATATATATATATATATAGTTATGTGAACCTCAATGGTATTAAGGATAATAAACAAAGTATGATATTCCCCCTCCCAAAAAACCCTATAAAAGGCCACCTTCACCTAGCCTCATCAGACATTCTGTACGTGACCGTTGCTGCTTGCGGTCATACTATGATCGAAGTATTGTAATAGGCAATAAATTGTGCTTTTTCTTGTTATAATGTATGACATTCTCAATAAAGCCTCTTTTTAAAAACTCAATCCCGCGATCATTTTATTTTATTTTATATGTATATATATATATATATATATATATATATATATATATATATATATATATATATATATATATATATATATATTTATTCAACTCTAAAGCGAACATAATTAATAAATCACCTGGAAAGTTATTTGTACGAAATTGAACATCGTTCCAAACCGTTTATGTTGTGTTGTTAACATTATCATTTTAACAAAAAAAAAATTTTTTATAATTTTATATAGATACTGTAAAACTTTTTATTTTTAAAACAAAATTTCAAAAATAACACAAAAAATAAAAATATAAGACTAAAGAATTCCACATATATCTTTAGCTAGAATAATACCTTAAATATTTAAGACAGCTGTGCTCTGAGAACCAAAAGCAACTGTTAAACCCTGGTCGATTTCTAGAACTTATATACCTTGGTAATCTATGTGCGGGGAAACCCTCTGTGGACCCCAGAACATCTGTTTATTAGTCTTTGTTTGCTCATATTTATCGCGATTTTTATAACCTTGTCTAAAAGGTTCCTAAAGGTCATTATATTTTAAAATAATGTTCATAAATAGACATGTAGGGTAAACCAGACAGTTATTGACACCCTAATCTTTAATTGAACAAAATAGGCTTTTGAACTAATGTTCAGTCTGGGAACATATGTTCCTATATACACATATAAATGGGGAATATGTTGCTTGAAGAACATATAAATCGGTTATGTTAAAATATAAACAAAAACAAAGGTAATGTAACTTTAATAAAGAAAGTAACTGATTCAATGATTTAGAAGAGGTTTTCTTCTGCTTTTCTTAAATAACGTCTTCTGTGATTTATGGTTAATTTTCTTTTAATTGTCCAAATGATTTAATGTTAGTCTTTATTATAATCTTGATATATTATTAAACATTTTTATGCATAATTCACATTAAAATTACCAAGTTTAACATTTTTTAATGAGAGTGTCAATTATTGGTCATAATATCTTGCATTAATGTATAATTGACTCCCCGTGTCAATAACTGAATTGCTGTTTTTTTTTATAAAATTAATTAATTTCTTCAAAAAATCGAAATAATTTTTAGATATAATAATGCTGAAGTAGTTTTTACAATTTTATTTTTCTTAATCCCCGTTATTGACATGGGTGACAATAACTAAATCTTGTGTCTAATGACTATTGTCACTGCCAAGACTTTGTTGTAGGGTTGAAATACATTTATTTCATTATTAATTCATTTTTAGTTGAAAATTATAACTATTTTTTTTTTTACGATCTAGACATTTTATATCCTCATGGATATTGTAAAATAGATACATCAAAACAATATACTCAGTTAATGAATATTTTTAATACATTTTGGTTTTATAAAATGAACTACTATCTTTCTTGTATGGTTTATCAGCCAATTAACATTCTTTCATTTATCATCAGCATCCATATAATTAATCAATGCTAGTAAAGACTATGCAGAATTGAAGATTATGCAAAATCTAGAAACGTATATTTCTTTCATGAGTAAATGCAATTCTTTAAATGAGGAACAAATAGAGAAAACACGATATGATTTAAGATTATATTGTCATGATGAGGAATGCACATTCTTCTCAATAAATTTCAAGTTTATTCAACTATTTTTACTATATGATATTGCCTTAACGGTATCAATAACTGCCTTATTTACCCTAATCACACCATAAGGATAAAAGTCCTAAGACAAATTTCTTAGAAAAATAACATTTCTTTAACGTATTTCTGTTCTATACCTTCTGTATATAATCATCGTATTAGGGTTGAAATATTAGTTTTCCCGAAAAATTATTAACTTAAACGATGATTCATTGTAATTTAAACTATAGTATATGCATATATATATGTGTGTGTATTTAATATAGTATGCTTAAATTTATTTTACTTTTATTTATGTTGTAATTTTAATAAGTAGGGCTTTGAAATATTTCATTTTCATATTTCTCCTATCCCACTAAAACATCTAATATGATTCAAATATATGTTTTGATGCATTTGGAATATATTTGAGTTATTTTAATTCTGCATATTTTTCCATAAATGCTTATTTTTGCATATTTTAAACATTATTTGATTATATATCTACATAACTGGTATTCTTATAAAAATTAGGATATGTAAGACAAAAGTTATCAATGGTTGCGAAATATGGCCGCTCACGCTAAGGCAAGAACAACGCATTAAAAGCTATCGGAAATAAAGTACTGAGTAGAATATTTGGAACGAAGAAGGATAAACATACGGGAGAATTTAAAATACTCTAGAATACGGAATTGCAGTGCTTTATCCTGTAAATATAGTTTAGGTAATAGCAGCGTGACGGTTAATTTGGGCATGTAAAAGCCTATGGATTTAATCATAACTGAATTCCAAAAAGGTTTGTCTGTTTCGAGCCATCAGGTAGACAGAAGAAGGATAAGAAAATCTGGATAGATGTGGGTTGTAGAGTAGCAGGGTAGACTAGAGTGTAGAACTTAGGGGTACAGCAAGACGTAGATTAGAGGATTGCGTCGGGGCTGATCTGGTGAATTGGGGTTTTGATTGGAGGGATGTCTTTGGACGAAGGTTGGTGGTGTCGGTATCGAGCCTTTGGGTTGTATTTATAGTATGTATATCGTCCCTACAACTGAAAAGTATCAAGTTGTAGAGACGATATGTTGCATGTAGAGATACACGATATGTAGAGACGATATGTTGCAGTGACCCCAACCCAGGAGATTTTGCTCTAAGATACCTTCCTGGTTGCCGTCCAACTGGTCACACTCTCACAGTTAATACAGCTTGTTAATTGTTCTTAAAATAAATAATATTAAATAACAAAACATATAGCAACTTATCTATAGTAAATATGTGGCATCTATCAATCGAATTACTTATTTATTTAAATTTTATTACGAGAATAGTCACAAGTAAACTCGATGGGTGGTGGTAAATTCAATTTTACAAACTTTTTTTTTTTTTTTTTTTTTTGTACATTTACGCATAAAGCCTCTTGACTGACTAATTACTAAGCCAAATTAAATGGTCTCATCCCGCCCTCCTCAGAAAATACTTATTCGTCTCCTTTCTTCACCACCACCGACTTCGTTTTCGAATTTCTTTAATAGAAATGATCGATGTACTAGAGTCCGTCATATCGTTTTATGTTACTCTTCCCACAGAACAACACAATATTTGAAAAATGGTAGATGTTTTTTTTAAATTACAATATACACTCACCCCCGAACCAAACTCCTCCCTACAATTATAGAGGAACAAGCCAGGTTCAAAGAGACCCTACGCTGATTTCTTAGCTGCGTCAGTTCGCCCGAAATATTTCCTTTTTCTCGAATAAAGATTACTAATGTCTTATATATTACTAATATGCTCAAAAGTTTCGACCAAGCACAAAACCTTATTTAGCTTACAATTATCCGTCCGTTATGAAATTGTAATTTTTTTTGTAATTGATTGCGTTTTGTTGTCGATTAAGTAGTCGTGAAGATGGTTACTTTTAAAACCAGTTAACTATTATCCTTCATAACAGGCTTTTAATACCTGCGTTGCAAGAAATTAATCAAGTTGTCCTTACTAAGCTTTCACCTTTTTCCAAAAAAAAAATAAGTAATAAAATTGAATAGAATTTTTTTTAAGCTTTTATTTTACTAGTGTTGTATATATCAAATTAAATAAATATGTGAACATTTTAACATTTTAATTAACTCATTACTTATATAAGTGTATAAGTAACATGAAAGGGCTAAATGACATAAAAATGAGGAATAGCGAGATATGATCATCTAACTGCGGGAAAACCCAATGAAGGCTCACTTTGAGTTCATAAGGTCACCTTTGGGGGGGGGGGGGGGGGGGTAGAGGGGGGGACCCGATAAAGTTATCTTAAAATATCCGTAGCTAACTAATTTACACCGTCATTATCTGTTAATAAGTATAAAAATCGTTAATATTTCTGAAAGAAATGCCATATTATATGACCATCAATTGCAGATGCTGGAGCACGATGGAACACTACTCACTGTAGGTGAAGGTATGTCAAACTTCACTTATTTCTTCACCCTTTTGTTTTACAATTTTAAATGAACTATATTTTGTTATGTCATTGTAAGTTCTTTTCACAAAAATAAAATATGTAAACTGCAGTTCAAATTTATCCATTTTTAAAACCATAGCATTTGGTAATCAAATACGAGATGGAGCTCTTTGTTGTAATTGCCTGACCACCTGATTAATCTCGTATCCAATCCTTGCAATCCAAGATCCGAAAACTTCTTACTTTGTCACATATAAACTTATCCATAAGTTGCTGATTTAGCCCACACCAGATACCTACCCTTTCATGGTTCACTCCATAACGATTTAAATCCATTAGTCTGCCAAGTTGAAGTTACTTCTCATTCAATATTCGGCAACCCTCTTAGGCGTCTGAAAAGACCTTCTAACATGGAACTTTTATTAAAGTGCTACCAATGGGTAGTTGCTTCACAAGCAATTGGCATGTTATTTTGGACGTTGTAATCACATTTGGCAGAATTTTTTTTCTTCAACTTATTTATATTATGATGGTTTAGTGGAACCCCAAAGCTCAACTCTTAACATCCAAATAGGTCTAATCACAGTCATGTAAATAAGTCTTTTGTAATTTATTGAAAACTTTGAACGTTCGTCTAGTAAATGTTGAAGTAGTCTGTAACGACGGGCATATCAAATACTAAATTTATCAGACTAAATATGCCACGAGCTAATCATATTTTATTATTTAAATACCCGCAATCATCTCTTCATACGGTAGATCTTAAAATTATTTACATATTATAACGTGAGATTCTTTTTTTTCTCTTACGCTTCGCCAAAAATTCTTTATTTTTCACCTAGATGACTTATATCACGAATCCTTTTAAACTCTATTTTTCTCTTTGATTCCATAGAAGAAATCTTAATGCTTTATAGAAGCACTAACCGCTTTGGGCTTTTTTATACTCGATAGAAGCTCCTGAATTCCACATTTTGTTACATCACTACATCCAATTGTTTCCTCCATCTACATAAGTGATATATTGAAGTTGATTCTCCTTTTCTCAAATATATCATTATTCGTACATATTATACAAACATTCAGAGGCAAAAGTATTCGTACAAGAGTAAAAGTTTTGTTTGCTTTCGTTTAATTTTGAATTTATTACATATTTATTTAATGATATAATATTGCATTTATGATTATAGCATAGAGTTAATATTTTTTCATTAGAAAATTGACCAAATTTAGCTTAATATCTTATACGTTATAGTAAGATGCCTCATTTTTATTAGTCAAAAGTATTCGTACACTAGACTATAACTGTAGTTTCTACAATATGTCTTAATATTTTGAGGATAACCTGCAACTAGTCTTTACCTTGACGTCATTTGTGAAGCTATAGCGATTACTAGTGCTTATTATTGCTGTTCGTAAATTAAAAATAGGACGCAAAAACAAAGATACGGCTGACATAATAAGTCACAGTCGGTTAGAGAAGTGACCAGACCTCACACAGCAGTCCAAGATGCTGTTAAAAGGTATGGGACGAGAAAAAACATTTGAATATATAGAGAGAACAAGATGTAAAAGGAAAATTTACTCCAAATATGAAAGACATATCACGAAAAAGTTAAAAGAAAACCAAGAATTAGTTCCCCTAAATTAATGTATGAGCATTTGTCTGAAAGAGGAGAAAAAGGGGAGTGTTTTAGCAATGCGCTAATGCTTGAGAGGGAACGAGCTTCACCCAGGACAGCTAGGAGAAAACCATCAATAAGGAATGGGAGATTGCTATTAAGAAATCAATGGGCCAAGGACCATACTAAATAAGATTGTGACCTTGAGGATAGGATAATATTTACTGACGAAATTAAATATAGTAATGGAAATAAGAAATATTGTTTTAACGTTTCCGAATATAGGAAAGTGACTCGTGGTCTGAGGTTGTTGGAATGATGCTAGAGTGGGGTGTCTTGAATTTGTTGATAGCATAACGAGTCATATAAAATATATCGACACAGTAAAAAGAAATTTCCTAACCAGTGCTGAAAAATTTAGGATTAGAGAAAATTACATTTTTCAGCAGGATAATGATCCCGAGCATACAGCTTGGAAATCCAAAATGTGGATCTTGTACAACTTATCAAAGTGGAGGCCACATCCCATGAATCACAATATATTAACCCTATAGCGCATTTTTGGAAATATATAAAGGATGGAGTACGGAAAAGGTGTGTTTCTAACAATCAAAATTTAAGTGACGTTATTATTACAAAACTATAGTTACTTTGACACAAAAATTAATGAATTCAATGCCACAAAGCATATAGAGCATTATAAAAGCAAAAGTTGGCCCTACTGAATATTAATTGTTCTCGAATGTCAATATTAAATAGACATTTTATCAAGTATACGAATACTTTTGACTCATGATGTTATTGTTTTTTTTTTCAGTTGTTCTTCTTGTATTATTTTGTGAAATGTTCTATAAATACAAAAATATATTTATAAATAAACGTGTTGATTGTTGAATACATTAAATGGATTTATTGTTTTAAATCAATCCTATTAAATAATGCTAATATTTGTTATTTCTTATGAACTTAGGTGTACAAATACTTTTGACTCTGACTGTACATAGCATCATAATACATACATCCTAATGCAGGGTTATTATTATAATTATCAGCTTCAAGTACTCAATTTTAAGTGTGTCCACAGTTTTTCCATGATCTGATTTTGGTTTGGTTTAAATGGTGGTCACCAGCGAACTCGAAATCATACTAAAAAATAATGATTGCTTATTTTTTTCATTCAGTCACTTTTTTGGTATTTCATATTTCAAAGTATGAACTTATACGATGTTTCTGTCACAGTTCGATATCGAGTCATGTTCTTTTTTGATTCCTTTATACAACCTGCAACTGTGTATCAAACGGGTTATATTTTAGTTCAAGTGCAGTTTTCATAATGCTTTTCTTATACTCTAACTTGAAGGAGGAAAATATTTAAATAAATATGAAGTGCATATCTAATAACAGAAAACTTTAAAAAAAAATTTTTTAAATTACTAGAAGGCATTTTCCCCCCGAAAATTACATGAGAATTTATAGGTTATTTTAGTATTTGTACCAACATTGTTTTTAAAGAAACAATTTATAATTTATTTATTTGTTTCAGCTCGATATCAATTGTTCCTATGATAATGATACTTTTCTGGGTGGACAGCAATTATTTTAAAACGGGAAAGTTTTAATTTCGTGACGAACTAGTTTCTTGAAGGTAAGTTTCTGCTATTTCATCGGCCCTTTCATCAATAAAATATCGAATAAAAATTGCCTTTCTTATTAACTGAAATATGAGAAATTCGTAAAGTTTCTGAAAACGTTCTCTGTTATTATTTATATTTTTGATAAATGGAATTGAGGTCGTATCTTCTGATTATTTAGTCTCCAGAAATGAAAGTTTTAATGCTGAGATCAATTATTAACAGGTGGAGGTTCTATAATCGACATTTATATGTATAATATTAATATATATATATATATATATATATATATATATATATATATATATATATATATATATATATTATATATATCATATAGATTACTCTAGCTGCTTATATAGCATATACATATATATAACTTGCATTTTTAAAAATTTTCATTTCTTCTTCATAATTTCATATTTAACTCTTTCTGATCAACTGATGAAACTGATTAAACTGAAACTGATTCGATTTCATAAGATGCATGATTCCAAAATTACATGCTTATAGGACGGATCGTTTAGATAATATGAGGTTTTTATCCATTTTTGGCTGTTTTGCCACCTTGTGCGTTTGGATAAAAAACAAATAATTTACCGAGTGGCTGAAGTTAAGCTGTTGTGTTGGTTATATTTCGGTACTTGATTGACCTAACTTTGGTAAACATCAATGAATTACTGATAATTATTGACTTGGACAAAATATTTGACATCAACTTTTTTTGTGCAAGGTTTCTATTAACAAGTTGCATGACATATAAATCTTTTAATTCAATGAAGACATCACTGTAATTTAAGTATCTTCGAACCAATCAAAGAAATAATAATATGATGCGGCTGAAAGATAGAATAGTTCATGATGAAGACTACATCAACCTGTTCAAGACGTTTAATGCTGTTAATTATAAGTTATGTAGTCTTGGTCTTATCTCTTCATAATAATCAAGATATCCAATTAACAGCTTTGTATTGAAGACATCTGATTAAAAGAACATGCAAGGTACGATATAGTGGACTATAATAGCAGCTTTGAGAGTGTAGATATTAAATCGATTATGAACTCAAATATTGGATCAATAGCAATACAATAATATGTATGTTACACAAACAACACACCTGAGGATAGGTACAAGATATAATTAAATATAAATTATACAGCCTTGAAATAAAATACAGAGAATTTATTGGGATTAGATGAAATTAATAGAATATCTTTTAGTTTCGTCTGATTGATTTATAAATATTTTCAACTAAATTTCAATTACTAGTGACTAAACCAGTTAGTTAGGTTTAGACTGCAGTTGATGGCTTTTGAATCAGGTTCAGACATTTTTTATTGTAATAATCAAAATTAAATAATACAAAAAAAAACAAGCGTGCAATTTCTTGTGCTAATAGGCCAAAGAGCCGTTCCATAAACTTTGTTCTATGTTGAAAAATTAAATATATACGCAATTGAGGTATGCATCATGTAATAAAAATGTAAACGTAAAACGAATTAAAATATCTTTAATTTTATAAGTGCGAAATAAAAAAAAAAAATCTAAATAAAATCCTCACTTTTTTTTTTTTTGTAATGTCAAATTTGAGTTTCCGACTAAAAAATAGTACCACTCACGTTTTTTTGTTGTCGGATTTCAAAATATATGTAATTTTTAAACATACAATTTGCCAAGTATTTTTCTTTTTTTAAATTAAAAATTTGAAGAATTCAAGAGGTCGGACAAAATAATAGCATTGTCAATTTTTAAGCTCACTTACGGTCATTTGTGACTCCAAATTTCGCATAAGCTTCTCCCGCAGAGTTTTCTGTTTTCTAAAACATTTAATTTTTTTTTTTTTGTCACTGTGTGAATAAATTTACACATAAATACATAACCAGGCCTGATATATCTGTACTTTTATGTTAAAGGAAAAGCCATTTCTCGTTTGTGATCACTACAAACTACAAACCAATCAGCACCTAATTTTCACCACATCATCTTCATCGCCCATCCTAGTTCAAGCAAGGTTTAGCATTTATAAAATTTACTGATTCTCAATCAAATTGTTATTGAAAAGGTGATAAATATGCGGGCTGCAGCGCAGTTTGATAATCGACCGATAGGTGGCGAGCAATATTCTGCAAGAGAGGGTTATAATGGTTCGGTTATATATAGAGCATGAAATTGGAAAGGAATAAATGTGTGGTACAACTTGTGGATATCAGTGATGTTTGAAAATCAACCGATAATATAGTAAATTATCTGTACATCTGGATCAGCAACTGATACTTTTAAGTTAAAAATTGGATGTCTAATTACGTTATTACGTGATCTTCAACTAACTACTCCGTGCTAAGGTACCAAATAAAAACTTGCAGGTTGATAAAACATTATTAAGGCTATAATTCTCACTGAAACAGCGTCTGGAGAAATCGCATTTATTCCTAGAATCTTAATGATTCCAACTTATTTACTATTTTAATTCAAACTATTAAAATTGCTAATTATAGTTTGTTTTGCTATTACAATTTACAAATACTTGTTGTAACTAGGAAACAAATGTATTAGATCTTCGTATCATTTTTAGGATCTCACAGTCAATAAGATCTAGGGTTTAACAGGAAACCCTTACAATCAAATGATTCTCCTAACATCGGTAGAAAAGAGTTTAAACATGGTAATTCATCTTGATTATATGCATTATAAATTACTTTATTGTCGACTACCCATCTTCAATGATACATTTTCATTGTTAACTAAGAGGTTGAACAAATGAGTTTTAATCGGTGAAAATATTTAATTTATTATTAAAAAATAGAGTATGTAATTACATATATACAAGTATACAATTATTCATTCCTTATCTAGAATGTTCCCCTGACTTGGAATCCTCCATGAGTATCTTTGGTCTTGAAGCCCCCTGGGTACCTGTCCCTGTTGTGTTCCACGTACCCTCCAGCGGACCACCGACCATCCCTAGATCTCCAGGCGTCCTGAGATATCCTGTAGGTGTCGTGACGCTCCCCGCCACGTTGTGTCCTGGAGGCCTCGGCTGTAAATCTTGGGCGGTTGTCTTCTGCCAGGGCAAGGACGACCAAGCAAGCGGCCAAGAAAGAGATAAGGGTCAACTTCATTGCCTTGTAAGAAAAAAATATTTTTACCATTAACGTACTGCTAGTTGATTATCTTTCTTATAAATATGCATACTCATTTATTTAATCCTTTAAAATCTTTAATTAATAACAATTTATACATATATATATTTAATTATTTATAAAAATAATATAAAAACATAATGGATATATTGATAGAAAGGAAAATTCATAGTAATAGTAGTTTAATAATATTAATAATCAATAATTTAAAAAATAAAAATGCTTAGCGAATCCAAAGGTTTTATGCCAATCACTAAACTTTGAGCACACACCTCCCTTCATTCTACCCAGTTAAGAGGCCACGATTCGCACCCTTTAAGAGCTGTAGATAATAGTAAATTCCTATTTTTAATTTTCTAGACAGTGCGTGAAAACTAAGAAGTCATACCAGCGAAAACTAGCTGTGTTTCCGAGCTTTAATCTTGTCTTATTACTTCTTGAATTTAAATTTTCCTAGATATTCTCTTTCAATTTACTCTCTGATGTATCTATATTTCCGAAATTATCACCGTTCATACTGTTAAATGAGTATATGTTTTTTTTTTATCGGTATTTATTATTTAACAATTTATTTATACCAACAGTACCATAACTACAGTTTATTTATACCATAACTATGTAGCATAAAATTTATATCTATAAAAGGTAGTGTGTATAAGAAGAAGTCTATAACTTATACACACTACCTTTTTAGAATAATACACCATTATTCTAATGCTAAATTAAATAATATAGGGGGATTCTTCCATATTGTTTATTTCTGTACTAGAATAATGAGGTATTTTTTTAAAAAAAGAGGCAGGGTAAAAATTTTACGCACTATTAAAGGGAAAAAACAAACAATAAATGTAAAGTAATTGGAAGTAATAAATGAATCATTAAAAAATGTTAAGATTGAAAAAATATTAATTATGATACCAAGTAGGCCAAAAACGAAAAAAAAAAAGAAAATAAACAATTCTAAAAACCAAAGTGATATGTTAATTTACGTATACTCGATATTAATCTACGAATGCTTTCAGACTCAGCTTTGAAATATGGTACTACCGTAATATTCACACCATTATTAGGAATGATATCGGCATCGAACCTTCAGGTTCCTTGTTATTGTAATTTAGTAACATTAGAATGAGTATTGCATCTAAGCGATATGGAATCACAATATCCAGGGTCAGCGAAATAGTCGGTAAGATAAAATTATAATTATATAATCTAAGAAGAATGATTAAAAGTAAAATAAAAGAAGGTATTTATTTAAGAGAAAATAGTATAATAAAGAAATTATGTTTATTTAAAATACTACTTGTTTGTATGAAAATAAAAAAATCACTTACGGTGTGACGGGTTGAATGTTGACTGGTTTGAATCTTGAGTATTCTGCCCCTATCAGTTTAATCCCGCTTGATATAGTCTAACGCCTGTTATTCCCATGCTGGTTGGATTTCCAAAACATATCTTGGGGCTTTCCTTGATAACTCGATCATAAGCACAATATGATAACATATCAGATGTATTATTGTTATCTGATTAAAGATAAATAAGCAATTATACATGTAACTTATAATATATATAATTTTTACCAAACAAGAGAAAACAGTAAAGAAAACATGACAGTCAATTGCTATAAACTGTTAATTAAATAAACTTCAATCCGTTAGTCAAATCGTTTATTTTTCGTTATACATTTAATATTTATCATTAAATAAATATATACATACAATTAAATATATTATATACACATATATACTTAACCCATATTCACAGAGAAACCTCTCCAGAACGACTTTTATGTAGTAAAAAGCAAGTATAAATAACATACTCGCTTTTAGTTTAGTCATAATCACGTCACTATGGACACAATTTCTTCTCCGATAATCTGCTCTTATTGCTGCCTGGAATTGGTCGCCTTCACTACGTATTAACAATGACCCAGTCTCTCGTTGTCTATTAAAAGTTAACGAAAAGACTCGTCGATTAGGCACTCTTCTATTTGGAAATCGGCGCGCATACTCCCGCACCGCTTCTAAAGCATTACCGTTACAGAAACTAAACACATAAATTGTGTTCAGTCACATTGTGACTGATGCTATTCACACAAAAATATCTGAGTAACTGACTGAAGACTGATTTAGGAATTATAATCCTAGAAGGAAGCCAAAATGTAAACAAATAAAAGAATGTAAAGGATAACATTAAGTGTTTACATATCTCACTGCCTAGCCTGACGTACTTTGAAAGGTGATAATCGCTACCTGTAACATTTTTTTTTTTTTTTTTTTTTTGCGATTTTCTCTATAACTAAGCAAAAACGAGCAAATCTCTAAACGACTTTTTGTCTTAGTTTTTCGGTCCCCTATAAGTTCCTGAAGTTTTGACATTTAAATTCGGGACACCCTGTATATGATATATGTATATAATTATAGTTTAAATGAAATTAATATTTGATAATACAGTCTCGATGCCAACACCATCAACCTTGGAACACAGACCTCTCTCCAACCCATCAAAACCCAAATCCTTCTTTTTAATTACCTAAAAAAAATATAGGACAATTAGGATTGATAAATTAATTGCCACTTCTGTTGGGATTATTTTATTATAGTACTAGTTTCAAATGCTAAACATTCATCTTCAGTTCTAAAACATACAAAATTTTCAACACATCAGCACTCTGTTACATGGATTATATATACTAAAGTTTTTAAAAATGTAAGACCAGAAATCAAACATTGGTAGTTACCAGAGAACTTTCAAAAATGTAAACAACAAAATCAAACATTGGTACTCACCTGAGGAGAACTTTTTTTAAAAACTTTAGTATACATATTCAGGGTGTCCCAGACATAGCGTAAAAAAATGGATAATACTGCATGCTAGACGGGGTAGAATGGCGCAGAAACGAGTCTCCAGTCTCAATCTGTTGAGGATATATAATTTGTTTGTTTTTATTTTTAAAATCTTACTTCTTTCTGAAAAATGGTAGTTTTCATTACTTTGGTTTAGCGTAGAAACAAAAACGATGATCAGCATTAAATTTTCTAAAAGATGAGATAGGTCTGGTTATTTTAAATCTTTTTTATTTAAATCACTTTTAGGGGGTCTTTTAACGCGCAAAGCACAAAAATTTTATTAAAACATAAATTTTTAATGCTCACTCCCCACTAGAGCACCCTATGAGGCGTCAAATTTTCCCAAAAATTTAGTTAGCTTTTTAGTGGTGTAATCCATGATACAATTGCACTTCACCTTTTGAGTCTAAAAGAAGTTTTTTTGATGAAAAACACGCTAGAGAATAAATACTTGATTGAATAAAAGTATTAGTTATTTTATCTCTTGTCCATATGCATGAGGGGTAAAGAGTTGTGAAGGTGGCAAGCCCTCACCCCCAAAACCTATACCCAAATCGTTCAGACGACTCCCTCTGAGCTGCTAGCACATTGCCATTGCAGAACCCGTAGACGAAAATCATATCTGTGTACTCACTAGTGGTGAAGTCCATGGCTGAAGAGTGAATCGAAATTGATGCAGTCATAAAATGAGAGAATGCTGATTAAGAAAATATCATCGTTTTTGTTTCTATGCTAAACCGAAGTAGAGAAAACTGCCATTTTTCAGAAGAAAAAAGTTAGATTTTAAAAATAAAAACAAAATAAATCCGATCTCCTCAAAATAATCCCAATAGAAGTGGCAATTAATTCATCAATCTTAATTGTATTGATCCTTCTATACCATCATGCTCAAATGAAAAGATGGGACTTTCGAGACGACCTGGTATCAATATTAAAATTATCACCATTGTTTATCTTTTGTTTTAACGGTAGGTATTTAATTGCTGGACAATTTCGTTTCCGGCTTTTATGAGCGTTTTGTTTGATTTAATAGTTTCCTCATATTCATCCAACGATAAGAAATAGTCATCTTAAAAAAAAAAAAAAAATTATAAAACTAAAATCATTTTTTTCTTAAAAAATTTAAACTATTCAAAGAATGGCTGCCTCACTATTTCGTTCAGGGCATCCCAGGTTTGATTTCTAGAACCCCGGGAGCTGTGGATCACAGCACTGAGGGTATATCTAGCGGGGAGATGCTCCAGGCGACACATCAGAGCTACAGCCAGCAGCACATCGCACTAAATCACTCTAACTAGGGTAACTATTTTCGTTTACATTTTGCATCTATGTAGTCAGTTAATTTTAGCATTTATTGAAATATCACTAAGGCTAATAAAATTAATTTTTATGTCACTTAGTATAATCATACTTATTTGTTTATCTAAAATTAAAATTTAAACTATTTTTAAAAAGTTAATAATAATAAAAAAATGTTTGTTAGAGTATTTATAACAGTTTTAAAAAATAACAAGAATACGTTTCTCCTTAAAAATATATAGAATGAATTAGATTTTTTTTTTTTTTAAACACTAATTTTGAATAAATCTAATTATTGGGCATTTTATTCAACATCATAATTTTATATAGAATTTCAAATAAAAAAAATTAACATGTATATGTATAAAACATTTTACAATGATTAGGTAATAACATTAATGAAAATGGACATTTTGCAATAAATAATATTTTGTATAAATAATAAAGGATAGAATATATAACATTTACTAATTCTTTAATTCATTATGATTTCAAATGTATTTTCAACGAAAGGCAAATGAGGATTTTTTTTTTTTTGTTAGTTATCAATTATGAATTTTGCAACGCCACGTAATAGGGCAATGACATAATATTGATAAAACTTACTGATTTGTTTTTTTTAAATGCGAAAACAAATAGAGAGATTTATAAAATAAATATATATGCTACGAAATAATTTAATTATGTTTCTATGAATATAAAATTTGGTAAATTAGCTATCTTATATAATTATATAAATCTGTTTTAAAACTGTTCTCTAATATCGAGGCGGTATATCCCTTTTTGTAATGCTGTTAGGAACAACCGAATGTGTGTAGATTACAGGCAAAATAGTAAAATAGAAGTTCTAAATAATAATCAACATATTAATACGTAGCTTAAAAGTCGACCGGTTAAAAAAATAATAAGTTTATTGGTTGAAACTATTTTTAACTTAACTCGCATTAAACGAATTTAGAATATTTTAGCTTAAGCCAATAATAATTATTAACACCATTCAATGTTAAATAATTTGACATATTGAACTTATATCCATTTTCCAAAATTTCTATTTTATTTGTAAATAAAATAAATAAATGGAGAATTAGAAAAAAAAGAAGTCTTCTTATAATAGTTCACTATTAAATTCCAGAAAATGAACAAATTGATCTTAATCTCCTTCCTGGCCGCTTGCTTGCTCGTCCTCACTCAAGCAGAAGACAACCGCCCCAGGCTGACAGTAGAAGCCTCTAGGACACAGCATGGCGGAGAGCGACACGACACCTACAGGATATCTCAGGATGCCTGGAGATCTAAGGACGGCAGGATCTCCGCTGGAGGGTACGTGGAACACAACAGGGACAGGTACCCAGGGGGCTTCAAGACCAAAGATACTCATGGAGGATTCCAAGTCAGGGGAACATTCTAGTTTTGGAACACTGTTGAAAATTCATCATTGTAAATACTGAAATATTGTACTGTAATTTATTAAACTTTTTTTCTTATCTCAACCCACAAACTTTATTTTTCCTTAGCTAACTCAATTTTGGCACTCAAAGGTTTTCGTGGATTGTTTATCTAGACCATGTCTAATATACTGACTTTAAACTCCATCCGAACAAATCACGTCAAATAACCCTTACCCTTCGTCGTAACCTTACTACATCTTGTCCTACAGAATCCAATCCTCAATCTTCCTTACTTTGTCTCAAGACACTTACTAGATCTATATGTCATACATTTGGCCCAAACCAGATACTTATCCTTTATGACAAGTTCCATACCCACTCTAATCCACTGATCTGCCTACTTGATTATCACAGATTCCCGATAACCTTCCGAGGCCTCTAAAAGTGCTACCTTTTAATACTTTTGAAAAAATATGATATTTTGGATTTTATCATTGAAAGAGACTCCCTGAGATAGTAATGAAAAGAAACTGCTCGTCTCGACAACTCTAACACTTACTTCACAACGTCCTATTCTTCCTACACACAACAAAATACTCATCTATATTAGTTTTATCAAGCCTCTTTCGACTGATAGCATAAAATCCAACGGCTACTCCACCTAAGCATCGAATTCTTTCCGTATCCAGTTTTTCTCATTTATAATCCTGAGTGGAAATCTTAATGCTCACAAATCAACTAATACGCCATGTCATATATCTTACTGGTTTGGCATGTGCCAGATAGTTATAATTTTATAATAAACTACATACGCTCAGAAATCCACTGGTTTCTGGACGTACTTCCCTTTCTATTTCAAAGTATCCTCTGAGGCGTCTAAAAAGAAGAATCGCCTTAGAATCGTATAGTGTTAAATTTTTTTTAAAAGCTGTCATCCCTTTATGATTGAAACCAAGCAGATTTACTAGATATTTAGAGAATTACTGTCCACGAATTACTGGTCACATGTAATATGTAAATTAAAAAAAAAATTATGAAGAAATGGTCTTAGAGACATTCATTGCTTAATTAAACGCAGGTAGCCTGATGGGTATTTCTCGCATAACGTAACTGCGAACCATAGTGTACATGGCCCAGTGGCAAGCCACACATTACTCTAGTATGCCTATTTTCTGAGGGCCCATTTGACAGTTACATCCCACGAATGTACGTTTTAACACTGTTTTAATAAAAACAAATCAGTCAAGATCCATACTTAGGTTTAGCATGCCCAATTGTTATTTCTCATTCGCATAACTACTTAATTTACTCCTTCTGTCCAGAAGAATGAAAAAAAAAATTAATTAGACTATTTTTATAATAGTTCTTTTCGGATGTAGAAAAATTGCAGCTTACATGAAGAAAAGAACAACGCCTTTCGAAAATATTGGGAAAATGAAATAGTTAAAATCAGTAGTTATGGTCACGTCACCAGTTATGGGCAGGTTTAAGCCACTGCTTGTTTTATTTTTCATGGCCTTTCAAGAGATGTTTCTCGGAAGTGCTTGGACTATTTTACTAGAGAATCCTTCTCCACAATCTATTTCCGTTTGTCTTATTATATATTTTCCCTAATTAGTAGTATATTAATAATACCCTTGTGTGTGGTACGCGTGATTTTACCAGTGAAAATAAATAAGGAATTGCTTTGGAATTCTTCGCCAATTTTAGCTTTTAAAAATATGTATCTTTTCATTTTGATTTCTGTTTTTATTCAGAACCATTTGTTTTTCTCATTTTATCACTTTATTCAATTAATATTTTCAAGTCATCACAACCGGTTTAAGAATATCTTTCAGATTTCAGTTATGGTTACCTATGACCATTTGAAGTTTTTTGGATAACAAGTGTTCTTATTTCTAGAAAAAATATAGATTTTCTCCGGTTTAATTTTACAATCGTAAACCTAAAATACGATTTCGTTAACTAGTTTTGGCCATGGTTGAAAATATTACGTCTATTAGTGACCGAAACTAGTTATGATTAGTGAATAGATGTATTATGGTCACTAGCTTTTACAATTTTCTTCAATTAGCTTTTGCATAATCTTATTTTGTTTTTTTTCAATGAATATTTGAAACAATGCCTAAAAACTGACATTGAATAGCTAAAGATGATGTCGTAGAGGCAAAAGTAGAAATTCGCAAACGGCTTCTGTAAAATCTGTACAGCACTAAAGAATGGGTTTTTTAAAACGGATCTTTTTCCTACTTAACATACCTAGTGCCAATTTTATTACTTTCTTTTATTATAGCATGTACCAAATTCCAAAAATGGCGTTAGCTTGAAGGGTACAGAGCACAGGAAAGCTACATTACGGTCCAAACCACATTTTTCTCCTGAAGAGGAGGACCTGTTGGAAAAATGGATTATTTATAGCTCTAAACGGGGATTTCCGAAATTAAAAATCGAATTATTCATGATGGTTAAAGAATTATCAATAGTTTCAAATCAACAATGTAAATTTAAAGACGATATGCTCTGTAAGGGATGGTTTATGTCTTCACCGAAATACCTCCAGTAAAACTTCTAAAGCAATATAAGCAAGCCTTCTTGTACGTCTGAGAAAGATGTTTGTGGTTGCTTTGGTCCTGTGAAAAATATATTGAAGGAAGATGTTTAAAATTTATCCCAAAGTCGTACAAAGATAACGTACCTGAAAGTGAGGATGAAGACCACTTTGTATGCCATCATTGCTTTATACACAGAGAAAGGGACGAAAAGTCCGGCTACGAAATAGACTGAGATGATTGAGTAAATTTGTTGATTCTGTTTTTAAAAATATTTTTATGTTTTCAATAAGTTAAAACAGTAGTAATATAGTGTTTTGAGAGTTTTAGTTCTTGATTTATTAATACGTTTTTTTTTCTAATATCCTTAAATGGTTGATACAGAATAGGGTATACGGAATAGGAAGACAAGATTATTTTGATTTCCAAAAGATCTTTCCCAAGGAAATATTTATAGTTTGTTTTGCTGCATAATTTTAATTAGATTTATTTGTTCCTAACAATTATTAATTTTTTTCGGAGATTGAAACGCGGACAAAAAAAAAATAAATAAATAAATAAAAAAAAATAAATAAATAAAAAAATATAATCAGCTAGATTTTCCCCAAACTTCTAAAAATACCTATATAGGTGTAGTTTTTAAGAACACACATCTTCTTCTGAGACTCAAATAGCTAACTAACTTCGATATGTATATACTGACATTAATTGTAATAATCTTATAATTTATTTATATAAAATTTAAATAGAATAGATTTTTAAAACATTCACATACCTTTGTAAGAGAAAAAGAGGGTTTAGTCAAGTAAATTTTATAGTTTAATAAATTATTTAATATATTATTGTACAAAAATTAATTATTTACATTTAATTATTTATTATAATTCTTCATGCCTAGAATGTTCCCCTGACTTGGAATCCTCCATGAGTATCTTTGGTCTTGAAGCCTCCTGGGTACCTGTCCCTGTTGTGTTCCACGTACCCTCCAGCGGACCATCGTCCATCCCTAGATCTCCAGGCGTCCTGAGATATCCTGAAGGTGTCGTGTCGCTCCCCACCACGCTGGGTCCTGGAGGCCTCTGCTGTAAATCTTGGGCGGTTGTCTTCTGCCTGGGCAAGGGCGCTCAAGCAAGCGGCCAAGAAGGAGATTAGGATCAACTTGTTCATTTTCTAAAAATATAAATTGGGCTATCATTAAATGACCAATATATTAAATGTAAAGTTTTCTTGAAGTTAGCTTGAGTTTTGTGATATTAACTGATAATTTGTAAAATAATAGTTGCTTACCCTTAGAGTGAGATGCGGAAGCTGCCACTGACTGTGAGGTTCTGATTGTCTTGTTTTGTCTGGCTCTGTAGATATACCACGACCGTTGTAATTCACAGTCCGCTAGAGTTCCCGAAACGCCACATGGGATCCCCCCTCAAAAAGATTAGGTATCTAGTGTTTACCATTTATTTGTAGCGATAGAAATTAAAATAAGGGCATTAGGAAACTAAAGTTACCAAAGTCATTCATTTTTAAAATAATAAAAGATCGTCTCTAATTTTATTTTATTTAATAAGCAATGTTTGCCTAACTTGACATTTTTTTTTTATTATTTTTTAATTATAATAATCTATTATTTTAAATATTAAGGTTAGGTTTAAGGGACTAATGGATTGTGTGTGAATATTGGATTAAAAAATCTTAATAATTAAAATATGATAGACATGAGAAAGGCTTTCATTTGATCTTGAAATCTCCGGTTGTGTAACATCAATAATATGCAATAAACATTTAATTAGTTCATTCAATTATAGCAATAACATTATAGCACAAAGAAACATAAGTTCATTTATGACAGAAATACCTAACGGTACATAGCATACTAATGCCCGATTTCTAGAACGTCCTCTAAAAGTTATAGGTTTTATAGGCTATCTTATAGATTCGTTAAGTAGATAAATAATGTAGTTGTTTACATTCATGTTTACATATAGAAGCACGTTGCTAGAATACTAGACAGCCTGGTGGTTAGATTAGATGAGATATCTCTTATGTTGTTTGTCGTTTATCGCAAGATAGACAGGATTATTTTTATGATTTTTGCTTTTATTCAAGTTCATCAGTGAGAATTTTTTATTTTATTTTTTATAATTTCATTTTTTTTTTTTTTTTTTACAATCCAAGGTAAGAAAATGCAATGACGATAATTCGCAATACGCAAGGGGCACAGAGGAATTCATTGTATTTGTTTTTAAATATTTAAGAATTGCAACGATGCATTGAAATATTAAAGCATAAGAGATACCACAAAAAAAAAAAAAAAAAAAACACTCTACTAGTCTACCCTACTACCCTACAACCCACATCTATCCAGATTTTCTTATCCTTCTTCTGTCTACCCGATGGCTCGAAACAGACAAACCTTTGTGGAATTCAGTTATAATTAAATCCATAGGCTTTACTTGCCCAAATTAACCGTCACGCTGCTATTACCTAAACTATATTTACAGGATAAAGCACTGCAATTTCGTATTCTAGAGTTTTTTTAAAATTCTCCCGTATGCTTATCCTTCTTCGCTCCAAATATTCTACTCAGTACTTTATTTCCGATAGCTTTTAATGCGTTGTTCTTCCCTTAGCGTGAGCGGCCATATTTCGCAACCATCGAGAACTGTTGTGGTCTTACATTTCCTAATTGTTATAAGAATACCAGTTATGTAAATATATAATCAAATAATGTTTAAAATATGCAAAAATAAGCATTTATGGGAAAATATGAAGAATTAAAATAACTCAAATAGATTTTTTTTTTCCTAGCCCCTATTGGATGATTTCTTAAGTTGGATGGAATTTAGGAATTTCTAGGGATGTTTAGCTTTTTTCTGTACTAGGTACACTGTAAGGCCAACAGGAAGTTTGTGATGATATCTTGAGCTGTAGTTTTCAGAAATAGTATATTTAGGTGATGGGGCTCACCTAAATCATGTAGTAAGGAAAACTTAAAACTATTTACACTTACGACTTAAAAGAGAAAATGTCTTTGTGGCCACATTTCTGACCAGTGGCCAGTGGGTTCTGATTTGCCGTTGGCATGTCTTGGTTACGGTCCGGTTACGGCAACTATCAAATAGATTCCAAATGCCTCAAAACATATATTTGAATCATATTAGATGTTTTAGTGGGATAGGAGAAATATGAAAATGCAATATTTTAAAGCCCTACTTATGACAATTACAAAATAAATAAAAATAAAATAAATTTATGCATACTATATTATATATATGCATATATAATAGTTTAAAATATCGTTTAAGCTGATAATGTTTCGGGAAAACTAATAATTTCAACCCCAATACGATGATTATATGCAGAAGGTATAGAACAGAAATAAGTTAAAGGAATGTTATTTTTCTAAGAAATTTGTCTTAGGACTGTTATCCTCATGCTGTGATTAAGGTAATGTTAAAATATAATTAAAAACAAAGGTAATGTAACTTTAATAAAGAAAGTAACTGATTCAATGATTTAGAAGAGGTTTTTTTCTGCTTTTCTTAAAAAACGTCTTCAGTGATTTATGGTTAATTTTCTTTTAACTGTCCAAATGATTTAATGTTAGTCTTTATTAAAATCTTGATATATTATTAAACATTTTTATGCATAATTCACATTAAAATTACCAAGTCTAACATTTTTTAATGAGGGTGTCAATTATTGGTCATAAAATCTTCCATTAATGTATTATTGACACCCCGCGTCAATAACTGAATTGCTGTTTTTTTTTTTTTGTTTTATTATAAAATTAATTTATTTCTTCAAAAAATCGAAATCATTTTTTGATATAATAATGCTGAAGTAGTTTTTACAATTTTATTTTTCATATTATTGACACGGGTGACACTAACTGAATCTTGTGTCTAAAGACTATTGTCACTGCCAAGACTTTGTTGTAGGGTTAAAATACATTTATTTCATTTTTAGTTGAAAATTATAACAATTTTTTTTTTTACGATCTAGACATTTTATATCCTCATGGATATTGTAAAATAGATACATTAGTTAATAAATATTTTTAATAAATTTTGATTTTATAAAGTGAACTACTATCTTTCTTGTAAGGTTTATCTGCCAATTAACATTCTTTCATTTCCATATAATAATTCAATACTTGTAAAGACTGTGCAGAATTGAAGATTTTGCTAAATCTAGAGACGTTAATTTCTTTCATGAGTAAATGCAATTCTTTAAATGAGGAACAAATAGAGAAAACACAATATGATTTAAGATTATATTGTCCTGATCAGGAATGCACATTCTTATAAGTTTGTTCTGTAAGATAAATTGCTTATAGTTCTGATAAATTGGAATAGTTATCTTCACTTGTCCAAATTAACACTCTACTTCCAATACCCATGTTAGAAAAACATATCAGCTGTATAGTTCTTTTTTTATTTTTTGTTATTGATTTATTGAAATTTACAATCTTATATAACATAACAATATAGTACATCAAGTAATTTGATGATTATGCTAAAACTGATACGTCACTAGTCAAAGCAGCTATGCTTATAAGCTTATAAAGGTTCGAAGGCCATCTTCTTTTCAGGCGCATCGGAGGGATATCTGGACTGGAATGAGGAGGAAGTTGTGATACTAATGGAGTCGAATAGTTGTGGATCTTATGACTTGAATAGTTTGTGATTTCTTAATACGTTTTTTATCCCATGATAGGATTTATTTTCTTTGTCAAACATTAATTAAAATACACTAAGGGCACCAGGAATAGAGATTTAAGTTTTGGAACACTTAATTTTGCTTGATAAAATCCCACTACCGAATTCCGGATGATCCGAATTATTATTTTTTTTTTTTACAACGGATAACTTTTTTTTTTTTTTTTTTTTTTTTTTTAATAGTACTTTAATTGAGTAAATACTACAATCTGCCACAAATATAGACAATAAAAAATATAGATGGCATATGATTACATTCACACATTATGTACAAAAAGAGAGAGAAAAAAAAAATTATATATACAATTTATAATTGAAACAATAAAGATAACAATAAATATAAAGATAACAGAAAGAACCTCCCATACATGAAAAATATACAAATAAATAAAATGAAATACTAAAATAAGAAAAAATAAAATATTGTGTAAGTAAAAATATAGAAATAGTATTAAAACAAAAATGTAAAAAATAAAACAAAATTAAATTATAAGTTAAAAACACAATCGTACTTTATTTACAATACACACTCATCCTAGGGACCCCCAGCCAGACCCCTCCCTCCAATTATGGAGGGACAAGCCAGACATAGAGAGGTCCCAGCTTTTCTCTCTCAGCTGCGTCACTGGTGTAAAAAACCCAGTGGAGGCTGAGTGAGAGCGGAGAAGCTGGCCATTGCCAGAACTCCACAATAAATAAATTTTACAAAAGATCTCGGGGCCACTGCCGTTTTAGTCTGCGAGGTGGATTATCAGGATGGGTGGAGCTGGATAAAGATTGAGCCAGAGGGTTTGGATGAAAGGAAAGGTTGCGATGGAATTTCGAAAATTTAAGAGGTATGAGGTCGAGGACGTGTGGTATATCTCAATATAGATCGTTATGTAGGGTTTTGTTGGAAACATAGTAAGGAGCATTTACTATAGTTCGGAGGATTTTGGATTGAATGCGATTGATATTCGACTTTTTTGCTGTCCCCCACAGTTCAAGTCCATAAGTCCAAATAGGTTTGATGATGGTTTGGTATAGGAGAAGTTTATTTTTAATGGAAAGGTGGGATGTCCTATTTAGTAGTCTATACAATTGACTGAAGCGTCTGTTAAGTTCTTGTCTTTTGAGTCGAGTATGTGGGTTCCATGTAAGTCTTTCGTCTAGGTAGAAACCAAGATACCGAACTGTATCAGCTTTAGGTAGTGGAATACCATTGAAATAGATAAGAGGACTGTGTTTGCGGCGAAGGGTAAAGACAACGTTGGTGCATTTAGATTCATTTACTTTGATCCGCCAGTCATCGCACCAGTCTTCAATCAGGGATAAGTGGGATTGGAGATTATAGGATGCTATTAAGGGATCTGGATGGGATGAAAGGATAGCAGTGTCATCAGCGAATGTTGCTAGGAAAGTATCAGGAGTAGTTGGGATATCTGCAACATAGAGGATATATAGAATTGGACCTAGAACGCTCCCTTGTGGAACACCAGCCTCTATTGAGTACCAGTTTGAGTATTCCATTCCGCAGCGAACTCGAAAGGAACGGTTAGAGAGGTAGGATTGGAGAACTAGGAATAGTGATTGAGGTAAACGGGTTTTGAGTTTTAAAAGCAAACCGTCATGCCATACCCGGTCAAAAGCTTGTGCTATGTCCGGAAATGCGCCGGAACAATATTGTTTGCTTTCAAGTGCTGAGGATATGTGGTCAACGACTCTGAGGCCTTGATGGACGGTGGAATGACTAGTGCGGAATCCAAACTGGTGAGAAGGAATATTTTGTGATTCAAGGATGAGTAGGATACGAATTAGAAGGAGCTTTTCAAAATTTTTTGAAAGGATTGGGAGAAGGTTAATTGGTCTATATGATGAAGGGTTGTTGGGAGGTTTGCCAAGCTTTAAGAAAAGGATAATATTGGAGTGTTTCCATAGCAAAGGGAAATGGGTTGTCCGGAGGATACAGTTGTATAGGTAGGTAAGGAACATGATTGCTTTATGAGAAAGTTGCCGAAGGATCTTTGAGCTGAGGAGATCATATCCAGGGGATTTACAGGGATTTAATTGTTTTAGAAGGAATTCGACCACAGAGGGGTTAATTTCTTTAGGAGGTAAGGAGAGAGGAATCGGAGAATCAAGAAATTCATGACCATTGTTGTGTGAGTGGGGTTAGATTCAGGATGGGGGACAAATATGCTGGAAAGGTGCTGGGCAAATTCTTCGGACCTGTTCTCGTCAGAAGCTGCCCATGAACCATCTTCACGTCGGAGAGGATGGGAGGTAGGTTGGTATTTTTTAGTGGTAGACCAGAGGGAATTGTCAGAGGCAGAGAGTGAAGAAACATAGGAATTTTAGGATTCTGATCTGAAGGTAGCCATGTGTTTTTTAAGGAGTTTAGTAAGGTAAACTTATAAAAAAAAGGTAAAATTATTCGCCATGATCGGACGGATCGAACTGGTGGAGGTTCATAGTTATACGCCCTCCACAGGTCACTGTGCGGCGTATAACTATGATGTAAAGGAGAGAAAATGATTCAGAGGAGATTTCAGTAAACATGTATTCTAGGTGTGGAATATCGAGAGCTGGATTTTAGAAGAATTTTTGCCCTCAGATTGTTTCGAACATATAAGGCAATACCTCCACCAGTTCGATCCGTCCGATCATGGCGAATAAGGGTGTATCAGGAATAAATACAGAAGAGGAGGGAATATAAGCCAGCTTTCAGAAACGGCAATGATATGGTAGGTGTTATGGAGAAAGTAGTCAAAGAATTCATAGAATTCATAGTAGCATCCTACTAGGAAATCCTATAATTACCTTACTAAACTCCTTAAAAAACAGATGGCTACCTTCAGATCAGAATCCTATAATTCCTATGTTTCTATGTTCCAGAGGGAATTGTCAGAGGCAGAGAGTGAAGAAACATAGGAATTATAGGATTCTGATCTGAAGGTAGCCATCTGTTTTTTAAGGAGTTTAGTAAGGTAATTATAGGATTTCCTAGTAGGATGCTACTATGAATTCTATGAATTCTTTGACTACTTTCTCCATAACACCTACCATATCATTGCCGTTTCTGAAAGCTGGCTTATATTCCCTCCTCTTCTGTATTTATTCCTGATACACCCTTATTCGCCATGATCGGACGGATTGAACTGGTGGAGGTATTGCCTTATATGTTCGAAACAATCTGAGGGCAAAAATTCTTCTAAAATCCAGCTCTCCTGATATTCCACACCTAGAATACATGTTTACTGAAATCTCCTCTGAATCATTTTCTCTCCTTTACATCATAGTTATACGCCGCACAGTGACCTGTGGAGGGCGTATAACTATGAACCTCCACCAGTTCGATCCGTCCGATCATGGCGAATAATTTTACCTTTTTTTTATAAGTTTACCTTACTAAACTCCTTAAAAAACACATGGCTACCTTCAGATCAGAATCCTAAAATTCCTATGTTTCTTCACTCTCTGCCTCTGACAATTCCCTCTGGTCTACCACTAAAAAATACCAACCTACCTCCCATCCTCTCCGACGTGAAGATAGTTCATGGGCAGCTTCTGACGAGAACAGGTCCGAAGAATTTGCCCAGCACCTTTCCAGCATATTTGTCCCCCATCCTGAATCTAACCCCACTCACACAACAATGGTCATGAATTTCTTGATTCTCCGATTCCTCTCTCCTTACCTCCTAAAGAAATTAACCCCTCTGTGGTCGAATTCCTTCTAAAACAATTAAATCCCTGTAAATCCCCTGGATATGATCTCCTCAGCTCAAAGATCCTTCGGCAACTTTCTCATAAAGCAATCATGTTCCTTACCTACCAGTACAACTGTATCTTCCGGACAACCCATTTCCCTTTGCTATGGAAACACTCCAATATTATCCTTTTCTTAAAGCCGGGCAAACCTCCCAACAACCCTTCATCATATAGACCAATTAACCTTCTCCCAATCCTTTCAAAAAATTTTGAAAAGCTCCTTCTAATTCGTATCCTACTCATCCTTGAATCACAAAATATTCCTTCTCACCAGTTTGGATTCCGCACTAGTCATTCCACCGTCCATCAAGGCCTCAGAGTCGTTGACCACATATCCTCAGCACTTGAAAGCAAACAATATTGTTCCGGCGCATTTCCGGACATAGCACAAGCTTTTGACCGGGTATGGCATGACGGTTTGCTTTTAAAACTCAAAACCCGTTTACCTCAATCACTATTCCTAGTTCTCCAATCCTACCTCTCTAACCGTTCCTTTCGAGTTCGCTGCGGAATGGAATACTCGAACTGGTACTCAATAGAGGCTGGTGTTCCACAAGGGAGCGTTCTTGGTCCAATTCTATATATCCTCTATGTTGCAGATATCCCAACTACTCCTGATACTTTCCTAGCAACATTCGCTGATGACACTGCTATCCTTTCATCCCATCCAGATCCCTTAATAGCATCCTATAATCTCCAATCCCACTTATCCCTGATTGAAGACTGGTGCGATGACTGGCGGATCAAAGTAAATGAATCTAAATGCACCAACGTTGTCTTTACCCTTCGCCGCAAACACAGTCCTCTTATCTATTTCAATGGTATTCCACTACCTAAAGCTGATACAGTTCGGTATCTTGGTTTCTACCTAGACGAAAGACTTACATGGAACCCACATACTCGACTCAAAAGACAAGAACTTAACAGACGCTTCAGTCAATTGTATAGACTACTAAATAGGACATCCCACCTTTCCATTAAAAATAAACTTCTCCTATACCAAACCATCATCAAACCTATTTGGACTTATGGACTTGAACTGTGGGGGACAGCAAAAAAGTCGAATATCAATCGCATTCAATCCAAAATCCTCCGAACTATAGTAAATGCTCCTTACTATGTTTCCAACAAAACCCTACATAACGATCTATATTGAGATATACCACACGTCCTCGACCTCATACCTCTTAAATTTTCGAAATTCCATCGCAACCTTTCCTTTCATCCAAACCCTCTGGCTCAATCTTTATCCAGCTCCACCCATCCTGATAATCCACCTCGCAGACTAAAACGGCAGTGGCCCCGAGATCTTTTGTAAAATTTATTTATTGTGGAGTTCTGGCAATGGCCAGCTTCTCCGCTCTCACTCAGCCTCCACTGGGTTTTTTACACCAGTGACGCAGCTGAGAGAGAAGAGCTGGGACTTCTCTATGTCTGGCTTGTCCCTCCATAATTGGAGGGAGGGGTCTGGCTGGGGGTCCCTAGGATGAGTGTGTATTGTAAATAAAGTACGATTGTGTTTTTAACTTATAATTTAATTTTGTTTTATTTTTTACATTTTTGTTTTAATACTATTTCTTTATTTTTACTTACACAATATTTTATTTTTTCTTATTTTAGTATTTCATTTTATTTATTTGTATATTTTTCATGTATGGGAGGTTCTTTCTGTTATCTTTATATTTATTGTTATCTTTATTGTTTCAATTATAAATTGTATATATAATTTTTTTTTTTCTCTCTCTTTTTGTACATAATGTGTGAATGTAATCATATGCCATCTATATTTTTTATTGTCTATATTTGTGGCAGATTGTAGTAGGTAGATACAGTTTACTCAATTAAAGTACTATTATGGAACAAACATTATATTAAAAAAAAAAAAAAAAAAAAAAAAAAAAAAAAAAAAAAAAAAAAAAAAAAAAAAAAAAAAAAAAATGGTGCCCTTAGTGTATTTTAATTAATGTTTGACAAAGAAAATAAATCCTATCATGGGATAAAAAACGTATTAAGAAATCACAAACTACTATTCAAGTCATAAGATCCACAACTATTCGACTCCATTAGTATCACAACTTCTCCTCATTCCAGTCCAGATATCCCTCCGATGCGCCTGAACCAAAAAAGAAGATGGCCTTCGAACCTTTATAAGCTTATAAGCATAGCTGCTTTGACTAGTGACGTATCAGTTATTTTAGCATAATCATCAAATTACTTGATGTACTATATTGTTATGTTATATACAAAATAGTATAACTGAAAACACCTTACCTCCAAAATATCCTCATAGTCACAGTATAACCTTACCCACAGTATTCGCTCCTATGACAGAAAAAACGCAGAGCGAGGGCGAAGTGGCATCGTACAAGATACCCATCAGACAAACATAATTACAACAATTTAACGAACCAACTAAAGACAGAAATCAGAAAGTTTAAAATCCAAACCTACATAACCATACTCAAAATCTCAATACTTTAGACAAGTCATTATGGATAACGACGAAAAAACTCCTTGGTTACAAAATTTAATCACCCACTCCTAATAGACTCTCAAACCTGGACAAGATCGGACGAGGACAAATCCCAAATTTTCGGTCTTCACCTCTTTAAAACGTTTAACCCCCATCCTGACGTCATCAAGAAATTATCTATAATAAAAAAAAAAAAAAAAAAAAATAAAAAAAAAATTCTGAAAATCCCGTCCTAGATTCCAATCAAAAAAAAAAAAAAAAAAAAAAAAAAAAAAATGGCTTTACAACGCCGCCCTTAGTGTATTTTAATTAAAGAGCAAATAAATCCTATCATTGTCATAAGATCCCATCAAAATTTCAATAAATCTATTCGACTCCATTAGTATCACAACTTCCTCCTCATTCCAGTCCAGATATCCCTCCGATGCGCCTGAAAAGAAGATGGCCTTCGAACCTTTATAAGCTTATAAGCATAGCTGCTTTGACTAGTGACGTATCAGTTTTAGCATAATCATCAAATAACTATATTGTTATGTTATATAAGATTGTAAAAAAAATAACAAAAAATAAAAAAAGAACTATACAGCTGATATGTTTTTCTAACATGGGTATTGGAAGTAGAGTGTTAATTTGGACAAGTGAAGATCAACGGGTCAAATCCTATTGTCATAAGTAAATATCTAAGGAGTCGTATCTCTGGAATTCTCTTTGAGCTGCGCACGTACTGCCATCTCTTGGCATTGTGGAGTACTACGCTAGTGCTTCTTACGATTCTGTTTTGTTTTCTTCTTAAAATACTGTTAAACTTTATATTACAAAAAGCATGTATTTAATCATTGGAGATAAATTTCGTATTTTCGAAGCACTAGAAATGATCATATCATTTCTAGCCAATAAAAATTTTCATTTCAATGACCAGATAACTGTTTCAAGTAGTTATATCTTAAATTAGTTTCTATTATAAACATATAAACCGCTCAATCATACAGAAAACTAAAATTGCTATTTGTCTAATAATTCATAAGAGGACAATCCTATCCATCCCCATTTTTTTGCCACCCCATTTCACTTATAGAACTGTTAGTTACATATCTAAGATGATTTCTCGTCTTACAATTTATTTTTTATTTTTTTTACCTTTTTATAATTGTTTACAACTGAATACATTATATATAACAAGTAAATTTGAGGAAAACTATTGCATGATATGTCAAAAGCATGTAAAGGACTACTCACTAGCAACACTTAATAAATGATTTTCAGTAGAAGGTCTTTTGACCATCTTTTTTTAAAACGCCTCAGAGGATTATTGGGAATTGAGTGTGAGGCAAGACTTGTGGATTCAAGTGGGTATGGAGTTTTCTATGAAAGGATAGGTATCTCATTTGGGCCAAATAAGCAACATATGGAACATTAAAATCATTATGGATAAGTTTGTTAGTGGTATAATTACATTTTTAAAATACTATTTAAAATTAATATATCAAATAGCTGATATATTGAATGTTCGTATGCTTTAGCACTGATGATTAATGTTTAGCATTCCAAACCAGTTCTCGAATAAACGAATCATCAATGAAAGAGGCACATATTCCATCATTTCATAATTTCCCTTCTTGTATTTGAGTATTTTTATTGTATTCATTTCTACTAAACTTATGTCAGTAGTTTAGTAAGCAGTCCCTAGAAAAATTCTTGGTTGTATCCCCCTTTTTATTTTTGAAAAAAAATATTGAAAACTCATAAACGGGCTAAGATATGATATTTTTTTTTGAGGTTCTCTTTTAGACTGTTATAAATTATCTTGATATTGTTTCTAGCAAACATGTAAGAAATTTTAATTTTTTATATTCACAAAAACCTGTTTATATTTTGATGGTTGCATTGAAGATGCTTGGGTTACAACCGAAAATGTTGTTTTGACAGCTACAGGAAACAGTAATGCTATAATGTCTTTTCATATTGAGCTTATATACTTTTTGTGATTTAGTTAAACTAACATCAAAATACAACATATTGGTATAGAACATAGAAATGTGCAATTAATATATGAATTTCACTTGATATTTTTAATAGCATATAGTTAAATTATATACATTTTAATAATGATAATAAATAAGGTTTAAGAAATCCGGAGGCTTAAAGGCTACATACTAGGGTGGAGAGAATGAAAAAGGTTGAGAATCTGCGTCTCCCTGATACGCGAAAAATAACGAAATAGCCCTAAAAAAAATTATGTAAACATTTTCATTTTGATATTATTTCATCTTGATGTCACACAAATCGCTCGCGCAAAAGGAAAAAAAAATTAATCGTAAGTTAAAAATTGTCAGATCCCACTATCTGTAATTTAAATAAACGTGGCAGTGGGACATATGAACTGAAAAAAAGCACTTACTGCCCCCTAAGAATAAAAATAATGCACAGTTACAAGTGCAATTGTCTGCCTATTATTTACAAATTAGATGCTTCAGTAATTACAGTATACATTTTTACAGGAAAAAAAATTAGATAAATTTAAAAAAATATATGAAATAATATTTATAACATAAAATACAATCGTTTATATATGAAAATATAAAAGAAGGAGAGAGAAAAAAATCTAAGTATTTATTTGATTATTAATATATTTGCGGGAAATTGTTTGTCTAAAAGGTACAGAAATAATTTTTTTTTTAAAGGAGGTTATCGAAGCTGCTTTACTAATAGAAGTGGGTAGGGAATTCCAGAAGGAGGTAGCACGAATGACGAGGGATTTGTCAAAGGAAGCGGCTTAATGTGAGGCGATATACAGGTTAAAAGGTTGGGTTCTAATGTTTAGGAGGTAGATTGAAGAACGCAGAGGTAATAGATCAAGAATATAGGACGGTTTTTTTGTTTTTTTGACATTGGAATAGGAAAGTAACCAGAATGTATTGCTGTCGGAATTTAGGAAAGTCCCACCCAAGCTCAGAATATCGGCAAGTAACGTGTGACCGCCTGGGGATCCCGAAGATAAATCTAATGAAACAGTTCATCCGTCTCCCCAGGTTCAGCTCGAGATCCCCAGACAGTCCCCCAGAAAACAAGCAACCGTAATCAAAGCAAGGGAAAACAAGAGAGGACACTAGAAGTTGAAGTTGATCTATACAGTTGTTTAAGGATTATGATGGATTTTTTGGAAATTTGGGCGATATAGTTATTCCAGGATAGGTAATGATCAAAGGAACTCCTAAATCTTTAATAGAGTTTCGGAACTGAATAGGAAGGTTATTGAGGTAAAGCAATGGATAGTAAGGAAGGGCGTTGAGGATGGGTTTTGAACCGATGAGGATAGCCTTAGTTTTATTTGGATGGAAAGATAAGTAGATTTGAAAGTCGTCTGCATTTAGGTAAAAATTGGAATAGTGGATAAAGCTAGGTAAATCATTGATATAGATAGAAAATAGGATTGGTGACAGGGAGGATCCTTGTAGAACACCTTGGGTTAAAGGTAGAGAAAGTGAAGGAGAAGTTTTGAAGTTTTTATAGGAGAATTGAATGATCAACACAATCGAAAGCTTTTGAAAAATCAAACAAGGAAGGATCGTAATTAGTTGTTGGTCCATAAAGGAATAAAGGTCCTGTGTGATTTTCAACAAAGCTGACAGTGGAATAAACGGAACGGATTAAGGAGGGTATTATGCTGTAGGAAGGAGGTAATTGAGCAATCATTCAAGTGGATTTGATAAATTTGAGAGGATGGACATATTGATATCATTCGCTCTTAAGAACTGAAGTATATTCCAGGAAGCAATTTCCACGATATTATGGAAATAAATAGTTCCTCAATATCGATGACACGCGACTACAAGATAATAATCAAAATTAGCTAGCATTTTATGGATTTTTTTTTTCAAGCTTTCTGACTGATGAATCTTGATTTGCAAATACTAAAACTTGGATTTTTTGTAGTTTGGCATTATTTGTTCAAATTTAAAACGCCATACGATATGTGCGACCGCAAGACATTCACTTTTCAGCCTCAAATTAAAAAAAAATATTAATTATGCCCCGTTTCGCCACTATTTCCAGGTCAGAATTTTACAAATCCTCAAACCTTTTTTTTTTTTTTTTTGCCGTTTTCGCCCCACCCTACTACGCACTTCCACTATGGTATGCAATCCAAAATTCACCAGATCAGCCCAACATAATCCTGACATATATTATCTTAAAATGGATTTGCTAAAAGATTTTAAGTTACCCAACAATCGTTACCCTAAGCTACTTGCCATAGAGACTGTTAGTAAAAATACTTTTTGGTTTTAAAATATTAAGAAAATGATGAAGACGTATAATGTGGAAGATACTTTTTCTGTTGGAAATTTTCAAAATTGGGATGAGATTAAATTAAATTTTCTTTGGACACTCAACATCGAGGACCTTTAGTGTCCTTTTCCAGGTTATATTTCTTACTTTCCAGTTTTAGGTATTTTTTTTCAGATTGTTGGAAAAAATTGGGCCTTGGAAATTGTTGGAAATAATAAAGGCGTTGATACCAATTTCAGGTCAGAACATGGCTACAACATCCATTTCCACTGTATCATGTAAAAACTTGAATCATAACCCTATCTGCAATAGTTATATAAATAGCGTCGTACAAGTTAAATATTTTAGTTGGATTATGAGAATCAGGGGGGAACTTCTGAATTTGAACTACATGAGATATGGCACAGGTATAGAAATATGTTCATTTTGTAATAGATCCGAGAGAGAGGATGCATATCATTTCCTAGTGGTATGTCCTATTTAAAGGAATTCAGAGTATAATATATGGGAAAACCGCTCCTTAATGAAGATACACTGAATATTTTAAATGGTTTAGTTCAAGAATTTAATTATAGTTAAATATCGACAATGTTCATAAGTAAAATGTTATTTTACAATTTTTGTATTGTTTTCATAGTTTTGTATTTATCAATATAACAAAAATATGTTAATTTTGTTTTTAATGATTTATAATTTAAGTATATAAATTTTGCTGAGAAAATGTGGCAAATATTTGCCTACACTGATGACATTGCGTTTAAATGAAGCGTAGTTGCGAGAAATGAAGCGTCACTTAAGGAAGTCTTTAAAATAATTTATAAAGCGGTTCAAAAGTAAGGCTAATTATAAATGAAGAAAAAACTAAATTATTGAAAATGTCTTCGGCGGCAAATAGAAGATCTGTGCGGTACATTGAAATCCTCGACTTCAAGTGTGAAAATGTTTCTAGCTTCGCCTACCTTGGCTCTTCAGTCAATAACGAAAATAAAACCAGCAGTAAAATTGATATGAGAATTGTGGCAAGAAACCGAGCCTACTTTGCGAATTATAAGTTATTGAAGTCTAAACTGTTGTATAGAAAAACGAAACTAAAACTATACAAGTCATTAATAAGACCCGTAGTAGTTACATATGGAGCTGAAACTTGGTGTTTAGCCTAAAATGACGTCCAGAAACTAAAAGTTTTTTAAAGAAAGGTAATAAGACGAATATGCGGCGCAACACAAGTAGGCGGAGTATGGAAAATAAAAATGAATGAAGAAATAGACTACATGTTAAGAAGGGAAAATATTGTAAACTTCAATTAATTAAAGAGATTAAGGTGGGCTGGCCATGTCAGAAGAATGACAACAGATAGATTGCTAAAGAAACTGCTTGATATAAGAATGACTGGAAAGAGAAAAAGGGGAAGACCACGTAGCAGATGGGGCAAAAGATGCCGCAAAATTAGGAGTAAGAAATTGGGGAATGGAAGCGGAGGACAGGGATAGATGGAGAAGAAAAATCCAGGAGGCCAAGCGTCACCCAGACATGTAGCGCCGAGGAGTAAGTAAGTATATAAATTTTCTCTATTCATTATATCGAAAACTTAAAAATAATTGATGGCAAATGCCAAGAGTAGTCTTAGTTGTACTGGAATTACTAGTATGAGTACATGTATGTTATCATTTTGTTCATTAAAGACATTATTATAATATTATTTTCCTCGGTATTCCATTCGGATTCAGTTATTTAATATATTTTTTAGTTTTTAAATATTCGGATGTTATAAATATTTTAAGTCATGCGATTTACACAATAGGTTCTACAACAAAATACCCCATGGCTGCTCTTGCACCTTCAACAAATTGATATAATGTCAAAAAGTTTTTGTTTTTTTGTTTTATTAGTTAGATAAACAATATCTTGTTATTTATTGTAAAAAGTGGAACACAAGTGATTTTGATAGCAGTGCATAGTTTCAAGTCATTCACTGAATGTTTATTATGTATTCCTTAGAATATTATTTGTAGGCCATTAATTCTCCATTGTTAGTAAATTATTAATGATACTCGTAAAATGTTACTAAATAACATTATCATCGGTTCTTGAAGTATTTCTCAATAATCAGTTTATTTATAAATTAGTTACGTTTAAAAATTTCATGAAGCAATTTTATTATTTGGAAGAAGAAATTTTTTTTTTTCAAAAATAGGTAATTAGTAGAGTAGGTTTAATAATAGCGAATAATAAAAAATGTCTTTCTTTATTCTGGGATCTTAAGTTCCTTAAGAATAAAAAATGATGTACAACCAAGGGCCTTCAGAGGCTTAAAATAAAATAATATTTTTAGAACCAAATCGCATATATATAATAATATATATATATATATATATATATATATATATATATATATATATATATATATATATATATATATATATAATAATAAAATAATAATAAAATAATAAAATTTCATGAATATAAATTGTTCACATTCTATGCATACAAAAAGTAGCTATTCACAGTTTTCGCGGATTTGGTCGGATATCTGAAAGAAGGATTTGGTCGGAAAGATCTGTCGAAAGCAGCTGAGCTATGAGCTGGAGTATAAAAATCTGATTGGCGGAAACGGGTTTGGCGTGTAAGAACTGAAGATTTCAGTTGAAGGTGTTCGGAGTGTAAATTAATTATAGAAGAAATTGAAATATTTTTAAAACCTCTAAAAATTAAGGAAAATAAATACAAATTCAGTAAAAACAAGATCTGATTCACGTTTGATTTTGAAAAAATCTTATAAATATGAACATGACCTTAAGGAAATTGCAATGGAACTCTTTTCTCACCAGTCTTAAGGGCCTCTGTGCCTTTTTCTTGGAGAGGAACCGATCTTACCTAATATCGATTAAAGAATATTTGAAATAGTTTACAGACGAAGTACTGAAGAAAACAATAACGATAAGGACGTGAGTCTGGAACATTAAAATCGAGAGCTAAGAAGTCCCTGTGTCACAAGTGCTTTTCTCAAGCAATTTATAACATAAGTTCAACGTTAAAACACTTACATGTCATTAGTTTCTACAAAGTTGTTAAATACTTGGTTAAAACCTTTTAATTAATAAAAAAAATATTAACGGCTGTCACACTGAACATTAAATTCCAGAGCTACCTGGGTATCACTTTTAGAATGTAAGTCAGTAATACATATTCTAGCACTTCAACGACCACAGCGGGCACAGAGGACCGCTAGTGAAACCCACAAACAATTTTGTTGCAGGAATACTTGCGTCATTGTAAAATCAAATTACCTTATAATTATGATAGCTATGGTTCATGTAAGCATAATTATCACCTTGGGTTGAGCTTAACTTTATTCTAAAAGGCCATAACAATTCGTGGAAGCTAATTTGTTATTGCTTAGCGTATTATTAGGTTATTTTAACCTAATTAAAATTATCAAGGACTTTGAAATACTGATAAATTATCTACCAATACTATTGTGGTATCGTATCGGAAGGCAATTTATTTTGCATTGCCAACTCCACGATACGCTTGGTACGGGAAGATATTCCACGAAACATTTTTAAACAAAAAATGGACCAACTTACAAAAAAGGTACTACTAAGTAAGTAATGGCTTTTTGCAACAAGAGCTATAAGCATACTAAATAAAGTGGAGGGTGCGAGGTAGGATGGTTGAAAATAGTGAAAGGGTAATAAAAGGTGTTGGAAGGGTTTCGACAGGTCAATCACCTAAAGAACAATTTTATACCTGATCGGTTGAACAACACATTTTTGCTGAGTAATAAACCTAGTATGTTATTCATCAATATTTCTGGAAATTTTTTTTTATTTATTTATTTTTTTTTTTTTACAGCTAGGTACTGTTTTTGTTATCCTCATATTCATTTTATGGAAAAATAACTAATCTTGAAGGGGTTTATACATTTTTTTCCAACAGTGCAGTAATATTTTGTGTGAAAATGAAAAACAAATCAAAATACGTCAATAGTAAAAAAATATCTGTTAAAGGAAAAAATAGTTATTTTATGATTTAGAAAAAAACGGGCAGAGCCCCACGGACATTGGCGGGCACATAGGCCCGCTACATTTTAGCCCTAATCACCATAATTAAATGGTTGCTAATGATTATAAAAATGCATGACATAGTTGTATAACTGCTGAATGTTTGGTCCAGAGGGAAATATTAATAGAAATGGCTTTGTCGTCAAAGTGCTAGATTGTGGAAACTGTTACTGGGTAGAGACTTTAATGCAATGAAGAATATTTGGTCTCTACTGAGTGTATTATTCGTTAAAAAAGACCATTAATACACATTGGTGATATAAAACATTTTACTATTTCTTCATGAAAACCTAAAAATTTGCCTATTCCATTAAATATTTCAGGGTTGTGCTTCTGCGTAACTTGTTCCATACGATTCCCAGATCCTAATATTTTTCTACCTCCCTGTTGAAAAAAGAAACGTCAATTTTGAGCAATAGATCAATTAATTAGAAAAAGAATCCTACAATCAGATTTAAGTAACTCGAAAACACCTTCACAGCTTTATTCATTTACCGCCCGTAAATGTGCTGTCATGAAGCCATTTTTACGAATGACACGAATGATAATTAAAATTAGATGCATGAGTCCAGAAGTTTAAGTAAATGAGTGTGTTCGTTACGTTTCTTCTGGTGGGCTACTTATTGCATCAGTTTAGTATTCAATGCAATTATCTCATTCCAAATATTAGCGATTTCTTTTTGATTTAGACATCCACAAGTCAGTCTTCAGTCAAAAAGAAGTTCCAGGCACGTCACAGTGTTTTTTTCTGGTGGTGGGTGGTTAACAGTATTAACAGGAGAACATGTCACTTTACGAAAATTGGAGTGATGAGATGTTTTCCTCAAATTCAAAGGCGTAGTACATTCATCAATGCGATTATTGGCATAAAGATAGGTGAGAGTGGTGGAAAACAATGAATACTTATGCACAAGGAGTTTTGTAGCTACCAAACATAGATATGTTATGTTTCCTAATATTGAATATTAAGGTTCATGTCAAATTATTGATTATGAGCTCGAAGACCTAGGGAGTTGAGGCGAGGGTCTCAGCGCGCTCGGTACAGAAGGTACTGAACCCACAATATGAATCTTGATCTTCCCACCCTGGCTAGAATAGGTTGGTAACCTGTAGAATAACCCGTCCTTCCTGCCCTAGTTGGAGTACATAACGATGTTAAGTCACAATAAAAAACAACAAATAATTAATTATAACTAATTTTGACATATATAGTTGAAAAGAATAGCGATCAATTATTTTAAAGATTGGAATAATTCCCAGAACATGTAGTTATTTTTAAATATTAAACAGTAGAAGACCAATTATTAATATTGATATTGAGTTTTAAACCCCTGACTGAAGTCAATAAGTCAAAACTGTACACTTTTCAGTAGGCAACTTTGATCGTTTTTAAAAAAATCCTATAATTACTCTAAAAATACCATTCACGTGGAAATAGATACTTTAAGGCCTTACTAAGAAACGCAACTCAATCTATTTTTCACATAGCAGATATTAAAAATCCCGCTTAATTTAAGAAAAAATTAATTTATCCATTTCTTCACGGCAATCGCTGATACATAATATTTTATATATTTCTGAATGTATAATTAAATCGGTTTATTTTATGGTTCCCATTTTTACAAACATATTCAATTCTGTACTTCATATTTAAAATCACAATTGTCAATGTCGTCACACAAAAGACGACTGAATTAAAAAAAAAAATAAATAAACTTTTCACCAGAAATCACGTCTCTCAGGTAAGTGTTATTTTCTTTGATGTAGGTTAAGTTCCTCATTTCAACTAAGGCAGGAAGGACAGTTTATCGTAAAGGTTACCAACCAATAAGCAGAGTGGGAAGGCAAAGATTATCGACCCAGTTGGGAATCAAAACCTAGACGTTTTAGGTCGGTCTGGGGCCTTTGTCGAAACAACCAAAGGTCCCTAATATCAGGTAATGAGTAAAATCAGTAATATCTCCTAATTAAAATGGTAGTCAGTTCAAAACAATTAAATGTTCTATAAACCTTTAGTTCCCAGTTAAAAAATGCTTATGGTACTTCAACAACGAAGTATGAATATCCGAATAAAATCTTCAGAGTAAAATTAACGCAACTGTATATTCAGCAAAGAGCCCGGCGGAACTGTGGTAGTGGGGATGTCATTGGGAAAGGTGGCTGTGACAGCCCGTCATGAATTATTTAGCAGTTCCGTCTCTCCTGAAGGAACTTTCTGTCAGATAAGTATGATCATAGAAAATTATTATCAATATAGGAATACTATATTTAATGAATATAAATTGCAGTCTGTGATTTGTGTTTATCATGATACATGTGTTGTCTTAGGACTTCTGGGGGAACCCCAGATCCCCGGGTTCCCTCAGTCTAAATCAAGGATCAAAGCAAGGATACATGTTTTTCGAATATTTACATTAGTATGAACAATTATTAATTAATAATAATATATAATTTTTAATATTAATTCACATTAGACTCTGGTGTGACCTTAAAACGGGGATGTGTTATTGGAAACATTGATATTAACTAATAACTTATTTACTTATTTTTTATAAATGAGAAACAATAATATAATTATTACGATAACTAACGGACGGACGCACAGTGGGACGAATGACCAATCTAGGAGGAAAAAGTCTCAATCGCTTAAACAGACCTGGCAACCTGATTTACATAAACAATAGAGTTTAAATAAGGTAAAATAAAACCCTTAAGTCACAACCATAAGGAAAATACTATACAGTAGGCCCCCAATATCCATGGTTCCGATTTTCTATTTTTTTTTTTTTATTATTAAGGTTTAATTTTTCACCATTAATTTTATATGTATCATATTAATTTAATAAAAATAATGAATTTAATCGTTTCTAACGATTACATATTAGATTATTATTTATAGTTATTATTATATAGTAATTTTTTTTTTTGTTACCTTTAAAAAATAATGAATGAAAAAACCGGTCAAGCTGTCTTTTTACGTATCGTATAAATGAGATGTTTCCGGTGTACTAATCCAATTCATATTATGAAGCGATACTGTTTTCAAATCTTTCTGTGATACTCTCACTGACCTGTTTGCGTACTAAACAAAACTATTTACTCATAAGGGGACGTTTGCAGTTGTAACACAGATTCGAATGGTGATTTGTGTGTGGGTAGTAGGGACGTATAATAGTTATAGCCACCAATGAGCATTAGGAGCCGAGAAAAAAAAAATTATGAAAATCACGTTTTTTTTTTTTCCCAGCTCTCAGTCAAGATAGAGAAATGATTCTTTCACATTTCATTTAATCGCAGTTATGTATGCTATTTGGTATAAAAATACTTCCGCTATGCTCAAGACACTACTCGGCTTTAGGTTGCTCAAAAACTCTGAAAAAATTCCAAGGAAATCAACTGTAAATCAGTGGAATTTTTTTTTCATGAGCAACTGACATGAAATTTCGATTTAATGCACCAAAAAACCCTTATATGTGAAATTTTATCAAAATCAAAAAATATTGATTTTTTACCCCTTTTGAGGAGGTTAAAATTTTTAACTAAAGGAAAGGAAATTTTTAACTAAAAACTGATATTATTTTCAGATTCCTTATCTCAAAAAACATGTAGGAACTAAGTTTTGTCGAAATCAAAAATAATTTTTTTTTACATTTAAAATTTTGTAGGTTTTTTGAAGGCAAGATGCTGTAAATTTCTGAAAAATGTAAATAATTTGCGCTATCACCTTGTATAAACACATTATATAATATTAATATTAATATTAACACATTTCATCACCGATTAAAACCAAATTTTAAGGACATCTAGAAGCCGTAAAACTGCATAGTTTAGCTCTAATCCGGAGGTCGCTGTATTTCCTCTTATTGAGATATCTCAAGTTATAGCTGACCTCGGATTTTTTCATTCACATCAGTTTTTGCCTACTAAACTCTGAACTAATCCCAATGTTATATACATGGATAAAAAGCAGAATTTATGCTGATTCTAGTGATGCTATTACTTTTGTAATCGGTAGAACGCAGCAGTTGTTATGGCTTAGAAATTGTTGATGAAATCTCAACTTCAAAATTTTAACCTCCTCGAAAGGGGTAAAAAATCAATTGGAGTTTTTGAGCAACCTAAAGACGGGTAGTGTCTTGAGCATAGCGGAAGTATTTTTACACCAAATAGCATACATAACTGCAATTAAATGTGAAAGAATCATTTCTCTGTCTTGACTCAGAGCTGGGAAAAAAAATAAAACGTGATTTTCATTTTTTTTTTTTTCTCGGCTCCTAATGCTCATTGGCGGCTACAACTCTAGTTTTGCACTATTATAGGTCCCTACTACCCACACACAAATCGGCATTCAAATCTGGTAGTTACAACTGCAAACGTCCCCTTGTCAGTTATGCTTTAGTCTCCATTTAAATAGGAACAATCGAATTGTCACAAATAAATAATAAAATAAAAAAGTAAATCAATAAATATAAAATGTTTTCATGCTTGAAAAAAATTCAACCAATAAAAACCGAATATAAAAAGGTGAAAGTTTTTAAGTGTCATCCGCTGAATTAAGAATTGATTATCAAAGTTATTCATGAAAAAAAATTTCTACTGATTCACAGCGGTTTTTGTTGGAATTATCCCTTTAGTGTTCATGATACTTTGAAGATCATGGAAGATATTCCCGACATCATATCGACGGCACAGTGCAACGAATCGCCAATCTATGAGGAAAAAAGTTTGATTCACTTAAATAGACACAGCAACCTGATTTACATAAACAATCGAGTTAAAATAAGGTGAAATAAAAACGCATAAGTAACAACAATAAAGAATATAATATATTAGACGAAAATTGAAACAAAATAACTGTGTTTTGTAAACCTTAAATCTGAAAACATTTGACATTGCAGTTGACATATTCGTGCGACATTCACTATCACTCCATGTTGTGAATCTTCTGACGAGTCTTTATCTTCCCCAGTGGAATCATCGGTGGATGAGGTGCAAAAATAATTACTCTCTGGACTTTGAAAAAGGTCTGCTGCGATAATTTCTGTAATAGGTAATGTTTACTTATTTTTTCTTGGTGTTTTCTTTAAACTAACGATGAAAAAATATCAACAAGATTATACAGAATGCTCAATTGAAATAACCAATAATTTTAACTAAATGTGATCTGTCGAGTTTGATACTACTTACATCCTTGTTTTTACTTGGTAATCCCACAGCTACAACCAAAACCTCTAATACTGCTCTATAAACATCTTCCCTTTAAAACTAATACAACAGTTTCATTATTTTCGATTACACATTTTTCCTTCTTAGTAAAAAACAAACTAAAATAATTAATTTTTATGGGCCTCCTAGCTTCCCGAAACATTCGGAAAATGTCCTCTTCTGGGATCCAACGACCGCCCACGAACGCCTTCTTTAGTCGATCCTTCACCACGACCCATGGTGTGTCCTCATCCGCTTGAATTACGTTGAGTACGCCGCGCTTGACCCGGTATACTAACGCTGCTCTTAGTGCGCAGGCATCCATTGGATCTAAGAGATTCTCTCCAATCTTTGCTTCTATTCTAGCCATCACTCTATCTCCTCCCTTTAAGTAGTGATTCAGCTCCCCAATCTTTAACCTTAAATCTTGCGGCATTGCTGTTTTGAGCTTTAGCGATTCGTGAGCATTTGCCTGTTGCGCTGCTATATTCGCATGGGCTGCTTCTAAAGTTTCTGGTGGTAGAGCCTGCATCTCCCGCTGAACTTCGAAAGATGGAGCTTTCAAAACATTCTTATTTTCCATTCAGAATTTTGTCCAACAATATGAAAGATTAGAAACGAAAGAAAAACTTGGATGGTTGTGACTTTCACAAAAACTTTTAGCGGAATAAATAAAAAAAAAAAAATCAGTGGGAATCACCTTTTGTTTATGTAAATCTGGACAAGAGGAATACCGTGTAAGATTTTCTTTTTTTACATTAGTTAAATTATTTAAATTTTTTAAGGGAAAAAACTATGGTTAATAAGGCATATCTCCTGAGAGAATTCCTTTTTGAGAATGGTTTAATGGTTTCTAAAAGCCATTCTTTAAGATAGATGTCTCTATTTAGGTTCGTTTGTTCGTTGGATTGGCATGCTCCATTGGGCCTGTCCATAGCACAGCACCTCCAGAGTTGTACTTATAAAGCCTTCAGGTCTACCTCAACATCTTTCAACCATCGTATAGCAGATTCTCCGGGCTTTTGTGCATCACCAGTTTTTCTGTTAAAAAGATTGTTACTGAAATTCATTCTGTCCTCATCTTCCAAACATTGCGGATATAAGAGACAAGACCACCAATCTCATCCTCTCATCTCCTTGCTGGTCGTCCTCTCCTTCCATTTCTCGAAGATTCCATTTTCTAACTGATTTAGGCAATCTTCCAGGAGGCATTCGACGTACATGTCCATAGCATATTAATTTATTCTTCACAACACGTTCCGTCACGCTCTCCGTAATACCCATTTTCCTCCTTATATCTTCGTTTCTTACGCGATCTGCCCTGGTTTTCTGGATACACCTCTTCCAGTAGTCCATCTCAACTACATTTAATTTATCCATATGTAAGGATGGTTTCAATCAATGATTGAAAAATCCGTTTCTTATTCTTTTGGGGTAAGGTCCTGCCTGCTCCACAAAATCGAATGCAAGATGCGAATTGCCTTCCTAGCCATTGCACATCTGCTCTGTATTTCTCTTTTACATCCTCCTACCATATCCAGAATGGAGCCTAAATATTTAAATTCTCCTACCTGTTTACATTTTGCTCCCTCTATCCAGAGATCCTCCTCCTCATTCCCCTCTACGCACATGTATTCGGTTTTTTCAAAATTTATCTTAAATCAAATGAATTAAATTTAAAATTAATAAAGGTCTAGCCAGAGATCAATGTTCCTTGCATTGAGATTTCTCAAGGTTTATGTCCTATATCTTGAAATAAGTAATTAATCAAATCAAACTTATTTAGCCACGTGTACATTATATCAAATTAAAAATTATTTTTCATTAGTTGCAGTATACAGAAGATGAGAAAATGATTGAGCTACAGCGTTATGAATGAAGTGATTGAAAATTTTTTAATATTTTTTTTTTTTAATAGTTTTTTTCATTTTATTCCTTTACAAATTATTTACTAATATAATTTAACGAATCTGGGTAATTTTAATATATTTGGTTATCTTAAGCCCATAGATCACAAAGGCTCATAATAATAATTATAAAAATAATAATTGAGTTTCCTGTAAAAGGAATTAAACGGAAAGAGAGTCCTTTCAGCAATGAAAACAATTTAATCGGTACTCTAAGGGCGAAAACTCATTTTTCGTGAAGGAGAGTGGCCAAGGATGTCCTTCAACCGTCAAAATCGTAAAATTTGGGCAGATCTAAAACCAGTATCCTACAGTGGCTTTTCAATGCAAGGGGCATTATTACAAAAAATCACGGAAGGATAAACAGTTCATTTGGTATATTTGGTAATAAATATTGGAAGATAAGTCTGTAATAATTTTTGGAACTATCAGATAAAATGTTAGTTTAATATATGTATATAAATAATTTGATTTTTATGTAAGTTTGATGTTGGTTCCAGACATGTAATCAAATTTCTCTAAATTGATAAACCGAGAGTCCAAGTGTAACAAAGAGCACATAAATAAGTATCTCGATAACTTGAGAAGTCTTGATAGGATCTCAACCGTCAGCCATTGAATTAACCTAATAAGTCGAATAATTCATAAATTCGTGTTGTTTTCTATTCTTAAAATTCCATTGAATTTAATCGCTTGATATTTAGTTATGTCATAAATATGTTTCAACGCTCCGTCATAAATTTATACCATCTCTTTCGGCAGCGCCACCTAAGCAGAAACAGTGGATTTGCTCCTCATCAATCCGGCTTTGTCGTTAAGGGAAGGGATTTACTTTTTGCCATCGGTCCTCTGCATGATTGTCACTCGTGCACACTTCACTGTTTCGTTTTCACTACTTGTAGCTCATCTTATCTTGAAATAAATGCAAAGTACGTATTGATAACGAATATTTAAGGCACAGATAGATTTTTTCGGGTCTCTGCTTAACTCGAGGTATTTCTGAGACTCTTGTTGTGTTAAAGGCAAACCGTGTTTTTCTGTAAGGAATTTTTGTAAGGGAATTGTTGACAGGAACATGAATATTTCTTTATTGATTCAAGTGATTAATGAGTCGTTAAAGCTGTGATGATTCAGTAAGGATATTTACTGTTTACAAAAAGGGAAATATTTGCTATACATAGCTAATCGCCTTGGTTTTCATATCTCTACTGTTTCCAGGGCCATGAAACAATACAGGGAGTCAAATTCAGAACTTCCAAAAGTCACAGATCCTATTGATAATAGGTTTATTAAAATCAAAGTAATCGTGAAACGCACCTTAACATCTTCAAGCATTATAAACTCGGTTGCAGATGTTCGAGGGTTAGCTATTTCAGAGCCTACTGTTAGGAGAAGACTGAGAGGTTCAAACATAAAAGACCTAGAAGGCCTGTTAAAGTAGCTCTTCTTACTGTAGAACATCTCAGGCAGAGACTAATTGCGTGAGAACATCAATCATGGACTGATAGAAAAATGCATTTTTCACTGATGTGACGGGGGTGGCCGAGAAAGATTGTGAAGAAAACCTGAAAAACGGTATAGATAGTAGAGTATTTGGAGGGGGTTCGGTCATGCTCTGTGGTTGCATATCTTGGGAGTCACGTACCGAGTTAGTACCAATTCAGGGAGAGACTTTGAATGCTGGATGATGATGATTTTGCAAGATCATGTAATGTCCTACATGCAATCCATTGGTCCTTAATCTTTGCTTGAAATAGTTTCTTGCCAACAACTTACAAAAAAATCCACATATTCTACATTAAAAAAAAAAATGAAAAATTATAAGGCGATAAACGTTTGGAATCAACAATAACAACTGATAATTAAAGGGTGTTTGCGCATGCGTCAACTATGAACTACTACTTTCATATCGCTCTCTAATTGTTACTTCAACCCAAGCAGTTAACGAAGAATCTCATTTTTTTACTCCTAATCCCTTTCAGGCACTTCGTAGCACAGCTGCCGAAACTATGGAGTCGTCCTCGGCACCGCAGCCTCCAAAACCACCTTCTATATTCATACGTAATATAGGAAATTTTTCATTATTATGTAATCACCTAAATAAAATAGTTATACCCTGGATATTATTCATGTGTAAGCCGCATAAATGACACCAAAATCATGCCTGATTCTTTCGATACCTACCGTAACATTGTTAAATATCTATCGGAAACTAAAGCTAACTTCCATACCTACCAACTCAAAGAAGGCAGATCACGTAGGGTGGTCGTAAGAAATCCTACAGCTACTTTTGATATAATCAAGGAAGAATTATCGAGTTCTAAGTAAGATAAGTCACAAATGTGCAAAAAGACAGCCGGGAATACCCAGGAGAAGGCGGTAAAATATCATTGCTAATTTTCTTCGTTGACTTAGAACCAGCACCTGGAGTAGAGAAGATCACACTGAAGAACTGACATTCCTGCTGCAAGACAAAAAGGTCGATGTTGGCTTAATCACAGAAAGTAGAGTGACATATAAACAACACATGAATGTACTACAATACCAAACAGAGCATCTTGATGGTAGATCCTATGCCGGAACTGTTGTCATTATGCCCCATTACCTCACTCACTATGTATTCCCTTTACCTGCAAATGAATTCCTACAATTCACAGCAGTTGTTGTCAAAACCTTCTCCTTTCCCGTCACAATTGCAGCGGCGTACTGCCGCTTAAAGAAACCGATATGCACATCCCAGCTCCACTCATTTTTTAATTCCTTAGGTCATTGCTTCTTCCTAGGTGCTGACTTCAATGCTAAGCACCAGAAATGGGGTTCTAGAACTACCAACTCCTGTGGACAAGCATTGCAGTCTGCACTCAATTCCTGAAGATTTCATTTCATTTCTCCCGGTACTCCTACATATTGGCCCAAGGATCCTAACCGAAGCCCCGACCTTCTTGATTTTGTCATACGTTCAGGCTTAGGATCCCTCTATCACTCCATAGAACGCCTGGATGGACTTTTCTCCGATCATAGTCCATTAATTCAAACCCTTTCCATCACTCCGATTCCAAAACCTCCTCACCCATTATTTATTCTAGGGCCAGTAGAGTGGAACCACTTCTGTCAAATAATCTCCGACACTAAAGACTTCAGAGTATCCAAAAAAACCTCCCAGGATCTTGAAAATCCAACTAATTCCTTTACAAAAACAATCTAGCAAGCAGCCTGGGCAGCATCCTCACCTCGTTCCCCTTCTAAAGTTAGAAAGAAGAATCCTACCCAATAATATAAACCCAAGATCTACAAGATCTTATCCGATCTAAACCCCATGCCAGAACCATTTGGCAAAGAACCAGGCATCCTAACGATCTGAAATCCTACAATTATCTTACAAAACTACAAAAAAATATGGCCTCCTTCAGATGCTAATCCTATAATTCCTGTCTTTCCTCACTCTCTGCTTCAGATTATCCCCTCTGAATTACTACTAAAAACATCCTCAAATATCAACCCATTACCCATCCCCTCCAGAGAGAAGATGGTTCACGGCTAACTTCTGACGTGAACGGGGCCGAAGACTTTGCCCAGCAACTTTCCAACATATTTGTTCCGCATTCTGATTCTAATCCCACCCACACATCAACGGTCCAGCCAATTGTACAGACTACTAAATAGGATATTCCAGCTCTCCATTGAAAACAAACTCCTCAAATACAAAAATCCATCATTAAACGTATTTGTAAAATTCAAGGTTACGTGTACTCTGTTCTTATAGGACATTTTAATGCTAAATCTGAAAATGTGGTCAAACCTTGAAGAATATTTAAGCAAAATGGAGGTATGTATTTCAGCTTTTATGGTAAAAACATTTGTTTCCTCAAAAATGTCTTCATCAGCAACGGATTGGAATAGAAAGGTGAGGTATGTGGCATTTTTCTAAATTTTTCATCTAATTTCATCCATTTTTTTTTTTTTTTTACACAAAGAGGTACTCACCCTGTAAAATGATATAGTAAAATTTAAAAAAAAAATAGTAATAGTAAAAAATAAAACAAAATTAAATTAAAATTATAAAATACAATCATACTTTATCTACAATATACACTCATCCTATGGATCAACTTACCAGACCTGTCCCTCCACAGATGGGGAGACAAGCCAGATACAAAGAGGTCCCAGCTCTTCTCTCTTAGCTCTTACGACTGATGTAAAAACCCAGAGAAGGCTGAGATAAATTACGTTTATTCAGAACATGGTTAAAGAAGCTGACCATTGCCAGAACTCCAATATAAATAAACTTTAACACAGATCTCGGGACCACTGCCGTTTAAGTCAGAGAAGGGGGTTACCGGAATATGTACAACTAGATAATGATTAAACCAGAGGGTGAGGATGAAAGAAAAGGTGCGTTGGAAATTTCAAAATTTATGGGATATGAGGTAAAAGGCATATGGTATATTGAAATCATTATGTAGGGTTTTGTAGAAGACTATGTATATAGTTCGGCCTATAGACTATGTTGTTACCATAGATAGTCTTATAGCCATGTCTATAGTAACTATAGTTCAGATGATTTAATATTGGAAGGATTGAATGTGTTTGATATTCGATTTTTTTTTTTTGCTGTCTCCCACAATTCATGTCTATAAGCTCAAATAGGTTTAATGATGGTTTTGTATATGAGAAGTTTGTTTTGATGTCCTATTTAGTAGTCTATGCAATTGGCTCAAGCTTGTGATAAGTTCTTGCATTTAGAGTGGAGTATACAGGTTTCATGTCAGTCTTTTGTCTTATTAAAAACCAAGATACCGAACTGTATCAGCTTTAGGTAGTGGAATACCGTTGAAAGAAGTACGAGGACAAGATTTACGGTGGAGGGTACGTTGATGCATTTAAATTCATTTACCATTCATCCACCAATCATTACACCAGCCACGAATAAGGGATAAGGGGATTTGGAGATTATAGGAAGCTACTATATGATCTGGATGGAATGAAAGGATACCAGTGTCACCAACGAATGTTGCTAGGAATGTTTCAGGGGTATTAGGGTTATCTGCAGAAGGGAGAAAATATAGAACTGGACCAAGAACGCTACCTGGTCGAACACCAGCAGCTGAGTATTAGCACGGTAGTAGTTAGAGTGTTCTATTTCTGAACAGAGTATTCTAAAGGGACGGTTGGGGAGGTAGGATTGCAAAACTAGGAATAGTGATTGAGGAAAATGAGTTTTGAGTTTGGAAAGCGAACTAGCATGCCAAACCCGGTCAAAAACTTGCGCTATGTTTAAAAATGAGCAGAAGCAATGTTGTTCGCTTTCAAGTACTGAGGATATATGGTCAACAACTCTGAGGCCTTATTGGACAGTGGAATGGCTAGTGCGGGATCCAAACTTGTGTGAAGGAATATTTCGCTATTCAAGAATAGGTATAATAGGTTTAAAGATTGTGAAAAGGCTAATTGATCTACAGAATGAAGAGTTGTAGGGAGGTTTGGCCGGTTTCAGGAAAAGAACGTAAAGAAAGGAACAAAAGGAACGAAAAAAAGAAAGGAATGTTTCCATAGCAAACGGTAATAGATTGTGATGCAATTGTATAGGTAGGTTAGGAATATGACTGCTTTATGAGGATGTTGCTTGAAGATCTGTGAACTAAGGAGATCATATCCAGAGGATTTTCGGAGTTTTAATTCTTTTTAAAAGGAATTTGACCTTGAACCCCTCTGTTAATTGCCTTAAAAGATAAGGAAAGTGTAATCGGCAAGTTAAAAAAATCATGAAGCGTTGTTGTGTGGTTGGCATTAGATTCAGAATAGGATTAAGTCTTAAATAAAGCCATTTCAATATTGCTGTTTAATCATATTATACAGTTTAATTATAAACAGTGTTTTATGCAGGCTGTATCTTTTCTTATGATTGTTATAGAGGTAACACGAAATTGATACAATATGGTATGATGAGAATGATTTAAATATCATAAGTATGAATCATAATGGGATAGCTATAGAAAATCCTTGAAATATATCTTTATGAATGTTGTTATTAAAATGGCAAATATTGATGGTGAAAATAATTTTATTGTCTTCACATTCCTATATCTGTCATAGAAAGGCATTGGTTCCACTACATTTACCAGTCTCATTAAGTTTAATGATAGCAATAATAACCAATTGTACGGTCCTTGGAATCCTTTGGAGCCTTAGAATACAAATGAAGAAGGGCTCCGCTGTTGATTTTTTAGTTGATATGTATATCAAGCCATCCTTTTTGTAAATGTTAAAAGGAAGTCGTGTTTTAGGTAAATAAACAAATACTCAAAAAAGCTCGAAGCCGACACCACAACCCCAGGCCTCACACCTCTTTCCTACCCTAATACGGTAGGTACCTCCTTCCTAATAGTCCAGGCAACCAGGGCCGGAATTAGGAGATTCGTCAGGGAGGGGGCAAAAATCAGTTTGCCGCCCCCTCTTCCTCTCCTCTCCTCACTGCCTCACCATTAAAATACATCTCCGTATTGATAATTAAAATTAACTAACAATTACATAACAAAGACGCCTGAAGTAGTCGGGACTGAACACCTTTGTATTTCCCTGCCACATTTGCCTCGTAGGTTTGGCCTCTACAGTCCTCTATATTAAGTCCATCTTTGACTAATTTTTTTTAGGATTTCTTGTTTCATACCTTCACCTGTTTTGTCACTAACTGGGAAAAATTAATAAAACTTTCTTCTACCTCCGATGTATTTGCTTTGACCTAGCGAACTCCTTGAGTCATTTGTTCACTGTGGATGATATTCGGAGTGCAGTCAAATATTAAGGAACAATATTTCGCATCTATGATGTGCTGTATTATCTTTTGCCTTATGTTGTTGGCAATAATTTAAAGAAACTCATCTTGTATTTTATGTGAAAAATACGAGATTTGCCCTTTCTTGTGCCGCTCAATATGCTGTAGAAGAGGGACACTGTAATGCGATATAAGTTCAAGAGTGTTAAAGAATTTTCTACTGGATAGGTCGCTGAAATCACAGCCTTCTTTTGTTCCTCGAAATGGACTCTTTTGCTTTGCAAGGAATAGAATAGCATCAATAATGCAGCCTTCCGTTGAGCCTCTTCTAGATGGATCTGATTTCGAAATTCTGCATCAATACCTCCCTTTAGTAAACAAGATTCTAAATCTTTCCACGAACAAAAGTAAAGTGGTTGAATGAATTTTCATGTTCGGGCAATTTTTCACTGATTTTTTTCCAATTAGTAAATCCTTTTTTTTAGCTAAGAAAGACACTTGATGTGACGAAAAGTGTGAAAACAGCCTGAAGGGAACAAAATATAGTTCTTTAATAGTTTCACTATAGTATATCCATGATCTCTTTACTTTTGATACATTTTTGAGTTCTATATAAAATCAATCTTTGGTTATGAGACTTCCTGCTATTACTTATATTTGGCTCAATCAGATTTTCCATTCTCATTTTTTTTATGTAACACCTTTCTGAATCGGAAAAACTCTGTGGCCATGAACCAAAATCCCTAAAATCAAAGGAAAACTCAGACGAGTCTTGAAGACCAGTTGAAGGGTCTGGGCGAGATAATTCATCTTCATTCGGGACCGCAGTAGTGCTCAGTTTCTTGTAAAGTTTGTCATGTTGAGTACATTCCTCTTTAACTTTAACTTCATCTAAAATATAGCAAGACGCATTTAAAAACTTTTAAAAGTAAGTGTAACTTTAAAATTGAACTTTTAGTTTAATACCAGTAGTTACAATTTTCTCGCTAAGGGTGTCAGGCTGCTTGGCCTCTTCTTTGACTCCAGTGACATCTTTACCACCAAAAGATACTTTTAAAAATTGTTGTAACATCAATAAAAGGGAGAAAAAAATAAATAAAAAACATCTTTCAATTGTAAACATATTTCGTTATTTTGGTTTAAAGACATTCGCCGAAAAATCCGACAGAAACATAGTTATCGGGTAGTATGTCTTGAATTAATTCAATCATTTATTGTAAAAAACAAATCCGTTTTCCAATACTGATAAGCGGTAATATAATAATAAAAAAATAATATAAGGTAATAAAATAAGACAACAGCTTTTGCAATAAACGCAGACAAAACTATGACAACAGATAGTCCAATACCATATTAAGGGGTAGAGGTAGCATCGCACAGTTTTCGCTCGGGGGTGCGCTCACTAGCACTCTAGCTACTAATTCATATAAGTATTTGGAATAACACTAAATCTGGACACATGAGCTTAATTCTTATAAGACGTAAGAACTATCTTGGTATCCAGTATACTAGGGTTTATAAAATATGCAAAAAATCAAATTAAAATCCAAGAATATTGATTATGATATTATTCTCAAATTGATATACTTCTCAAATTTTGCCGCGCCCTGAAATCTGCCGCCCGGGGCACGTGCCCTCCCTGCCACTCCCTAGTTCCGGGCCTGCAGGCAACGAAAGATTTTTAGAAGCCAATTTTGGCACAGTTGTAGGGGGAGGTGTCCTTAAAAACATACTAAACGTAGTAGGGGGTGGGGGTGGAGCTAAGGGTGGGAGGGCTCTAAGTGTCGGTTGTTTCAATTTTTCGTTAACAATTCGAAAACTCTTGGCTCTAGCGAAAATATGTTTATGTACGAAATTAATTTACATAAAATTGTTTACAAAAAAGGTTTTATAAATTTTTTTTCTGGGATCAATGCTTAAGAAGATATAGCGGGGGGGGGATATAGAAAATTAAAAAAAAAAAAACACGTTATTATTGTTAAAATTTATATATTTATTGTTAAAATTCCAATGTTTATTGTTGCAAATGAATTATTGTTTATTATTATTAATTAAATGCTTATTACTAAAAATAAAATTATAGTTGTTAAGCCTAATATTCTTAATATAGTAAGTACTTGCTGTAAGTCGCACTTTTCCTCAAAAACACGTTTGTCGGTACTCTTTTGGCTAAAACTCCGAAACTATTTGTCTGATCTCGAATTTCTTTTTTTTTCATCATAAACCTGGTTAAATTTATTATCAGATACCATATATTTAATTTTAATAAGTTCCGTGAACTATCCATTTCACCTCGCTGAATTCAGCGTCCTGTTGGGAAATCCTCATTTTTTTGGAACGTTTCTTGTTATAACTCTAAAAATATTTATTCGATTCCGAATTTCTTTTTTTCAACTCATAGCTGGTTGAATTTGCTATTAGATCCTGTATGTCAAATTTTAATTAAAGACCGCGAAACACACACGTCAGCCCACTTAACATATCAAAAATGTCATGTTTTGCCAAAGCATACACATTTAGTGTGCTAGCATGGGTGTTTAACACAGAATATAATTAAAGGTCGTAGACAGGATATGATAGACAATTTAAGTAGCTTTAAAATGAAATAAAGCAATTTGGGATCGGACAAATAGTTTAGGAGTTATAGAGAAAATATGCCAAAAAAAAAACTAGAATTTTATAACAGTTCGCAGTTGTTAGTTGTTAGGGTATTACACGGAATTTCATCAAAATTTGATATATAGGATCTGATAGCAGATCAGAAAACCAGCTATGAGATGGAAAAACGAAATTCGGAATCCAAAAAATATTTTTAGAGTTATAACGAGAAAGTGCTGTCGCTGTCAGAGAAGGTGCTACTGGCGCTTTCCTCAGATTATTACGTATTGTCATACGTAAACCTATATATCTATATTTGTTTTTTCATTCTTTTTGTTTTTTTATCTTTATAATAATTATATGAGCGCTATAATAGTATGCGGTATTTCCATCTGGTAAAGTCCAATAAAAAGACGAACCCTAAAAGATCTAGAAGTTTAGGATACACACCCAGGAACTCCCCAGCAAAACAGAAACCAAAAGGCTCTAGTAGAATAACTCCTCCAGTCACACCAGAGAACTCAACAGACATGGAATCACTACCAGGCCCTTTAACCCAAGTATTTACTGAAGAGTCGCCATTCTTTACACCAAACCCTTACCAAGTTTTATCAAACACATTAGAGACAATAGAGACCAATATCACCCCAACAGAAATAAAGCCCCCGCCCATCTCTGTAAGAAATATAAAAAAATTGAGTTCATATCCATACAATTAAATCAAACAGTAGGCACTGGAAAATATACGTTTCATAGCTGGACAAATGACATAAAGATTATGCCAGACTCGCCAGAAACGTACAAAAAAATTGTGAAGTATCATTACGTACAAAAGTAATGTGAAGTCAGATACCAAGGCAGATTTCCACACCTACCAACTTCAACAGAAGAGAGCACTAAGAGTGGAATTCCAGCATTTGCACTCATCAACACCAGCCGATCGAACAAGAACTGACTGCTATGGGATTTAAGGTCAGGGAAGTTATAAATGTTCAAAGAGACAATAAATTCCACAATATATCCTTGCGCATCCAACAATATAGCCTTGCCTCTATTTTTCGTCATCCTCGAAAGAACACCTGGGATTGAAGAAATTTATAACGTCAGCAGACTTTACTACACACGTGTAGCCATATCCAAAGCGGAAAATAGTCCAGTGCCACAACTGTCAGGTGTATGTCCACACAAAAAGGTATTGCCATCACGTACCTTGCTATGTAAAGTGTGGCGAACAGCAGAAATCTGTAGAGTGCAATAAATCTAGACCCTCCTTTCCACTGCTCTATCACATTTTGTAATCCCACCGTCTAGAAATCCCTAAATGTCATCATTTAAGTTACTTTCGATCCTCCTATGGTACGCTAATGGTGTTCGCAGTCACACTAACGAACTAACTACATTATTACAAGACAGAAAAATCGACGTAGCCTTGATTACCGAAACAAGACTAATAACAAACGACTATTTAACATACCTCAGTACGAAATATATCGGACTGACCACCCAGATGAAACAACTTATGCTGGATCCGCTGTCATCATACACCAATCCCTCGCTCACTACCTATTCCCCTTAACAGTTCATGATTTCTTTCAATCCACTGCTGTAAAAATCCAAACCCCTTTCTTTCCTATAAGTATTGTGTCACCGTATTCCCCTCCAAACAAGTCCATTTCCGAATCCCTCTATTCTTCTATTCTAAATTCCTTAGGACAACAGTTTTTTTTTAGGAGCAGACCTAAATGCCAAACATCAGCGATGGGGAGCCAGAACAACCAACTCCCGCGGACGAACACTGATCCCGATCTTCTAGATTTATTTATTCACAAAGGCTTGGGGCCCCTTAATCATTCCATTACCCACCTCGACGACCTATCATCAGACCATAGCCCATTAATCTCAAACCTATCCGTATAACCAATTCCTAAATCACCCTTTCCCTCATTTATCAGAGGTCCAGTAAACTGGAAACTCTTCCAACATATCCCGACCTACCAAATTGACAGCATCATTACCGAATAATACCCCAAAAAACCCATTACCCCAAAACCTTTTAGACCTCTTCCATGCTGAGCCCCATTATAGAACAATGTGGCAACGCACAAGGCATCCATCCGCTCGTTGCACGTATAATTACTACACGAAACTGGTTAAGCGCAAATTGTCTTTCAGTTGTCTGAATCTTCTGTTAAGTTCTTGTCTTTTAAGTCTATAATGTGAGTTCCAAGTGATTATTGTCTAAGATGAAACCAAAATATCGCACAGTATCTGATCTGGGTAATAGGGTCTTATTGAATAGGATAGTTAGGCAAGAACTACGACGTAGATTAACAGTCATGTGGTTGCATTTGGATTCATTGGCTTTTATTCTCCATCTGTTGCACCGAAGTTCAATCTTTGAAAGGAGATTTTGTAGGTTAGAGGAGGCTGTTTTAGGATCATTATGTATCATCAGCGAAGGTTACAAGGAACGTGACAGGAGTGGTAGGAACGTCAGCAGTGAAGAGGATGTAAAGGACAGGACCCAAAACGCTGCCTTGAGGAACTCCGGCTCAAATAGGATAGCAGTCAGAAAATTCAGAGCCACATCGGACTCGGAAGGAGCGATTTGTAAGGCAGGAATGAAGGATGAGATAGAGGGTTTTATGGTAGTAGGTTCTTAAGTTTAAAAAGCAGCCTGGTGTTCCAAACCCGGTTAAAAGCTTGAGCAATGCCCAGAAAGGCACCCGAACAGTATTGCTTTCTTTCCAGAGCAGAGGACACATGGTCAACAAGGCGGAGACCTTGTTAAACTGTTGAGTGCATTGGATGGAATCCAAATTAATGGGAGGGGAAACTGTGTGTGTTAAGTTACAACACCAAATCATCTTGAACGCGTAAAGAGAGGCAATCAAACAGGTATAAGCTATCATGGCTAAGGAATAAACTACAAAAGGCGCCTCGTTAAAGAAAAACTTCTTCACCAACAAAGTTTTTGTGTACAGCATCCAAGGAAGTGAACAATAAATAAAAATAAGTAAAGAATCTCATGTAACATGTAATACACTAAGAATTAAATAAACAAAGTACCCCAAACTATACAATACATAAAGTGAAAAAAATAATAAAAATAAAAATTTATAATTAAAAAGAAATAAATAAAAAAGAATTAATAATTAGATTAAATCTTAAAAATACATTCATACTTTATTTACAATATATACACATCCGAGGGATCCCCCAGTGAGACTTGTCCCTCCACTTATGCAGGGACAGGCCAGGTCCCAAGAGATTCCAGCGCTTCTCTCTCACTAGAATAACACCAGTGGAGGCTGAGTGAGAGCACTGAACTAAAGTCGCTCTGAGCATGAGTTAAGAAGCTAGCCATTGCCAGGACGTTTGTATGGGTGTATGCATATGTATGTAGGTGTGTGTGTGTGTGTGTGTGTGTGTGTGTGTGTGTGTGTGTGTGTGTGTGTGTGAATAGTATGAATGAATACGTTATTATTTCTGTACATATTGCCCTTCACTGAGGCAGATTGTACATTTTTTCAAATAAAAGCTTTAAAAAAAAAAAGTTCTTGTAGTAAAGGATATTTTATGCAGTTCAAGTGGTAACCTTGGGCTCAGGATGCATTCGAAGCTGCGTGGTAGACAAAAAGGGTGAAGTAATTTGTTCCTTTTTTAAAAAGCAGTTTTGGGATGTTTTCAGAAATATTTTGAGGTTTAGTGGTATCAGGAAATATCTTATGGAAGGAGTTCCGGTTTATTGGAAATCAGATAAATGATGGAGGAGCAAGTATGGTTTATGGTGATTGTTCAGAAGTGAGTTCGTCTAGGGATTCAATGCAGTGGTAACGGCTTTTCCCAATATATCTCGGTGTCCAATTACACTGTTAATCTAGTAAAGGAGTGCATATCGTTAACATTTAATAGAGTCCAAATCGGTAAATTTAAAGTTAGGTTCTGATTGAAAACAGATAGGTTCTGGTTGAAAACAGGGAGATTCTCTTTCTCCTTTACCATTTACCTTAGCACTAATATACGTCAATGAGAACGTATTGCTTACGAGAAAAGGACTAGAAATGGATTATGAAATTCTAGTTCTTGGTTATACTGATGATTTGGTACTGTTGGTTTAAAATGAGAAAACTATTAAATTAAAGCAACTACGATCATGAAAACCGGCAACGAAATTGGTCTAATACTCGTAATTATTACCGATAAAACGAAATACATATTTGGTAGGAAAGGCGGTGAAAATATTATAAGAAATTTTGGTCATGTAGATGTTTCCTGGATTAAATTTGAACATGTTGAGCAATTCAAATATCTAGGGTCTACTATATCAGGGTAAAATTAAATTCATGTTGAAATAAGGGCGATCTTAAAATCCAGTAATGCTGATATTTCTGGGTCGCAAAACTACTCTGTTGCAATTACACTCCAGAAATTTAAAAATTAGGATATAAAAGACTATATACGATCCACAGTTCTCTAAGGATAGGAAACTTGGCCATTTGCATTAATTACAGCAGTAAGGTGTGTCTAAAATTCGTATATTCAGCTGCCATGTACTAAATTAAACTCACAAGGGGAGCACAGACTCAGTATCTCACGGATCTTGTTAGCAATTTTTTTTGGATGTACAAAAAATGGTGGGATGGTCAAAATATGCATTAAATTTATTTAATACCTCACGTTAAATGTCTGATATTGGCATGTTTCTAGCACCAAAACTTTTATTTTTGAATGCAATTTAAAGAAAAATACAGCCTCATCATAGATTTTTGTTTAGGTTAATTAAATCCTAAAAACATATTCAGATCTTTAAACTATCACTAAACTGCTTGTTGTTTGGAGGTAAAATGCTGTAGTCCAGTGTTCATTTGTTTGTGGCCAGTAAATTGATGGGTCGTGTGGAAAAACCATGGCAGTCCAATATAGCCAGTAAGTGGGAGTAAGGATAGTATCCTTTAGAGGCTTCGGGCGTAATGCAGGGTCCATCTCTGAGCCACCACCACCACGATTCTATAATTAATCAATTCAGTAAACAACTTTGACAAGTAGAGGTAGATAGGATCGAGACTACCTCTAACTTCCCAACACATATGTTTCAACACAGACAAAATCCGAAGGATTAAATTAAAATATCTTTAGGCCATCAACAATTGTTAGATCATGGCAGATCTCAAAAATAGTATCGTTTAGTGTCCTGCGCAAAGGACTTAGAGTGTCTTTTAAAATATCGTGGGGTTACAAGTGAAAACACTAAAAATATTTTTAAAGGTCCCTGGTAAAAAAATTTTAGAAATGTATTTTGCTGTTCCGACAAATGGGCCAAAGAAGCTGAGAAAAAAAATTAAGAGCATTAAACTAATTTATTTTAGATCTCGAATTAAAAAAATTATTTTGACATGACTCATGCACCAAAATGTTTTATTTTGTTATTTTATTTAAGTTTAATAAAAAATATAGCCAATTATCTTTATAGATTTTTTCACACAAAAAATGGCGTCAGATTCTCATTCAGCAACCTCAAAAAATTAAAAAACGTTTATTCAATAAAAACAAAAATTTCGTCCTTGTTTTCGTGCTCTTTAAGGGAGATGACATTTTGAAACCGATTATTGGTAACTTTTCTTTAATTATCATTACCTTGATATGGAATTCGACTTGAATGGTATTGCTGGGAAAAGGAGCGCCTCAGATTTTTTTACCTATATAAATGCTAAATTTGATTTAAAAAAAATGCTATATGAAAAGTTTGAAAATTCGAAATACATTTTTGATTATTAACCTGAGTTTAAAATCAGACAGAGATGAAACCAAGGACAGTACCACCCTATATTTTGGGTAAAGGTATGGAATTGATACGTTAAACTGTCTGCTCCTAATTCAAGTTTTTTTCAATTAAAATAAATTTGGTCAGGCAAATATTGAAGGTTACGATTTTTATTCTTCTATTTGAATGAAATTTCGTATTCAAGTGTTTTTTTGTTTTTTTTTTATATGCTAAAAGAGAATTTGGGTTCATTTTTTTGTATGAAAAAATGTATAAAAGTAGTTTTTCTTGTAGATATAATAATTTCTTATGAATTTACTTAACCTAAATAAAAATCTATGATTTTAGCTGTATTTTTCTTTATATTCGCACTCACAAATAATAATTTCGGTGTAAAAACCATGCCAATATTATATTTTAAACTCGAGATATAGAGTAAATTAGTTTAATGCTATTTAAATTTTTTCTCGGCTTCTAAGCCCTATTAGCCGGAACGGAAAAATATGTGACTTACATTTTTTGACCAGGGACCTCCAAAACAATTTCTAACAAGATCCATAAGTGACTAAATGTGTCCTCTCCTTCTCAGTCCAACACAATCTTGAGCAGTTAAAAGTAACTGATAACATTCATTTTCCAGCCACACAATTTTTTATTACTTCAATAGTCAAGTATAAAACGTATTTCGTTAACATCAAAACTCCTTGGTGAAGAAAAGCAGCCGTTTTGCCATAAACTAAACTTTCTCAGTAGTGGGGGGTCGCATTGGGGAAGGTATTATACTATATCCATTGGGAAGAAGACGGAACTTCGTGGCAGGCCAGCAGGCATTTGTCAGCAAGCAGATTCATCTCAACTCATCGGAACTTGTAAGGTCCTGTTAGATAAGTAACAACTTATCATGCCATTATAAATTTAGAGTTACTATAGTGAATCGTTTTAAAAAGACGCCTTTTAATTAATAAACTTTTTTACAATGACATCACCGATCGAAAACTCCACATTTCTTAACAGATGTTCACCGGTGAATTTATTATATGTTTCACATCTTTATTAAGCACATTGTTTTCATTTTTCGACAAAGCTTTGTTGCTCATGTTGAGAAAACGAGTTGAATATCTCTTGACAATAAAACAGAACAAAGAAGTAATTAAAAAAAATATATATATAAAATAAACTTTACGATTTTATCGAAAACAAAAACAGCTTCTACAATATCCAAAATCCGCTTATAAATTTAACAGCAAAGTTCGAGACTGTAGTCTAAAATAATAGTATTTTAATACTCTGTAATAAAAAATATAGCCTCATTAAAATGAACCCTTTGTCTCTTCGATTCTGCTGCCTACCCAAAATACATAAAAAGAATATTTCATAAAGACCAGCAGTTAGCAACATTAATAGCTCTGTCTAAAAATCTGTCCATTATTTAAATTACATATTTAAAACTAAAATTTAAGTTTCTCCCAGAACACACAATTAAAAATTTAATATAATTATTCACTAAAATTTAAAACGTGAAATAACGCCAAATTAATGTATTTCGATGTCACTAATCCGTTCGCAATCATCGAACATTCAGATACTAGAAATTTCGGAAGAACTAGTATCCCAGTTTAATATACCACAATTACACAATTGGCCTATCATCTCATATGTTAGAATCAGTATGTCGATGACAACATATCTATAGTTTGGAACAAACAAGCTAATCAATAGGTTTTAAATGATATAAACGAAATTCCGACCGCGCTCAAGCCGTATCTATCCCTAATCAACCCTTATCCGACTTCCTACCTCTGACTTCGGGAGTAGCCCAAGGTTCCAGCATTTCACCCCTCCTCTTCCACTCCTACATTAATGATCTTCCCCAGTCAATTTTACATTATTCCCATCATCTTTATGCAGACGACTCTCAAATTTATTTATCCTTTCCTCCTAACGAATAACATGAAGCTTTATCTAGGATTCAGAAAAACCTCGATAGAATCAGGGCTTCGGTCAACCTGCATAATATAAAGTTAAATGCGAGGAAAACTCAAGCCATTGTAATCGGTTCAAGTCCCCTCCTCAGATCCATTACCAACTTTCCTACCCTAAACCTGAATAATCAACCTACCACTTTCTGTTCCTCTGCCAAAAATTTAGGAATCCTTATTGACCAAAACCTCTCCTGGAAGCCTCTTATCCCCCAAATAGCCCGAAAATCAATAAGAATCCTCAAATTATTTCATCGTTCCCGCCATTTCCTTTCTCAATCCACGCGAAAACTCCTAGTTTCCACATTCATTTTTCCTCAGTTTGATTATGGTTGTGTGGTGTATGGGGGCCTCTCGATGGGTCTCCGGGATAGATTACAACCAATCATGAACAGTTTTATCAGATTTTGTTGCCGGTACCCCGAGACGTTCACATGTATCGCACCTCTACACTGCCTTAGACTGGCTCTATTCATCCTCCCGTAGACAATATTTCCTGTACCAAGTCATTATTAACCATTGCCCACCCTACCTCTATAACCTGTTGAAATTGTAGTCTTCCATTCACTCCCAACTCACATCAAGATCACGTTCCTCTGACCTATATACTGCCTTCCACCGAACAGCATTATACCAACACTCCTTCCAAGTTCGATCCACCACCCTCTGGAACTCTATACCTCCAGAAATTAGACAAGCTTCTCCCTTAAACTCATTCAAAACTCTCCTTTTCCAATATCTCCTTAAATCCCAGTAAGACGCCGCCAATATGTGTGTTGAAATTAAAAATCAAGTTAGTCAATCTCAACTATACCCGATATCAATGAATTAATCCAGTAATTATATCATTATTAGTAAATTTGTCAATTTTAATCATTTTTCTCCTTACAAAATTGCTTTTTTTTTTCTCATATAGGTATATAATACAAGAGGACAATAAGTAGATGTGTAAATATATGTTTTCAGGTATTCGTAAATATTTTGTCTTATTAACAATCAAAAAGTTCTAAAAATTTTTATCCATATATATATTTTCCTTCTATTCACTATGATTTCTTTTTTATATTTCTTTATCTTTCTGAATGCATTGTAATTATTATATTAGCATATTGTTGTTATTATTTTTTTTTCTTTTCTCATGTATTTATTTATCATAATGTTCTATTTTAAATTATATATTTATATATATAATTAACTATTTTAAAATAATCGGGTTATAGGTCCTTTATATTTAACAATATTTTGTTCAAACAATATTATTATTTATCCTTTTTATACATATACGCATTTTCTTTCTTCCTTCTCCTCTCTCCTCTCTTTTTGACGTTTCGACCCCTTATTTAATGGGATCCTCTTCAGAACTGGAAAAACAATACCATTTTTAAACATCTTTCCCGACATTGGCACACATCCAGTCATTAATAATACAAAATTTGACAAATACACACCAAAAACTGGGTACCCCGAAACTCCAGGCCAGTAAGCCCACCGACTCCTGCAGCAAGTGCTTGCCAGCTCAGACACCAGGGTACTGACGTGGTAGCTCGGCGGACTACCCGGCCAAAGAGACCGAGGTCCAATTACATAATTTTTCCTTTTTCGTAACTAAAATTTAAAATCTAAATATTTGATTGGGTATTGTTTTAGCATAATTGTTTTATTGGATTTTAACGAAGGGAAATATCCCCTATATATTTGTGTGTATTGTCGTATGGGTGTGTGTGAATGTTTATATATTGTTTTTCTTTAGTTATAGATTTTAAATTTTAGTTGCAAAAAAGGAAAAATTATGTAATTGGACCTCGGACTCTTTGGCCGGGTAGTCCGCCGAGCTACCACGTCAGTGAATAAAAAAAAAAACAACTATATTTAAGTAATTCAGAACATAAACACTAAAGCCAGCAATATAGTAAAATCACGATCGACAATATTTAAAAAAAAAAACCTTAAAGTACTATAAAAATTTGTTACTGAAGACGCCAAACGACCAAAAGAAGCTCATTCATAATGAGCCCTTATTATGACCAATATCCACTAGGAGTATAAATAAGATTGTAAACCTTTACACACCTCTTGAACGTAGGATCTTGCAGAAATACATGTCTTATCTTAGGTCACAGAAGCAGTAACGTAGAGTATTTCTATAAATCTTTTTTTTTTTTTTTTTTTTTTTTTTTTTTTTTTTTTTTTTTTTTTTTTTTTTTTTTTTTTTTTTTTTTTTTTTTTTTTTTTTTTTTTTTTTTTTTTTTTTTTTTTTTTTTTTTTTGTACCCTACCGAACGTTACGTTTCATGAACTGTAATCCTTTTTATGTTAAATCATGATTAATAATTGACGTAGCCAACATAACAGGTAAACTTATTATGCATACTGATTGAAGATGAGTTTTTACAATAGCCTGATTCAGAGGAGGAAGATGTGGTTGAAATCGAGCATCGAGTGATGATCCGGGTTACGATTCAATTTTATCTAGCTTTAAAGACGGAATATTGATGAGTTTAAGTAATTCCAACTGTTCAAGACTCCTCATGATTGTAAAAAAGGTATTGTATAAAAAAAAAAATTAGTAAAATAAAGCTGAAACAAATGAAAATTCCTGCAATTGAGAACGAGTGCTTGAAGAAAATAAAAGAGAACCAACCCAAAATCGTAAGGAAACATTTTACAGCTATAATAACCAATCATATTCTTACTGCTGGAAAAATCTATTTCTATATCTTGGAATAATATGCTACATCAATTGCATTGCAACATTACAATCAGTTCTTGAGTCCATTGATTGCTTCAAAGGATATTTCTCTTGGGAAATAAATTTTTCCCCAATCAAATTTGTTAGCATAATTTGGTTGATTCCATTGTTACTAATTCTGAATATCTTATTTACGCATTTCCCTTGTTAAATTAAACAAACAAAACACATTCGCAAAACAGTAGAGTGGACCTAGGGGCTTCATACATATATTTATACATGCATTTCGCTTGTTATATTATATACGCCTTAAAGGCGTTTAGGTTCACTGACAAGGATAAAATCGAGAATTTTATTACAAGGGTTATAATATTTTTTTCCATTTTAGTGGATTATGATAATAGTGCTATTTCTATGATTGACGTTGATAAATATTTTAAAATTTATATGCAAATAATAAAGTTTATATTATATTATCTACTAGGCAGAGTTTTGTGCATCACATTTCGGATATAAGCCATGAAGACACTCCTCATCATGACGACCCTGTCAATCATCCTTTTTATTTTAGACGATTGTAAAAGTAAAAGGGCTGAATATGATGAGAATATCGGAAGAACTAAAGGCGAAAGAATAGAAGAAATCTCAGAAGAATTACGCGATGTTAGAGTAAGTATTTATTTTTTGATTTCTTTATTACTTTATGTATATAACTTTAAGGCAAATATGATTATATTTTAATCTGTATGTTAAAATTATGAATATGAGGTTTTATCAATTAATTGTTATGTCCAGGACAGAATTATTGTCAACTGAAAAAAAAAAGATGTCGTTTTTCAAAATAATTTTTAACTAAATTCGTTTAGCTTTAAACTAACCTTAGTCGAATATTAGTCGTTAGCGCCAACAGTGTTAACGAAAATACTTCTATTATTTTAATAAAGTTTATATGACAACGTGGTAATAACAATGCCGCTTTTATTTGAAAAAAAATAATAAGTCTCTTGTTCATAAGGCAAACTTGAAAATTGATGAAAAAGGATAACAACAAATGTTTTAACATAGCGGCCTCGTCCGGTATTAACCTTACTGTTGTTGCCACGAGTATCTTCTCATAATGTTGCCACTACAGGATTCTGCTGCTATATTCCAGAGCCATAGATTCGTGCCTAACGGTTCATTCATCAACACCGGTTTCAAAGGCTTCATAAATAGTGTTCAGAAAATGTTTTACACTGTCTACCCTGAGGAAAATATGCTTGCACTTTTAAAGGTCTTCCTGCACAAATATTTTCCTGTTACAACTAAGGTTGTTGACTGGTCGCAAAATCCTTAAGTTCTTGGATCCAATTTTGGCACAGTTGTAGGGGGAGGTGTCCTTAACAACATACTAAAAGTACTGGGGGGTGGAGCTAAGGGTGGGGGAGGTGCTCTAAAGGTCGTTTTTTTTTTTTTCAGTTCTTTGTTAATAACTCGAAAACTCTTGCCGCTAGCGAAAATTTGTTTTTGTACTAAATTAGTTAACATAACGTTTTTTACAAAAAAGACTCTAAACATTTTTTTGCTGGGATCAATGCTTAAGGAGATATAGTGGGGGGAATAAGAAAAATTAAAAAAAACAAAAGTTTTTATTGTTAAAAATTGTAGGTTTATTGTTAAAATTGAAATGTTTATTGTTACAAAAGAATAGTTCTTTAGTATTAATCAAATGGTTATTGCTAAAAATAATATATTTGTAGTTAAAGCATGTATATTTATTATAATACAGGGTAGCATAACATTCGAACATTAAAATCCATCTAAAAATAAAAAGGTCTGGCTACTGCAAATTGTTCACCAACCTTAGATCTAAATGTGGTAAAAAGATTTCCTCGGACTAGCATCTAGTTTGGGTAGGGGAGAGGGAAAAGTGTTGAAAATTGTATGTTTTTAGCAGTTAGATACAATAACTCGGGAAGCGTTACTTTCAGCACATTTTGTGTTCTATAAATTATTAAAGCTAAGAAAATTTTCAATAAATTTGGTTCTTAAAAGAAGAATCTTAATAAAGGACGGAATATTGGCTAAGTCGCACTTTGGCGAGAAAACACGTTTATCGGTACTCTTTTGGCTATAAATCCGAAACTATTTGTCTGTTCCCAAATTTCTTTTTTCCATCTCATAGCTGGTTAAATTTACCATCAGATCCTATATTCCCAGATTTAATTATATTCCGTGAAATATCCACGCCAACCCACTGAACATATCAGAACTGTCATGTTTTTCCAAAACAAACACATTTAGGATGCTAGTATGGATATTACACGGAATTTAATCACATATTCATATACAGGACCTGATACGTAATTTAAGTAGCTTTGAGATGGAAAAAATGAATTTAGGATGGGACACATTGTTTAGAATTTATAGAAAATGAGCCAAAAAAAATCTTGGATTTTATAAACGCTCGCAGTTTGTAACGTGCTGGAAAGGGTATTTCACAAACTTTTGATACATGACATCTGATAGTAAATTTAAACATCTTTGAGATGAGAAAATGATATTCGGGATCAAACTAATATTTTTGGATTTATAACGAGAAATTTGCCGAAAAAATAAGGATTTTTTTTTCCAGTACAATACTACTTGGTTCTCAGCGTCTTGGCATGGATGTTTCACAGCACTTGATCAAAATTTCATACATAGCATTTGACAGTAAATTTAACCAGCTTTCAGATGAAAAAAACAAACAAATTGTAGATCGAACGAATAGTTGCGACTTACCGCAAGTTAGCCTATTTTTTGTCTCCCACATTTCTACAACTATTGATCTGAGCAAAAAATGAATAAAACCAAATTTATTGCGAATTTCCTTAGCTTTAAAAATGTAAAAATAACGAAATGTGCTGAAAGTAACGGTTTCCGAGTTATTGTATCATACTGCTAAAAACATACAATTTTCAACACTTTTCGTCCTCCCCTGCCCAAAGCCCGATAACATTTCGAAGATACCTTTTTACCACATTTAGAGCTAAGGTTAATGAAGAATTTCCAGTATTCAGACCTTTTTATTTTTGGTTCGATTTCAAGGTTTGAATGCTAATTATCATGTACTATAATAAACGTTTTAGCTTTAACAACAAACATTTTATTTTCAGCAATGCCTATTTGATTAATAATAATAAACCATTCATTTATAACAATAAGCATTTGCATATTGCTGCTTCGACCACATTTGCTTATGTGTTTTCCAAATAATCAATTTATTATAATTTCAGACTATGTATTATATTGAATATTACTGAATCGGCCCGCCTGAATTGGTCTGTTAAGCTTTAGCTGATTAGGTTCATTAATTAAGTTTTTTGCTTTTACAAATATATTTTTTTATTCAATAGATCTGAAAAAACAAACAAAAGACACTCCACCGGTGAATAGTAGAACAGCTTACAAATTTTCAGCTTATTTGGTTACATCTGTGACGCTCTAGTTCTGTTTGACAACAGTTTTAACAACTGTCCTATAACTGTTCAAATGCTCAAACTGTTTCATGGATACAAGTAAAGCCCAGCTATTGATCGGTTTGTTTTCAGTTGTATCCCAAGATGTGTTTAAAATTTGAAAACAATTGGTTGACAACTATCGGATATAACGTGGGAGAAATTGGATGTAAGCGGTTTGGGGGAGAGGGTATTGCACTAAAAATGAAAATTATTACACATAAGTATTACACATGCTACGATTATAATTATAACGATTGTTCGAAAAAACTTGACTATAGTCTAATTTTTTTATTTCAGTTATCTTGCCCAATGTGGACGTTTACCTTAGTTTTTGCTTCTTTTCCGACTACTGTGCGCCGAAATAACCTTTTAACGATTTAACGACGATAGTTTCCGCAGCATCAACTTCCTTTTTAAGTTTCTCGACGACTTTGTCATCGCAACGGAGAACGAAGTATAACATGAACTCGTCTTTGGTGAAGTCTTTATAAGTCCAGATATCTGTGGTGTTGCAGTCAATTAGCCAGCTGCTCAATTCCAGCACGTTCGACTAGGTTTGATTGGTCCTTTCCCACCATCTATATGTTTCAACACAATGACCGATCGTTATATCAGATAAAGTGAAGTCTAGAATAGTCCTCGAAGCATCATTCAGTAATTGGTAATGTTGGTTTGGTGTGCCAGTAACTATTACTTATAGTCCAGGCAACAAAGGAAATTTTGAAGAACTAATTCATGTAGAAGCCAATTTTGGCACAATTGTAGGTGAAGGTATCCTCAACAACATACTAAAAGTACTGGGGGGGTGGGGGTGGAGCTAATGCTGGGGGGTCGCTTTTTTCAGTTTTTCGTTAATAACTCGAAGACTATTGCTTTTAGCGAAAATTTGTTTATAAAATAAATTAATTAACATAGCATTCTTTATAAAAAGGAGTACATACATTTTTTATTGATAAAAATGATATGTGTATTGTTAAATTGAAATGCTTATTGTTATAAATGAATGGTTTATTATTGGTGTTAAGAGGTGGAGGAAATTAGCCTGGGAAGCAAAAATAATACATTCAAATAGCTAAAACTATCCTTCATTGCTGGAAAATCTACACAAAAAGGAATACTTTAACAATCGAATATTAAAATGAATAATTGAATGCTCTTTATTTGTTAAAGACTGAGTTTACACTTATCATCTACACACAAACACACACCTTCGTCCACCCACAACAATACACAATATACCTGTGCATAAAATTAATATTACGAGGGTGAATCAAATATAAACGGTAATTTTCAAAATTATATTTATTGAATAATATTATACAGAAACTATACCTTCAACATTTTTCAATGTAGTCTCCTGCATTATCTACAAACTTCTGCCACCGATTTGGAAGCTTGAATATTCCCTGTTCATATAAAGACTGAGGGCGAGTTTTTAACCATTCGCGCACGTGCTTTTCGACGTCTTCATTGTTTTCAAATCGTTTTCCTCCAACTGATTCTTTCAGGGGCGCAAACAAAAAATAGTCACAAGGGGACAGGTCTGGACTGTAAGGAGGGTGTTCGAGAGTTTCCCAGCCCATTTCTTCCAATTTATCCCTTGTCAACAATGCGCTGTGAGGCCTTGCGTTGTCATGGAGAAGGATGACATCTCTAATGGGCACACCTCGTATTTTGTTCCGGTAACTGGTTTTTGCTGACTGTAGCACCGGGCAGTATTAAGCCGCATTCACTGTTCGTTGATCGTGAAGAAAATCAATGAGTAGAACTCCCCTTGAGTCATAAAAAATTGTTGCAAGAACTTTTCCGGCTGAGAGACGAGTTTTGGCTTTCACTGGGCAGCCTTTATCCTTCCTTCGCCACTCCTTACTTGCCATTTTCGATTCGGGGGTGTAATGGTGGACCCACGTCTCATCACATGTGACGATGCGCCTCATAAAATTTTGGAGGAAAACGATTTGAAAACAATGAAGACGTCGAAAAGCACGTGCGCGAATGGTTAAAAACTCGCCCTCAGTCTTTTTATGAACAGGGAATATTCAAGCTTCCAAATCGGTGGCAGAAGTGTGTAGATAATGCAGGAGACTACATTGAAAAATGTTGAAGGTATAGTTTCTGTATAATATTATTCAATAAATATAATTTTGAAAATTACCGTTTATATTTGATTCACCCTCGTAATAATTAATTACATAATTAAATAAATAAATATATGCATACACACACACACACACACACACACACACACACACACACACACACACACACACACACACACACACACACACATACATATGCATACACCCATACAAACGCAATGTATAAATAAATGCAATATATAAAATAACATCAAATATAAATACAAACATACTCAAGACATATCTCCATGTTATCACTAACATAATTTAAACAACAACCTTTTATTGATTCTAATAAATATCAGTTTATTCATTTTTTTTTAAATTAGTCATTGATCGCATAAAGACATTAGCACTCTATATACATTTATCATGAAGAAATATACTTTATTTAATTTTTCTACACCGTCAATATTTAATATAGCCTCAATATTGTGGTTATCAGAGGACATTGTAATGTATGGCTGAAGATACTGTTGTATTCCTTGGACGGTGGGCAATAGAGAAGGGTGTGGTATAAGCTATTGGAGATATATTGACTGCATGATATCCAAGTTTCCTGTGATTTGAATAAAAAAGTTTTGTTTTTAGTATATAATTTAATTTTTTCTTGGTTAGCGACTCTTAATTGACTGACACACCTCAATTTTTTTGTGTGTAATTTGTATGTTAGGTACGTTTCGGGATTAAAGATATTGTAGTTGCAGAGTAATCGGTACAATGAGAAGTTGGTTGACCTGAGAACTCTTTGAATGTCCATTGAGATATAGAAGTTCTGTGCTTTTTCTAAGAAGACATCTTTGTATTTGACAAGGCCATTGGAAGGATGGGCAGAGAGCTCCTCTGTAAAGTGACTAAGCTCAGCTATCGCCTTAACTTGAGATACCCAATTATACTCCACATTAGGATTATCACTGTCTAGTACTTTCAGTCTATTAAAGCACAGTTTTGGCAGTCTCTCGTCAGGCATGAGTGAAAGTTTCGTCTAAAGGTTTATCAACTTTTTGATAACCTTCAGGCTAAGTGAAGTTCTCCCAGTCTCGAGGCGAACTATATAGTTTGGAGTGTTCCTGGGCCAACCAAAAAGATATTTTATGAATTTCAGCTGCGCTATCTCGATCGCCTCGAGATACTTGAGACTCCATATTTCAGAAGCATATAGTAAGGTTGAGGAGACCATGGAGTCAAATAACGCTTTTTTTGCTTTCCAGGAGTCGCTTTTGCCTTTTTTTCAGAATATCTATTACTCTTGCAGATGCTACTGATGATCTCTGGATGAAGTGTTGCGATGCTTTTTTAAATTGCCTGTTTGTGTAAAGGGTAATCCTAAATAAGTGTAGCTTTTAAAGTACTCCAATTTCTCATTGTGCCAGTACAATGATTTCAGTTGTTTAGTTCGTGGGAATTTGTGAAAAACTAAGACTTTTGATTTATCAACAATTAAATGAATATTAAACTGAAATGAAATGAAAATGAAAAAATAAAATTTATTCTGGCACTTACATTCCTCTAAGAATAATAATAATGCACAGTTACACGAACAAATGTCTGGCCGTATTGTTTACAAATTAAATGCTTTAGTTATTACAGCATACATTTTTGACAGACAAAAAAAAAATAAAATTAATTTTTTTAAAAAATATGAAATAATAAAAATACCATAAAATACAATCCTATATATATGTATACATAAAAGAAAAAAGTAATTCTAAGTATTTACATATTTGAGGAAGATTGATTGTCTAAAAGGTACAGAAATTAATAATTTGTAAAGTAAGTTAGGTGAGCTGCTTCTAGGAATTCCAGAAGGAGGTAGAACGAATGAAGAAGAATTTGTCAAAGGAAGCAGTTTTATGTGAGGGGATCTCAGTTATATGTTAAAAGGTTGGAATCTAGTGTTTAGGAGGTGGATATAAGAGCTCAGTGTTAATAGATCAAGAATATAGGAAGGTTTTTTAGTTTTTAGAGATTGGAATAGGAAAGTATTGCGTCGGAATTTAGAAAAAAACCACCCGAACTCAGAATATCGGCAAGTAACGTGTGACCGCCTGGGGATCCCGAAGGTAAATCTAATGAAACAGTTCATCAGTCTCCCCAGCGTCATCTCGAGATCCCCAGAAAGCCCCCCATAAACCAAGCAACCGTAATCAAAGAGAGGGCAAATAAGAGAGGACACTAGAAGTTGACGGGTATAGAGTTGTTTAAGAATTATGATGGATTTTTTGGAAACTTGGGAGATATGGTTGTTACAGGATAGGTGTTGAGCAAGGGTAACTCCTAAATTTTTTATTGAGTTTAGGAACTAAATAGGAAGGTTATTGAGGTAAAGCAATGGATAGTAAGGAACGGTGTTGAGGATGGGTTTTGAACCGATGAGGATAGCCTTAGTTTTCTTTGGATTCAGATATAACTTATTCTTCACTAACCAACGGTTGATGTTATCAATGCCCTCCTGAGGTTTACGAGATGCCTAGCGCATATCTAAAAGATGAAAATATAGGTAGATTTGAAGGTGGTCTGCATATAGATCTAATACTTGAAATAGTGGATAAAGCTGGGTAAATCATTGATATAGATGGAAAATAGGATTGGTGACAGGGAGGATTGGTAGAATTCAACCAGTGTAATTTTTACAGAACCCGCTGCATTTTCAGGCCACCTTGAAACGGGTGCAAAACGGGGGTTTTGCCGATCTCAGCCACTGTGTGTCCCCACTAACAGACGGGAGAATGGGACAGAATGATGATTGAAACCACTTGACTAATAATGCAATATTGTTTATTTATTGGGTGCATTTCACCTTTAGAATAAATACATAGAATAAAATAAGCAGACTTTTTCACAACTTACTGAGATAAACTGAAGGCTAGCAGAAACTAGCAGCTGAAACTTAATAAACGCTTTGATCTTATGATCTCCTTGGCGCACGTTTGCGCAAACTATTTATACTGTTTTTAAGATGTAAAAAACTTTTGAGGAACGCTTGTTTCGAAACTTATTCCTACAAAGCACATTCAGAACAATGTGACAGAATCTGATGAAACACTTTAAACATATTTCCTGATTTCTCACGAAGCGTAGAATCATTGTGAGAATAGGCAGTTTATTGTATAACTCATCCATTGATTATATTAGGAACTAATATCGGTCTTTTCAAAACCTTTATTCTTGAAACATGTCAGTTATTTATCCCTCTTATCAAAAATATAGTCAATTTAAATTTCCTGACCACCTCTTTTTACCGCTCCAAGACCACTGTGCAACGTTTCTTAGCCCAAAGTTCATGTTATTTTTCTCACGGGTGAAATGGTTTAAGAAGTATGGCAGCAACTACATAGGTCGATTAGATAGTTTTAAATATCTACCGTGAGTTAGTGAGTTAGTAGAGGAAGTGGTCATTTCTCAATACTTAACCAATCCAAGCTTTCTCGTCCTTATCGACGTCAACTAAGATGAAAGTCAACCGGAATGGTTCCTTAGGACCTCTTCTCATGTGATTTTACTAATTGTCGCCATTGTTGAGTTGTTGGTGGCTATTAAAGTCTTTTCGAAAATAGTTCGCCGCCCTTTAGGAACCGATAGTAGTAAAATCGATGCTCCTGTGTCAATGGGACACAGTTGGTCTTTAATCCTATATCAGATCAAATCCTATATCCTTTGCAAAATAAAATCTACCGCCACAGTTTTGCACTGGCTGGAGTTTGAAGATGACGTTTTGGATAGCCAAAAAATGCTTTTCCTCAGAATTTTGATGAAAGTGAGTAAACACCTTTCAATAAATGGCATCATTTTTTAAGTTATTTATTTGTATTACCATTTATAGATGTATCATGACATTATAAGAACGCTTTTTCAAACAATTAAAAATAAAAAAAATAAAATACAGATGAGTTGAGAACCTCCACTTTTTTGAAGTCGGTTGAAAAATAACATAATTTTTTATTAAAATGCAATTTATCTAAAACAAAAAGACAATAATACCACTTTCATATAAAAATAAAGAGTCTCTTGTTCATAGGGCAAAATAGAAATTGATTGAACTGGCACACACATTCGGTAGTAACCTTACTAATTGTTAATATTTGGAACTGAGTGTTGGGATGGGTAATCTTTCACATTGTTGTCGCTACAACGTTATTTCTCCTATCGAGGAGAATGAAGCATTGCGGTTAGCTGCAAAGTGAATTCAGATTCCTGGTTGAATTCTGATACATCAGTGGCAAAGCAATCGCTAAAGATCAAACACAAAAATGTTTTTTCACATTCGATACTTTGCATTTGTATCGACAACACTATGTGTTCGATTGAGAAACTCGTGAAAGTAAATATGGAAAAACATGAGAGGCATGGTTTCTTTTCTCTAACTGTCCAGACATTACCCTTGAGCAAATTATAAACGCTAATGCGGGAAAAAACCTTACATATTTTACCATTTCTATAACTGTATCAGAGATGGGGCTGTCACAAATGCTGCACGAATCTCAATCATAACTTCGTTCAAAATATGTAAATAATCAAATTAAACTTTAAAGCATATTATGAGTTAATGTTATGAAATGGTAGGTAATATAATGGCCATCGTTAGTTCGTTGTTGTTGTTTGTTTTTAAGGGCAAAACGCTGCTATGGTTATTACTGCCCATATACCCGAACTTTACTACCTACCTGCATACTACCACCTGCATTGCAACAATGACAATAACAATAATAAAATTATATTAATTGTAACCATAAAAAAGATTTTAAAAATAAATAAAATTAACAATAAAAAAAAAAAAATAAAATAAATAGTTCATCCTAGTGTGCTAAGGATGAAATAATAGAATTTCTGTTGAAAAACGAAAAAGAGGTCGACAGAAACACCTATATTTCAATTGATGCGCTGCGAAATATTCTGTATGTTCTTTTAATGTAGGCGATTACAGTGTGTAGGAGTAAGTCTGAATGCAGTGTTTCTATTACTTACGTACCATGATTTTATGTATCATCTGATTAGATTTTGTTGTCATAATTATGCTTAAAGTATTGTATAACGTAATTTAAATTATTTTTTTTTTTTAAATACTTGATAAAATGCTAAAAATACGTAGATTAAGTTATTTTAATCACAAGTTTTATTTTATTTAAGAATAATGCAAATTTTTTAATTTATATACCGAAAATATTTAGATTGTCAACGGTACAGAGGTTCCCAGAGACAAGCACCCTTGGATGGCAATTCTGTACACTTGGCCCAAAAGAAGGTTGACATATCATTGCGGCGGCACAATAGTAAATAAGAGATGGATCCTCACGTCTGCATACTGCCTCTACGACTTTAAACCGAGGGAAATACTTATTGGTGTGGGAGTACACGAAAGAAGAATGAGTAAGTTTTTCAATAAGTTTTTTGTTTACTGAAATGTACCTCTGTGGGTCCTATAATGTTATATTTGCAAAAACGAATGTAAGTAAATCACACACATAAACTCATACCTTTTAGTGTCTCAACTACCTATCCGATTTTCGCAGAAATTGTTCATCGATGTTTTTTTTCCGATTATTTTTCAGAGGGTCCTACTGGTCATGAAACTGCATGTTGCTGCCCGGGGATGTGGGAGGTTTAGGCGGGAGGGGGGTGGAAATAGTCGATGTGGCGCTTTTCGTTTAATCTCTATAGCTTAACTACTAAGCGTCGCATATTGAATCGTCCAACGGACAAAAATAAAAGATCAAAGTATTATATTGAGCTATTTACCTTTTGGTATTCTTAAATATACCTCAGACAACTGTTTAGTAGGACTAATTGTTTACTTTTTGTGTTTAAGCCAAAATAATAGGCAAAGTGCGGCTAATATCTGCTTATGTTTCTTGCTAGAAACAGCTGATTTCTGAAGAAAACAGGCGTCTTACAGATAAGATATCTCTTTTACCTTTATTTCACTTAACCTCAAAATTGATTATTCAAGCACGTTGTTTCGTTAAATCTAGGCATTAACTAAAATATGGGAGAGCCTTCTCATCCCCTAAAACTTTCTGGCCCCATAAATAAAAAAAAGAAAATGGCTTGGAGTTGAGTCAAATTTCCTCCAGATAAACTCTTTTACCGGAATGTTGAAAATATAATACCCGCCTACTTAATTATAAAAAGAGTAGATGGCGAAGATTTCCTCAAAATTATCTCGACAGTTCCAATTAAACTCAAGAGCAACACTAACTCTTGCCGAAAGACTATCACAAGCTGTTATTGAACTTAAATCAATCCAAGTTAGTTTTCCTCAAATAAAAGTGCCTCCATGGACTTACCAACCTCCAAAACTACACCTAGATTTAACGATACATCGCAAGAATAATACAACAGATTCTGAATACCATAAAATGTTTTTACAACTGATCCATACACTACCATATCATTTAACAGTATATACAGATAGATCCATATCAGACACATCGACGGGATCTGCCTTCGTAACACTAAATGCAACTCACAAGAGACAACTCCACCACCTATGTAGGATCTATACAGCTGATTTAAATGCCATCGCGTCAGCATTACACTTTTATTTGTTTCATACTGACCCGAGAAATATAACCTATTTTATCTGACTCTATTAGCGCTCTCCAAGGGCTCAATAATATGTATTCAAATCATGCCGTCATTTTTAGAATTCATCACTATTTTAAAATACTGGAAGAACAAGAAAAATTCGTCCACTTTATCTGGGTGCCCGGCAATATGGGTATCATAGATAATGCGTTGGCAGATCGAGCTGCTAAAGAAGCATTATCTCTCCCCAGAAGAGAAACAGCGGATCTAACAGCATTGGAACTTGCCCGCCCTCTAAAAGAATAAAATTAATGTGGGTTCTTAGCACACCCAGTAAACTAAAAGCTATAAAAAAAAAATCTGTAACACCATGGCTTACATCTAGCCGCAATACCCGCCTTGAAGAAGTAGTAATCACCCGCCTGAGAATAGGACACAGCAAACGTAACTTAAAACGAGGTCTCAGAAATGCGGTAGCAGAATGACCATTCTGCATATTTTTGAAGAGTGCCACAACTATAAAAGAATGTTGAACCAGCAGGGAATACCAATGGATATTTCTAAGATACTAGGAGACGACAAATAGACTATTGATTTAGTGATCAAATTGATTTTAAAATGTAAACTTTTGTAATGTATATATATATATATATATATATATATATATATATATATATATATATATATATATATATATATATATATATTTCCCTGGTTCGGATACGAGCTCGGTGGCCTAGTGGATAAGGCACCACGCTAGAGAGGTGGAGACTTGGGTTCGAATCCCAACCGGGGTCAAATCAAATTTTTCTCTTCAATTGCGAGTGCCCGGGGGTAAATCAGTAAAGAAAAAAAAAAAAAAGGTGGAGATATATATCAAATCTTTTCTCTTCAAAAATATATATATATATATATATATATATATATATATATATATATATATAAAAGTTAAGTTCATCCGGAAGAAAAGTCCAAAAAAAAAAGGAAATTTAGGGAGCTAAATAACACACACAACTTCAGAACAAAGACTGACTTTATTGTTTTCAAATCCTCTTTATATACAATCGGTGGTTGTTTGGGATTAAGATTGGGGATTAAGCTGTATATTACTCCTCTATACACCTTAACTCCCCCCCACCAGTTTACTAACAATCCTCGTAAACTCCTAACACAGGCTAAACAACCAACCAAATTCAAAAATCAATGTTACATAAAAAATAAAAAATAAAAATAAAATAATAATAATAATAAAATAATTCCTACTTTCCACAATATTTTAATACAAATTACATAGACCTCACTTCACTAACAGATTCAACAGAAAAACTTTTACACTGCACCTAGGTATTTACATTATTACTATTTACATAAGTCATTTCGCCTAGAAAAGAGGATAGATACCCCTCGAAATCCTTTTAACGAAAACGGGTACACAAGAATGTGAAAAACGAACAAACGAATGATATCAACAACTCGAAAAATGGAATACGAAAAATAACGAAAATCAACGAGACCCGTGAAAAGACGAGAAGAACGAGAAACAAGAGAAAAACGAGAGAAAACAAGAAAAAAACGAGAAAAACGCTAATTTGACGAGATCTTCAGTTGTTCCAAATGAACCGTCCTTCTTTTCCGGGGATCTTGGATGCTTTGGATAGTGACGACATTATCTTCCCTAATCGCGATAACCTTGAAGGGTCCGTCATACCGTATTTCTTCTTTAGTCCGATTCGACGACACCTTTCGATACACAATCGAACCTATCTCTATTTTTTCCATACCATCCCGACACTTGAGATTCTCGCGGTTTACCCTCCTGCTTTTTTCCGCCGCGAGCTTCTTCCGCGTCTTTTCCCATCTTTCCCCGAGCGTCACTCTATTTGCCACCAAAGTCGCCGCAACCTCCTCATCTACTATTGCGCGGCGGCTATCCCCCTCTTGCGCTCACGAAGTCCGAATAACATTTCAAATGGTGAAAATCCCGTTGCCGAGTGAATAGAGTGGTTGTATGCTACTATCGCCTTACGCATTGCCGTATCCGCTTTCAACCCCTTTTCTGCATAGAAGACGCGTAGGTGATCACCCAGGGTACTATGCAGCCTTTCGACCGCCCCTCGGCCTTTCGGGTGCCCCGGAGTATTCAAGTGCCACTCTACCCCTAAACCTCGCATTTCCGACCTGAGACGAGTATTATCAAATTTTCGGCCCCCATCTGACGTTATTCTTTCCGGTACCCCGTAGAACTGGAACCAAATTCGGAGGGCCATGAGTACTGATTCGGCTGTCCTATCATCGATCGGGTATGCCATCGCAATCTTACTAAAAATGTCTATGATTGTAAGCCATTTCAACCCCTTCCATGTAAATGTGTCAACCTGTAAGTCTGTCAGTGGTGCTGTTGGTGTCAATGTCTCTTCCTGCTTCTCGGTTTGCGGATGTCGGTCATATTTAGTGGTGTTGCAGATCTTACATGCTCCTATTACTTCCTATATTGTTTTCTTCATTTGTAACCAAAAATACTTCCTCTTTAATGCCTTTAACGTTTCCTGCACCCCTCTATGATTTGTTTTCCCTTGGTGGTACGCGATTGTGACTTCTTTCTGCCGGTCCACCTCCCTCACCGTCTCCACCTGGAATTTACACCTAATGAACGCCCGATCCAACCCAATCTTTTCCGTCTGCCATAACCTCTTTATATTTTCCCAGACCACCGCATTCCCTACGTATAAATAAAAAATTTTCCCAGGGTGAGACTCCTCCTTTAATATCTTACTAATAACCTCCTCTCCTACTCCCGGTTGAGACCATATAGTGGTAATGTGGTATTTCCCATATGTCGTTTATTCCGCCCTAGTCAGTCCCGTTGTCTTCGTCTTCTATATTATCTGTCTGTCCTTGTCGTTTATTATTTCCTCCCTCTCCTCAATTTCCTCCGTCCTCTCGCCTTCCGAACTCTCCTTCCTCGACATTTCCCTTTTATCCTCCACATCGTCCAATTCGGGTTCCCCTTCTCCCTCTGGTGTCCACTCCTGTATGAATCGTTGTATTCCGCCCGAATACTCCCCTGATTCTCGCTCTATCACGTTAATCTGCAAAGCTCGCGACAGCCAGTCAGCCATGACATTATAGATTACTTCCATGTTATATTGGTTGAGGAACTCTTTCCGTCTGCACCCTAAATTTTCGTCCGAATACATATGGCCTGAAATGCTCTATCGCCCATACAATTCCCAACAATTCCCGCTCCAGCGTGCTGTATCTGGTTTCTATCTCCGTGAGACGCCTACTGGCATATGCCACAGGTTGGTCTCCTTTTTTCCCTTCAGCCCCCAGTGCATATTGCATATGGCATCGGTGGTTATGGTGAATGTCTTGGTGAAGTCAGAGAACGCGAGAACCGGTTCTTGCTGGAGTTTCTCCATGCATGCTCGGATATTTCCTTTTATCTCCGGAGTAACCACTATCCTTCACCCTTTCTTCAACAAATCGTTTAGTGGCACCAAATATCTCTCCATCTCTGGGATGAACCGCCTGTAATAATTGAGGGTTCCCAGTAGTCCCCGCACTCCCCTTACGTCTGTCGGGATAGCCATCCTCCTGATAGCCTCCACCTTCCGTATGCCCGGCTTTACCCCCTCTTTCGAAATAGTATGCCCCAGGAAGTTAATCTCATTTTGCCCTAGGATCGATTTCTCCCCCGACAACTTTAAACCGAATTGTCTCAGTCGCTGGAATACGCGTCTTAGGTCTTGTACATGTCCAGTCTCGTCTTTACTCAATATCAGTAAGTCGTCCATGTATACCTGACATGTTGCCTCGTCCAGTCCTCGTAAAAATTCGTCCATCAGTCTCTGGAAGGTTATAGGGGCATTCTTCAAGCCGAATGGCATTCGCGTAAACTCGTAATGCCCCCTTTCAAACGTAAACGCGGTTTTGTGTTGGTCCTTGGGGTGCATCCGGATCTGGTGATACCCAGCCTTCAGGTCCAATGTCGTAAACACTGTCGCACCTCCTAACCGGTCCAATATGTCCTCGAGCCGGGGTATCGAATACCTTTCGTCCACCGTGTTCTCGTTTAGTTTACGAAAGTCCACCAAGACCCTATACTTCTCTTTCGTTGCTCCCTCCTCACTCTTTTTCTTAACTGCCCATAGGGGGCTATTATACGGAGAAGTACTATTTACGATTATCCCTTGCCTTTTCAGACTCTCTAATTCCTCCCTAATGTGTTGACGTAACGCCTGGGGATATCTTCTTTCCTTTCCATATGTAACCCTCTCTTGTTTCAAAGGAATCTCATGTACAGTCTCCCCTGTTATAGTTAATATCTCCCCTTCCTTAAAGAATATGTCCGAATATTCGTCCCTCAACTCCTGTCGCCAATCCCCCTTTCGGTTAATCGCTCCCACGATAGCGTGACTCCCCTTTCGGTCCCTATAACACCTGAACCTTCTTTGACCGATTCGAACCGCCCAGTGCCCCCCCCCCCCACTGCTCTTTATCCGGGTTCCGACCTTCCCCAAGAGATCACATCCGATAATCCCACCATATTCTCGAGGCATGTTATCCACCACATGTACTCAAGGTTCTCCCCTTTCTTTCCCCATCCATCTAACGCGATCTTCGCCTCCCCCTTCACTTTACAGGGACCGCTCAACGTAACCAACTTACACCCACATGCTCCTATCCGAGGTATCCTCTCTCCTTTACACAACGCTTTTACCGCGTCTCGGCTCATAATTATATTAGTGCTACCCGTATCAACCAAACACCTCACCTTATTCGCTACTTTAATTATAGGCAACCTCTCATCCCCACACTCCACCCTATTTATCACTCCATGGTTGCCCCTCTTCTTACACCCTCCTCATTCCACATCTTGCGATCTCCTCTCCGCTGTCACCCGACGCTCCTCGCTCCTCCGGCTGCTCCTTTCCTCTGCCCGTACGCCTTCCTCAGGTTCTCCTTCGTTTTCCTCTGACTCCTGATGACCTTGTTGAATCCGACGGCCGCCTGCCCCTTCTCCACATCCGTTGGGCGTTCACTTCCATCGGCTCACCTTGGTTCGTTCCCTTACGTTTACTTATGTATGGACACTGCCTCGCAATGTGTCTCTCAGTGCCACATTCAAAACACCGTGTGCGGAGGCACTGCGCTACCAAATGACCCACCTTTCCGCACCCGTGGCACTTCCTCTCCTCCTTCCTCCAAGTCTTCTTATCCGCTCCTGACTTTTTTTCCCTTATCATTGGACGTTCTCGAACTCCAAAATCCGTGTCCCTCCTTCTCCACGCGTCACCTCGAGGCTGCGAGCTTCTACCTCCGTCAGTCCGTTTGTAGGTGACCCTACTCCACCCGTCCTCCTTTCGAACTTCCTCATCTCGGGCGCTGGAGTCCACCATTTCTCTCGCACATTCCACGAAAGTCTTATCTCTCGGAAGTCCTTCCTTCTTCCCTGTCTCCTTCGCCAGCTGGACCTTAAGAATCGTTGCTAAGAAGGCCATCCGAGCTTCCACTTCTGCTGCTTCCGTCGTCTCCCTCTTTTCGGTGATCTTGTTGTAATGGGCCAATAATGCTCCTGCATATTGGCCACTAGATTGATGAGGTCTTCTCATTTCCCTAAACATTCGGAAAATGTCTTCTTCCGGTGTCCACCGGCCGCCTCCGAAACCTTTCTTCGGTCGGTCCTTCACCACCGACCATGGAGTATCTTCATCTGCCTGAATCAGGTTTAGTATGCCCCGCTTGAATCTACATACTAAAGCTGCTCACAGTGAACATGCGTCTATCGGGTCCAACAGGTTTTCAGCTATCTTGGCTTCTATCCGAGCCATTACCCTATCACTTCCCTTGAGGAAATGATTAAGCTCCCCAATTTCTCCTCCATACTTTTCTATGTCTGAAATCGCCCTCCTTAAGTCCTGCGACATAGCTGTTTTGAGTTTCAACAACTCCAGGGCATTTGCCTGTGCCGCTGCCATGTTCGTGTGTGCTGCTGCTAAGGTCTCAGGTGGTAGCGCTTGCACCTCTGGCTGAATTTCGAATGTAGCAGGTTTTAAAATGTTCTTACTTTCCATTTCCTACTGTTCAAAATCTTAGTCCAATGAACAAGACAGAACAGGAAAATATCAAAACGGGATGATAAATAAGTTTACGAAAGATTTCCTGCGAGAAAAATAAAAAAAACTCTCCAGAAGAATCTGCTCAAATCGTACCGGGTTTCGGCGCCAGTTAAGTTCATCCGGAAGAAAAGTCCAAAAAAAAGGAAATTTAGGGAGCTAAATAACGCACACAACTTCAGAACAAAGACTGACTTTATTGTTTTCCAATCCTCTTTATATACAATCGGTGGTTGTTTGGGATTAAGATTGGGGATTAAGCTGTATATTACTCCTCTATACACCTTAACTTATATATATATATATATATATATATATATATATATATATATATATATATATATATATATTTATTTATTTATTTATATATAAGTTAAGTTCCTTCGAGTAAAAACAGTAAAAAAAAGGAAAATAAGGAACTAAATGACTCACTCGGGTACCTGTAATAGACTGCTTTTATTGTCTAGAAATCCTCTTTATATACATTCTGGTAGTTGTTTGGGATTAAGTTGGGAATTAGGATGTATATCATTCCCCTATACACCTTAACTCCCCCCTACCAGTTTACGACCAATCCTCGTAAACTCCTACACAGGCCAAACAACCAACCGCATTAAAATATACAAAAAATCAATGTTACAAATAAATACAAAAAAACTCTTCTGTCCTTAACTTAAAACTTTCACCATACTTTGACAAGTCTTTACATATCTCCTCCAGTACAAAACTGAAATACATAAACATAAAAAAAAAACACTTTAACACTTCTTCTAGGCCTTATATCTACTATTTATATAATTTCCCTTGCCAGAAAATAGGATACCCCTCGAAATCCGTCTAATGACAACAGGAAACAATAATACGAGAAACGAACAACACAAATGTAAAGAATAAACGGCAAAACTGAAATATGTGAAATAACGATAATCAACGATATACGATTCAACCTACGAAATAAACGAGAATAAATGAGAGAACTAATTTGACGGAATCTTTAGCTGTTCCAGATGTACGGTCCTACGTTTCCGGGGATCTTCTACACTCTGGATGGTGACGACGTTATGCTCCCGAATTGCAACGACTCTAAAGGGCCCATCATAACGTACATCTTCTTTACTCCGGTTTGACACCACCTTCCGGTACACGATAGTCCCGATTGCGATTTTCTCCATCCTATCCCGCACTTAAGGATTCTCGCGGTTCACCCTTCTATTTTTCTCTGCCACGAGCTTCTTCTGCGTTTTCTCCCATCTTTCCCCGAGTGCTACACTGTTCGCCATCAAGGTCGCTGCGACTTCTTCATCGACTACTGCACCGCGGGTATCCCTTCTACGTTCGCGCAGGCCGAACAGCATTTCAAACGGTGAAAATCCTGTCGCTGCATGGATTGAGTGGTTGTACGCTACAATCGCCTTAGGCATTGCCATACCCGCCTCTAACCCCTTTTCCGCATAAAAGACCCGAAGGTGGTCACCCAGCGTGCTATGTAGGCCTTCGACCGCTCCCCGGCCTTTCGGGTGCCCTGGAGTATTTAGATGTCATGCCACCCCCAATCCTCGCCTCTCCGTCCTGACCTGAGCATTGTCGAACTCCCTGCCCCCATCCGAAGTTATCCTCTCCGGTACCCCATAGAACTGCAACCAAATTCGGAGGGCCTTAAGTACCGCTTCGGCTGACCTGTCTTCGACGGGGTATGCCATCGCTATTTTGCTAAAAATATCGATGACCGTTATCCATTTGACTCCTTTCCAGGTGAACGTGTCTATTTGTAAGTCTGTCAGTGGTCATATGGGTGTCTCTGTCTCTTCCTGTCTTCCGGTTGGAGGGTGTCTGTCATACTTTGTTGTGTTGCAAATTTTACACGATCGGATCACATCCTCAATGGTCTCCCGCATTTTGATCCAAAAATACCTTCGCTTCAGAGCCTGCAAGGTCTCCAAGGTTTTGTTTTACCTTCATGATATGCTATCGTGACCTCCTTCTGCCGGTCCGCCTCATTCACCGTCTCTACCAACAGTTTACAACGAATGAACGTCCGATCCAACCCTATCCTTTCCGTTCTCCACAACCGTTTTCTCTTGTCCCACACAACTGCATTACCTACATATAAGTAAAAAGTTTCTCCCGGTCGGGACTCCTCTGTCAGAATTTTCCTAATAATTTCCTCCCCTACTCCTGGTTCTGAACGAACAGTGGTAGTACGGAATTTTCCGTACTTTGAATATTCTGCCTTTGTCAGTCCTGTCGTTTTCGTCTTCCAAATGATCTGTCTGTGTTTGTCATTAATGATGTCCTCTACTTCCTCTATCTCCTCCGATCTTTCCCCCTCCGAACTCTCCTCCTCTGCTACTCCCGAATCCCGTCCCCCCCTTCTCCCTCCGGTGTCCACTCCCGAATGAAACGTTGGATTCCTCCCGAATATTCCCCAGCTTCCGACTCTATCGCATTCACCTGTAAGGCTCTTGAAAGCCAATCGGCTAGGATATTCTCTCTCCCCGGTTTGTATACTACTTCCATATTATACTGGTTCAAGAATTCCTTCCAACGTGTCACGCGTGCTGAAGACTCCTTTAACTTTCCCACCCACATTAGGGGGCGATGGTCCGTATGTATTTTAAACTTCCAACCGAACACATACGGTCTGAAGTGCTCGATGGCCCATACCACCCCTAATAACTCCCTCTCTAAGGCACTATACCGCGACTCCGTCTCTGTGAGACGCCTGCTCGCATATGCAATGGGTTGTTCCCCTTTGTCACCTTTTTGGAATAGTACGGCCCCCAGTGCATTCTCGCTCGCGAGATAACGAACACAAAGAGTGAAGACTTTTTTTTTTTAGCTAACCGTAACAGAAAATCTAACGGACTTTCATTTTGATTTCTTTCGGTGTCAAATAAATCTAATTTTAATTCCTCTATTGACCTGTAGTCATAAAAGACATTTTCTAAATAATTTAACAAATCATTAAAATATTTGAATTTATATTTTACTATGATATGTTTTGCTTCATGAGCTAAGACATTCTTTAATACATATTTAAGTGGCTCTTTTTGAGTATATATTTTATTCATTTCCAATCTCACGACATTTAAAAATTTAATTAAATTTTAATTTTTATAATAAAAAGAAGGGCTATATCCCCTTTTGTTTAGGAACGATGCCATATTTATAATTATAATACTATAATATAATAGTAATAAAAAAGGAAATAATAATATAAGTAAAATAAATATCTTATCTAAGCTTAGTAAATAAGTTCGCTGTCTTCCTTGCTTGGTACCTGGGGTCAGTGAAACAGAAGGAGACTTCAGCTTGAAATACCTCGGATGAGTGGATTTCAAACTGGATGTGTGCTGAAGAAGTGTTGGTACCTGGGATCAGTGGGCCAAGCTATGACAGTCAGACACCTCGCAAGAGTGGATCTTCAGTCAAAGTTGTTCAGCGTTCGGTCAAGGCAGAGCAGGTTACTCGATAAAACCTAGGAATAGTACGATCTCGATGCTATGCCTGTCTCTAGTTCGGGCGCCAGATAACGAACACAAATAGTGAAGACTTAGAAAAAGATACTTTATTTACTGATAGTTACATACAAGACTTTTAGTATAATGGTTACAAGTCAAATGTAGAGTGTCTTCCTCTGAAAACTTCCAGCTACTTAAACCTAAAGGTTTGGAGTGGGGATAGGATCGAGGAAATAGGGTGAAAGTGTCTGGCTAAATGTTTACTAAAAGGAACGTGAGAAAGGGTAGTTCGACGTAGGTGTCAATTGTCTCATGTCACAGTGATATACAAAGGGTGTTATAGGGTGGCTGGGGATCTTTGACCCAAGGCAGTTTACTTTATGATTGTTTATGACATGTGTTGTTCAAGATGTAATTTATATTTTACCCTTGGAAGGTAATAAGGATACTTTCTCTTAGTCAGGTGCTAAAAGGGTTTCTCAATAATAAAAGTAATGTTAAAGATTATATTAATATTATGAGAAATATTTATGATCTTATAACTCGCGTCTGTCGTGATTGTAAACGTCTTGGAAAAATCCGGGAAAGTCAATACTGGTTCTGTCTGAAGTCTGTCCATACACATTCGAATGTTCTGTTCTATTTCCGGGGTGATTACTACCCTCCGCCCTTTCTTCAACATATCATTCAAGGGTACTAAGTGTCTCGCGATCTCGGGTACGAATCGTCTGTAGTAGTTGAGTGTCCCCAATAGTCTCCGAATGCCCTTAACGTCCATCGGTATAGCTATTTTTCTAATTGCCTCTACCTTGATACGGTCTTGCCCCAGGATCGATTTTTCCCCTGACAACTTCTACCCGAATTCCCTTAACCTTTCGAATACCCGTCTCAAGTCCTGTACATGTCCGTTCTCGTCTTTACTAAATATCAGTAAGTCGTACATGTAGGTATGGCAAACTGCTTCGTCCAATCCTCTCAGGAACTCGTCCACGAGTCTTTGAAATGTTATCGGGGCGTTCTTCAAACCGAAGGGCATCCGTGTAAACTCGTAGTGGCCCCTTTCGAAAGTGAAAGCTGTCTTATGTTGGTCCTTGGGGTGCATCCTGATCTGGTGGTATCCTGCCTTCAGATCCAGCGTACTGAAAACTGTTGCCCCTCCCAACCGATCCAAAATATCCTCAAACCGTGGTATGGGGTACTTTTCGTCCACCGTGTTTTCATTCAACTGCCGGAAGTCAACCACTACCCTATACTTTTCCCGAGTCGCTCCCTCTTCGCCCTTCTTCTTCACGGCCCATAGGTGACTATTATAAGGGGACGTACTGTCCACTATAATACGTTGCCTCTTTAAACTCTCCAAATCTTCTCTAACGTGCTCTCGGAGCACCTGGGGGTATATCCTTTCTTTCACGTACGTCACACGGTCTTGCTTCAGCGGAATTTCATGTACGGTTCCCCCGTTACACTCCGTATTTCCCCTTCCTGGAAGAAGATGTCCGAATACTCTGTCCTCAGTGCCTGCCGCCAGTCGCCCTTCCGATTTATTGCTCCGACCATAGTGTGCTTCACCTCTAGACCCCCCTCGCCCTCATAGTTCCTCTCTCCGATCCGGACCGCCCAACGGTCACCCACACCTTTTATTCTGGTCCTGATTTTCCCCAAAAGATCGCAACCAACAATTCCCCCGTATTCTCGAGGCATGTCTTTCACCACGTGTACCATAAGTACTACCCCTTCTTTTCCCCACCTGCCTAATTGTATCTCCACCTCCCCTTCTACTCTACAGGGGCCGTTCAGGGTAATTAACCTACAATTATACGCTTTTACTCGGGGTATCCTCTCTCCTTTACATAATTTCTCCATCACATTCCTACACATGATTGAGGTCGAACTCCCCGTATCAACCTGACACCTCACCCCTAGCAATTTTTATGATAGGCAACCCACCCTTCACATTTCTAACACTATTTATCACGCCATGGTTGCCCCTCTCATTACACTCACCTCATTCGTCGTCCCTTTCTCTCCGCTCCATCACCGCCTCTCGCTCCCGGCTCCTCCGGTCACTCCTCCGCTCGTTCTTTCCGACTGCCCGTCCTCTATCTCCAGGTCCTTCTTCTTCCGTCTCCGATACTCCTGAAGATTCCGTCGATTCTGATTGTTGTCTACTTCTCCTCCATAGGTGCTGCGTGTTCACCTCCATAGGTTCTGCCTGGTTCGCTCCCCTGCGTTTGCTCATGTAGGGATACTGCCTCGCAATGTGTCCCTCTGAACCGCACTCGAAACAGCGTTTGCGGGAGCACTGAGCCACCAAATAACCAATCTTCCCGCATCCGTGACATATCCTGTCCTCTCTCCTCCACGTCTTCCTCTCCGTTCCCTTCCTCCTGTCTCTTATCGGTAGCCTCTCTCGAATCCCATGATCCGTATCTCTTCTTCTCCACGAGTCCGCTCTAGGCTGTGCGTTTCTACCGCTCTCCGTCCACTTGTAGGTCACCCTGCTCCATCCATCCTCCTTCCGGACTTCTTCATCTCGTGCGCTCGAGTCTACCATTTCCCTGGCGCATTCTAAGAAGGTTCTGTCCCTTGGTAGTCCGACCTTTTTTCCCGTTTCCTTTGCGAGCTGTACCTTTAGGATGGTTGGCAAGAAGGCCATCCTCGCTTCCACTTCTGGGGCTTCTGTTGTTTCCCTCATTTTTTCGGTGATCTTGTTGTAATGAGCCAACAAAGACGCCGCGTATTGCCCACTAGACTGATGTGGTTTTTTGACCTCCCTAAACATGCGGAAGATTTCCTCTTCCGGAGTCCATCGCCCGCCTCCAAACGCCTTCTTGAGACGGTCCTTGACTACCGCCCAGGAAGTATCTTCGTCCGCCTGAATCGCATTGAGTACGCCGCGTTTGACTCGGCATACTAACGATGCTCTCAATGCACATGCGTCGATCGGGCCCAGAAGGTTTTCCCTCGCCTTTGCTTCGATTCGAGCCAACACTCGATCCCCTCCTTTGAGAAAATGATTTAACTCACCAATTTCTCCATCGTATCTCTCTATGTCAGCTATCGCTCTCCTTAAGTCTTGCGATGTTGCCGTCTTTATCTTCATCAACTCCAGCGCATTCGCTTGTGCCGCTGCCAAATTCGCATGGGCTGCTGCTATAGTTTCTGGTGGTAAAGGCGCCATTTCCGATTGAACTTCAAAAGACGCAGGTTTAAGAATGGTGTTTTCCTCCATTCCTGCTGTCTAATATTTGAACTTGAGATTATGAAAAATACGAGAGATTACGAAACGTTTGGCAAGGAAATTCAAAAATATCGCTTACCCCGAATTACGCTCTGCTGCTCCCGGGTTTCGGCACCAGTTAAGTTCCTTCGAGTAAAAACAGTAAAAAAAAAGGAAAATAAGGAACTAAATGACTCACACGGGTACTTGTATTGTAATAGACTGCTTTTATTGTCAAGAAATCCTCTTTATATACATTCTGGTGGTTGTTTGGGATTAAGTTGGGAATTAGGATGTATATCATTCCCCTATACACCTTAACTTATATATCTATATAGCTAAATAAAGGTATCGCAGGTTGAAGTTTTTAATAAGAAGCTTTATTGAATGACATTCATTGATACAAGAACAAGTACACAATTTATAACTTAATCGCAAGACATAACGGGCATGGCATCTTTACGTCTCAACGTACGACGAAAGAATGTCTGATGTGGCTAGGTGGGGGTAGCCTTATATAGGGGAGGAAGAGGAGTTATCATACATTGTTTATTTATATTCTTAATACTATTTAGGTGTACCTAACTCATCCCCCCCGATTACCGAGGTCTCCGATGGAACAAGTATCTTAGTGTAAATAGGTTGTTAGACTTTATAAAATTCTAGTACATAATAGGTTTGAACCTTGTATATTTCTTAATACCTTTTACACTAAGTGATAGCATTCTATAAACAAAGGGATTGGACCTTATATTCTAAGTTTATACAAAAATAAAAGGATTAGACCTTGTTCATATCTTGTGTACTAAGTTAGGATTTGTACATTTGAAAACAAAAAGATTAAACCCTGTACTGGAATAGGGTTTTATACAATCTCAACTTTTCTATAAACAAAAATATTAGTCTTTGAATACTTCCTAATCTCTCGTGTATCACATTAGGGTTTGAACTATTTATAGTTTTACATAAATAAAAAAATTAAACCTTGTACTTTCTTGATACTAAGCTAAGACTTTTTACAAAAATACCATGTTTGTACATTACATAGTTCTTTACATACTAAAGTACAATTTTCCCTGAAATAACAACAAAAAGATAACAGAATATTCCTTAATACTAAATAATACATTTTAATATCAATACATTATTTTAAACAAAATGAAAGTAAAATAAGAGTCTTTGAATTAGTTTCTTCTATTACTTCTAAATTCAATATTACTCAATAAAAATAATAATATTTTAAATCAAAATAATAATCCAAATACTCTTCTAATTATAGTTAATAATTTTTTTTTTTCTTTTTCATAATAATGATTTCCCAATAAAATACATACTTTTCTTAACAATTAACCAAAATAATATTTCAAGATAAAATAATAATATCCTAATATTTATTACAGTGAATACAAAATATTAATTACAAAATAAATTATTGCAATTGGTCAAACATAACATTACCGTGAAATAAAATAATAATTTGAATAATCTTTTAACATTAGTTAATAATGAACATAATAATATACAGCAAAATACAAAGTTCCGACTTTATTTAAATAAATTACAGCATTGTAAGTTTAATATAAAAACAGTTAATTCCTTTAATACAAAACAAACACTTCTTCCTAATACCATTATATTTATTACATTCTATTAAAATAAAAAGGTTGTTTAGACATTTTAATATTATTATTTAAATTTAAATTAAATATTTTTACTCTGATCCATTATCCGGATCGTCCGAATCATAACTGTCAGGAATGTCCGAAATATTTAGGTGAAGGGATTCACTATCGTCTTCTGAAATAGAAGACTTTCTTTTTCCTCTTTTTCCTAGTGGGCCTTTTAATATTGTCTATATGGGTTTTAATCGGTCTCTTTTTTTTTTATCTTTTTACTAGCACGTTTACCTTTTTAATGTTGTCCCTACTTTTTATTTTCGATTGAGTATTTTTAAAATATTCTATGTCTCCTAATTGTTTTTGAATATCTAAGGGGTCTTCACTATTCTTATTTAATTTTTCAGTTCTTGTTTCTTTTTCATTATTTATTTTAGATCTAATTAATTTATGTAGTAGTTCTTGGTCCTTATGATATTTTAATACGTATTGTTCAGTCAGGTCAATGTTTTTGTCTGATTCTAATCTGGAGGTTCTGAAGTTAATTTCGTTGGGTGTTAGTTTTAATTTATTATTTAAAGTATTGTTGTAAACTATGACGGCTAATCTTAATTTTTGTTGCATTGAACATTTGTCTCTTTCTTTCCCTATTATTCTCTCATTTATAGTAGAATGAACCCTATTTAGTAATCCTAGCGAATTTGAATGACTGGCTGAAGTATAATGCAAGAGAATGTTATTTTCTTAACAAAATTGTCTTACCAAATTATTTTTCATTTCCTTCCCTTGGTCTAAGGATATTTGTAGAGGTGTGGGAAAGTAGGTCATGTAGTCAGTTAAAGCGTTACAGATATGAATTGAATTTTTTGACTGTAACGTTTGGGCAAATAAATATTTCAAAAATGTGTCTACTGCTGTAAAGATTATCGCGTTGTTAAAATTAAAAATATCAATCATTAGTTCTTGAAAAGGTCTTTCTGGTGTAGGAGTAATCTGAAATTTTGTTTTTACAGGTTTACGGTTATATTTGGTTATTTTGCATGTTTCACATTCATTAAGTTTTTCAAACGTTCATTTATACCCCTATGTTTAGTTTTGCCTAAATGATAGTTGTCTATTATTTCTATTTGTTCATTTGGGTCTTCGATGTCAGTTACTATCTGTTTGTATTTTTTTAATTTAACCGACGGATATTGTGTTTCCATTATTTGATGAATTGTCTTAAAATATTCTTCATACAAATTTTCAGTTATTTCATTGGGTGATTTGCAAATTGTCCCGTAGGTTCAAGCATTTGTTCAAACATTGGGGCGATATCTGATTTTCCGTAAATGTTCAATTCGTATCGACGTTTCCCGAATGGTTTAGTAAAATTAATTTTAGTATTTCCCCTTTTTATGATGTTTTGATTCTCCTCTATGTTAAACATTTTTCCGGTTCACAAATTTGTACCTGTTCATTGCTAGATTCTTGCGAGTGCATTGTTTCTAAATCTTCCTCTGATGGTGCCTGTAGATCTTCCATTATTGCTTCGTATACCGAATTGTTTTCGTCCGCAATATCTCGGTTCAGCAATTCTTCAACATCCATTCAGCATATCTTCCTCATCACTGGTATGATTTATTTCGTTAATTCCTCTAGAAAGTGCATCGGCTACGTAATTAGATTTTCCTTGGATATGCTTAACGTCGAATTCGAACTCTTGAAGCTTCCATATCCATTTCATTATACGTGTGTTACCATCTTTCATTGATAAGATCCAAGTTAAGGGTTTATGGTCTGTGCATAAATGAAATCTTCTGCCATACAAATAAGGCTTAATATGCTGCGTCGCTCACACAACTGCAAACAATTCTTTTTCTATTGCTCTATATTTTAGTTCGGCATTTTGTAATACTCTAGAAGCAAATGCTACAGGGTGTTCTATTTCATCTTCGTCTTTTTGTGATAGTACAGCTCCAATGGCTTTATTGCTAGCATCCGTAGTTAGTATAAATGGCTTTTCCCAATCTGGGTATTTTAGAATCGGCGTATTGCTCAACATTTCCGTTAGGGTCTGAAATGCCTCTTTTATTTCTTTTGTGCCATATATTTTGGTTTTTAAAGAATTTGAAATTGGTTTGGTGATCTTAGCCTAGTTCTTGATTAATTTCCTATAATACCCGGTCATGCCAAGGAATTGTCTCGTCGTCTCTTCATTACACGGAATGGGAAATTTTAATAGCTTCAATTTTTTTCTCATCTGTTTTTAATCCGTCCGGGGTTACTAAATATCCTAAAAAGTTTAACTCTATTTTAAAAAATTCCGTTTGGTCCAGTTGGATCGAAAGGTTATGCTGCTTTAAGGCTTCGAATACTCTTTTTAAATCTTTTAGGTGATCTTTCTCATTTTGTGAATAAATTATTATGTCAGCCAAATAGATCATCGAATTTGGTATGTTTTGGATCATCATCGTCATCGCTCTCTGGAAAGTAGGAGGTGCATTACATAGGTCGAAGGGCATACGCATACATTCGAAATGTCCATTTTCCGTGGATAATGCGGTTTTTGCTATGGGTCGTTCATCCATTTAAATTTGATGAAACCCTGATGCGAGATCTATGATGGAAAATAATTTTGATCCTTTCAACCGATTTAATAAATCCTTGATGTTTGGCAAGGGAAATTTATCTTTAATTGTGGCATGATTTAATTTTCTATAGTCGATGACCATTCTTATTTTCTTTTTCCCGATGCGTCTGATTTTTTTGGAACTATCCAAAGCGGAGAATTATACGGCGATATGCTAGGTCTAATTATCTTATTTTTTAATAATTTTTGTACTTCGTCGTTTATTTGTTTTAAATTGTTCCGGGTAGCGGTAATTTCGCGTATATATTGGGTTTTCATTCGTCATTATTATTTTGTTTGATTAATCCCGTCGATTTTAAATTTTTGTCGTCTCTTTTTAATACTTCGCCATGTTGGCTTATAATTTGATCCATTACCCTAATTTCCTTTCCCTTTGTATGAATTTATAATAAAGTTGGAGGTTAGAAAAAAGAAAAAAAGAAAAAGAAGACTTATAATTTCAATTAGTTCCTCTTTTATTTTCGGTTTTATATGTTCATGCCGGATTAGGTTTTTAATTTCATTTTTATCATCGATGAAAAATAAGTCATTTTCTAATTTAAATGTTTTTTTATTATATTTTAATTCACTTTTCTCTAAATCAATTATTAATTTTAATTTTCGCATTGTCTCGTAGCCTAATAAAAACTGAAATCTATTGCTAAACGGAAAGATTATGAATTTAACTTTTTGATTGATTCCTATCAGGGACTTTTGATTGATTATCATGACTATGATGACTTTAGATTGACGCTTTGTGACCCTTCCGCTCTTTCTGTAGGGTTTTTTATCACGAAGTCTTCCTTAATTATTTCCGAATAACGCGGTATGTGATCGGGGTGTATATAATTTTTTGTGGCACCCGTATGAATTAACCATTTATTTCCTAATTTATCAATTAAATTGAGTAAGTCATTATTTAAATTTAAGTCGCTTAATTCTATATTACATTCTATAGTTTGTTTAGGTTTATTTTCGGCGGTTTGTTTATTATTATGTAAATCATTACTTATATTTGATCCAAGTCCGGAGGTCTGCTCGTGCTTGGGCCTAATTCTAAAAAATGATCCTGTTTCTGTTCTAATAATTCAATTCGTTCTTGCAACATTTTTATCTTTTTGTCTTTTTCCTCCTCTATTGCGTGAACTCTATTAGATACCGTTCTCATCGACACTGTATTCGAATCTATCTGTGGTTGTTGATAATTATTTTGTCTAAAATTTCTAGAGGGCGGTTTATTGAAAAATTTATATTGTGACTGAGGGTCCCATTGTTGATTATGTATTGGTGTTGGATATTCGATAGCTCGATGTTGTGGCCGGAAGTTATGCTGATTATTATTAAAGGTATTAAAAGTTGGACTTTGTTCGTGCTGATACTGTTGCGGTCGGTAGTGTTGAGGATATTATAATTATTAAATGTTGAATATTGTTCGCGGTGATATTGTTGGGGTCGGTAATTTTGGTAATCATGGTGGTTATTAAAATTTGGTCTGTATTCCCGATTTTTAGTTTCGAAATTTTTCTTTTTATAATTATTTTGAATCGGACTTTTTTGATGTTTTTTTATCACCATAAATTCTATGCACGATATGTGCCTCGCTATTTCTTAGTATTTCCTAGAGTTCTTCTAAGCTGTCGAATTTAATATGGTAAATAAAATCTGTTAATGCCGGGTGTAGACTATGAACCGCGTGGTGTGATATTTATTTGTCGTATCTGTACATTTCGTATTGTTTGTCAATTATTTCCTTGTCTGAGTAAATGCGTGCGTATAAGTCACATCTTTTCTGGCCCAGTCGTTCTAAGAAATCGAGTGGGTTCTCGTTATGGTACGCACGGGTATTTAAAATTTCAGAAATTAATTGTTCCCGAGTTCTTGTATCATGGTATTTTCTTTTTAGGAATTTTATTATTTCTTTAACGGTACTAAATTCCTTATCATAAACGGCGAATTTGGCTTTTCTTTTCGAATGCAATTTATATTGCAAAGAAGATAATACGCATAAAAATACTAAATTAGTTTTAACAATTTTAAATAAATTAACAGGAAAAGCTAAAGTCGCCGTATATGACAAAGAATTTAGTACAGTTAGAGAAATAATAAATTTTTTAAGAAAAAATACCAGGATAAAAGAACTCGGGAACAGTTAATTTCGGAAATTTTAAATACGCGTACCTATCATAATGAGAACCCACTCGATTTCTTAGAACGACTGGGCCAGAAAAGATGTGATTTATACGCACGTATTTAATCAGATAACGAAATAATTGACAAACAGGACGAAATGTACAGATACAACAAACAAATATCTCGCCCCGCGGTCCATAGTCTACACCCGGCATTAACAGACTTTATTTACCATATTAAATTTGATTCGTTAGAAGACCTCGAGGAAATATTAAGAAACAGCGCGGCTCACATCGTACACAGACTTTACGGAGACAAAAAACAATACAAAAATAACCAAGCGCAAAATAATTATAAAAAGAAAAATGTTGGGACTAATTATAAAAATAAAGAATATAGACCAAATTTTAATAACCACTATGATTACCAAAATTACCGGCCCCAACAGTATCACCGCGAACAATATTCAACATTTAATAATTATAATCATCCGCAACAATACCGACCGCAACAGTATCAGCATGAACAAGGTCCAACCTTTAATTCCTTTAATAATAATAATCAGCATAACTTCCGGCCACAACAGCGAGCCATAGAATATTCAACTCCAATTTATAATCAACCGTGGGACCCCCAGTCGCAACATAAATTTTTTAATAAACCACCCTCCAGAAATTTTAGACAAAATTATCAGCAACCCCAAGTAGACTCTAATACAGTTTCAATGAGAACGGTCTCTAACAGAGTGCACGCGATAGAAGAGGAAAAAGATAAACAAATAAAATTATTACAAGAAAGAATTAAATTACTTGAACAGAAACAGAACCATTGTTTAGGATCAGGCCAATGCACGAGCAGACCTCCGGACTTAGATCAGATATAAACAATATATAAACAAATAAAACTACGCGTAATATAGAGTTACATGATTTAAATTTAAATAACGATTTACCCAATCTAATCGACAAATTAGGGAAAAAATGGTTAATTGATACGGGTGCCACAAAAAATTACATACGCCCCGAAAACATTCCACGTTATTCAGAAATAATCACGGTGGACTTCGCGATAAAAACCCCTACAGGAAGGGCGGAAGGGTCACAAAGCGTAATAATCAACCTAAAGCCCCTGATAGGAATCAATCAAAAAGTTAAATTCCTAATCTTTCCGTTTTGCAATAGATTCCAATTTTAGTTAGGTTATGAAACAATGAGAAAATTAAAATTAATAATTGATTTGGAAAAAAATGAATTGAAATATAATAAAAGAATATTTAAATTAGAAAACGATTTATTCTTCATCGACGATAAAAATGAAATAAAAAACTTAATCCGACATAAACACATAAAACCGGAAATAAAAGAAGAATTAATTGAAATTATAAGCCAACATGGCGAAGTATTTAAAAGGAACGACGAGAATTAAAAATCGAGGGGATTAATTAGACACAAAATAATAACTACTAATGATAACCCCATATACACCCGAAATTATCGCTATCCGGAGCAATTTAAAAAACAGATAAATGAAGAAGTGCAAAAATTATTAAAAAATAAAATGATAAGACCAAGTAAATCGCCGTATAATTCCCCACTTTGGATCGTACCGAAAAAATCAGACGCGCCGGGACAAAAAAAATTAGAATGGTAATCGACTATAGGAAGTTATATCAGGCAACCGTAAAAGACAAATTTCCCCTACCGCACATTGAGGACTTATTAAATAGACTAAAGGGATCAAAAATATTTTCCACCATAGACCTCGCGTCAGGGTTTCACCAAATTAAGATGGACGAACAATCAATAGCTAAAACCGCGTTCTCTACTAAAAATAGGCATTTTGAATTTTTGCGTATGCCTTTTGGCCTGTGTAATGCACCCCAACCTTTCAAAGAGCAATGACAATGATAATTCAAAATGTTCCTAATTCAATGATTTATATTGACGATACAATAGTTTATTCAAACATGAGGAAGAACATTTAAAAGATTAAAAAGGAGTATTTGAAACCCTAAAACAACATAACCTCTCAATACAATTAGATAAAACCGAATTTTTTAAAACCGAATTAAACTTTTTAGGCTACATCGTAACCCCGGACGGATTGAAAACAGATGGGAAAAAGATTGAAGCAATTTTAAATTTCCCCATTCCGCGTAATGAAATGACGACGAGACAATTCCTTGGCATGACGGGGTACTATCAAAAATTTATTAAAAATTACGCTAAAATTACCAGACCGATTTCAAATTCATTAAAAACTAAAATATATGGCACGAAGAAAATTAAGGAAGCATGTCAAACCCTAACAGAAATGATGAGTAACACACCAATATTAAAATACATAGATTGGGGACGGCCATTTATACTAACTTCAGATGCTAGTAATAAAGCCATTGGAGCCGTGCTCTCACAAAAAGATGAAAATGGAATAGAACACCCAGTAGCATTCGCGTCCCGAGTATTACAAAATGCAGAATTAAATTATAGTTCAATAGAAAAAGAATTACTAGCGGTAGTATGGGCAACCCAGCACTTTAAGCCTTATTTATACGGTACAAAATTAATTTTATGCACAGATCATAAACCTTTAACGTGGATTTTTTCAATGAAAAATGGTGACACGCGTATAATGAAGTGGATATGGAAATTACAGGAATTTGAATTCGACGTTAAATATATTCAGGGAAAAACTAATTACGTGGCCGATGAACTTTCCAGGGGAAGCGACGAATTGAATCATAATAGCGATGAGAAGGAAATGGATATCGAACAATTATTAAATCAGGAAATAGTGGACGAAAACAAGCCGAATACGAAGCGATAATAGAAGTACCGTCGGAAGAAGATTTAGAGACAATCCATTCCCAGGAATCTAGTAATAAACAAGTACGAATTGGTGAACCAGAAAAATGCATAAATATAGAAAATAATCAAATAGTTATAAAAAGGGGAAATACAAAAATTAATTTCACTAAACCATTTGGAAAACGGAGATATGAACTAATCGTTTATGGAAAATCGGACATTGCCCCGTTATTACAACAGATTCTCGAACCAAATAAAACATACGGAATAATATGCGAATCTCCCAACGAAATAACCGAAACTTTGTATAAAGAATATTTTAAAACCATTCAACAAATAGTCGAAACAGAATACCAGTAGGTTAAATTGAAAAAAAATATAAACGAATAGTAAACGACGTTGAAAACGCAAACGAGCAATTAGAGATAATATATACATACCATTTGGGTAAAACTAAACATAGGGGTATAATGAAACTTTTGAAAAACTCAAAAAAGAATATTACTTCCCGGCGATGCAAAATAAAATAGCGGAATATATTAATAAATGTGAAACCTGTAAAGTTACAAAATATGATCGAAAACCCATAAAAACAAAATTTCAGATTACACCAACACCAGAAAGACCGTTTCAGGAATTAATGATTGATATTTTTAATTTTAACAATGCAATAATTTTCACAGCAGTCGACACATTTTCAAAACATTTATTTGCTCAAACTTTACAATCAAAGAACGCAATTAATATCTGTAATGCACTGACTAACTATATGACGTATTTTCCGACACCGTTACAAATATCATTAGATCAAGGGACTAAGATGAAGAATAACTTAGACAGTTTTGTGAAGAAAATAATATTATCTTACATTACACTTCTGCTAATCATTCAAACTCTTTAGGATTCTTGAAAAGAGTCCATTCTACCTTAAACGAATTATTAAGAATAATAGGACAGGAGATAAATAAATATTTAATGCAGCAAAATTAAGACTAGCAGTAATAGCTTATAATACGTTAAACAATAAATTAAAACTAACACCAAACGAAATTACCTTTGGAACCACCAAATTAGAATCAGATAAAAATATTAACTTAACAGATCAATACGTACTAAAATACCATAGAGACCAAGAGCTACTACATAAATTAATTAGGACTAAAATAAATAATGAAAAAGAAAAGAGAACGGAAAAACTAAATGAAAATAGAGAAGACCCTGTAGATATTCAAAACCAGTTAGGAGATATCGAATACTTAAAAAATACTCAATCAAAACACTCAAATCAAAATACTCAACAATCAAAATACTAAATTCTATTAAAGGACAAAATACCGATTAAAACCCATATTGACAATATTAAAAGGCCCACTAGAAAAAAGAGGAAAAAGAAACAATATTTCAGACGACGATAGTGAATCTCTTCGCGTTAATATTTCGGATGCTTCGGATAATTACAACTCGGATGACTCAGATAATGGTTCTGATTAAAAATACTTAATTTTATTTGAAAAATATTAAAATGTTTAAAAACCTTTTATTTTAATAAAATGTAATAAATATAATGGTATTAAGAAGTGTTTGTTTTGTACTTAAAGAATTATCTGTATTAAACTGACAATGCTGTAGTTTATTTTTTTAAAAGTCGGACTTTTGTATTTTGCTGTAAAATATTATATTCAATGTTAATAATGTAAGAGATCATTCAAATTATTATTTTATTTCACAGTAATATTCTGTTTAATTTATTTTTTAATTAATATTTTGTAGTCACTATAATAAATATTAGGATACTATTATTCTGTCTTGAAATATTATTTTGATTGATCATTAAGAAAAGTATGTATTTTAGTTTGAAATTATTATAAACTGTAACTAAAAGAGTATTTGAATTATTATTTTGATTTAAATATTGTTTTAATTGAGTAACTTTGAATTTAAAAGTATTATTTGTAATAGAAGAAATTAATTCAAAGACTCTTATTTTACTTTCCTTTTGTTTAAATAATGTATTGTTTAGATTTAGGAAATATCATTTTGTCTTTTTGTACTTTAGCATGTAAGGAACTCTGTAATGTATAAACATTTTATTTTTGTAAATAGTCTAAGCTTATTGTTAATATTAAGAAATGGACAAGGTCTAATCCTTATGTTTTTGACAATTGTATAAAATCCTATTTTAGTCTTAGACGTACAAGGTTTAATATTTTTATTTTTCAAATGTACAAATCCTAACTTAGTACACAGAAAACTCAAAGTCTAATCCTTATGTTTTTATAAAAGTCACTAGAGTATTAAGAGACGTACAAGGTCTAATCCCTTTATTTTTGTATAAGCTTAGAGTATAAGGTCCAATCCTTTTTGTTCATAGAATGTTATGACTTAGTGTGAAAGGTATTAAGAAATGTATAAGGTTAAAACCTTTTATTTTATTGTATAGAATCTAACCTATTAACACTAAGATATTTGTTCCATCGGAGACCTCGGAACTCGGAGGGGAGGAGTTATGTGAACCTCAATGGTATTAAGGATAATAAACAAAGTATGATATCCCCTCTCCCAAAAAACCCTATAAAAGGCCACCCCCATCTGGCCTCATCAGACATTCTATTCGTCGTACGTTGAGACGTGTGGTCATACTATGTACGAAGTATTGTAATAGGCTATAAATTGTGCTTTTTCTTGTTATGATGTATGTCAGTCTCAATAAAGCCTCTTTTTAAAAACTCGATCCCGCGATCATTTTATTTAGCTATATATATATATATATATATATATATATATATATATATATATATATATATATATATATATATATATATATTTATAATATAAATTAATTGGAGCGTTGATAACCAATTAGTTTTACACTCTAAAAAACAATAAATAATAATAAAACAGCACTTTGTAAACATGCACAAAAATTAAAACACGAATTCGATTTTGAAAATACCATAATATAAAATTATGAAAACAAAGCACACAATAGAAAATTATTAGAAGCAACATACAAAAACAAAACAGATCGAGCGGTAAATTATAACAGAGATAAGGATAAAATTGTAACCAATTACAGTAATATAATAAATAAATTAAACATATAATTTAATTAAATCAAATAATTCTTGTATAAAAATTATATACTAAAAAAAATAAAACAAACTATAAAAAAAAAATTAATAATAAAATATTAGGTAAATATGTAAATATTAGTTAAAATGCAATTGAAATAAAACTATTGAATTTTTTAAATAAACACTATATTAAACAGTCCTAGTAGATAATAATAAGACCATCGATAAACAAGTTATGAACTTTACTCAGAAGTATGGCTTATATGGAGTATGGTTAGTATGATTATATGGAGAAATTTACTTTTAAAACCGAAGAATCATGGTGTTCCATGTCACATTTCCATTAAGGGATTATCATAATGTTTAATTTTTACAAGTAACTAATTTGTATTCCAATTGAGAACACCATGTTTTTTCGGTTTTAAAAGTAAATTTATCCATGAAATCGACACAGAATCATTACGTTTAGCACACCATTCGAAAGTTGATTAAATTTTCAAGTTTTTATGAGATTTGCAGTTTTGTGGATAGTTTTTTTCAAAAATGGTGAGGGTTAAAGTAATAAAAGACATTGTAACTTCCCTAAATAAGGTGAAGATCAAGCTGTTCTTTAGGTAACAAGTTTGTAAAATTCAAGGTTACATGTACTTTACTCTTATAGAAAATTTAATGCTATATCCGAAAATTAGTTCAAAGTTTGAAAACTATTTAAGCAAAATGGAGATATTACAACTTTTATGGTAAAAAAAAAGGTAGTTTCCTCAAAAAGTTCTTTGATTTGTCGTATATCTGCAACGGATTGGAATAGAAAGGTGAGGTTTGCGGCATTTTTCTACATTTTTGATATAGTTTCGCCGATTTTTTTTTTTTTTTTACACAGTATTTTTTAATAATCCATGTTAAATGAATGTTTATCATTCGAAACTAGTATTCTAATACAATAATTCCTATAGAAGAGGCAAATAGTTCATCAATCCTAAAAACGGTAGTGTTTGCAAAATATTGTCTGACACAAATTCCACATCTACGTGTTTTCTTTGTAAAGCCACGCCAAAACGGCACAAACTCAATCAGAATTTAACGCAAATAGGGTTTATTGGTATTAAAAACCAAAACTAGGGTATGACACAAAGAACGTACAGAGGAGTAAATGACAGGTCTAGCCGGCCAAAAATATTTTATCACCATTTTCCCTTAGTATTAGAGTGCTGGTTCCAAACAAAATTATCTAAAAAATCTAAGACCTCTGGTTTTTAAAACTGATATTACCCTTGCAAAAAATAACAATTCCATTTCATTTTTTATGTGTTTTGCGGCGTAAAAAAAAAATAAAATAAAAAAAAATTAACTTCCTCAAATGGTAAAACGTCTACCTTAGGCTACATAAACCTCAATAAAACGTATACGATTGTTAATTTTCATGCTCCTACTAATGATGCGAACAGGAAAGATATAGAAGAAGTTTAAAAGTTATGTGGAGAATTGGAAGAAACACTGGAAAAGATTCCAAAACACCACACAACTATCCTTATGGGAGAGTTCTTTGCCCAGATTGGAAAGCAGCGAAAATTCACGTCTATTGTTGGTGAATATCCAATCCACAATAGAACCAACAGAAATGGAGAACGCTTAATCGAGCTGTGCAGGAATTACAACTTACTTCTTAGATCCACTGCCTTCAAACATCTTCCCGGGAAAGCAAAGACTTGGAGGTATCCGAACCCCATGCTAGGGGAGTTCCAATTGGATCATGTCGCTATTAGCAGAAGAAATAAAATGGAAGTGATGAATGTCAAAGTACTGAAAAATGCTAACATTGACTAAAACCACTACTTATATATGATCAAAATGAGTTTTATTCCTCTCTCAAAGCCTAAAAACAAATGCATGAAGTCAAACATTCCAAGATTTAACCCTGACTTACTGAAAGGCACTGATCACTTCACTAAAACCTTAGCTGACATTAAGGAAAAAAAAAATGATTAGCCAAAATTACAAAAGGCACTGTTAGATGCAGCTACAAAGACCATCCAATCAACCAGACAAAATAAGCATCCATGGTGGAACATTTCATGTGAAAATGAAATTGAAGCAAGACGACAAGCGTGAATGAAGTAGAACAGTAATACAAGCATCAATAATCGCACAAACTTCTTAACAGTAAAAAAATCCACTACCAGAACCATCAGAAATGCTGAGCCAGTACAATACTCCTTCCTCAGTTTCCCACTTTCGACCTATATCAATCCTATCAAATTTATCTAAACCATTAGAAAGATTAGCACATACCCAACTCACCTCCTTTCTTGACTATAAAACTCTCCTTAAAACTTTCCAATCAGGATTCCGATCCGGATACTCCACGCAGTCTGCTTTGGTAAAAATTACTCAAGACCTTTACTACTCCTTAGACCAACAGAATATTACGATCCTGATCCTTTTTGATTTTTCAAAAGCTTTTGATTCTGTTGACCATACAATCCTCCTCTCCAAACTCCATAACCTCTCAATATCTAATAGTGCGTTAAGCTGGCTTCATTCTTTTTTATCCAACCGTTCCCAAACTGTGATTATACCTGGAAAACCTCACTCATCTTCACTACCACTCTCGCGAGGAGTACCCCAGGGATCTTCTCTTTCACCTACCCTATTTTCTATTTATATTAATGACTTGCCGAATAGCATCCACTACTCCCAATATCATCTTTATGCTGACGACTTGCAAATATATTTATCCTTTCATCCTTCAAATATGCTAGAGGCGACTTGTAAGCTACAGACAGACATAGATAGCATCAACCTTTGGGCAGTGGAGAATAAATTAAGTCTAAATCCAGAAAAAACAAAGGCTATTCTCATTGGGTCAAAACCTCACCTAAAAGCTCTTCCCTACTATCCACTGCTTTTCTTAAAAAACCGTCCAATTCATTTCCAAAATTCCATTAAAAATCTGGGAATAACTTTCGATAAACATCTTGCATGGAATAGCCATATCTCTCAAATCACGAGAAAATCTATTTTTATTCTTAAGCAACTTTCACATTACCGTGATTCATTACCATTAAGTACTCGAAAACTTTTAGTATCATCACTTATTTTTCCTAACTTTGACTATGGATGCGTAGTATATGGAGGACTGTCTGATGATCTCGAGATGAGATGTAAAAGAGTAATGAACTGTTTTATTAGATTTATTTTCGGGATCTCCAGACGTTCTCACATATCTCACAGGTATTCTGAAATTGGGTGGCTGTACCCCGGTTTTCGACGTCAATACTTCCTGGGTGCTCTCATATTTCAAACCTTGAAAACCAAAAAACCCACCTATATCCATGACCTCCTTACTCTGCGCTCCTCCATTCACCTCTTAAATACTAGAACCCAACCCAACAACCTATACACTCCGGCGCATCGAACTGCATCCTTCGAGAAATCCTTTATTATCCGTGCTTCCTCGTTATGGAATTCATTGCCCATCACAATTCGAAAAATATCCACTCTTACTTCCTTTAAACATCATTTATTCCTTTACCTCCTGGATCTTCAATCTTCCGAGCTAATGTAAAACGTGAACATTTATGTAATATACATTATAATAGTATACATAAGATGTATCATTTTACAAGATGTCACAGTTATCTTGTAACATATAATTTAATTCTTTATCAATTTTTATTATTATGTATTGTTATTATTTATTATAATTAATTATCAAAGCCAGATGATTGTCCTATGTACTGTAATCATATGTTATTCTTAGGGGACAAGTAGTCCCAGAATAAAGTTCATTCTCTCTCTCTCAATAAAGGCATCAATGACCAAGCAGAAAAGGACTTTCAAATGAACAAGACCAGAGACCTGTACCGAACTCTCAAGACCCAGATAAGCCCCTATTCAGCTCCAACCCTTCATATTTGAGGATTAACCGAGAATATGAATCTAAACAATATGGACTGCACATCTGCATTTGCATAATACTTCACCAACCTCCTCAACGCAGAGAAACTCAAAGAGAAGGTCAATTTTCAACCCTGGAGCGTTCCTAATCCAAACTAAAGAGAAAATCAGGGAAGTCATTTCCGAACTCAAGTCCAACAGAGTAGCAGGTGAGGATAGTATCATCGTGGAACTATGGAAGCATGCGGATTAGGAGTCCATCGAAAGTATTCATGATATTATATCAAAATTATGGATGAAAGAAAAGTTACCTAGTGATTGGACTTCAGCTATCATCCATTCGCTAGATAAGAAGGGAGACAAATCAGATCATAACAACTCCCTTTTCTCCCTCCTCCTTTGAAATCTCTCTCCTCTCAGTCATACAAGATCTTTTCAAGAATTATCCTTTCAAGGGTGGAAACGCAATACCTGCATTGAAGAGTACTAAGCCGGATTCAGGAAATCAAGGTCATGTCCAGAACAAATCCTAAACCTGAAAGCTGTCCTTACTTACAAGAACCTTAGCTCATCACCGTTTGTAGCCAACTTTCGATTGACAGACATTCTCTCTCTGAACTGGAGCTAGACACTAAGACCTGGAACCTTGTGAAGGCTACTTTAACCAACACCAAATCCATGGTAGAATTCAAAGGGGAACTATCGAAAGCATTTGAAATTAGAACTGGTGTCAGGCAAGGGAGTGGTTTATCCCCAATTCTCTTCACCTGCCTGCTAGAAAATGTCATTCATCAATGGACAAAGGCTCTGCCAGAAAACGCAGGTTTGAGAATCGGCTATAAGAAGGACAAATTAACCGTCAAGTGCCTGGTCTTCGCAGATGACATCACACTTCTAGCTTCTAGTGTTGAGGAAGCTTCACACCAAGTCTCCTCCTTCAGTAATCGGCTAGAGTAGGATTGATGGTGGCATTAAAAAAAAACAAAATTTATCACTGACATCAGAAATGCACCCAATTCGATAGCCCTCGGGAATGGAGACATTAAAAAAACCAACTCATTCAAATATCTAAGAGAATGGATATCCCCAAACATGAACGAGGACCTGGCCATGAATGATAGGTGTGCAAAGTTGGAGAGAGCTTTCCATCTCTGCAGTGACATCTACTAATCCAAGTCTCTTTCTCTTATAATTAAACTCAGGCATTACGATACTGTAGTAAGACCGTCGGTACTATGTCCTCCGAATGTTTGAATATGACCAAAAAAAGGCCAACTAAGGAAACTAGAATTGAAGAAAATCGAAAAATCCTAAGAAGGATGATGGGCCCTGTAAAGAAGGGAGGTGAATATACAATCAAATATAAAAATGAGTTATACCCACATTTGGAAAGCTATGAGAAAGAGGAGGATGAGATTTTACATCTACATAGTCAGAATGGACAACGATAGGCTAACCTCGAAAATCTTTAAAACCATCTCTAGAGGAAAAGGGTCCAATGCCAAATAGGTGAAACAGATTTGAAAAGATCTGGAACTTCTAGGAATCAATCCTAAGGACGTTTCCAGAGATATCTACCGAATTTTCTTCAAGACATCAGAAGCTCTCAGGCTAGTGACGGCTAAAGCGTTACAACCCCGAGGGGAAGTAAAGTGAAACGAGGAAAGGAACAGAAGAATTACTGTTTATTAGAAAAAAAAAAAAAAAAAAAAATCCTTTTTCAATTACAGGAGATTTTGTCTCTTAATTGAAATAATATAAACATACTTAATCTTCTGGCGGGCGCGCGGTTGAGACTCACGCCAACGGGTACGGGGCGGGCGACTTATGGCCGCCTCCGAGTTTGTTCACTTTTCATCTATATAAATGGTGTGCTTGTATTACTTATCGCTATTTTTTTTTTAAACAGATACATTAGGAAGACACCATTACATTATATATTATATATATATATATATATATATATATATATATATATATATATATATATATATAAGTCAAGGTCCGAAGCCATACAGTATTAGAGTTAATCCTTAATAGAATAAACATAAACAAACAATGTAAACTGTATATAAGCAGCCGCATAAGAGCAATAAAGTTAGTTGTTATCTAACAGTCATCACGTGTCTTTATTGAGCCCTTTTTATTCTTTTTTTTTAAGTTTTATTTCTCATACTATTTAACTGGTGCCGAAACCCGGGACTACGAGGAGCAGAGGACCGAGGTAGGAGAATTTTTTTTTCTTTTTCTTCTTTTCCGGTCAGAAGAGTGCGGATGGAAGAAAACAGCATCCTGAGGCCACCCATTCTACAGGTGAACAACGGATTGCCACCACTTCCAAGAGAGACGATGGCTGAGGCCCATGCCAACACACTCGCCTGGCTCAAGGTCAGAACAGCCACTGCTCAGGACCTCAGAAAAGCGGTCTCTGATATAGAGAGGTTTACCGGAGAAACAGGTGAGCTCAACCACTTTATTAAGAGTGTTGATAGAGTGTTGGCGAGGATAGAGGCCAAGAGGGCAGAAGACCTGTTGGACGGCCACGACGCAGAGTCTTTACGAGCAGACCTAATTTGCAGGGTAAAAAGGAGCGTCTTGAATTTAATCCAGGCGGATGAAGAGACACCCTGGGAGGTAATTAAGGAGCGGCTCAAGAAAGCGTATGGTGGTGGCAGGTGGACTCCTGAAGAGGACTTGTTTCAACTCTTCAGGGAGACGAGGCATCCACGCCAGAGCTGCGGCAAGTATGCAGGGGAACTGTTGGCCAAATTCAACAGGGTCACAGACAAGCTAAGAGAAACAGCAAGCGCAGCAGAGGTGGAGGCTAGAATGGCGTTTGTGGGCACAATCCTAAAGATTCAGTTGGCCAGAGAAACGGGAAAGAGGGAAAACTTTCCCCGGGAAAAGAGCTTCATAGAGTGTGCCCAGGAGCAAATGGACTCGAGCGCCCGAGAGGAGGAATTCCGAGCGGAGAAGGAGGACACGAGTGGCTGGACAAAGGTGGAATACAGGAGACCTGGTGGTGCGCCATGGAGAAGAAGGGAGATGGAGCCACGGTCAAGGCCAGCGGAGCAGAGAGGGCGAGGTCCAAGGAGAGCAGCCAACTCCAACAAGAAAGAAGACCGGCGTTGCCATGGGTGTGGCAAAACAGGACACCTCGTGGCAAATTGTCCCCGCACCAAATGCTTTGAGTGCGGGAACGAGGGGCACCTAGCAAGGCAGTGCCCCTACATGCATCGGAGATTTCCAAAGGGAGAGCCAATGGAAATAAACCGAGTATGGAGAGGACAGAGGAGGCCATCCGAGTCTTCCTCCAGGATATCGGAGGAGTCTGGATCATCGGAGACGGAGAGGGACGAACCAGGAGGTAGCGGAGAGGAAGGAGCCAGAGCTGCTGGGAGCCGGAGGAGAAGCAGCGGACGGAGACGAGCTGGGACGACCGGACGCGTGGCAGCCTGAGGAGGGTGTCAGCAGAGAGGCGGCCGCATACTAGAGGTATATGGAGTGAGGGCGAGGAGCGGCGGCCTGCCTATCATCAGGGTGGAGAGAGGAGTGAGGTGCCTTGTGGACACAGGGAGCTCCAGCACCATTCTGAGCCGGAGAGCGGCTGAGAGCTTGAGTTGCGGCAACGGGGCACTCCAGATTAAGGTATGTTCTTGTAATTTAATCACTCTGGGTGGCCCCTGTAAGATAGAGGGAGAGGTGAAAATCGGGATGGACAGGTGGTCCGATGATGGAGGGGAGTTGAGCGTGCACATCATGGAGGGCATGTCCAAATTGTACGATGGGATCCTAGGATGTGACTTACTGGAAAGAGTAGGGGGAAGGATCCGAAATAATAAGGGTATTTGGACAGTTAAAATCGGGCGGAGGAAATATAGATGTTGCGCAGTGAAAAAGGGGTGTAGTGAGCAAATCGGAGTAGTAAACAGGGAGAAAGATTGGAGGGGGGCGCTAATGAGAGAATTTGGGGACATATTCTTCAAGGAAGGGGATAAGTTAGGGGTTACCGGGAGGACGGTCCATGAGATCCCGCTGAAGGAGGAGCGCGTGTCGTACGTGAAGGAGAGGAGGTACCCGCAAGCACTGAGGACACACATCCGGGAGGAAATCAAGAGTCTGCGGGAACAGGGAATAGTGGTAGATAGCACTTCTCCATATAATAGTCCGCTGTGGGCCGTAAAGAAGAAGAGTCTATCCGGAGAAGAAAAATATCGGGTCGTTATTGATTACCGCAAGTTAAACGAAAATACGAGGGATGAAAAATATCCAATCCCGAGGTTTGATGATATATTGGATAGGCTAAGCGGGGCGGTGATATTTAGCACCCTCGATCTGAAGGCGGGATATCATCAGATTAAAATGGACCCGAGGGATCAATGTAAAACCGCTTTTACATTCGAGCGCGGACATTATGAGTTTACTAGGATGCCGTTTGGGCTTAAGAACGCGCCCATCACGTTTCAAAAACTAATGGACGAACTTTTGAGAGGGGTTGATGAGAATTCGTGCCAAATTTATATGGACGACCTCTTAGTATTTAGTAAGTCCGAGCGGGAACATGTGGAAAATTTAAAGGCGGTTTTCGAGAGGATCCGGCAGTTCGGGTTGAAACTTTCGGTAGAAAAATCGCGGCTAGGGGAAGGCGAAATAAATTTTTTGGGACACACCATTTCAAAGGAGGGGGTAAGACCGGACAAAGGAAAGGTGGAGGCTATCGCGAAAATGGCGATCCCACGTGACGTGAAAGGAATCCGGCGATTAATGGGGTCCCTTAATTATTATCGTCGATTCGTACCCGAAATGGCGCGGTTTTTAGTTCCCATCAATAACCTGTTGAAGAAGGGCCGAAAAATTTGTATTTCTCCGGAGATGGAAAATAATATTCGGAAATGTATGGAGGAGTTACAAAAGGAGCCAATACTCGCGTTTCCGGATTTTGAGAAGATGTTCACCATAACAACGGACGCGAGTGAATATGCGCTGGGGGCGGTTTTGTCACAAGAGGGCGAGAAGGGAGATAGGCCCGTAGCATATGCTAGCAGACGGTTGACCGACGCCGAATCGAGGTACAGCGCGCTGGAGCGTGAGCTACTCGGGATTGTATGGGCTGTGGATCACTTCCGGCCGTACGTTTTCGGGAGGAGGTTTCGAGTGCACACCGATCATAGACCCCTACAGTGGGTAGGGAAGTTGAAAGAAACCTCTGCGAGAGTGACAAGGTGGAAGGAGTTCCTCAGCCAATACAACCTCGAGGTAGTTTATAAACCGGGTAAGGAGAACGTAGTGGCCGATTGGTTGTCGCGCGCGGTTATGGTGAATGCGGTGGAGGAAAACGAGCCGGGGCCGTCAGGGGATATCCGGCAATTTCTAAGAGAATGGACTCCAGAGGGTGAGGGTGGCGAAGATACACAGAGTGCGAATAATGAGCCCCATGAAGAACGTGAGGAGCCCCAAGAAGAGGGAAATGAGTCCCAAGAAGACGAAAGTTCCGCGGACGAGAGACCCACGGATATGGAAGAAATAGATGATATAATTAACGATAAGAAGGAACAGATCATCTGGAAAACCAGGACTGAGGGTCTCCCGAAAGCGGACTTTTCAAAGTATGGGAGATGTAATATTACAACCATCTGGACAGAACCGGGGATCAGGGAAGAACCCATGGTGAAATTATTAAATGGGGTGACTAAGCCGAGAAAGACGTACCACCTATATATTGGAAACGCGACCATATGGGATAGGGTAAAGCGACTGTGGAGAGAAGAGAAAATAGGGATCGATCGTACTTTTATCAAGTGCGCGAGATCGGTAGAGGTAATTCAAGATGGTGAGCGCCAGAAAGAGGTAACCCTTTCATATCACCAGGGGAAAACCAATCACCGGGGTTCACAAGAAACTCTCAGGGCGCTGAAACGGAGGTATTTCTGGTGGGGCATGAAGCGGACGATTCAAGAGGTCATTGGGTCGTGCGAGGTATGCCTCACCACGAAATACGACCGGCATCCCCCGGGGTGGGTTCAAGAGGAGACGCCCACGGTAGCATTCCCACTAGCGGATCTTCAGGTGGATACGTTTACGTGGAGGGGTTATAGGTTATAGGCAGGCTCACTTGGTGCAGAATAAGTCGGCGGAGTCAGTGTTAGAAGCGTTACGGTCGTGGTTCAGGGTTTATGGAATTCCAGATAGAATTTCGTCGGACGGAGGTCTCGAGTTCGACAATGCACAGGTTAGGGCAGAGGCCAAGGAACTCGAGATCAGGTGGCATTTAAATACCCCAGGGCATCCCAAGGGCAGAGGGGGTATCGAAAGACTCCACGGAACCCTCAGTGAACATCTACGGATTTACCAAGTGGATAAGGGTTTAGAGCCGGATGTCGCAATGGTGAAGGCGATCACCGCGTACAATAACTCTATTCACACCGTAACGGGATACTCGCCGGTAGAACTTGTTTTTGGGCTTCGAGAGCGAAGGCGCGATTTTCGGGAAACGGTAGTGGAGGAAGAACTGGTGAATTCCATCTCCAATCGTCGTTGGGCATTTGGGAAACTGTGGGAGAAGGCGCGGGAGCGCATAGTCCGAGAGAAGCAAAAGCGGGTTGAGCGGGAGAATGTGAGGGTGCGCGATGTCACTGGAAGGATTAAAATCGGAATGGTGGTATATCGTAAGAAGAGTAGCAACCGCGGCAAAGAGATCTGTCGCTACGAGGGGCCATTCCGAGTGATAGCTATAAGAGAGCACAACGTGCTCACGCTAGAGAGTATTAAGGAACCGCGAAAGCGGAGGAATGTGCATATAGAGCAAATTAAGCTCCCGATTGAGGAACAAATTATTACATAATTTGGAGTGTTCCGTTGTGAGCAACGGATAAGAAAATTGTTTTTTTTTTGGTTTTTGATTTTGTGAAAAGATATTTTTTTTATTATTTTATTTGTTTTGTACTAGAGAAATTGAGAGGGAGCATTTTGTTTTGTTCGAAGAGTGTAATTTTTTTTTTTTTAGCGTGTATATAATAGAAATAGTGTATATAGAGAATAGTAGTTATAAGGACAATGTATTTTTAATTTTGTGAGCGTGTGCTATTTTATTGTAAAAAGAATTTTGTGTTATTTTTATGTGTGTGTATCGTTGTTGTAAGTTAGGTTTAAGAAGTAGTATTAAATTTAGGTATTATTGTATAAAGGTCATTTTTATGTTAGGATTAAGAATTAGTATAAAAGGTTGTTTTTAATTTGATCAGTTGTACTTCGTACCAAATAGGATTAGTGAATCTTGTACCAGGATAGGATTATAGTGTTTATTAAAAGTTATCTGTGTGCTTCGGCCTTTGACCAAGTGGGAATTAGACTATGGACTCCTTGATACCCAATTGGTATTAAGCGATCATGGTATAAAGTTTATGAGAATTAGTCATAAACTGGGGAGGGGCAGTCAAGGTCCGAAGCCATACAGTATTAGAGTTAATCCTTAATAGAATAAACAAACAATGTAAACTGTATATAAGCAGCCGCATAAGAGCAATAAAGTTAGTTGTTATCTAACAGTCATCACGTGTCTTTATTGAGCCCTTTTTATTCTTTTTTTTTAAGTTTTATTTCTCATACTATTTAACTATATATATATATATATATATATATATATATATATATATATATATATATTTTTTTTTTTTTTTTTTTTTTTTTTTAATTCTTTCTTTATATTTTTTTTTATGGAAATAAAAATCTTGACTATCGATATGCATTATTTCAGCTATCTTTATTGATATAAAAATATAAACAATAAAAATCTAATACTAGTGAAATCACAAGTCATCATTCTGTTCTTCAGACTGGTGTGGTGTGAACTATGTCTTCAATAATATCAGAGGACATTATAGGAGAGAAACAGTAAACATCTCTCGAATATTGGCGAGTCGTCACTTTATTAGGGACCGGAAAAAAATTTACTAAATTTTTTGCTTTAGTTTTGGTTACAGCTACAATTGGTTAACTTGCCCACAATGTTTCTTCATCTTTGCCAAAAAAACAACAAAACAAAAACGAAAATTTTCACCAAAGTCCATAATCTTGTGGTCTTCAAGAGGCAATTCCTACTCAACACCTCCATCAAATGCAACTACTGATTCGTTGTCATGCTCGGGCCTCTCAATTACTTCGGGCTTGCAATCTGAATCGTCCGAATCCTCATCGTAGACCTCTTTATCCGCTTAAGCTTCCTCCTCCTCGAGTTCTCGATGAATTCTCATTATATCTCCCGGCTTGCTGTAACGTTCCCTGCGTGAGAGAAGAATTTGCAGATTTTTTGTTTAATTTTTGAGAAAAAAATATTTAAAAAAAAATATCTGACATATATTCATAATATTACAGTGAATAAGTAATATATATAGTATACTACAATTTTGGTTGGATGGAAAGAAGAAACAGTTCACGAAGAGGCGCGCGGCGGCAATCTGGTCACCCCTGACACTCCTGACCACACGTGCTCCACTTTGGAACTGACTGACACAGACTGTTAGCGAAAAAATATTACCGACCCGCTATCTTTTGCCTAATGTGCTGATATAGGAATACTGGTGGGCCTCGGTGTGTTGCGCTGGCTTATTGACAGTCAATTAAATATTTTTTAAAAAGGTAGCCAGATTGCCGCCCGCGCGCCCGCCGGAAAGTTAATAGTAATTTGTTAGCGTATGAGAAAAACACAAAGCAAATAATAAAATAAAACAATATTGAATTCTTTTGACATAATAGAAATTTATATTAGAAAGATCATAAAGAAATATTATATAAAGAAATGTTATATTAGAAAAATAGACAAACATGTAAGGACATAAAAATATGGATTTACACTAGAGATATTTTTATAGCTACTAATAAATGAATAAAAAATACAGAATAAACACTGAGTGCTTAGTTGCTAGCAATAATAGAACTTTTGCTTACATTCCGATTATTTACTCGCAGAGCATTTACAGCATTTACTTACATTCACAGCATTTACTTACATTTAACAGTATTTAACTTACATTTACAGTATTCACTTACATTTAACAGTGTTTAACTTACATTTACAGCATTTACTACAGTTTCTTTCTCAGTTGCTTTCCGTCACAGCCCTTACATTTTCTCTCCCTCTTATTTTCAAACTCTTCTGAATAAATATAATACTAGCCTTGTAGTAAGTAAGTCTCTTCTTAGGAGTATCTCTTTTGACAAAATCTGGTAAAAGACACTGTTCATTTGAAATTATTTTTTCAAGTTCATATTTTATATTGTTTACAACTAAATGGCCATTAATGTGTTTTGAGAGAATATGCATATTTCTTGCTTGTATGAGGTATCAAATGAGTGCTTTTCTTCTTTCTCTAATTGTCTTTCAAGCAAGAAACTTGATTTTAAGGTTTTCTGTTTGATTTCCATAGTCGTAAATTTGACCAATATTCAAATTTCAGTTTGTTACAAATTTCTTTTTTTTTCCCTATGGTCTAATAAAATTATATCTCTTACATCTATTTGCACAGGTTTTCTCTAATTAAATGTATAACAGATTTTTTCACTTCTTCCGGGAAATTCCCTTGGTTTTCCATGTTATATATGATAACACCACCTGTTAGATAATCAATATGCAGTTTTTTACAAAGATAAACGGCAATTTTACCACTAAACTTTCAAATAAAATGGGAACTTAAAACTAACACAACCTCTTACCAACATGGCTAGCCAAAACCTCTAAAGTTAAATGCATTACAAAACGTTCTTCATAAAAAAAAATCCGTTACTATGCAAGCAAACACACGATTTTATTATTTATTGTGGAGTTAATCTCCTATTCGCTGGACACAAAAATTTTCTGTAGTTTCCTATCCGGAAATAGCGTTATAAGTTAAAATGCAATTAAAGAAGAAAAACGCATATATTGGAAACATTGTAATGTTTCGACCGTTTTTACTCATCCCTATTATTAATATTCATAACCTTAAAATTTTCTTAAGGACGGTCTTAGTATTGAAGTATTTCAAAGTTTATGGAAAAGAAGAATGCTGTATTTTATCATTCCTCAGATCAAGGTTGATTCAATCAACGTTGAATTAGACGAAGAATAGGAAAATAAGCATAATTAAAACGTTAGAAATAAACGTTATAATACGTGCTGCAATGAAATGTATTCATTGATGTATAAGTTAGTTGAAAATCTTGAAACTACATATCTTCAAAATAACTCATATCTGAATATATGTTTTAATTAATCATTGTTTACTATTTTCTTTATTTTTCCAATGAATTTACAGAACACAAAGATCGCTTGATCATCGCAGATAAGATAATAATTCATGAGGATTACGATAAGAAAAGACGTTTGAATGAAATTGGTCTAGTGAGAGCATGTAAAGACATTAAATTTGGCAAACTAGTAAAAAAGGTCCCCTTACCAACTAAAAAGATGCACTTGGTGAAGATCCCTAGAATAAGAGTAAGAGCAATGGGTAAGTTCACCGATGTTTATTAGATAACTAAATACATTTGATAAATGCTCTAATGAGATTTATGTCAGGTTGGGGCCGGATTGGTTTTATTGATGAACTATCTGATGTTCTTCGACAAGTAGACCTCTGCGTTCTGGACCTGAAGGACTGTAGTGATGGGGAAACAAAGTTGAAAAAAATGTGGTGTGTATTTAGGAGAAGGAGAGCTGTTTATGTCGTAAGTATAAAAATAAAAACAGATTGGTAGATTAATCATATTCACTAATATGAAAGAATAAAAATAGCATACAAATAAATAAAATATGAAAATATTCGATGGTCACGAACATATTAGATCATTTAAGTCCTGATAGATGGCTTAGGAAACATCAGTTATTTAAGTTACTTTAAAAGTTGATTAGTAAGTCGTTGAAATTATCTCAAAAACTTTCTAATTTACAATATACTAATAAATGATAGTTGTATATATAATAGATATCTATTATTAATATACATCGAACTCCGTATATATATATATATATATATATATATATCGAACTCCGTATATATATATATATATAAGTTAAGGTGTAGGGGAGAACAAAATACATCGTAATCCTAAACAACCAATAATTATATAATTAGATGATTTGAGAACTTAGTGACTCATCAAAGATTAACTATATAATCTTTTATGAGTTATTGAGTAAGTGATCTTGTTCCTTTTTTTTTTTTTTTTTTTTTTTTTTTTTTTTTTTTTTTTTTTTTTTTTTTTTTTTTTTTTTTTTTTTTTTTTTTTTTTTTTTTTTTTTTTTTTTTTTTTTTTTTTTTTTTTATTGCTATTCTCCGAAATAATTTAACTGGTGCCGAAACCCGGGATCCTTTGATCGTAATTTTTGGTAAGCATTTACGTATTTTATCGTAAAACGTTTTCTATTCAACGTATTGCTCATTCTTAATTTTTTGTTTAAAAAGAAATTGAAAAATATAAAATGGCCAGCAACGTTCTGGAACCGGCTGCGTTTAAATTGCAGTTGTAAATGGAACCTTTAACACCTGGGAAACCAAATAAGAGCAATTGCTGATATAGTAAGTAATAGTGATGACCCGAATCAAAGAAAAAACGGCCGAAAATCTCTTAGACCCCATTGATTCCTGCGTGCTAAGAAAGGCTTTAGTGCCCCAAGTCAAGCGCGGCATACTAAACATAATACAAGCAGACTCCCTAAAGAATACTTCTTGGTTGGTAGTGAAGAACCGATTACGAAGGCGTTTGGAGCCTTTAGACCCCGGAAAAAGACATTTTTCGCATTTTCTGTGGAGCGAGAAGACCTCATTAGTTATTGGGCAGTAGGCGGGGTTGTTGTTAACCCATTCTTCCCGATCGATCTTTACATAAACTGGAGGGGGAAACAGTCGGTTTACTTGAGAAGATTAATAATGTGAAGACTGTTTTAAGGCCAACCTCTGGCCTATCGGGTGTGTCTCCATTTGTCCTGATGTTTGGAAGGGAAATCAGAACAAGACTTCACACTATGGTCAAGGAACCAACTAAGAAAAATGGCCGAAATCAGGCATCTAGCTCTCCTACACAATTGAGAAAATTTATTTCTAGAGATCGAGCGCATGCACGGCCTTACTCACCCCGTGGAAAAAAATTGGAATTTGCCATGGTTTCAAGAAAAATATAAAAGCTGCACTACGAAGGACAGTGGAACGAATCAACGAATTTGTTGGACATTGGACCAATTTTCTAATAACTAAATTTATTCTAATAACTAGATCTTAAATTATACTTTATACTTCTTTTCAACAAAATCCATAGATAAATTAATGTTAAAATCAAATCTTATAGGAAAAATTCTGCATTGAAATATAATTTTTTTTTTAAACTCATATTTTTAAAAAAATCCACTGTTTGAGGTAATGCTTTAAATTAACCGTGCACCTATTAGATAACATCTCATCCATAATAAGATATTTTAGGCAAATAAAACTTGGGATTATTTCAAACGTCTGGGATTTTTCGATGAAAATTAGGAGAAAAAACTCAAATGTCAATAGCGAAAATCGCCCAAAAAACTACCTTCACAGTAAATAACTAGAATGTTTAAAGTTTTCTTTCCATTAGTCGGATTCTGCTCTAAGGTGCTCTTTTCCGAGAAAATGATTTTTTTCTTTTCTTTTCTGGGTCTTGAGAATTAATTTTAAATGATTTCTGTTGATATTGGCGCTACTTTTCGCAAGTTTTCTTTTGTTTACCTACTTTTGTCTTTTGTTTATCTGTTTAGATTCATTTATCCCTCAGTAGCTTGTTGATTATAGCTCAGTTTGTGTGTGTTATTTGAACGACATAGGTGCAATGGATCCTAAAACAAATTTTCAAGTTTTTCAATTTTTCCAATTTAATCATATGTTTTAAAGATTGTGACCTGGCATTAGAAACATGGATTAATTCGTTTGGACTGGAACAAATTTCAAACACCGCAATGTTCTGCTTACGGGAAAAATTAAGAAAATTCAGTGATAGTTTGAACTCACGCTGGATTTCGTCCCATAGGAAGATCAATAGTTTTTTGGAGAAGCATGAAAACTGGTTGAATTTGGATTTCATTGTTCCTTAAGATGTTATCCAGAACCTACCTTCATCATCATCATCAAAAATTATCCGTAGATAATTATTATCCGATAAACAAAGACGGAGAAAAACGGAAAGTTTTAGAAAATGTTCAGAGGATATGTTCGCTTTTGTCATGAAAAAAAGATTCAAATCTGATGACGTAGATTACATTGTCAATTTTATTAGGAAGCATCCAGAACATGTACTAAGTGTCAAACAATTTTGTGAAAACCTTTCAAATCCAAAGGACCAAGAGAACGAAAAGGCATTAGCATTATATACAGTCGCTGATTTTACTAAGTTTCAGTACAATGCCGTCAGAAATAATGCAAAAGCATTAGGATATACTAGGTATTGTATTCCAGTCACCGTGCACAAACTGCTCGTGCACGGAACATTGATGGCCAAAAATGCTATAGTACCTATAGGATAATTGTCAGAAGATGCTCAAGAAGCGAATCACAAGTTATCCCGAAATTTCAGACTGTTTCATGCCAGAAAATCATCGAGGCAATCAAACAATCGAGATGTTTTAAATAATTTATTAATAAATTCGGATCCTTTAATTTCGACTCTTAGACCGAGAATAATAAACATTAAACGTGATTTATCACCAGAAGCACAATCACTTATTGTTACTTAGAATACAGAAAAAAAAAAAAAATCTTAATTAAAATTATGTTGTTGTGAGTTTAATTCTGATCGTTATTTAAATAGACAATTGTATATATGCACCTACATATATTATAATTTTGATGTATCAATTATACCTAATATATTAACTGAGAAAAGTAATTATCAATTGCTATATTAATTTTTTTTTTAATAATTAAATCCTACGCACAACCCACTTTCCTGTTTTGTGGAAACACTCAGTCATAATAACTTTCCTAAAACCAGGCAAACCTCCTAACAGCACTTCATCATATAGACCAATTAGCCTACTTCCTATTCTATCTAAAATATTCGAAAAAAATCCTCCTTAAACGTATCCTATCCAAATTTGACACACATTGTTTCCCCTCCCACCAATTTGGATTCCGTCCAATGCATTCTACAGTCCAACAAGGACTCCGTCTTGTTGACCATGTATCTTCTGCTCTGGAAAGGAAGCAATATTGCTCGGGTGCCTTTCTGGACATTGCTCAGGCTTTTGACCGGGTTTGGCACACCGGATTGCTTTTTAAACTTAAGAGCATACTACCACAAACCTCGTCCTTCATTCCTACCTTACAAATCGCTCCTTCCGTGTTCGTCCGACACGTTCCTTGCAACTTTCGCTGATGATACAGCTATACTTTCATCACATCCTGATCCTAAAACAGCCTCTTCCAACCTACAAAATCATCTCTCAATGATAGAACTATGGTGCAACAGATGGAGAATTAATCGAAATGCACCCACATGACTTTTATTCTACGCCGTAGTTCCTGCCCAACTGTCCTATTCAATAAGATCCCATTACCCATATCTGATACAGTGCGATATCTTGGTTTCATCTTAGACAAAAGACTCACTTGGAACCCACATACTAGACTTAAAAGACAAGAACTTAACAGAAGATTCAGCCAACTATACCCCATACTATGCAAAACTTCAAAACTTTCAATAGACAACAAGCTTCTGATTTATAAGACTATCTTAAAGCCTATCTGGACCTACGGACTAGAAATTTGGGGGACAGCAAAACACTCGAACATCAAACGTATCCAATCCTTCCAATCCAAATTCCTAAGAACCATAACCAATGCCCCATATTATGTCTCCAACAAAACCTTACATAACGATCTTAATATACCTTTTGTCCTAGAATCCATACCTGTCAAATTTTCAAATTTTCATTAAAAATTTTCTCATCATCCTAATCCACTAGCACAATCCCTATCCAGCTCCAGTTACCCCTATAATCCTCCTCGCAGGTTAAAAAGGCAGTGGCCTCGTGACCTATCATAAATTTCGACATGGAGTCCTGGCAATGGCCAGCTTCTCCGCTCATGCTCTGAGTTACTGTAGCTTAGCGCTCTCACACAGCCTCCACTGGTGTTATATTATACTAGTGACGCAGCTGAGAGAGAAGCGCTGGGATCTCTTGGTTGGGGGATCCCTCAGATTTGAATATAGTGTAAATAAAGTATGAATGTATTTTAAGATTTAATTTAATTTAAATTTTTTTTTTATTTTATTTTATTTTTTTTTATGTGTTGTTACTTATTTTATAGATTTTTTATTTTCTTAGCTTCATGTATTTTATAGTTTGAGATACTTTGTTTATTTTCTTCTTATTATTTTATTTGATTTTTTTATCTATTCTTTGAATTTATTTTTTATTGTAAATAGTGAGTGAATGGATCCATTTAGTCATCCATATTACCTATTGCCCACATTGAGGCAGATTGTAATACTTTCTCAATAAAAAAAAAAAAAAAAAATTAAATATTTTAGTTTGTTACGTTTTATTTTGTAATTTTATTTAATACATATATATTTATTCCATATTCCATAAAATAATTTATTGCATCTATCCTAGGTACAATAAATGGTAAGTAAATGATAATAAATTATCTAACATCGAAATATCAAATAGAGAATTCTTACATGTTTCCTCTAAAAGATCTGATCATGATTATCATATAATTTAATAGTCCATTCAAAAAGCTTTTAAACGGTAGCAATAGCATTATTCTAGGAGAAGCAGAAGCGGAGATATTAACGAATGTCCATTCCCCCCTAACGTTCGTTCCATTGTGCGAAGTGGAAACAGACAACGGGTTCATGCGAGTGTTTCCTCCCATTTTTGGTGTGTTTTACTTGTAACCCCATGATATTTTAAAGGACTCTCTTGGTCCTTTGCGCAGGACACTAAAGGATACTATTTTTGAGATCTGCCTGTATCTAACAATTGTTGATGGCCGAAAGATATTTTAATTTAATCCTTCGGATTTTGTCTGTGTTGAAACATATGTGTTGGGAAGTTAGAGGTAGTCTCTCGATCCTATCTACCCCTACTTGTCAAAGTTGTTTACTGAATTGATTAATTATAGAATCGTGGTGGTGGTGGCTCAGAGATGGACCCTGCGTTCCGCCCGAAGCCTCTAAAGGATACTATCCTTACTCCCACTTACTGGCTAGATTGGACTGCCATGGTTTTTCCACATGACCCATCAATTTGCTGGCCACAAACAAATGAACAATGGACTATAGTATTTTCCCTCCAAACAATAAGCAGTCAAGTGCCTCGTTATCAATCCTCGAGGCATCAATAATAATGGTTTTTGTTTTGAAATTTTTTGTAAATAGAAACGATTATTTGGGTAAAGAGAATATTTTTTGAGAAAATAATTATTCACATTCTGAAAATGGATCACGGCGAGTTAAACCTCTAATTTCATTTTTCTTAATATTGGCTAGGATGGACTACCGTGTTTTTCCCTGGTCCTCCATATATTTACATTTTTTTTTTTTTCATAGATTATTCCATTTTTTATTTCCTATTAGGTGTATATTGTTTTCTTTAAATATTTTTTGCCGTATCAGTGATTGTGCATTATTCCTGTTCTAGATATTATATCAAAGTCTGCGGCATGACCCAATAATTGGAACAGTCGTGAAAATACTGTCGATTCAGACTGAATACCAGGCTGCCTAACAACATTTCCAAGACCCAAAGTACTATTCGAAATATATTAATATAATATATATTCATTAAATTCTAACAAAGAATCGAACCTTATGCGTGGTTGTGTTGACGAGCCTAATAAACTTCAAAGCAATCTTCATTTTGGCCATTGTCCTGTGTAACTTGAAATGCTTTATGCTATCATAGATGCTTTTAAAATCAACAGGTGGTGTTTTTGATATTGGTATATTTGGCCGTATTCAAGATTCATGCATAATGTAATTATTTGATCTTCCTTTCCCACAGCTTTATTTGTTACATTCCAATTTCCCGCTTTGCAACGAAGAGCTGGCTGATAAATGTTGATAATATTTTATAAGCGTAGAAGATGCCACGATCTGAAATGTCGTATATCTTTGAAATTTGATCCAGAATTGATAAATGGATGTTAAAAAACATTAAATTGTATTTTAAAACACTAATTCTCACAATGGGAAGAAATATTCTAAAATTATCTCCTAAAATATTTTAGGACGACACTGGAGGCCCGGCATTTTATACAGACCCGGAGACAGATGAAATTATACAGGTCGGTATTATTTTGCATATAAGGAAGCTATATAGATTGCATGCTGCTCTACTTGATACTTCATCATACTTTGAATGGATAAAAGATAATGCAAAAGTACTAATTGGTTAAGTAAGTAATTGTTTTCGTATTTATTAATTTTCATGTATTATTTTATTTTTTATTTATTACTTTTGTCATTGATAAATATTTTTAAAGCAACCATTAGGCAAAACAATACGATTGCTTGAATGGTTCCAAAGGATTTTTGGGAATTAAGAAGCAATGTGGTCTAGAAAATTTATAGATCGAGGTCTAATAATTTAACGTTTAGCATCTTTTGTCAATTATGTCGTGAATCTATCGGCGCAGTTTTTTTTCTTATTCCTGGAAATATGAAACTTTCAGTTCTCTCCATTTTCTAATTAATGCTGTTATCTTAACACTTAATACGAGTTTGGAAAACTGGCGCCCTCTGTAGCTGCGACACCCACACAGGTCCTCACCTGTCACCACTCATGTTTTTTTCACGTTTTTTGTTTATTTACAATTTTTTTCAGTCTCTCACTATATCCATTGCAAAGATTTCTCTTCTTCACTTTTACTCTTACTACTAAATCACGGAATAGTCAATAAGACACTATCCTACATATTCTATTAATGCTTAGAAAAGCTATCAGCAATATAATCTCCAACCTTTGTTTTTATTATTTAATTTTATTTTCTTGTTTAAGCTGACGGCTAAAATTTAAAAATTACAGGCCGGGTATCCATCACTAAGGAATGGTTTAATCCACCTTCTACCGGGAGTTTCAATAAGTTTTTTTTTTTTTTAACCGAGCCTCTAAGACTTTTATGTACTTTATGTGTTATGCACATTAGTGACACGATCAATTGAATACAATGACCAATTGAATCGGTTTTGGTAGCAATAATTTAACTATCTTTGCAATATTTTAACTATATTTATTAGTTTAAATTTAACTACATGTTGATTTTTTCTGCTCCAGTTCATATATATCAATTTGTAGTCTTTTTTTTTTTTTTTTTTTTTTTTTTTTAGAGTTCCAGTTTGTTTTCATCCCTTTCTGTATTTCATATGAGGCGTTTAGTATGAAAACCAGCTGAATTCATTTTTATGGATTACAGAAAAGAGAAAAAAACTTTTCACGCTCTGCCCATTCAATGTTTGCGATCTTTAATCTTTAGTGTATGATTTCAAATAGTTCTTCTTATTGAACATATATAATATATAAAATAATTATATAAAATATAATATATTTAAATTATTAAATTAAATTAGCAATAACTATCTAATTATTTATAAATAAAAATAATTTAGATATAGCTAATATTGATTTTTCTTCATCCTTTCTCTCAGATTTCAATTAAAGTAATATTTTTTCTTAATTTTCTTCCATGAATTCCAATGAATCCATGAAGGTGAGTTGATTGATGAATATATTATATTAATTTTGATGGTTTATTGTTCATCAGAATGTACAAATAAATTGAAAATGCCTAAATGATTTGACAAAAATTACAAGAAAAATGTCATAAAAAAAAGAATGAGTATAGTATAACTTGCTGGTAGCGTAATAAAAAAATAAAATAAACAATTACCTTACGTATTTAAAAACATTTAAATGTTACTATTATAAACATGAAGAAAAAACAATGAAGATAATATAATAATTTGTTAAAATATATGCATTTTCATGAGAGTTCACATTGACAGCACATTCTTCTTCTGCATTATTTTCTTGAATGATTCCTCACTACGTTTTTTATAATAATTGAGAGATTCAATTTTCATCTGCTGATCCCCGAAATGCTTGGTGATCAAATTGTTCATATCATTTATCATTGCTGAGCTTAGATCAAGCTGGGATTTTGACAGTGCTTTACGAATGGATTGAGATAGATTTGTTCCATATCGCTATATAGCGTTGTAGTGCCGACCAAGAACTATCAAATATCATATAAAAATTGTTTTTCAAAATGCACTCCCAGTTTCTTTGGTCATCCTGGACGTTGTCAAGCCACCTCAGCCTAGGTCTCCCTCCCAATCTGTTTCCTCCCTGCCGTACATCATCTTTTTGTGGGAGTCTGCTTTCTGGCATTCTTTGTTTATTTCCAAGCCACTGCAATCCTCCCACTTTTACCGTTGAAAAGATGTTAGGTTCACCGAAAAGTTGTTCCATTTTCGTGTTCGATCAGAATCTCCATTTACTATGGTTAACGGACGGAAGATCTTTCTGAGGACCTTTTTTCCCAGATCCTCATTATCTAGTTCCCTTGATTCAAAACCCAAAATTCAGTTCCATATGTCCACTGGCCTTATTGCAGTTTTGTACACCGTGATTTTAGCAGATTGAGCTACCATTCGCTATATATATACACTCGAGTGCAAAAAAAACCGGCGCACCTTGAATGTTCGCATATTGTTTGTTTTCTTCTCTTTCACAACTTAATAATATTTGTCAGTTTTTTTATACCTATGTAGCGGATATATTCTGTGTATATGACACAAAAAGACAAGCAATAAAACATGCAATTTAAAAAAAAAAAAGTCAACGTTTATTGATTTTATGATAAAAAACTAAAACCTCTAAACTTCGTTTACAATATGCAAGAAACACACAATTCATGTTCTTTAATATCGAGTGTTACCTCCCCTTGCTTAAATACCAGCCTGCATCCTTGCAGGCATGCTCCTTATAAGATTGGCCACTCGATCTTGTGAAATCTGCTCCCATTATTCGTCTACCACAGTTCTCAGCTACTGGAGGGTTATGTTGCTGTTGGATGGCCTTCTTAAGATGGTCCCACAGATGCTCTATTGGATTGAGATCCGGGCTGCGAGCTGGCCACTCCAAGGTTCGGATACCGACCTCATCAAGAAAGTCACAATATTAGCGTCGTGTGGCCGTACATTATCATGCATAAACATGAAATTAGGGCCAATGAACGGTGCAAAAGGGACTACATACTCTTCAAGGATATTTCTTATATACGTTTGTTGTGCATTGAGGGATGGCCTTTAGAACACATGGAGATCTGTGTTCGCTTCTGAACAAATTCCTCCCCACACCATCACAGACACTCCTCCGAACTGTACTGTACCAACAATATTGCACTGAGCGTAGCGTTCTCCTCATTTTCTATGAAGGCCAATTCCACACAGATTTGTGGTGCGAATTTGAATTATTATTGTTGGTTGATGATGTAGACGGATTAGATGCATTTGGTGTGGTGGTTGGCTGTGATTCTTTGGCTGCAGTTGTTTTACTGCGGGTTTGAAGATTAATATTATTATTTGATACATTATTATTGTTATTGATTGTCTTTTTTGCTTTAGCTGTTTTATTTTTTTTTATTTGGTGAATTGCCCGCTGAACCTGGGGCGGCGTTTCTATGGCGTTTCTGAAGAGTTCTTCGAGACTGGTACTCAGTTTCCCTAATTTTAGAATAAGAAGGCGCCTCTGTCTCCGAGTCATCACCAGACGTAACAACGTTCATTATGTTATAATAATAAACAAAACAAATAATAACGCTAATAAAAAATATATAATAATAATTGTGAAACTGGTAAATTTTCACTTAAATATTTATAAACTAAAATATTCACATATTTAGAGTTTGTGTTTAGGTTCGGTCCTGTGTAGACGTATGGGTATAGAGCTCCTGCGGATTAGCCGAGTATAACTACAGACTGATAAGTTTTGTTTTATATATATTTTATATTTTAATTTTCCATTTATTTCGCCTCTTTTTTCAACTGTATTTCATAAGTTTTCGTTGTTTTGTTTTATTTACTCTCTATTTATTTTATTTAAAAGAAAATTTATTTTAGTTTTTTCTCTCATAAAATTGCATGATTCAGCTACAGAAATGGCTGAACCTCCACCGCTAAAAAGGAAAAAAGGTAGATTCAAGTTTACTACTGCAGGAAGTAGTGAACAAAAAAAAATTATATCAAGTTTTTCATTATAAAGCGACTTGAAACAGAAAACAATGGTGATTTGTTAGAATTTAAAAGGGTTTCACCTTTTTTGATACATAGAAGTTTAAAAGCAATAATAGGTGAGGCTGAATTAATTAAAAAATTGAGAGATGGGACACTTTTAGTTGAAGTATTTTCTGTTACTCAATCGGAAAAACTTTTAAAGTGCAACAATTTGTGTAATAACTTTCCAATAAGAGTAGACTTCCATGCTAGATTAAATTTAAGTAAAGGTATTGTTTGGTGCCCCGATCTGAATTATGTTGACATAGACGAAATAAAAGAGGAGCTTAAGCCCCAGAATGTTACTAACGTCAAAAATAATTATAAGAAAGAAAAAAAAATAAAATAAACTAAAAAGTTCATACGTAATAAAAAAAAAGAAAGAAATTAATTAAATGCCTGGTTACGAACTAGAGGTAACAATAACAGGCCCTTGACCTTCTCAGATAGTTTTATATACAAACAGGCGGGAGGATTACGGGCTAGGAGTCTAGCCAGTTGAACTGCCTCACCCATATATATTTTATTATGTAGTTCACTGATATTAATAATTTCACTCACCTCACTCAAAGTATTGTTAAAATGATCTATCGTCCATAATGTCACTATTTGAAAGATATGAAACTGTAAAATTAGCTAATACATAGTGGAAAATGTCTCAAACGCAGAGCGACTCTAAACGAGATGTGTAGATGCGGCCATCTTATGGTAATGTCGTGTAGAATATGTTAAAACAAATCTTATGTAACACGAAATATTTAAAAAATATTGTATTTTAAAAATAAGAACACTAAATAGACAATGTTTTCAAAGATCGAAAACAAAATTAAAGTTTTGGCCATGTTATTAGATTCATAATTCATAGCACTTATTGGTTGTACTCTATTTTATATGGCTAAGCAATTAATGTAAAAAGTACAAACAAATAAAAAATATCGTATATAAAAAATACAAATACACTATAGACAATGTTTCAAAGATGGAAGACAAAATAAATCTTTTATAATAGAATGCCCACAAGCGAAAATTAAGTTTGAAAAAAAAAAATCTTTAAATTTAGTATTTCCTTACATGGTTCGGGTCATTTTATTGTTTTTCATAATCCCTTTGTTTTATTGGATGTACCTTTTTTATACGGCTTATTTATTACACAATACAAATATAAAAAGTTGTAGTTCTTTAAATATAGAAAATATTAAAAGAATAGCTGCCTTTCACTTTATATCAGGGAATTCCACACCGGATTTTCAGAACCCCGACTGGCTGTGGATTACAGCGACTGGGGTATATCTAGCGGGCCTTAGTTACAGGCGGCAGAATCTCAGTCTGCAGAACCAGCAACACATCTCACTCAGTCACTCATAACAAGGGTAACTATTCTCAAATGTATACTTAGATTTTTCTTTTATTTAGTATTTAATTATTAGTTATATTTTTTTAATGTATATATTAATATATGGATATATTTTATTGACTGTTAATATAAGACTTTTAATACGGTTCTTAAAGTCCAGTCAATAAATTATGAACTATATTTTGGCAACTTTTTAGGACTAGATTATTCTTATATCATGCCCCACATTAAACAAAACATATTAAAATAAAATTATATGAGTTATTCACGTACTTTAAAGAATAAACTTAACAAATGTTTATTCACTGTTACTGATATATGTCTACAGAATGACTTACTACTAGTACAGAATGGATATTTTTATAATCTAAAATAGTTGAAGCTGTTTGATATTTTTTGAACTACTAAAGCTCTTAAATAAACAAATAATATACTTTTTGGTATGATATGCTTTACATTGGTTCAGCAAGAAGTACTTTTTTGAGTAAATAGTTCAGCTAGTCTGCTAAATTACATAAGCATCCACATAGACAATGACTTATAGAAAAAGTAAATTAAATAGAAAACATTTTTTTACTTATATATATTAATTAAAGCCACATTGGAGAGCAAGAGGTATTAATAATAAAATGTAAATATTCTTTCATTATATATAATATAAAAATAAAATAAATATATTACAAGAGTAATCTTTATGAAATTTTAAAGTATTAAATCTCTTTAGGTATATGATATATAGAAATTATGTGAATAAATAAATCTCTTCTAAGTACTAACAAAATATTTTAAATTTTAATTTATTTCTTGTTTTTGTAGAGAATGTTCATTTCTTATTTTGTTCCATTTATATATTTTATTTTCCATTTGCTTCACACTACATATCGTATTAATGGAATTATTTCATCCGTAATATTCTTTGCCCTTGAATAAAGTATTTACAAATATTAAAAAAATGAAAAAACAAAACAAAAAAACAACTATCTTCTATGAATATTAATATGCCACAAAAAAATTATTGAATATTAAACAAATAAGTTATATAATAATTCAAATTGTTTGCTTTTTATTTTCCAGAAAATGAACAAGGTAATCATTATCTCCTTCCTGGTCGCCTGCATGGTCGCCCTTGCCTATGCTGAAGAAAACCGTCCCAAGCTGACAGTGGAGGCCTCCAGGAGAGAACATGGCGGGGAAAGACACGACACTTACAAGATATCTCAGGATGCCTGGAGATCTAAGGACGGCAGGATCTCCGCCGGAGGGTACGTGGAACACAACAGGGACAGGTACCCAGGGGGCTTCAAGACCAAAGATACTCATGGAGGATTCCAAGTCAGGGGAACATTCTAGATCTGAAGAATTTATAATAAATCAATAAATGTAAATATTTAATTTTTGTACAATTAGATATTAAATAATTTATTTCGCACTATCACATTTACTTTACTAAACCCTATTTTTTCTCTTACAAAGATATGTGAATGTTTTGAAAATCTATTCTATTAAAATTTTATTTAAACAAGTTATAAGATTATTACAGATCATGTCAGATATTTTAACAGAAGTGTGTTTGGCATATTTGGTACTGGTCCTTAAGATATGATTAAAATAATGTTCCTTCCTGTAAGAGTAAAAAAAACTAGAACAAAAATTAGCGATGGAGCGAATCCAAAAAAAAATTAATTCTTCTCGCATTTCGGTCATTTTTAACAACTGTTCGCCACACCAAGTTTTTTTACTCTCTTCAATATCCATAGAACCTATTATTTCCAAAGTTTATCCCCCACACCTCCCCTTGTTCGTTGGCAAATAATTGTATCCATACAATTATATAAAAGCACAAGCCATTTTGGTTTTTGGTCACCAACCACGAAAACTACCGAACCAATCTGGACCAAATTTAGACCACATTATGTTAATCGTTCCAGCAATGTTCATCAATAATAAAATCCACTGATTTTTAATTAATTTATAATTGAAAGAGAGATAATAAGTGGATAACAGTGTAGTTTGAACACTGACCGATAGGTGGCGATCGTCATTCTACATGGGAGGTTACAATTGTAAAATGTTGAACCTTGTTATTGATAATAAAATTGGGTTATATTAAATTTAATTATTACAAAACAATTTAAATATGTGGTGCGAAATGTGGATTCCAGTGAAGCTTGAAAATCGACCGATATATGGTGAGTGCTATTCTGCAATGAAGTAAACAATGGTAAAACTTCTTGGCCTATCTCTATCGAATTCGAACTACATCGTCTTCATAGTTATAGAAAGATTTAGCAGTAATAAATTTTACAATGATAAAAATATATATATATATATATATATATATATATATATATATATATATATATATATATATATATATATATATATATATAATGTTGATTGGCAGAAACGAGATTTACCACATTTTTATATACTTTTATGGTCAGAAATTAAAATCCAACTAGATGATACCAGTAAAATATTTTTTGCAGAAAAAAATTATTACCAAATCAAAATGTCGATTCTTTGTTGTTATTTTTATATTGGGTGCAAAAATGAGATTCATAGGCTTTTAGTTACAATCATTGATAATTCAGTCCATTATCCGCAAGAGTTTCTTAATAGTGACTATCCATCTAGATTATCAACTCATAAATTAAAAATAAAACTTGTAAAAGTCTAATTATTCTCTTCCTGAAACATCTAATCAGTGAAATAGACTGAAAGCACTAGACAGTGATAATCCTGATGTGGAGTATAACTGGGTATCTCAAGTTAAGGCGATAGCTGAGGTTAGTCACTTTACAGAGGAGCTCTCTGCCCATCCTTCCAACGGCCTTGTCAGATACAAAGATGTCATCTTAGAAAAAGCACAGAACTTCTATATCTCAATGGACATTCAAAGAGTTCTCAGGTCAACCAACTTTTCATTGTACCGATTACTCTGCAACTACAATATCTTAAATTTCGAAACGTACCTAACATACAAAGTACACATAAAAAAGTTGAGGTGTGTCAGTCAATTAAGAGTCGCTAACCAAGAACAAATTAAATTATATACTAAAAACAAAACTTTTTTATTCAAATTACAGGAAACTTGCATATCATGCAGTCAATATATCTCCAATAGCTTATACCACATCCTTCTCTATTGCCCAACGTTCAAAGAATATAGACAACAGTTTCTCCAGCCATACATCACAATGTCCTCTGATGATCACAATATTGAGGCTATATTAAATATTGACGGTGTAGAAAAATTAAATAAAGTATATTTCTTTATGATAAATATATATAGGGTGCTAATGTCTTTATGTGGTCAATGACTAATTTAAGAAAAAAAAGAAATGAATAAATTGATATTTATTGAAATCAATACAAGGTTGTTGTTTAAATTATGTCAGTGATAACATGGAGATATGTCTTGAGTTTGTTTGTATTTATATTTGATGTTATTTTATATATTGCATTTATTTATACATTGCGTTTGTATGGGTGTATGTAGGTGTGTGTGTGTGTGTGTGTGTGTGTGTGTGTGTGTGTGTGTGTGTGTGTGTGTGTGTGTGTGTGTGTGTGTGTGTGTGTGTGTGTGTGTGTGTGTGCATATATTTATTTATTTAATTATGTAATTAATTATTAATATTAATTTTATGCACAGGTATATTGTGTATTGTTGTGGGTGGACGAAGGTGTGTGTTTGTGTGTAGATGTAAGGATTTATTTAAGAGCACTAGACTCATGCTATGGATCTATTGTAAACTATTAATAATATTATTATTTGTACAAGACTCTGTCTTTAACAAGTAAAGAGCATTCATTCATTCATTCATATTTTTGTTTAAGAAACAGAAAAAGTTCCTCCTGATAATAAATATCAATGTAAATCTTAACCACCTTAAAATTTAACCTGGTTACAGAAAAATGCACATTATCCCTTTTATTTTGAATAATTTATGTATGTGTCTACTTGTGTATATTTCATGAATATTTGTTATAAATATATTTTATTTATTATTTAATACAATTTTATTATCAATAACAAGGTTCAACATTTTACAATTGTAACCTCCCATGTAGAATGACGATCGCCACCTATCGGTCAGTGTTCAAACTACACTGTTATCCACTTATTATCTCTCTTTCAATTATAAACTAATTAAAAATCAGTGGATTTTATTATTGATGAACATTGCTGGAACGATTAACATAATGTGGTCTAAATTTGGTCCAGATTGGTTCGGTAGTTTTCGTGGTTGGTGACCAAAAACCAAAATGGCTTGTGCTTTTATATAATTGTATGGATACAATTACTTGCCAACGAACAAGGGGAGGTGTGGGGGATAAACTTTGGAAATAATAGGTTCTATAGATATTGAAGAGAGTAAAAAAACTTGGTGTGGCGAACAGTTGTTAAAAATGACCGAAATGCGAGAAGAATTAATTTTTTTTTGGATTCGCTCCATCGCTAATTTTTGTTCTAGTTTTTTTACTCTTACAGGAAGGAACATTATTTTAATCATATCTTAAGGACCAGTACCAAATATGCCAAACACACTTCTGTTAAAATATCTGACATGATCTGTAATAATCTTATAACTTGTTTAAATAAAATTTTAATAGAATAGATTTTCAAAACATTCACATATCTTTGTAAGAGAAAAAATAGGGTTTAGTAAAGTAAATGTGATAGTGCGAAATAAATTATTTAATATCTAATTGTACAAAAATTAAATATTTACATTTATTGATTTATTATAAATTCTTCAGATCTAGAATGTTCCCCTGACTTGGAATCCTCCATGAGTATCTTTGGTCTTGAAGCCCCCTGGGTACCTGTCCCTGTTGTGTTCCACGTACCCTCCAGCGGACCACCGACCATCCCTAGATCTCTAGGCGTCCTGAGAAATCCTGTAGGTGTCGTGTCGCTCTCCACCACGCTGGGTCCTGGAGGCCTCTGCTGTAAATCTTGGGCGGTTGTCTTCTGCCTGGGCCAGGGCGACCAAGCAAGCGGCCAAGAAGGAGATTAGGATCAACTTGTTCATTTTCTAAAAATATAAATTGAGCTATCATTAAATGACCAATATAATCAAATGTTAGATTGAACTTTGTAATATTAATTGATAATTTGTAAAATAATAGTTGCTTACCCTTGAGTAAGATGCGATAGCTGCCACTGACTGTGAGGTTCTGATTGTCTTTTCTTCTCCACCTCAGTAGATATATCACGGCCGTTGTAATTCACAGTCCGCAAGATTTCCCGAAACGCCATAGAGGATTCCCTGCTCAAAAAACATTAGGTGGTCATAGTTTTTATTATATATTTGAGTAATATGTATTTTTATCTAGTATGTTGAGTAGGTAGGCATAGCAGATTTAAATTTTGACTTTAGATATATATATTTAAAATAATAAAAGATCGCTTCTAATTTGTTTTATTTAATAGAGAAATATCTACCTAACTTGATATTCTTGTTCATTATAATTATATTAAAATGATATTTTTTAAATAATTGAACATCTATTAATAATAATAGGGTAAGGTTTAAGAATTTAATTGATTATATGGGCATATTGGATTAAAATAATCTAAAAAATTTAAATTTAACAAACAGGCAGCAGGCTACCATAAAAATACTTGGCGGTAATCCTATAGTGATGCTGGAAATGAATTAATTTTGGCAAAAAGATTATTAAAATCGTGTTATTTTTCTCTCATCAGATGATGTTTATAATACAGTTTCTCCTCGACAACGTTTATAGTTCGAGTAATGAAAGAGTCGAAAATTCGTTCCACAACACTGTACTACATGAATTAAGTTACACAAAAACATTACAATTACGTTTTTTACAAACATTACCTATTAAAAAAAAAAAAAAAAAAAAAAAAAAAAAAAAAAAAAAAAAAAAAAAAAAAAAAAAAAAAAAAAAAAAAAAAAAAAAAAAAAAAAATTGGGTGAAATTAGATAAAAAATGAATTAAAATGCTGCAAGCATACAATGCATTGTCTTATTTACTCAAACAACTGATTTGTATGCCAAATGAAAAAAAACAATGTTTTACCGGTCTTAAAAGTAAATTTCTCCATGAAATCGAAAAGGATCATTACTTTGATCATACCATATGAAAGCTGGTTAAATCAGCAAGTTTTTGAGATATTTGCAGTTTTGTGGACAGTTTTTTTCGATAAAAGGTGAGCTATGAAGTTTAAAAGACGTTGTAACTTCCCTAAATAAAGTTACATTAAGCTCAAGATGTTCTTTAGGTCCCAAGTTTGTAAAATTCAAGGTTACATGTACACTGGTCTTATAGGAAATTTAAAGTAAAATCCGAAAATGTGGTCAAATTTCGAAAAAAAAAAATTTAACAAAGTGGAGATATTACAGCTTTTATGGTAAGAAAACGTCTAGAACTAGTTGAATTAAAAATCACTCTAGTAACAAGTGCCATGAACAATGTAACAATAAATATTTTAAAAATATTGTATATTTAAAATACAAACACAAGATAGACAATTGATTAAAGACAAAATTAACCATTTTAAAAAAAATTAATTTTGTTGCCTATAGACCAAAATAAAAAAATAAATAAATTAACAGTTTTAAGTTGCTAGTATTAATTTCTAAACAAATATCTACATGTTTTAGCCATGTTATTAGATTCTTAATTCATAGCATTTATTGGATGTACTATATTTTTTATGGTTGAGCAATTGATGTAAAAAACGTTGTAGTTCTTTAATCATAGAAAATATTAAAATAATAGCTGCCTTTCACTTTATTTCAGGGAATCCCACACCGGATTTTCAGAACCCCGACTGGCTGTGGATTACAGCGACTGGGGTATATCTAGCGGGCCTTCGCTCCAGTCGACAGAATCCCAGAGTCTGCAGAACCAGCAGCACAGCGGTCACTCCTAACTAGGTAACTATTACTTTAGTATCATATGAATTCTTAGTTTTTTTTTCACCTAAGAATTCAGTAATTGGTTATCTTCATATTTATATATATGAAGGGCCTCACCGAGGAGTAAGTTGTAAAAATGATAAATCATTAGATTTTTTTTATTATTCATAATACAAAAATAAAACAAAGATATTCTTCTATTTTTTTCCAAAACAAAATAAAATATTTAAATTGCGTATTATTGATGTCATAGTAAGTTCCTATTACAACAGTATTCTTTTTAAAATCTTAAAATATTAAATCTCTTAGGCTTCATAATACATAGGAATCATATTAATAAATAAATCAAATTTTTATTTTATATTATTTTTAGAGGTTTTCTTCCATCAGTGAACATATGGGAAGGGATTTGATTTTTTCCGGTACACACAATACTTAAAAGTATATAATGTACATGTATTTTTTTAATTATTGTTTCGATTATTATTTCCCATATACAAAAACATAGTACATGTATTTTAAATTAAATATAAAGAACAAAACAAGAAATAAAATAAAATAAAGAATAAGAAAGTTATACAGTTATAAAATATAATAAAAAACAAACAAATTTACTACATCATCATAAATGTTTCAATAGTATTTAATAAAGTAAAACATATAAATTTTAGAAATCTTAAAGTTATTTTAAATAGATTTGAAATGGGGTCATTGTAGTTTGATAAGCCCGATGATGAATCGTATAGCTGCCAGAGTCGAATTTTCTTTTTTGTAGGCCTTTCGGCTGCCCACCCCTGTCCCCTGGTTTTCTCTTAGCCCGGGAAAACTCAAGGACATCTTCTTGAAAGTAGTTTGGTCAAGCGACTCGGTCTAGTAATCCTTGGATGATGATCCGGTGATGGGCTTCGCAGCTAGTGTTTCTTTTTCTTAATGCTGGGAACATGAGGTATTTCGAACGGAGGTATTGCACCTAAGAAAGATGGGCACTACCACATGTAACCTAAAAGCGTGCGTGACTAAAAGTGTGCCGTAAAAGTAACTAAAGATCTCTGCTTTCCGAATATCATTGTGAAATTATTTTCAACTAGACATAAGAACATGAAAAAAAAAAAAAAAAGATTTCACATAATTCTCAAAAGTTTGCAGTCCGGAATGATTACCAATTTGCTCTATACCTCACTCTGCATATACTATACTTGAAAAAGTGGTTCCAACTGCTATCTGCTATCTTATATTACCGAATGGCTCCATCGACAGTCCTCGCCTGGTGTCTGGATTACATTCCATAGGGAACGGTGCCCATTTTTACACCTGTGCTAATTTTTACACCTTTTCATTTATATATAGTAACAATATTAATATGTCACTTAAAAATTATTGAATGTTACATTTAACAAAATTATTTCCTTCTTATATTATAGAAAATGAACAAGTTGGTGTTTATCTCCTTCCTGGTAGCGTGCTTGGTCGCCCTTGCCCATGCTGAAGACAACCGACCAAGATTTACAGCCGAGGCCTCCAGGACACAACATGGTGGAGAAAGACACGACACCTACAGGATATCTCAGGATGCCTGGAGATCTAAGGACGGCAGGATCTCCGCCGGAGGGTACGTGGAACACAACAGGGACAGGTACCCAGGGGGCTTCAAGACCAAAGATACTCATGGAGGATTCCAAGTCAGGGGAACATTCTAGATTTTATGAATAATTGTAAATAATTAATTTTTGTACAATAATAAATTAAATATTTTTTCTAATTTAAAAGTGTAACTTGTATTTGTCTATATCCTGTTTATCTCTTTAAATGTTTTTCATGACCTTCTAATCTGAGATCAGAATTTAGAATTCTGTAATGATTTTAAAGCCTGTCATTTTATTGTTTGTTTCACTTAAATTCTAAAATAAATTGATATTTAATCGGATATTTTAATTTTTAAATATTTAAAAGTTAATAAACACAATTGAATTAGCCGAAAAAAAAAATTAAATGTTTCAGTATCGCTAACAAAAAATAACGAATATCACGTTTAACTATTTTGCTTTTAATCTATTCACTTTTAACTAACACGTTTAACTAAGGGCTGGAAGAGATCAAGCAATTAGTATGGAACGGGGAACCAAAGAAGTATTTAGAATTAAGTGTCACTATGTAAAACATTTTAGAATTCAAGTTGGCGTTTAATAGTTTGCTATGGGGCACAGCTTGTTTATCATACGCTATTACAATAACAACATAGTCAAGAGTTTCATGACCAATTGAGTGATGAAAAAACAAAAAAAAAAAAATATTTGATTAAAAATTTTTCTTGTAATATTGTCCTTGATATAATGTAAAATATAATTTTAAATAAGTGAAAAAATAGCTGATACTGTTTTTAATCAAGAAGATAATTTAAAAAGTAGAAACAAAAGTACACGTAAAAGGAAAAGTATAATAGAAAATAAAATACAAGAAAAAATGGCTAAGAAAGGAATAGTACGATAAAAGCACTAAAGGAAACATGAACAGTAAAATAAAGAAAAATAGAAAACAGTGTCTGGCTGATGTACAAAAAGCAAGTAATTGAATTATAACTATAATTATAATTAAATTATAAATTATAATAATATATAACCAGCATCCCCAGTCACGGCTTCGCCCGTAAGTAACGATCTTAGATAGGTTTAACTAATAATAGAAGTTTTATTTTTTAACAATAAAAATCTTATAATGCAGTTGAGCATTATTTTCTCACAATATTTATATATATTTTTACTCAAAGCTGTAACCCGGTATTATTGCAATGATATACTGAAAAGCATTATTGGATATTCAATCCTTAAATCTAATCTAAGAATTGGTAATTTAGATGGACAGAGGAGGAGAGTTTTAGGAAGAAACTCTTGCGGGTAATGGACTGCATTATCAGTGCTTACAACCGTATTAATAGAGATATTCGCTTTGTTACAATTTACTTTTTCAATAATAATGTTGTTTATATTCGCTGCTATAGTTTTTGTTGGTAATATTACTGCTCCTTCACACAACCAATGATACAATTTATTAAATAAACCTGAAACAAAATGAATTTGAAATATTAGTCTTCTTAAAACCTTCATCAAAAGCTATAGTTATGACGCCCATTTTTTAAACAAAAAATTTTTATTTTAAAAAAAATAATCGATATTTTGATAAGGCAATAATGTTTAGTGCAGCAAAAATAATTTTATTGATTTCATTTGGTTGGATTTTAATTTCTATCTAACTATAAAAGTTAATAACAGAGTGACAAACTTCTGCCACTTAATACTGTGAACTTAAATTCTTATAGTAATCTATACTATTTAAAATCTTCCTAGAATTATGAAGATTTTGTTGTTAAAATTTAGGTTTAATAATTTTACCATTGCTAACTCTGGTTTAGAATGCCGCTAACAATATATCGTTCGATTATTAAATATCCCTAGGATCCACATGTCACACTAAATATTTGTAGCTTTTTTTATGACAATTTATTTGAATAAAGCCAATTTTATTATCAATTTCTAGCTCTATATATTATTGTACCGTTATGACCAACAAAAAAAGGCTTGTCCTTTTATATAATAGTATAGATATTGATCAATTTAGAACATATGTTTTATTGCTAATTGTTTACAAACACCTGCATTGAAGTAGTATTTATAAAAAATTAATGTTATTTTGATATTTACATACACCTAGAACCCCAACTCTGATTTAAATTTTTTTTTTTTCAAAAACCTTCACGGGGAAATTATACTTAATAATTTCCCAAATTTTCACGGCGATTGGATTTACGGTTGTTGAATCTATCGAGTACAGTATAATAAATTATAATTAAAGATAAAGGCAAGAAAGAAATTCCTTCTTCTACCATATCCTTAATATTACCATTTGTCTACTACGTAGTGACAATAGAAAGGTGAAGGAATAGACAATCTTTGAAAATGCCAAGAGTAGACAGGATATTTAGCGTGGTTAGGTTCGTTCATCCCTCAAAGTTGATGATATGTAGATCGTTTAAACGATGAAGCAAGAAAAAAAAGTTGATGAGGATCTAATGGATGAGGTCTTGTTTTGATTCAAAATTCCCAAGCCTAAGACGGAAAGAGAATACTTATTGATTGGAGGTACAATACCATTTTTCATGTGATAATATTAGAGAGAGTATACTTTTAAAGAATTAAAATATAACAGATAAAAATGATAACGATGGACGAATACTATCTGACCGCCCGAAATCGCTCGATCCTGGCAGATCTTAAAGTAGTATCCTTCACTGGCTTGGGACTGGGGGGGGGGAGGAGGCTGATCAATAAAAAGAGCTACCAGGCTGCATGCTCAAGTGATAATCCAATATATCTCTCAACGATTTATCTAATTTCTGGATATGAGAGACATTTACTGGAACCCCTTATTTGGGAGGAATATCCTGGCTTCAGACTAGAGCGACAAACCCTGATTCTTCCTGAGAAAAATGGTACAGAAATCTTAGGACTAAGACCTTACTGTCCTTGACCTCAAAACAGCTCAGAAGAAAAATGGCAGGCGCTCAATGCCAAAATTGTTCTGAATGGGTTGGTGGAAGTTATCAAGTTCATAAACCAACCACCGAAAGGATTCTAATGAAAGGGAAATGGACTAAATATATGCAGACAATATAGTCCTCATTGCTGATAACGTGGAGAAACTACAGAAGTTTGGTTACAAGAAGTCGAAAAACTCTGCAGCAGACCAACACTAAAAACAGTAAAGGGTAGGGGATAGTGGAAGGATCGTATAGATTGCAACGAAGAAGAAATAAAACTAGCCAATGACGTACATTTGAATAGTTGTAGAATTAATTGAGGTTGAATTAGTTAGCCAAACTCAGTCCACTTTATCAATGCAGTAATATTGTTAAGAGCTAAGAAGAGGGAGCGGAAGTGAAGCTGCACAGATACTCCAATCATATTTTTATGGAAAGGAAAGTTAGATTATAACGAACAAAATAAAAAGAAGGTTGAAGAGATGGAGTTTCTGTGTAATATAGCTGGGAATTGAAGGAGAGACTGCATCCTTAACGAGACTATCAGCAGATCTTAAGACAGCCCTGATGAAGAAAATTACTGACACAACAATATTCCACCAAAACTATGGAATATATCTCTGACGGAGAGGACTCCGAGGATATCTCTTCGAGGAGTAGTGAAAAATGAGTGGCCACAATCTCCAACAAGAACCTAGAAACAAACAGTCTGAAATAAAGACGACGATCAACAGAAAAATATAAGTTAAGGCAGGAATAATGTACGGTGTCAAAGGCTTTCAAATGAGAGAGGTGCTTTACAATGGTCCATAGCAGAATAATTAGTACTCTTAATACAAATACTATGAATAAATTATTATATATCATAAATAAAATAAACAGGTGGGATAGATATTAAAAAAAAAATGAAAGGCAGTGTGATTAAGTTACTGTACATCAACATATTTAATGTAATTTTATTTTCAACAATTTAGCAAATATTTATATATTTATAACTAACTATGCCTTGGCTTCATGTATTTTTGTCTCTTGCCTGCTGTTTCTAAGTTGTAACGAAAAGAAGAAATATTCTTAAATCGTATAGTTAAATCTTCTTCGAGGTCCTGCATACATCGTCTTCTCTAAAACTTCTTTTCCAATTATAGAGCCGTATATATATATGCGTACGTATGTATACGTTGTATACATGAATGTGACTTAATGAAAGAAGCAAGCAACGTTGAATGAATGGAAGTTCATAGTAATTTCTTGATTGCACACTCCAACAATCTACTCCCTCGTAAATCATTCTTACATCTTGTCACTAATCATAACTTCTCAGGGTTTTCACTATTGTATGTTTACTATATATAAACTTATAATGTATAAACTCCTTTGGCCTTCTATGGCCGTGTCAAGCAGGTTTTTGAAATGAAAAAATTCTTTAAAAAAAAGTAAAATAAAAACGAAAACGATAGAAAGAACTAATCATAAGAAAGCTTTTCCTTAAAGTTGTCTCATTTCTATTTTTTTTTTAATTTGTAAATATTATACATGATCTAAAATAATCTTATAGTTTGTATATAGATATATCATTTAAATAGAATAGCTTTTATAAACATTCACGTATCTTTGTAAAAGAAAAAAAGGGTTAAGACAATTAAATGTTATAGAGTAGAATAAATAGTTTAATATATTATTGAACAAAAATTATTTACAATTATTGATTTATTACAATTCTTCATGCCTAGAATGTTCCCCTGACTTGGAATCCTCCATGAGTATCTTTGGTCTTGAAGCCCCCTGGGTACCTGTCCCTGTTGTGTTCCACGTACCCTCCAGCGGACCATCGACCATCCCTAGATCTCCAGGCGTCCTGAGATATCCTGAAGGTGTCGTGTCGCTCCCCGCCACGCTGGGTCCTGGAGGCCTCTGCTGTAAATCTTGGGCGGTTGTCTTCTGCCTGGGCAAGAGCGACCAAGCAAGCGGCCAGCAAGGAGACTAGGATCAACTTGTTCATTTTCTAAAAATATAAATTGGACTATCATTAAATGACCAATATATTCAAATGTTAGATTGAACTTTGTAATATTAATTGATAATTTGTACAGGATTTGCTCACCTCTGGGTAAGATGCAGTAGCTGCCACTGACAGTGAAGTTCTGATTGTCTTGTCGTGTCTGCCTCTGTTAATATACCGCGGCCGTTGTAATTTACAGACCGCTAGTTTCCCAAAGGCCGTATGGGATTCCCTCTTTAAACGGATTATTTCGGAATAGTTTTTATTATTTCTTTTTGTAATATATATTTTATTGAAATTTATAACCAGTATATAAACAGATAAGAGGTTATCAAACGATCTTTAAATAGTATGTTGGCTAATATAAACAATTTTTTATACGCATTTAATTAATTCATTGAATTGTGCAATAAATTAACCGATTATATTAATAGTAGTTTGTTCATGACTAAAATATCAACGAGTGCATAGCATTCTCGTTTATTATTAGTATTTATGTTGTTATTAAAATTACGATCTGAGGAAAATGACGTGTTATAAAACATAATAAATCTAGTGCGTTGTTGAAGAATATCTGAGGACATATCGTAGCCACTATGTAAAACTAACGGATGTGAAACATCGCTTTTTTTATTTCGTTCATTTACTGTTGCATTCTATAAGGCCTACCTTGTGGTATAATGCTAGAAATCCGAAAAAATGACAGTACTGATCTCGGTCTTCAAATTGCCGACCAGATTATAAATTTTGCCATAAGGCTTTTTAGAATACAAAGGTAAACGAACGAAATAATAAAAGCTATTTTTCACATTCGTTAGTTTTACTTAGTGACGACGATATGTCAAAGTGTAAAAGTGGCGAAATTTTTTCGACTCAGTAAGTTAAAAACGCTCATTCCACAAATTTACTAATTGTGGTGGACGGATATTAAGGAGTAATAACTGCTCCTTGAAGATAACCTCGCTTGGTCGGTGATTCTTTTTTAGAACCTGCAAGTCTGCAATCTGGAGTGTCGGGAGTAAACCTCCTGTTTTTTTTTTATTCTCATAAATGAATTACTCGGTTTCATTAATCGACAATTTACACAAACTAACAGGAAAAGTGAAATGTTTTCGGGTCTTTAGTTACCGCAAGTACCCTAGCTCTAAATGTATCAAATGTACATTTGATTGTTATTGCATGAAGTAGCTAAAGTAGAGGTTGTTAAAGTTGTAAATTTTTATTATTGTTGAGTAATTAACAGTTTGATAGAGTTATTTTCTAAATATAAATACTACTTAAATTTATTTATAATTAGTATACAATTAAATGACATGCAAATTAGTTTAACAAATTTAAAAATTATTTGCAATAATTTTAATTATAAGCCTTTTCCTCCAGGATGACGCCATCATTACCCCAAAGAGGTAATACTATTTATTTTTTAACATATGTAAAATATTTCTTCATAGTAAAACTAGCCTCCGATATATCTGAACATTCTATAACTCCTTAGCCTATATTTGCAAATGGCACAGCAATAATTATGCCAATAGGGTATTATTAACTTAATTTAATTTAATTTATTAACTTAATCTTTAAAGTCATATAATAGATATGGTTGATAAGTTTTTTTTTTTCCATTGGAGGCATGTCTGTGGCAAGGAACAACACGAAGGGTAAAGGTTAGAAGTTTCAGAATCGAACCCGTAGTATCTTATATTTATTATAATCATCCCTAATTATCAAAAATATAAAAATGTTTTTTCCGTACGTTTAGTTTTGATGAAAAAGAGTAAAATATACTATTAAATATTAAAATTAAAAGTTATAAACCACAGGTGAAATTGGAAAACTCTTTCCGCAATTTAACAAAATGTCATTCAAAATAACCCATCATTTATTTTTATGGGCATAGATAGTCGGGAATACTAAAGTTATCTAATCTGTTTATGCCGCTCAACAAAATATGCTGCTCATTGATTGGTTTTTTTTATAAAAATAAAAGTTTTTGCAATCTTGAATTGCAAAATGTAACAGGAAAACATTTGTATGTTGTTCACATCAATTTTTAGGGAGTTCGGTAACATGAAATTCCATGCCATTGTAAACACAGAAGTCGTAACGTGATTTGATAAGGAGAGATTGCAAGTGGCTGTGACTCCTAACCTTTGAAGATTCGTTATCCTATTACTATAAAGATAGGGAAATGCTGGGAAAAACAGTGAAAACATTGATAATAAACATTTTCAGTATAAATTTAAATTAAGAACACAAATATTTAAAAATGAGCAATTAATATGTACATTTTCTTTTTTTTTTATCATAGCTATTTAATGATAATTACAACTCTATACAATGTAAACAAAATACAAGTAAATGTGATGATAATGCTAAAAATAACATGTTAATTGCTTGCAAAGCAACTTACCAATTGGTAGCAATAAAAGCTATATAAGTTCTATATAAAGAACTATAATAGAAGGTCCCGAAACCACTATTCTGGCCCCTCTGAGAGTTTTTAAAAATTTATAGTTAAAATCGAAAATGATCATAAATTTTAAGGATATAGAACTTACGTAGGTTATTAATTATAAACTCTGATTACTTATTGTGTTTCATTTAATATTATTGTATATATACATGTGTGTGACAGTTTTGAATGTATATCCCATAAACGTTAAAAAAAAAAATTACATTTCAAGTATGAAAATCAAAAGACAAATAATTAATGTATACTTGGCTTTAGTATTCAATCAATTCTACTATTCCAATTTAGCCTCATTAAATTTCTCTCTCTCTCTCTCTCTCTCTCTCTCTCTCTCTCTCTCTCTCTCTCTCTCTCTCTCTCTCTCTCTCTCTCTCTCTCTCTCTCTCTCTCTCTCTCTCTCTCTCTCTCTCTCTCTCTCTCTCTCTCTCTCTCTCTCTCTCTCTCTCTCTCTCTCTCTCTCTCACCTCTCTCTCTCTCTCTCTCTCTCTCTCTCTCTCTCTCTCTCTCTCTCTCTCTCTCTCTCTCTCTCTCTCTCTCTCTCTCTCTCTCTCTCTCTCTCTCTCTCTCTCTCTCTCTCTCTCTCTCTCTCTCTCTCTCTCTCTCTCTCTCTCTCTCTCTCTCTCTCTATATATATATATATATATATATATATATATATATATATATTCCCAATGATATTGCTTTAAATGATAACTGCATCTATGTCATTTATAAATTATACCATCAATCGCCTTCATCCAGTCAAGCAGTGAGTAATAGAAATTTGACCAAGGAAATACTGTCATCAAGAATATTTTTAGTTTATTTATTTTACTTTTTAAAGACCTCACTTTGGATACTATCTGCTGTGGCTAGTGCATATCGGCCAATGCAGATAAAGACGTCAAAACCACACAGCCAGCGGAAGATACCACATCTCACTCTTGGGTAAGTATTTTTCTTCAAATATATGTATATGTATTTCATATTCCCAATAGTGTTTCCATAAATGCATTTCATCCATAAGTTTTATCGTGAATAAAACTTTTATTTTTAATTTTTGCTCTTAGTATCCTTGATTCTAACGTCGTCCATAAATTTTCTTGTAACCATAGTTATTTACACACCAATAAATTTACAATTATTAACAAATTTATGATGAGACAACTAAAATAGAGTAGCATTTGATTTATTAATATAATTTTTTATTAAGTTCTAATATTATATTTTAAAAAATTTACTTTAAATTTTGCTAAAAATTAATTTCTCATTGAAAGTATAAAGAATGACCTAACCCTGGGTATTATCTACTGTGGCTGGGGCATATCGGCCAATGCAGATAAAGCGTCAGAACCACACAGCCAGCGGAAGATACCACATATCACTCTTGGGTAAGTATTTTTCTGCAAATATAAGTGTATGTATTTCATATTCCCTATAGTGTTTCCATAAATCCATTTCATCCGTAAGTTTTATCGTGAATAACCATTACTGAAACAAACAGTATAGCGAGTTAACGACGGGCGGACAGTTTCAAAGCATAGTTTAATTTTATTTATTTTACTTTTTCAGAGAATGAAAAAATTGATCTTGATATCTTTCTTGGTCATTTGCTTGGTTTTATTTTCCCAGGCAGAGGAATACCACCCCAGGCTGACAATCAGATCTCCCGCACCCTGTGACAGTTCAAGTAGTGAAGAATTTCATGGAGAACTGTGGATCGATGATAAGTTGGATATTAAATCGAACACAACAGGGACAGTTACCCAGCAGGCTTCAAGACCATAGATACTCATAGATCATTCAGTCAGATGGGAATTCTAAATTTTACAAATTATAATAAATAAATTAAAGTGTAAATGATGATTTTTTATGTTTATTAAATTGAGCGTTATTTGTATTAAACTTTAACTATTGATATAAACCCTGATTTCCTCTTAAAAAGGCATTCAAACTTATGAATTGTATTGAAACTATGTTTGATTATTTTTTTGTATAATGTTCCAACTATAATTTATCCACTTGGTTTTCAATAATTGTAATATGGCAAAATGGCTATTGATTATTTAGAATGTTTTCATTAAATGTAAACGTATAAAAATGGAAGATAATCCTCGAATTTAACAGGAGCTAGACGAGGAAGAAAAAAAGAATCAAAATTTGAAGGAAAGCAATTCAGATTTGAATGAACTGTCCTCACCACTTATGCTGATGACACATGTTTATTATCAGTAAACAATGATCCCTATATTGCCTTCCAAACACTCCAATCCTATATCCTAAACACTCAAGAATGGTGTCAATGATGGAGAATCAAAATAAACCCAAAATAATCTCGTTAAATAACCTTTACCCTTCGTCGTAAACCTAAGACTTACTGTCCTACAGTATCCTTCAATGATATTCCACTAGTTCATGTTGAACAGATCCGGTACCTAGGACTCCACTTGGACAAACGTCTTACTAGGAATCCACATACAAGACTAAAGCGACAAGAAACTGCTCGTCGTTACAGACTATTTCAACATTTACTAGACAAGCGATCAAAGCTCCCATTTCAGTACAAAAGACTTTTTTACATTACCGTGATTTGACCTATTTGGACGTACGTAGTTGAGCTTTGGGGCTCTACTAAACCATATAATTCAGCTCGTATCCAATCCTTAAATCCAAAATCCTTAGAAAAATCCTAAATGCCACTTACTTTGTCACCAATAAGCTTATCCATAAAGATCTTAATGTTCCATATGTTGCTAAGTTAGCCCAAACCAGATACCTATCCCTTCTTCGTAAGTTCCATAACCACTCAAATCCATTAGTTTCTCAAATTGCTTCCCTCTTCGTTCCCGATAACTCTCTGAGTCGTCTGAAAAGAAGGTGGCCTATAGATCTTCTAGTGTAGAATTTTATTGAAGTGCTACTATTGAGTAGTTCTTCACAAGTTATTTACATGTCATTGTATTCACTATCAACACATTTAGTTGATGTATATGTTGTTGTACAGTTGCAAATATCAATAAATGAAAAAGAATGAAACAGATTTAGAAAATGTTCTAAATCACACAGAAACCAATTTTGAGGGTACTGATAAAGATGATTTTGGAGGAATATTTTCGCATTTCTAATGTAAAAATCATTTCTCAAAAAAAAAATTGGTTGCAATAATTGTTCATAAAAAAAACCATTTTATACATAAAAATAATTATATTTGACTGCGATATTGTTAATAAAAATTTAACTGGTTGTAAATTTGGTTATTATTTTACATAATCTCATTTACGTTCATAATATTATTCTCCCAGGTTATATACTGTAAATATATTCTATTATAAATGTAGAATGGTGAAAAGATTTGATTTTATAGAATTAATGTATAATTTGGACAAAAATTGATAAAAAACAGGGTGCTGTACTTTGTACAACGCGCGACCGTGTTACGAAAATAAGGGCGGCCGGTGGAAGGTTAAAAAGGCAGATATGCTTATTACAAACAAATGGTATCTGTGAGATATACGTGCCTGTCCTTGTCAGTCTAGGAGGCCCGCCTATTGATAGGTCAATGCTATAGCGGTCCTTCTCTTGAAACGAAGAGGATGTTCAATCTTAGTATATATGATTTCGTTTTTAACTTTACGAAGAACCTTCATTGCTATACGTGCTGGATATCATATTATTTATAGTAGTATTGTCCCTCCAATGTAGGACTAGAGGGGTCAGGCGTTGGAGGGGATTGCTTCCTTATTCCGAACGATTAGTTGCTCTGAGGACGGCGCCAACTTGATTGCCTTCAGCCTCTGGGCCGGCTTCATTAGCTCCGGACACTCAGGGCTCCAGTAAACATAGGCTATTAGGAATAATGTTGGATATTTTATTCTCCATAATGGTGTAGTATTTTTTTTTATTCTCCAACCTAATGAAGTGTTTAATCTTAAATAGCTCCATAACATGTTAGTTTTAAAAGGGCACAATAAAGCTAATCTCATGCAGTTAGTTGCCGGACTGGTTGGATTATATCTGATTTTAATGATGATATTATTTCGATTAGATAATGCCAATGATTGCAGCATTTTTTTTTTTTTTTTTTTTTTTCATGTAGGAAGTTTTGAACGGTTCACTTCTAACATCTTCGTATCTTCCTAAAATCTTGTAATTATATTACTATTTTCATTGCATTCGTTGATGGATACAAAACAAATGAACAAGATAAAACCAAGACTTCAAGTAGGAAGAGGTTCTCAACTCCACTGTTTTTTTGTTGTTTTTTTTTGTTTGTGACTATTCTATAAATTATAAATCGATTTTAATGATTCTCTTTCTGATCGGAAGTTCATACTTCAAAGGGGTCCAATACAAAATTTATTGAAATAAAATCAAGAAAAAAAAAAAAAAAAAAAAAAAAAAAAAGCAGACCTCAAGGTTAAACCTACATTTACAAACTATAACTAAAAAGTAAACAAAAAATACACCCACCACTAACAATATAAAAATAAAGTTAATTATTAGAAAAAATGAATAAAAATAAAAACCGACTTTAAGATAATTCTTCTTTTTTTTTCTTCTTTTTTTTTTTCATTTATTGATATTTACAACTGTACAAAATAATATAAAACAAGTAAATGTGTTGATAGTGTATACAATGGCATGTAAATAACTTGTGAAGAACTACTCACTAGCAGTACTTCAATAAAATCTACACTAAAAGGTCTCTAGGCCATCTTCTTTTCAGACGCCTCGGAGGATTATCAGGAGAGGAGGAGGAAGCGATTCGAGAAACTAATGGAGTGTTTATGGAACTTACAATGAAAGGATAGGTAGGTACTTGGTTAGGGCTAACACAGCAACATATGGAACATTAAGATCTTTGTAGATAAGTTTATTGGTGATATTTATAGATAAGTTATTGGTTTATGGTGACAAATTAAGGGGCATTTAGGATTTTTTGAAGGATTTTGGATTTAATGATTGGATACGAGATGAATAGTAGAGCCGCAACGCTCAACTCCGTACGTCCAAATAGGTCAAATCACGGTCATGTAAAAAAGTATTTTGTAATTAATTGGGAGCTTTGAATGTTTGTATAGTAAATGATGAAGTAGTCTGTAACGAAGAGCAGTTTCTTGTCGTTTTAGTCTTGTATGTGGATTCCAAGTTAGACGTTTGGCCAAGTGGAGTCCTAGGTAGCGGATCTGTTCAACAGGGATCAGTGGAATAAAGATTAATCTTAAATGTACAAACTTGAACTAAAAAGTAAGAAATAATATTTTAATTACTATAAAACAAAGAGCATTAGAGACAATCAACAAAAGTATCGAGACTTCTATACATATTCACGATTTATGATCAGATATGTTTGGACTCTGTGTCAGTCGAAACAAACAGAAGTCAAAAGAAAACTTGTCAAGAACTGTTGTGTTGCAGGTGAAAAAACGAAAATTACCAATATTTTGCGATTTTGGGTATAAAGTCGATGGCTGCCGTTGTTGCAAACTGCAGATTCGGATTCAGCAACTCAAAAACATAAAGATCCGTTGAGTATAAAAGTTTGGCAGTTTTTTCTTGAAAACGGCCATTAGGAGCCTTATTTTACTGGACTACTTAACAGTTTATTATCTAGAGAGGTGATTTAATGAAAAGATAATATCCTATAATGATTTCAAGACAACTCAGTCGTAAGGTATCTAGAAGTGTATTTACCACTGATATACAAGACTGCAGATGAATCTAATTTAAGTGTAATTCCATAAGGCCATATTTAGATATTTCCCTACCTATTGTTTAAACTTTCCGACTAGATATTACTAGTCGGACAACTAGCATTAACAACTAGCAATTGTTTAAATAACAATTCTAGTTGTCAATGTAATGGATAGCCCTTGATGCCAGTAGCCGACGTGACATGAGAGACACTCAGTGAGACGGAACTCTACGGCCTGAGTGAAGAGTTTTGTCGAGGAAAAGGGAGTGAGGGAGTGAGGGAGTGAGAGAAAGAGGGAAGGAGAGGGGAGGAGGGTATAGCCTGTTGTGCCGGGAGTCGTGACGGGAATCTCCTAAAGCGGATTTCTATACAACCCCAGCCTCAATGCCACTTTTAGAGCCCTCTCTAAACACCTACCCCAGCTAGCGCTAGGAATCACTAATCTAGTAGTGATAACAAGAGAATTTTCTAAATAAAAATTTAATTCAAGGCATTATATTTTGTTTACGCATTAAAGAATATATATTTTTACCTTGGAGTTATTGGTTATTAAATATTATAACAATTGAGATAGTTCAATATCAAGGCTATAGAAAAGAGAGTGAGGTTACACCATTTGGCTCTTCCAGCATAAATTAGTCATAAAGATCCCAAAGCCACATTGTTAGTCGCTGCACACTACCCCAATGGAACCAAATCAACCCTAGAAATTCCTCCTATATAGGTCTCTTTCTTCTTCTTCTCCCCCCCAAAATAAAAAAAATAAATAAAAATTAACAGCATGTTTAACGTTAATAACTTTGTTATTGGAACCCGTTTATGATAAACAGCAAATTTACATGGCCAATCTAACCATCGCGATGGTATTGTCTGTACTATATGTATCTTTCTGATAAATATAGTTTGTTTATTTGGGCTTAACGTCTTTATGTACTCCAACTCCAAGGGCAGGAAGGACGGGTTATCCTACAGATTACCAATCTATTCTAGAAAGGGTGGGAAAGTCAAGATTCATTAGCGGTTGAATAAATTTTAACCCGCCCAGGTGGAATTTGAACCCACGACCCTCATTACCGAGCGCGCTGAGAACCTCGCCCCATCGCTAGGTCATCGAGTCCTCATGATAAATATAGTTATACCCTGCAATCTTAAGGCTTTTGATTTTCATGACCTTCGTGAGCCAAATATTACATGCAATGCTTTGTTTTTGAAAACTTCATGGTTTTGGGGCCACTATTCGCAGAGAGCTTGGAGCAAGTGCTCCATTTCCTGTACCATTTCTCTCCCCCAGCCCAATACAATTCTCGCATCTTGAATGCCTTCTGCACACCTTCCTCATAAGTAATCCAAAGTCTTCTTCTTAGCCTTTTTCCCTTCGCTTTCCTAAGTTTCCTAATTTATTTACTTCTAATGTGGTTTTTACTGCATTTTCTTCGAGGTTTGTTCTGATAGTCGAGCGTATTCTGTATCTTTTTTTTCTTCCCCTCCAACTTTTCTCAACTCCATTGCCTGAATAGAAATGTGACTATTGTGTAAACTAGACTACTCTAGATTTGTCAATGTCTGTATTTGTTTTGTGTCCACGACTTCAAGGAATACGTAAGAACACATTCTTCCAGCTGTTCCTAGTCTTTACGTGTTATGACCGCTTTAATTTATTCAGGCCCCGAAGTTTTAAAATATTGAACTTCTAATATTTGCCTTTTCAATCTCTGGAATATTGAAATCTACAGGGTTTTTTTCCTGCTCTTTTGTATTTACCCTTATCCGGGTCAATATCCATGTCGATTTTAGACAGTTCTTCTTGCATAATATTCACATTATATTGCAGGTCTCGGTCGTTGGCAGTAATTACTGATGTCCAACTTTATTCGCACCTGTCAATCGAAGTGATTTTGTTTAGAGAATTTTCCCGATATCGGTGTCGAGAAACATACCCCAGGAACAGCCAACCTCTATAATGACAGTATACTTAATTGGGGTAACATGGCGGTTGAGCAGGATTGCGGCTAGGTCTCGGCGTTTCGCTGTCGTTGGCCCGAAAACAATATTCCATAAATGCTCATATATACCAATATACTAGTTATGTATAGTAAAATTCTTCAAAGATTGTAGTAGTAGATGTTTTTTTTTTTTTTTTAAATATAACAGTATTAATTTCTTATTTGATAATAAACGGAAATTCATATATTTTTCGGGTATCTTGAGTCAGATCTTCCTGATCTTTACTAATCAATACAATTTTTCCATAAACGTAAACTTTGATATCGAATATTTAACATTCAGTGCTTTTATTTAAAAAAATAATATGGAAATAGTAAAAGTCGAATATAATATATCGTCATATTTTTTTTCATTAGTCTCGTAATTCGATTCGTTAGTTGAGATACTGACTTTATCATATACACCTTTATTTTATTTAAACATGTATTTTAGTGAAAGTCTTGTCGTTAGAGAATTGAATAAGTATTTTATAGGGTTTTCGTCATTTCGATGATTTTTTGTTTTATTGGGCGTGTTATTTTGTGAGTGCGATGTTTACAGTCAGGGGACACCTTAAAAAAATGATTTACTAAAATTATATTGACGTCATAGAAGTTTGATTTGGAGATTAGAACGGATAGATTTGTTTGTTCTATTTTCAGTGGAAACAAGGAGGTTTCTTCTTGTCAAATAAAATAATTTGAGGAGAAATAGAGTAATTTACATTTTATTTAATTATTTGCTAGTTTAATATTGATAAATTATAATAGTTTATAATTTGTTCAGTGAACTCTCTTACTAATTGAATGCCCAGAATGGAAATCGTTTTACATCAACATTTTTTATGTATTTATAAACATATTTCATTGGTACTATTTGAAGGAAATTTTATTTGATGTTAAATATTTATATTAAAACAAGAGTCCTAACAGTGAATGAATCAATAATATCTATAACTGGGCGGTTAGTCATCAAGAATCCGGAATCATTACTTCTGAAATTTTAAATAAGGAAATTAAAGGGAAAAATGAATTAAGTCAATCTGAAAGTAACTGTACTAAGCCTCTTTCAGAAAAAAAAAAAAAAAACGGACTTTACATTCAATTTTTATTCAGTTAAAACTAAACCTAAAAACCTTAATTGGCCCTTGACTTGCAGAAAGCTGCATTAACTGCGGATAGCCTATTGTGATAAAGTCAAGATCTGCATAACGAATGCTTTATAATGTAAAAAGAAATATGAAAAAGACGATGCAGCTTGGGGTCAAAAGCACTTTTGCTTCACTTAAATGCTCTCTGATACAGTTTTCTATATGAAATTAAGTTTATAACAATACTTTAGTTACATATTGCTAGTTATACTTTAGAGATTTTAAAATATTTAAATTTTATCTAGTGGGTTTATACTTATTATACTTCTTGTCGTTAGAGAATTGAATAAGCATTTTATAGGATTTTCGTTATTTCGATGATTTTTCGCGGGCTCTCGACGGTTCTTGAAGACAGACTAAAACGCATCATGAATGGCTTCATTAGGTTTGTCTTCGGAACTTCGAGACGTTCCCATGTTTCGCATCTCTACACTGAGTTAAATTGGCTTTTCCCCTCCTTCCGCAGAAAATACTTCCTAGGCACCTACCTGTTTCAAGTTATCAACACCCGTCACCCTCCCTTTATTTACAGTAACCTGAAATTTAAGTCTGCTATCAAATCACTGCATACAAGATCTCGTCTTTCCGATCTCTATACTCCATCCCACAGAAGTACTGCATTCCAACGTTCCTTCCTTGTCCGATCCTCTACTCTTTGGAATTCCCTCCCCCCCCCCCCCTATATCCGCAATGCTTCTTCCCTTGGAACATTTTCAAAACACTACTCTTTCACTATCTTCTTTCCCTTCAACCCGACGCTCTCCAATTATAAGGATGAATGTACTATTTATGTAATCGTCTAATTTAATTACTAAGACCTTCAGAAATTAGCAAAAATTATAGTTTGACTATGATAATGTTTTGATTTCTTGTAATGATAATTTTTGATTTTCTATCTTTTATTTTTCTTTAAGTTTCTGTTTGTTTGTTTTCCCTTCTGCAATTTTGTTTACAATATTAACCTCTATTCTGTATATTTATTTTTTCACTCTCTTTTTATTAATAGTTTTTTTCTATTCTAGTTTTTCTCTGTATTTTTTTTTCATACATATTTGTATTTAAATTTACCTATGTTATTTTATTTTTAACAGCCTCTCGGCCAGTTATGATCTTACTTTGTATTATTTAATGTTATTCTTAAGGGACTTTGTCCCAGAATAAAGTTTTCTTTCTATTTCTATTTCTATTCCTATAATATCTTAAGCCGTTAAAGGTATTTTTATTCGCAAGCAGGGTTAACTTGTATGTGACGAATATGAAATACTGCTTGAGTTTATTTTTTCTGATGTTTACACCAACAAATATAATTCTATTAAAACGGTGAACTTATAATGCAGACAAGTAAAATGATAGAAATCACGATTGATGGATTAGTTTCCACTCATGTATGATTTATTTTTATTTGAATGTTAAATATTCATCGTCATTTCTAGAAAAAATACAAACACCAGAACTTTGCTAAATAGATAAAATGTATATTTAATCTATATTATGCCAAGTTTGAGTAAAAATAAAAAAAAATCAAGCAGGACACAGGGTGGAGGGCTGTTGGATATGAGAAATAGTTCCCTATCTTTTTTGAGCTTCTTTTTATTTATTTATTTTTGTTGTTAGTAATTCTAATTTACACTGAAAACTTACTTTATCGTTTTACTAAAAAATATGGAATATTCAGAGTGAGGTATAAATGACGGTTAAGAAGTGAAGTTGAATACAAGGAAGGGGGAAGAAAATACGGATTTGGAATGTACTTTGAAGGCATTTAAGTTGCATTTAATTTTGCAATTTGCGCTTACATGTACTCAAATGAAAACTTGAATACATAAGTATAAGAGGTATATATACAGGGATTATCAATATCTTAAATAAAACCTCAAATCCATTTTATTACAGACTATCATTCCCGTAACGGCTTCTCCCGCTCTTCTAAGTAGAGAACTTGGATAGTTTTTACTAATAATTGAAGTTATATTTGTTAATCAATAAAAATATTTTATTACAGAACGCAATTAATAAGCATTATTTCCTCAATAATATTTTCACGCATGGCTGAAATGTTTAGCCTGATTATAATTGCACTGATTAAGAAGCATAATTAAACATACAATTTTTAATAATAATGTATGAGTTTATAATCCAGATAGACTGAAGACATTAAGAAAATGTTGCGGTTAATGGTTTGCATTATCAGGGCTTACAACTAAAGCCCTCTGAATCATATTTTTTAACACTAGAAAAAAAAAATAATTTTATTGATTTCATCTGGTTGGATTATAATTTCTAAACATAAATATGCTTAATAGCGTGACAAACCTCGTTTTCGTCACTACATTTAAATTATTATTATAGTAAGCTTTACTGTTTTTAACCTTCCTAGATCTATGAAGGTAGTGTAGTTAAACGTTTGTAAAGCTGGGTCAAATATTTTTAGATTAGTGCTAAAAATCTACACGCCACACCGCATATTTGATAACAACTTAATTGAATTGAGCAAATTTTAGTATCAATTTTAACTCTATATAACACCATATTTATGTAACCTCTCTTAAATGGTGCTCACCACATATTTATCGTTTTTTTAACAACAATTTAATCAAAATATATTACTTTTTTCATTGCTAAACCTTCCTTTAACTGATGATGTGGCTAAAATTTGATACAGATTAGTTCGTAGTTTTTGCGATTAGTGATCACAAACGAAACATTGCTTGTCCTTTAATATAATATCATAGATTATTTGTTATGTATAAAGCTACATTATAGTAGCATTGAAAAGTAAATACAACAGTACATTGTTCACATATTGCATGAACACAGCGTTAGGCAAATTTAACTATGATGTAAGGGCTAAGTTTAGGATGAGTCGGCTGGTGACAGGCATATAACGTCTTCGGGTGTAGTCCGACTTGCCAACTTACTCGACCGGTTAGTTGCCAACTCCTAAGATAAACATTACCGATAACAGTTTCAAACTTCGATCGTTCAAAGTCGATATATTGTGTCAGTGAGGCAGTTGAAGCACTACGTTCAATATACGGCAGCACCGGCTTACAAACTTCATAATCATAAAGTTGCCTCACCGTTTTATTCCTTATTTTCTCTAGTGTCTTCATTCTTCATAATAACTATTATTTATAACTTTTTATACGAACTGAAGAATACCAGGACATACTGCTGTAGATTATCAAGTGGATATTAGACTACAGTCTTCCTAATCAAAATGTTATTAAAGAATGGAAGGATCTATTTTATCGTGGTTTTTGGGCTATACCTCAGCTACTTTAACTGAGATAGGAAGGGCGAGTTATCGTATTGGATACATACCTATTCTAACTTGGGTTGGAGAGATTAATTTTTTGAATCCATCACGAAATATATGCGAATCCACCCGAAATTGGAATCATCACCACTAACGTCAAAAGTGATCACTCACTCTCTGGTACCAGGGCCTTTTTTCTTTTTTGCTATTTACGAGCATTTCATATTTTTATTTACTCAATACTGATAGTAATTGAAAACATACAAAAATCAATTCAATATGCCACCGAATAAAAGTCAATTTACCAAAGTCAGATCAGAAAAGGAAGCTGGTACATATAACCGATCTAAATGGATTACATATGCGATTCTTAAATTGAATAAATGTTGATAATGCATATGTCAAAATTATGGGGAACAGATGAAGTTTCGAGATACTAAAAATCATCCTTCCATCTAATTTTAAGTTCACAATCAACTTTACAAAACCTCACAGTTGTGATCCTTGCATCCTAATATTTTGTTTTTTTAAGCATTCTTATTTATCCCATGGGGCAGACTGCGGTGCTTTGGAGAAGGAGAACACTCAGGTGGCCAATCTTTGTAAAAAAAAAAAATAAATAAATAAATAAATAATAATACCGACATACTCGAATCCAATTGATTTTATTTAAAGCGAAGCTTTCATACCAACCATATATTATATATACAAAAGATATTTTCTTAGAGTAAATCGTGGAGCATTCAACGGAAATGATGTAACGAAAAATTGTTACCAGCTGGATTCAATATAGGGGTTAAACCATCTGTACATAAGAACGATTTTAATGAAATTTGGTAATTATGCTACTTCCAACCTCACTAAAATTTTCAAAGGTTGCTTACAGTGTTATAATTTATGGGAGGTGAAAAGAGGCTATGTACCAAAGAACGACTCGCCCAATTTTAATGAACGTTGGTAATTATGTTTCTTGCATACTCACTAACAGTTTCAAAGGGCGATAACAGTTATGTTTTAGTTTGTGGGGTATATATTGTAGCTGTACCTTTAGAGTTTTTCTGTTGTAATAAAAATTTCATTAAATACACATATTTTTACTTAATAATACTAGATTAAATAATTAATAATTAACAATAATTTGTTTTAAAAAAATACTAAATATACTTTCTAGAACGAAAATAAATCTAAGATGGTGATATGCAAATTCGCCCTACTGGTGACATATTTTTTACAGAAACCCTTCTTACCTACAAACAATGTTTTTTTTTTTATTGATAAATTATCAGATTATATTGATAATTCCTTTATCCTTCGTGTTCCCTTATTCGACATGTTGTAGGCTAAGGGAGGGTCTACTGTAAAGTAGGTTTTCATTCCTTTCCTTTTGGGAAATTGAAAAAAAATGCCAAAAACGCTGTTGAAAATAGAAAGAAATATGGCAATTAACATTTAGTGAATAGGCGATGCAAAGTAGCTACACCAAACGTGTGCTGATTCGTTTCTGCTTTAGATAATAAATATGAAACCTGACTACACCGAGCAGAGGCTGCTTTGAGAAGTCGTTTCGGTAATTACCTTTCCGGTCGCTACTGTGTACCTGTGAAATATTCACCGACTCACTCTTTGGAAGCAGAGGGAATGCTGCATGAGATGGGTAATAGCAGAGCTGTAGATCACACGTGCTACGTATGTTTGCTACGCGGTCTGATCATCGTCACACTAATTAGGTTACATCGTTACGTGGGGCTCATACCGCTTCACCACAAGAACAATGCGGGAGCGAATCAGAATGCTAAAGTATCTGTGGGAATTTAAGATTTACATACGCCCTAGCTTAAAAAAAAGAAAGCGCAATCCGATAACTAAATTCAAAGATATTTGAATATTTAATAATATGAACTTTTAACGAATATGAAATTTAATATATTTAATAATATGAACAAAAACAATAACACTATATATGTTTAGTAAAGTTCTTGAGGTTCAGTCAATAAATAAAAACAACTATTTTGGCGAAGTTTCGAGACTATATTGTTCTCATAATCATGCCAATGTTACTGGTGGATATGGTATCGACTAACTGGTTAGTCAAGAATTTTAACAGTCAAGAATTTTCTATTTATGTATATCCATCTATATATATGGGAAAAGACGGGGTTTGGAGGCGTGACCGAACCATCGGGAGCGGGTACATGTAGTCCAGGGAAGGAGAAGATGATCTGGAAGAAGTACGATAAGGACAATGCCACGGGTTCAGGAAAACCAGGGTCATTTGGTGTCGCAGTGCCCCCGGAACAAGGGTGGTTTTTGAATGTCGGCAAACCACGAAGGCAACATGCGAGACAATGCCCGTGACATCATAGGGTCGAGCAGAGGAACAACACAGTTGGGGCGGAGCCGATGGAGGTGAACGACACAGCGGGTGTGGAGGAGGAGCAGTACGGCCGTCGGATCGGACAAGGTCGTCGGAAAATTCAGAGACGGAAGAGAGAAGAAGAAGGGGACCAGGGGGTAGGAGCACGCCAGACAGGAGAGCCGTGACAGGAGGAGCGGGGAGCGAAGGACGGCAGGGCGGAGAGGAGAATACGCGATGAAGAATGAGGTGAGTGTAAAAAGAGGGGCAACCAGTGGTGATGATAAATAGCGTTTATAGAGGGATGAGGGATAGGGTTTGCCTAGTATGATAAAGCATTGCGAGGGGCGTGTTGGTGGGGTCTAGGATGGGACACTGGGAAGCTCGAATACCATTAATGAGCAAATCGGACAGTGGTAAGGAAAAAAACAATTAATGGTAAAAGAGTCGAGGCTAGCCCCAGAGTTTTAAAACCCTGTAACATGTGAAATTGACTCACAATCTAGAGTGGCCCCTGTAGGGTGGAAGGGAAGGCAGCAGATAGGATATGAGGCCTGTTGGGACACAAAAACAAGGTGTGACAACCCTAACGGTACATGGTGGCGCCAGAGCATCGATGCCGCGCCCACTGAACCATACGGGAGTAAGCTGTTATAGGCGAGCGCGTAATCTCTTATGGAAGATCGGGACTAGGATAAAGGGCTCCTGCGCAGTTGGCGATCAACTGGAGGGTTCGTGCAGGGAGGAAGACTACTATAGACTATGTGAAAAGTACAATCCCCGGGAGGTAGAACATGCTATGGCGGAGCAATTTGATACGGACAGGGAGATTGGCGGCAATCATTAAGAGACGAATATGTCGGATGTCTTTTTGTAAAGAAGGGTGAAATACTGAGTGTGACAGGGGAGGGACGGGTACACGAGCATCCCACTAAAGCACACGACAGGGTAACATAGTGTAAGGCAAAAGAAGGTAAGAATCGCCCAGGCGTTGCGGGGCAGCATATCAGAGGGAGGAATTATAAAGTTTGAAAAGGCAAGGGATTAGCACCCCCGTTCGATATTACTAAAATCCACATATAAACAGTCCCCTGTGGGCGGTAAGAAGAAATGTGCGCGAAGAAGGGATCAACTCGAAAAAGTACGGTGGGTAGTATGTGGACACTTCAGACAAACTAAATGCGTATACCTGGTATAGAAAAGTACGACCCCCCTACCACCTCCCAAACCGCCCCCCCCATAAAAAAAAACCCCATACCGCGGTTCGAGGATATAATTAGATCGGGTTTGGGAGGCGCGTGATACGGAGTTATAGCAAGCTCTAGATCTGAAGGCGGGGTTGACCATCGAGCTACCGAATGCAACGCCGAAGATTCACGACATAAACCGGGGTGTCAAACCAACCGAAAAAACGCGCGTTCACGACTTCGAAAGTGGGTCATATACGAATTCACGAGGATGCCCTTTGGTTATTGAAAAACGCTCCTATAAAATAAAGTTTCCAAGGCTCATGGATGAGTGTTATCTTCGAGGGCTGGAACGAGCCCAGTTTGTCAGGTATACCATGGGACGAGACCGGTAACTCATATTTAGCAACGACGACCGCATGGACCATGTCAAGTCAACAGGACTTAAGCACAAAAAGACTGGTAAGTTCGAGCGGCTAAGAAAATTCGGTTTGAGAACACTGTCAATAGATAAAGTCAATCCTGGGCAGGACCGTATTAAACGTTCTTGGGAACAAACAACAACTTAACTAACATTTCGGGAGAAGGTGTAACGACCGGACATAAGGAAAGTTAGAAAGCGATTAGTAAATGGCTCATGAACCCGACACGATCGTGAGCAAGGCATACGGATACTACATTGGGAGCTTAACTATTACAGACGGTTATTGTCCCGGAAATGCGCAAACGACACCTGGTACCAGTTTGAACAACTTGTTGAAGAGAGGAAAAACTATATAGTTATCACCCCGGAAATTTGAACAAAACATACGGACATGACATGGACAGACTCCAAAAAGAACCAGTACTTTAGTAACGTCCACCATAGCCTAAACTTAGTCTCCCATGACATGTACTGTTACAAATGACGCAAGTTTAATACGCATTGCGGGGCCTGTAACTGTCACAGGGAGGGCGCGAAAAGGCCGGTGAGGCAAAAACCGTGATGGCAATAAGTGCTAGTAGGCGACGCACGGGAGGGACTGAAGGCACCTGATATCGGAGGCTCACACAGCGCGTTGTCGACGAGGGGAGTATGCTAGGAGTAGTATTGGCCATGTGAGCACATTCAGGCCAGTGTTAATGGTTGTTTCGAGGAAGCGGAAGTTTAAAAGTATGCGTAGAAAGGAAAATCGGACTCGCCGTAACCGTCCCCTTAATTTGGGTAGTGGAATTTAAAAGAATTCGTCGGCGCCGTGTCACCCGTGGGAAGGAGTTAATGAATTCAATAGTAATAGGCTTGCGAGGTAGTGTATAAGCCAGGGAAAAGAGAAGTATTTTTGGCCCACGAATTAGCTAATCCGACGGTCTTAATAGACCAAAGACTTAACGCACTAGAGCCAGAGAAGCGGGGAGATAATTCCACGCGTAGGGATATTCAGCGCTTTATTCGAGGAGGGACCACCGGAAGGAGACAGTCGGAAGACGGGAGTCAGATAGCTTACGTAGACGCTAAGTGGAAGCATTGCTAGGAGGAGAGTTCACGGAAGGGGATAGATCAACGTAAGAAAACTGGAAGCACGTTTGAGGACATCATTTCACGACAACCATAACCAGATAAAATTATAGGAAGACGAAAGCGACAGGAGATCTTGACCAAGGCGAGAGTGCAGAAAGCTGGGCAAGATTGCATATAGCAACACGGTTTGGTCGGAACCAGGTCAGTTTCGGAAGAAGAATGATTCCCAAAAGGGTCTGAAAGTCTGAGTAGCTCATCGACCGGGGGGGAAAGACTTTTCTTGATTTGTGTCAATCATGGGAAATATCGCGTGTGGTGTAGGGAAGAAGGTAATTAATTTTTTAAAAACGGTTGTGGAGCCCAGAAGGATCGCTCGGAAGGATGGTCCCTGAGACATTTTTGTAGACGGTAGTAAAACTTATGTCAAGTGGAGACGGTCAAGTGAGGGTTGGACATCTGGCAAAAGGAGGTCACGGTAGCATATCATATGATCCCAAAACAAATCACCACGGAAGTGTACCAGGAGACGATTGCGCAGAGCGCTAAAAGCGAAGTATTTTTGGGTGAAACATGCACTGAATAGCGGTAGATGAAGTGAAACTACTAACATGTGACAGTGTGCAACATGAAACGACACACTATATATATATATATATATATATATATATATATATATATATATATATATATATATATATATATAATTGATGATATAAAAGATATTGGTTCTCCGGGCTGGATTGCTGTCAGTGAAACTGTCCACTGCAGGCCCCAGCAAATACCAATTAGTGGCAAAGATGTCCTCGGAGGATCTGTACTCCCTCTGATCCATATCGGAAGTCGAAGAACTTCCTTGCGGTTGGAGAACCCTCTTCTTATCTTATGATGGGAAGGTCCTGGGGTCTTATTTATCTAGATAATTTCCGTTTTCGCAGGATAGTACTCCATGAACTTCCTGTATTTAATATAATCTCCGGAAAGAAAAAATATAAAATTAGAGCCATAAAAATACGGTCAGTTTTACATTAGTTATAGTATTGAATACAAATCAAAAACAAACCATGATGTATTAATTTTCAGTTTAGTAAGCTGCTGGAATGGATATCGAGAAGTAGCTCCTTTCAACGTATCTAAATTACCTCATTTTAAGGGTTTGGTAAAATGTTTCTGGAACTACACAGATATAGAGCATAAGTTGTATTGACTTTTATTGATATTTGTAAACTAGAAATAATATGCAAAATGCAATGGTCTCTTATATTTTGTGCTAAAGGAAAAATATGTTTTATAACTTCTTTTTATTAAATAAATCTTTATTGCAGTCAAACTTGACAATTTGTAAAAATTAAGAGTAAGGTTGAATTAATTAATGTGACTATGAAATCAACAAAAATTATCAAAATATTTTTAATAAATATGTAATACTTTTATTATAAATTTCTGAAGACTCATTTATATGACAATAATCAGACATGCTTGAACATTCGTAATTGACCTTTGGGGTCCACTAAACCTTCCATTGCTCCTAGTATACAATCCTTTTTGTTGCTCCTGTCACAAACAAACCTATCTATAAAAATCTTAATGTTCCATATGTTGCTGAATTAGCCCAAACCAGATGCCTATGTTTTTATAATTAACTCCATAACCATTTAAATCCACTAGTATCTCAAATAGTTCCCTTTCGTTTCCCAATAACCCATCGAGGCATCGTAAAAAAAGATGGCCTCGATACCTTCTAATATATAAAGTTTATTTAAATACTGCTAATGGGTTGGCTTAACACCAATTGACCTGTTATTGTGAGTATAATTTTCATATTTCACATGTATTTTATTTTATTTTCTATACAGGTGTAACGTTCAATAAAAAGCTTTTAAAAAATAAAAAAAAAAGGTATTTTTATTAATATTGTATATGGATGATTCCTGAAGACAGGCATCTTTCTAGCTGAAAAATCCCAAACTTTGATAGTTATATAACTATACATATAATTTATTTGTATGTTTTCTTCAGCTGTCTTTTATATCTTTCAGATGTATAACTATTCATTTACTCCATTTTGCTCTCCGAAATTCGAATTTTAAAAATGTTTACGTTATAAGATGACGTTTTCTTCTCATTTTGAAAGCCACAACCATGATGTATTGGTCAGATATGACAATATTTTTCATACCCATTCAAGATTTAAGTTTATTTTTATTTATTTATTCAAATGGTTGAAATGAAGTTTAGCTATCGGGGAGGACAGTAGATATCATAAAAGTTATAGTGGTTAAGATAAAGCCAGAAAATAGTTGTGAAACTGTACATAAATTCCATTGTCATGATAGATTATCATCGTCATGTACTACTTAGAGTCCATGACAGTATTAGGTAGAAGAAGCCATGTCAATAAGAAAATGGGCTTTGAAGAGAGTTTTCTCAAAGACAACGTCGATTTATTGAAATTAAAAATGAGTATCATTTTCAAGTATAAGCCAAAAATAAAATTCTATTTAAAAAAACAAAAATTAGGACAAGAAATATGACATGAGAATGAGAGATGATAAACAAGAGACCTATTTTCGTACGTTCTTCGACTGTTTCGATGTATAAAAACCATCACTTGAAACAAGTGAATCTGCAATTGAGGACTGCCACTACACAATGAACGCCAGTCACGCAAAAAATTATATATTTTTTTTCACGATAAAAGCTCGTTTATTTTGGACATACATAGTAGGACATAATACATTCTAAGAAATACAATTATTATGTTTTTAAAATAAACACTGTTAAACACGCTTAAGATACCCCTTAATAAAAATTTGTCGTTTTCTGCTTGTATGATTACTAAGAAGGAGAAAAAAAAATACTTGAAACATGTAATTTATACCTATTTTTACGCCACGACAATGACAATCGAGCTATACAAAAATTTAAAAAAAGAGCAACGGTAGTTTTGATTTTTTTTTTTTTTTTCCAGTGGATTAGTTAAGAAAGGACTCAACGATACCTTGAAAATCAAAATGTCAACTTTCATTTATTATGGACGCCACTGTTTATCATTTAATTAAAATTGCCACAAGTTTAGAGAATCATTTGTATGTAATTTTTAAAATAAAAATTTACATTTTATTATATCTTTTGTTTTTTGTCCTTACCCTCTAAATTGTAATAAATGTTATCCAAAGGCCTGAAGGGGTGTATTATGATTGTTTTTGAAAAATAAATCTTAATTATTCTATCAAATTATAAATTTTTAACAACTTAACTAAACAAATATAATTATTATTTAGGTATTTACCATTATTATTGAGAACGAGGGTTGGATCGAGGCAAGCTCAGGGAGAACTGCACTAGCGCCACCTGGATATTAATTAAAAGATTATTCGGGCAGTGACGGAGAGTCAATAGGTGGGTGATGGATGGTCCGCTGTCTGAGAGCTTTCTTGACAAGTTATTAATCAAAGGTTAAATTATAATATCCGATTGATTGACAGTCTCCAAGATGTCCCCTTTGTCTCGCTCGCTAATGCCCTCTTCTCTGTGCCTCGTTACGCCCCTCCACTCTGTTAAATTTGTTACAATACTCCTAGTTTGCTTAGGAAGGTCCGTTAATTTGTTGTGTTAAGTGGGGCTATAAGTAACTCAACGTTTCCATATCGATCGTTTGAGCTCTTGTCACTCTGAAGGATAAATACCAAATTTGCCTGCTATGTAGTAAACTCTTGATAATTAAAAGAGGCACTGTGTATTTATTTATACTCAATTAATAAATGATATCAATAATTCACATCATATACTGATGGTTGAGCAGAATCGTAGAATCCAACTTGACGCAGGGTATCCAGTTAAGGTATACTTAGCCCTGATCTACTTTGTTCTATTGCTTGCAATACCTTCGGGACTCAAAAGAAGAAATGGAGATAATACATGAAGTGAATATATCCCTATTCAGGACGAACCCGGGAAATAAGAATAGGTCTGGCGGAAATTTAGGTGAGTGTTGCCGGAGGAACGAGGAGCCTTATTGGAAGCGGACCAAACAGACCATAAGGAAACTGATAGAAACGGACCCTTAACATCTTAGATAAGTACTTTATGGTGTAATTATAATATACTCGAACTATCAAGCGTGAAAGAAAAGAAATTATTGTATAAGATGAAATCGACTGTATCATAAGAAAAAATAAATTAAAGTGAATTAACAACAATCAGTATGCTTTTGTCATAAACTTTGAAGGCCACAACCACTGACATGAGAAAGATAGACTAATATTATTTATTTGTTTAGGTATTTACCTTGCAGAAATAGCTTTTATTCGAAGAAAATTACAGTCTGCCTATCTTTCTATCGTATTTTCAACGAATTCCTTGACTCTTTTTTTGTTGATAAAGATAAGGATTTATAATTTTCATTCCTAAACATGACGGCATATGGAGTGACAAATTTAGAGGGCGACCTGAAGCTGCAATAACTAAATAAAATGTTTTTTTCTTTAGCAGGACTCGAACCCAGGACCAAGAGCGTGGCAGTCAAGTGTCTGATTTACTGCTCTTTTTATTTATAATCAGTAAGAAAGAAAAAATATTTAACTTTTACACATCTCTTTTGTTATTCCAAATAGAAAAGCTATTTAATAAGATGTTTGGTGGGATCAGTCAGTTAAAAATGAAGGCAATTTTTTAAAATTAGCAAACATATTTTATTTTTTCACGTTTCGACCAAACCATTGATAGCCATCATCACGGCATATAAAAAAATTAAAAAATAAAAAATAAATAAAAATCTTAAATTAACATAATGACACTCTTCCATTATGAAGAACAAGAAGAGAACTTCTTGAATAAAGAGAGCAGATCTCTTCAAGACAGAGTGTCATTAAGTTCTTTAATTTTGTTGTTGTTTTTTTCTGATTCTCCATCTGTCCTGATAATAGCAATAAATTATTTGGACGAAACGCTGGTAAATGAAACAAAAAATTTGTTTTTTTTTAATTTTCGAGCATTGCCTAAAATGTTTTTTTCTGACTGATCTAATCCAACATCTTATTTAATATATTGATTCAGTCGTTCAACATGGCTCTTCAAAAATAAAATATTAAACTATTAAAATAAAATGCTAAGAAATAAAAGTATATAGGGCAAAGCAAACAGCTACTGACATCCTTAATAAAATATTCGGAAATATTAATACTAGAGTTATAGGAAGAATAATCTAATAAATTTGAAATTCGCAGTCATAATTCCTTAATTACTATACTTTAAGCTAAGCAAGAAAGTTCACTCTAAACATTATTCCTGGAATACATTTTACCAAATAGTGACAATAAATAAATAATAAGATATTGACGTCCTATGAATATCTTTTAAAATACGGAAATAATTGAAAGTACTTCTATATAGTATAGAGTTGTAGGATTTAAAAGGAATTTTATGATTCTATGTTTTTGGCTAAATATATTTTTTCCTAATTTTTAACATAGGGCGTCAGTAACTATCTGGGGTGTCAATAACTTTCTGGGGTGGCAATAACTGTCCGATTTACCCTACTTAAAAACTATTGAGTGGTTTTAAAATACAAATAATATCTAAGGAACTAGAGCTGACCACTACGTCGACCTCGCAGTCAGCAAGGTAGCACTACCGGATTTGCTTATCAGCTTGTTCTACCAAACCAGGTTAATTCGACAACACCATCAAAACTATGATTACAACCGTTCTACTATTTTCCCAATTCAGCACTTGTGTGTTCATTTCCCCAAAGCCAACACCGGACTAGAGGCAGTTGTGTTGAGATGGACGAAGCATTAGCAGAGCACATACTAGGAGAACATCAGCTGTACCACTAACAATAACACGGGATTCAAATTAATTATAGAGCAAATACCATTACCTAAATGGCCCCAGGGCGCCGTTCGCCTCTCTGACTTAGTGGATTTTGTACCGGGCTTAGTCCTGTCACGGTGTAGATCTACTGCCTAGGTACTTCCTCTATAAGCCCTGTAACTACAGTAATGATAAATATCGTAATAATTAGTTTTAGAATACAAAGGCGTAGTTAATCATCTCTGTATTGATTTCCATGAGGCTTACAATTCCATTGATTCCAGAAGTTGTCTAATGTCCGAAACATTTAGTAGAGTTGGAATCGGTACTTTTTATCTCGGAAAATCTAGGCTCGTTTGCAGTTGAAGAAACGAGATTATCTTCCTACAGTCTTATTTAACTGACATTTAGAATAAAAGCATAATAAAATGTAAACTACAGTTTTACTTTAAAAAATTCAGATGAAGGTAGATAGTGAACCACACTTCAACTCATTGAAATACCTTTAACATGTCGAAGATTGATACTTATCGAAGGAGAACAATAAATGGTGTTTGTAAGAATTTTAGTTATTTGTTAAGTTATTGCTTACACGAGTATCAAAAGATTTTCTATAAGAGAGTTTTCAATGAAAAAATGTATACTAATCTATAGGTAGAGATGAGGTATTTTAGAGGTGGATGGGAGAATCGACACTAACTCGCAATAACAAGGGAAGTGAGATCACCAGGGGATCCGAAATAAATCATATGAAATAAGTTATTAGTGTCTTTTGTTGGAAAGAATAAGGAATAGTACCAAGCGATGAGGGCTGCTTCGTGGAAAGAAATTTGTGAATATAGTAGCCTTTAAAATAATGTAATGGATTTTTAGCAGCTATGAGATGTGTCGTATTTGATGGATTTTTAGTGAACGAAAATGAATAGGAGATTAAACAGAACTTTGAAACTAAACATAATGAATATGTAAATAAGATGATATAGTGAAACCAAAGATTCGATGCTGACACTATTGACCTGTTACCAGACACCTTTTGCTATCCCACCCCATCAAATCCAGATTTTTAAATGATCCTTCCATTTACGTATTAGTCTACACTAATCCCCGGATGCTTAACCGAAGGCTTAACAGTAATCAAGCTTTTATTTAATACTACGACTTAAAGTGTGTATTTTGACCATCGTGCTGCTATTACCTGGAAAATATTAGCTGTTACAATAATATGATTATGATAATAAACATTATCTAGCTCAAGGCCTAATTGAAAAGCCTCTAATTCACTTTACCTTAATATTGTGGACAATAAATACTCCAACTGCACTAGTTATATAAAATTTCACTGAAATAATCAGAGTTCCTACTCCTGAACCATACATTTAGTGTTTTTTAATTTTATAGTATCCCTATCTTCTCCTAACACACGTCATCATCAGCAAAGCTACAAACAGAAATTTAATAACCCATCTTTATATTTTTTTCAGTACCAATCAAGTTCCAAATGATGATCTTCAAGATATTCACCCAACATTACCATTAGTATAACTAAAATAATCATAGATGTATAAAATACTCGAATACCAAGAAGCTCACTGATGGTACCATCAGTAAACCTTGGCCACACAATTTCCTCCATCCTATACCTCTGGTACAATCCTTCCATCTTGGGTCGCAAATTGGACGTTTAATGTTCAACGCTCATTGGTTTATTTCAGTTTTTATTTTAATAACAGAAAAAAATGGAACATCATTTTCGATATATATTCATGTTAGGGTTCTTGCAACGGCTATCACTCTACCTCAGCGACTGTACTATAGCGCACTCACTTAACCTCCACTGGGTTTAAACACCAGTTATGAAGCTTTGAGAGTAGCGATAGGATTTCTTTGGACCTTTCTTGTCCCTTTATAAGTAGAGGGACAGGAACCCCTAATATAAGAGTATATTTTGTAAATAAAGTATATATAGCTGAAATTTCTGATCTCAGGAAAAAGCATTTGGAACAAGATAAAAAAAATAGTTTATTATATAAGTGTATATGCTATTTTTCTATACTTTTTTACTATAACTAATTTATTATATTTTACATATTAGGTACTTAGTTAAAGTTTTGGGATGGTTATTTCTTACTGTGTATTATGTCTCGATTGACTTATAATCATCCATATCACTTATTGCTTTTAATTGAAGCAGTTTGTAATATTTAATTACTAAAACCTACTAACAAAATTCGAGATTCAAAAGAACAAAATTGGCAGAATCATTTAAGTTTAAGTTTGAAAAAAATGCAAATACGGCAATATTTTGTAATGTGAATTTAATAAATTCGTATCAGAAGGAACATAAGTTCTAATGATGTGAGTACCTCCACAAATAGAAGCTATAAAGTTATTAGAGATAGCCGGGAGGAAATAAATGAGATATATAGGATTAAGTTTATATTGAATTTGTGGTGAGGGGGGCCTTGTTCAACTCCCGCTTCTCTGCCCCCTCCCCCACACACTGCCTCCTGCAACTCCGCTGCTCCGTCTGGATTGATATGGATTTTCGTTTTATCTAAGCTCGTATTATTTCATATACATTGGACCTCAGATATCACCTCAGGTTTGAGCAGTTCCGTGTTGTAAATATATATTCCATCAATAAAAGTTGGAACAGGAGGTCAATACTCGACGTCGAGTCGTAGCGCCAAATGAATAGAATATGAAATATAACCGTAATTTTTATATTCATTTCAGAATTTTCTATTAACTTCATTCCTGAAAAGTTTCAGGTATTGGTCTCAAACCGAGAGACTATAGTCATCAATGGGAATGGAAAATATCTAAAAATTATGCGAGGATGGCTATGCTTATTCCTTTGTGAAGATCTGGAAATTATTAAATTTAAAGCACCAACGCTCATAAAAATTTCTTGGTCAAGTAATACCAATAAAACAAGATAATTGGTTAGTAGTAGGAACGGTGATTTTTTCGGTGGTATTGATATATCAGGGATTAAATTTGAATACCTAGATCAGTTAAAGAATGTAGAGTCCGAAATAGCAAGGGCGAATCAAATTTAGAAGGAAATGATAGCAATATTAAAAATAGAAAACGCTTCTTACTTCTTATTCTTAAAACTATTTAGATCTTAACGACTATACAATACGATAAATAAAATACATAGGATTCCTAGTATAAAGGAATGAGTACAGAAAAGACAGATTGAGATTGTAATACAATAGAGGCATGTCAAAACGACGCTTATTTATTTATATAATGCATGAATACTTAAAGTTAATAGTTATCAAAATGATTATGATTGATATTAAAAATAAAGAAAAATTGAGGAAATGGGGGGAAAAAAAATTAGAATTTACAAAAATGCTCTCCTATCTATAGTACTTGATGAGGGCAAAACGTGGATGCTTGGGTAGTTCTAGAAAATAAAGCATTACATAGAATATTTAGACCATAATATGTTGAGCGCAGTGAGGAATTAAAAAGACTACGAAATGTGGGCTTATGGAATGTTTTTAGGTAGGCATGGACAGTTCGGGTAATAGCGACATTTCTTAATAAGGTTAAAATGGGTATCTAAAGTCGTTGGGTTTAATAATAACGGATATCCAAAAGAATTAATTAATTTTCAATAAGTAGACAGAGACGTCTATGGGATGATTGTGTCAGGGCTGATCTTGGGGATTTGAGTTTAGAGGGGGGGGGAAGAGGGTGGTGTATAGTCAGGTATTAGTTGAAGCGGCATCGATATCAGAAGACCGTTAATTAATATGAAATATCGATGAGGTAAATTAAGAAAAAATAAAATAATAATCTAGGGAACATAAAATATAGCCTTATTAAAAATTATATGATCCAAGTAAACATTGTTCCGCGCTGGGTATAAGACTATATCACATAGTTTTATAAGTGTATTTATACATAAATATACAGTTTTATGTACAAGACATTTATTTATATCACTTTGATGGCATAAAAATTTCTAGGAAACTATAAATATTCCACACGCTGCCAAAACATTGCGAATCAGCAATTTCTTTTTACGAATAAGAAAGCACAAAGAAAAAAAAACATTTTGAAGTAAAGCTCACTCTATATATTATTTATTTAAAAACTGTCTAATTACTAACAGTTTTTCTTTCGGGACTAATTTTCACCTATATAGCCATATTTAACTACATTCTAGCCCAAGCCTAGAAAACCTCCGTTTCTGAAAATTTGTGGGTTAGACCGTTGTTGAGGTGACCGATTCAAATATTGCCAGCTGTTTCATTCGAGGTTAATACGCAATATGGGAAAAAATAAAGGAATTGATGTATGCTCTATGATAAAAAGTTAAATAAATTTAAACCAGATCTTATACAACATTTTGGATAGTAGATGCTAATTGATTTTTACGAAGTATTTTTTTAAATTTTTTATTATTGCTTTTGTACATTACTTATTTTTTTTTTTTTTTTAACTGTCATGTGCTATTTTGGTTTTTACCATTATAAAGGTATCGAAAATCGAAAAAAATTGATACCGATACCTCAGACTTATATACACACCTGACTAATTGTTTCCTTTAATGTATTCTTGCTTAAATGATTATAAATTTAAACTCCAATTAAAGAAAAAAAATAAGTAAAGGAAGTTTTCTTTTAAATATCGAATAAGAAAATATTATTAATTAGGATAATACAATTTTATATTTAAACTGTTTTCTTCTATAACACGGGGGATATAATAATAGTCCGGTTAGATATTTCCAGATTGGTCTCAGTGTTTTTTGTGATCCACTCTGAAGTAGGTTTCGCAGACTGCCTTCAATGCACCCCTCTTCTGACAATGACCGTGGGGCCCGGGAATCGTTAGTTCCAACTGATCGAGAATGGCCCCAAGACCTTAGGCAGGCCTCCTTCAAGTACTATATAGAACTAGACAGGTACCTCTACTCGATGTATCACGCTACGGTGATCAATCATAAAGACCCGCCGACTGATAGGTTCGGGATTATCCCTCAGCTACAGAAAGGAACACCCACATTGTTCGGCTGAGTTAGAGGGATCACTGCCGGTACTGATGCCTTTGTAGATAGGCTCGGAATGAGGCTAGGAACTAGAACATGCCTCGGGAAGTGTAGTACAAACAAACTGATTGAAAGCTTCCGTAAAATAGATAATCATTATTGTACTAGACAATAGGATGATAATCAAATTATATAGTACGAAGGAGGACCAACAAAATGCCTAAACAATAAATAAGTTATTAAATTAACTTAGCAGGTACTTTACAGTGACTTCCATTCAATTATAACAGTATTTTATAATTTACAATATATAAAATTTAAAAAACGTATTACTTAGTATAAATAAATCAGCGTAAGTTAGCTTTTGGACTAATAATTATTAATTCTTCTAAGAAGCTTTCTATCCATTCCTCTTAGTAAATGAATTTATACATAAATTTCTCTTCTTCAGGATAACCCCTCAAGAAGAGGCTACTTTGAACAGGCCTGATTTTTGCCTCAAAAACGATAGTCTCGGAATCTTTAATTTATTCCTTTTAATCATCAAATTCAAGTTTCTTAAAAGTGTTTTTAGAGTTGTTTCTTATTCGAAAAACCTTGAAAAAATTCTATATATTCAGCAAAATACTTCCCTGAATTCGCGGGTTTCTTCAAATAATAAAAACACAAATATTTTTTAATAATGTTGATAGCTGTTATAAAAATATAGCTTTTAATTTTTTGTAAATTTTATTTTATTTTTCTTGATTTTTAATTTTACTAGTGCTTAATAAGCTATAATCCTCTTTGTTCATCATCAAATCAAAATCAATTTTATCAATTTTAATACGGGCAAAAACCTAGAATAGTTTTAGTTATAAATAAACTAATTGTTCATATTCACCAAATAACAAAACAGACGATAACACATTATTTAAAGTTAACCGTCTTCCAAAAGGTGTCAACTTTTTTTGTCTAGTAAAGATACAACACTAAAGAAATTAATTAGAGACATGAAACCAAAAATAAAATGTTGCTGAATAGATTGGTGATCTATTCTCACATAATTCACATAAAAAAACTATCCTGTATACGCTAGACCAGATAAGGTTTGGACGAGTTTATAAAAACATCTATTAACACTTAGGTGAAGTTTTTTTTTCTTTTTTCTTTTAAGGTGTAATTTATTATTAATATATTGTATAGTATTTTTTCTTTTAGTTTTACAATTTATTAATATTTACAACTGTTTGCTTTCCAGATAACAATTGAATTCGAGAAAAGTGATTACAATGACATGTCTAAATCATTCAAAGAACTACTCACTAGTAGCACTTGGCCATCTAGATCCTAGAACTTGGTGCAGCTTTAAATTGATTAATCCAAAAAGTTGAAGCTGCCACCATGAGAATACTGTTTATCCACCCAACGTGTGACTTATACACAAACTCTATAAAACGACCAGAAGAACGAAAGATAAAAGAAAAAGAGACGGCCCAGAGGATGTAAAGAAGCGAAGGGGGATCAGTAAAAGCGGTGCTAACTGAAAGACACCTGGAATTAGGCCTAGGGCAGCAGAAATGGTCAGCTTGATGAATAAACCATGAGTGTCTTTGATGTCGGCCATGTTTTCTGCCTTGGCACCATTACCATTTAGCCAGGTCTCAGCCAGTGCTCTTTGACTCGCCAGCAAAAGGTCGTCCCAAAAAAAACCTCTGATATCGCCCGAGTTGTTCAGGGAGAGGACGTGTCCAGTCCGCTATGTACTTGTGCTCTGGTTTTTGCCTTCGTCCTTCCTTTTACCAACTAAGGTGTCTCTCGTGGAATATTTTTTTTTTTTTATTGAAGAATTTAGAAACTCGCATTTTTGTAATTTTTTTCTATTATTTACCCATGACCTATTAGTTAATAAACACATTTTACGGTGTATAAAACTTTTGAACCTTTATCAATAGTGAATTTGAAAACTACTACTTATTATAACTTACGGAACTTATTCGTTTCGATTATTGTTTTAAGCACTCATTATGTATATATACATTTTTTTTTTTGAAGAGTTTTTATTGATTAAATATTACAATCTGCCTCACCTAAGTTCAATAAATAATACGGATGGTTATGAATCCATTCATTCGTCGAATAAAAAATTAAATGAAAATAAAAAAATAAAACCTTGGAGAACACAATATATAAAATGAAATAAAATAAATTAAAATCAATAATAATGTAAAAGTAGAAACGAAATTTGCAATACAATCATACTATACATACAATATATGCAATCAGCCAAGTATTTCCAGGTGGTTTTGTTGAAAACATAATATGGATCATTTTCCTAGATTTGGTGGATTTTGGATTGGAAGGATTGAATGCGATTAATATTCGTTTCTTTTGCTGTTTAGATAAACTATAGTTATACTATTAAATTATAGTAGTTTATATGCGAAGTTTGTTTTCAATAGAATAATGAGTTGTTTTATTTTTATAATATTAATATTAATATAATATACATTACTATTCTTTTTTTCATTATTCAGAAATTAAAAATTCAGCATATCTTTGCAAATTTCAAACTAATTGTCGATTAATTCATTTTTTGAATAAAAAGAAAATTATATTGCTTTATAAAAAAGGTATGGGTTTACATAGTTAATTGTGTATATGTTTTTATGTTAGTTGTTTTAAAAGACAAAATGCAGTATTTTATTTTTAAATTGATATTTTACTCCTTTTAAAATATCTATTTTTGTTTAGTGCAATCATCTTCAAATCTGTTGTTTTAGCGATTAGGCTTTATTATTTCAGAATGTCCACTTTTACTGTTTCTGATTTGACTGTGATAACATGAATATTTAAAACATTGCATTGGTTATTGCTAAATAATAACTGGCAGAAATACAAAATATAAATTAATAAAAAAACGTTAAAGTGTAAATATGATAATAAAGTTCTATAACATTATTTCTAATAGTTAGAATGTATGACTTGTATGAATATTAGGTCGTTAATACGTAAGAGACCTATTTGGTATGGAAACCTCGAATAAAGTGTTTCTATTTAAAATGAAATTTATGTAATATATTAAACTACAACATTTTTTTAAATAGTTATTATTTTTTTTTATTGAAATATATGTACAATCTGCCTCAATTAAGGGCAATAGGTAACAGTGCTAAAGATGTATTCATTCATACAATATATACAAGTACTCATACACACAAAATAATGATAATAAAAGATAAAAATAAAAACAAGTAATAATTATAAAAATAAAACTAATAATTCAATTATCAAGAATAAAATGAAATAATAAGAATCAAGTAACAAAAAATATAATATATATATATATATATATACACACATACATACATATATATACATATATATATACATATATATATATATATATATATATATATATATATATATATATATATATACATATACATATACATACATACATATACATACGGTAAACGATTAGGAGTGTGGAGAGACGCTGACCTAGAGATATGCTATCAACATGGCGGCAAGTCTATGTCAGTTAGAAAACGCTCTAGAAGTCTTAAATGAAATAGCAGCGTTCAAAGTGCTCAGGAAAGATCTAAAAGATAAGTTAATTCTTTTAATAGATGAAATCAGACAGACTGTGCACGACACTTCGGATTTTCAAGGAAGTCAGAACGCTCAAAGCCAAGGTAACCTAAATCGTTCTTATTCTGAAACCGTGGTACCTCGTTCCAAAAGAAAATCTACAGCTTCCTATAAACTAATACTTAAAAGCAACAGTAATCAAAACGCAGATGACATCAAGAAACAGTTCAAAGAAATAATAAAACCCAAGGATCTAAAAATTGGTATTAACAAAATAACCTCAAAAAAAGATTTAGTAATAGTTGAAACTAATTCTGAAGAAGAAAGAGGAATAATCTCTAGAAAACTAGAAGAAAATAACGATTTCTCTATAAAATCATCGAAAAGGAGGAAGCCAAGGCTTATTTTTAAAGACGTCGATGAAGACCTAACAATAGAAAACATAGTAGAACATATTGTGAAACAAAATCACGGACTGCACATTGAGAGTAATTCTTTACGGCCGGTAATCTTATTGAAAAATGCAAGATCCAAAAGGACACATGCTGTAATAGAAACAGACGGAATTACTAGGATCAAACTGCTCAACAACAAGATCAGTTTAGGTTACAACAAACATTGGGCCGAGGACTACCTGAGGATCAGAAGATGCACCAAGTGCTGGAAGTTCCATCACTCCAAGGAGCGGTGCCAGGGTCAAACAACATGCCCCCAATGCTCAGGTAATCACTCCATTAAGGATTGTAACCAGCAGGGTAAACAATGTCCTAACTGTTCTACCTATAACCGACATATCAAACTTGAGCGATTTAAAATTGACAGCAACCATTCGGCTTTTGACAAAAATTGTCCCTCATACATCAGAGAATTAAACAAACTTACTCAAAACACAGACTATTAAATTAAAAAACTACAGACTTACTACATTTCATCATTCATTCATACTCGTATATGGATTTAAAAATATTACAGATAAACACACATCATTCTAAAATTTGTACAGACTACATAAACCACTTTATTCAAGTAAAAAATATTGATATAACCCTCATACAAGAACCTTATACTAGAAACAACATTATTACAGGTTATAATCATCAAATTCAGATCTACCAAACACATGTTTCCAAACCAAGAGCTGCTATATTAATAAACAATAAATACATCGACGCAATCTTACTTACACAACACAGCGACCAGGACTTTTGCACAGTTGAAATTACTATTAAACAATACAAATTCTTATTTATCAGTACTTATTTCGATGAAACCTTAGACATTGACAACGATCTCGCCAAAATTGTGCCCATTATAAATTATTATAGCAACCATTACATTATTCTAGGTATAGACTCCAACAGCAGATCATTCCTCTGGAACGACATCAAAATTAATCCCAGAGGTCGAACCTTGGAATCATTTATCATTACCCAAAATTTGAGCATAATCAATAAACCTTCTGAGCTGACAACATTCGACGGTTCTAGAGGAAAGAGTAACATTGACTTGACTATTTGCAATAACAAAACGACAAGATTACTTAAGAATTGGACGATACTAAATGACTGTAATTTCTCGGATCACAATTCTATTTATTACGAAATTACCTGGCAAAATAACGGACAACACCAAAATTATAACTGTTTACACATGCAACACTACAAAACCAAAAATGTAAACTGGGAAAACTTTGAAAAAAATCTTACCTTTCAACTTAAAAAACAATTCAATATACTCGAAAGGGACTCTAATACACTAGATACAGAATCAGAAATCGTCGACATTATCAACAATTATGAAGTGGACAAAATTATCGAAATTTTTAACAAAGCGATTACTAAAACTTGCAATATGACGTTTAAATTAACTAACACTAAATTTACAAAAAATATACCTCACAGAACAGTACCATGGTGGAACGACAAACTAACTGAACTGAGGAAACAAACTAACAGACTTAGGAAATCTTACCAAAAAAAAACAAAAACTAACAAAGACATGAGAACACTAAAGAAACAAGTATATTTGGACTGCAAACACAGATACCAGGCACTTATGAAAACATCAAAAATTGATTCTTGGAAAAATTACTGCTCTGAAGAAACTAACCCCTGGAATTGGTCTTACAAATATGCAGCAAATAAATTGAAAAACCAAGACATTCTACGAACTGTACAAACAGACAATAACGAACACACGAAAGATTACAAAGAAACGATTACAAACCTACTAGATATAATTTGATTCATGAGGACAATTCGACTGACATTACTCAAGAACAGGTTACAAAAAGGACAAACGCAAATACACCCCCTGCTTCAAACGATGACCATCTCCTTGAACGAAATGAAATCCTACATTGTATCGAGAACTTAAATAAAAAGAAAACACCTGGACATGACAAATTCAATACAGACATTATACAACAAGTCACAAATATTTATCCAGACTTAATTACTAAAATTTATCAACTGATCTGGCTCAAAACACAAATTCCCATAACTTGGAAAAAAGGACTGTTACATATAATACCAAAGAGAGACTCTAACAAGTTACGTCCAATTACAATCCTCCCAATCATGAGCAAAGTCCTAGACAAAATAATCAACAACCGACTTACCCACTTTTTACTTACAAACGACTTGCTCAACAAAAACCAATTTGGATTCATTCCCCAAAAAAGTACTATCGACGCTCTTTATTATACTAATTCATTTATAGAATCAGCAACAAATAAAAAAAAAATTGTTTAATGCTGAAACTCGACATATCGGGAGCGTTTGATAATGCCTGGGTTCCTGCCATAATGTTTAATCTGAGGAAGTACCAATGCCCAAGAAATTTATTTCAGTTGATACTAAGCTTCTTTCAGGATCGATCTGTTGAAATCAGATCCAATAACTTCCAAATTTCAAAGAAACTAACTATTGGCACTCCCTAAGGTTCTTCTCTCTCACCGACGCTCTGGAATATTCTGATTAATTCTTTATTCGATTTAGTACTTCCAGAGAATGTAGAGATAACCACGTACGCAGACGACATTTTACTTCTCGTCACTGGTAAACGTTTCCCCCAATTACAATTAATCACCAATCAAGCTTTAATTATTTTGGAAAAATGGGCAACAGATAATAAACTCGAATTTAATACTGACAAGACAAAATACATAATTTTTACCAAGAAACGAATTGTTCCAAATTTAAACATTAGACTCTATTCCAAAACACTTGTACAAACTGAAACCATGACATATTTAGGGATAACATTCGACAGGAAACTAAATTGGAAAGCACACACAGACTACGTTGTTAACAAAACAATAAAAACAGTAAACGGACTAACTATCGCTGCAAGAAACACATGGGGCCTAAAGACAGAGGCACTAAAAATTATCTATGAAGGGGCTATCATCCCAAAACTGCTTTACGCCATACCCGTTTGGGAATCGGGAGCAGTCAAACCAATCAATCTGAAAAAGCTTCAGCGGGTTCAGAGACTGATGGGAATAAGGATAAGCAAAGCATATCGCACTGTCTCTTACGACGCTGCCTGTGTCCTTGCAGGGATAAAACCAACTCACTTAAAAATAAAGACATTATACAAAATAAAAACCAAGGACTAAAATACAAGGACATGGAGCCAAGGGACATTGAAAACGAACTAACCACCAAACACTGGATACATCCTGCTATACTAACACAGTACCTAACAGACACAGGAGCTGCAGACATAGACACAGGAAGTATTGACATTTACACGGATGGAAGCAAAGACGAACAGCACACAGGATGCGCACTAACTCTATATCACAATAACAGCTACTACGATGAACAATACAGACTAGGCCAAAACTGCTCTAATAATCAGGCAGAGAAATTAGCTGTAGTTAAGGCCACAAAATATATTTTAAGACAAACGTACATTCCTCAACACAAATACACCATTTACACGGACAACAAGATATTAATAGACTCAACTAATAACCCCAAATCCAACGACCCACTGACACATCGACTCAAGACAAATTTGATTGAACTAATGAACCGTGGAACACCAACTAACTTGATCTGGATCAAAGGCCATAGTGGAATCGAAGGGAACGAGCGAGCAGATTTATTGGCAAAGACAGCTGCTCACGATTCAGAACTAGCTATAGACTACAACCGCATTCCTATCTCATTTATTAAGCAACATATTAAAACAGACTTACTTACTGAATGGGACAAACTTTGGAACAACTCAACAAAAGGACGACCTTTGCACAAATACATCCCAAACATCACACTACAAAATCACGATACACCAAAAAGTACACATCACAAATTTACACAACTGCTAACGGAACATGGACAAACTAATCACTACTTGAAACGATTTCACTTGAAAAACACAGATACATGTGAATGCAACGGACAGACTCCACAAACATTTCATCATTTACTATATGACTGCCCCCTTTACGAACACAATAGATACTTACTGATAAAGACAGTTTTGATGAATGGGGACACATGGCCTTATCCAGAAGCGAAACTATATAAAAAATTCAAGAAACCTTTAGTGAAATTTGCTACATCAATTGGACCACACAAGTGAAGAAAGAAGACCACCCTTCATCAAAAACTAAGAAAAAAAAAAACAAAAAAAAAAAAACTTGAAGACACATCAGAAAATCAACATGTCTACTCTTTATACTTTTTTTTTTTTTTTTTTTTTTTTTTTTTTTTTTTTTTTTTTTTTTTTTTTTTTTTTTTTTTTTTCTTTCTTCTGTTTTGTTTCATGTTTTTTTTTTTTTGTTTTTTTTTATTTATTTTTTTTTTATTTCTTTTCTTATTTTTCCCGTTTGTTCTAATTTCTATATAGTACTTTTACAATTTGTAATATATCACAATTAAAAATAATATTGCACCTGTGAATTACAGGTAGTATGCAAATGCGCATGGAATCTGTAAAAATATCAAAATAAACGACCTTTCCATAGGGTTACTATGGAAGGGAAACAATAAAAAAAAAAAAAATAAATAAAAAAATACATATACATACATACATATAAACAAATAAATACTAATAATAAAAAATAAAAAGAATAAGATACATTCTTACTAAGTTACTAATTATTTAACTATTTTTTTGTATTTTGTATATTACAGATAGACCATTGGTTATAGAGTTTACTATGAAAGGATAGATATTTGCTTTAAGCTAAATCAGCAACATTAAGGTCTTTAGAGGTAAGTTTATTTGTGACAAAGTAAGGAGAATTGAGGATTTTGTTATTGCAACGATTGGATACAAGATGAATTTGATGGTATAGTGGAGCCCCAAAGCTCAACTCCATATGTCCAAATAGGTGTGATAAGGTTCATGTAAATGAACCTTTTGTAATTAATCGGATGGATTGAACGTTTGTCGAGTTAATGTTGAAGAAGTCGAAAACGACGGACATCTGTATTTAAAATACTTAGTTTATGTAATTTTTATAAAATTGTGAATATAATTTTTTTGTTGATTTGTATTTGGACAATATACTGCAATCTGAACATATAACAACAATAAGTAATAGTTGTTGCCTCGTTTCCAAAAAGTAAAAAAATTAAAATAAAAAAAAATAGAATAAAATATTATTAGTATTAAAAAAGAGGAAAATAAATAGATTAGTACAATTAAAAAATAAAATAAAATACTCACCGAACACAGACTCAACAAGAAATTACTGGAAGCAACAGAAAATCTCAAATCAAACAAGTGGGCATCAGAAGTCAAATAGGACATCAAAAACGCAGGAATCAAAGAAACGGACATCGCAGATAACTTCTACAGAAGAAAGGCGAACAAGTGGAAAGTTTCACCGGAGAGAGATTACAAAAGAAAAAAAAACAGGGGCTAAGTGGACTGAAGAACGAAGAGTCCTAATTAGAGAAAAATTAAAGCCTGGGAGAAGTGCAAACGCGCAAACCAAAAGTGAAGCTATGTTTAGTCTTTTTCGTATTAAAAAAAAAAATAAAAAAATAATAATAATACTTAAATAACAAGAAAACCTTAGGCCTTTGTGTTGATGGATTAATCAGGGCTTCAAGAGATACTAGTGCTGCTTCCTCACGAATTCCCTGGAGACAAGTGATCCAGTGAAGGAAACTGAGTTTATTAAAAATTTCAACAATGAATACCAATATTTTCTGTAAATAAGTATATTTTGTTATACATATTTATTGTTCTATACCATATTACACTTTAACAATTAACAAAGATCATACATAAATTATGGTGTATTGTAGTATTTCTTTATGGCATTCGGTCCTAGTTATTAACATCGGACCTGCGGTTTTGTTAATCTTAATTATTATTATTTAAATGTTCTATTCCTTCCTGTATTGATGCCACAGAACCAAAGCCCCAAGGTCTATCAAACAACAACAGAACAATGTAAGTTATAAATTTATAAGCCATTGATCATCACCCCTTCATAACGACTGAACTTGCAAAGATTCTTTGTTATTTCGAAGGAAGGCAAACAGAGCGAGGGAGCGGTGTTTGATCAGGTGGCTAACCCTTCAACTTGCTGTATTTTAAAGCCAGTAATTGATAGGCGGAGTGGAGAGAGCTCCCGATACATTAGTCGGCTTATGAAGGGCCCAGCGACCCCATTTGTTTAGCGGCCTGAATTTATATGCCCCGGCAACAAATCACCTACTTAGAGGAAATTTCGCTGTATCTCAAAATGGGATGGGGTTTACCACACTCGCAACAAATAATAGGTAGCCTTCGAAGAATAATAACACAACTGGGAATGTTGGAGAGATTAATTCAACATCAGATATTAAAACCTTCTAAGCTATTAACAACTTAATAAAGTCTCCTGTAGTTTCATACAAAACTAGCATCCCCCGTTGCAGCTTCACCCGGTCTCATAATTAAGTAACATATGGAACTTATTTATTATTATAACTAATTATTTGTTTAGTTTTATTTTTTGATCGATGTATCCATTAAAGTATACAATTCAGAATGATTTCTTCAATGATATTTCCACACATAGGAGTAATTATTAAACTAGTTGAAATTGCACTGATATAATGTTTGAAAATTAAGTAAAAGCATAATTAGACATCCAATTTTTAATTTTAAAGTATGATTTGGTAATCCAGATGGACAGAGACTACAAAGAAACTCTTGAGGAAGACCTATAAATCATATTTTTGCAAACAATATCTAAAGGAAATGATCGACATTTTGATTTGGTATTTATTTTTATTCCGCAGAAATAATTTTATTGATTTCATCTGGTTAGATTTTAATTTCTAACCTCAAACGTGTGTGACAGTACATTTAAATTTTTACTATTGCAAATTTTCTTAATTCCATTACTTCCTAGACCTTGTAACCTCTATTGCAGAGTGGCGCTAAACAGATGTCGGTCGATTATCAAACTTCACTGAGATCTACTTGTCGCACCACATATTTAAATCATTTTTAATAATTTAATTGAATATAAATAAGTTTTATTATAGATTTCAAGATATTTAATGTATAACCGATACATTTATAATTGTATATATAATATCTAATTTATGCCTCGTCATAAACTGTACAACCAAAACACTTAGCGGAATGTCCATAATTTAATATTAACAGGTTAATAAAGCACCTAAAATCTGTGTGACTATATAATGACTAAATTATATAAAAAATATCAATATAACACCTTAATTGTACATCATTTTTTTTTTTTTTAATATAAATAATTTTGTTGAGGAAATTTATCAGTTGACTAAAGCATTTGTAAAATTATGCAAGATTACTTCTACCACATCTACTGGATCCAAGAAGGCATTAAAAGATACATTATGGGATCATTTTAATATAGCAGAAGATAAATGAAAAATCAGCCTATTTAAATTTTATATTTTTTGAAAAACTCAGCTTTTTGACGGGGGAAAGATAAAATTCAAAAACAGCTCTATAAAAAAAAAAAAAAAAGAAATGAATGAATCAATAAAATAACTTCCAAAATTTTTTCATCAATTTTCCTTCGGTATCCCACCAAAAAAAGACAATATGATGCAGCAACCTATAAAAAGTAACGATTATTAAAAAAAAAAAAAATTGTATTTATTTTCTTGGATTTATTCATATTTTCTCAAGTAACTGGACTAAAACTTATGGAATTTAAAAAGAGTAAGTTTATTTATAGGGCTTGGCAAAAAAATAAGGTAACGTTTTATATATGATTTTTTTCTGTTATATAATTTAATAATTCTGATATTTCTAGTTTAAACTTTTTACATTTGATGGATTATTCCATGTCACTGTTTTAGTATAGTATGATAATAGTTTGTAGTAAGATGTAAAAGCGTGGTTTTATGAGATTAATTCATTTTTATGAGATGGAATTTGGTCGGAAAAGTGCCTAAACAGCCAGAAACGTTCAAGAAGTATAATGGCAATGTTTGTATGTGCACCGTTGTACGGAGGTTTAGGAAATTTCGGGACGGAGATTTCGGCCTTGAAGATAACGAGGGTTGTAAAAGGACTGTCTTCCTTTTTGAAGATTTTTTGAGATGAGAGCTTTTGTCAAAGAAACTTCCAGAACAACCCTTCGAAAACTTTGAATCCCTTAAATGGAAAGTAATAGATAGTATTTTAATTAATAAATTTTTTTATTTTTTTTTTTATTTAAAAAACATAAATCCATTAAAATCTTTAAAACCATCCCAACCCTACTTTTACTTTATTTCTTCATTTATTTGTTTACTTTCATTCTATATATTGTATGAATGGATTAATTGTAATCGATATCTCTTATTGCCCTCGAGTGAGGCAGCTTGTAATTATTTAATATATAAAATAAAATAATTAAACCCTATATACCGGACAACCCTATATTAGGGCTATTTATACAGAAAAAATAAATAAATGGCTAATGAAGGGAAATATTTACAGTTTCCTACAAGGAAAAACCTCCTTGTATTGTCAACACATTTCCAATTCCGTTGAAAAAGTATGAGCCCAGCAAGAAACATCTCGTATAATCGAGAGGGAAGAAAAACATGGGAAAGGTGAAAGAGTATCATTAATCTTGAGGCGGTGAATAGGGGTAGTTTTTCTATAGGTCCCGTGGCTAGATAGTGGCTCCATCTATTTATCCTTGCTCGGGCCCAAATATCGGTCTTGGGCTCGCTGATAAGACACAATGAGTGGGCCGGGCACTCGACAAGGTCTCATTAGCAGGAGGCATTGGTCGTTCTGGACCAGCGGGTGGGGTCCTGCGGGGGTTTCTAGAGCAGCTGCTGTTTGCTAACAGTGTCAGGACTCCTGACAGCCTGTTCTCAATAAGTCAGGAACAAAGGTGTCTATAATGTTCGACATCTGTAGCACACTTTAAGAAACACACAAATCGTCGTAAGCCTAAAAGTATCTGCATATCCTTGAAACGAATATTGTATTTCAATAACCATTCATAATGAAATTATGAGCAGGCCTTAATGCCAAATAAACTTCTATTGAGATTATGTTTATCGTTGCTAAAACTCGTTTCGCATGCTAAACATGTCATCAAATACCTCAATTCTAAACTCAATAAACAACTAGAAATTCTTTTCCAAAAGATGACTTCTGAAAAGAAGGTGGCCTAGAAACCCTTTAATGTAGATTTTAATTCAAGTATTACTAATAGGTAGTTCCTATACAAGGTAATAACATGTTATTGTAATTATATTTCCTTACAGCATAGGCACTGTATGCAGTTCACGCCTATAAATAAATCGAGATAATAATAACATGCCTTTCATTTATACAATGGACTAGGAAAAAAAAAATAAGAAGTGTTACATTAACAAATCTTTATACAGTCTTTAACTGTTGTTTCTACCCTTTGTCTTAATATTGTGAGGAAAACCTGCAATCAGTCTTAGTACTCCAAATATGAAAGACATATCACGAGAAAAGTGAAAAGAATACCAACAATTAGTGCCCTTAATTAGCAGATGAACATTTGTCTGTAAGAGGGGAAAAAGGGGAGTGTTTTAATATTGCGCTAACGCTTGAGATGGAACGAGCTTCACCCAGGATAGCTAGGAGAAAACCATCAGTGAGGAATATTAAGATATCAATGGGGCAAAGACCATGAAAAATAAGAATGCGACCTTTAGAATAGGATAATATTTACCAACGAGGGTAAAATTGAAATGTTTAATCTCCAGAGAGGCCAAAAAGTATAGAGATAAAAATATAGTAATGGATATAAGAAATATATTTCCAACTGTTAGGAATGGAGGAAAGTGACTCCTGGTCTGAGGTTGTTTAAATGATGCTTGGGTGGGGTGTCTTGAATTTATCGATGGCATAATGAATCATTGGCGAAATAAAAAGAAATTTCCTAATCAGAGCTAAAAAATTTGGGACTGGAGAAAATTACATTTTTCAGCAGCAAACTGATCCCGAACATAGATCTTAGAAATCTAAAATAGGGATCCTGTACAATATATCAGTTGTGGAAATGTCTAAAGGATCGAGCACGAAAAAGGTATGTTTCTAAAAATAAAAATTTAAGTGACGTTATTATTACAAAACTATAGTTACTTTGACACAAAACTTAGTGAATTCGATGCCACAAAGCATATACCATAGAGCCTATTAAAAGCCCAAGTTGGCCCTACTAAATAATAATTGTTATCAAATGTTAATATTAAATAGAAATTTTATCAAGTATACGAATACTTTTGGCTCATGATATTATTGTTGTTTTTCAGTTATTCTTCTTGTATTATTTTGTAAAATACTCTATAGATTCAAAAATATATTGATAAATAAAGGTGTTGATGTATACATTAAATGGGTTTATTGTTTTAAATCAATCCTATTAAATAATGCTAATATTTGTCATTTCTTATGATTTACAGCGGGTGCACGAATACTTTTGGCTCTGGCAATCATTGCGACTACAAAACAGGCATATAAAATAAAAAATTATAAAATATATAAAAAAAATTACGGGAATAAAGATGATAAAATAAAAAAAAAAAGGTTAATGAGGATTAGAAATTAGTAAAATAATTATAATTATACTGAGATAATGGTAATAAAAATAAATAATTAATGATAACTGTCTAGAGATTAAAAAAAAAAATTGATTTTGGTCGGTTATATTATGAATATATAGCAAGCAAGTCAGTAAAATAAAAAATCAAATGACAATAGTTTATAATGAAGAATGATCAGATATAAAAATATATAAACAATATTAGATGTAAAAATGTATACAATAATAAGTACAATTGAATAAATAAAATTAGATAAGTAGAATTAGAAGTAAATTAAAAATATTACGTCCATAAAAATAAAACAGATAATATAATAATAGTTCTAGAATAAAATAAACGTTAAATAAAGGAAAATTAATATATTTAAAATCTTTTAATTGTATATAGAAGAAGATGAAAAAGGATATAAAAAAGAACAAAGCAGACCAATAAAAAATACTTGTTAACTGTGTTAGGATTAGGAAAAAAAAAATAGATACAGATTATATAATTATAAAAAAAGCTTGATACATAAAAATAGCAAATAACTGGTCATAATGCATGGGCATATAAACAATATTCGTTGTAAAAATTGGTACAATAATAAATGTAAAAACATAAGAAAAAAAAAATTAAAAATATATAAAATTAGAACATATAATAAAATAGTGATACTAAAACAAACAAAATATTAAATATTGGAAAAGGAGTAACTTTGAAATGCTAGAACTAGAAGAAGGATACAAAAAAGAACATATCAGATTATTAAGAAAACTAAAAAGAAAAAGAAAAGCGCAAGTCACTCTTAAAGGAAAGTCTGAGGTATATTAACCAATTATCTGATGGGAGGAATTACAGGAGTGAAGATTACATTGGCACATTTCATACGATAGTATACAAGCTCTGACCCGCTTCAGGATATTCTGACCTACAAATATTCTATTATGTAATATTTTTTTTATTTCATTAATATTACATATTCTCTGTATTTTAAATTGCTAATATTTTAAATTTTAAATTTCTCTATACTGATCACATCAACAGAACAAACACGAAAAGTAGTTTATATAACAAGTATAACAAAACATAGAAGTAAAGAATTAAGAATGCATCAGAATTCGTTTTATAATACTTTATCTAGACTTAAAAGAAATAAAATCGAAACAATTTATTTTGATTGACTTAATTAGATAACAATGTAAATTATTTATTTTAACGATCCTGAACTTTCTTTTAGCTTAAAAAGCATCCTTCCAGGAATAACCAAGTTCCGAGAAAGCCGTTAGCTGTATAATCGCCGAGAAAAAAATCTGCCTTTGTTATTTTCTGACTTTGAAGGTTTTAACCTTGTAATTTAGTTCTTCCGACAGCTATTAAGTTTTTAAAAAATTAAAGGAGAAATTAAGAGAGATTCTAAAGATAATTTTTGTACAAAGTTATTGTTACTTTAGGAACGGATATGGTACAAGCTTAAAAAAAAATATGATTGGTCAATTGTTTGCCACTTCTATTGAAAATTTTTAATCACTATTATGCTAAACATTCATAATCAGTTCTCAAAGCGTAAAAAGGAATTTAAAACATCGGCACTTTAATAAACAGATTACAAATATTAATTTTGAAAAGTATGAAAGAATTGAACATATAGAAACTCATCGAAGGAGACAAAAACCGGATCGTTTCATGAATCTATTACTTCCCAGAGATAATTTTAATAGGAAAAAAACTGGATTGGACAGACAGTTAAATAATAAATAAACAGACGATTCTTAAGGTTTTCTCTGTGATCGGACACTTCTTTCTGTCGTAAAAATAAATTTGAAATAGGAATGTTGGAAAATTTATCTGGTCATTTAAACAAAACTTTACATTTTTGTTTATTCTATCTAGTAATTCGTAAATATTTAATTTAAAACTATTTTCTACGTTTTTCCACGTTTAATTTATGTTTTGTTTTTTTTCAATCAAAGGTAAAGTTGGAATTTTTCGTCATCATTGTAAATCTTTACATGTTAGTTAATACTGTTTTTTTTGGAAAGAGTATATTTTTTTTTTAATATGAAATGAAAAAAGATATTTTTCCTATTTGTTTTTTGTTTTTTTTTTAAATGTTGTAAATTTTGATTTTACTATATTCACTTATATAGTTCAATATTATAGTTTTGTTCATTTAGCAGTATTTTTAAAAGACTGTAGGCTGGGAGTTAATGTTATATTGTTTATATCACTTGTTTTTTGTTTTTTTGATCTTATAATTTTGATATTATTATGCATATAATCTGTGTATCAAAGTGTTTATATTTAGAAGTTTTTGTATGTTTCTAGAGCTGATGATGAAATTTTAACGTTTGAACTAGTATTTGAATAAAAACTTGGTAAAAAATACCAGACTTAAAATAAATAAAAATAAACTCGTTTCCGATTACTCTAACATTTAGTATACAAGCGTTGAAAGCTTTCAATAAATTACAAAAGACTATTTTACATGACAGTAATCCGACCCATTTGGACATACAGAATTAAGCTTTGGGGTTCCACTAAACCTTCCTACTCTTCTCGTACACAATCCTAAAAATCCAAAATCCTTCGTAAAATCGTCAACGCTCTCTATTATGTCATGAACAAACTTATCCATAAATATTTAAATGTTCCATTTCTTACTGATTTGGTCCAGACTAGATACCTATCATTTCATAGTAAACCCCATATCCACTCGAATCCACTAGTCTCTCAACGTCCCTGTCTCCATTCCCGATAATCCTCCGTGGCCTGTGAAAAGCAGATTGCCACCAGACCTTGTAAAGTAGAACTATTGAAGTGCTACTAGTGAGAAGTTCTTAACATGTTATTGTTAACATTTTCCTCAACTTTACTTGTTGCATATAATGTTTACAGTTGTAAATATCAATTTAAAAAAAATCCCATCTTCTTAAAGAATGTTAATAAAAATACTAAAAGCCAAAAAAATCATCGCAACGCTATTGTTTCGATTCCGTCCTGCTCAGTGTAACGACTTCCCAACAAACCCCATAAGCAACACAAGCTGTGACTTTGGAATATACCTACTAGATGATGTAGGCTAGATAACTCCTTATAGCCTATAAGAGAACTGGTGATGGGGGAAACTATGCAAAGCGGTAAGGCTAATGCTCGCCTCCGAGCTAATGTCTCGTAAAGACATTGTTTAATTAAAGCGTCACTACTTACACCAAGTAGATAACGGTAATCTCTACGCGCTTTGGGGACACATGCTAACCACTTAGCGTCTCCTAATTGATACCTTATCTCGTCCAAGTTCTCGCTAAGGAATCATTTTTATCTGATTAACAATTTGTTCTAAGAACTATTTATCAAGGGATAATGGAGTTTATAAGGGATGGCCCTTGGAGGGGGTAATTTATCTCGAAGAGCTTCGATGCGATCGATTAAGACGTCTGCGGCCGTACGTGTGTTGGAGGGATTTAGCGGAGCCCATCTGTTACTCCTGAGTTATTGTGCAATTTGCTAATACTGATTTATTGCTGTTAATTTAAAATAAAATAAAAAAAAATACACAAAAATTGATTATGGCCTGCCGTGATTAATGTGATCTGTAAAAAGTTTCACACAATCCTAAAGCTCATAATATCCTCTTTTGTGTTATAAATTTTCAGCAATTTTTCCAACTATATATATATATATATTAATAAATAATCATAACAAAAAAAAAAAAAAAAAAAAAAAAAGATGAGTGCTTTCTTAAGTGTAAAGAACAGTTCACATTTAATAGTTTTTTTTTTTTTTTTTGTATAGATGTCAGTATTTATAATTTCCCCTCCAACGATTTTTTTTTCTTTTTAAAATTTGTCAACAGTAGAGTGTGTGTCTTTATTAAAAATTTCAAACTCGGTTGGCCCAAGTTCCGATGAGCCAGAAACATTAATGAACTGTATAGCATCCAAAATGTTTAAAAATAAATTCCGAAGGGAGCCCTCAGCCATAAAGACAGGGCGGTTCGTGTAAGACTTCTTCACCCGATAAGGTTATTCTATGAGTTTTGGTGAATGGTAATTTCAAAAATGTTGAAATGTTAGTGGACTGCTCAATTACTTAGTTACTTACTAACTGACTCAGTTAGTGGATTTTAAAAGCACTCATGCATAGAGGTTTAAAACTACCGTTATGAATAGTATTGTCGTTTTGAAATTGTTGGGAATAGTAATGAATCACCCCAGACCGGTGGTCTAACAACTATCATTTTTTTAAGGACCTAGAACACTTTTTAAATGATAAAAAAAAATATTGATCAAAATTGCCTGATTAATTACCGTAACCGGGGGCTACAGGTTTTGCAATGTAGCACGAACGATTTTATGGATATTTAAAATTTTCTTGGACCTAATGATTGCTACACAACTCAGCTTCAATATCCTGTATGAGTGATTCCACTATCTTTAATTCGAGGGAGGTAGCAGTTTTTTCTCTTGTTCAAGCCCCTCAAGTAGGGCCTACTTTGAACAAGGGTGATTTTCGCCTCAAAAACGTTTCTCTTGAATTCTTCTTCAATTTGACCCTTTTAGTTTCAAAGTTTATTAAACATGTTTTTCAGAACTATTTATTTTTGCTAGGAGTCTAAAAACAATGAAAAAAAAAATTACTTTTTAGCAAAATTCTGCTTCAATTGGATTTACTTCATCGCCAGATTTGTTGAAGGAACATAAATAATAAAAACACAAATATTTTTAAACAATGTTGATAGCTTTCATAAAAATATAGCTATTAAATAAACAACTTTTAAACTATATATTAACATAAACCTGATTTAGTTATTTAGTTTTCAAGGAACAGTGGTTCTCACCAAACACATAACACACAAGGAATGATCAAATTACTAGAAACAAAGAAACAAAAGTGGGTATGTAACTTACTATTTTCAATTAATTTTTTTTTTTAAATTTATTATTATTGTTTCCTTTATTTTATTCTTATTAATTTCTTTATTTTACTAGTGTCCGATAAACTATATTCTTTTTTGTTCATCATCAAATCGAAATCAATTTTATTTATATAATAAAACCATAAATCTAAAACAGTTTAAGTTATAAATATGAATGAAACTAATTGTTCATATTCACCAAATAACAAAACAGACGATAACACAATGTTTAAAGTAATACGTTCTTCTAAAAGGTGTCAACAACTTTGTTCAATGCAGGCCTCCAAGTTGCCTTTTTTGTCTAATAAAAAATATATAAAATTAAATAAATAAGTTAGAGACATGAAACAAAAAGGAAAATGTTGCTTAATAGATTGGTGATCAATCTATTACTCACATAAAACGATCCTGATGCTACGTACGCAAAGCCATATGAGCATTGGACACGTTTATTAAAACATCTGTCAACACTGATACCATAAAAAGACTTACATCGGTCAAGAACGGCCAACATGTACTCTTATCGCAAACGCAGCATATTTCATGTTTAATCCTTGAATTTATAAAACTAATTGGAGGATGCAAGCTGTCAGCGAAGGATTTTCGATTTAAAAGCGTGTTTGTTTAAAGTATTACTACGCGTTCAAATTAGCCCCCGTTTACGGTATATGTACTACCGTCTATGTCGCAGGAATGTAGTGAGAAGGAGGAAGGATAAGTATAATGAACTTGTTTTCTAATAATTTATTTTATAGTTTTATTGTAAAAACATAATCTTCCATTAATGTCCGGACAAAATAGCAGACAAAAAAAAAAAAAAAAAAAAATGCAGAAAAGTGATATTTTTAATGTCACCAAAAATTAATTTTTTTAAACCTTATTTCAAAAAAGATTCCCATGGTTAGTGAGTACAAATAAATCAGAATAAGTATGGTAGAAATAGCACTAGCATTCACTTATCTGCATGACAAAAGACAGACAGAAACAAATATATATTAACAGCTCAGAAACACTGGAGTGAGGATATTCATGTTGTGAAAAAGTGTGGGATAGTACATCAATTCATTCATTCATCAATTCCAGGATGTATCTTCGGTGAATGGCAGGTCGTGACGATTAGCTTGGATAACGATTCTTATATACACAAGAAATAAAATGAAGAAGGATATGTTTATTACCATATTTCTTATATACTTTTTTGCTTGTTAAATGATATTCCTCAAAAGATATTTGTTAAAAGATAATGATTAATCAAAACAATTGTTCTAAATCTCCTCACCTTGGTTAATATTGTCGATGATCAACGATATTGTCATGATATCATCAACTTACGTGAGAAGGTTTGGACAATATTCTCTGTCAATAAATATATTTGGTTTGACGGCCGGATCTATTTAATTGTTTGCCTAATCCTTTAACTAATTTGAATATTAAAGGGATCTTTGGCTATGGCTCATTGCATATTTAGCATCATTCTGTGAAGTTCTTTTTATTTATTTAAGAGTGTACAGCTGAATATTACCATTCTGTAATGTACCATTTCCAAGATCAACTTAACGCTGAAAACATTGAAGATTCCGATGGGACCGGACCAAACTACCCTTTAGCCGCAGATTCCGAAAAACAGCTTTATTGGAAGCAAACCCACATCTGAGAGTACATGATATTCAATATATTCTAAGTGTGCCATTTGTAACTGTAGTTTACACCCTAAAAGACGCTGCTACGTAAGCAGAGAAGATTGTGTCGAACCTAGACATCGTAGTCATCCTTATACTCACTAGTGAAAAATTGGAGATAATCCTGACAACAACGTAAAGATTATCAGCTTGAGAAGATTTATGCTTTTCAAGTTGCATTAAAATGAATAACTATAGTTTTTTATTTCCCAATCGGCTAGTATAATCTCGAGTAACACTGATTTTGTTAACAGGGTTAACGTCTCGAATGGAATCAGATAACTTTTATAATAAATATCCAGACACAGACAGGCTGTGATTCAGGAGCGATATTAGCTGGGACGATTGGAGCTTTAGTCTGGTCGGGAGAAGATTAGCCACGGAGGCAGGTGTCGGGCGCATGACGGATCCTAAACGGTGCGGTTTATGAAGAACTGAAGGCAGATGTGGACTACAGCTGGACCCTTGTCATGGAAATGGTACCACAATGGTTACCGATATTGGTGCTAATAGTGGTCACCCGACACCGCCCGAGGAGGGGGTGTTCCCTACGGAAGTCGAAACATTAGGAAAATATTGAGAGGTTAGTTGAGAGGGAGTAGAGTGCTCCCCAAGAACAATGAGGGAGGATGAAAGTGCAGGAACCAGCAAAGTAGTACATAAAGAAAAGAGGGAAGAAATGGTTATGAGGAACGTGGTTCTCATAGGTTTTAGGTTGGTACCTAGTTTATGTGAAGATTAGGAGATAACACAAATTTATGTATACATTAAAAATTGACTACTTAATTAAATTAATTACTTTAATAAATATATCATAATTAATAGTTGTTGTTTTTACCTTCGCAAATGCAAGTGATGACCTTTAAAGGAAACTATTATCGGATATTTTACATTCATCTTAAACCATTAAAAACACAAGAAAATGATGAAAACAAGGTGGTAAAAACATATCTCCTTGAAATTGTTTATTAAAAAATACCTAAGCAATTTTTTATGGCTAAGCATATTTCCAAGCCCCTAAAATTAACAAGAATAATAATTTTTAAAAAAATATGTATAATCATACCAAAAGCAATATCTTATATTTATGTACATCATAACAACTGTCGTAACATCCTATATTCTGTAGGTCTAATGTGTATTCAATAGTAAGTTTCTTCATTTTTCAAATATCATTTCATCTGAAAATAATAAATAAAGTGAGGTGTATTAATATAAAATAGTGAAATACCTTATTGAATCCGTATACATACCTATGATTAAAAAAAAAAAATATAAGGCCTCTTTGCTTATTTTTTTTCATTATATGAGAGAAAAAAATCAGAATAAATAATTCTGTCTCAGCTGAAACCGAACCTGCTCCAGGAGTTAGTAGTTCGGATCCTTTTTTTACTATCACACCTCAGTTTTAAATATAGTTTGTGTATATAATGTCAATTTTAAGTTTAAAAAATGATATCGACCTGACTCTTGCACCGAAATCTTTATATTTGAGAAAAAATGTATGGAAAAATACAACCGCACCCTGCATTTTGGTTTAGGGTAATTAAACTTTTAAAAAATAATAGTTCGTCAGGCAAAATATCTTCATAGATTTTTTGACAAAAAAATTATGCCAGATTCTAATTTAAAACTCTTAAATACTTTTAAATACGAAATTTCATCCAAATAGAAAAATGAAAAACGTAACCTCCAAAACTTGCCTGACCTCAGTTGTTTTTAATATATATTTTTAAAATGACAAAAACTTGAATTACGGTTAGGCGTAAAAATTTCATATTTTTACCCAAAATATAGAGTGGCAATACGCATGAAATTTCTTTGGTCTCATCTTCCTATCTGGTTTCAAACTCAAGTGAAAATTTTTTTTCGGATTTTCCAACTATTCAAATAGGTTTTTATACATCAAATTTTCCATTTATATACATCAAAAGAAAGCTGAGACTCTACTTTTTCCAGCGATACCAATCAAGTTGGTTAGTAACAAAGTTATTGCGATTTAAAGAAATAACCACCAATTACCAATAACCGGTTTAAAAATTTCAACCCCTTGAAGAGGTTGAAAAAATTATATTTTTCGTTTTTATTGAATAAACGTTTTTCAATGTTTTTAAGGGTGCTGAATTAGAAAATGACGTCGTTTCTGGTGTAAAAAAATTTATTAAAGTAGTTAACTTAGAGATCTAATTTTTTTAAAATTTAATTATGGGGCTCTACCAAGCCATCCAATTCATCTCGTACCCAATCCTTACAATCCAAAATCCTGAAAAAAATCCTAAATGCCTCTTACTACGTCACAAACAAACTTATCCATAAAGACCTTAATGTTCCATATGTTGCTGAGTTAGCCCAAACCAGATATGTTTTGGTAACTCCACAACCATTCAAATCCATTAGTATCAAACCTGCTTCTCACTCCATTCCAGATAACCCTCCGAGGCGCCTGATAAGAAGATGGCCTCGGGACCTTCAAATATAGTACTTCTATTATATTATTAGTCTATAGTATTAGTCGGAACGACAAAATACGTGTCTAATATTTTTTGAACAGGAACCTGCTAAAAATTGCCAACAAGATTCCTGAGAGACTAGGTTGTCTTGTCTTTGTAAGTATAAACAAAGATACCGAACTGTGTCAGATATTCTCACTAATTTTATTTTGTTTTTTTAAAGCAAATTGTCCGAAAACCTTAGGTGCCTGTCAAATGTAACACCCATAAAAACTACCAGTATATAAGAAAGCTTCTTCCCAGACTCAAAAATTGTGAATTTAGGCGGAAGTTTTATTTTGCATTTTTGGAATTTTATTTATCTGAGATCAGATCAATGTTTGACCTCAGCTATTATCTGGTTATATCAAAGCCAGAGCTAGCGTTGGAGATTTCACATGTGATGACGATTTCATCTAGGAAAGCTGTCACGATTGCGTAATTAGTAACATTTCAGAAAAATAAATAAATTTTAGAAATAACTATTATGTACAACAAATTGTATATGACATTAAAAAGCAAGAACTAAGGATAAATATTTTTTTTTTTTATTTCTGTATTGACGAAAGTATTGCTGGCAATATCTTAAAAGAAAACACGGGCATCTGGGGATTGGTACCCGAAATCAATTTTCTCGAGCTTAGATGGAGCAAGGGTTGTTTGAGAGAGGTTTAGGAGGTAGTAGGAGATTAGGGACAAAGCTGAGGAGCATCTGTAGTCTGTAATTAGTCATCTCAAGGTAGCTAGGTTAATTACTTTATTAATTATGAGTCGAATCCATCATCCTCCCTGGATTCTGCGCATCCTTGGAACACCTCTTTTAAAATTAATAGGGCTACATCCATCTTCAAAAATGGAAAAGATCAGTGGCCGCAAAAAAAGTATGTAAACCGCAGAAGCTGCCTACTCAGGCTTAGTAAAAAACTTCCTGAATTTCTGAATATTTTATGAAGAGTATTAGGATAAAGATAAAAATAAATTATCTAAGAGCTAGAGGGAATGTTCCGTTTCTTTATAAACTCCATAATGTAGGGGTGTTTCTCAAACTATGGGCAATTTTGGTGTCCTCATAAGATCTTATCCAAAATAAATCTATATAATTATATAAAAGGATAGCCATTTTTCGATTGTAATCACTAACCGAGAAAAATATTACAAGAATCTATAACAAATTTAAACCGGATCATCTTTATACGTACTTCCAGAACGGTTAAGCGATAATAAAAAATATTGATTTTCAATTAATTTGTTACTAAAAACCGATAATATGAGAATAACAATGAAGTTTTAAAATTTCCAATAGGTGGTGAGCGCCATTCTACACGAGAGGTTAACAAGGTACGGTGTTATATTTTTTTATGAATATAAAATTTACTTATATTCAATTATTAAAAAAGATTTAAATATGAGGTATGACTTATGGATCCCATCAAAGCATTGAAATCAAACGATATCTGGCTGTATCATTCTCCAATAATGTTTAAAACGGTAAAACTACTGAACCCAGCTGTACCAACTGTATAATAAGTACACCGTCTGCATAGTTTTAGAAAGGTTTAGCAATAATAAAATTTACAATAATAAAGATTTACTTATACAATACTAAGTAGCAGAAACGAGGTTTGCCGCCCTGTCATATACTTTTATTAATTAGAATCCAACAAATAAATCAATAAAATTATATTTTCCGAATAAAAATTATTACCAAATCATAATATACAGTATAAAAATATTATACATGGGCCTTTAGTTGCAAGCACTGGTAATGCAGTCCATTATCCACAAGAGTCTCTTAATAGTCTTTGTCTCTATTGATACCAACTTGCACATTAAAATTGAAAATGGGATGTACAGTCAAGCTTTGACGTAATCTTCAAATACCTAATCAGTGCAAATTTAACCAGGTTTAAAAATACTACTATGCTTAAAAACATCATTGAAGTAGTAATGTTCAATCGTATATTTCTATCAATAGTCAGATTATAAAACTTCTTTAAATTCTTTAATTATACAATTAGGGGGATGCTTGTAAACAATAAAATCGTATATTCTTAGCAGTTTTTTTTTTAATATTAAAAACGTCATATAATGCATAAAACTGTTGAATTTTCGGTATATATATTTAACTAAAGCGCCAACTGGTAATTACCATAGTTTTTCTGAAATTCAATATTCACAATATTAGGCTGTACTTCGTATACGATATTTTACATTATTATTAATCTAAAAAGAATACAGAAATATATTTTATGCTAGAAAACCGTATTTAAAGAACCATTTTTCCCATTTCCGATCAGTGATGGTCGATCATAACTCCACACTGGTAGTGTGGATCTTATATTCCTGATTTCCGAATGGCATATCCCTAAAAAAGGGGACTTCCATGAGAGTGATAAATCGAAACAGTGACCCTCCATCCTGGATGCACCGCTCATGAGCGGCGATAAGAGAGGATGGACCATTTTTAGCGGGATTTATGGCGAGGGTTGTGTATCTGGCGCCCCTGACTTCCTAGCAGAGGTGACTGCCGGGAAATGAGGGGTACTCAGCCAGCTTCGGGGACTAATGCCAGAGGGTCTTTATCTTGACGATCTTCATTCCGCTCTCGGTGGAGGATAACTGAAATATGGAATAAGTCTTTCTAAGTATGGATGGTGGAAGTTCTGTCACCTGTGCCATAGATCTTGAGCATTATGAGCACCAGCTAACCCTCTAAGAATATTCCTGTCACATTCTGAAATGAAATATATTATTACATATAATCGATAAATTAAATTTCACTTCGTTTGCTTCCCTAATTTCTTGAAGTTTGCGGGGTAATTCGTTCCAATTTATTTTCCGCAATATTTTTTCAAGTAAGGATTTCTTGTAGCGTCAATCATTGTGGTTCCTGATGTCTTTCATTCTTGCAAGGTTTGCTTAAATATACAGCTATATTTAAGCTGTATAGGCTTAATTTTGCGATTCTAAGAGTTTCCAAGAACATTTATAACATGAAAACAATGTTTTAATGTATAACAATGTTATCTTAGAACGATAAAAAAAAATACCATCTTGTTTTTTTACTTCGGAAACAAACAAAAAATAGTTGTTTATTTACATATTTTTTTTATTCTACATGAAAATTGCAGGACAAATATTATGTAAAATCCATTGAAATTTCGCATTTTGTAAATTATTTTAAGGAGAACAATAGTCAATACCAAGCTGATATTTTTTTATATGTTATTATAGTTAATAGTCTAAATACAAATAATATTATTTATGTTATGAAAATCCTAAATTTTTTAATGAATTTTAAAACAAATAGAGAAAATTATAAGAAAAAAGATAACACAAATTCATAAACCAAAAACTAGTAATAGGCCGAATTAAAGGTTAAATAAAAAAAGAAAAAGAAATATGACAAGTAGACAAGTTTATTTGCTAATGGATGTCTTCTATTGTTTTTCTTGGTTTTAGATACGGGGTGGTCTTCTTCCTTAATGGGGTCTATTTTCCAATTGATGTTGCTAATTCCACCAAATTTCTTTAGTATTTTTTATATAGTTTTACTTCTGGAGAAGACTATGTGTCCCCATTCATTATTACTGTCTTTATTATTAGAGATATTTTGTGTTTGTAAAGAATGCAGTTGTATAGTAATAATGTTGAAATGTTTGTGAGGTCCGTCCGTCACATTCACATTTATCTGTATATGCAAGTGAAATAACTAAACCTTAGTAGATCGCAAAGAGTTCTCAAGTAAAAATGTTATTCAGTAACAACTTGTTTATATATTTAAAAGAGAAATAAAGGATGTATATAAACGAATATTCTGATACAATTCTAACCAGAACTCAAAGAGAAACATTAATCAAGTTGTATCGGACACCTTAGACCCTATTCCACTGGTAAATTTAAAAATATGATGCAACAAAGGGAAAAATAGTAGAAAGGATAAAGTTCATAACAAAAAACTCGTGAGAAAGCCTAAATTTCTGAGAGCCAGCTGATCTCCAGAAAGCACTTAAATAATCCAAGAGCACGCGATGAATAAAGGAGTCTTCCCGAGACACCTCACTTCATCATTTCTTCATTCCTTCATTCCTGGAGGGAGTGTGACAAATTAATGAAGGGGCTGCTACGGAAGCGACAACTTATGAATTAAATATCCCCAAAGAAGGGGGTAATTAGAACAAGGTTATCGATTCCGGTCCAACTTTTCCGCTTGCATTCACTTTTTTGGGCCGAGTTGTAACTGAACCAATCCTAAGGGTTACCAGAAATGAAATAAAATTATTGATATATTTCTGTGTCAGGTGAAATAGTGACAACAAATGTTTAAATTTTTTTCAAATATGTCATATTTACACAATTACAAAATGAATATTCTTAAGTTATAATTTGGAATGGGTTTTTTTTTTAGTGGTGTACCAGAACCAAAATTTTACGATTCTTGATACTAGATAATAAAGGCCGTTCCGACTTAGAAGTGTAACGAGATGTTCCGTTCCGTTCCACTATTGGAGCCAGTTCCAGTTTACGTTCCGTTCCATTTTTCGTTCCATGTCAGTTTGACTGACCTACTATTACTACATTTTCGTTACAACCGTTTTTGTGACTTCGAGCTGTTAACCTCCTCCTTCTATTTTATAATAAAAAAATTTATAGGTACTAAAATTTTAAGAAGGTTTAAATAGCTAAGTATACTTATTAAAAAAATGCATACTTTTAAAATAGTTTTATTAAATAAAGATTTTTTTTTGTTGGTGGCGGGGAGGAACAAGTGAACTCATGTATAGTGCACAATCGAGGGAGAATTTTCCAACTGAGAAAAAAATGAGTAATCAATTCTTTTTTCTTTTTTTTCACATCCTCCATTTATTAATTTAAACAAACAACAAATAAACAATTGGAATCGAATGATCTTATGTTGCCTTCACAGCATTTTAAGATTTGTTGCTTCGTAGATCCTGGCGCTTCAGTTGACTATTGTCTTCCTGTTGTCTTGATCGAGCGAGGAGGAATCACTCTGCTGTCTATGGTGTGAAAATGGGTCAGTCTAAAAAGCCTGAACCCTTTCCCTAAGCGAATACGTCCGCTAAGGGGGTCAAACCTTGCCACCTACCAAGCCTGGGAGGTGGGGCTATGTCCCTGAAAAGAAGGTTGGCACAGTACTTTAGGCCATCGAAAAATTTATGTGCCGTCGACCAATGAATGATGGGACCGATGGTATTTGTAAATTTTCAGTTATGACTGTGTTTCTGGCCCTCTCGAGGTTTGTTCCGCGGACTATTCGTCAATCAAGGTCAATCAAAGGTGTCAACCTAGGTAGAGAATGGAGTTAGACAGCGACTGTTTCTCATTGTCAACAGTAAAGTGGGTAGGCAATCGATTCCTCTTCTCTTTTTGATAAGACATTATGATGGCGTCGTTCTTTCTAGGGTTCACTTTGATTCCACACGATTTGAGTGCTTCAACTATGGTCTCTGTTGCCCTCTCAGCCATACTAAGAGCCCTTTTCGCATTCATGCTAGATTCATACACTCCTATGTCGTCAGCATAAGCAGCCAACACCGCTTCAGGATGTTTAATGGCAACTACTGGTGCAGTGAAAACATTGAAGAGTATTGGTCCGAGGACCGAACCTTGTGGCACTCCATATGTCGTGGGAACAGGTGAAGATAGGCTTTCCCCTACCCTCACTATAAACGATCTCCGCTGAGGTAGTTGTCGATAAATCGACATAAGGCTACGGGAAACCTGAACTCTTCTAGACGGCGTAGCAACAGCGGATGAGAAACACAGTCGAATGCTCCTGAGCAATCGAGGGATATAAACGCCGTAGCTTTATTCCTGTGCATCTGGTTAATGGTATGCGTCTGAAGTTTCACCAGATGATGATCACAGGCGACACCTCGTTTGAATCCAGTTTGTTCGGGAGAGATGACGCCTTCACTGAAGCAGTGGTTCACGAGGTGATAGCGAACAAGTCGTTCGAGGACCTTACTTATATGTGAAAGAAGGCTGATTGGTCGATGGTGGTCCGCAGAGTCACCCCTTTTACCTGGCTTCAGTAACGGAACAACAACAGCTCTTTTCCAGGCATTAGGAAAGTAAGATATCCGAAAGCATGAATTATAGATATTTAGGAAGTACGCCTTCCCTTTTCTGGGTAACATCTTCAGAAGCACTGATGGGATGCCGTCCATTCCAGGTGATTTCTTGCCCTTTGTGAGGCGTAGTACGGATTCAAGTTGCTTGAACGTTGAAAAGATAGGAGTCTCGTTGGAGTTTGGTTGTGAGCCAGGCGTAGGAAGTGGTGCGTTAGCCGTCCTCTCAGCGTCCTTAGTGGTATAGGCCATGGCCAATAATTCGGCTTGTGCTTTAGGTGTCAGCAGCTCGTCTGCGCAGGTTAGATGCACCGCTTTCCTCTTGCTTATGAATGTCCGGATTAACCTCCAGAACTGACGATGGTCATTGTGCGTCCGCCGTAACTGTTCATGCCATAAGGCTGTCTTCCAGTCGCTCATGAGGCTTGCAATTTGGCATGTCAAAGCGTTTATGGGGGGCTTAAGGGTGTAGTCCTTCGCGCGGTTATATATATTTCGTCTATTGTTTCTTTGAGCTATTAATGCCAAAATATGCGGCGGTGGGGGCCTCTGAGAATTTGGCAGTGGGGAAAATTTTGGTATATTTTGGTCCGCAGCTTCCAGTATGGAAGTAGTGATGGTATCTACCGCTGCATCAACCTCGCTTGGTGTCAGACAAGATTTCACTTGAGGGAGCGTTTCATCTAGGCTTGTTTTGTAGCCCTTCCAATTCACCTTATGCAGAAGATACCTCGTTGCCGGCGGCGTGACTGGTGACCCTTCAAATTTGTAGATCACAGGGCGGTGATCCGACGGTCCAAATGGCAGTGCCTGACAGTCTGTAATGGTGTGGAGGTCTCTGGTAAGGAGTAGGTCCAGCGTTGAGTTGGACATATGCCTGAATGTCCTCCACACCCGGGTGGAAGACGGCCAGACGCATTTTCGTAATGATAGTGGATTATTGCTGGGGCAGAGCCAAGCTGTATGACGGGCGTTGAGGTCTCCAAGGACGACATACCTGCTCTTCGTCTGAGCATGGAACAATAGGTTGCGTACCGTCATATGATTTGCACATGGTCTCCTGTAGACACAACTGAACCTGTAACGGTGTTTCAAGTGGACATCAACTGTGATTATGTTGGTTCCCTCGCAGGAATCCACTGGATTCGGAATAATGCGTGATGGTATGTCTCTTCTTACGAGAATTGCTACTCCTGCAGGTGTACCATGTTGCGTGGTTTCTCTGTACACAACGTATCCTGGAAATAATAATCGGTTGGCGGGAGAGATCATGATATGTGTCAAAGCCACAACCGCTGGCCGGTGCTGCAGTAGTAGGATCTCTAGTTCAGCCTGCTTTGAATTGAGGCCTCGGGTATTGTAATTTAATAGTAGGTGTTCAAGTATCGAATTTCACAAGCAGTCTGGTCACCAGGGACAACAAGTTCGGCACTGTGCTCATTATAGAGTCAAAGCGTGAGGTTAGATTGTTAATGCCCTCGCTGATTGAGTCCCAAGGCGGAAAAAACTGGGCTGGCTGTGATGACTGTATCAGCTGAGACTGCTGAATACGTAGCTTGGGTTGAGAATGTGTTCCAATTGATGCCTGGGAGTAAAAATTCTGTTGGGTTATGCGGGCCGCTATTTCCTTGCGTTCAGGTACTACACCCTGAGAGAAGATTGTGTTAGCTCGGGATGGGCGGGGTGCTGGAAAGTTAATATCATTTAACTCCGGAACCGGAGCTGGGGTGCTGGAATTGTGGCCGTCTTCTGCCTTCGCTGCGCAAGGAGATTCTGGCGGTACGGACAATCTCTAGAGGAGGCTGAGTAAGAGCCCTCGCAATTAGGACATTTAGGCGTATTATTGACTCTCTTAGTGCATTCCTCGAAGAGGTGGGGATCGCCACACCAGAGGCATCTACATGTCCGGCCATAGTATTTCATAGTATGACCGAACAACTGCTGACATTGTCGGCACTGCACTGGTCCACCGTCTTCCTTGAAAGTTGAAGCTCTGAAGCGAATCTGGTTCACTACTCTAAGGTTCTGGATGTCTTCCAATTTAGTAGTATGTTCAGTAACAATCTGTATTCCCTCAACGAGATACGGTTCGTTGTTGCCCTCTCTTCTTGTAAGCCTTCTCGCTAGTTTGAATCACCATGTTGGAAGACGCCATCTCACCACGTTCACTCTTCAGTGGTCTTTTTGAAGTAAGCGGGGAACCTGAAAAGTGGGTTGATGGAAGTGGTTGTCCAGGCCACAACAAAAAATTTATGTAGAGAACTAGGCTAGATCTCTACGATACGGACCGAAGTTCCCTGTAGCCTTGATATATACCAAAATTTATATTATTAGCTTTACAAGTAGAAAAGCAATAATAATAATAATATTTATAACCTCAATTCTTGTGACTACTCCATTAGCTTTTAGACTAATAGCGAAAAAATCATTTAATTACATATGCAGTAAAACCTTGCGTGGTTCATTTCTACGGATCCGTAAGAAGAAGTCGAGCTCTGTCGTTAGAGCAGAAGTTTCAAAGAAAGTGGTTTATACGAAGAACTTGGGTGATTGGTTTCGTTCCAACCCAATTTTTTTTATAATACATCTGGTTTTTATTAATTTTACAATGCTCAACTGAATTACACAGGTCATATGGTTACCGTTGCATGGTATCTAAGGTTATATTTTCTTTAAATTTAATTTTTAGATATTTTGTGGCTATTAAACCTAATAGAAAAACTTTTGTAGTGGTATTTAATGCAAATACCACAATATCTTTGTTTGTGGACACTAGAAGTGTGACACAATGGATGTGGTTACTGAAGAAGGTGTAGCCAGCTCTTCTAAGTTTTCAACTGGGAAAACAAAATCAGAAAAAGAGGACGGCTTCATCCAGCCAAAGAAGGTATGCCGTCAGCCAAATACCCAGCCTGATTTCCAGGTAAGTACCGCTAATTCATTTGAGGTACTTAACTTTAGAGATAACAGTGATAGTTGCAATGTGCCTAAAAGAATACCACCTATTGTGGTTTCTGGTGTCACCAGCACCAGAAAGGCTGCAGTAGAATTGAATACGGCGGGATTTCAACTATTTGAAATACAGAAGGCGCGGGAAGGTATACGAATATTTCCTCAAACTCAAGAAGAACACTGTAAAATATCAGGTTATCTTCGCGCTAACCAAAGCCCGTTCCACACCTACTCATTAAGAAACGGACCGAAGAACAATAAATTCGTTATCTATGATTTAGACATAGATCACGATGTAACAGATGTTCAAGAAGAGTTAGGAGTGAAATTACAAGGAATTTTGGACGTTCGTCGTCTCCAAAAAAGTGATATAAATGGGGGGAATACATGATCTTCCTCTAATTTTAGTGACGACTACAGCAAGCGTGAAATTAGAAGATATACTGAAGCTGGGTACTATAAACCGAGTTTGATTTAACGCCAAAGTATACCAAGGGAGAAAAGGAATAATATAGTGTTACCGTTGTCAGCAGTTCGGGCACACAAAAACTACTGCGGAAGAGCAGTTACCTGTGTGAGGTGTGCAGGGCCTCACCTAATCGCTGAATGTCCTCGGAAGACTGTTCCGGTTAAATGTGCCAATTGTGGAGATGATCATGTAGCATCATTCACTGGGTGTTCAGCCAGAAAGCTGTTACTTGAAAGGATTGAAGAACTGAAGAAGAAGGTAGCTCTACGAGCGAAGACCACATCGGGAACAACGAAGGCCCAGCATCCACAAGTTCAAGATTTTCCACGAACTTCCCTAGCACATTCTTTGCCCCAACCACCTCTAATTATCAACAAACAATCTGACAACAGACAAACAGTCAACATACAAACACGCAACAGACAAATGGACAATTATTGGGACAGACAGACAATAATGGATAAACCACCACCTTGGGCGGAGGATTTAAAAACCTCCATCACCACACTGACACAACAGATTACCAGACTTATAGAACTATTCTCAGGATTTGTGCCGAAATGAATTCAGCACTGACCCTCTTAAATTTCAACACGGACGGACTAATGCCTAAACTTATGGAAGTGTACGCCCTTATAGCACAGACCCAACCCACTGTAGTGATCCTCACCGACATCCGGACGAATTTCCGGCACATACGGCTGCCGGGATACGAAATAGCGGGAGACGTTATATCTGAACCAACTGGAGGAGTCCTTATAGGTATAAGATATGGCACTAGGTGGAGAGAAATCCCCACCCCAGTGACCATTAACGATCCAAAGATACACCACAAGACCGTCCAGGTCCTACTAGACAAGCCCCCACCATCATCACAGCGGTTTATAGGAGACCTAGGTCATCTTTAACTGAGTTCTCTCGGCTCATAAATGAGTGTGCACGTCGGACAAACCATTGGATCGTTGGTGACCTCAATGCTCGCCACACTTCCTGGAATAACAAAACATCAAATGGTGCTGGGAAGAGCATTTTGAAAACCTCCTATACCGTGGTTCATCCCAACAGTCATACATTCAGACATCGGTCAAACTCGATGTATAGATCAACGGTTGATCTCCTGCTCACGAGGCAGCCCCATCGTCTTTCTGACTGCATTGCTTTGGACTTCGTTACATCAGATCATAGACCTGTTCTTTATCAGTTAAATGGTTTGTTTCCATTACCGGCCCAAGCAAATATAAATATGTTGAAGCAGATTGGGATCTTTATAAAGCGCAGGTCTATCACGAACTGTCTACCGTCCCTGCTCTTCGCACGAAGAAAGAGATAGATGATTACATAGAATTCTTTACATCGACCATCCGGGTAGCCGCTGACATGGCGATACCGAAGTTCTGTCCACTTCCATCAGCTTTACGTCCACCGCCAGAACACATTCTGACACTTATCGCCTTGCGCAATAAGTGGAAGAATAAGTGGTATAGAACTAGAGATTTTGAAGTGAAGAGGGTAGTTAACTCTCTCACAACTCAAATTCGAAATCTAATGAGGCAATGGCGGACGTCTTTATGGCATGAGAAACTGCGGGCCACCCATGGGGACCATCGAAAATTCTGGAAGTTGCTGAAGACGGCTACGAGAAAGAGGAGCTCAACGTTGCTGCACGAAGGTGATAGACTGCTGTCAGCGGAGGAGCAGGCATTGCAATTTGCAAACTACTACCGTGAAACGATCAACAGGAGAACAGAGGACCCGACTGAAATACCAGAAGAAGATCATGGAAATAATTATATGTTTGTGACCCCAAAACAGCTGAAGGCCATCTTACGTCGTTCAAGAGGGAATAAAGCTCCAGGCCATGACGGAATACAAACAATATTATTGAAGCAGTTACCCCGAAGAGGAATAGCTCACCTGACTAATCTCTACAATTCATGCCTGAGGCTACGTTACTTTCCAGAGTCATGGAAGAAAGCTATACTCTTTCCGCTATTGAAACCCGCGAAGAACGGTACCCAGCCAGCCGACTACAGACCTATCAGCTTACTTCCGCACCTGGGCAAAGTTTTTGAGAAAATAATTCTTAATTTTCTCAAAACGTACTGCTCAGAAGTAGCTCTTATCCCACCCGAACAGACCGGTTTCCAGGCCGGCCTCTGCTCAGAGCACCATCTAATAAAGTTACAGGCGGATGTGACACAGAACATGGCTAAGAATGAGGCAACTGCTATGATATCAATCGACTGTACGGAGGCGTTTGACTCTGTGTCACATAGGCTTCTATGTAAGACACTACAGGAAAACGAATTTCCGGAACAGCTATATACGTTGCTAAAATCGTTCCTAGATCAGCGAACAATTAGAGTGCGAGTAGGCGAGGTATTATCCGAAGATTTTTCACTCACATGTGGGGTCCCTCAAGGGTCTGTGCTTTCCCCTGTACTATTTTCAGTTTATACGGCTGAAACTGTTGGAGCGAGATACAAAAAAGCGACTGTGGCAGCTTACGCCGATGATATAGCTATCTATAGTAGCTCATTAAACGCCACGAGGGCTCTACGACAGGCGGAGGCAGTGTGTGATCAAATTACAGAGAAATTGGAAGGATTGAATATTACAGTTAATCCCAAGAAGACAGACTGTATCATTTTTTTCTTTCCAGAAAAATAAACGCTCACTCCCTAAAACCTATACGGTAGCAAGAAATACGAAAAGGCCAGCGGGCAGTATAGTGTACTTAGGTATCACACTTGACCGACACTTTACACTATCAGGCCACTGCCATCGTAAGCTCAAGACAGTGAGGACAAAGTCTTACAGACTAAATCACCTATTGAGGTCACCGAACCTTTCACTCCGCCTAAAATTAATGATATAAAAATCTATATTGAGACCAGCTCTCCTTTATGGAGCTCCAATGCTGGCAAAATATCTCACACACACAGCAAAGAGACTCCAACAGCTTCAGAACGGAGTACTGAGAAGGATAGTGCAGGGTACAACATTACAGAGGACAAAAACTGATGTACTGCATACAACCCTAGACTTACCAAAGGTGACAGACTTTATTTCACGGAGACACGTTAAATTCTTTGACAGCCTTCAACACTCGACAAACCCCTTATTTAACACACTGACTCCGACAGGAAAACCACAAAGATGGCAAAAACATGTCAACCAACTTAGTTTGATTTAAGTTAAAAGTTTTAATTCCCCTTTGCCCAAAAACCCTAGTGAGCCCCATCACTAGATAGTGACTCATAATACTATTTTCTCCAAACCACTGCTCTCTTCAGAACCCTCTTAAAATGCACCTTGGTGCAGTAAAAGAAGCAGAATCATCATAATGAAGAATGAATCAAAACTTTTGTTAGCCATAGGGGCTTGGAAAAAAAAAAAAAAAAAAAAAAAAAAAAAAAAAAAAAAAAAAAAAAAAAAAAAAAAAAAAAAAAAAAAAAAAAAAAAAAAAAAAAACTGAATTACATATTCCAATTATCTAGTAAAAAAAATTGTCTGGGTATTTTTAACAAATCCTTATTATAACAATCACAACTTTCACTGTAGTTGACTATTTTAAATTCGTTTCTGTCACTTTTATTTATTTTGTTATCCATATATGTGTACGGAGGATCACATTTGAGTTCAAACCGCTAATTCAGAAGGGAATGGAAGTTTACTTTATTGTAAGAAGCCAATTTTACCAACATTAGAAGTTAGCTGTTACCAATCGAATTGACACCTCTATATTATACTTTTGCTTGATTTTCCTAGTACATGAGAAGTCAAGTTACCCTACATACCCCTCTTCTTTTTTTTTATATATACACGAAAAATTAATTATAACAATTGAATCCAAATATTACACCATCGGCATAATCGAATAACTTCGAATTTTATTACATTTCAGATATCTTAATACCAAGACCGGGTTTAATATCGGGATGGTATATAATCCGGATTTAATATAGTGCCTATTATGAAACTGGATTTTTTTTTAATTATTTTTTTATCTATTGGTTCATCAATAGGCTTAAAAAAGATTCATACGATTTAAATAACAATTGATAATTAATTTTCTTACATGCCTATAACTACTTCCACAGCTGAAATCATACCTGTTTTACTTTTTTAATTCATAAAGAGGGAGTCTAAATTTTTATTTTTATATATTTTTAAAACGGTATGTGATCAGATAGAGGTTGGTGGAATTGGGATCGATGCGTTTATCCAATAAGGTAAAATTTTTATATGTTTATTTTTTTTAGTTATTATAAAATTAAAAAAAAAACAAAAAACATAAAAGGTAACTAACTACATTGACGTAAAGCGATAGCTCATAACATACCAAAGTGGCCCTCTAATCTAGTCTACATTAATAATTGACCGGTTTAGAGTTTGAATTAATAATAGACGTTCCCATAATTGATGGTTACAGTAAAGTTGCTATAACCTGTCGGCCATCCCTTATCTAATTAGCAGCTCTTACATTACTGGTGATAATCAACCCTTCCTTTCCTACAGTCCCACCGGTGCAGAATGCCAAACAATGTAACGTCCCCCAACACAGTAGCGTACATGATGCAGGACCGCTGTACAGTACCACAGTACACAGCACTGTCAGAACCAGTTGCAGCCTCGAGTGGCCACCACTCCAGTTTTAAATCCAGCCTTTTGTGGCCACGTGTGGTTGTTTATACGGGCCCTACAACTACAAAGGGTCGCCCTTTTTGCCACAGGAGCCCTATAAATGAGAGCAATTAGCCCAATAGGAAGCGGAGAGATATTTGCACTCGTCTAATAAAGCGACCTCCTGCTCAGCCTCTCTTTGCCTCTTTGTCTCCTACCCCCGCCCTCTGATCCACCATCTTCATGCTTCATGTTATCCCTTTGTCCAACAGTCAACTCATTTTCCAATTCTTTTAGTAACTTTTGAAGCATACTCTTTGAATGAGACACGTTAATGCTATTGTTATGTTTATCTTTACGTTTGTATTTAAACTGAAATTGGTTGTTAGCCAGTTTAAAATATTCAACCTATATTTTTTATAATAATAGAATATGCTTATATCCAGCTGAAACACTAATTTTAGGAACAATAAAAGAAAATGAAAAAATCAGGAAAAAGGAAGGAAAGATTGCAAGGAAAATATTATAGCATAGAACAGTGGGAGAAACTTCCATATTAAGATGTAACAAGGAAGTATACAAGCATATAGAAAAAATAAAAGATGAAATTAGGAAAAGGAGACTGGTGTTCTATAGTCACATAAAAGACTCAAAGAATGAGTCCAAGCAGATTGTACAATATTATGAAAGATTAAAAGGCAAAACCAATTGGCTTCAGAAGGTATATGAAGATTTAAAAGAAATTGGCTTTAAAAAAGAAAGCGAAGACGAAACGAACTATCGAAACAAAATTAAAGAGTGGGAAGGCAGTCATGACAAAACACCTCCAAAAAGACATGGAAGAAAACGAACGAAAGAAGAGAGGAAAGATTAAAGTGAACAGATAAAGGAGTATTGGAGAAAAAGTAAAACTAACTTGGGGGCTCTGAAAAAAAATAAATAAATAAAAAAAAAATTAAATAAATATGAAGTTTGTGGAAAAGAAGTGCTTTTTAATAAAAGTGTGTATATTTTTATATTTCTGTACCTCGGAGGTACAGAACACTATGTCACATTTCCGTAAGTTTACAGGAGAGCAATTAAAAAAAAAAAATTATTTCCTGAACTGTTTATTATACTTATGTGTACGAAATAAATCTTTACTTTCTATCCAGTGTAGAATAGGTTGGTAACCCGTCCTTCCTGCCCTAATTGGAGTACATAAGGGCGTTATGCCCTCCCCCAAAAAATAAATAAATAAAAATATTTTTATGTAACTTACCTCACAATTAATTTTTCTAGGACATAGAATTCTATACCTCTGTATAAAGGGGAAAAAGGTGAATAAGACTACGTAATAATGTATTTTTGGTAAAAAAAAGTACATTATACAACTCCGAGGTACAGATTTAAAACTCGATGTTTAACATATAGTTAGTGACGTCTTATGAATGCTTCTTACACAAATGTCCGATTCAGCCCAACAAATTAAAGGAAATTTTTTACAATAGGCTAAAATTTACATGAATCTTTCCTGCTTATTTATATTTTAAGTTTTCATTGTAAGTATTTATCTAAAAGTTACAGATCAAATATGGCTGCTGATGAATACATATGAATCGAAGTGTTCTTTGCGAGTACATAAGTTTTCCAAAATTGAAATAACTATCTTTATTTTTCTTTGATAAACATATGATGAGAAACACCATACCAAAAAGGGGTTAGTGGTCGTCTTTAGACAGTAGCTTACATGTGAACCTTGAGAACTTTTTACTACATGTGCTGCATAATCGGTTGTTACAAAAATAGCGCGTAAGAGCAGTTTCACAGAAAGTTTCGCCAAAAGCTAACCATTAGTTTTTCCCTAAGCGATCTAAACAAACTATATATTTTCTTCTGAAATTGCAAGTGTGTTTCCAGTAAACTCAATTCGGATAGAATTAATGGAGCAGTCAATATGATCAATGACATAACCAGTATGAACAAAAACATACTAATATTTAATTATGAATTTATAAACTGATCAATTGGACTGAATCGTAGAAAAAAAAAGTATACTGACTTTCACTGCGCAACAGAGCAAAACTAGACCTGAACTTATTCTATCTAAAAGTTTTCTACTTCTAAAAGAACGTTTTAGCTCATTCTCTTGCTTCCTTCTAGTTATAACTTTTGCAATTTATTTCAAATATTTCTTAAATCTTTTAGAGCCATTTCGTACTGATTTAAACTTGAATACAAATAAACTGTTTAATCTCCGCTCATTTAAACCTATAGCTTCCTTTCATAATGCTCTAGATGTGCTCTTATTAATTTACTTAAACATAAGCATTAATGTTTCAATTGAATTAAATTTGTTTATGTAAAATATTATAAACATTTCTTTATATGCTTATGTATATGTATTTATATTATTATTCCTATTATTCTTTACTAAATGCTCGAAAACTAAATATCTATGTCTAAATGATGAAACTATCGTACAAGAACAAGGGTCCTGGAATTGTATCGATATACTGGTTCCTGGTCATAGGTTCATATTGAACATTATATAAAAAAACTTTTAAAACTAAAAAAAAATATATTCTTGCTTAGCATATTAATGAAATATATCATGGGAGGAATAAAGAAAGGGTATTTGGTTTTATAAGAATTTCTTTTGATTATTAAAAACATAATTTGCTATATTATAAAAATTGTTTCGTAATATTAATATTTTAATACAATCTCATTAAATATCGACATACGTGAATGCTAGCATTGTCTGATAACGCTGATTAGTTTTTGTCTATGATTTTATGTACAATTTATATCTACCTTATTACGGCTGTTTATCGTTGCAAAACGATATATTCTCTATGTTTTTAGTTTTTACGAATATTTTTATTGAATTCAAACAATATTTAGAATTAAATTCACAGCTGCTGTGTTCTCTTTGTATACGGCGTTTTCCATCATAGGCTTCTCCAATCCCCTTCAGTGGAATATGAGGAGGACTATCCACAGAATGCACAAAATAATTTAATATCTGCTCTATACTCTATCTTGAACATTGTGACTGCAAAGTTTCCTATAAGACTAGAAACGGAATAATAAAACGAAAAAAAGAAATGCTAGCAATGGATATACAGAGAGAGACAGCATAGACCTGTAGAAATCGGTCTGCTTGAAAGTAGGGGATCAGGGTAGAAATTTATAAACCTTACTACATACGGTTCTCAAACACATTTAAATCTCCGTAACTGTACGTCATTGTTATAGCATTTGTTTCCCGTTGTTGGATATTTATTATTTATAGTGATTTCTACAGAGAGTGGAACAAATGGATAACATCCTTTACACCAATGAAACTATGAGGTTTAAATGGTTTGGGCATGTTATGAGGATGAAAGAGAAACGATGGCCAAAAATTTTTTTTTGAATTGAGCCCGGAAAGAAAACGGAACAAATTTCGCCCTAGAAGACGTTGTGTTGAGGGTATCATTAAAGAAATGATGAATACGGGAATGTGTGAGGGAGACTGGCTGGATAGAAAGAAATGCAACGAACTTATTTTTGGCGAAGACGTTGTAAAAAAGTCTTTAATGAAAATAGTAATTTTGAAAATAAATAACAATTTTTGTTTTTATTTAAGCACTGCATAAAATTATCCAAAGTCATTGATGACTAATTATGCCTAAGACTAACGGCTCAGTCTTCGAAAATCAAATAGTGCAAAGAATATCTGGCTAAAAGAGAATATCACAGTTTAGAATTTCTCACGATGGGGAAGTACGGGTCGTTATTCCGGTAAATGCGGTTTAGTAAATACACAGTATAGTCGTTTTAAATAGCGTCTGAATCTTAATCAAATGAAATCAATGTTTATAAGATTATTGTAAAGGCCGATTTTCTGGATTTGAGTATGTATGGGGATGTGGTGGAAGGAAGTGTGTATCGGCATAGAGCCTTCGGGTTAGCTAAGACGTAATTAAAGCTTTTTGCAATGATGTACTGACTGTTTTTCCTTATTATGTGTAAGTGATATCTTACCTTTACGAAGTATAGCTCTATGACATATTACTTAAATTTTTTTTTTTTTTTGTAAGCTCAATTTTATATTATATTCTCACGATATATTGGTAGGTGTTCGAAACATAGCCATGGTTCATTAGAGAACAAACAGCAGTATATAATCTATGGATTGCTTTAAAATTTGCTAAGATAAATAAATATTAGATTATCTAGAGATATAGGAGGAAAGGCAGACAGAAGAGAAGGGGTAGTTAAGGAGCCAATTAGGATGAAGTTAACAGGTAACACTTCACGCTCCGGCAGGCCACGCACCGGATTGGACTCCATTAGCTGGACGGCCAGCCTTCATGGTCGTTAGCAGATAAATCTTGTTAGCGTTTATATTTTTCTTTTAGCGCCTCTTATACTCGAGAAAGACATTCACCCGAAAAGATCGAACCATATAGTTGATATTACTTTTATTGAAACCAAGTCTAAAAGAAAAAGTCCGCGTTTTCTGCAATATTCATAGGTTTAAATCTATTTTACTTTACTTTTATCAATGAAATAATTTTATTTTATTCATTAAAATTTACAGTTGTAAAAAATATATACATCGAGTAAATGCATTGCATATTGATTATAATAACATGTCAAAACTTTAAAATAACTACTCATCAATAGTACTTCAATAAAACTTCTTCACTGTAAGGTCTCTAGACTATTTTCTTTTTGGACGCCTCGGAGAAGTATCGGGATTGGAGTCAGAAGCAAGTTGAGAGACTATTGGATTAATATGGTTATGGAGTTTACTATGAAAGGGTATGTATCTGGTTTGGGCTAAATCAATAACATATAGGAGTATTATATTTAAAACTGTATATGAAACAAATATATTTAGTTAATGGATGTAATACTGACTACAGTAAAATATGGCAATGTCTAACTATTCGTGGCATTTCAATAAAAGTTCAATATAAGAACGTCCAGATTATTTTTTTTTTTTTCAGACACCTTGGGAACGTTATTTGAAATAGAATGGAAGTTAAGAGACTTGTGAATTTTCGTTATAGTGAAGTTTATTATGAAACGATAGGTAACTGCTTAGAGCCAAAACAGGAACATTTATAACATAGCATCATGTTAGATAACTTTATATGAGACCCGTCTCTGCTTCGCCCGATTTCATAAATAAAGAATTAAAATTCGATTATTTTAACCAATAATTTAATTTCGTTGGTTTAGCGATAAAAATCTTATATTGAAGTATGGAATTAGTATTATTGTTTCAATGATATTTTCACGCTTGGCAGTAATATGTAACCTGGTTAAAATTGCATTGAGTTGGTGTTTGAAGAGAGCGTAAAACCATAATTAGACATCCAATTTAGCAGAAGTAATTTTATCGATCCATCTGGTTGGATTTAAATTTCTAACCATAAAAGTATATGACAGTTTGGTAAACCTCGTTTTTGTCACTCAAGTCTATCCATTTTAATTATTATTATAGTAAAATTTACTAATAAAAATGTTCCTAGAACTATGAAGATGTTGTAGTTAAAATTTGGTACAGTTGGGTTTAATAGTTTTACCATCGCAAATTCTGTTATAGAACGGCCCCTTTTAAACTGCACTAGGATCCACATGTCTTTTCATATATTTATAGCTATTTTAATAACAATTGAATTTATAATAAGTTATCATAAATTTCAAGCTCTATATAACACCGTACCTTTGTAACCTCTCTCTAATGGTACTCGCCACCTATCGATTGATTATCAAACTTCACTCAGCATCACATATTTATCGCTTTTTTACGTAAATATAATTAAAGGTATTTTATATAATTTTTCTATTGCAAAACCTTCCTTGAACTATAAATATGTTGTGGTTAAAATTTGGTACAGATTGGTTCAGTAGTTTTCGCGGTTAGTGATCACAAACGAAAAGTGGCTATTGTATAATAGTATAGATATAGTTGATAATATGAGCATAGAGGTTTATGAATTTTAAACACTGAACAGAAGATGGCTAAGAGACCTTCTAATGCAGAACTTAGAACGGGATATTTTTGCCTTTAACGGGCAAGCCGGGATATTTTTAAATCCATTTCTTCTTTTTTTTCCCTTTGAATGGCTATAACCATGCTAACCCTCACACATGTATCATGAAATTCAAGGTTGAATAAAGGATATTAGACGATATCGAGTAGGATAATGCGTCGGACATTACGTCATTTATGGAGCAAAAGGCATTAAATATGTGTATCCTCCAGGATATATCGCCTGTTAAAGGGTTAAAGTGCCACTAGTAAGTACTTCTTTGCATGTTATTAGAATGCCATTGTTATAATTTTCCTCAAATTTACTCTTTGAGCTTTATATAATGTATACAGTTGTGAATACTAAAAAAACAACAAAAAAAACCTAAATCAATATGAATTAGATGATTTAATGGAGCCCCAAAGCTCTATTCCAACATGTCCAAAGAGATCTTATTAGTCATGTGTATGAGTTTCTTGTAGTTGAAAGGCATATGGTTCAATGCTGACATACTGATATGTTTGAAAATTTGAACAGCTTCTTGTCGTTTCAGTATTATATATATGGATCACAAGCAAGACGTTTGTCCAAATAGATAGCGAGGGGATCTGTTTAAGAGATCAGTGGCATTGTTTCAAGGGCAGGAAGACATTGGCTGAAAGCGAATGGTAGAGGTGATTTCATGTATTATTATTTTAATCCTCCAGGTTCAAGACCATCCTTAAATGGTTAAGATAAGGACTCATTATTATACCAGTTCTTTTTTGATAATGTTTTTTTGCCATTCTAGCCGACGATGTATTTATTCCTTAGGTATGTAAAACGGGAACACATTTAACGCAATACATTATTTTCAGCGGCTTTGAAGCATTGTTATTAAATACTGCATACACCGTTACTTATGCTATGAATAGTAAATAAGTAGATAGTAAAATAGTGGCTGCAGAAGTCATTAAAATAGAATTTAATATTGTCAGAAATCACACTCACCTGTCAGTTATATTATCGCGTCAATTATATCATGGAATCTCTTGTTATGTAATACAAAATATGTTACATTAATTTTTAAAAAATAAGGGACAACTTTTTTTTTAGAATTACTGGCTAATTATTCAAAATACACATTAAGTTAAAAAAAAATAGCCCAACTTTTATAAGACATTATATAAAGTTCTTAATCTTACTACAAAATGTTATAGATTCAACTATTCACTGATCATAAATAATTAAATTAAATTATGTGTTCCTAGGATTTAACTCGCTATCCTTTTGCTCCTTGAAACCAGAAACTGCAATCTGGTGACAGCGCTACTGTCTTGCAGGTTAGCATCAACGTCAATATGTAATTGAAAATATTTCGTTTTGGACTGTTGAACGTTCTTAAGTAATCTTCTAAACAACCAGAGGTTTAATAAATAGTTAATTTTTATAATTAGGGAAACTATAAACACTATTTTCGTTTAGCTTCAGGTATTCTCCTATAATAAGTAAGTAGCTCTCATTTACGGCAATTATTCATAATTTAGCGGTCCACTACTTTCATCTTTTGCATATCACTTTAATAAACCTAAAACAATGAAAAACAATGGGCTTCCTTACCACCGAGCCCAGATCTTTTTGTGGTTATACCAGAAAGAAAACAAATGTTAGTATAATTTTGTGGAACAACTCCTAATTTATTTAGCTTATTTCACTACATGTTTTGGGAAATTATTCACATCCTGAGGTCACTAAAATTGTAGAAGCACATTAATATCACTTGAATAACATCTAATTAATTCTGTAATTTACAATACAATTAATAATTTAGCTCATTAACTGTGATTTATACACATTATTTTTCATTTGAGGGATATATTCATTCTCAGTCCGCTGAACAATGTTCAACTATTGTTTAATGGTTTCACGCTTACCAACTGAAACTATTTAAGTCAGTGATTATCATTAACCAACTAATAATTTTCGTTTCTTACTAATATTCTTTTTTTTTATTTGATTCTTTTAAATTGTATTTTATTTTACTCTTTTATTTATTACAACATTGAGTGCGTTAACAACGGAAGAATATCCTACCGCTATCTTAAAAACCGTTGAATCGTGAAATATTACAAAATAGGACGAAAAATAATTTATATGTAGCCCAAAGATGTCCTACCGCCATCATAAAATATTATCCTTTAAGGACGAAAAATAATAAAATCGTCAAATCTTAAAAAAAAAAAAAAATAAATAAAAAAAATAGTATCCTTAAGGATGAACATGATTCTAAGTGGGGAAGAAAAGTGTGCAAGGATGTACTTCGGCCGCCAAAAACCGCCAGATCTTGGCAGATTTAAAAAAACACTATCCTTTTAATACTCACACTGATTTTTTTAAAACTATTTAATGATATTTACAACTGTATACATTGTATACAAGAAGTAAATTTGAGGAAAATTACTAAAATGGCATGTCAATAACATATAAAAAGTCTCTTGGCCATCTTCTTTTCAGTCGCCACGGAGGATTATCGGGAATTGAGTTTAAGACGAATTGGGCGACTAGTGGGTTCCAGTGGGAATGGAGTTTAATATGAAATAAGAGTCTATTTGGGCCAAATCAGAAACATATGGAACATTACGATCTATATAAACAAGTTTTTTGTGACATAATAAGGAGCATTGAGGATTTTGCATTTCAGGAATCGTATACGAGGATAATTGGAAGATTTAGTGGAGCCCCAAAGCTCAACTGGTGATGTATGAATGGGTCTAATTACTGCCATGTTAATAAGTCTTCTGTAATTTATTGGGAGCTTCAAACGCTTGTCTAGTACATGCAAGAGTAATCGGAAACGATGTGCTGTTTCTTGTATTTTAAGTCTGGTATGTGACAAACACAAAGTACTACTCACAAGTGCCACGGATATATTGTTAATATAATTATATTACATGTATTATTTTTAGTATTGTTCTTTTTAGCCCGAAAGAAGACCTTAACGTCGGTATTCCATATAAACTTGTTTAAACTTGGACGTATATTTTATTACTCCTGGCTGCATAGCATCTCAGACTTCAGGTCTATACAGTCAACCATACTATTTCTATTTAAAAATGTTAAGATAAAAAGTCGATTTAACCAGAATACTATGTATTTCAAATTCTTTTCAGAGCACTTATTGAGAGAAATGAAGCCTACATTTTTTTTTTTTTTTTTTTTTTTTTTTTTTTTTTTTTATTAATAAATGTTGTATTAAAAAAGTATTAAAATCTGTCTCAAAGAGGGCAATAAGTAATATGGATGGCTTTGTGGATCCATTCACACAATATATACAGTGAGAATAAAAGAAAAATAAATAAATAACCACAAACTATACTAAAAATAAAGTGAAGAAGTATAATAATAATAAATAATAATAGTAAATAATAAATAATAAATAAAAGGCATAACGAACACGAAGGTTCGATGCAGACACCACCAATCGTTGAACACACACCTCCATCCATCCCACTACCTCAAAAACCAAACTCTCAGGCCCTGACGTAATCCTCCTATATACGTCTCGGTCGTTTACCCGAGGCTCAAAACTGATCAATTTTTTTCGAAATTCGGGCCTCTCTAAACCCACGACTTTACCCATTTTAACCGTCGCGCTGGTAATAACCGATTTATATTTACCGGGTATAACTCCTGCAGTTTCGCATTGTGAAACCTTTTAAATTTTCCCGTTTCTTCATCCTTTTTTGAGTTAAAAATTCGATACTGAAGTTTATTTCTAAAAACTATAAATCGTTGTTCCACCATTAATGTAAGCGTCCACGTTTCGCATCTGTAGATATCATAATAGTCTTATGTATTTTAATTTTTCAAATTTTGGTCAATAAGCGCCAAATGAGAAATAGCAAGCATTACTGACTTATAAACTTGCTCTAAAACAAGCATTTTATTATAAACAGGAGAACAATATAATAAAATAAATTACAATAAAACAAATAATAATATTAAAAAAAACAATAATAATAGTAAAAATTCAATCCTTGTGATCCCCCAACTCATGGGATATCCACTTATGGGATATATGGAGAGACAAGTCAGGTTCAAAGAGATCCCTCTCTCAACTGCATCAATGGTGTAAACAAAAAAAAAACAGTGGAGGCTAAGTTATAAATGTAAATGTTTTTATATAATTTATTTTATAGTTTAATTCTAAAAACATAAACTATTATTTATTTACGGACAACCCAATAGCTTGAATTCATTTTACAACTGCATATTTTCATTTCCCTCCCATCAACCAGATGGTCAACATCGCAGAGGTCAGTGATCCCTCAGGCTAGTACAGATAAGGCAAGTATAGTGTACCACTCGGGACCGCAACCATAATGGAGCAGGGAGAAGATGGACTGTAATTGGCGGGAGTTGAACCCAGTCCATGCAGACACTATCTCCACAGCCTAGATTACTAACCTCATCCCTGCCCAGGATGGTAGTTGTCCGGCGGAGGCTGTCCCATTCATTGCCCTATTTATTTTATTGATCTCCTCTACCTCCCCCCCCCCCCCCCCCAACAGCTGACAGCATCCCGATATATATTGGTCACTCCAATTGTATATTATTAAATATCAACTCAGATTGTATGCAATTTGGATTTTCCGAATCGGCAAAATGTTAACCGTTGATCGGAACAGTTGGTTAGGTTTTGTTTTGTTTTGTCTAAACCTGATTGTATAGCTTTATCTACGCATTATCTTTAATGACGAGCTTAGCAGGATTATTTACAATTACACAGAATTACATATAATCAAATAGTTATTCATGCTATAATGCCTAACGACGGGTTGGAACCTTTCATTCTATTCCAATCTCTTCTGAGATTTCATGGTTAGAGTATTTACAGACTAAAGATCCGTAACAGATTAATTATAAAATAAGGCGAATGTACCTGCAATATACACGTTTCATAGTATTTCAAAGCCAAGGTTCCTCTAGCTTCTTCTCAGCTTTGTGACATAAGTGGGTGCACTTACTATTCCTATTTTCATAGTATTTTATTTCCAGTAAAAGATTAATTATAGGTGACTGATTATTCTTTCATAAAGATGACGATTAAATTATAAAATACCTAAAATTAAAAATTGAAATGGGGGGGGGGGGCTTTTCTCTTTTGAAAAACAATCACCGTCCCAAATATGCGCTGGTAAAAGAAATTACTATCAGTCGAACGATGCCCAATTATAAAATAGAGAAGAAAAAAAAAAGATAAATTTTACCAATTTACTGTATTTGAAAATTGGTAGACCTGAAATAAAATAAAAACAAAACAAAGAAAAATAAAACCAAGTAGAGTAGGAACAACACTTGTAAAATAATTATATTTTTAAAAACTGATATAAATATATACATACAAAAAGAATAAAAAGAAAGGGGGTGAGTAAAAAAAAAAAAAAAAAAAAAGAAGAAATATAATACTAGAAACAAAAAATCTCTTACAGTGAGCACAATTTAAATATATGCATAAAAATAAAAGAAGTTGTGGTAAGAAAAGTTAAATAAACTAGAAACAAAAAAAACTCTGATAATTATTGCAGAAAATGAAATTAAACAAAAAATAATTTAAAATAATTTTAGAACTGAATTGGATAATTAATGAATTTAAAAAATAACAATTTGAATTTAATTATGAAGAATTCTGGTTCAAGTTACGTAAAAAAAAAAAAAAAAATAGGGTTTAAATACTTGATGTCTTCGCTGGTCGAAGTCTCCTCAACATTCGGTAAATTTTCAAAAAAAGGCAGTAGTGAGAAAGGATCGCGCAGAGAAGAAAGAATAAATCCATTTACAATATTATATTATAATAAATTATAACATAATTTATTTCTCACTATGGGAGATGATGTAAAGAAAAATTAATAAAAAAATAAAATAAAATTATCCGGCTTTAACATACTTATTTTTGCAACCCTGACAGATAGATTACTCTTGAAATAGATTTAAATTTATGAAAGCATTCCTGTCTCATTCAGTTTTGCTCTAGAATAAATTATTAGGAATTATAAAATAGTGGGTATCCCACCTGAGTGGGTTGAAATTTATTTCGAAGCTGATCCAATGAATGTATTTTAACCTTCTCACTCCGGTAACTTACAGAATAATCTTTTCAGCGTAGTTGAACGTTAAGCCCCTGCAAACAGACGATTTTATTTCCACTTTATATGTAGCAATTTTTCTCAACTCACTAATACCATTTAACAAAATAAATTGTATAATGTAGATGATTTTCATATTTTTTGTTCTAATGTCACGATTCAATTCGTTTAAGTGAAATCATAACTCACTGTATTTAGTTATAGAAATCTAATATTTCACATCAAAACCAGAAAGAACGAATTGAATTTAAATAAATTTATGAATTTTCGAAATAAGAAATGATTTTTTTTTTCACAGAAGAACCTCACTAATCCGGTTTCTGCCAGAGCAACCCTCCGGTTGATCTGACTTCGGTGGGGGAGCAATATTTTCGTGGACTTCCTAATATTCCTGGAAAATAGTATATTTTGGTATGCAAAAGTTCGGGAAGTTTTGATTTCTTGATATGTTGTTAGTGTTGTTTTTGTGTACGAAAACCTTGAACGAAAAGTTTTGAATCTTAAAGAGACACTGCTCGCTAATTGATAGCGTCAAATCTTATGTTTCAAATCAGACTAGAGTAAATTTAATACAATTTAAGCAGAAAATAAGGTCTATAGCTTAAACGCGGACTACGATACAGGTCCGCGTTTTTATTTCAAAATTCTCCCAAAAAGTAACACAATTTTTTCTCTTAAACAGTTTTTGCACAATACGTCGTTAAAAAACGACGTTAAGAACATACTTCACTATGAAAAATTTTAAAAATGATTTAATTTGCTACAACCCTAACACAATACATTGGTATTATGGCCAATGTTTCTACACATAAATATTTGGCTAAAACATTTCTATGCAGGCATATCTATTGGTGTATCTGGTGTATCTGGTGGCATATCTATTGGTGTATATAAAGTATGTTTACATTTTCGTTATTTTTTTAAAGTGTGATTATATAACTTTTAATATGATTATGATACAATTTTAATTATTAAAAACATTAGCTTAATTGAATTGTCCGGCCTACAAAATATTAAAATAAAAGTACATACCGCCATGAACAGTTTTTCTATGAGTATTATTTTTATTTGTTTAAATTAAATTTATTTGTTGTACTTGCAATAAATATATTCAATAATCTAAATATATTAAATTTTCTTCCTGGGAGCTACTTGTGTCGGTTTTGGTGAACTAAAGATTGTAAAACTTATTTATTTAATTTCAGCAATTTAGAACAGAAAAATTTGTTGTATATATATTTTTATAAAATTTTCTTTTTCTATTTTTATTTCACATTGATCCACTTCAATAAGATTGCTATACCTATGTATATCCTACCTTGGCTTTCATCTTGACATAATACTAAACCCTCATACTAGACTTAAAAGAGAAGAACTAAATAGGAGATTCTGCCAACATTACAGACTACTAGGCAGGAATTCTTATCTTTCAGTTGATAACGAACTCCTTATATACAAAACAATCTCTATGACTGTTTTGTATGTAAGGATGATCCTAATGACCTAAAAATACCCTTTGTCCTTAATCTCATTCCATCAAAAGTCTTGAAATTTCATTAAAATCTATCCGATCATCGTAACCCTCTATCCCAATCCCTGTCCAGCTTTAACCATCCTTATAGCCCTCCCAGAAGATTAAAACGGCAGTGGCCCCGAGACGTTTTGTAATATAATATTATGCTGGAGTCCTGGTAATGACCAGCCTCTTACTCAAGTCCTGAGCATATGTGGCTATAGCACTCCCACTCAGCCTCCACTAGATATTACCAGTGATGCAGCTGAAAGTGCAGCGCTGGGATCTCTTTGGGTCTTGGCCTTGACTCGCAATAAATGGGGAGTAGGCTCGATTAGGGGTTCCCCGGTCTGAGTGAGTCTGTATTGTACATATAGTATGAATGTATCTTAATTTTTAATTTTTTTTATTTATGTATTTTATTTTTTTTCTTCCCAATTAATTTTTATTATTTCATTTTATTTTTAATAATTGTATCTAACTATTAGTTTTATTTTTATTATGATTATTTGTTTTATTTTATCTCTTATTATTATTAATTGGGTATGCATGAGAACTTGTATATATGGTACGAATAAAAACATCATTAGCATCATTGCATCATTGCCCTTAACTGCGGCAGATTGTACATTTATTTCAATAAAAGGTTTATAGAAAAAAAAATTCTCATTTAAGTATAAAAATCAGCTTCGGCTATTTACTATCCTCTATTATAATTCCTTTTCAACAGATTCATAAACCTGAGACTAGAAAATAGGGCAGTTCTCGCGTGAGCTTAACGGCCTCAACAAAATGCATCACAGTACATCAAAATAAAACGGAGAACAGACCATCATAAATAGGAGTAGGGAACAGCTACGGACCACTTTGCTCTAGGATAATATGGCAGATGTCAATCACTATTGTGCCATCTGACGAACGCAAACACAGTCCTTGCTGTTTTCATAGTTTGGCAGCTGGCTAATGGAAAAATAGCGGATCTTGAGAGGGAATAGGAAACAGATAGCTCAACATCTGCCAAGGAACGGCATATGATATAAATATTACGAGGGAAATACTGGGCACTGAAGGATGTAATTCGATACCTTGGGTATCGTGGATGTAGGAATGCAACGATCAAGAAGATACCGAGATGTATAACTATGATGAAAGAGATCAATTAAAAGTTTTATCCGTTTCATTAAAAAAAAAAAAGAATACCAATGAGAGCAATGAAAACCGAATTCATGTTATTAAAAATCCGATAGAAGCGAATACCAATGACCATATATCTAGTTTTTTCACAGTGCAGTAACCCTGCAATGGGTGCATATATTTCTGCGCGTCCCATCAAACGGCATAACGCGTATTACCATGAACATTTATAAAAAAGGGTTTAGTTATACATAATGTGAAATATTTTAAAACTATATAGGAATTAACATCGAGTGAATATGAAATATAGACAATAATTATTCAAATGAAATTATAAGTTAATTATTAAATATAAGAATAAAAGAAAATAAAAAAAAAAATATTAACAAACAGAGGTAGAATTATAGACAAACTGTTCAGTTGAGATCTATATAATCAACATGATCCACAAATGCATCAAACTCATCAAAGTATTTTTTATGAGATTCTTCTTTGAAGGCGGACATTCGCCTCCATTCAGTAGGAGTTTGGATATCAGTTTGTGTCTGTACCTTTCCAATTTTCTGCAGTCATAAATGAGATGGTCGTAAGTTTGTTCACTGTTTCCGTCGCTGTTGTCATTAAGTTTAAATAATTGCAAGTAACTTTTTGCTCCACCATGTCCTGTCAAAAATTGGGTTAGTTTGTATGTAAGTTTTTTAATTGTTTTTCTATCGTCCAAGTGTGTCGAGTTGTTGTTTTCGAAATGTGCTTAACTGCACTACCTGGGACCTTATAAAACAAAAATTTAAGGGTTGCATCTTTTGCTGCATTTTTAGGCTCTGCAACTGCCCGCCCATTTCCAAATAAGCCTGCATGGGCATTTATCGAGATATCTTAAATTAAATTGAAACATGTACATCGTTACTAGAAAATCGGGCAAAAACAACAAAAGCAAAGTAAATATTTCAGAAGATTAAAAACATCGACGTCTCTGGTTCGGTGAGAGAGTAATGATGTGAAGAAATGTCTTCCGTCTTTTTTCCATCGGATAAGAGATGAATACTCTAGGCTCCTGATAGCAATCTTAATCAGTAAAACCTTTCTGTATCTGAATATTGATTTAACAATAATATTGAAAATAGTTTGCTATTAAACTAAATAACAGTTCAATAATGATAACAACTAATATTTATTTATTTAATTCACGACAACTGAGTCTCACTTCTGCATTCACTGAATAAGATATTTTTATTAATTTAGCTTTTTATATCTTCAATTTAAAAAAAAAACGAAAGTAAAAAAAAAATAAATAAAAAATAAGAATAAATGTTTAACTATTAACAGGTCTCTTGGAGTACCTTAAAGCTGACGTATAAGGTTCTCAGATACCGGGGTTGAAGATTTGTTATTTACAAATGGGCTAGGATGTTTTTTATTGTGAAAGTTGTTGTATTTTATGTTTATGTAATATTGTAGCAATGGTATGTGTAAATCATTGTACAACAGTTATCGATATGAAGAATGCGTTATTTGAACTGCAAATGACTGCAGCAGGAATGAGACTCTTAATCAATGAAGAGAAAACCCAACATTTGTGTGTAGGACTTCAAAAAGACGGCCAAGATCCTCCTGAGAAAAGAACTTGGGGGAATAATATTGTTGAGAGAGTTAAAGAGTTTATCTACATTGAATCTGAGTTGAATTCCAATTACAATATCCAGGAAGAGATCCAGCGATTACAGATTGCTGACTGTAAATAAATGTTTTTTATTACAAATAAAAATTTGTATATACAAGGCTCTAATCAGGCCGGTACTGAGCGATATTGGACGATTACTAGGACACGGGAAGAACGATTTGAGCGACTTATCCCGAGGAAAATATTTAGACCCATATGTGAAGATGGTAACAGGAGGACCCGAACTAACATAAAATGTTTGTGTTATGCGTACCTTAAGTGATGACATAGTTATAAAAGTATAGGCTTTCTCAGCAAAACACAAAGTCGATGGAAATATATCTTAGAAATGGATGACGTTTCCTAAAATTATTAAAAATCCTGAGCCGACAGATGACGATTGCTATTTCAGCGGTCCCAATGACTGGCTTCGTAGCAATCGCTCAGATCTTCTCGGTCATACGTAGGCATTGGTCACAGTATTGGCCGTATATAATAGTGCACTAGTCAAAGAGCCTTACCACCGGCGAGATAAAAGACCTAGAGTGACTACCTATGTCACGGTGTTTCAAGATAATTGTTATGTTTGTATTTAGAAAGGCCGCCGTGACTGGGGACACTGAGAAGCCGCTGCCTTTCATATTCCCACAGGATGACTGGCAAGAGTATCCTCTCTGTGATCTTCCAACCATTCGCCGAAGAAGACTGTCATGGGCGGGTGATACGTAGAGTCCCGAACTGTGCCGAGCATGTCTCTCGTGAGGACATCTGAAGCCACCTAGGCCATATTGTTTCTAGATGGAGCATCTAAAGCTATTAACCTAATTAAGAAATAGTGAAAGTAACCACGAATGTAATTAATTAACATAAGACTTTAGTTAACATTGAATTATTAAAGAAATATTAAGAGTGTTAAATCTTCAGCGGTGTTTCAAACATGGAGCTCGAATTACCCTCTAGTCAGATACATATATCCATACATTTCCGTCTGTTATGATTGATTTACTCTTCGTTCATTAGGTTTTTAAAAGCTTAACAAGTATTTCTTTATTCATTATTAGGTTTTAGGTCAATAATAGAGATGTTAATAAAAAAAACAACAGTCAATGACGATCGGAAATTATCGAAACACAATAGCGAAATATCCTCGGATTCTAAAACCGTTAGATCTAAAGCTAGTACCTTTGGGTGTCCTCGGGAACAGGGGGTGTCCTTTTCAAACATTAAAAAAAAATAATCAATTGAGAAGGAGAGTAGCCAAAGATATCCTTCATCATTATCCGTGGCGCTACAACTCTTGTAAATCAGGTCCTCCTGCAGCATGTTCCACCACTCTTTTCTTTTGGCTGCCGCTGCTCTCCAATTGCAGATTCTAAGTCCGTTGCCAGTCAATCGATCCATCGGAGCCGAGGTTTCCTACTCTTCTTATCGCATAAATCCTTTCGTCCAGGACCATCCCAGGAATCTGATCCTTCGTCATTTTAATTATATGACCTTCCTATCGAAGCCTTTGTACTTTAATTATCCTTCAAGGTTTTGTAGAGTCTTGTTAGCTCAGCATTCGTTCTCATCCTCTTGATTCCCAACTTGGCTATAAATTCTTCTCAATATTCTCCACATGAACCTCAAAATAAGGGCTTACTGTGAACTGGGTAATGTCCATCATTCGGAAGCATAAATGAGAACTGGTCTTACTACGTTCTTGCACAGTTGCGCCTTTTTGTTTTAAGAAATAGCCCTGCTCCTAAACTGCTTTTGTAATCCTAAATAGCATTTATTTGCGGACATAATTATGCGATGGATTTCTGCTTGTATTCCATTATCCGCATTGACTTGTGAACCAAGATGTGAAAAGTCCTCATTGATTGTCATTCTAAGATAAAGGAATACAAATGATTAAATAATAATAATTGTGATGCAATTAGCAAAATGAAATAGATGAATGTAGGTAATTTTGTTAGATACAAAAAAAAAAAGTTTTTAACTAATTGGTGTGTTTTTTTTGCTCCGATAAATGTTGTTGGAGTTAATTCCCACGAAAACGGTGAAAGGTTTCTTCAGCTCAAAAATTTTTGAAAACATTGTCTCGGGAGTATATGAAGAAACACATGCATTACAGAAGCAAAATAACCAGCCTCCCATTAGACCTCAAGAGATTTTTTACAACAATGTCCAGAACTAGCATCAACTTCAGATTTAACTTCATTGAGTCCTCTGTTCAACATCTGGACTATGACATATTTCTGGACATTTTGTTGGTAAAAATCACTGCTAAAAAAAAAAAAAAAAAAAAAAAAAAAAATTGTTTTCAATAATTGATAATAAAAACGATAATTTTGGACATGTAAATAATTACATTTGAACGTAATACTGCAAATAAACTTTATCTGGTTTTAATTTTTTTTTTTAAATTATTTTCTATCAGTATATATTTTCATTTATGATTGAAATATTATTCTCTCAGGTAATATACTGATAATGTATTCTATTTTAAATATAGAATAGTCAAAATGGTTTATTCAAAGGATTTAATATATCATATGGACAAAAAAAATGAATAAGAGGGGGTTGTACTTTGTACAAAGCGCTGCCGCTTGTGCAACGGTTATTGTCGTAATCAGTGAAAGGTTAAATATGTTTTATTACTATTTTAGCTAGTAAATTTTTTAAAACAAGTTTCGTACCTTAAATGAGGTAGATTGTAATATTTGGCAAAAAAAAAAAAAAAAAAAAAAAAAAAAAAAAAAAAAAAAAAAAAAAAAATGTAAAGTGGTTTAGATCAACTGAAGTAAACGAAATTTGAACTCAGTAAATTATTTAACAAACCATGATTGCTTCATTCTATTGATTTGTGTATTTATGGAATCTCGGATCCTATCGTTCATATAAATCATTCAGATCCTCTGTAAAACAAACATTAATAAACCCGGTCAATAAACCCTGCACTTACCGCTCCGCTTTCCCAAACACAGCCTTCAATCTTTCCCTGACAGGTTAGAAGAAATATGCACTCCCGCAGCAGGAGAAAGGGGGGCTGAAGAGAGATATATTCTGTTTCAGATCTCAATTCAACTATCATTACTGTCTCAGGTGCTCTTATGAAACGTTTAAGATTTATAACAAAGCCCTATCATGAATATTATATCACCAGTTTTAGCAATAAATGAAATCTCCATAAACCACAAACATGGATAAGAACGGGTAAAGTATACTAGCTTACATTATCTCTGTATTTTTTCCTTTAATCGATATATATTTTATTAATCATTTTCAAAAATGTCAACCCTCAAATATCAACACCTTGAAGTCAAAATTAATTTTCGTAAATTCGAATTGAACCATAACTTTTGAATATAAACTCTAGATTTTCTAGATAACATTGTAGTATATAACGAGGGATAGTTAAAAATCCCATCATAACAAATTCGCTAAATTGTTTTTTTAATCATCGATTTTTACAAAAAAAAGATCCCTTTTTTGTAACTGATATGTTCTCTGTACGATTCTCCAAAACGGCCTATGATTTTCAAGCATGCTGACACATAATATTTATGTTCGGTAATTTTCTTTAAATGCGAAAAATGTCAAACAATTCGTTATTTTGGTTTAGAAAAGAAATATTTTGACCCGATTATTATATTATATAAACAGCAAAAAATACTTCTTTTAAATTTTCGGTTTAACACTTTTCAGGACAACCGTACACGTTTAATAACATTTAAATTCACTTTTGTTTGTTTCTTTTTTTATTATCCTAAAAAAACCTGAATAAGACAGACTGAATAAACCTGTAAAATGATAATAATTTTCTTTCATTTATTACTTTTTTTTTTTTTTTTTTTTTTTTTTTTTAATCTCATTTCGAAATTTTTGAGTGATGGGGCCCCTCCAATTAAGCAATTGAAATATGGTGTACTGTAGTACACTGTGCCCTGAAAATGGTTAATGAAGATTTACAAAAAAATCTATCGACAATATATATTGTGAAAAATCATTCCAAAGATTAAAACAAAACTTTGAACGATTATACGGTAAACCTAATAAAATCGTATAATCGAGAAAAAAAATGTCGATGCCAATGACAAAGAAATATAGAAAAAAATATAATTTACGAAAACCGATTAAGTTTTTATTTATTATTATTATTTTATTATTATTATTTTTTTTTTTTTTAGATGTTTGTTGAGTTTTATTTTTAAAACGTTTTTCTCTGAGGGAAACTAATGACGTTTAGAATATGCTTTATTTTCATCTATGTCCATTCATCTAATTAAAAGTTATGATTTTTGTTCGAATGTGACTTCGAACTTTCGGAATGTGATTTCTGGAGGATAAACTTTTAACGGCTGATTATTGAAGACATGATTACTGCAATAGGTTCTGAATATAAGAAGGATCACAGATATAATCCAAGGATTTTACAACCAAATGTTATACTCAAATGGCTTTTTGGTAAACATACTTAGATACTGGTATAATTAATAATAAATTAAAAGTAAATGATAACAATTTTATTCATGTCAACGATACAATAGAAGTTCATTATATTGTAATCAACAGCAACATTGTTACCTACTTTTTAAACAAAAAAAAAACAAAACAAAAGACTACGTATTCCCAACTGGAGGCTCAGAGGGTACGGTAGCAGTGATTTAGTAGGAGGTAGAGCTGGGTCGCAGTGGAGTGACCATCCATCGAGAGCAGTCACCCCCAGCCGGCGTCTCTTTCTGCGCCACACGTCCGGACTTACAGGATCTGTTTAAAGCCACGTGGCTAACAAGAACATAAATCGGACGGTTCGCGATTCTGAAACCAACGAAGAGATAATTGAATATGGAATAGTAAATAGAAATTGAAAAGATAACTTTCAATGTTATCTCATTCAATGAAATTACTGAATTATTAAATATCACCACCGTAACCTCCTATACATTAAACCTTTACTTAAATAATCAGATCAGTGGAACAGAAACATCAAGAAACTGTATTAAGCAATTATACTTATACAGGGTGAGTCCCTCTTGATGTACAAAAAAATGGGTGAAACTAGATCAAAAATGCAGAAGAATGGCACAGGTCTCACCTTTCTATACTAATCTGTTGCAGATATATGATGATTCAAAGACTTTTTTTTTTTTTTTTTTTTTTTTTTTTAGGAAACCACATTTTTTACCATAAAAGCTGTATTATCTTCACTTTGTTTACATGATTTTTGAAATTTTGACCACATTTTTAGATTTAGCATTAAATTTCCTATAGCAGAAGATTACATGTAACCTTCAATTTTACAAACTTGAGACCTACAGAACAGTTTGATTTCCACCTTATTTAGGGTTGTTACAATGTCTTATAATACCTCAACATGCACAGTTTAAAAAAAAAACTATCCTGAAAACTGCAAATCTCACAAAAACTTGAAAATTTAACTAGCTTTCATGGATTTCATGGAGAAATTTACTTTCAGACCGGACAAACATGGTGTTTTCATTTGACATGCAAATCAGTCATTTGTGTAAATAAGGCATTATGATAATAGTTTAATGTTTAATGGAATATGCACTTTAAACATACTAAAGTGTGCAATGGAATAAAAACAAAGAAACAATTTATTGTTTAATAGAAAATAAAGGAAAACTGTCAATAAAGTGACACAAGATCAAAGGATTTTATGTTATTAAATTTATTCATTTATTATTATTATTATTTAGGATTCTATAAGATCTTTATTGTAAGGTTTAAAACTCAATGATACTGAACTTTATTGTTATCTTCTAAATGCAGATAATGTTAAAGAATACAATGAATACGATGAAGATTTTATTATGTTAAAAATACATACGTAAAATTCAAGGTTATTTGTACTCTGCTTTTATAGGAAATTTTATGCTAAATTCGATAATGTGGTCAAAATTTGAAAAAAAAATAAAAAAAAATAAGTTTAATCAAATTGGAGATATTACAGCTTTTATGTTGAAAACGCGGTTTCTTCAAATACATCATTGAATTATTGTATATCTGTAACGGATTGGGATAGAAAGGTAGGGTCAGCGACATTTTTCTTCACTTTTCATCTAGTTTCACCCAATTTTTACTCTAGGAATTACTCACCTTGTATATTCATTGCAGTTTTTATATGGAAATTTTCTAGGTTATTTTTATTTCCCTATAAATTTTTAATGTTAACACTAACTAGGGGACTTCCGCACTGTTCGATTTCGATCTAAAATTTTATGATACTACATCAAATTAAAATTGTTACAAACTTCTCAGTTCCGTTCAATGGGCCGTAGGAACTAAAGAAGAAAACAAAGCGGGTCAGTTTTTTATAACCCATAAAGGGTCTTGTTTTGTACTTCGGTGAAAATGTCAGTACTTTCTATACCTAATAAAAGTTTATTAGGTCAACGGTCGTGAAAGGAGATTCGACCGCAAAAACTTTGGCCAGGTTTTTCATCAATCAAGGATACCTATTTTATAGAAGCTGGGTATGGACCCAGAAGGGTCTCTGTCCTCGAAGTCGACCCATGAAATAACAGATAACGTGCCTTTAGCCTAACTCGAAATAGAGCCTGGGAACTAGGACGTTTTGCCTTGCTACCTGAGGTATTTTTTCAATGCATTAAAAAATATTAAAACTAAACAAACAAAAGTAATTTTTCGAGACCCTAACGATAACCAATTCTCCTTTCCCAAACGAGTAAGGCCCGTCAGCCAACAGGCGACTAATTCTGGGAGTAAGGATCGTGTCCAAAACTGAGAAATTCGGTATATGGTCTGAATCATTGAAAACACTAAGATATTAAATTACCTTAATAAACCTTTATGGATTAATGCATTACAAATGTTCGGTACTACCTAACAAACTTTTCATTACAAGACAGAAAGATTTATAGCATAACCTTCATTATACGTTAAAAACTAAACTATACACACTGACTTAAGCTTACCAACAGTGATTTAATGATTTAATGATAAATTAAATGGACACTAAAAACAAACTCATCAAATTTATGGCGACACCTCACATGCCGGAGAATACTAGGAGTAGACTAAAAAGAAACTGGATGAGAAGCCAACTAACACAAAAGTTAGTAAATCAAAGACAAGGAAAGTGTGCCACTGGGTACTATTTCTATACATGCCTTTATGCCATTTGATTTTATATTTATCAATTAACTTTTATAACTTTTTAACTTCTAGTAATTAACTTTTATATTATATATCGTAGATAACAAATATTACTAAATGTTCACTAATTTAATTCTTGAATAATTCTTTTTTTGTAATACATTTGTTTTTTTGTTAGCTGTCATATGAATCATTTTTTTTATTAGCGAATAATTTTTTAACCAAGTTATCAGTATGAGGAATCGAGAATAAATTTTTTGATACAGTAGTGTTCGAAAAATTTCGTTACCGACACATCATTGTTTAATGGGAATCTTTTGTGACAAAGAAAGTTTTCAAGACTACAGCAGATATTGTATTGATTGAAATGATATATTCGTATCTTTTAGTTTATTGGTGTGCCGTCTGGACTAAAATATAATGTTGAGATCACATTTTACTGGATGGTATCATCCCATCTTTTCCAGAACTCCTCTTACGATATTACAGCGATGGTTGATGAAGACTGCCATAAGGCATTTTGATATCCACCGCAGGGGAATATCGCTATACCCAAAGCGACATTTATCCATGCCTAATATCCTAAGTGGAGCACCGTTTCGAGGAAATATGTAGTGTTGTAAAGGGGCCTGATAAATAATAAGATGCGAACTGAATAGGTGGAGGACAAATGGACATCACTTTAGCCCCCTGATGGAGGTCCCCTGTAATATATCTCCCCCTGACACCCTCTTCACAACTAGCGCTCCTTCCTTATTGAGCAGCTCTTTTTATTAAAAATCAGGGGGGGGGGGTAAAAAAAAAACTATATTGCAACATTTATTAAAACTGGCAGGGTGGGGGTATTCCTGAGGTGGAAATTATCCCCACCACCCCTCGTAACAAATTGCACAACAAGCGATAAAAATGACTGCGGCTTCTTGGTCGTTTGGGCTCGGAGGTGCCAGTAGTAAAGTGCTAATGAACAAACAGATATAAATGATCCCGCAACGCTTATTGGCTTTCTTATCAGAGCTTGGGTTCCCGCCTACGTTTATTAAAATCTTAAACGTTCCCCCGTTTAACGCAGCTTTCACTGGAATAATTTTTTCCTTGCGCTATCTTTAGGGATCTTTTATCCTCATCCTTAGGTATGAACTTAAATATCCTTAAACAGAATCCCTTTACTCGCTTTTATAACATAAAATATTAGTATTCTTCCTTGTACCTTTTTTCACATTTTTCTCTAGAATATTTTAAAATATTTTAGATTGAAAAAACAAATATAACATATTTTACCGCCAGTTCAACTACGGTTTTATTAAAGTAACTTTTATTAAAACACACAGATGATTATAATGACAAAAAAATATAATTATAATTTTATCTAAATAGAACTTAAATCAACATTTTTGGTTTTATATAAGTGATTAAGCCTTCAATCTAATCATTACTTTTCATATTTTTCCATCTTTAAGTACCCTAGGCCCATCCTCTACACGTTTTATGCATTCGACATCCTGACTCATCCTAGCACCTTCCTCACTACGTGTTATCAGTAAATAATGATCCCATAAAATGGTAACGAAATCGGAAAATTAAAATAAATCTTATCAAATAAACTTTAATTTGTATCGTGAACCAAGAGCTTTTAGGCCTACAGTATTCTTTAATGATATCCCATTAATCCCTTTTAAATTGATCCGCTGCCTAGGACTCCCTATCTAGACAATGTCTTAAGTAGAGACCACATACTACACTAAAATAGCAATTCACTGACCGTTGTTTTCGACTTCTTCAAAATGTATATAATAATTATTAGACCCATTGGGATTAGCAGAGATGAGCTTTGGAAATCCAATAAACCTTCCAATTGTTCACGTATTCAATTCTTACAATCCAAAATTCGTCAAAAAATCCTAAATGCTCCTTATATTGTCACAAATAAACTTAACCATAAAGCTCTAAATGATCCATATATTTGACCCATACCAGATACCTGTCCTTTCACAGAAAATTCCATACCCACTTGAATCCACAATTTTCCCAACTTGCTTCACTCCTCTTAGGCGTCTGAAAAGAAGATGACCAAAAAATCTTCTAATGTAGAACATTTATTGAAACGCTACTAAACATGTTATTGACAGGTTATTGTAATAATTTTCTTACTTCCTGAAGCATTACTTAATCGCTCTCTAGATCCTAGTTTATTTGAAAAATAACTAATTAGTAATAACTTAAGGAAATTTAGTGCAGTTTATTTTCATATCAGGTTGCTTTCTAAATAAATTAATAGAATGTTTCACTTTTGAATGAAAACGTAACTTTTTCGGAAAGTAGACAAAGTCATATTTAGGTCCCCAAAAAGAGAAAAAGAAATTGAGGAAAATTTTGATATATTTTTTGCTTAAGTTCACTGATCTCCGTTGAACAGATCCACTACCTAGGACTCCATCAGGACAAACAATTTACTTGGAGTCCTCAAACGAGGTTTAAAAGAAAAGTACTGCTCTTCGTTTTCGACTATTCCATCATATTCACTAGACAAGTGTTAAAAGCTTCTAATACATTAAAAATGACTTTACACGACTGTAATTAGACACATTTGGCATACGGAGTAGAGCTTTGGGGCTTCACTTAACCTTTCTATTCTTTTCGTAATCAACCATTACAATCCAAAATCCTTCATTAAATACTCAATGCTCCTTAGTATGTCACAGATAAATTTAACCATAAAGATCCGTATGTTGCAGACTTGACCCTAACAAGATCCTTCCACTTAAGACACCTGTCCTTCCAATAGACTCAAAAGGGGCTAACTCATCAGAACCTGCCTCCTGGTCATAGTGCTATTTAGTATAAGAAGAGTTGAACTCTTAACTGCTCCTAATCTCCTAATATCAAACTGTCAAACTAGGTGTAACGCCCTGGCACTCCCAAAACACGTAGCGCTTTTGACCAACTAGGTCATAAGTAAAACATGTTCCATGAAAAAAAAAATAATAATAATAATAATTATTGATAATCACAACTTTGCAATAATACAATAAGAAAATTATCGGAACTGTGAATTTACGGCAGTCAATGACTTATTCAGCGATTACACATTCCTACTTCAATAAACTTTCTATATTATGATGTCCTCTTGAGACGCCTCGGAGGGTTAACGGGAATAGAATGGGAAGCATTATTGGATTCAAGTCGTATGGAGCTTTTAATGGAAGAATGGGTATCTATTTTGGGCCACATCTGCAACATATAGAACTGTAAGACCATTATGGAAAAGTTTAATTGTGACATAATAAGGAGCATGAAGGAATCTTCAGAGAATTATGGATTGTGAGGATTGAAAACGAGATGAATTCAGATGAGCCCCATAGTTCAATAAGCTCCAAATAAATTAATAAATATAATGGCAATGTTAATGCAATGTCATATGTCAATTTGTCAATATGTCAATGTCATTCTTATTTGAAAGCTTTGAATGGTTGCCTAGTGAATCATGAAGGAAACAATGAACAGTATTTTGTCGTTTTAGAGTTATATGTGTATTTGTATATACCGGTTCTGTTCAATAGGAATTTGTATTGTTGAAAAAGGATATTATTGGACAGGAAGTCGTAGTTTTACAAAAAATATTGAAGATTATTTAACGAGGTTTAATTATTTATTATTTTAATTAATTTTGATCATTTTTAAACATTTTCTATATAAACCCATATTTTTAGTTTACGAATTTATTAGTTTTAGGACTTTTTTTAGCGAAAACAATTGTTTTTTTTTCTCTTTCAAATTTTGATTTACTCCTGCTATTAGGGTAACAATAAGTGAATCTGATGATATTGTAATACTACAGGCCTTGTAGGCGTGTGGGAGACTAGCACTCAACAGTACCTCCTCCTGGCATGGATTAAAGACATTTATTTGACCAAATCTCTCATCCAGCTTCTTTTAAGCCTTCAGAGAGAATTTCCAGGTATGTCAGTCGTGGCCATGTCATTAATGAGTATGTTGTTACGTCAATGAAGTCTGTCGTGAAATCGTCTATAAAGGTCATGTATATGTTCCTTTACTGTGGTTACTTCTAAATCAGTGTGAAATGTGTGGTTTGAAACGTACCTAGGTGATTTCGTGATTAGTCGGAGTATTTTAATTGGAATATTTGTAATTTTTTAATGTGTGTATTTTTTGCAGTACCGTATATTTGTGTGGTGTATGTCCATATGGATTTAAGTAAGTGTGTGTATTCAGTCTATGTTGGAGTTTTAATGTCGAGCGTTCTTCCATCAAATGTATGTCTTAAATAAGGAATTTCGTTTGTGATATGGGTTGATTGTCGATGAAGACAGGTGGACAAGAGTCTTGTCTGAGTGTAAAGGTTATGTGCTGTGATTTGGTTTTATTTTCCATTGTTTGAACCAATCTTGCAGTATTCTTAAGTGGTAGTGTGCAATGGTAGTGTCTTTATGTCTAGTTAATATGTCATCAGCGTATATTGCTGTAAGTGTATCAGTGCTAAGTGGCATATCGTGAATGTAAAGAATATATAACAGTGGAGCTAGTATTGACCCCTGTGGTACTCCGGCTTTTACTGGATAAATGGAGGGGATATCTGAACCTTGTCGGACAGAGAAAAATCTATCAGAGAGTTTTAAAATGTTTAAATATTTAAATTGCGGAAAAAATTTCTAATAGCGAGTTAACAATAAATACATGGACTGCTTCTTTTACAGCACTAAGCATCTATGTAGTAAAACGAACTTAAGCTAGATTTAGGGTCAATTATCATCTATTTTTTTAGTCTCCTAAATTATAAGAATATTCTATTGCTAAAAATTCCTAGATATTCTCACACAAGAGCTCTCTTCTATAGATCAGCAAGTCTCTGAATAGATCAGATTGTTTACTGCTCGACGCTCTCTACTGGAAACTGATAGCCTAATAAGATTCCCTACAAGGATCAATATTTTGCCTTTACTTAGGTGGTCGTTCTGTAAAGTAAATCACAATTGCCTCAATATTTCTTTTATTCCGAGACACACAGTTCGAACATCATGGGGGCTGGTGCTGTTGTTTTCTGGAGCAGTATAATAAATTCCATTGACGAGATTTTATTGCTTCGTTTGCTTAGACGCATTGTTGGTCAGGACCATAAGGTTTGTTATATAAACAGTCAATGAAGCTTGTTCCACTTCAATTCTAACCTTGTTTTAAACATTTTTAAAGTTATAATACTATTTCTTATTATTATTTTTATAATATATTTTTTGTCAATTTTCCTTGTATCGATTAATTAATTTACGTTTTTTCGTATAAACATTTGTTATATTCATTTTATTTTCTTGTAAATAAGTTATGGATTTGTACTTATAACCATATTACTTATTGTCATAAGTAGATTGTAATAGTTGTTAAAAGGAAAAAAAAAATGTTTAGTGATATAATCTTTGCTAGTAAAATTTCAATTTTTTAAGTAAATCTTGACATTTTCGCATTGCCTCAGAAACCACGTGATAGAATCTAATATGGCAAAGGATAACATAATAGGATAAATAAATAATGTAAGTAGAATATAAATATAATTTGTACGTATCAAATATTAACTATAATATATAATCATATTATCAAAGCAACTTACATAGTATAGCATAATGGTTGACAGAAATAAAGCTTAAAACATGTTTTTTTTTTTTTTTTTTTTTTAAATAATTACAAGCTGCCTCACTTAAGGGCAACGAGTTATATGGATGGCAGAGACTCGTGGTACATATTGTGCAAGATATAAAATAAATTTAAAAAATATAGTAAGACAATTAAAAGAAACACCCTGATCCAAGCTTGCCCTCCAATTAATCAAAAAATAAATTACTTGAATGAACAACATGAAAAATATTTTCATGATCTAATATTAATATTAGAATATAAGACTGGATTATAATAATTTATAGCTAATAATAATAATATATATTATATTAATTTTATTTAGAATAGAATAGCATAGAATAGAAAAGAACAAAAATTTTACTCTGGGACAGAGTCCCTTAAGAATAACATAAAATAACAAAACATAAATTAGATCTGGCCTAGAGATTTTAAATTAAAAAAATTAAATAAAAGTAAACACAAGTTTATAGTTAATAGCTAATATAAAGAAAAAAACAACATATTTATATGTAAACACATACACAAATATATACATACATAAATTATATATACAATCAGTAAGGAACAAATATTGTATACAAAGTTGATTGAACGAAAAATTTCTGATGTTCCATTTAGTAAAGTATGGAAATAATTAATATTTGTTGAGAGGGATACAAAAACAAGAACAAAAAAAAAAGTGATGAAGAAAAAAATAAAAATGAAAGAAAAAACATTGTCATGAGAAAGTTGTTGAAACATGCTAAAGTTTTATATCTGGTATGATAAGATGAAATTCATTAAGGCATAGAATATTTCCTTGCGATTTGGGTTTTGAGGGGTGGGATGGAGAGAGCTGAGTGGGCAGATAGTGTGAGCATCGAACCTTCGGGTTAGGTAAGCCTTTATTTTATATATTCATAATAGGGATAAAGTTTTATGCTGATCGAAAATTTATAATATTAGTATTCCTTGAAGTTTTTTTTAAACAAACTTTTTTACCTAAGGGCTTACATTGTATTTTTTTTTTTTTACTATACAAATGTGTTTCCACTCTCTGTTTATTGTATAGAAAACGTTATATAAAAAACATACCTGGTTTACGGTCGGTTGTTTATTAAAGGAAAATAAAATTACAGCCTCGTTGTTACGATTTCGTTAGCAGTTTGTATTTCATTCCATTTATAAATTATATCACAACAATATCATACATCTGTATTTGCCTAAGAGACAGACCTCACACATATAGGATGAGTACTTATTTACGTTACGGTAACAAATAATACCTTTCTTTTCAACCCTTACAGGTACTACAGTTAACACTTTCTAAATAATATACCTACTCATTTTTATTCTGATAAATAATTATCTTAATGTATTGTGTTATAATTTTTTTAATTCATATTTACCTCTGATAAGAGTTCTACATGAACTGAAACGTGTAATAAATTAATTTCGTGCTCAAATATGAACTTTTTAAAAAATTTATTTAAATAATAAAAGAATTTTAAAATATTTTTAATACACTGGGAATAGAGTATTTTCTATTTCTTATTTATATAGGGTAAACCAGAGAGTCATTGACACCATATCTTAAAAATTAGAAAAAAAATATTTAGACAAATAAAAATCATAAAATTCCTTTTAAATCCTGTAACTCACATGTGTATAAGTACTTGCATTTCTGTCCGTATTTTAATAGATATCCATAGGGTGTCAATAACTGATTTTTTTTCTTCACTATCTTGTTAAATACATTTCAAGAATAACGTCTGAAGTTAACTTTCTTGCTCAGTGTAGTAATTAAGGAAAAAATTCATATTTATTGGACTATTCTCTCTATAATTTTAGGATGAATATTTCCTTCCTTAAGGGTGTCAATAACTGTCTGGTTTACACTATGTAAAGTGTTTGTGAATTATTTCTCAGAAATTTCATATGCCAACTGAACAACAATATTGTTATTTTTTTTATTTATTTTTTTTTTAATACCCTACCTCAATTTTAATTTTATTGCTGATCTTCTCAAAAACGATCATTCACAAGTTCAAGCGCCTCGCTGGAATTTATATTGCGTGCAGTTGTTCCATTGTTTTCAGTTCCTCTTAAAACTGATATTCCGAGATAATGAAGCTGATAGGTAATCACTATTAACAGTTCCTGATAGTTTGGAGAAGTTGTAACTTGCTATGACAGGAGAAGTTCCTGGTTTTGACGTTACAGGTTCATGAAACTTGAACAACTGGCTCCTTAAATATCAACTTATTATTTACCTTATTATAAATAATATAATATTAAAACATTACTAACAATCAAAATACATTCTAACCTATTTTTTTAAAGTTATTTTTAGCCAGGAAACATCATCTAGGAGTACCGTCTTAATGAATGAAATATATGTTAGACATTTTGACTCCCCGGGAGAGGCAGAACAAGCGTATTCAACCTTGCACTTTCAATTGCATTTAAATTAGACTGTTGCATATCACTGCCTAATTTGTTGTCTGTCTTAATGGACAAAAAATTATTAATATTTACTATTGTCTATACAACTGAACTAAATGATTTTTATTTACACAACATTAATATAATTAAAATAGAAATATATGATTTCGATAGAAATATGTGTATATATAATGCTACATGTATTAAGTATCGATGAAGATTTGTCTCGCTGTTGGAATTACATTATATCTTATTATAGATGGATTATTATGTATATACATTATTAGTTTACATTATTATAAGTTGAAAAATATGTCATCGTTCCTTTTATGAATATCTATACAAAAATAGGTTCATTCTTCATTTTTTTTTCTCGAAAACTTTCAGTTAGAAAGTTTTTTAAGATAGTTGTACTCGATTGAACAAAATCTATTATGTGATACAGTTGATTTACCAATTTAATAAGTACCTACCTTAAAACAGTTAATTAAAAGATAGGAGATGCCTGCAGATAAAATTATGTCCGGATATAATTTGGAACCAATACCAACGAATTTACGAAAAAGCACATTACATCAAAACACACTCATTAACTACATGTTCACAACCCACATAACAGGAAATAGCCAGAGAGTTGTATAACTGAGTAGTTAAAAAAAAAAAATTAAGTTAGGTTGTACTTCAGGGTTCTACTTATCTTCATACCTTTCACTAGTATTTTAAAAACTCAACGAATTTACTAATTGTAATCATTTATATACACAGTTTTGAATAAAGATTAAAAAAAAAGTAGCAAAAATGTTAATAAATTAGAATAGTATTTGAAAACATTTATTTAAAGAAAGTATTACAATCTGCCTCGATGTGGGCAATAAGTAATATGGATGGCTTATGATCCATTCACACAATATTTACAAGAAATAAATACAAAGAAAAGATACAAAATAAAATATAATAAAATAAAATAAGTAAATAATCTCCGTATAATATATAATACAATAGAAAAAAAATTAAATTAAATCTTAAAAATACATTTGTACTTTATTTACAATGTATACAAATCCGAGGGATCCCCCAACGAGACTTGTCCCTCCACTTATGGAGGGAAAAGCCAGGTCCTGAGAGACCCCAGCGCTTCTCTCTCAGCTGCGTCACTGGTGTAGATAATACCAATGTAGGCTGAGTGAGAGCGCTAGCACAGTCACTCAAAGCATGAGTGGAGAAGCTGGCCATTAATAAATTAGAATAAATCTTCAAAATAGCTATTTATAGAAATTGTTAGTTTAAATGAGCTTATGTCTCACTGGAATCATCAGACAAATTAGTTTATGTAGACGTCAATACAATTTTTGTGTTTTTTTTTTTTTTTTTTTTTTTTTAATATAAACTTCTTTTCTAACCTACATTTCTATGTATCATTGAAAAAAAACATATAATAAAATTATAATACAAAAATGTGCATAAATATATCTAATAAAGATAATAATTAAATAATAATAGTAATGGAGAAAATGGTTTATAAAATCATAAGAACAGGATTTGAATTGCAGAGGAACGAGTTCGACTGATCTTGTTTATAAAACATTATGATCCGAACAAACAATTCATCTAAGAAAACGGAACAATAAAACCTAGACAATTGAATTTATTTTACTGCTCAAGAAAACAACGGCACTGTCCCCCATGAGGTTTCAACTGTGTGTCTCGGAATAAAAGAAATATTGAGGCAATTCTGATTTTTACAGAACCACTACCTAATTTAAGGCAAAATATTGATCCTTTGAGAGAAATTTACTAAGGCTATCAGTTTCGAGTAGGAGGGGCCTAGCAATAAACACTCTGATCTATTCAGAGACTTATTTATATCCGAGGGTGCTCTATGTGAAGATCATTTGAGATGAATGTGATCGTTTCGTTTACTTTAATTTACAAAAATATTTTAAATTATAATGGTAGACATGTAACAAAATAATAATAATAATAATAATAACAGCAGCACAGCCGATTAACTTTTTTTAAATTAATAACTTCTCTCAGGACAAATATTCCAAAAGTAACAAAGAAAAATAACTAATGGTACTCGTAACACATATCTATTCCTTATTAAAAATAAATTCAAGTTCTATAAATTATATAATATATAAAATCTATAAAATCAAAGAAAAAAAAAAAAGCTTCAGGGAATGCATGACTGAAATGAGTGGTTTCTTGATTGCCGAGTAGAGTCTGTGTGAGATATTCCTAAAATGGAGACAGACATTTTTAAGAAATAAGTATCTAATCATCGCCATTTTAGTTAAAACTTTACAGACTTATTTGTATTATATTGGGAACATCATGATTATTTCACATTATACTTTTTAATTTACATACGATTTGTTTTTTCATATTTCTTTTAAATTGATTTTTTTTTCATTTCTTTTTTTTATATATATTTTTTAAATATACGTTTTCGTCATATTTTTTTTCCCCCTAAGCAGAGATGAATACTTACTCGGTGAAACGACAGCACAATAACACAGAGTTTCTTTGGCTGCACTACCCAATCATTTCCTTCAGCGTAGATTTTACAGTCATATAAACCATATCAATATAAAATAATCATTATGTCAAAGGGAGAATAAATGATTAAAACTATTAAAACGTTTTAAAAACAACAAAAAGCATTAATAATAATAATAATGATTATTCAAATTTAATCCCGGAAATATGTATAATTTCGAAATTATAATGGTTTCTACTACTAGTCATATATTTCGTTATATTATTATTAATCACTAGACAGGTTTCATTTTTAGCTTTTATGAGTATTTCGTTATTTTGTTTTAAGAATCAATCATAAAACTTCCTAATTGACTATCTAATTTTAAGTTTTAAATTTGTTTGGAGTGGCTCAAGTATAAAGATTTGATCTTTTACATTATTTTTAAAGGTGTGGATGTAATCAATAGTGGTTTAGTGTATACTAGACCCCTTAACTACGGAAATAATATTCCCGGACAGGAGCTACAAAACTGAAGCCCATTATTACGACTCTTATTACTGGGGAACCGTCGAGACCTCTAAAGACCAGGGGAGTTTTTAAGGCGGCTCCTTAAAGAATCGTTTATAAAAATCTGAGGGACCCAGCGTGTTAACAAATATTTTTTAAGGCCTTACCCCTCCTTTCTCTCCCCCTTTCTCATTTTCTTGTAGAGTACTTCGTTAAATTAAATACTTCAGAGCCCTCCCCACCTCCGCGGGAGGGGACTATTCTCAGGCAAATGGAATATAATAAAAATGAAAATGGCCACAGTCTGGGGGTCCTTTAGTTCGCCTCGGAGTTGTCAGGGCTCGGCTTCATTTTTGAATTAAGATAAATGGAAAAGTGGGACCTCAATGGCGAGGTACTAATAAAGTTCTTTTACTTTTGAAACGTCTTTTACAAATGAGCAACAGACAAATTGATTTTCTTGAAAGTCTCTTAGATTATTTTTTGAATATCCCTTTGTATATCTATAATATGCGAATGAAAAAAATCAATGGTATGATTGAAGCGGTACGAATCTACTGCCACTTTCCATGCCAGTGCTCTCGTCAAGAATGGAACTTACTACTTGTATCACTTGAGGTACGCATGATGGTATAAAAGGATCAATGCAATTAGGATTGATGAATTAATTGCCACTTCCAATGATTTACCGATCGTCCGGATTTGCTAATAAGACCCAAATATCCAATTTCGATACCCATTGAAATGTAAATAACTATAAAATCAATAAAGACTTGGAGTAAAAGCAATAAATCAAGTATAAAATAGCCTAATATTAAATATTTATGAATCATTAGAAATAATAAAATCGTTTAAAACCGGCCCAGATTTTAGTTTAAATGACCAGATAAACATTTATAATAGCACAATTTTAAATTTGTTTTCAATAGGAACAGGAAAATCCAATGGGTCATAGGGGAAATCCCATGGTAAAACCCAAAAATTTAGCCTACCTGCTGCCTTTCCCCTTTCAGAATAGATTGATATATTTCAGATATCTGTTAGATCTTTGAGTACCAATATTTGATTTCTTGTCTGATTTCTTACATTTTGAAAACTTTAATATATACATATAATCCATGTAACATAGTGCTGATGTGTTGATAATTTTGTATGTTTTATAACAGAAGATGAATGTTTAGCATTCGAAACTAGTATTCTGATAAAATAATTCCAATAGAATACTACTTGTATTTAGTACAGGAGCATCATGTTATGCTAAATAAGGTAGCACTGAAAACTTCATTGAAGATGGCCCACTTTTAGTCGATATCAAGGTCTTAAATTTATCAAACGATTTCCCTTTATTTCTTTTAACTGTTGTGAACATCTTTAGACCCTAACTCCAGTTCGAACTGCATCACTTATAGTAAGGACATATGCTTGTCGGGATCGCAAACCCTATCTCTCTTCCGACTACCTTTTCCAATCTTTCACACCTAGTCACCTCAGCCATAGTCTCCCTTTCAATCTCTTTCCTCCCGAGATGTCGTAAGTCTGCTTTTTTGATAATCATCGCCATCCTTCGCTAGTAGATAAGCCACCGCAATCTTTACTCTTTGATCAAAGTCGCAGAACCAAAAATTTGTTTGAATTTAATATTTGTTCTTATTGTTCAATATGCATTGTTATTTCCCGAATGACACAATTTTTTTTTTTTTTTTTTTTTTTTTTTTTTTTTTTTTTTTTTTCTTTCTTTTTCTTTTTCTTTTTTTAAGGTAAAATACTCCTATCTCTCCCTAACGATCATTTCAATCCACCGAGTCAGATATTTAACACCCACTCACATATGTCACCAGTGGTTTTATTACCGGCTTTATAAACAGTGGTCTCCGAATCCTCGGATTTTATGAACAGCATAAAGGCATTTGCTGCAAGCCGCAATTTTAGCTTTGGTCTTACGAAAGTTATTATTTTTTAATAGTATCTTATATTAATGAAAATCTTATAACCGCTCTTTTCACTTCTTTTCGAACGCGAATTTCTCACTTTTATTTGAATTTAAATAAGAGATGAATTAGTGCTAACAAACTAAAAACAAAAATAAAAAAATTCAAAATTCAAAATTTATTTACATATACTGAAAACCTCAACACGACTGACAAATTCATCAAACAGAATTAAATATCCCACTTACAAAGTTCAATTTGGACATAATTTGAGCTTTGGGGCTCCACTAAACCCATCCAATTCATATCCAATCCTTACAATTTTAGAAAAATCCTATGCTCCTTACTTCGTCACAAACAAACTTATCCACAAAGACCTTAATATACCTTACGTTTCTGACTTAGCTATATCAAATGCAAACTCCACAACCAAAAATACAGATAATCCTCCGAGGTGCCTGAAAAGAAGATGGCCTCGGGACCTTCTAATATAAAACTTCATAATAAAGAACCTTTATAAGTGCTACCAATGGGTAGGTGCTTTAAAAACAAGACTTGTCATTTTTATCATTGTCATCACATTTACTAGATGTATCATATTTTATATTGTATACAGTTGTAAATTTCAATAAATACATAATAATAATAAAGGTCTTACGAAAGTTATTAATTTTTAATAGTATCTTATATTAATGAAAATCTTATAATTTTCTCATTTTATTTGAATTTAAATAAGAGATGAATAAGTGCTTCATACAAACTTCAAATACGTATTTCCCCTTAATAGCGGAGATTTTAATATTTCTCAAAATAAAAGTATTTAAATAATATAATAGATCACTATTTTATAATTTGAATTTTTATTTTCTAGTAATTAAATAACCAGAAAATTGTGAGTATTTTTTCGGATATGATACAATTACTTAAGACAAGCCTTAAAGTACTTGTTGCCTACACGAAGGCCTATTGCCTGAAGTGCCGGCGACAAAAGACATGCGGATACCTCCCTGACAAAAATATTTCTCTAATATACTTCCTCTGGGGCAGAATAGAGGCAATCCAAGTTCCCTCCTCTCACAATGGAGTCTCCTTATAAAGAAACCTGCAGCACACCCTCTTCTCCACGCTTAGCTACATTCGATGGTGTCGGGAATTTTCTTCCCCGGCTACATTTTCCTTACTAAACAAAGTTTTTCTTTTATAAAGAGACATATCCTACAAAGCATTACGGAGAAAAGGAATGTTTAAGATATTAAACTTCATTTTTCAAATATTGAAACGATACAATTTCCTTTTAATGTTACTAAATTGTTTGGAAAATAATACAGGTTTTCTAGTTTTCATAAAAATAATTCCTTGTGTAATAAACTTTTTATATTTATTAGATTATGGATGCCAATATTTATTAATCCTCTCCTAAACATTTTTTTTTACTCTTCATCATATCACTACTTGGAAAAAAACATTAAATAATTCATCTTACATGTTAGATAACGTCCAGAACAGGCCCTGAAGAACCACAAACACTAATTGATTGCGATGCGACGATTGTTATAGCGCGTGCAATGTTCAACAATGGTTTAAAAAACTTCGAGAGGGATAATTCTATATCCTCGAAGCTTAAGAGATTCGTGGTAGGAATTTTTCCCTGGAGGGCGTTATTCTGCGAGCTTTGATGAACGAAAGTCCCAGAACTGTCCAAAGATTTATAGAGAAGACCCAGACTTTCTCAAGTCGGATTCAGAGAAATAAACAACAAAAGTTTTACTGAATATGTTTTTAAATACTTTTTTCGTTATTCGTTCAAAATCTGTGTACAAGAGTTGATTACTCCTTTTTCTCGGAACCAATGTAATTGAAAAGTTCTCACTCAATTGTGCACTATACTTGAACTTACATTTTTCCAAAAAAAATTGTTAATTGCATAAAACTATTTTAAAAGTTTACATTTTTTAAATAAGTATACTTAGCTATTCTAATCTTCTCAATATTGTAGTATCTATACAGTTTTTAACTATCAAATAGAAGTAGATTAACAGCCCGAAGTCACAACAAGGGATGGAACGAAACTGCACAGTAAGTAGGCAGTAGGTTAGTCAAACTGACGTGAAACAAAAAGTGGAACGGAACGAAAACTGGAACTGGTTTCAATAGTGGAACGTAACGTAAAATCTCATTCCACTTTTAAATCGGAACACCCCTTCACTAGTTGGAGCGAATTAATGAGTCTCCGCATCAAACCCCCTTTCCTCCTGACCTCTATCCTACCAACTACTATAAACCCTTATTTAAGGACGTAGACCCTTCTTAAATGATAAAAAATTTATTAGTCGATGTTATATTTTTAATTTATGAAATTTACAAATAATCCGTAGCTCTAATGTTTGATAGAAATCAATAATATAAATTTAAAAAAACAAATTAAACCATAATAAAATCACATTCACATAAATTATAAGAAAAAAACCGTTTAGTTTTACAGAAGCAAAACTACTGTTTGCACCCACTTTTCAAAAACTTATAAATTAGGATTTACAATACTATTATCCTATTAGTAGTTCTCTACAGGTTTGAAGCGTATTCGCTCAAGTCAAAGGAAGAACACCTCCTTAAAATTTTACAAGAAAATTGAAAAATAGTGAAACAATTGTCCGTTATAAATATTTTTGGTAAAGCAAGAGAGACTGTTGAAATGGGCATTAATGTTTGAATATGGATTTAATAACAAAAAAAAATGGGAATCAGCGTTGAACCATCGGGTAAACGCCTGAGGGGGAGACCGATGCGTAGGCGGGAGGATTTTATCAGCGCTGGTATTGTGGATTTGGATTTATATGACATACAAAGAGTTGTGTCGCAGTTCTATGAGACTGGTAGTGTCGCTATAATGCCTTATGGCCCACGAAACTTTTTAACCTTAACATTAAATATGACTATACAAAATAAATTGTTTCTTAAAAATTATTCGAAGATACTACTTAAAAGAAATAACATGTATTATATACCGGGTTTTATAACTTTTTTATTTAACCTGGACTTATTTAAATGATACTAAATTATTTGTTTGTGATTTTAGCCTATTGGAGTTTTAAAGCAATGCACTCTAACTAGGGCAGAAATATAGCAGATAAAGAATATTAAGTCTCTTACGCTAAATACAATTTTATTTATTCCCTACTTCGAAGACCATTAATTCGTTTGATAAGACCCTTTACTACCTAGTAACAATAAATTTTTTCACTTGGACATTACGTGTTGCATAATCGTTCATTAGCCCTGTATTAAGGAATTCAAATAATTTTATGCAATTTTCTTTTATAAGTTTTTTTTTAATTTCACGTATGGAAAAGAGTTCAATGAAAATAACATATAAAAACAATTGATCTATGGCAGTCACCTAGGTATAAATTAGCAGCACGAACGAATTAAAATATATGATAAAACAGAAAAATAAAAAGGGAGGACACGCCATTTTTTAATCTCTTTCAGATAACCGGAGGTTTTATTGCGTGACTGGAAACAGTAACCAATTTGGTATTCATAGAAATACTTCAGGAAACCTGTGAAAGCATAGAATGAAAAGAAATTCCTGCAACAATAGTATTTTAATCTTTTGTAAATACATTCTTAATTTGAGTAAATAATTCAAGCGTAATCAATTGCATAGAATCTACAATAAAAGGTTCATCGCACAGGAGAAGTTTGAATTTATTTTACACTATTTTTCTTGTAGATAGTTTCTTGTAGTAGAAATTAAGCATTGGTCGTGATCATAAATAATAACGTTTGAGTCGTGAATAGTGTAATAACTATTCAGCACATTGTTTCCACCCGCCCTGTTTCTTTAGCATTTTTCATTTCTGAAGAAGAAAAATGTTTTTTTTTTTAATCTTGCTTCAGCATTCCAACATCAAACACATCCATCGAGAGAAAGACAGATAGGGAAGAATTGGAAAACTATTCGGAACCTGAATGCTCTTGAATTGATAATATTAGAACTTCTAATCACTCTGAACATACAACTGTTCAACATTTATTGAACACTAGGTTGTAAAAATATAATTTTTATTTAATTTGTCTTTAACTATTAATCCTTATATAGCTATAAATAATATTCACAAATATTATGTTTGTGTAGTTTATATTATAAGCGTGTAGTGTAAGTGTGTGTGTGTAATGTTATCATAATACATTATTTAATTTAAAACATATAAAACTTACTTCTTCAAGGTCTCTTTCTCTAACCCATCCCCTCCTGGCCGAATTTGCATTTTTTGTTATATTTCATATAAAAGAATTGACTTTAATTATTAAATATATTTACGTTAATAAAATATAAATAGTTAAATACAATATAAATTTCATATAATATAAATTGTACGTCTTTCACTGTTTAAAACTTTCGAAAAATCTGAACAAATATACGAGAGAAAGGTGTAAAAGAAAACAGTGTACTGAGCTTGATATTTTTTTCTAAAATAGCATGATGTTATTGGAATGTTTAGTAGAAATAAAAATAAAAGGAAGTAACAATCAAGTGGGCAGTGGGGATGACCAATCAGGTGCCAGTATTGCCCTAACCTAATTATCTTCCCTCACCGGCCAAGCATTGCTGTTTCTTTTATTATATTACCCACTCAAGTTCGGTTCTCAGTGCGGGACGGATGTATTTGTTTTAGATGTTTCTTTTTTAGTGCTTAAATTGTTATATAAATGTGATTGTGCTAGTGTTTTATTATTAATATAGTGATTATTTATTTTATTGTTCATTATCGTACCGAAACCTGTGGTGTAAAAAAGAATTTAAGAAATAATGAAGTCAAAGATGGCGATCATTTACTTAGGGTTTTCAGTGGAATTAAAATCAGGTATGTAAAAAATTAATTACAAAGTAGAAATAAAATATGTAATCGCATATAATTTTGTGCAATTCACATTAATACACGTAATGTGAATAATTATTATGTTGTAAGCTAAATATTTGAAGAAAATAAAATTGTTAAAATGTATCAGAGGCTTTTTAAAGTATTATTTTTTATTTTAGTTTATTTATTCTAATTATCTACAGTATTTGTTTTATTTTTTCATTCATTGAACCAAAATATACTTTATTTTGCAGATATGTTATTATTTGATTATTTCGATATATATAAGGGATGAATGTATAACACTATAACTTATTGACCTCATAATGGCATTTGTTTAAATATTAACGGATAAATAATTTTTTTTTTTTAATTCGATATTTGAAATTATTCCTATGACAACAACCTGTTATAACTACGGGCACAATTAATTAAGTTAAGTTTTCACGATTAAAAAAAAACGTATGTTTTTTCTATCATTTTTTTTTTTTTTTTTTTTACACTAAGAGGTACTCACCCTGTATATGTATAAATTGCGGCTTAGGAAGAACTAAAAAAAAAGTTTTTGCAACTGGTTTTATTTTACAATGGGTCTGTACTTTGATCTGCTGTTTATTATATTTAAATAAATGATATTTTACCGTTTAATTTTAATGTTTAGTCACATTAGGGTAAATTTGATGATTTTTTTATTTAATATTATTCGTTATATAAAACTAAATTTTCAATAAAGTTGATTTGCTTGTGTGAAAGAAAGATAAAGAATAAAGTAAAAAGAGAAAACGAAAAGGGAAAAATTAGTAACTTTTATTTTAATAAATAAGGAAGAAAACTGTGATGAAACTGAAAAGAAATTGGGAAAAACTCAAGTAGTCAAGAGGGAAAATGGCTGAACTTGACGAGTTGACATCAGCCGGGCGTGTAAAGAGTAAAGCTATCTTTATTCGGGCGTGTCTCGTCAAACAATATTGTTCCGATAGCGGACAAAAACAAAACCACAACAAAAAACAGAACCTGGGCTAAGAAAAAAACCCTGATGGAGCTATTGTTCCGAACTGTCAAGCGAATGGTACCAAAAAAAAAAAACTATCTCCATCAAAACCGCTGGCCTAGACATGAAGAGCCGTCCGTTTTAATACATCACAATGAGTGATTCAGGTGTTTATTAAATTCTTTTACATGATAACTTATTTTTGTTTTCTTAACAGCTACGTCCAACTCTTTGTGTTCATGGCAGGTTGAAGAGCTCTTATCTCGAGAGTCAGAAATGTAACAGACAATTCATAGGAAATCTATGAATTGTTAGTAAATTGTTTATAATAGAAATATTTTCTTTATAATAAAAATATATATATATATATATATATATATATATATATATATATAAAAAAAAAAAAAAAAAAATTATGCTCGGAACTTAGAACTGCTACAATTATTTATTATTTTATTATGATTAAGTACTTAAAATGAAATAATGTTTCATAACCAATAATTATTCTATGAGGAAATATAGTTTGTATTGACGTTTAGCACCAGGTTTTTTCTCGACCTAATGAATGACAATAGAGATACTTAGGGCTGGGTGTGCCAAAAGAGGATCTTCCAACGATCGTTCGGTATTATAATTTAATTAATGTGACTCACCATTATGGATAGTTAAATAATACTGTAACAGACGATTTAATTGAAATATATATTCCAATGTGTAAATTATTTGATGTAATACCATAACCTGCATCTCTTTAATCCATGAACTGTCTTGGGTTCAGCACTTAATACAAATGTACGATTTATTACGGTAGAGCAAGGAAGTTATTTGGCTAGAATTAATCTTCAACTTTTTCAATGTAAAACCGATTATAGAGACTGGTTGTGCCCAAGGAGGGTTTACCTAACCCAGGGTCGATCCTCGGCTAAGAAAATAGAAAATACTATAACCATATGGAATATGAACCACTATGATTCCAGAGTCCATACTGTACCTCCAGTTAATTATATAATAAATTATATATAAAATTAGAAAAACTGATGATGTTTTTATAATAACTTTGAGCAAACTAAATAAAACTTTTTTTTTCATTAATTTAATTCTCTTGAATCTTTTAGCTGAATTTTCTTAATCAGTTAAATAATTATTGAATGTCGCTCTCAATCACTAAAATTAATTAATATTGAATTTGTATTAAACGTTAAGATATGATTCACTCATTTACTCGATATGTCATTCCATCACTCACTAACATTTGGGTATCACATTAGCCCCAGGTTTTAAAACTATTTACAACTTAAATTCTTATAACAAATGAAAAATCCGAAGTTTAAATTTATCTGAAGTAGATAATTATATGTTACGTTATTAATATCAGTAATTAATTATTGAATTAATATAATTTATTTGTTAATTAAAATCTCCTTTAGGATCAATTTATTTCTCAATTATTTATTTTTTTATCAATATTTATCTCAATCAATTATTTCTTTGTTTTACTTATTTAAATTATAAACAGCAATTATTGCTTATCAAAGAACATCTAGTAGGTACATTGATTATAATTACAAGGTGAAACATTATTTGCTGAATAGTAAATTGCTCCCTTTAAATATTAATATACGCCTGTAAAATTATTATTTTCACTATTGAGAAATTCAATTTAATTCCGATTTGACCAAACTTTTTTTTTTATATAGTGTTAAATCTTTAGTGAACGATTGTAGCATAATGCTCTGTTAAATATTTAACATAAAACAAACATTTAACATTATCTGTCGCAAAATTAACATATTCTCTAAATACATTCCATTGAATCGATCTATTTTCAATCAAACGAAAGGTCCAATTTACACATCCTCTTTGGAAACCATTGTTCCCAGCAACCAATTTATTTTCTATTCAAGTTTGAGTTATCCAATTCCAATTAAAATTTAATTTCTCGCCTTGTCCTATAACATCGGAAACAAAAGGGAGGCAGCAGTTCCTGTCGACAGTAATTTAAAACGGATAAGAATTCTGATAGCATCTATAAATATTAATGCGATGGTGACAAAATGGCTTCTATGATTTTATATATTCTAGGTTTGTAAGCTAATATCATATACTAGTATACATTTTTAAATAAATAGAAAAGCAGAAATAAATAAAAATTTAACTTAAAAATAGCAATTATAGGCCACGGTCCCCCCCCCCCCTCCCCCATGTATATATATTGAATAATCGATTTGGTGCTAATTGTTTCAATTTATATCGATTGTTTCATCATCTTTCACAACACTTTTTTTTCATCTAACGTAAATTTCGTTATTAAAATGTTATGTATGAAATTTATGAAACATATTTGAAACAATCCATTATTCTTGTCTTAACAAATAAATTCCGATAATATCAATTACATTAAAGCTGTAATAGATAATTGGTGAAAATTAAGAAAAAAAAAAATTGGAGTAGATTACAATAATATAATAAAATATTGTAATTTGACTTAAATTAAATATTATAATTGAAAAAAAAATTCAATAATTTAAAATAAATAACTAAACTAAACTGATTTTAGCATTTAATTTAACATTATTTTTCCTATATACGAATTAGAATGAGTCAGAGAAGATGATATTTCGAACTGATTTCAAAATTTCAAAAGAATTGCATTGAAATATTTATCCTGTCAATAATATTAAGATAATAGCAGAGCAACAATTAAAATAAGCCTATCGGGTTGTGGAATGAATTGTAATAAAATGATAAATACTTTTTTTCTGGGGCACACTGCCCCCTAAAAATGAGAAATATGCACAATTACTGGTATAACTGCCTGGCCGCATTATTTACAAATCAATACATCAGGAATTACGGCTGGAATTAGGACAGAAGAAAACTAAAACAAATACAATTACACACGAAAAAATCTAAATATATACATAACTATTTTCACATTTTTGATTTTTTAGAGATGTACAAATAAATGGTGTTCAAAATAAGTTAAGAAAGATGCTTTAGAATTGAGGATAGGTAAGGAATTCCAAAAGGAGGTAGCACGAATGATAAAAGATTTTCCAAAGCAGTTATGGGGAGGGGTAAAGAAGCAGAAAGTTTGTGTTCGGTAGGTGAATAGATGAACGTGGAGTAATTAGGTCAAGAAAACACCTGATATAACGGACGTAATGTTAACCGAATCTTTGAAAAGATAATGAAAGGGTAAAAAATGAACGAAAGGTAAAAAAAGGGGAGTTTATCCCCGAATGGTTGACCAAGACGTAGAGGGGAGAATAGTGTTAGTCTTAATCTTGTGGGTTTTGATTTGAATATAGGATTGGGAATATAGTGGATTGGGTATAGGGTGTGACCCAACAAAATAGAATTTAGTAACTAAAGTAAGTATTTACACAGTTCTTATCTAGATCTATCAAGCCAGTTTTAAGATCAGCAACACTTCAAAACTTGAATGATTTGTGTTTAGCAATAACATTAATAATGAGTTACTTTGAAATAAATTAGTTCTAAGAGAATTGATCTAGTATGTAAACACTGATGACAAAAAGAGGTGATTTATATTAATTTAGTAAGTGTATTGTTAAGTGAAATTAAAATTCATTATATAAAATAGTGTAAATTGCAGTCTGATGGTGAGAATGTATCTCGAAACATGTTACTACGGTGAATAAATGATAAAAGAAAATTTGGGGAATGAATGCTGAAAAAGTGAATTGCTAATGAATTATATATTCCTTTATTGAAGAAGAAAAATTGATTGTGGGGTTACTTTTAAAAAATATCAATAATTTGGTAGCAAAACATCTGGCTGGATCCAGTTCAATAACTTCACCATTAATACTGTTATGGTTCGCTCGAGCAGCACAGAGGGCTCAAGTTAGAGTCCGGCTGAAGGCAGAAAATATAATTTCTGTTTCTTCAGCCGTGAATCGACTTCAGGGTGTGAAGACCCTCCTGGGGCACACTCAGCCTTGGGGAGGAAAACCTTGTAGTTGGACGTAGTTGCTGACCATAACATATCCTTTTTTTTTTTTCATTTCATCCTTGTATAACCGTTGGTCACGAAACAATACTTCCTTACCAAGTACTGAACCCAAGACTGGATTTTTTTAAATTTTATTTAGAGAGTGAGTTATGTCAGACATTGTATTTATTTACTTTAAGAATACATATGCCTGGAGTCAATTACTAATTTATTACTTCATTATCAGATTTATGTTAGTCGAAATAAATAATAATCAGAGTACCCTTAGTGTGTGATCTCAACAAAAGCCCCCTCCCGTTCTATTTTCTATGTTATCTGACATAAATCTGGAAACGAGAAAGTATACAAGATTGGACTATAAAAGGTACCAATATCATGACCTAATATAATCAGCGAATCATTGTGGGAAATCCCAGAACCCATATTTTACACGATCACAAAAAGCTTGGAAACGTGCCAGCATCAACGGGCGATAAACGATTGACAAATCGCCTCGGAATTGTAGGGCGAAACCTCGGAGGCATAGTGGTCCCGTTGGAGCTACCAGCATGGGGTGAGTTATTCTTGGAGGCGGCAGAAGAACCGAGGACAAAGGAGGCTTCGGACTGATCCATCAGGGACGATTGGTCTGTGTTGGCGGGGGATGGTTTTTCACTCGAGTCAATGGACCATTATGAGGCATTCATGAGTCTCCTCGACCGGCGATTACCAATTCTAAGGCCGAACATCAATCAGCTCCAACCCCCTGGTAAATCATAGCTCTGATTGAGTCGTCTCTCTCGGTTCCTCTTTATCATTATCAAGTATCATAGGGAACATCTTCACATCAGCCATTATCTCAAGGGCCAATCGGAAATGATAATTTTTCCAGGGATACGTAGAAGAATGTTTTGGTTCTCTTAAACTTAAAACTTAAACAGTCTTCAGTAGTAGAGTATTATATCATTAGTTTTCATTCATAGTATTTTAAAATTAAATTTAAGGTTTTTTCCTAGCCAATACTAATAAATTAAAAAATAGCAAAAGTAAAGGAATTAGGGAAAAATAATGTTTTAAATAAATAAAAATTATTTTTGTAATAAAAAACTTTTTGAAATAATAATAATAATAGCTACTAAATAAACAAACTTGATATATTTTAAAAAACGCATTTATTTTCTATCAATGTTGGATTATCAATTTGTTTTTGTTTTTTAAGTGCGTATTTTTAAAAAATAATCTTTCATACCCTGAGAACTAAATAATTTTCAAAACATTTTATTGTTCATCAAAGAACTTCAGTAAGTAGAAAAACCATAATGGAACATTTTTTTTTATTGTCAGTACTAAAAGGAAATAAGTTTTTGAGTAAGAAATTTTCAGGGTGAAACGATTTTGCTTTCATCTGCTGATGTATATCAACTTTTTTTTTCTATCCCTCCCACATAATAAAGATAAGACAATTACATTGATTTAATTCTCTGCTGCTCTTATCAAGTAATGTACCATTTTGATTGGAGTTTTTGTAATGTCATTTAACTCTTAATTTTTGCTAGATGAAAGAGTAATTTGTTATACTTTTACAAATTTGAACGAATAAGTATGGGGAAGACCAATGGATCTTGTTGTGTACAATATGTTTGAATTTGAAATACTAAAGATTTATACACTCCTTGATGGTCCGAACTTGTAGGGCGTGTAACAGATATAAGCTGTGCTGAGAGTGGAATTGATTTGTGGTAATTGTAACAATATTAATAGCTGATCATTTCAAAATTGGAAAAAATATTGGAAATAATTGAATACTCTAAGTTGTTATTTAATGGAAGTAACGAATCTAGTAATGTCCCTCAAATACTTCGTTTACAAACCAAAAAACCATTATACTCTAATGTTTATTCACTTTTTTTTTTTTTTACTAATCAAAAAGATTTCTAAAACGATATTGGATATGAGTAGCACAGTTTTAAATCTAAACTAACGGTTGCATAAAGAGCTAAGACATTTTTTTAAATTATTGTAAAAAAGTTATATATTATATAATATCACAAAGATTGATTATAGATCAATAGATTTTATATAACAGCTCAACCCCAGTTGAGGTGAACTTGATCTATAATCACACCCTCCTTAGCAAAGAGCCGATAATAGAACGCGATAAGTGCCACTATTAATCTTCGGAGATGTTATCGTAATGGTTTCCGAATTAGTTCTTCAGTTGGTTTTTACTGTTTCACCTTGATTATTGATACCTAATCTATAGATACTATCATTCATGGTGGTGTTATATTAACAATTTTAAAATTCTTCGATAGTTATATTGTTTTGTTTATTTCGTTTAACGTCACTTTATGCTGCTGTGGCTAATCGGACGATGCTACGGTGGGAGTCCTAAATTTTGCCTATCCAGGTATAATTAGGATAGGGATCTTTGACGAGTACCTGACATCGCACAGGCTCAGGACCCCCATTTTACGTCCCTTCCGAAGGACGGCATAGCTAAGGATGTTTCAATCCCTTTAAAAAATCCTAAGGTCATCTGCCGGGCTGCGAACCCGCGATCTTGGGTTTAGTAGGTTGCTATGCTAACCACTACACCACAATATTAACCACTACACTACACTATCCACTACACCCTAATTCGGTAGTTATATATTATATATACATATTTATATTATAAATGTATTTATACATGTATGTAAATATTGAAAAAATATAGGCTTTATTCTGGGACTGACTGTCTCCTAAGAATAAAACGAAGGCTATAAGAGATAAATATGATATTAGAGATTTAAATGTAGAATATAGAAATAAAAATTAAAACAGATTCGCAAAACACAAAATAAAAAATAATTTTTATCAATGGAATTTTCCACTACTTTTTGCCATTGCCTGAATACCCTCCTCCAGATAACTCGATCCATGGCTTATTTTTCCCTTACTTTTTTCATCCCACTACATCCCACAGCCAGTAGCCTTTCCACAGTAATTCTTTCAATATATCCAAGGTAACTTTCGTTCTACCCCATAAATTCTCGAACTGTTTCATCCATAGATTCTTTCCATTTGTTCTGGGATTTTCCGACCACACGCTTCCAAAAGTCAGTTATCAATTTGCGATTTTTGGCATTCACTAATGACATTTGTTTCAAAAGTAGTAGCCAGTACCACCTTATAAACTGTAAATAAAAATTAGCCAGTACCACAATAACCCATGAAAGGCCTTGGGGTCAAAACATCTTTTAATATTCGAAATCGCGCTAAAATTCATTTAAGGATACCCACCTTTTAGAAGCTAGTTTCATCACGGTATCAAGGCCGATCAAGGCCAAAATAACAGAAAATGATTTTTCTGCTTTACATCAGAGTGCCATACCATCCAAGCCATCGATACCCTATCTTATACACTGATTAGCAAAACATTAAACCCGAATAGCATTTTTATTTTTTCGGCCGAATGTTTCATTCTTTTATGATTTTAATGTTAATGTTGCCTTATACTTTAACCAGTAGATATGAAATACGCAAGTATTGTTTAAAAAAATATTATAAAGTAAATATATAAAATATAAATAAATATATAAAAGTAATTATAAATTTATGAACTTTTCAATCAATAAGGCTTATATCAACCCATTGCGTTCATTGCGTCTTGCATTTAAAGGGGTATTGGTCTAAAGTTATATTGAGGGATATGCCCTATCTTATATATAACTATTACAAAACATATTAATTTAAAATTCATTATTTTACTACTTTTTTTTTGTTTAATACTTGATTATCAATGGTTTTAATAATCTTAATATGTTAATTACCTGGTTAAAAAATACAGGGTCGGAAAAAAAAATTAAATTTTAGTCGAGAAAATGAAAAAACAAATGGTGGGATTTTTCACCTGTCAGTATATAATATAGATATAAGGAATTTGTGGAACTGTATATAGAATATACATTTTTTATACGTGGGGACGAATAGGATTAGTCGAAATTGTGCACTTTTCAAGTGGACAATTTTAATCGTTTTACTAAATCCTGCAATTCTTTTAAAACTACTATTCCCATCAACATAGATACTTTAAGGTATTATTAAGAAGAAAAAATCAACCAATTTTTCATAAATAAGATATTAAATATGGATACTGCTTTGAAATTAAACAGTGTACTCGTTTTTTTAAGATACTTATCCGCTTATTAACGACAACCGCTATATTGCATGTAATCCAGCATGTAATGAGGGCTGAAATTAGGGGTATAGAGTACATGAAATATGTGACTATTTTTTTCCTCAGAACTTTGTTATGAGTTTTTAAAAGATAAACACATCAAAAGTCTACGCCCCTGGGGAGTTAGCTAACAATAGGAGAAAGGGGAAAAGGTCCCCTTTTGGGTTTTTTCAATTATATCTCGAAAACAGTGGACTCTAGAAAAATATGTTTCAAATTAAAATTAAAGCTAATTTTATTTCCTATAAAAATGACTATATAAATATTTGTCGAGCCTCCCACGGTTTTCGAGATATACGTTATAGAAAATCGATAATTTTCGTAAAAATTGATTTTTACCTCACTTTTTGTGAAACATTTGCTTTTACTGCCTTCCACGATCATTTCTAAGGAAAAAAATGTCAGTATCAAAGTAGTAGAGCAATAAATTTACTCTAATTACATATATACGTTTTGGAACATATTTTTCTAGAGTCCACAGTTTTCGAGATATAATCGAAAACCCAAAGATCTTTTAAGATCTTTCTAAATCGCATATTTCATGCACTCGACAATATGTTTATTGACTGGACTAATATGAGTTTATAAAAGTATGTGGTACACCATATAGCCTTATGATTATATAATGCAATGTGAATTAAATAATATTTTTTAGCGTGATAACATATTTTTGTATACCTAGGTCGATGAATCCTATTGCTTCTTGAGAAATGTAATTTACCTTATATGATCAAATTATGCTATTATTAAAAATTATTCCAAAGCTAGTCTGACTCTTGATGTAAAAACAAGAGGAAAGGAAGAAAAATGCCTTGCTTGATTTCACATTACAAGGCAGTAAAGAAACACGTAAAGGACCTAATCAGTAGCAGGAGTGAAAGAAAGAAAAATGAGAAAAAACTCTAAAAGAAGTTAATAAAAAATACATGCTTGAGAAGGAAAGCGCTATTGGCCGTAAGATAGGATTGGCGTGACTAAGGCGCCATACATTTATTCATGAGAATTTTGAAACGGAATTATGATTGTTTTTATCCACCAGCCAATTGGCTCAAGGAACACTTTTACGACCGTACCGACCCCTTCATTGGCTTCTTTCTATCGAGAAATTTATTTTCTTTTTCTTTTAATAAGCACCCAATTTACAGTTACTTAGCGATTATCAGGCAATTAACTGCGATAAACAACTTATAAGCCTCTTATTAAATGTTAAATATCATTTTATATGACTATAAATAAATATTTGAAATAAAACTTTCATTTTGGATTAGTTCAATGTGAGCCATTTTAAGATCATTATTAGCTACGTCCTAAACCGTGCGATATGAGGGGCACTTTAAAATTTGGCTTTTTTGCCCATTATAAAAATCTTGTTATTTCGCATTTAATAAATTAATGGTAAGTTTAATAAAGTTTTTCTGCAATAGGTAATATTGAAGAGCGTAAGATTTTTTTTTTAATTGCTGTAAAAATACTTAGATTTTTATTTTATTATTTAAATATAAATAAAACAATGGCATACAAAAAGAAATATTATCATTTAAGCTAATATGATACCAGACTTAAAGAAAATATCAAAATAAAAACTAGCCAATAAATAATGCGACAAGGAAAAGATTCCACTTCAGGGGGGTTTGATTAACTTTAAATATAGAAGGAAGAAAATAAGTCAGTGCTTCGGTTCGGCTGATTCTATTAAAGTGAGTGCGTAAACTACTTACTTGTGTTACATATATACCGATTAACAAATTAACAAACTATTCTATGATTGTTTACATATTGTATGAAATTTTTATAGGTAATAATAAAAGGGTGTCTATATAAAAATTGAATTATAGATACTTACCACTGTATTAAGTAGTATGTTAAGTAAATGGAACGAATAGAGAATGCTTAGGACTTATATAGAAAATAATGTATAGCATTGTTAGTGGGTTTTCTAATTTTTAACAATTATAAAACCTACCAAGATCAAGATTAATTCTGATTTAAATATTAAATTAATTGTTTAGTTTAATATTATATATTCTAGAGACCATATTCCTTTCACAAGCAAATTTATTTTTAATAGGGTAAACCAGACAGTTATTGGCACCCTTAAGGAAATATTCGTGTTATAATTATAGAAAGAATAGTTCTTTTTCAGTATTTTTTTCTTAATTACTATACTTTAAGCTAAGCATGAAAGTTCACACCAAACATTATTTCCGGGATGTATTTCACAAGATAGTGACAATAAATAATGCAAAATCAGCAATTGACACCCTATGGATATCTTTTAAAATACGGACAGAATAGAAAGTACTTTTACAAAGTCGAGTTGTAGGATTTAATAGGAATTTTGTGATTCCTTTTTTTTTTTTTGGATAAATACTTTTTTTTCTAATTTTAGGATAAGGTGTCAATAACTGTCTGGTTTACCCTAAAAAATGTCGAACTATTAATTCATAATTCACATCATAAATAGATTGTCATTTTTATTTCCACAATAAACTCATTCTAAAATACTGACAGCATTCCTGTGACTATTTTTCTATAGCCATCCCGAAGAGTGGTACCTGCATGAGATCAAGCAACTGGTTGAATTATAGGAAATGGCAGTGTACCACAAAAAGTTATATTTTGGTCATTAATTTTACGTTATATTGAAAAAAAAAATCAACTTATTCTGTAAAAAAAAAAAAAAAATAATAAATAAAAAAATTAATTCGGTAGTTTTTATTCCTATCAAACTTTAATGAAGAATGTTATAACCAAGTATATAACCAGAAATTCATAAATTTCTGCTGTAATTAAAGCATTTCTTGATAAATGTATTGAAATCAGATTTATTTTATTTAAAGTGTAAAAATAGAGAATAAATTAACCCATTACAATTTAAACAGTATACTATACTTTTCGTACAAATTCTTAAATGTTGAACTAATATTACTTCTCACTAACGAGATTCGCGCTCCTCTCTCTACCACGAAAGAGAAACGAACTACCCTTAAAAATGGTGGAAAAAATAAAACGACTATTTTCCTGTAGGGACACCATAAAGTTTTATGGAGGTTGGCTTATAGGTGGGGCCCACGGTTATGCTTCTCTTATGCTAGTCCAGACTACATAAGTAATTTACTTGAACCACCTGAACCAATAACCAACCATCGACCCACGCCCTGCGACGTATTGGTTATAGGACCAATAATGGTGACGGAGATAAAAAAAAAAAAAAAAAAAAAAAAAAAAAAAAAAAACTCTGGATGGATCATGAATTTTTATCGATTTTCCGGAAGAAGAATAAAGAGAATTTTCTCTGAAAATTTTTCTGTGTGACTAGGAGGTTTATTTAGTAATTTAAGAGTGATTCTTGCCGAAGTGTGCTGTTCAATTACTACTTCTATTGTATTATTTAGAAATGTAAATTTGATATAACAGCTCAGCAAGTTAAAATTTATTTCAAAGCTTTTTGCCTGTTAAACAACGAAATTATCTATGGGGTACCAGAAAATTCAACAGTAATCGAAATTATCGTGTTTTTTTTCAGGTGGCTTTGAGCTGAGACTGTTATATATTTTCTTCTGACATTGCATGTACTTTTTAAATAGGCAAATGAATCATAACTACTATTCAACTAACAAGGAATCAAATGATTAATCGAAGTAGACATTGATATAAACAATGCAATTCAAGGTAACGCTTACTAACAACCTACCTACTCAATTAAATAATATCATGCTCTTAAATTTCTGGAGTTCTTTCAATAACTATTTTTATGGTCAAGGTTCTACTTAATATAAATTTTTCTTACACATACAACATTTAGGTACTTTTATTGTATTTTTTTCACAATAGAATTACCAATAAAATTTATTTCTTATTTCATTTGTACAGTGTTCACATAATGTACTATCTATATAGTTAATTAGTATCTATGTGTACATCGCTTTTTTTGTACATTGCTCACAGATGTGTTTAGTAAAAACATTTGTAAAACTGTTTTAATTAGATCATTAGATCTTTTAGATGTCCAGATCTTGTTTGAAGTTCTTATATAAACTAAGATAGTTTGGATAACTCGTGTTCACTAAACAGAATCTAATTTTAATAACAGTTTTTTTAAACAAAGTTTAAAATTTTAGTACCATAAAGTTATACACTTATTCCATCTGTGAACTAAGGCATTATATCATCATTATTATATTATTATTTTTTTTTAATTTTTTTTTTTATTTTAATATGTCTCTGACCAGGCGTAACTGTATTTATATAAATACGTTCATAAGAACGTATTTGTTATTCCTCCACAAAGTCCCTTTGTCCCAGAAGAAAATTATTTTTCAATCCATTTCACTCTAAACAGTTGAAAAAAAAACAAAACATTCTTATCGGATCAATTATAAATTTTTAAATTAAGGGTTGCACAAGCAAGTTTGTAAAAATATTTGGTAACGTGTCAAATATTCATGTTTGAGTAGCATTTTACGTTACCTAAATCTATGGACATATGACAAAATCGACTTAATTTGAAAACCTTTAATATCTGCTAGGATAGTTTCTAATAGCACACGAACGTCAATAATTCTTATATAACCCAATATTATTTACGATATATAAATATCGAAAATCTTATATTACGATTTGAAATGTTTTAAAATCCTATAGTGTTCTAATGTATTTATGATTACCAATTGTTTTTTTGTTTTTTTTTGTTTTATCTTTAAACAAATCTCTCTCTCTCCCTCTCTTTATTTTCGGGATCCCCAGGAATTCCCACATTTCACAATTTAGTGCGTAGTTAAAGCGGGTCTTTCCTTCCATCGTCGCCAGTATTTTCTGCCATACTTTCTCTACCAAACCATCCAATCCCAACGTCCACCTCGTTGCCCACGAAATATGCCAATAGTTGCTCCTATTGATATCGTTCCTATTTCGACCCTCTTCTATAAAATAAGCCCTCCCACCAACGGTTCTTACCCTTTATACTTGAAAATTATCATTGAACCACATTTTTTCACGAAAAACAATGCCATTTTTTAGTTATTAAAATAACGGTTTTCTATGTTATTGTTTTTTTCACAAACTGAATTTAAATAACTCTGTTATCTTTTATAATTTTTTTTAAATTTATTATTGTTATTTTTTATTTTATTCTAAGTAATATTATATCATTTTAAGGCTCTGAAGGCCCTTAATTATTCTTTTTTTTTTTGTATTCTTAAGAGACTTATGGTTCCAGTATAAATAAAGAATTTTGTTATTTATTTGTTTGTTTATTCTCTATGATCAGTGATGAAAATATCATTAAGGTTGGTTATATATGCTAAATAAATAATTGATGCCTGGTATAAAATATGTATCTTTCATTAAATATATAATTACATTTACCCTATACCGATATTTGATTCAGATAGAAATAATTAACCAAGCTCCCTCATAAATCCTAGTCCTATAAGGGCAAGGAGATCCCGAGGGATGTATGAAGGGAGAGGGAAAATAGTTGGTGACAGTTGGTAGGCTGGTTGAGGGACCAAGCCGCAATGTGTATGTGTTGGCCAACTATGCGGGACAGGGGGGAGGGGGTGACAATTACGCAAGTATGTCTTCCAAGTGAAGCTCGACATTTCACATCTCGCTGCAGAATATGGGGCGGCTTTGTCTCTAAAGTTGGTTGTTCTCGACAAAGACATGCTTTTAGCTTTTCGTCCTCCAGTGAAAATGCCATCTCTGCTCTAAATGTCTCCGGGATAAAAGTGAAAAATGTTGTGTGAAACATCATTTGTAAAGAGTCTTTGTTAACTTTGCTGGATGATGGATATTATACTATCCTTAATTAAAAAAAAAATATATATTGTAAAAAATATATATTATTCATTTAAAAAATATACCTAAATTTATTCATTTAAAACTGTTTATGTAAGTTTAAATAACGTACAAAATATATTTTCGTTTGTTTGTTTATATGGACTTAACGTATAAAAATATTTCTGTGCAATATATCTATCAGGTTGAATATAAATTTTATGTTTACTTGAGAAACGAATCAGTACCTAGAATCCATGATCCAAAATAGATTCCTAGTTATCTATTCATACCACTGACGTTGGCAATAGTTTTGTGATGCCTAATTATGTAACTGTTATATTGATGTGTTTTATTCGATTGTAGAATTAATATTAATGTAGATAGGTGAGGTGTGCAGTCATATTTTAAAACATAATTATTGTGCCGACGTTTCGGCTTACTGTAAAAGCCTTCATAAGGGTTTCTGTGCGATGACGTTTACAAAACAACGGATGATTTTTTTATATTTATATATGGTGTATTATATCAGGGTGTATAGCTATTATACATCGATACGTCTCCCTATAAAAACATTACTCTTTTTTTTTTTTCTTCATTTAAAGAGTAATTTTTTATCTACTAGATTAACACAAAAATCTCTTTAAAAAATCAAGGAGTGCTACTTTAAGCTAAACATATAGATGATTGTCTTCAGATCTCATTTTAGTATTATAATGAAGCAGGATTAAAATTTTTAACTAACGTAAGAAATAAGCACTAAGGAAATAAATCCAGTCAGAAAATAGCTCGATTTTATTATTTATTGTATTTATTATGCACAAATTTTTGTTATTCCACAGTAAACCTTATTTTTCATTTTATAATATAATCATACTGATTTTTGAGCCCTAATACACGATTTTAAAAATATCCAGGAAAATATTAGTACGAGTATATCTTCCAACCTAAAGTGAAATGTAAGTTTTTCACGTCCTTCAGAAATTAATGAAACTCAGAACCTTTGGAATATTTATCAATTTCAATAAGAATCAGTAAAATGTAAATTTTTAAAAAATTGTTTGAATATTAAATAACTTATGCTGTTCGCTGTTTAACTATCTATTTCCTAAATAGTTATTATATTTCAATATAATTGGTTTGTTCTTTAGCTCTTGCCTTTATTACTTTTTGTAATAGAAATTTATTTTATATAATAGAGAATCAATTTATTGTTCGCGATACTGGTACTAAAAATTGATAAATTTTTTTATCAACATGCCACTAATATTTATCTATTCTATCTCTGTTACTTTTGCTATGGACTTAATTATTATTTTCACGTTAGATTTGCCATCATTATTTTTTTTTCTACGTTTGAAGATTTTTAAATTAATGTAAAATTAACAACAATAATTCTGTTGAATAACTTTTTATTATAATTGTATGGTTGGAGAATTTACATTATTACTTTTACTTACGGCCATACGTTTATTTGATGATTTTTGTTTGTATTTGGTTTAAAATTAAATTTTAAAAAATAAAAAAAATTGTTAATCTTTGTAAACGGAATGTTATGTACCGAGAAATTTACAGTGTGGACAGAGAAGAGTTAAAATAAACGACTGTCTGGTTAATTTTTGAGGGAAATGAATAAAAGAGAAATATTCGATCAGTTGTTCTCTCCCAATTCATTTATTTTTAATAATTGTCCTTTATTTTCAACAACGAGCCGCAAATCAATACTCCAATTATCAACATTCTTTTCGGATGACTCATGCTCTTGGTTTTTAGAAGCTAAATAAACTATATTTAAACTTCGTTGATACATTTTTAATTTTTTTTTATTGATAATGCAAAATATTTAATATTTTATGTTGTACATTAATGATCAAAAATATTGTTTAAGACTGTAAATAAAATATAAATTAAATCAAAATAGAAGTAAACCTTAAAATGAGATAAAAACTATGATTTTTAACATCATTTCCTTCTCATATTCTCGTACAGCACCTTGTGCTCACGAAACAATAATTCATTACTAACTACTGAGCACTAGACCTTTCATAGTTTGTAATGGTGCAGGTTATAAAAAAAAACTATAATTATTTGATTTAAATTACAGTTTTACTTTAACGAACGTAGGGTCATTCCATTTAAATTGATCCAGGGGTGGTTGCCTGGAGATAAAACTCAGAAATTATCAAATATTATAGCCTTATGTGTATGTTATAAGAAAATAAAAAAAATCTTTATTCTAGATAAAAACAACACAAAAATTCATCATGAAATCTATGGAGCACCCTTGAACATAACTTATTGAAGATTATCTTATTGAAAATTTATTTTATTCACTACTTACCCCTATCACTTCACCTATATACTATTGACTGTCATACACTCAATCAATAGTCTTTTTTTTTTACATTAGCAATTCACTTTTTGATATAGCGTGATCAGTTCATCATATTCGTGTGAGGAAGATTCATCTGGTATATCCTATTCTACTGCTTTTGATTCCAAACTTAGTTAGAGATTTTTTTTTTCGAAAATCTTCTTTATGTTTTACTATAGCGCTCTCAGCCTTCACTGGAGTTTCTTTAAAACCGGTGACTCAGCTGAGAGAGAAGAGCGGGGGTCTCTCTGTGCCAGGCCTGTCACGTCACTCAATGAGTGGAGGTATGGTTGGGAGATCACTAGGATGTTTATTGTAAATAAAGTATGATTGTAGTTTTAACTATTAATTTCATTTAATTTTTACTATTGCTATTATTTAATTTTATTATTATTATTTTGTTTTATATGTATATCATTATTATTATTATGACGAATATTCCCCTTGAGGAGAGCGATTGAACTTGAAGTCACTTCATTTTCGTTTATTCCTTCTTCTTTCCTCCTAGAGTCTCTTCATTCTTTCGGAATGTTTCCTCTTCCGCTCTTCCGTCCACTTGTTTCCTGGTTGTCGTCCTGTTCGTTCAAATGTCATATTATTGATTTTAGTCCAGCATTCATTACGATCTTCAAAATTTTCTATATCGATTAGCTACAGGTTCCTCTGTGCCTCCATTAACCATTCTGTGTCACATGGGCTTGTCGTTATAACATTGAGTAATTTCTTTCCCAATCTGGAGCTTTCCATCCTACAGATGTGCGTGTAAAATTTGGCTCGGCGTTTTTTTATTACATCTATTATTATGCTGGTCTGTTGATAAAGTTCGTTCTGAGGTCTTTTCATCCAAAGTCCATTTTTACTACTTTCTCCATATAGTTTCCTTAAAATTTTTCGTTCCTGTTTTCTATTTCTCTAATTTTGGAGTGCCAACCAATGACCGTTGTTACTGCTGGATATGTGGCTTCCACGAGAATCACTGTTTGATAGTGTCTCAGTTCTGCGTTTGTCGAGATGCACTTCTTGTTGTGATGATTCCATGTTAATCTGTAGGCCTTCTGCAGCTTTACGACTATTTTTCATTGGCGATTCTGTTTATACCCGAGGATTGTATGGTTTCGCCAAGGTATTTAAAGTGCCAGACTTGTATGATTTTACCATATTTTATGATCAAATACGATTCATTTTCTGGTCCTCTTTCCCTGTATTGCGTTTGTAATAATTGAGTAATAACTACTTAATAAATGTTAAAAAAAAACTTTTAGTTTTAGTGCTAACAAATTTTTATCTGAACTTATACTTAATAATTATTTCGCTTTTATACTTAAATCAGTATGTTATTATGCTTTATGTTAGTAAACATCTGGCGTGTCTTAGCGTTATGTAACGTATAATGTGGAACATAAAACCTCTAACAGTATTTTTAGTTTTTTTGAATTGACTCTTTCTCTGTTTGGGGGAAAAAAAAAATCGATCGGTTTTTACATTAAATTGGTTCTGTAATTTTCATATATGTAGAATAAAGAAAGATAGGTACTAAACATTTATTTTTTCTTGCGAAATCATAACCAAGAAGGTTTTTGTTTTATGCTTTTAAGACAAAATTGTTTTTTAAGTGTTAATATATGGGGGAAACATCTTCCGATGTTTCATAATTTTTAAAAATGGTCAAGCAACCAATTCATTTTTTTTTTTTTTTTTTTTATCAGTTCATATAAAATGCCCCCGTAGTTACTATTATATAGTGAAGTGACTGTAGTTACAACTTTATAGTGAAATGACAAGACACTAAGCCGCTGAACATGCTATTCTAAACAGAGATCTGGCGCATAGTAGAGCTATCCGAACGCCCCTTGCTAGCTCAACTATGCCGTGTTAGTGACTTGTTCTAAGAACAGCTCTGTCCACTGGCATCTTCTAGGTCACTCGATAATCACCCTTGCATACCTCCACTAATAGAGTATGTCCTATCTGTGTAAGCAACGGCTGCAATGGTGTTCATAGCTTTGCAGTAGAATATATGATATTAAAATATCTTGAAATGTTCACATCCCTCCTTCTGGCCGAATTCCTTGGGCAAAAATATCCAGTGTGCTTGCCTAATATGTTTATCTTATTGAACAAGTTTTTGTTTATGTTAAGTGAACAGTAGGTTACATTATAGGTAATGTATAAGTTCTCTAATTTAAGACACTTTTGGAAAATTTTATCAAGTTATTTGTGTAGCTCTACTTGTTATAACGTCCATTGCAGATATTGTTATCAATTTTGAGTTACTATTTTTTATTTGCTATGATTGTAGTCTATTTATATTTTCTTTAAATTGCAGGCAACATCATATTTTTCTAATGTCATTTTAAATTTTTTTAGGTTTGTTTAAAAAATTAAAAAGCTGTCTATTCCTACATTAAAAAGCTGATTGAAAAAAAAAAAATTTGCCATTTTTGGCTCAGCTTGGACAGTTTCTTTTGATCGAATGAGTAAATACTATGTAACCGAAGAAACATTTCTCTTTATGATCTAAAATTTATAACTATATATGTATAAAAGACCTTTCTTTTACGGAATTTAACAATTTACAATTTTGTAACATATTTGTATGATACACATATTGTTTTGCTAATAAAACAATTCTCACTACAATTTCCATTCAGTATAAATTAAAACTTAGAATACATTTTTCAAACTGAAGGAAAAACTGAAAAAAAAAAATTAAAAAAATAAAGTAATAAAAATAAATAAATAGAATAGTAAGCAAAAGTTTTGAGCGTTAAAATTAATTACAATTAAATAATAAATTAACTCATACAATACTTTGATTTGTTAATTTAAAATTTAACTAAAACTAATAAATTCTAAGAATGTCTCATTAAGTAAATTTTGTTTTGGTAGTATGTGTCTAGTACGTTTGTATATGTATCTTCTTAACTTATTAACTTGTTATAATTTCCTATTGCTTGTATTATGGGATTCCCTGAGTTGTTGTTTTTTTTTTTTTTTTTTTTTTTTTTTTTTTTTTTTTTTTTTTTTTTTTTTTTTTTTTTTTGATCTGAAAATATTCTGGATGAGGGAGTAAATAAACTGTTTAATTAATAACTCTACATAATACTAGGCAGATATGATTGCCTGGAAGTTCAACAACAAATGTGAGTATGAAACTCATAGGCATAGTATTTGTTTCTGTTCGTCACAACGATATGAAATAGAATTATTAAGATGTAAGATGAGCGAGTTATTTAATTCGTACCAAAATAAGAACAGCTAAAGGTTTTTTTTTTTTTTTAATATATTTATTTGGGACTAGGGATATGTTGAAGCCTATTGGTATTTCGCGGTAAGTCCGTAGTGGGGGTGAAATCCCAGGTAGTGGACTCCAGATATAACTCGGACATTATTATAGGACACAGAATGGGAGGATGTTGCAGGATTACGTGGAAGGCTAGAGGTGAAATTCTGAGACTTATAGGGATTCATTGTAATCCTCTAATTTTGACATCATACCTAAAGGTTAGTGATGCATTAGGATGTGTTTAGGATGAAATTAATGGATCATTATTAATTTAAAAACACATTTTTCGTCTTTCTATTGATGAAGAATGTTGTTTTAAACCAATCATTTAAATTGGTTACCTTGGGTAGAGTAGACTTGTAACCCTATATAGGAAGGTTTTCTGTGATATCAGCCGTGTTATAAATACTTTGATTGCTTATTATTAATCATTTATGATTTCTATCGACTAATAAAAAAACTATATGCTATCGTTTTAAAAGAGGTCTAGATCCTTAAGAAAATAATACTTAGTAGCCTAGAGGACTAAGAGGAAGAGGAGGAGAGTAGGAGAGAAGAGTAGTTAAGGAAAATACTCATGACTAAGCGATTTCTGATTTGTTTTTCTTTTTTCTTTTTTTTAATAATAATAAAAGTTCTTTATTTGTCCTGCGACTTTAAGTCCTTTAAGAAAAAAAATGATGTACAAACTAGGGCCTTCAGAGCCTTAAAATGAAATAATACTTTTATAAATAAATAACAAATAATAATAATAATATATACATAAAAAATGTTAATAAAAAGTAACAGAAAATTTAAAATAGGTTTTTCTACAAAAACAATAAGATTTCATGAATATAAATTTTCAAATTGAAAAACAATATGTGGCTATTGACAGTTTATGGAGGACAGATTCTGGGTGGATAGTAGGTGGTTAAATAAGTAGTATTTGAAAGTGGAAAAGGTAATTGAACGACGATTTTTGAGAGGTATGTTTTCTTCTAATTCCTCTCGTATGAAATCCTTACAATCCATAATGCTTCGTACAGTACAATCCTCAATGCTCCTCATTTTGCCACAAATAAACTGATCCATAATGATCTAGATGGCCCTTATGTTGCAGATTTGGTCCCAACAAGATACCTATCCGCTTTATTAACAAGATACTTCCCTACTTTATTCCTAAATGGTCAACCTATAGCTTTCCTCTCCTCTGTTAAAAAAAAAAGGTTTTACAATCGATCAAACCCTTTCCTGGAAACCCCACATTGCTCAAATCTCCCGACGATCGATTGGTATTCTAAAATTATTTCGTTCCCTACCCCTACTTCCTCTATCCACACGTAAACTCTTAGTATCCTCCCTCATATTCCCCCGATTTGAGTATGGATGTGTGATTTATGGTGGGCTCTCGATGATTCTTGAAGATAGATTAAGGCGTGTGATGAACGGCTTCATAAGATTTGTTTTTGGAACCCCGAGACGCTCTCATGTGTCCCATCTTTACACCGAGTTAAATTGGCTTTCCCCTTCCTTCCGTAGAGATTACTTCCTTGGTACATTCCTCTTTCAAGTTATGAACACCCATCACCCTCTGTTTATTCATAATATCCTACATTTCAAGTCCTCAATTCCAATCATTGTTTTCAAGGTCCCGCGTCTCCGATCTCTACACCCCATCCAACAAAACTACTGCTTTCCAACGTTCCTTTCTCGCCCGCTCCGCTATTCTTTGGAATTCTCTTCCTACTTCCATTCGTAATGCATCCTCCCTCCGAACTTTTAAAACACTCCTCTTCCACCACCAGAAGAAAACATACCTCTCAAAAATCGTCGTTCAATTACCTTTTCCACTTTCAAATACCACTTATTTAACCACCTACTATCCACCCAGAATCTGTCCTCCATAAACTGTCAATAGCCACATATTGTTTTTCAATTTGAAAATTTATATTCATGAAATCGATTTCCTATATAATATTTTTTCTTCTACTGATTGTAAATGTAGTTTATGTATGTATGTAGTATGTAGGTGTTTATATATGCGTAGATTTATTTTTTTTTTCATTATATTACTTATTTTATTGTAAAATTGTATTTACTTTTAGTTATCTTATTTTATTATCTAATTTATAATCTCTAGGCCAGATATAACTTATGGTCTGTCATGTAACTATTATTCTTAAAGGACTTTGTCCCAGAATAAATTTTTATTTTTCTATTCAATTCTATTCTATTCTATCCTTCCATAATAAACCACATTCCAACTTAAATCCACTAGTCTTACAACTTGCTTCTCACTCGTTTCTCGATTACCTTCCGATGGGTTTTTAAAGAAGATGACCTAGGGGCTTTCTAATATAGAACAGTACTACTAATGAGTACTTCATCATAGGTTATTGAACATGTCATTGTAATCATTGTAACGCACATTTACTTATTGTATTAGAGTATACTGTGGTAAATATAAATAAAGAAATAAATAACTGATTATGGTTCAATGTCCTTTGAGTTGGTCAATATCATTCGATTTGCTGTAATTGTTATCTCCTCTACAAATTTTCGGACAGTTTTGGAATTTTCATCCACCAAAGAGGTCCTGTGATGAATCTCCTTGTCTTCCTCTCGAACTTTTTAAAACTATTTTTGAACAGTGGACACATCCATGCTATCATCTCTTTGGACCCAATTACGAACTACTTTACAGTCTAACGTGTGTAAAGACAGAATTTTTTTAAAGTAGTGAGAAGCTAAAAAGTAAAATAACATTTTTGTTTAGATGAAGAAGAATAAATATTAAAATTCCTACAAACATTATCTATTAAATACAAACATTTTATTTAACAAAACCATAATTTCAAAAAAGCTCAATAAATTCTGCAATTGTTTCCGCAAAACCGTATAATATTCAAGGCAACAGATAAATTGCATAATGAACAATTATAGATTTCCATATAGCTAAAAAGATAAAGATAAGACAATTCCATTATATAAATTTATACTTATTTTTATAATAAATCGAAAAAATTATGTCATAAACTAAAAATATTTGTTTAAAAAATTTACACTGCATCGTGTTGGAAAACAAGGTCATTGATATAATAACATCCACTGTTCAGGTATAGATAGTGCATGCGCGACAAGCATTCCACAGATTCCTTCTAAAGCGGCCGAAATTAATTAATGGGGCGGAAATTTCTACTCCGCAGATACCCCACTTTAAGGGTTGACTAAATTTTCTCGAATTCTTGTGTCCTTGGGAACATCCGCCATCATTGTGCGGATGACCAGAAGGGCACATAGAATTCTTTACAGCTGAGAGCTAACCAAAAGGTCAAACATTGGTTACTATCAGCTTCATTTTATAAGCGTACTTCTTGGTAATTTTTGGGGAAAAAAAAAAACTAAAATAGAGGAGTAACAGAAAAGCCAGCCATAAGATCGTAAAATAAGGATGACTAAGAATGTTTTAATGAAAATATAAAAATTAAGAACGAATGTGTTGAAAAACATGACGTATGTTAACATGGCAGACTAAAATATTGTTTAAAATTTTAATAGAGTACGAATTATATACAACACTTCTCAATACAGATAAGTGAATTCCTGAATACAACTATTTTAAGTTCGAATATTTTATTTTCAACATGCACCATTGTGTATGTCAAGATAAAAATTTAGACTTTAAATGGTCTGTTTAATACACATTATAAAAGAGAGGATTTTTAAAATACATAATAAGTCGAATATTGTGTTGAACTAATTTTTAGAATCAATTATATGTCTAATTTTTAACAAAAAAAAAAATTAAAATGTTGGATTTTAAAAAAGCCAGTTAAAATTGCCTGAAATAACTAGTGGACATATATTCTGGCTTAGGGAGAAAACCCATGTTAGCAAATTTTCATTTATTAACTTTCAATCATCAATATTTGAGCTAATCTAAGCACTTATTTATACTCACGAATTAAATATATTTAGCAGTAGTAGCTTAAAAAAAAATAATAGTTTAAAGTTTGTAATACATTCTGAAATGCACCAAGGGACATGAGTATGGTCAACAATTCCAAGACATTGTGTGACTGTAGAGTGTCTGTGCAGCGATATCTAAATGAAGGTAAATAGAAGATTTCAGGATTGCACATGTGTAACCAAGTTTCAAAGATTAAACTATTTGATTATGTTATGCTGTATGCTTAAAAAACATCTATTAAGGAATGATAAGAATGACCAGAATCCGTTTGTCGACTTTATTCCATACCAATTTCGGCTTGTGCCATTAATATTATCCAAATTTTTATGTTTTCCTAGGGGCGGAATGGTAGTTTTAACTTTTCCCTCTTTTGAAAACCGCTTAATTTCCGAAAATGAAACGCAAAACAATAATAATTGAAAAAAAATAAAATCTGACATAAGAATAAACAATTGATTCCGTACCAGTTTTGATCATATTATATTTCTTTGTCAAACAAACAGCAATCAAAAGATATAGAAACCTGTCTATTAGCTGGTATATTTAATTTCATACGCGACATACTTCAATACCAAAAAGCACTCAAATAGTTTAATCTAACGTTTTTAATGCTCCTGATTATGTCACTAATAAACTAATTCATAATGATCTAATCCTATATTTTTATCGATTGGCATAAACCTTTAACCTTCTTACCTATTCGTAACTACTATTCTTAAAACATTATCTTCTCGATAATACTTTTAGGCATTTAAAAAAGACGATGACACTGATTCTTTAGAACTTATTGGTATGTCACTGTTATCATACTTCAGCACATTAGCTTGATGAATATACTGTATACAGTTTTGGATATAAATAAATAAAAATGAGGGTGTGCTTAGGACTACATGCTGGAAGTGTAAAATTGTTAGACCGATCTACATTCCCAAATTTATCTGAAGATAAATGGAGAGGAGATAATAAGCAGAATAAGGGGAAATAATATTTTTATTAAATATGTATTTATCTGAAAAGTATGTATTGCAGATGCGTCAATGTAACATTTTTCTTTAATTTCTACGTAATATCATTGTGTAAAAACAGGTTTCTATAACAAATAATTGATTTGAAAAATATTAAATGTATTAAAATAAATATCGTTTAAAAAATAAATTCTTTGTCCGTTGTCAAACGCGTTATCCCAATATATCTTGTTTTTTTTTAAATATCTCCGGTTAGGATGACGTTTCATTCGTTCGAAAATTAATTCCTTTAAGTTTTAATTCCTTTTTTTATTTAAAAAAAAAAAAACAAGTCGCGCGAGTGATGCTAACGGTTACTAGAAAATTCAATTTTTTCCCTCTCTATCGCTCTGCTTCACGTCATCCTCAACGGAATGAGCTATAATTTCCAATGGGATACTGTTTTAAGGAGGATAAACCAGACCTCGTTTCGGCCTCTTCATACTGTTGCTAGTAGTTTCAGTTTGCGAAAAAAAAAATTAATTGAAAGTCTTACAGAGGTGATTTCCAACTTCGTGTTAAAATATTTGAAAAAGCTAAAATTAATTAGATCTATTTTAAGTTTTAAACGAAAAGTAGGGTTCTTCCTTTTTAAAACGGTATGCCTATGATATATTACTAAGTTTACCTAACTAGAAAATGCGCAAACAGCACTTCAAATTTTACTCTTTTGTCTTATTTTTAAAATTATATTTAAAACTATGCATTTTTCGAAATTTTGGTTAGTATACAGGGTGATTCCCTCTTAGTGATAAAGTCCCTCTAGTTTCACACTAAGAGGGAATCACCCTTTATATTAAGAAATTAAAATATGCCGCAGAGTGCGTCAGACGATTTGTATTTTCTGATGAGAACTATCAACTCTAGAGAGCGCTTTGAATAACAGAGATATAATGTTGAAGTTATTATAGTTATTATTGTTATGATAGTTATCCGTCAAAGACTTATAAGGAAAAGAGCGGACGAAGACCTTAAATGTCGTCGTCCAAGAGTGTCCTTGCGGTTGCGTACTGCGCCGCGTGCATCGTATTGCACTGCTAAGGTATGTTCCAAGTTTCAAGTCTCTAGCTCATTGGTAAGCTAGTAAAACGGCTGGATTTAGGTGGAGTAAAAACAAATGTGTACCTTTTTCAAAGATTCAATATTTTTTCATGACAGGACAAAAATCTAGTTTGGAAGCAAATGTTGCATTTCTATTTTCCCTCTTATAAACAAAATATTATTCACACATTGAGATATCTTGATGGGTTGATCCTTCCAGGGGCGGATATATTAAATACGTCAGTCAAAATCGTGTGTCATTAAACACCTCCCCTCTGAAGCAGGGGTCAGAGGATTAATGAAACCTAACTGTAACTAAGTACCCCAGCTGATGCCTATCTGTGTGTGGTGGAGGGGGCCGTGGCCTTGGCACTGAAAAACTGCACGCCCGATTTAATCGAATTTCTCTTCAGTGCGGGTGTTTGTCTTGGGGAGGTCATCAATCCAGGTGCCTGCACGATAGTACCAGCACGGGCAACTGCCTGCAGCCGAGTAGCAGATGACCCGGAATACGACGCCTGTCGAATTTTTTATATTTCCGTGAGGTTATGTTTACGACTGCGGGGCCCTAGCTATAAAGGGCAATGTTCAAGAAAATTACAGTTCCCGCTAGTACCTTATCCCGAACTTGAAGGGCTTAAGTATGTACAGTAAAGTCTAGTTCCCTACCGCGGTCTGCACTTGAAAGCATCAAATGCCTTTTACATAAAAAGTAACAACTGTAACATAAGTAAATGATGTTTAGGCTCAAGTAAAAAATAAATCACATATCTTCCCTGAATAGTACAATGGTCTTATTTGGTTATCCGAAAAATATAGGAGTCTTTCATGTTTTATTTAACACAAAACTACCGACATTTCATATTTACATATTGATGCCACGATTTCTCAGTAAAAACAATAATAAGAGAGGAGTGGATATTGAAAAAACACTTTTAATATATTTTTTAATAAAAGCAGTAAAGTCAAAAAGCAAAGTAATAAATCTTGTTTCGAAGAACTTCTGCCAAAAAATCCATAAAGGATCATTTGACTCGTCAATGTAAGTTTAGTGTTTGATTACATCTTTGAGTAGTTAAAAGTTTATATTTAAAGAAAAGTTTTTGTAAAGACGTCAATATATATATATATATATATATATATATATATATATATATATATATATATATATATATATATATATATATTATTCCTCTTCAAAACAAAAATGTTTTTTAGCATTCCACTACTTGGAAATAATTCAATATTTGGTCACAAGTTTACATTTGATTTTCGTATAATTTTGTTTGAAGAGTTCAAACTCGGTCAAAACATGGCCCAAAGAGCTAGAAACATTAATAATGTACATCATCGATATGGAAGGTTTTATCGGTATGGCATTGCTGAGGCTTAGTTATGTGTCTTAGCCTCAACCACTCAATTTACTAAATTAAAAAAAAAAAAAAAGTATTCACAACAAATGGAACAGAATTTGCTACATTAAATAAATATATTATAATTAGTTAATCTGATTTATCATTAAATGTTTACGGAGTAATTACATTTAACTGATCTTATTGCGATACATACTGCAATATATGAAACAGTAATACACTATATTATTACATACAGTAGTAAATATTATTATCGAATCAGTAATTGATAATTAATTAATTTTTTTTTTGTTTTTTAAATACTATTTACTAGAAAAGAACAAAAAGCAACGACGTAATTTCATATTTCTGGGTACATACTGTACACGTAGTTTTTCTTTTTTTTTTTTTTCATTATAAACCTTAATACAATATTTCCTAATTTTAATTGATGATTTCCCTTTTTCCTTATGCAACGTGGTATTGGGCTTGTTAACACTGGATAATAGGGAGTCTACTGTTTATATTAAGTGTAAATGAACTAGCTGAATATCGATTATATTGCATTACTTTTATTGTTAGAAATATAATTTTTTTGAGAAATTTAACTTTTCCAGTCTATGCGAATTAAACCTGTTATTTGAAGTACAGAATTATTTGTTTGTTTAAAATCCATCGATTCAGGAGACTCGACCAATGTGGAAATGTCCACCCGATCCTCATAATGTCGTTAGTACTAATTTGATTGGGTCCCCTCGTGGTTAGCGAAATAACTCAACTACGAACCATAAGCCGTATGGCCTATAAGGTGACTAAGTCAATTTTCCTGTTTGTTCTATGGATAAGGGAGAAGTTATCTAGGGGGGTAGCGGCGTGACAGGGGTTCTAGATGTCACACCCTACTGTTCCCAACTGGAATAATCTCAAAGGGAAACGTTTCACTGACTCCGAAGTCCCGAACAAAAAAGAGAGAATAAGAAAAATAGAGGTAGGAAGAAATCCTGGTGGCCGGGATTATAGAGATCCTAGGACTTAGCTATTGGATTATCCTAGACAGGTAAGATTCAGAGAGGACCTAGACACCTGGGCTGGTGAATGAAACCAATTTCGGCCCTTTCTTCAATGTACTACCTCCTTTTATTCTTTTATGTTCCATCCTGGACCATTACCTGTCCTTCCTACAGTCAGCACAAAGGTAGCCACTCTGGTCCGGTCAGCACGCTAGTTGGCTGTCGACAATATAGGTCCCTGCAAAAATGCTATATTCTCTATAGAGCAAAAAAAAAAAATCTAACTATATTTCTCCTTTTGATTTTTAAGATATAAAAGCATGATCCCGAATATTCAGGAATATAAAAAAAAAAAAAAATATAAAATTATTAAAACCGCACTAATACTATAATTACTTAGTCCGTAGAAATTTAATAATCTTAGGGGCTGAATGGTCGAGCGAGTTGGCGCGAGGGTCATAGTGTAGGTACAGGGTCTTAGTCTCGGTACAGAAGGCGTGGGTCGAATCCCATCTGGGACAGTTAAAATTTATTTTGTATCGGACCCACGAAATGAATCTTGATCTTCCCACCATGCTAGAATAGGTTGGTAACCCGTTGAACAACCTGTCATTCCTCCTCTAGTAAGGAATACATAAGGATGTTAAGTCTTAAATAAATAAATAAATAATAATTATCTCTACTACGTTTTTCTTTATCTTTAATTGTTTATAAATCCACATTTGTCACTTATCTGATGAAAACTAGCAGAATCATACAGTGTTGCCAGGTAACAAAATATTTTCCCCAGTGGATTGGGGTAAATTTCTCCAAAATCACAAAAATGATGCTATACAATTACATTTTTTAACAAATCTTTTAAATTTTGGAAAAGAAATTTAGTAATGAACCATTGTACAAAGTTATGTATTGCACATACATTTTATTCACTACGTATTTTAACTGCAGTACAATTGATTCTATCACAAAAATGCTATAATGAGAACCTCTAGATACTATTTATATATCAAAGAAAAAAAAAAACATTTATGGCACTCACTTGAGGTACGCATGATGATAGAAGGATCAATACAATTAGGATTGATGAATTAAATAGGCTGAAGCCAGCCAGGCTACTACGTATAATCGATCAAAACTCAGCATACCAAGATTTAACACATTATCAGAAAAAGTTGTTGCAGAACTGAAGACTGCAAGCCGGAAGGATGCAGCTTATTGGTTTTCCAAACTTAGACTTAAATACGCCATCTCTAACAAAAATATTTGGTTTAACCAGACGTGCTCAAGAGAAGACCTCATTCCCAGATACGTGCAACTAAGAAGCGGAGCACAAACAAGAGCAGCGTCGAAAGCCACTCACCATCAACCACTCACTAGACGTCAATGGGTAAGATTTGAAACAAACCATTGGTACTTAGTGAGAGATAATTTAAAATTATATATTTATATCCTCCACAGTAAACTCACTTCTGTACTCCACCCACTTGAGTTTGACTCATTAGACAATCAAATCCGGACGCGAGTTGAATATCTCGTAACCAAAAATACTCAATAGAAGTGGCATTTAATTCATCAATCCTAATTTATGGCACTGTTGATGGCACCGGCTCACAGTGGAACGAACGTTAGGGCGGAATGGACATTCGTTAATATCTCCGCTTCTGCTTCTCCTATAATAATGCTATTGGTACTATTTTAAAGCTTTTTAAATGGAATATTAAATGATATGCTAATCATGATCAGATCGTAAGAGGAAACATGTAAGAATTCCTGATTTGATATTTCGATGTTGGATAATTTATCATCATTTACTTACCATTTATTGTACCTATATACTACGAGAATATATGCAATAAAATATTCTATGGAATGATAAATACATATGTATTAAATAAAATTACAAAATAAAACGTAACAAACTAAAATATTTAATTATTAAAAAAAAAATAATATAACAATTGATAATTACTTTTGTCAGTTAATATCCTAGGACTAATTGATACATCAAAATTATAATATATGTAGGTGCCTATATACAATCGTTTATTTAAATAACGATCAGAATTAAACTCATAACAACATAATTTTAATTAAGATTCTTTTTTCTATATTCTAAGTAACAATAAGTGATTGTGCTTCTGGTAATAAATCAGGTTTAATGTTTATTATTCTCGGTCTAAGAGTCGAAATTAAGGGATCCGAATTTATTAATAAATTATTTAAAACATCTCGATTGTTTGATTGCCTCGATGATTTTCTGGGATGAAACAGTCTGAAATTTCGGAATAACTTGTGATTCCAAAGCATCTTCTGACAATTGTCCTATAGGTATTATAGCATTTTTGGCTATCAGTGTTCCGTGCACGAGCAGTTTGTGCACGGTGACTGGCATATAATACCAGCCATACAGAGATACATATAACCGTGCTGTCTCTTTCGTGGAGGCTTCAAAGTTATCAAGTTTTATAATTGACCCAGAAGAAATAGCTTGTAATATTATTGCAAAGCGTCTAATTAGATTTTCGTCAACCCCTGTTATAGCTGATGAAGTTTCTGGGGAGGCAAACAATTTTCTTGCAGTATTTCCATCATTGCTTGTACCAAAACCTTGTCTTACGTGGTCTACACAAAGTCCTAACTGAATTTTAAAATCATGTTGAACTTGATTTTTTTTCCTTGCAAGTAACTCCTTTTGCTCTGTTGTTTTTGCACTCCAGGACTTGAAATCTAATCGGTAAGAGATGTGAATTAAGCACTCAAAACACCTGATCAAACAATGCAAAGGGGACAAGCCAAATGAGTAATACTCATCATTAACTATTTCCTTGTTTGTAATAATTTTTAAATTGTTCATTTCTTTAGGTGTTGCATTGCACAAAAAACACCTCATAGCTGAAGAAGTTTCAGTTAAAATATTACATATTTTGCTATCAACCATAGTTAATAACATTCTATAATTGATAGAGATTTTGTCATTTATATAGGGAAGTAAATTATCAATTTGTTTCTGAATGTCTCGAACTAAAGACGTTACAGTTTCATCTGTTTCTTTCGTATAATTAAATGAGATAGGCCTACAAAATCTGGTCGATGACGGACATTCATTTTGCCAGACTATTTGACAATTCTCTGAATTTATCAAATTAATCGGTACTAAACAGGCAATCAAAATGACCGAATCTTCGCTGAAAGTTTCAGATGAAGAATAACGTTGTTTATATTGTGATTGGTTACCCGCCCCATCACATCCCCACTTAATGTTTAACGTTAAACTACGAAAGTTATGATTCCCTATTTCACCACCCACGACTTGTAAAATCCGAGAAGAAGTATGGTCAAGTAAATTTTGCAATACGATATTTGCTCCAGTGTCACTAACCGATAGGGATTCTTCTGGGGGATAACAATCTTTTTTTTAATTTTTGGATCTGATAGTAGCTGGGGTAAAGTGATGTATATCCTAATGCTTTTGCATTATTTCTGACGGCATTGTACTGAAACTTAGTAAAATCAGCGGCTGTATATAATGCTAATGCCTTTTCGTTCGCTTGGTCCTTTGGATTTAAAAGGTTTTCACAAAAATTGTTGACACTTAGTACATGTTCTGGATACTCCCTAATAAAATTAACAATGTAATCTACGTCATCAGATTTGAACCTTTTTTTCATGACTAAAGCGAACATATCCTCTGAACATTTTCTAAAACTTTCCGTTTTTCTCCGTCTTTGTCTATCAGATAATTGCTCGAATGATTGAGAACAAGATGGTATACTTGCGCTTGTTGATGATGATGATGAAGGTAGGTTCTGGATAACATCTTCAGGAACAATGAAATCCAAATTCAACCAGTTTTCATGCTTCTCCAAAAAACTATTGATCTTCCTATGGGACGAAATCCAGCGAGAGTTCAAACTACTACTGAATTTTTTCTTAATTTTTCCCGTAAGCAGAACTTTGCGGTATTTGAAATTTGTTCCAGTCCAAACGAATTAATCCATGTTTCCAATGCCAGGTCATAATCTTTAAAACTTATATGATTAAATTGGAAAAATTGAAAAACTTGAAAATTTGTTTTAGGAACCATTGCACCTATGTCGTTAAAATAACACACACAAACTGAGCATTTTATATGAGGACAAATGAATGTAAACAGACAAACAAAAGACAAAAGTAGGTAAACAAAAGAAAACTTGCGAAAAGTAGCGCCAATATCAACAGAAATCATTTAAAATTAATTCTCAGGACCTAGAAAAGAAAAGAAAAAAATCATTTTCTCGGAAAAGAGCACCTAAGAGCAAAATCCAACTAATGGAAAAAAAACTTCAAGCATTCTAGTTATTTACTGTGAAGGTAGTTTTTTTGGGCGATTTTAGGCGATTTTCGCAATTTACATTTGAGTTTTTTCTCCTAATTTTCATCGAAAAATCCCAGACGTTTGAAATAATCCCGAGTTTTATTTTCCTAAAATATCTTATTATGGATAAGTTGTTTTCCATTTGTTGCACGGTTAATTTAAAGCATTACCTCAAACAATGGATTTTTTTTTAAATATGAGTTTAAAAAAAAAATATATATTTCAATGCAAAATTTTTCCTATAAGATTTGATTTTAACATTAATTTATCTATGGATTTCATTGAAAAGAAGTATAAAGTATAATTTAAGATCCAAATAAAAGACAAATTTAGTTATTAGAGAATTGGTCCAATGTCCAACAAATTCGTTGATTTGTTCCACTGTGCGGCTATGTGATCGAAAAATTCTTGGAAATGCAGTTTGTAAACGTATATACCTATAAAAGTATATATTATGTATTCTACAATATTATTTCTCAATATACTGTTAATCAGCTATTAACAGTGTTATACTACTGTTAATCAGAGTAATTATAACATTTTTCATCTTCTAGCAAACAAAATGATTTTTTTTTTCCCAAATTGTAAGAGCTTATACTCTTCGTATAAAAATGTTCTTCCAGCATTCTGGAAGTTCGATGATTCACTGAGTAGAATATTGCATCGTGTATTGAATGACAGGAATAATCTTCAAATTATTCGTCCGTTAGATCTGATGTCCGTTAAATTGGCTCTTGGATAGCGCTGACTCAAAGAGGGTGTGACTCAACAGGCTTTTTTTCCCCCCAGAAATCTACTACATGCATTCACTACCCGGTTAGGTTTTAACGGAAAAGTTATTAAAAGCTGGATTATATTACTTTTAAGCGCATTCAGTGGTAAAACTATCCTTAAAAATCAAACCGACCAGAATTTATACTCAAAATTTTGTAGCATAGCAATCTTTAAAAAAATCAGAGTTTGCTTCACGTGAAATACCAAACGTAAGTGCTCTGACTTGAAAATGAAGTTTACACCAAGTCACTAATGAATTTCAACTAGCCGGGCTAACTGGAATGTTTAGTCTCTCTCAAGTACCAGAACGAATACCAGGGCTGTTTCTCCAGCCGTTTCCACATTCCCGTTTTAAGTGTTTTCCAAAACTATTTCCCTCGTGAACCTCAGCTGTGGAACTTCGTGAAGTTTACGGATTTTCAAGAGTTCTTTATTCGGGACCTTTGGTTTAAATTATTCATGAACATATTTTTTCTAAAACAAGGTTTAAAAACGGAATATAAAATGGAATAATTTATTACATTATCTGAGTATTTTACACCGCTACGCTCGGCATATTATATTTTGTATATGCCTGGAGGGCGGGCGTTCCTGGAACCAGGCAATTCCACACTGAGCACACTTCGGGTAAAGAACAAGTGTTTTATATCACAGGAGTTTCAGTTTCAAATTCAATTTATATACAGCAGTTTTAAGAATGCGAATTTTATAGACGAGTTAATTATAGAAATTGATAGAATTTTCCGTTCGGTAATCCTTCAGCATTCTTGTCTTGATAATCTATGAACGTAAAACAATAACAGAACTTCACGCTAACGAAGTTTCTTATAGGTTATTTATTTTGAACGGGAATCGATATAGCCATATACTTTTTTTTTAACAATAAATTCTCTTACACTTATTAACAACAAAGAAAAAAAAGTTATCTATAGAAAATAAAGCAACACTTATTAGAGGTTTGAAGTTTGAGAGAAGAAATGAAACCTCGCCAAACACAAAAACATTCTTCACAAATACGTTATTTTTACAATCAACTACAAAATTTAATTTAAAGCTACAAATATACATTTGTATATTTCACTTCATTTGTAAAAGTGAGTATAATTTCAAATTATGACGCAACATACTATTAAAAATAATAAATGTTCTTTTGTTTCTATAGACCGATGTAAGAACATTACTTTCCCATTGGTACAAATAGATAAATTTAGGATTCACGACATTTATGATGACGGAAAATATTCCTCTCAAAAGTTTTGGGATTTGTGCAAAGAAAAATATAAACAGTACAGAACTTTTGGGTAAATTCGATGTTTATATATGGGGAAGTAAGACCTGAATAGTATATTCTTATATTTTAAGGAGTCAAACTATTAGTTGAATATTTAATATTTTTTCTCATTTTACTTTATCATTGAACTACTTGAGGTACGCGTGTTGATTTAGAATTATCTTTTTATTTGAAAATCAGTTTCCAATATTAAACATTTATCATCAGCAATAAGGATCCAGAATGAAAAGACTTTAAACTCTTAGGCCCAATTGCCACAGAACGGACGTGGCGCGGAGGTGGCGCTTTTGTCTCTTCCAGGTTTGTCCTATTAATAAAAGTCCGCGCCACGTCCGTTCTGTGTGAATTGGAACGTTTGTTTAATAGGAGTGGCGCGGAAGAGACAAAAGTCCGCGCCACGTCTCTTTGCCGTCTCTCGTGGGGTACAAGAAGGGGCACGCCACTTCCTCGCCACGAGTTTTTTTTTCGTTTTTCTTTTTTAGTTAGCTTTATTTTTTTTTTGGATAAGGGGTGAATCGGACATAAAAACAACATTAATAAAATTTGATATTGGAGTTACATACATATACACCAACTATTTAATAGGGGTGACACATTACCAATTTAATTTTTTTCGGGAAAATCAGTCGAGTTTTTTTTATGTCCGATTCACCCTCTCCCTCCCAAAAAAAAAAAAAAAATTAAATGTGATGATGCACCCCTATTAAATTGTTGATATATATGTATGTAAGTCCAATATCAAATTTTATTAATGTTGTTTATATGTCCGAAGAGACAAAAGCGCCACGTCCGCGCCACATCTCCACCACGTCCGTTCTGTGTAAATTGCGCCTTATAGGTCCTCATATCATTCAGAAGTCCTTTTTATTCGACCTCATTAAAACTGATGATGAATGTTATAATATCCGAAACTAGTCTTCAAATAAAAATAATTTAAATGGAAGAGACAATTAATTCATCAACCCAGATTGAAAAAATTAATTGACTATGTGCCATTTCATATAACATTATAAATATCAAACTTAAGCATTATTAATTATTTTCATCAACCAAAATGTAGATATACATATACTTCTTACAAAAATTGCAACAACTTATTGTTACATAATGTATTAATTTATTAAGCAAATTGTCCTTTCGAATTTGTATAAGCTTTTGATAGAGTCGATAATTTAATTATGTTTTTTTTGTTTTGTTTTTTCTCGAACATGACAGTATGGATCTAACAAATATATCCTTTTGATACCCTTATTTATCAGTATATCGATCAATTATTTTAATATTACTAAAATTGTCTTTTACAAGCAAATTACTATTATATGAAAAATCTGTCCCCTTTCTGACTCCTGACCGCCCATAGTGTGATGCATATCCCAGACACAATGACTTGCTACCGCGCAGACACGCTCCGAACCCCCTCTTCCCCCTCCCAACATCCAGCTGCTACCTCGATTAAATGCCCCTCCGATATTTTTTCTTGCCTATTTAAAACATAATAGGGAAGATAACATACAATATTTCTCACATGTATAACTTACGAGTCGTTTGCCCCGCCGTGTGCGTCGGGAGTGCACGCGGCAAGAACTGACCAGTCATGGGTTACATCTCAATGCTCTTCGCTGGGAGCTGTCCGTCATAATGGATCTTGAGGTTTGTTCTTTTTGCTCTTCGTTTGTATCGTGCCCCAGGATCTTGTACGTTTTGTTGTAGTGTCCATCAAAATATTTGTATATTCATCATTCCTTGATTAAACATTTTAAAGGATGGATAAAATCGTTATGAGTCACTTTCTACATTAGTGATGTAAGATATCGTGCGTTATATCTCTAATCAGAGGTTATGTATTTGGATATGAATTGACATTTATGTCTAAACATTGACTATTTTTGAGCTAGATCGTAGTGATGTATCATAACTATCAAAGTCTTGATGATGTAATTTTATATTGTATTGAGTGATAGCGTATCTATTTCTTACTCGGATTAGGCTGATAATCTTACAACAAAATGAGGTTTTAATAACTCCTCATAACATTGAATTTTTATTATTTAATAAAATAATAATGATAACTAAAATTTCTTGTTTCAAACCAATCTACAAAATTTCCGATCCAAATAATGAAGTGTGATGAACTCTTATTTTTTACCTCTAGTATGAAAATAATATCCTCATGATCCTTTCCCTAAAATATTTATATTTTATACCAGATTAAGTAAAAATTTCGGAAATTGAAAAAGCATTGTTGTTAAGTCATTTTTGTTAGTGTTTAAATCATTCAGTTAGCCAAATTTGTTACTTGTTATTAATTTCTTATTTAGTTAATATGAGTAATAATAGAGTAAATAAAACTTCTACGAGTAAATAAAATTTCTTATTTAGTTAATATGAGTAATAATAGAGTAAATAAAACTTCTAAATATACAATGTATAAATTGTAATAAAATAAACTTAAAAATGATGTTATTTCATATATACAGTTAGAGTCAAAAGTATTCGTACACCTGCTATACATCATAATAAATAACAAATATTAGCATTACTTGATAGGATTGATTTAAAACAATAAATCCATTTAATGTATTCAACAACATTTTTATTTATAAATATATTTTTGTATTTATAGAACATTTCACAAAATAATACGAGCAGAATAACTGAAAAAAAAACAAGCAATAGCATCATGAGTCAAAAGTATTCGTACCCTTGATAAAATTTCTATTAAATATTGACACTCCAGAACAATTAATATTGTTCAGTAGGGCCAACTTTGGCTTTTAATATGCCATATATGTTTTTTGGTATTGAATTCATTAAATTTTGATTTTTAGAAACACACCTTTTACGTACTCAATCCTTTCGATATTTCCACAAACGTGCTTTAGGAATAATATATCGTGATTCATGGGATGTGGCCTCCACTTTGATGTGTTGTACAGGATCCACATTTTAGATTTCCAAGCTGTATGCTCTGGATCATTATCCTGCTGAAAAATGTAATTTTCTCTAATCCCAAATTTTTCAGCACTGATCAAGAAATTTATTTTTATTTTTTATGGCCTTTGGCCCATTGATTTCTTAATATTGCTTATTGATTAGCTATCCTCCTAGCTGTCCTGGATGAAGCTCGTTCCGTCCTCTTTCAGACAAAGTTCATACATTAATTAAGTGGCACTAATTCTTGGTTTTCAGTTAACTTTTATCGTGATATGTCTTTGATATTTGGAGTAAATTTTCCTTAATCATCCTGTTCTCTCTATATGTTCAACAGTTTTTTTCGTTCCATACATTTTAATAGCATCTTGGACTGTTGAGTGAGGTCTAGTTACTTCTCTAAGCCCGGACGCACACTGATCCAGCATTTCACCTGAAGCAAGTGTTGCGAAACAAAATGTTTTGCTGGATACAAGCGCTCCGTGTATTTTATAGGGGTGCCACACCCTGAACGAGCAAATGTTGCAAGGTGTTTCGCAACACCTTGAAACATTTGAGCAGTTGTTTCAAGGAGCAAAACGTTCTGCGCATGCACCAACCCCTTTCACAAAATTTAGGAGTGGATTGATAATAAATATTTTTCAATTGAAAGTCGATTTATGAAAAAAACATCATGAATAATATTTAAAAAAAAAAAGAACGATAATTGAATAAGAATCTCTCGTATTTATTGAAACATTTACTTCTTGGGAAATTTTTCTTTTAAATAATTTGATTAACAATTTAGAAGTAACGAAAGCAAATTACCTATTATCCATTTAATTAGTTTTTTTTGTTTTTCTTCACACAGTTTTTGTAGACTGTATTTGTAGGCATAGTTTTTCTTCTTATGCCGCAAAACGTTTCGGCGTAGGTTTTAAATTTGTTTTTTTCTTTTCAAGCAGTATTTTGTTTTGTGGTAGAAAGTGAATTTTCAGTGAAACTTAATGAATCAGCTGTAATTCGAAGCTGTACAGTTCTTTCATCAAGTTGTTTCTTTGAGCTCGTTTATGTTTTTATTAGTGATCTCTAACATTTTTTTTAAAATTTCTTTTTATTTGGAGACCTAATATTTTTCAATGGAGTCGAAAGCTTTTTATTGCCTCCCTTTCCTTAAATAAAAAAATCCAACATTAAACACTTAAGTTTAAATACCTACGTATTTACGTGGGTAAAGCAGGTGAAAAGGGTAAAAAGTTATATATACTTTAATAATCTTCTGTCACAAATGATCTGGGAAATCAAAAAACCGACTGAATTGCTCCTCTCTTTAGATTTACTCGAAATGAAGATCTGTCAAAATTGTCCTCTTTAAAATGTTTTGAATAAATAACACTTGTTTTTGTTGGCTTCCATTTTTCTTGTCTCAGGGCTTGAACCCACTTATTTCGTTCCTCTTCAGCTGAAGGGAAGCTGAGGAAAAAATAAAAGGTAAAATTGGAACTGTTTACCTTATAAAGATTTATTCAAATCTAAAATTATATTATTACTGTAAAACGTCATTTGTCGTGAGGTGTTAATGTTTAACATTCGAAACTAGTTTTCAAATAAAAATAATTTCAATAGAATTGGCAATTATCAATCCTAATTGAATATACAGAATATTCTGTATTCTGTGGTTACAATATCGGGTTGTGGTTACAATATTCTATTGTTAATATCGGGGAGTTTAACAATAAAGTTAAAAAAGCTCCACAATAAACATATTTTTTCTGTGGCGAAAGGGAAGGGAGATTTGTTTCTCAATTTATTGAAAAACTAAACTGTGTAAGTTTAGAATGTACCGGTGAAGGGTTATTGGGGGTTTTAAATAGAACATCCAAACGCGGCACAACACGACATTTTTAAATCCAATTGGGAAATAAAACACATACACACAACAGAGACCTAACAATTACCAATTGTTCCAAAAACAGGACACAAACAGTGGTACTGACTGGGACAGCCGGGGTTAAGGTGGTGGGGATAGCGCTCCTTGGTCTAGAGCCTTCTCCCCCCACCTGTCCATCTCTTTTATCATATTCTGTATTCTGTGGTTACCCCAGCCCAGAACTACCAACTCCCTAGCAGGTATTCCGATTTCCAAGAACTTGTTCAGTTTCAGTTCTTAAAATTTATATTAAGTAACTTTCCTCGCTTTGTTTCAATCTAGCAGTTAAAAAAAAGTTGAACTAAGTGATTTTAAAATTCAAAAATAGCTACTATATCTTCTACATCCAAATGAGTAATAAATCGTATTTGACTGGGTTTAACTTGAATAACCACGTTAAAAAAACATCGCAAAACACATACACACAACAGAGACCTAACAATTACCAATTGTTCCAAATAAACAGGACACAAACAGTGGTACTGACTGGGACAGCCGGGGTTAAGGTGGTGGGGATAGCGCTCCTTGGTCTAGAGCCTTCTCCCCCCACCTGTCCATCTCTTTTATCATATTCTGTATTCTGTGGTTACCCCAGCCCAGAACTACCAACTCCCTCGCAGGTATTCCGATTTCCAAGAACTTGTTCAGTTTCAGTTCTTAAAATTTATATTAATTAACTTTCTTCGCTTTGTTTCAATCTAGCTGTTAAAAAAAAGTTGAACTAAGTGATTTTAAAATTCAAAAATAGCTACTATATCTTCTACATCCAAATGAGTAATAAATCGTATTTGACTGGGTTTAACTTGAATAACCACGTTAAAAAAACATCGCGATCATGTTGACCAAAACGAAAGTGAGCTTATTACCAACAAGCGGGTTAAAACTCCCTGTATCATGTTTTTTATAAAAATTGACAATCAATAAAAAATATTTACATTTTGAATTCTAGCAACCCAGCATGAGATTCCCATACGCCAATACCTAAAATAATCATAGATTTGAACGATGGACGAGTATATTCAATGGAAACATAGTACCGAGTACAAAACAATTATTCGAAAACATTTTTTGAAAGGAAGAAACTTTTTCAGTAAATATATGAAATTCAGCAAAAAATTGTTAATCAAATTATTTAAAAGAAAAAGTGCCAAAGAGTAAATTTTTCAATAAATACGAGAGATTCTTATTCAATTATCGTTCTTTTTTAAAAAGATTATTCATGATGTTTTTATTTATAAATCAACTTTCAATTGAAAAATATTCATTATCAATTATTCCTAAATTTTTTTCTGAGATCTGAGGAAGGGTGGTAGTCAGAGGGTTTTCTGAGGATGTAGTGGTGGGTAGTCGAAGGGGGTTGGTGCATGCGCAGAACGTTTTGCTCCTTGAAACATCAAGCATCGTGCTGTATTGGATCCAGGCGTCGAACAACTGGTCAAATGTTTCAAGGTGTTGCGAAACACCTTGCAACGTTTGCTTCTCCAGTGTGTGGGACCCCTATTAAATACACGGAGCGCTCGTACCCACCAAAACATCTTGTTTCGCAACGTTTGCTTCAGGTGAAATGCGGGATCAGTGTGCGGGCGGGCAAAGACTTAATGTCTCTCTTCTGATTGATCGGGTGAACCCAATGTTTCCTTTTATTTGAGTCCAGCATTTGCAAAAACTACCATAGAGCAATAGCTACTTTGATAGATGTTAATTGCGCCACTACTGTAGAAGAACAATACAAATAATATTGTGTCCTGCTGCTTGAAAAAAAAAAGGTTTCGTCGTGCAAACCTCCCACACACTGGAGGAGCAATGAAGCAAAACGCTTGCAACAAAACGTTGCGAAACATTTTGCTTCAGGTGAAATGCTGGACCTGTGTGCGCCCAGCTTAAGCAACCATAACTCATTACGTAGGCGTTAAATAATTTTTTTTTTCCTCTTCCGTCATCTCTCTGGTTTTGCGCCCCATTTTCAATTTACGAACAGCAATAATAAACACTAATAATCGCTATATCTTTACAAATGGCGTCAAGGTATAGACTGATTGTAGGTTATCCTCAAAATATTAAGACAGGGGGTAGAAACTACAGTTAAAGTCTAGTGTACGAATACTTTTGACTCATAAAAATGAGGCATCTTACTATAATGTATAAGATATTAAACTAAAGTCAGTCAATTTTCTCATGAAAAAATATTAACTCTATTCTATAATCATGAATGCAGTATTATATCTGTTTAAATTTAATAAATATGTAATAAATGCTAAATTAAACAAAAGAAAATAAAACTTTTACTAGTGTAGCAATACTTTTGATTCTTACTGTGAATATACTCAGCTTAGGCTGAGCTCTTTAAGAGAAATTCATTAAAACGGAATTTTTATATTTCTCCCGATTTTAAAGAAATCGTAATACAGTTTTAAAAATTGTCCCATTTAAAACACAAAATGTTTTCTGGTTGTCCGGAATATATTTGCATTAGCATGCATAACAACAAATATCGTGAGATTGAGCTTGTTGCAGAAATACAGTACTCCCGCTATGTATGCAACAATGTCACTCTGACAGAAACTACCATGTGAATCATTAACTAGCCTTGGCACTAGTGACACGTGAGAACCTCACGCAGCCTGTCATCCTCCTGAAAGGGCGCTCTACAATAACAGAGACATCGCGATGGCAGCCCTTTGATCCCGACCTGCTCCTCGCTGCACCAACTGCGCCGCATTGTCTGCTCTCCCTGTGTCTGCCAGGCCAGCAGCTGGGTCTCGGCTGGGTCGGGTGACGGCAAAGCTATGTGACGGCTATGTGGGAAAGTGTGATAGGTTATGACATCTAGCGTCACGTAGAAAAGGGCTATCCACTGATCTAACAGACCTATGATTTCCTCGATAATTATAAGTGGTAATTATAATTAACCTTGTAATCAATCAATTAACAAAAACGCTAAACGAACCTGAAGGCTTGATGCCGATTCTACCAAACTTTTCATTCTTCATTAATTATATATATACACTATTTTATAAAGGAAAAGCAATTTTTCGTTTGTGATCACTAACCCTTTATAGTTCCAGAAAGGTTTAGCAATAATAAAATCTATTGATTTTCAATCAAGTTGTTATTTAAAAAAGAGATAATGTTTGGGTGACATTGAAGTTTGAAAATTGATCAATAGGTGGCGAGCGCCATTCTCCTTGAGAGGTTACAAAGGTACGGTGTTATACAGAGCTTGAAATTGATATTAAAATATATTTAATTTTAAATAAATTTTCAAAAAAACATCTAAATGAAGCAAGATAATGTTCAATCCGGTTTTTGAATTCAAAAACACTGTTAATATGTGGTGTGACATGTGGTACCCAGTGAAGTTTAAAAATCAACCGATATCAAACTAATGAGCCCTATGATTCAAAGGAATGTATGAAACAAGATGGCGACTAGACATGCATAAACTGCAGACAAAATCATGCGGCAAACCACCCAGAGTGCCCCTTTAGAATCCAGCAAATAGAAGCAAAAAAAGCAAAAAAAGAAGCGTCTGGAAAATTAATGAAACTCAAAAAAGTCATTCAAAATTCCAATTTAGGTCTCAAGAACACCCACCACTAGCAGCCACCAAGGAAATAAAGGACTTCTCTACAACTACTGAAAATAATGATACTTCAGGTACCGGCCAATTTAATTTTCTAAAAGAACTTAAAGACTTATTTACATCATTTAACCTACCCCGTATTATAAAGACAGTCAAAACAACAATTGGAAAATTAAAAATAAGTAATGAGCCATTTGATAAAATTAGTGTTTTAATTAAAGGTATTATGGAAATATTTGCTTAAATATGACAAATAATTGTAAAATTAATGTTATGTCTTGGAATTGTAGGTCCATTGTAAATAAAAAACAACTTTTCAAAGATTTTTTAAAAACTAATAATGTACAAATTGCGGGTATAGTGGAAACACATGAATGGTGCTAATTCCTTAATTATTGAGGGTTATATATGGTAGTACACAGAGCAGATAGAAATAGGCATGGTGGAGGAGCGGCCCTAATTATTCACAAATCCATTAAACACCACCGTATTAAAGTTTCTTATATACAGAACCTAGAGGCTTAAGCAGTAAAAACCGAACATGATAGATATCCAATGACAATATTTTCATGTTACAAACCACCACACAAGAAATTAAAATTAAGAAATCTGGACAATATTTTAAAATTAAATAGCAGATTAGTTGTCATGGGGGATTTTAATTCAAAACATTTTGCATGGAATTGTTTTAATAATAATCGTGATGGCACAGAATTACTGGACTATTGTCTACAACATAATATAAAAATAAATGCACCACATAAACCAACTTATTATCCCACTGATAACTCCAGGAAACCAAGTACTATAGACTTAGTCTTAACAAAAAATATAACGACAACAAACAAAATTCACTCAGTGGCGAAACTAACCTCGAATCACAACCCACTAGCGTATCAGATCAAATTCCAATTTAAGCATCACAGTAATAATAAACAATTCAACACACAAATAAACTGGAAACAATATAAAGAAATAATAAATAAAAAACTCGAAAACGATTTTCAATTAGTAACAAAAACTGATTTTGAAAAAGGAGTGGAATATTTTCAAAATAATATTCTATCATCTATAACCGAATCAACACAGCAAACTTTTAACCGATTAAATTTTAAAAGAAATAGCAATAATAAAAATCCATATATCGATTTATTGATCAAATTAAAGAATATGTTCAGGCGTAAACACCAACAATACCTAATCAAAACATTCAAAAGAATAGAAATATTCTTTTCTGAACTAATAAACAAACTAATATTTAAAGAGACAAATAAACAATGGAACCAAATGCTCAGTAAAGTCAAAACAAACGATATACTTTGGTCAATACATAGAATTTTTAAAAAAGGCAAAACATACCAATACCCACCTATTACCTACTCAAATAGAACCGAATTTTCTCCTTCTGACAAAGCCAATCTGATAGCGGATCATTTAGTAAAAATAAATAATCAAAATAATAACTTAGGAACCAATAGTCACACCACAAGAATAAACAGAGAAGGGAAAAGGAAATTAAACGGAAATATAGATACTGCACCCAGAAAAAATGCACCCCTGGTTATGTATTTTACTACCAGAAATTTTTTAAGATACCCACAAGTATAGAAAATGGCTGAAAGCAATTCCAAAACTGAATAAAATAAAAAAAAACTTGTAGAAAAAAAACCCTGGTTAGCTGACGCAAAATATTCTTTTTTAATAGAAAAAAACTGTATTAAAAACACATCAAGTAAATATCGGAATATAGACACGATTATTAAACTGAACTACCCAGGAATGGAATGGAAATAACGGGGCCATCTTCTTTTCAGACGCCTCGGAGGATTGCCAGGAATGGAATGGGAAGCAAGTTGTGCAACAAGTGGATTTGGATGAGCAGTGAGTTTATTATGAAAGGAAAGGTATCTGGTTTGTGCCAATTCAGCAACATATGGGATATTAAGGTCGTTGTGGATCAATTCATTTGTGACAAAGTAAGGAGCATCTAGGATTTTTCGAAGGATTTTGGATTAGAGTGATTGGATGCGGGAAGAATTCGATGGTTTGGTGGATCCCCATAACTCTATACCGTAAGTCCAAATAGGTCTGATAATCGTCATATAGATGAGTTTTTTGTAGTGTATCGGGATATTTGAACGTTTGTCAAGTAGGTGTTGTAGTAGTCGAAATCGACGTGCAGCTTCTTGTCTTTTTAATCTTGTATGAGGGTTCCAGGTAAGTCTCTTGTCCAGATAAAATCCAAGGTATCTTATCTGTTCTACATAATTTAATAGTACTCCATAAAAGGATACAGGAGGACAGGATGAGGTAGGTTTTCGACGTAGGGTAAGGTTATTTGCTGGGATTTGCTGGGATTTATCTTAACTCTCCAGTTATGACACCATTCTTCAAGGGAAGTAATATGTGACTGGAGTGTCTGGGATGCAGCAAATGGATCATCATTGACTGATAACACGCTTGTGTCATCAGCATAGATTGTGAGAATAGTATTAGGATGGGTTGGGATATCAGCTGTATACACTGTATAAAGGGTGGGACCCAGGATACTACCTTGAGGAATACCAGCGGTCTGGGAAAGGTGGGTGAGTATGTAGAATTGTGGTTAATTTTAAATACTCTATCAGAAAGATAGGATCGGAGGATGAGGAAATATGTAGAAGGGAGGAATTGGCGTAGTTTACAAAGCAGACCTGGGTGCCATACTCGGTCAAAAGCCTGTTCAACGTCAAGAAAGACACCCGTGCAGTACATCTTGCGCTCCAGTGCAGATGAGATAACGTCCACCACACGATGGCATTGTTGGATAGTGGAATGAGACTGGCGATTTCAAAGATTAAATACGTTTATTAAAAATAACAAAATATTTATAAACGAACAATTCGGTTTTAGACATCAGCATTCTGCTATATCCCAATTAGGCAGGTTGACCGACCACATCACCGAGGGATTCAATAATAAACAACACCCAGGTATGGTATTACTCGACGTGCAAAGAGCTTTTGACAGTATCTGGCATAACGGACTAATATTCAAACTGATGCTTTACAATTTTCCACCATATTTAATAGCACTAATAAAATTATATTTAGCAAACCGCACGATAAAAGTATCAATAGATGGCCACCACTCCACAGTACGTACACTTTCCGCCGGACTCCCTAAGGGTGGGGTTTTATCTCCAACGCTCTATAGTATTTACATCAACGACATTTCCAACTCATTCAAAATTCAAAAATCTCTGTTTGCCGATGATACGACTTTTTATACTTCAAGTTATAGACCACACACGATTACCAATAGACTGACTACGGCACTAAAAAAAAATAGAACGATTTTACAATAAATGGAAAATCTAAATAAACCAGGAAAAAACACAAGCCATAATATTTACAAAGGGTCGGCCAAACAATATTCCCCAACTGACTGTAAAACAGAAGGACTGTACCTTGGTCCACTCAGATCAAATATTTAGGACTTAAGATGGATAAAGGACTGACGTTTACAGCACACACTGATTATATGTGTAATAAAGCAAACAGGGCTCTGTGTACTATATACCCATACTTTAATAGGAATTCTAGACTAAGCACAGAAAATAAAATATTACTATATAAAGCTTGCTTAAGACCTATAATTACGTATGCAAGCCCTATATTCAGCTTTATGTCAAAAACTAATTACAGAAAATAACAACTATTCTAAAACAAATGTTTAAGAATTATTGGCAAGTATGAATACTTTACTAAAATTAAAACTATGCATAAAGAATTATGTATACCTTATATTAACGAAATCATTGAGAAAATATGTAAACAATTTTTCATTAAGTGTAAAAACAATAAAAACCCACTTATAAAAAATATTGGTAACTATAATAAAAATAGTACAAAACGATATATACATAAAAGATCTAAACATTTATTAATGTAGTATACCAATCTATTATATTTATTGTTATTTTAAATATACTTGTTGATGCATGTTTATGTATATACGTATGTTTGCATATGTATATATTAGGTGTGAGTGTATGTATTTAGATGTGTGTGTATGTAAGTATGTAGGAGTATGTATGTGTGTATGTATACAAAAATGTATAGATATTTAAGAATGTAAATTTACAATTTTGTTTATTTTATTACTAGGATGTTATTTTTTTTTTCTTTTTATTCTTTGAAAGTTTTTTTTGTATATTTTCTTTCTTTATAAATTATGATTACATCAGTATATACTTAAGTTGTTTAATAGTATTTTATTTAATTTTGAGACTGGTTTATTTTTAGTACATCATTTAAAATTGTGAATTGTAAAAAAAAAATTATATAAGAAATGAAGATAATTAAAAAAAAAAAAAAAAAAAAAAAAATTGATATCGTGAATCGTAATATTTGGTATCTACAAATCACTATAATTATATTCTTATTTTAGTATATATTTTATTTTAATAAATTAGTAAACTACACAATTTTATTTTAATACAAATAATAAATATAAAATTTTTCAGTAACTTCACTGACTGCAAAAATGTATTGTAAACATTATTGTGATCGGGTGTTTTCTTTTCCTTTTTTTTTTTTATTTAGAGTGTTCTAATATATCATTTTAATATTATAATAAATATTCTTTCCTATAAATAGAGCTGCTTCTGTTAAGTTTAAAAAAAAAAAGAAAAAAGAAAATTAAAATATTAGGATTTATTTTATAGAATTTTGAAAACTGATATTATAGTTATTCCTGATTTAACAAATAAGTATCACAGTGCTTTTATAATTGTTCTAAGAAACTATTGATCAAGAGAAGAAACATAAAATAACGATTCGCTCCACAAATCTAGGGGACAAACAAGCAAACATGCTATAAATCCCCTATAAAGGAGGGAATTTATTGGAACCATTCAACTCATGCAACGGCTAAACTTTCTTCTTCTTACAATCAGAATGGGAAATATCCAATATGTTTCCAGTGATATATGGGTTTTTCACCGTTGTATACTGTTCCAATATTTCAGAATAAATGTCTAGGATTCCTCGTTTTTATAAATCTATATATTTTATAATTTGATGAAAGTTAATCAATCCTTTGAGATAAGTTAATTGTTTAAAAGAACAAATATTTAATGAATCACGCATGAAATAAAACAGTTTTGTTCCTACTATTTTAATATCTATTGATTATTGAGATACCTAATACTAGGTATTTTTGGGAAATAAATATTAATTATTGTCTATTTATTAAACTTTACAACTGTATTAGCAAAAAAAAAACGCATCTGGTAAATGTGATTACTCGTACATGGTTCATAATAATATGTCGATGCTTTCGAAGCAATGACCCACTGGTTGTACTTTACTGTAGAAAAAAAAGTGGTCAGTTTTTGTAAAATGCTATGTTTAAACATTATGTTAGTAACCATCTTTTTAAAAAATTTATATACATAATCGATATTGAACAAGGTATACGATATTTTAAGAATAAGTAATAAATGCGTGGTAAAACGTTTACAATAGTTTGTCGATAACTTTTAAAGAACTACTGTTTTTAAGGAAACTGTTTTACAGATCTGCCAGGATCTGACGATTTTTTGAGGCCGAAGGACAACCTTGGCCACTCTCTCCAACCACAATTAGAATTAGCTTTTTCGTCCTTAAGGATTGCTGTTTTAAGATGCTATAAGGACACTGTTTTACAGATCTCTTAGGATCTGACGATTTTTGAGGCTGAAGGACATCCTTGGCCACTCTCTCCATCCACAATTAGAATTAGCTTTTTCGTCCTTAAAGATTGCTGTTTTAACGGTTTATTTAAGCTATCCGAAGGATAACTTCCTCCATTGTTGTCCTCCAGGATACTGTTTTAAAATATTTAACGGTTTTAAGATGGCGGTCCTTAAAAGGACACTTTTTTGAAATATTAGACTATTTAACTGTTTTAAGATGGTGGAAGGATATTAATTCGTTGTTAACGAATTCTACGGGAGGCTGGAGATAGTTTAGGCTATAGATAGTAGTATAGATAGATAGTATAGGCTGGAGATACCCATTATTAACAAGTCACTAAATGTTCTATATTAATAAGTCCTTAGACCAACTTCTTTTCAGGCACCTCGGACGGTTATCGAGGATCAAGTGAAAAGCAACTTGGGAGACTAGTGGATTCGAGTAAGTATATAGCTTTTCATGGTTAGGGGTGGTCAAAGTTTAGATCGATATAGATAAATGTTTTTGTAATATTAAAGGATTATTGAGAATTTTACGAAGGATTTTGGATTGTAAAGATTGGATGTAAAGTAATCTTTTTAATTAATTGGGACAGACTATTTCAACGTTTACTAGACAAAAGCTGCCAATTAATTACAACAGACATATATATGTACATGACTGTGATTAGACCTATTTGGAGCTTTGAGGCTCCACTAAACAATCCAATTCATCTCGTATTCAATCCTTACAATCCAAAATCCTTCGAAAAATCCTCAATGCTCCTTACTTTGTCACCAATAAACTTATCCATAAAGATCTGAATGTTTCATATGTTGCTGATTTAACCCACTCTAGATACCTATCCTTTCATAGTCAGCTCTCTAATCACTCAAATCCGTTAGTTTCTCAACTTGCTTCCCATTCCATTTCTGTTAATCCTTGAAGCATCTGAAACAAAGATGGCCTAGAGACCTTCCAGTGTAGACTTTTTAATAAAGTGCTACTGATGAGTAGTTCTTTACAAGTTTCAACATGATATTATAATCGTTGTCAATACATTTACTTGATGTATATATTTTGTACAGTTGTACATTTCGATAAATGTATAAAAAAAAAGAATTAATTGAGAACTTTAAATGCTTGTCTTGTAAATATTGGAGTAGTCAGTAACCATATAAAAATCATAACATTAGTTCTTTTTTATCTAATTAGAGTTAACTTGGTTGAATGCTGAAACTTCCTCATTTCCTTCCAATATTGTTACAAAGAAGACAATTTTTAACTAGTAACCTCTTTTTCTAAATTGCTGAGAAGAAAAGACTGATGTCTCTATATATGCGTGAGGGGCTGCGTCCCCCTCCTTTTCCCCGCAGGAATTCACACCTTTATTTCTTTTAGAATTCCCTCATCCGTCTTACTTTGCGTTTCAGGTCCTGCTAGATGTCATTCTAATATATGAGGAATTTAAAAGGAATTCTAATGTCAGTTTCTTCCTGCGTGTGAGGTTTTTCTACATTTTTCAAAAGAAAGTTCTCAATTATAGAAATGAGTGAATAAGGTTAAGGTGGTTTGGAATGAATATGTCTTGAACATATTTCCACCTTGTAGCACAAAAAATGTAGGATTCTTGGTTAAACGAAAGATTTTTGTATACGAATTTCCATATATTTTAAAAATCGTATATATTCTATATACATATTTCTATATCCTATGTATGAAGAAGTTATGCTAAATTAGTTGGCATTTAAAGAAAATAGTACTTAACGTTTGTAGCAACACTTTGAGGTTATTCATGTTTGCAAGTATTGGTGATTCTTCTAAGATAGTCAGGGTTTTTATTGGAACAATTTTGTTCGAAGATTATCTTCGAATATTAAACATGCAAGATCAGTTCTTAGAAAAAAAAAATCACTGTCTTAGTATCTCTTGAGGTACGTTAGATGATATGGAAGGATCAATACAATTAGGATTGATGAGTTATTTGCCACTTCTACTAGTATTCCTAAACCCTGTAGGTACTCTTAAAACACCGTTGGCGACAAAACAAATAATTTAAGGCAGGTATCAAGAATAACAACAATTTTGCACGACGCAAATATTAAAAATCCTGCTTTGAAGGTTAATAGTCTCTCATTTTCAGGATGATATGATTTTTCCACTTCTACATGACAACCACTAATAAAGCCTACGTATCGTAGTGCTGATGTTCTGATTTGTTTTTTTTATGATTTTAGAAGTAGTGAACTTAGTTGAAAATTCAAAACTTTTTTCCCCTATCTATTTATTGATAGTTACAACTGTTTAAATTATATACAATAAGTAAATTTCAGGAAAATGATTACAATGACATGTCAATAACTTGTAAAGAACTAAATTAATAAACTTTATTAATAATGAATATTCTACAACAGGCAGTCCCTAAGCAAATATCTTTTCAGACGCCTCGGAAGATTATCAGGAATGGAATGTGCGGCAAGTTTGAAGACTAGTGAATTCGAGTGGGTGTGGAGTTTACTATGAAAGGATAAGGTATCTGGTTTGGGCTAAATCAGCAACACATGTACTATGAAGATCTTTATGGATACGTTTACTTGTGTCGTAATTGATGATTTTAAGAAGGATTTTGGATTGTAAGGATTGGATACCAGAAGAATTGGAAGGTTAAATGGAGCCAAAAAGCTCAACTCAGTATGTTCAAATGAATCTAACTACTGTCATATAGATAATTTTTTTGAGTTAATGTAATAGTTGGAAACCTCGAGCAGTTTCTGGTCTTTTAAATCTGGTACGTGCATTAAAAACTAGTCTTTGAATTAAGTAATTCCAATTGATGAGGCAAATAATTCACCAATCCAAATTGTATTGATCCTTCTATATCATCTAGCGTACCTCAAGTCATTTTTTTTTTTTTTTTTTTTTTTTCACCTTCATTCTCCTACGTTCTTTTGTTTTTAAGATAGAATAGCCAAGGTCGAGTTTCGGGAATCTTCCAGTCGCGTATTTGATATTAGGTGACCCAGTTCGCACCTCCATAACCCCGCAGACTAAATATAAGAGACAGCTTATCAGTTATGTAAACCTCTCCTCTTACAACCACTCCTAATCCTGACATTTGCGGGGCTTTGGGTCTCCTCGCCGCAAGATATAATATCTTGTAGTGTCTTCTTACAGTGGTGGTTCATCTTGAGGGCTTCTCGGCATGGAGTATCTTCTGACACTAAGGCACTGCTTTAAATCGATTAAACTGGGTGTTTAACCTACACGAAGTTTTTAAAACAATCATATAACATTATAATAATAATAATAATTCCAACTTTAAGCAGCAGAAGTCAGTCACGCGTACCTATTATACCCCTTAACAGGTTGACGCAACGCATGATGATTTCCTTGATGAGATATGAAATAATAATCGAAAATTATTAATAAGTTTATTTATTTACATATCTATTATCCTGTACGAAAAATAGTGCAGGTTTTCTTTTTTTTCTTTAAATCGCCCCTTTGTGAAATAAATTGTTTATAAGGATATCGATAGCAATATTATACACTAAAAAAAAAAAATATATAAAAAAAAATATATATATATATATATATTATTTGTTATTTATTTATATTACTTTTTTTTTTGTATAACTACTCAAAGTTTCATGGCCATTGCCACATTTTCAAGCCCTATGTTATAGATAACAAACCACAAAAACTGAATTATCGCAATAACAAACACTTTAATCACATTCAAATAAATATAAATTAATGCTAATATTTATTATTCTTATCCAAAACAAAAATGTTTTTTTCATTAGCATTTTTCTACTTGGAAATAATTTAATATTTACTAACACCTTTACACATCAATTTGGTACAATTTCGTTTTACATTTTCAGACAAAAGACATATTTTTAATGATACTCCCAAGATACCATTCCAACGGTTTTTATCGCTCGTCAAAATCTTACAACTGAGTTGTTCAAAACGAATGGAAAGGAGAAAAGGAGTATGTTTACTTCTATTGTTACGTTCACGCCCCTCAGATTTTAAAATCTTTTATTATGTAGATACATTTCATATAAAATTTGTTTATATGACCAACCGTATAGAAGCTATATTAGTTTGAATGCAAAAAGTCGCGTTTTGCCTAAATTTTTTATTGTTGGGGGTTTTTAACGTATTCTAGCTTTGTTAGTGTTGTTCGAATTGGAAATTCGCCAACAGTTTTCTTATCAGAAGCAGTAGATTACAGATAAATACATTCATGATCTATTGGTCCCAGTCAGGGAGACATTAATATTTTTTTTTAATACTGTTAGCTTTTATTTAATAATTCTAATGTGTTTCATGAGTCCTGGTTAAAGTATATGGGGACCTAAAACCTGCAAAAAAATTAAATTTGTAGCCGACGAAATGAAAATAATTATTGTGTGGAAACTTTGCCTGTCAGTATACATTATAACAGTAGTTAAGTGTAATTACATATATAATACCGAACCTCCCATAAAATCTCCAAAGATGAGCGGCTGACATTTTTCAATTGTAATCGAATGAACGAGGGAATTCTGCCTCAGGTTGTCATTAATTAAAGCGGTGATGATACCGACTTTAGATATACGCGTATAAACAGACGAATTCAGGTCTGTTTTCGAGCATCAATACTACGGCAAAACCTTCACTTAAACTATGGCATTTGTTTGTGGATTTTACAACTGTGTTACGTTAATCTTCTACCTAAAAAAGAAAAAAAAAATTATATAATTGTTAATTATTTAAATTTTAAGAAATAAAAATAATCTTTATCCATCTGGTGGGATATACTGTCGCCGAAGAATAAAACTGTGCCATATCCTCATCCCAGAATTATGTTGTGCTATATCCAAAAACCCTTGTTTTGGGAAATGAGATTTGAAGTTTATTTCTTAAAGTACTTATTTATTTTGGGATAATATGTAAATGCATTTGCAGTTAAATATTCCCAGTATATTAGATAATATTTTACTAAACCAAACATACATCCTGATTGCATTGATTTAAAACTAAAACGATTTTATTCATTTGGATATAGAACAAAAATGGCTACTTTTGCATAACCTTTAAAGAAATACGGGATATAGAACATTTTTAGATCAATAAATTGTTCTATATCCCTTTGAACTAATTTCATTCCAATAATTTCTTTTTAAAACTTGGGACAGTGTATTGTAATAAAAGCTCTTTTATTTTATATTAATTTTACTATTACAAAAAAAGTAATAAAGAAGTAAAAAAAAATAGCAAATGTAAATGAAGTGTAAGTATATAATTCATTTATCTTTCGGTTTTGCCTTCCTTGACTTTGGAGTTGTTTCTGGTTTATTTTATGGATATAGAACAAAATGAACGGTCTATAGAACACCATAATTGCTCAAGCTATCAACAGAAGTATCAAAGTAGACACAAAACTTGGATTATAGAATATAACTCTATATACCCTAAAAATGGACTTAAAACAAAATAATTCTGGGAAGACGATATGTTGCTAATTTGGGCCAAACTAGATACCAATCCTTTCATAGAAAAGTTCATACCCACTCGAATTCACTAGTCACCCAACTTGCCCTACAATCAATTCCCGTTAATCTTTTGAAGCATCGGAAAAGCAGATGGACAAGAGATCTTCTAATGTAGATGTAACTTTTATTGAAGTGCTTCTAGTGAGCATTTCTCAATATTTTATTGTAATCATTTCCCTCAAAGTTACTTGTTGTATCGAGCCTTGGGATACGTTGCATCTTTTATTATTATTATTGTTATTGCTATAATATATTTGAAAGTGTTACTTTAAAATAATCCGTTATAGTAAAACAGTTATAATATTGTAATAAACGAAATCGACAGCAGGTGAGGCCCGATACAGCGTAGCAGTAAAGTGGGATCAGTGCTGCCAACAACTATCAGACAAATTGCCCTTTCATCTGGAGCCTACCTCGCCATTGTCCTACTAAGTGATTGCCGCCACCATTTTCCTAATTGGTAGCGGCCGTATATTTCCATTAATACCTTGGCGGAGCGCTGCCTCTTCTGAATTATCTCCAGGGAAACCATTTAGTTCGATGACCACTTGGACCTCTCTTGTACTACTTTTTATGAAAGGTCATCCGTCACTTGGAAGTCTCCTTTCAAAATTAGATCAAGGATTGATGGATTGCTCTCGGGAAATATAGTGATTCTTTATGCCGGTTTAAAAAGTAATAAGCCGTATAAAAGTAAAAAATGCGAGACATTGAACCTACACGTACAAACTTGAACTAAATAGTAAAAAATAATACTTTAACTACTTCAAACAAAGAGTATTAAAGGTCAATCAACGATGACCTTATCGATACTGAATACCTATTTACAATATGTGATCAGTGATTTTTTGGAGTCGGTGCCAGCCCAGAAGGGCAGTTTAATACTGTCTTTGCAACACACATATACTTAACTCTCTGCACCTATTTACAATTATTAGCTTTCTGTTGATTTCTGTTTGTATTGGTTGGCACCGACTCCATAATTCTGTACCTCAAAACCCCGAAGATCGTAAGTCACACTAGGCTAACTTTTCGTAGTTAAGTATGTAATTTAATAGGAAAATTATGTAAAGTTACTAAAATAAGTTACATACATAGTTATTAACATAAGTTACATTACTAATATAAAATTGATAATATCAATAATGTTTATCAATAAATAAAAAAACAATAATGTTTTCATTCACCATCTGTTCCATACCATACTTCCTCTAGCCAATATGGTTTTATTGTAAGATATTTTTTTTTTATGTTTTGATGTTTTATAAATTCTGTTCACGTTGTTTCTTTATTTCTCATTTGCAGTTGAAAAACCGTTTTGGAACTAGGAACAGTTAATGAACGCCATGATCACAGCTCCACCTGTAATGAGTAGTAGTTCCAATTAGTATGAGCTGAGTTCCGTAAACTTAGTACACAGGGGAATCAGTTTGACTAGGTATGCTGCGTTGAAACCAGCTTAGTTTGTTAACGAAACCAATAGCAAACATAGGGGCAGGAAACTAGTTAACATGCTATTTCGTTTTGTTTACCTACTTTGACATTAGTTTTTGAGTGAGCCTGTAGCAACAGTGGAACACCGCAACAGTAATGGTGATTAGGTGATTGAAAACAATCTGCAATATATGTTCAGTTAGTAAGAAATATACTGTTTTTTTTTTTGTTAAAAAAAAAACCAAGAATATATTTGTGTAACATTCTTTGATAGTAAAAATATTTATTGGGATTTCATAATGGCCGAATTTCCATGGTAATCAGTTTTGAGCAGTCAAGTAAACGTCCGATTAGTATACCGAGGCGTAAATGGGAGGATTGCTTTAGGGCTGATCTAGGGGATTTGGGCTTACCAGGTATGCAAGTTTAAAATGTCGTTTATTTCTTAAAATATATACACAGTAATTTTAAAAAAAGTATAATATATTTTATTCAAAGTACTGACCCTCGCTTTCTACACATTTTGTCCATCTCTCGGGCAATATATGGATACCATTCCAAAAGAATGCTTCATCTTTATTTGAAATCCATTCATCGAGCCATTTTCGTACGTTTTCGAAATTGTTGAAGTGTTGCTCCGCCAATGAGTGTCCCATCGATGAGAAGAGGTGATAATCAGAAGGCGCCAGGTCAGGTGAATACGGCGGGTGGGGTAGGAGTTCCCAACCAAGCGAAGAAATCGTTTCCTTAGTCAATCTGGCTGAATGTGCAGGAGCGTTATCATGCTGAAGAATGACCTTTGGCGTGCCTGTGAGCCCATTCTGGGCGTTTTTCGATCAATGCGTGACTCAAATTGATCATTTGTTGTCGGTAGCGCTCGGTATTGACTGTTTCGCCGGGTTTGAGAAGCTCGTAGTAGACTACTCCCATCTGATCCCACCACACACACAGCATTGTCTTCTTCCCAAAACGATCCGGTCTTGCACTCGATGTGGATGGTTGTCCTGGCGTTACCCATGATTTTTTTTCGTTTGGGATTCTGAAAATAAATCCATTTTTCATCGCCAGTTACAACTCGATGCAAAAAACCCTTTCTTTCGTGGCGTAAAAGCAGCATTTCGCACACAGTTTTTCGTTTTTCCATCTGTCGTTCGTCCACTTCATGTGGAACCCATTTTCCAACCTTTTGAATCTTTCCCATAGCTCTCAGGCGATCGGAAATGGCTTGCCTAGTGACATTCAACTGTTCTGCCATCATTTGTTGGGTTTGGGTATTGTCTTCGTCTAATAAAGATTGCAATTCGAAGTCCTCTAACTTTTTTGGTCGATTTTCTCGTTTTTGATCAGTAACATCAAAATCACCACGTTTGAAACTTTGAAACCAACGTTCACATGTCCTGACGGTTGGAGCAGCATCGCCATAAGTCTCAACAAGAATTCGATGACATTCAGATGCCTTTTTCTTTTGATTAAATAAGAAAATCATGACATGCCGCAAATGCTCTTTTTTTGGCTTAAAATTAGACATTTTTAACACCAAAGAAAGGTGTGATACGTCCACGTAAACTACTTAAAAACAACTGACTTTTGTAAACAAATGACTAACAAACAAAATAGCGTTAGAGATAAGCAAATCCTTCAATAGGCTAAGAGCGCATTCTATTGGAATTAAAACGACATTTTAAAAAAAATCTATTAAGGTGCTAGTCATTATTATACAATATTACAAATATTGTATGGAAGCAGCAGTAAAAACTTTAAATAAAATAACTTGTAGGACATTTTATGCAATTTTTTATTTCAATAACTTTTTCATATGGAACAAATAACTGAAAAGTCAGTTTTTCTTTTCTTTTTTTTGATTGTCTGCATAATCTTAAAAACGCTCAAGATTTTCGATAACCGGAAGTTTAAATTCTGATAGACTACACTAAAACCATAAAATGTAAATGAGAAATTAAATTCTACTGTTTTCCCCAAACAAACTACCTAGATACTGTGCTATCACACTAATTCTTGGTACTAAGAAAATATTTCGAATTATCCTCGTTTTTCTTTATTGATGATGCTAGTTATTATTTCTCACGGATAGACGAAACAGTTGGCACTTTAGGGAGACATCTTCCACGGTCGCGGTCCGTAGTCGTGGGAGAGTCCACAGATGCTAATATTAAGGCAGCACAATAATATTTCTTCAAGCAATTTGTGATTGCTAGCTCTCCATCTAATGCAGCTGGATTATATTGATCGCTATTCAAAAGTTTTATTTTATTACCATTCATAGTTGGAAGAAGGTGAGATATGCTATAGTTAAAAGGAGATAAAAAGAAGGTTTTAAGGTTTTCGATGTGTTGCAATATTTGTTTAACTTAAATTTTATTCATATGATCTCGTAATGTTTAAGGCGTTTCCAAGAGTTCCCTACACATATTTCTCACTTCTAAACATTTCACATCTCAGTCCATATTTCTTCTATAGAGCGAACGTATAAGATTTTGGGCCGTTCTTTGGTTTTTTTTGGTCTAATGGTTAAATCCCAGCGTCATAATCTTGTAATATGATTAAACCTATGCCTATACTGATAGTGTAGTGTAGTGCTGTAGCTGTAGTGTGTGCGAATGTAAGGTTAGTAATTATTATACATTATAAGTACAGAACCACCTCTCCAAACTGTATTAAGTGGTAATTGGTCTATTTTTATTAGGATGCCCTAGACCTTATCGGTTCGCCCTATTGCAGGAAAAATTTAGGAAAAGTGAGGAATATGGCTAGAGATCGCCTAAGTAAATCAAAAATCGCAAGAACTTTACTATTTTCTTTTATTGTTTCAACGATTTATAGTTTGAAAACTAGAACTTGCATGTTCATATGAAAGTCACATATTTGATCTAATTACAAATCTCTTCTGTGCTTCCAGATATTTTCACAATGTTTTGGCGATTTCTGCTATCTGTTTTTGGCGAGGCTGTTTTCCCCCTGCAAGAGGTGGGATTATAGGAATTAAAAGTTATAACACTTTCCATTCATCTTCATTGAAACTTATCAAAGCACGCTGCGTTCCTTTTATCTGAACGTTCCTTGCAATAGATGGAAAGATTTTATTAAACTCTTTCTTTATCACAGAACAGACAATAGGACTGTAAAAAGCCAATGTACAAACCCATTTGGACCGAATATTAAAGGGCTAATAGTTTCAGACATATTACACCACATAAAAGGCTCAACACACTTGATGAAATCGTAAAAGATCTAGTTTCATCGAGAAACATGGCCATTAAAACTAGTTTTAGTTACTATTTTATAGAGTGAATATTTCCAGTCATTATTACCACAGACATCTTGGAGGTTAACTGCTGTGACCTCATTTGCAAGATGGGTTTCAGAATTGGCCATCATCAGGTGAACGGATGGTTTTAAAATATGTTCCAATTGTTGTCAAATGTATCATTCAAAATTTAATTTGTTTTTCAATTCTAATAAATACACTGGCAGACTAATAATTTGATTAATTTTCTCGTCTAAAAATTTCATTGTGCTTTAGTTGTTAACGTCCCCATACTACCAAGAGGACATGAAACGTATTACTATTATTAAAAATATTTAAATAAAAGCAAACAATATTTTAATAAATAATAGCTACGAATCTTCAAATTAATATGTGTTTTACAGTGTAGCATTAGATAAGGCATATCTCTCAAATAATTATTCAAAAACATATTAGACTTACACCCTATCGAATCCAATAATTAGGACAAAAATGAGAAAGTGACATTTCCTGCTGGTCAGAGTATCAACAGCATATGTTATGTTATTGGTTGTGAATTTTATGGACTTAACTGTATTGTAGAATCATTTACTATACCTTACGTACTCACATAGAGTAGTTATTGTTCAACGTGGCACACGTTCACCCTTTTATATCGTATGTATAACAACAAAAAAGGTAATTGGCAGTCTACCTTAGGCTTGAAAAGAAATGATGACTTTGGGTACAAATGCGAAATTGAAACGAAAGGCTAGGCAGATGTCTGAAACATACACATCTATACGGATATACATTTCATACATGTATTGTCAATCTCAAAATACTCACTATGGATAACTGCAATACTTTCAATCTAAAGTGTTCATATTAAGAATATGCACTCCTTGTTACGTAAACGACACACCAATAAGTACCTACTTATATCAACTAACAATTGAATTAGGCCGTTGAGTCCATTCGAGTTAAAGCAGCACCTCAACATTCCCAAGTCAGAAGATGTGTTGCCTGGGCGAGTTTACTTTTATATTGTGGGCTTTTTATTGTGGTTAGAATATGTTGTAAACCAATTGATAACCCTTTCTTTCTTCTTTACTTGGAGTAGGGGAAGGTGATGTACCTGTGGACAATTTTCACTTATAGATTTTTCTAATTTTCGGTGCTTTATTTATCTGAGTGGTTATTGTACCATTAGATAAGAAACTTAAGGGGTCGACTTGATATTATTGAACTAGAAGGCTAACTAGAAAGGTGACAACAATAAATTTAGCGGATGAAAGTAAATAGAAACTTAACTTATTTTTAAACCTTATAACAAAAATAAATATTTTATGTACCTATAATTATTATTAACGAGTGTCACAGTTTTTTATGGAAAAAATCGAATCATTAGAGATCGTATCCATGAAAAGATTTAGGAAAATGTAATTGTTTACATAATCTCCCCGTGCCAGTTATAAAAGATGGCGGTGGTAATTTTCTTTTGATACATTTATTTTTTTGGATGTGTTTCATTGAATTAATATTACAATTTGTCTCAGTGAAGTAATTTGGGTGACAAAGAATCGATTTACACAATATGCACTACGGAAATTTCTCATAATATGAAAGTGAAAATAACTAAATATAAATATATAAAACACAGAATCTATGTTATATGTTTTTAACTTGTGTTACACTTTTACACATTAGGAATAGAAAACAAGAAAGCATCTATTTATAAAACATTCATTGAAACTCAAGTTGTTAGCTCTGTTTACCTTCCTGCATTTAAGAATACTAAATATCAATACAACACATTGCACAATACAATCCAAGTTGAAACTGTAGAGATGAGGAAAGAGGGAATTAAAGATTATAGGAAAGAGCTAGGGATAAATGTGTAACTTCGGAATTGATCTCATAGTGCATTGCGGGTAGGGCCAATTTGGTCCTTCGACGTTGATACCCAAAAAAATGCATATAGTTTCAATAAAAGAAAAAAAAAATGAATCATCTCGTATAAAGAATGATATGACTTGATTATTCTTCATTGTTCAATAAATTTTAAATAATACCAACAAGATTCAATGTATTTTTTTTCTGAATATTATGTATTGTATAAAAATAAAATTAAAAAAAAAAAAAATTGAGTAAAAACACTAATTTTGAAATTATCATTTAGATAACTAGAGTTATCTAATCAATTTTTTTTTTATTGCTGTTAGAAAAATTGATTTATATTAATTTATTTAATAATGGTTTTTGCTTTTAAAGTGAACTAAAAAATACACTCCATAAAATAAGTAAATTCAAGTCAAAATAAATTTTTAGGTTAAAAGATTTAACAAAAAAATAAAATAAAATAAATAAATAAATAAACAAAATAATAACAGAATTTGTACTTGAATTTTAGTGAGGCTATATTTAACGGTGAAGTTTTTGTTGAGAAACAAACATGGTTTAAATTAAGAACAGGATGTGAAGACGCGGACGGCCAATCAAATCACTGTATTCCATAACCTAAGTATCCGCTCTTCACATTATTGCCTTTGGTTATATTCAAAATTCAGTCTAGTGCTGGCTTTAGTTCGGTTCGGATATGTGTCGGGATTGATAATTTTTAAATCTGAAAAATTGTTTCCCTTTAACGGATGTTTATTATTGTATTAAAATTATTGTCCCTTAGAAATTACTTGTGATATAAACATAGTGGTGAAACTCCAAGATTAAATGAAGAAATCATCCCATTTTTTGACAGTTTTTACATTGGGTAAATTTTTAAATTTGATTACGTCTAACTATTTTTTATTTGTAATAGCACTATTCTAAAACCCCTAGTTTATAGAAATGTGTTCTTAACCAATTCTTCTAGAATAATAATACACCGTTATTTACGTACTGAGGAGTCATCTTTCAAAACTGAACATGTCCACCTCAGAAAATGCTTAAGACAGAGCAAAAAAACAACATTATATTATTTGAATCCTTGATAGGTAATTGCTAATTTAAAACAGTATAGTAATGTGTGCAGCTTTTAAGAATTTATAAAAAAAAAAAAAAAAAAAAAAATCATCGACTGAAAGTGGACATGATCAGTTGTCAAAGATAACTTCTTAATTTTAGGTTTAATGCACACTTTAATCGAAACCAAATGATTGAGATTCATAAATATTCCAATTTATTATAATTATGACGGATATTCCCCTTGAGGAGAGCGATTGAACTTGAAGTCACTTCGTTTTCGGTTATTCCACCTTCTTTCCTCCCAGAGTCTCTTCTTCTTTCTTATTCTTACGGAATGTTTCCTCTTCCGCTCTTCCGTCCACTTTTTTCCTGGTTGTCGTTGTGTTCTTTGTTCAAATGTCATATTGTTGATTTTAGTCCAGCATTCATTGCGATCTTTAAAATTTTATATATCGATCATCCGCAGGTCCCTCTGTGCCTCCTTTAACTATTCTGTGCAACAGTTGCTTGTTATAACCTTAAATAATTTCTTTGCCAATCAGGAGCTTTCCATCCTATAGATGTGCGTGTAAAATTTGGCTCGGCGTTTTCTTATTGCATCTGTTATTATGCTGGTCTGTTGATAGAGTTCGTTCTGAGATCTTTTCATCCAAACTTCATTTTTATTTTGTATAAAATTTTTCGTTCTTGTTTTTCTATTTCTCTAATTTTGGAATGCCAATCAATGAACATTGTTTCTGCTGCATAGATGGTTTCCGAGAGAGTCACTGTTTGATAGTGTCTCAGTTTATATTCCAATTTATTTAATAAACTATTTTTTTTATGGCTGAAACAATTTATTATTTTTAAGTATACTTAATATATTAATATATACATACTAAGCATACATACTAAATATATGGATTCGAAATTTAAGTTTTAAAAACAATATATATATATCTGTGTGTGGTAATTTATGGTCATTTACTTAAATGACATTCTTTAAATATCCCCACAAGATGCAATATTATAAAATTTTTACAATCAGTTCTGCGCCTAATATTTGAATTATATTTTTGCATTAAGACATTTTTAACTATTTTATTATGAAATTACCATTAATATATTAATATGATTTATGACAATATATGCAGGAAGTATTTTTTTTTAAACAGGTTGTTTAAAAATTATTTCCGGAACAATTGAATTATTTTCATGCTTTTTTAGTTTATTTTACTTCGTACTTGAGTAAATGTGAAGGATTTAATAGGTATGTACAATGAAGTCAGTCAACTCCTAACTTAGGTCAAGTTGGGAATAAGATGTAACGATAGTAGGTACTGCTCAAGAATCGTGACAACTACTAATATTTATGCTGTCTTAATCCATTATTAGTATTTTCCATTATTCATAGTAAGTATATCAACTAAATAACATTTTAAATTATTAAAACGAAATTAGATTATTCTAACGTCTTTCCAATGATACTAATTTTAATATCATTTTACAAACCGGACTTAAAAGACAATAAACCTCTCATCGTTTCCGAATGCTCTAACATTTACTAGGCAAGCGTTTAAAGCTGCCAATATATGACAAAAGGCTTATATGCATGACAATAATAAGACCCACACGGAGTTGAGCGTTGGGGCTCCACTAAGCCTTTCAATTCTCTTATTCAATCCTTACATTCCCAAACCCTTCGTGAATTCCTTAATGCTTCTTATAATGTCACAAAGAAACTTATCCATCAAGATCTTTATGTTATATATATATTGCTGATTTAGCCAGAACCAGATACCTATCCTTTCATAGTAAACTCTATAGAGTCAATCCACTAGTCCCCCAACTTGCTTTACAATCAATTCCCGATAGTCCTCTGATGTGTCTGAAAAGATGATGATTTCTTCTAAAGTAGAAATTTTATTGAAGTGCTACTAGTGATTAGTTTTCTTTACACGTTATTGATATGTCATTGTAATCATTTTCCTGAAATTTAATTGTTGAATACAATGTGTTTAGTTGTAAATAGCAATAAAGAATTTTTTTATTTATTTATTTTAAGTGACCATTTTTAGAGAAACATATAGCTGAATGACGGTTTATAGCCGATTCATTTTGAATTGTTTAACAATAGTTTATGGAATATAAGATCCGAAGATAGACTGGTATTTTAAATTTCAATTAAACCCGCAGTTCACAAAACTTACTAAATAAGTATTGTTCTGGGCCTACTTCAACCATCAGCACTAACGGTTCTATGAAGACATATCTATTCACCTATCATTAACTAGTTGGCTGTTCTATTACAATAGAGAAGATCTCAGCCCGGCCGGACTGACCCCGGAAGACGTTCGATCAGATAAAGAAGATATTATTACAAGAAGGACTAACGATTATCACAGACTGCGATGACGGTCGAGAGTAAAAAAGGAAGAACGGGAACTTATTTATCCCAAGACGATAGACCACACCGAAGATGATGAATCGAGTGTGGAAATCTAATTCTAGTCTGTCTTGGAAGGAAGAGCAATCTGACATAATATATTGCACCGAGATGGGCAACCCAATCGCTCCCGCTCCTGATTACTGTTCCCCAATAGCTTCTGATATCATCGTTCCTCGTTCCGGTCTGTTCCTTCTCTTCGTTATGACCCTATACTGCTAAGAAACCCAATTAGACAACAAGAATATTTTCTACAGTTTGTAATATAATAACATACTTATATTGTAATGAAAAAAAATACCTAATCTTTTTTTTACAATTATGCAGAGGAACCTCGATATAATGAACCTCAAGGGGAACGAGAAAACTTCAAATTATCGAGGATATCGATGTATGGAGGTTCGATTTATAGAGGTGATTTCTGACTGACATCGATATACAGAGTTAGAGGTTTATAATAAAATACTCAATGTAACTATAGAAAATATGTACATATTTTATTGAAATAATAATAATTAAATTTGTGAAAAATTTGGACCTTTGGAAAAAATCTGAAATAGTAGTTTTTCTACCTGAAAACGACACTTTGTCTAGGTGGATATCTTGGAACTCAGGCCCTTTTTAATCTTTTTAATAATTAAAAAGCTTGATTTTCATATTTCTGCCTATTTTTCAAAATCGCACTGTCTGTCAATTCCTGGCATTCACGGCTTGAATAATTATCAATTTTTCTTCACACGAAAGGGTTTTACGCTTTCCTATTGTGCTAAAATATTGTGGAACAACAAAAAACAAAACATATCGCATAATTGTTTTATCAGAAACTGAAACAAACCGGAAACAAGTGTCAGGATGGGAGTTGATCAGCCTACACTCTACTTATTAAACTAATCGATTTCGATTTATAGAGATTTTCCGATAGAAACTTCGTTCTGTAGAGGTGCGGTGTATGCTAAGAAATCTTCAAAAATTCGATATTTTAAGGTGCTCTTAACCAATCTTTCGATTTGTAGAGGTAAAAATAACATAGGAATGGTAGGCAGATTCAAAGGGAATCGTAAACAAAATATACAATAAGTAGATGTGCGGTAAAATGGTAACAATGATATCCCAATATCTAGTGAAGAACTACACATCAGTAGTACTTCAATAACTGCTCTATATTATAAAGTCCCTAGGCCATCTTCTTTTCAAACGGGAGGGTTACCGAGAATCGAGTGAGAAGCAAGTTGAGAGACTAATGGATGCGAGTGGTTATGGAGAATATAATGGAAGAATAGGTATCTTGTATCAACTCTGCAACATATGGGATATTTAGATCGTTATGAATAAGTTTGTGACATAATAAGGAGGATTGTGTATTTTAAGAAGGATTTTGGATTGTAAGGATTGGATACGAGAAGAATTGGAAAGCTTAGTAGAGCCTCAGAGCTCAACACCGTATGTCCAAATTAGTCTAATTACTGTCATCTAAATAAGTCTTTTGTAATTGATTGGGAGATTTGAACTTTTTCCTAATAAACGTTGGAATATTCGAAAACGACGAGTAGTTTCTTACATTTTAGGTCTTGTAGTTGGTGAACATAAAACACATATTATTATATTCTAATAAGAAAGTAAACCAGAAAAATAAAATTATAGACGTTCGTAACCATTCCAGCTAAAATCAATGTGTTGAGGCAGTGATTATTTTAGCACAAGATATTCGTAAATATACAGTATTTAACATTTTTTAACTAGCTACTAATGTTAAATGAGACTCGATGGAGTTGTGGGCGAGAGTCTCAGCACGCTTTGTACTGAAGGTCGTGGGTTCCAACCCAGGGTAAACATTTATTTCATGGCGAACTCACGAAATGAAACTTGAACTTCCTACCCTGGCTAGAATAGTCTGGTAACCTATAGAATAACCCGTTCTTTCTGCCTTATTTGGTGTATATTAATTAATTAACAATTCTAAAGGTAAGAAGGTGAAAACTTAATGCAAATAGACATCATGATTATGTTTTTTTATATTTAGTGGTTAGGATGTTCATATACAATGTGTAACTGTGTTCGAATATTTTTATCAAATTCTTCAGCACAATTTAGCCTTTTCTTCCCATAAAACAAATAGATAGACGTTTTCCTCGCCTTCTGCTGCTTTACTCGTAATTTTTGGAACATCTACACAGAATTTAGAATCATCTCCCTAATTTCGCCCACAGTGTTTGAAACATTTACTCGGAGTTCATCTTTAACCATCTTTCAATGTCTTCCTCTGATCCAGTGAATCCAGCATCTTCGGCATTTCGCTTTTTGAGGAATTGACCAGTCTTTCTTCATTTACAGGAAAACAAAGTGCCACCTTTGTGAGATCATAGTATTTTTACTATTTAGCCCTATAGATTATAATAACTAGCTAGCGACTATAACTAAAAAGTTAAGGCCTTCTGAAGAGCCAGAAAAAGTAATCAATGCAAAACAAAATTGAATACAAATAAAAGGATCAGCAGGGCTTAAAACTTGAAGAGAACGGAATACGATTTACGAATACTTTTGCTGCAAGACATCTTCATTTTTGGTGTGGTATCACGATCAACAAGATCTTCTCTTCGTTAGAGAAATATCTTTCATAACTCTAATAAACTCTGTGAAATTAAATTGCGGAATACCTTTGCTGGACAGAGTATTTGCCCAAGTGGAATTTAAACTGGTGTCTTACAGATTACCTGAATGCTTAAGCGTACCACGCTTGTATTGGCCAAATGTGTGTTAAAGCAAATGACTGATCAGGAAACTAACCTACATTGCCTTTTTTTATTTTTTTTCTCGAATTGTTTGAACAATCATTTCAGTTGGGTTTAGTAATTGTTTTACTCTGTTTTTCGACTCACAGCTTTCAAATTAGCCTATCACAGAGAAACCGTCAGAAAACATAACAAAATTGAACTGTATCAGGTGTGATTTGAAGTTGATAGTATTTATTATTGATGTTTCATGGATTTCTGTTACTGAAATTTTAATATGGTAATAATTAAAAAAATGTATATTTTTTAATTGTTTTACTTTAGAAATACATGTTATATAATAAGAATAATTGAAATAATAAGTGAATGAGAGGGTATCTAACATTTAATGTGTGATGTATTAAGACCCCCTCATCCAGCTTTATTCCACCCTTCTTAGGGCTCTATAAATGAATCATATACCTTTTAGCTATGTATCGCCCAGAAATTGTCATGTAGGAAGAAGATTTAGATATTTAAAATAATTTTTATATGTTGATAGTGTCATTTGATAAGTTAATCTTCATGTCTGTAAAACCTATAGATTATGAAGAGCTAATGGTTATTTTCATTATGTTGCTGCTTTAATGATAATAAAGAATTTTGTGACCTATATTTGCTGATTCAATTAAAAACCAGAAATAGATTTAAATATCGATGACAATAATAGTTTGAAATATTTATTAATAAGCATAATAATTTATTCTGCGACAACAATTAACTATACAAGCCGTCCTAATGACCTCCATTAGCTGATAAAAATCCTGTTCTGATTCTTCTTTAAGTAATTCCCAGTACTTTGACTATAGCAAGAGATACGTTATATTGTGTTTTGTTTAGTAGCTGGAGTCTAGTGTACATTTTGTTTGGTTCCAGTGCTATTTTGCATGTGTCTCGGAGTAGCGGTTACAGGACATCAAATATTCTTAGGTGAAAGCGGTGTGTCCTATTCTGACTCCTGTCAGGATTACTTCATTTATTCCTGTTTTTCCATAAAAGGTAGTTACTTTTCTTTATTGTTACAGAAAGCTTTATTTTTAAGTTTTATATTCTTCTTTTTTTTTTTGCTCAAAGTTTAAATTACACACAACGCCTCTAATCAGGTCATATATTTTGCTTCATGTAATATATACTGACTTTTAGGTACGTTAATTTCTTTATAGACAGAATTGTAAAAGCAAAATTTAAACAGCCAATGTATCTTACCAAATCATTTGTTTATTTCTCAACAGCATGTCCATTTATTGAAATTTACAACTGTACAAAATATATGCATCAAGTAAATGTGTTGATAACGATAACAATAACAATAGTAAAAAAAACTACTCATCAGAAGTACTTCAATAAAAATTTTAACTAGAAGGTCTCCAGGCTATCTTCTTTCCAGGCGTACATCGCGAATAGAGTGGGAAGCAAGTTGTGAAACTAGAGGGTTTGAGTTGTTATGGAGCTTACTATGAAAGGATATGTATCTGGTTTGGACTAAATCAGCAACATATCGAACATTAAGATCATTATGGATAAATTTATTGGTGATAAAGTAAGGAGCATTGAGGATTTTCCGAAGGATTTTGAATTGTAAGGATTGGATTCGAGAGTAATTGGATGGTTTAGTGGAGCCCCAAAACTCAACTTATTTGTCCAAATAGGTCTAATCACAGTCACGTATATTAGTCCTTTGTAATTAATTTGGAGCTTTGAACGTTTATCTATTCTGTAACGACGGGCAGTTTTTTTGTCGTTTTAGTATGTATAACTGTATGTTAAAAGTAATCTATAATTTTTATTTTATTTTTTTTTTTTATCTCTTCACTTTATCTTTTTAGTTTTAACAGTATCATATTGTGATGCTTGATTATTTTTTTAGAAATTTTAATAAGATATTACTTCTACTTCATTTTTAATAAGGTTCTCATGTCTTTTGACGATTCCAGATCTTGACTATTTTTATTTATTTTTTTTTTTTTTGTACAGCAATCTATGACCATACACCTCCTTTTATCCCCTCTCATCAAATTTCCTAGATCAGCCCTACCATAATCCGTCCATCTTCATCTCGGTCTACCTCTCGTATGTTCACACAACCACACAAATTTTATTTTATTTTTTTAATTCGGGTATTATTGAATCCAGCTTCACATGTTCATTTTAACCATCACATTACTTTTGCCTGAGATATACTCGACGGATAAATGTTCAGCGACTCCGTATTGTGAAGCTTTCTTCATTCTCCCATGTGTTCATACTCTTTTTTTATTTTATTTTATTTTTTTGTTTGATCCAAATGTTCATTACTTATACATATTACTTTTTAAAACATTCAGAGGTTTTCTTTCTCTTCCATTAAGTGGTTATGTTACTCCGCAAGAACTGTAGTTAGTCATTTGAAGTATGCGATTAAACAATGTTTATAAAAAATAGTTACTTTCTAATATCCAACCCACGTCCGGATATTAATGTCATCTTAATAATTTGTTTTCTTAAATAATTAAGTTTATCATTATACTGTTTATATTAATGGTCGTGTCTTCTGATGACCAACCTGACTATTTTATTAACCATCTCAACAATGTGCCTAAATTAACTGTTACAACTCCCATTAAACCGGACTCCATTAGCTAAATTGTTGTAAATAGTGCCATTCCCATAGCTCACCCCTATACGTGCTAGCCAAATTGATGCTGAATACAAATAAATAATACATGGACTACTAGAGGGGTTGTTAATGAAGAAGTGGCCTAGGCCGCATGCGCAACAACCCCCCACCAAGGCTACCTGCCGGCTGAGACCAGTTCGTACCCGGCAGTCAGAGGGGAAGGTATACTGTGTCCTTATGCTAGAAATCTTCGTAAGTTTTCGTAAAATTTTCATGTTTTCGGGTTTTTATTTGTTTTATTTCGGTACTTTTAGTTGCACAGTTCCGCCAAACAGCTTAGTTGATTAACTAGTACAGACATAGACTGTGTTGAGTGTTTAACTGCCATTTGTGTGTGAATCGCATAGCTGCCCTCAAACAAGATTTTTAAACACTTTTTCTACTTTCCGGAAAATAGGATTTTCTTTTGGAATTTTTTAAGGTAAATTTTAAAATATTTTTATGTCATATATATTAATAATTATATAAATGTATTAGTTTATGTTAATTCTATTATAAATTCACTTATATCCCTTGCTTTTAAGAATTTTTTTTCATCAACAGATTAGGATACAAATTTTTACATAATCATAACCTCCTAGTGCATCCCATTATCGAAATAAAAATTTATAAAGATGCAAGGGAGGTAGATAATTTTAGCTTTTCAAATAGAAATTTAGCACCGTCTAAATATTTGTTTTCCTTTAAATACCCTTAAATATCATTACTTCTTTGTACTATCATCATAAGACAGTAACAAAACACAGTAATCCTTTTCTGACGGAAGATGTCAGGGTTAAACTTCTTATTCAATAACTGTCTTTACTCCTTATCAAACATCTCTAATGTTTATTCTATGTAATTGTTTATAAATAAATCAAGAATTTTTTATTTATGGGAGATTTTCAAATTCCGTTCATTATAACTCTAGATCTAATGGATCGAAAAATCTCTAGACATAGATGGATATTTGAATTTTTTGGATATTAATTTAACCATTAAACGAAATATTCTATTGATGGAATGATGAAAAAAAAAACAACAACTCCTGAATCTCAAATCGAGTGATGAATAAATATTTGAAGATTGTTGTTTGCCTCTGGAAAATATTTTAAAATTGTCATTTTTAAATCCAAAATTGATTTCTCACATGGGTATATTTTTTTTATGGATCTACTCAAATTCTTTTCATTAGATAATTTATGAATATAGTAAGCTTAGTGGTATTAACTTTCCTTCCTATAGTTTAACTCCTTCCTCGTTAAACTCCTGAGTATATGTGTGTTGATCCAGAGTCTATACACATTTATGTATATGAGTGTGTTTTTAGAATGAAATTCTTAATTCTGCTACCTAAAATGAGATTTTAAAAGTACAGACATATCTTATAACTTAAAAAAGAAAAAAAAACAAACAGTCACAAGTCCTGGTTACCTACTCGGTCTCAATGGTTTTCACTGCTCAAATATTATCATATTATTGGACGTGTATATATTCGTTATTGCGGTATCTAAAACGCATATCTTTATGTTATTAAATTTAATATTTCATTAAAATTGACTGTTTGTCTATATAAAATATTATTGCTAATAACGTTGACATGTTGACATTTAATTCTTATCAGTTAATAGCGGAAACAACTGCTCCACCAAATCACTATCTAGACGTTTTGGGGACTAGAAAATAGTGCGATATCTGTCAATATAAAAATTAAAAATTGTTATTAATAGCTAAAATAATATTTACTTTATTTATTTCTTTTTTGGGGATTGTTCACAATTTTAATTTTCTATTAGTTCAGTTAATTATTTTGTCATTTTAGAGTGATATTTTATTTAATTTTGACCGCTTTCTGATTTTTTTTATTATGATACGATAATTGTTAATGAATGTTTTCATTTTTCGAAGACTCGTGTTTTTAGAATAATTCGTAAGGTAATAAATAATTTCATAATTACATATTTTCGTTAATTGAACTATATAAAAGCTCAAGATATATAAGTTATAAGTAAATACAAAGAAACAAATTAAACAAAGTTTTTACTGTGTCTGGTGAGCTTATTACACTCTCCATGGGTCTTTTCACAGGCAGTTGCCTGTCTTAATGTTTTCGTATATAAAAAATTCCTAAAGAAAATGTTTAGATTCTTGGACGACCTGTTTCGAAATTGTCCTCACCACCCACCTACAGTTTATAGTTATAAATAAAATTGACCTTCGAAGCATAAAATATTACTCGTTCAATTGTAAGTCATGAGGAATGAAAACCACGCACAACTTTTTTTTTAAAATCATGATCTAATCGAATTATCTGAAATAGTGACATATCAAAGGATTTCAGGGCATGTTAAACTAAAAAAACCTGCTGAAATATTTTTTTTTTCTTTCATATTTACGACATTTGTACTAGGATTATCTTAGTATTATTAAAATCAAATATTAAGGAATATATTATTTTTTATTATCACTTAAAACGTTTTCAGCACAGAATTTAAAATAATCTGTCATGGGATAAATCGAGCCATAAATAGGAGATTACATCTTGTAGTTTTCAGTATTGATAGACCATAATAGAGATGGCAGTGACGGTTTTGGCCTCGAACCTTCCGACATCCTAAGCATTATTGTTATTAATTTATATAAATTTCATTAGAAATGTAGTTTTGTTTTATTATAATTATTATTGTATTTTAAAATTTAAATTTTATTAATCATACAATAATTTTTTATTATACAATAATTATTATTGTATTTTAAAAAATACCAAATTTTAAAATATCGCATTTTTTTCCCCTTAATCGTTACCTTGATAAAATCATTTAATAATAAATTAATAAAGTCACAACTATACAAGCATTATACGGTTTGGCAAACTATTAAAGGTGTGTTCATTATTATTTTTTATTTTTATAACTATAGTGGAGATGTTGGCTCTAATAATCAGAATAAAATAATGTGAATCGTGAATTAATTTTAGAGTTTATCTCTCAATTTATATGTTATACCATGCCTTGATAAAATACCCTGTTTACTATAACTTGCGTGCGCGTTGTGCTCCGTATTTCTCTTGTGACAGTCCCGATACAAATATTTAATATGAAAAAAAAAATTTACAGAACAGTGGTTATTTTAAATGAATCGATACGACAGCGTTAAGGCTTTACCGCCACGATAACACTAAAAGTAAAACCTCGCAGTTACAGCGCATTAAGCTAAGTGATCCTGTAACAGTGGAAATCTAATAATGGAAAACCAGACAATGTCTCTAATAAGGTTCCTCCTCTACTTCCCACTAGATATTTCTATAATTTCGTCAGTTCTCATTACGTTGCAGTAATAATTTTTATGGATGCCATTGTGTTTTATTATTTGCAATATCTGTTATCTAAACAATTCAGGTATAATTTTTGCAAAAAATAATAACTGTTAAACAGAAATAGTAATTAGGGAAGATTTAATCCACATAACATAAAAAAAGGGACATATCCTTATTTTTTAACTAGATTGTATATATTATTTTCAAACTACATACATATAATTGTAACCCGTATAACACCACTTTTTATCAATTTATTTTGGATAGCATGAATTTTTTTAATTACCAATTTATTTTTTTAATTTATTCAGCCGAAGCTTTTTAGTTTAGAGAAGAAATTTTTTAAATACCTAAGTGTGGAAAATTGTATCAAACAAACCTCTAAAATGATGATAAGGATGCAGGATGATAACACTCTAATGCAAATATAGTAGCATTTGGTCCCTTTATGTTCTCCATAGATGTTATCGTGAAAAATATAAGTATTAGCAGATGTCATCAGTGTTATCGATGGATGATATTCCACTTATCGAATATCAGCCGACATGTTTGCTCAGTACAGGGGCATGCCGAGAAGTAGACGTGATGATAATCTATTTTTCCGTTATGAAATGTGTTGACTGTTAGGGGCATCTAGTACAGGCATCTAGTTTATCATTGTAATAAAAAAAAATGGCTTTATTATTTTTATCTAATTAAGTTCATAATATTTTTAACAACAAGAAAATATTCCGCATAATCATGATCATATTACCATTGATTTAAAAATACAATTTAAGATTTTTAAATAAACAATATAAAGTAATTGTCTTTATTTTCAGTTCTATTTATTAAAAAAATCGAAAAAAAGTTAGTTAAAAAAAGGCTTTTTACATTATAACAAAAAAATACAACAAGAAAAAAAATATGTTTCATTGTTTTCAATAATTTTATTTTCTATTAAGGTGAATGAATTCCATAAAAAAAAAGAAAAAAGTATGACAAAAGTGAAATTTAAAATTTATGGTCAACTTTATACGTTTTCAGAATGTGAATATTAGTTTATCAAAACATATTTTACCTAGTTGATAATTTACCAAAGTTTAAAATTTCTAAATTAAACATTGATTGTTAATGCCCGACTGTTGACAAACATGATGAAACTGCTCATTGTTGGCGAGAAAAACCATTGTCGAGTGTTTCTTTATCATCATTAAATCGTTAGCAAAAAATTTAAAACCTGAAATTATAAATTCACTTCTATGTATGTTAATATTTAAATTTCAATTTTGGTCAGGCTAATGCAGATAATTTTTTTTTTTTTTTATCATCCTGAAATCAATTTTGAGATGTCATGACTTCTCTGGAGCACACTCAGCCACTTTAAAGTTCATGCAATTCTCCAGTATTCAGGATATCTGATTTTACAATTTTATAGGTTTTAAACATTTTATAATTTCAGATGTTTAAAATTTGTTAATAACTCCAGGTTTTTATATTTGGCCCTTATTGAGGAGAATCGATGAGTCAAATAGCAATTTTTAAATGCTGTTTTTTTTTTAGTTTATATAATTCTTTCTTAGAAGCTAATAAAAAAAATAATTAAATTGCAATACGTCTTTGAGTACGGTGCTATTAAAGTGTTTTTTTAATATTACTGCATATTCAAAGTCGTTAATTACTCTCAAGCGTTTATTAACATTTATTTATTAATAGTTTACGAGCAATTCTACCATCTCTCGAATGATATCGCGTTTACTGCTTGTTTCTTTTAATTTTAAAGTAGTAAAATGTACAGTTAACCGTTTGAATTACGACTTCACGGACATAATGAGATAGTTGTTATAATCACTGTTGTTTTTTAATTAATTAATTATATATGCAATTATTTTAACTGGAAAAGCTCCCTATAAGTTAAGGTTAATGGCGGAGTTAATTGTTCCCCATCATTAGTTTAAATGTGTTTTTTTTTATATAGATATTCTAGGAGCAATTATCTTCTACTCTCTAATTTTTTTATAGCTTTATGTATTTTTTTTTTCGATTTTTAATGTTAAGAAGAAAAAAAAAATCATTCACTTAAAAACGGCTTTGTAATGCCTAACAGTGACTATGATTTTAGTTTGATGCAGATCACTGTATTAAAGCCTACTATAGCGTTCGTCATGATATAAACGATGAAAAACGACGACTGAATATTACAATCGTATATAATTTAAATTAAAAACAAAATATGCTACATTTTTATATTTCTCTGTGTATATTAATTGTTTTAATTATACTAGCAAATATAATAATTTAATTATAATTTTCCTCAATCCTACAGGATCATTGGCAGTTTCATTAATTATTTTTTTTAATTTGTAAAAATAATTTTATGGTCATCTTAATAATTTAATAGTTGATATTTTACTAAAGCTATAAATTTTTTAATTGATTGTTTATGACCATGAGTTAACAAATATTGTCAAACAACATTGCATTCAAGTGCTTATTTGTCATTAGTAAGTCGTTAGCCAAAACTGCATCACTTAAAATAATAAATTAACTTCTATTAGTTTATAATTACGGGATTCAATGTTACAATCGTTAAAAATTTAAATTGTCTTTTTTGAGTGTTCTTTTTTCTCTTTCCTCTCTATGTATTTAGCAAGTATTTATGTAATGGTGCCTCTAGCCCGAGTTGTTGTACACGGCACATAAAACAGTAATCAAATAAATAAATATACGATTGAATAGATTTAAAATGATGAAATTTGTTTAATGTTTTATTATAATATTTCTAAAAGATTTTTGGAAAAAAGTCAATTAAAATGAAAGAAAAAAAAAAAAAAAAAAAAAAAACTTTTTTTTTTTTTTTTTTTTTGTTTTACTCTTGCAATACCTAATAAAATTATTAATATGTTCTAAAAAAAAAAAAAAAAAAAAAAAAAAAAAAAATGATATTACCGCTTTCTAACAGTTGTATCAACCAATAAAAAAAGTTTTGCTGGGATTTCAGACTAGATGTGAACCTTGATATTTGAATGGCTATTGCTAATTCATATTCAACTTTTAGGCTCCCCTAAACCATCCAATTGATCTCGTATTCAATCCTTACAACCCAAAATCCTTCGAAAAATCCTCAATGCTCCTTACTTTATCACCAATAAACTTATACATAAAGATCTCAAAGTTATATATTTTACTGATTTAGGCCAAACCGGATACCTATCCTTTCATAGTAAGCTCCATAACCACTCAAATCCGTTAATTTCTCAACTTGCCTCCCACTCCATTCCTGATATTCCTTCTAGGCGTCTGAAACGAAGATGGACTAGAGACCTTCTAGTATGGAATTTTTAATAAAGTGCTACTAATCAATAGTTCTTTTCAAGTGTGACATGTTATTGTAATCGTTGTCAATACATTTACTTGATGTATATATTTTGTACCATTTTTTATCTAGTTTTTGCTTAGTAAATACTGGTTTTTTTAAAAGGCTGAAATATTTTACTCAACTTTTTTTAGATTTTTATAATATTTTTTAAAATGTTTTAGAGTGCGTTAAAATTTTACCGTATGGAAACTTACCCTCCTCGGCAATAAATTTAGCAACCACGGACATAATAAACATACTTTGCATCATATCCGCAATGATTTATGGACCTAGCTTTGAATTTATGGCATCCATATTGAATTTTAACTATGATTAATTTATTATTGAACACTTAGAGGAGGTACTATAATGTAACGGTAAGCTGGTAGCGTACATCCCGTGCCATCCTCGCGTGATCCTCTGCCTCTCCATCATCGACATATTTGGCGTCTACCGCGGCTGTAACGACTGCCATCAGTCAGCTCCTGATTGCATTTCGGCATGTACCCGTCCATCTTCAGGGTTTCTCTCCAATAGTTATTATACCCTATCCTTGTTTGATTGGGATCATTCTCTCCTAATATATGTGGCAGGTGATCGTACATTTAAGATTAGCTTATGTACTCAATGTCTTTATTATGACCTATATATATTCATTCGTATAAATACTATCATAGCTAGCCGATTTAGTAAGGGAATGCTATTCCAAGGATAAATAATTAATATTAATCTAAATAAATTAGTAATATATACCGGGTGAGTCCCTTTTAGTGTAAAAAAAAAAGAAAAGAAATGAGTGAAACTAGATCAAGAATGAAAAAAAAAAAAAAAAAAAATTGATTTACCTTACGTTTCTATTCCATTCTGTTGCAGATATACGATAATTCTAAGACGTTTTCAAGAAAACTACGTTTTTTTGCCATAAAAGGTGTATTATCTCCACTTTGTTTACACATTTTTTAAATTTTCAGATTTAGCATTCAATATCCCATTAGAGAACAGTACATGTAACCTTGAATTTTACTAACGTGGGACCTAAAGAACAGCTTGATCTTCACCTTATTTAGGGAAGTTAAAATGGCTAATAATACCGTTTTTCGAATTAAACTACCTACAAAACTGCAAATCTCACAGAAACTAGCAAATTTAACCACCTTTCATATGGTTCATATATGGAGATATTACAGCTTTTATAACAAAAAACATGGTTTCCTCAAAAAAGTCATTGAATTATCGTGTATCTTCCACGGATTGGAATAGAAAAGTAAGTTCTGCGTCATTTTTGATCTAGTTTTATCCATTATTATTTATTTATTTATTTTTACACTAAGAGGGACTCACCCTACATATTATTTTTCTTATTTATATTTATAAATAAAAAGGCTTAGCTAGCTGGAATCTATGAGCTATCCCACCTCAATACCTCCGAAATCATTCCTGCCACAATTCTCCCATTTACGTCTCGGATTACACTACATTTCAATATTTATCTTTATTTAGCTTCGCTTATTATTAAATTAAACAACTTTTCTGCTATTACCTGTTATAAACCCACCGGATAAATGTTCTACAATTCCACATAATGTTTATAGATACTGCAATGTGCTTATCCTTTTTTAGGCTGAATATTTTGCACAACATTTAATTTCAGTTTCAGGTCGCTTAAATTAAAGAAAGATCAATGATTTAATGTTTTCGAAAATTCACTACTGCGTAGAATATTTGACTTAAAAAAAGGACGAACGTTAAAAAAAAATTTAGAAAAAATCTTCTAGGTCTAACGGAGTTTTTTCCTGCAAATATAGTTAATGTGTGTTAGTGCCAGGGTTAAAACTAGCTTTTAATATTGTTGCATTTATTAATTACTAAATTCCAAAAAAAGTAGTCAGATAAAAAGTAATCTTCTAGACTTAGGTGTTGATGAGGTAGGTTGGAAAGAGTTGCGTAGTCTGAGGTCTGTTGTGTCGGCATCGAATCTTTGGGTTTGCGAAGCCTTTTAGTAATTTGTTTAAGGCATTGTTCATCTAACGTAGGTGGCTCCATTTTCTCATCTATATCACTGTAGACAGAAAAATATTCTTGTAAATCTTTTTTTTTTTTTATGTTTCTGGAAAGCCGACGCTAACTGAGAAATTTTAATTATAAAACGTTTTCTGTTTTAAATCTACTTAAAATTTAAATAGAAATGAAATTTTTATTGGTTTTCATTTTCTCTAGGTATAGATTCAGTCCCTAGGTAGTTGAAGTACTGTAGGCATTCAAATTTAATCTCTGGTATATCGCCGAAATCATCACTTTTCCTGCTTTGTTTTGTTCTATAAGTGTTAATACTAAATTTCTTATTTTACTCAATGAACATTGTTGTGTTTAATTTAACTTTCCGCAACTTGTTCCTGCAATATCAGGTCATCAAGCACGGTTTTCACGGTCATGACTAAGCACGGTTGTAATCATTAAAAAATAAAATAAAACAACTAATATTTGATTCCATCATGCAACAGTAATAAATTCTGAACCTTATGTTATTGTTATGAGTTTAATGTTTGGTTTGATTTTTATATTTATAATAAGGAAATCGGAACTTTTATATTGTTGCTCTAAATATTTATTGCTTATGAGCTTTTGCTCATCAAGTTCATAAAGTAAATCAACCCGCTGTATAAAAAGAGTAACGCAGTCGAAGGGACAACAGAAGGCAATATATATCAAAGCCTATAACGGAGCGATAAAGGTCGAAAAGAGTGAAATGAACATCGGAAGGACATTAATCTTGTTCCAGATTGTAATAGAATTTCCCGAAGGGAGGTGGTAGGGAAATAACAGCAGTACAAATGCCGAAGATAACAGAGCACTGCATCACAGTTGTCACTTTAACTGTGATAAAAGATCTCAACCGGTCTGACCTTGTTTATAGTGCGGCTTATGCTGACCTCTCTTATCTCTTCGCTCTGTCAATGGATTGCAGTCGAACTCAATTGGCTGAATCGAATAAAAAAAACGGATAATATGATGTTGGCATTTGAAGAGCCAAGTGTAAAACCATAACCCATTTTAATAATTGGTTCAATTTGCTGTATATACTCAAAATTATAAAAAATAAAAAAACAAAAAATTTTATTAAATTACATATAAGTCTCAACTTAAATTTGGCGCTGCTTCTTTTCTTGAATTAAATCATATATACTTATTTTAATATTTTACATAATAATTTTGATACTTTATAAAAAAAGTTGACTCATTATAAGTAAATAAAAAAATTAAAATTCTACAGTTGAAAATCAATGAAAATACTGAGGTGTTCTACTATACCAAACTAAAAATTATAAATTCAATTTTTTTTTTACATAATAAAAATAATTCATTTTTAAAAAGCTTTTTTTTATATGATATATATATATATATATATATATATATATATATATATATATATATATATATATATATATATATATATAGAAATAAATAATAGGTTTAATGAATCTGAAGCTTCGTTGCTGACACTACCAATCTCTGATCACTAGCCCCCCATTGTATGTATTTAAATAATAAGAGTTCAAGGGAAATTTCGCAAATAAAATACGTTAATAAAATCGTTTTTTCAGGCATTTAAAGTTTTTTATTACTTATTATGCATATATGTGTCATTTAACAATATTTTTTTCATTAGAATGATTTTTTTTTTTTTTTAACATTAATGATTTTATAGTTTTTGTGTTTGTGCCTTCTGAAATTTATCGTATTAGTTCGTCGCTGATTTTATCATTTTAAACTTAAATTTTTAAAATAAAAACGCTCTTTCTTTTCATATATATCCCTAACTATTATTTTACTGGAGACTTGATGGGCAGGCATATTGGGTCGCGGGTCTCAGCGCGCTTTGATAATGAAGGTAGTGGGTTCGAATCCCACCTGGTGGGTTAAAATTTATTTAGTGGGGGACCTACGAAATGAATCTTGACTTTCGCACCATTGCTTGAACAGGGCGGTAACTTTTAGTATAACCCGTCCTTTCTGCTCTAGTTGAAGTACACAAAGACGTTATGCCCCTAAAGACGAAAAAAACTATTATACTGCTTAGATTTCTTTGTTGATGCGAAATGTGTCCGCTTAGATAGGATGGCTTCACTGAAATTTAGATTAGAGGAATGCATCTAGTTGATCTTTTTGGTTTGGGTTTTGATATGGTGTGATTCATAGAAATGTGTGATCAGAGAATTGGTTTCACCACCAATTCTTTGTGTTCGTCAAGATTTTTCATCTATTTATATTTAGCCATATCAAAATGAAAAAAAAAAAGAAAAAAAAAAAAACCGAAATTGTTGATAGCAATTAACAAACTATGTTTTTTTAATTGATTTTTTTTTTGTGCATGGTTAAAAACGTAATCGATAAATGTTTCTCTCGTACATTTATATATACGAAATCATTATATAACTGTCAATACCGTTAATGGTTTAGGATTACCCTAGTGATCCCCATCACTAGATAGTGACTCATAATACTATTTTCTCCAAACCACCGCTCTCTTCAGAACCCTCTTAAAATGCACCTTGGTGCAGTAAAAGAAGCAGAATGATCATAATGAAGTATAAATCAAAACTTTTGTTTGCCATAGGGGCTTGGGAAAAAAAAATAGTATAGGATTACTGCTCATTTAAAGTATCTCAACTCATTTAAATGAAATTCATTTACACGTTTTTGTGATGATCCAGGCATTTTAGCAAAAGTTTTTTAATAATAATTTTCATCAACTCCAACTAGCCTACTGTCGGAGAACTGCTCTAACTAGGATGGGACTTCTTATTTTCTTGAAATAACCCTGCCTATGATGTACTCCTAGAACCTGTTGAGGGGAGGAGAGGCAAGTAAATTGGCCCGAAATGAGTAAAGTGGACTAGAAAGGAGAATTAAGTTGCACTCGCTCCGCTGACCAGGGCCTGTCTCTGCCGTTCTGAGTAATTGTGAAATCAATATACCAGGTGGGTCTCTCCGACCCCTTCCTATCTCCCGGGTCTCTGCTACAATAATCTCTCTCTTGGTTCAGTTCTCTTGTTTATTGTTTTGTTGAGAGCTAATATCAACATTAGTTTCTCTCTAAATCTGTTGAACTTCATAACAATACTAATTCAAGGACGGTAGCGTCCTGGAATGACGATAATATCAAAGCTTTAAACAATAAAAAAACAATTCTGTATTATAAGCTCTGTTATTACTTATAGTTACATTCTGTAAAAAAAATTAGGAAATTCGAAAAGAGTATAATGCTTTCCATTTATATATAGATTTCTTGTTCTATACAACAGGTTTTTAAATTTTTTTTTTTTATTCGTATTTAACCAACGTTAGTTTCACTAAATGTACAACTTATTTATTTCTAAATATAAAGTAAACTAACAGGATTTTTTTTTTAATAACAATAACGTTTTATTGAGTAAACATTACAATATCCTTCAATCAAGGGCAATAAGTAAAATCGATGGTTATGACTCTATTCATACAATATGCACAATAAGAAATAATTTTAAAGAAAAAAAATCAAGAAAGAACCTTTATCTATACAATTTATAAAATTAAAATAATAACAATAATAAAAAAATAAAATAATATAATATTTACACAGAGCCTAGAAGTGTATGCACCTCCATAAGTGGACTGGCCGGGTGAGGGTAATAAAAGAGTAATAAGCTTAATGCTTAATTTAAGAGTAGGTTCGATGTCGATAGCTTAGATCGTTACCTTGGGATATTCATCTAGTAAAATAGATCGTAAACCTAGTTGAAGACCCTGCGGTGATTTGTCTATTTCTTTAAAACCGTCAAGATTAAGAAAAAAATTAACGTAACGTAACAAAAAAACTTATTTTAGCATGGATTTGAAGACGCCAAAGTATAGTGTATTGATAAATGGTTTAAGATTGAGTGATATTAATTGTAACAATAGTTTTTTAAACAAAATATATATGTAAAACTTAAACAATGAACCATTATTGTAATTCAAATTAGTTTCAATATTAATTGGCTCTAATGACTAGAGTTCTACCGGTTCTAATTTTTTTTTTGTTCAATAGAATGCCCTTTGTCCTGAATGATGACTGTTTTTTCCATTTTCAAAGAAAGAAGAGTTTCCATTCAAATAAAAGTTTTTCTATCATTAATTACTCTTGCGATTTTCTTGTCAGGCCAATATTTGGTTGATTTATATGATGTTCGGGCATCTCACAAATTTCAGTCAGAACTGAAATCTTAAGAATAAACATTCTTATTGCTTTATACCTGTTGTTCACTGTATTAATTGATCTCATAGATTAAGATCTAAAAAAACGTTGTTATAGTAGAAATTTGAATAAAAACAATATTGCAACTATGTCGTACAGATTTAAAATAATTTATGTCCTATAAATATAAATAAATGTGTATATAATACGAGTATTTCTAAAGTTAAAAAGCTGTCTAGGTCTTCAACTTTGTTTTAAAACTTCATTTATGTCAATATCTTGTAAGCCGAATAGCCAAAGGTATAATGATTCATTAGTTAATAAATTTTAGCGTTTAATTTTATAGAAAAGCAGCGATATCAATAGGTTACCAAAACTTGTGGGCATTCCAGACCTTGATGCTGGTTTAAGTTTTTAAAATAAAATTATGGAATAAATAATAGCTTCTCCTGATAGGAACAGAACACCTTAGTAAACTTGGGTATTGTGCATTATGCATTCACATTACAACTGAAGCTTTTAATTTCTCATAAAAATTGTCGCTAAAACCTGCGTTTTGATCCATTTCTTCTGTTTTTCTCTCTACTGCATTCATACCAGAGATCATTTATCAAATTTTTAATCTTGAGACCCATTTGTTCTAATGATGATGGATCTATTGGGAAGACCGATTCCATGTCCCCACCTACAACTCCTCCGACAGGTGAGAAGGGTTCAGTAACCTCTCTCTCTTCCGAAGTAAAAGGACCCGTATGACTTCTTCAAAAGGAATATGTTGGATATCGTGACTAGAACCTACTTGTTAGTTTAATCGCTGGCACTAGCTATCTTGTTACTCATACATCGGATCGACTCCCTCCTGCTTGATTACAGGTGTTCGATGGAACTCTTCTTTAGGAAACGTAAATTTTCTCTCTAATGGGCCTTAAATACGTTTCTAGTTTGAGTATGAGGTCTTGGTTTCCTGCTAACGTATCACCTTGAATTCTGTGTGCTTTCACATTGGGTTCTCAGGAGATTCATATAGGTTTGTGATTTTTAAATAAAACTATGAAAGAAATTATTATAAAACATTTTTATTAATAAAAATATACTTATATTTAAAAAACTGCCTCAATAGAGAAAAATACGGAAAGGAATTTAAAAAAATCAGGTATGAAGGGCACTGCATGTCGAAGGAAGTGAAGCAAAGGCAAGTAGAAATGCTGAGAATATACTGAAAGAAAATAAGGGAGAAAATAAGAAAGGAAAAGTAATGATATTCGCGTGGTCTTAAAAGGCCGTTTCGTAAAGAAAAGAAAATATATACCTACTTATTCCTATCAATATGTTTTAACGTGTCGGTTACTCTGAAATGGATTTTGTATCTTTTTTATTAACCATTTCTGTCTATAGACTTTTAATCAATAAATTTCGCAAAACTTTTTTTTATACTATTGCTGAACGGTGCAACAAAGACACTCACGATATAGTTTGCCCGTACCTTATTAACATTTCTTAAGCCTTGTTTCAACCGAGTTTAAATACATAAAATGATATTAGGCGAAAATCTCGATTTGATATTTTAGTACAAACTGGATCATCTTTGAAAAACAAACATTTCAGAAAATCGGTAATTGCAATAACACATCACTCAAAAGATACATCCACAAAAGAACAAAACCTGTACTCCTTACTTAAATCAGTTTAAACGTCTCTTGTTTGTTATTTATAAATATTTGCTACCACATATACATGTTAGTTATTTTTATTTTTTTATGTGGGTTTTATCTTAATTTTTTACATTGTTAAGACTAGAAAAATAATGAAATATGTAATCCTTTTCATGTAGGGAATGCTTAAATGAATATTTAATTGTAAATATGTGAATAAAGCATTATTATATTTGTCCAAGCAGTAACATGCTAAAGAGGTAAAAACATTTTTATTCAGGATAGTTATAATAATTATTTAATGTACCCAAAATTATGATCTATTAATAGGAAACATTTTATTACATAAAGTGGTGATTTATAATAATAAAAAAATAAATTGAGAAAACTACATTATTTTTCAGACAGCCCAAATCTGTTTCAATAATATAACTACTTTCCTTACAATTTATTTAAATATAATCTTATATTATGTGATTATGACACTTCATACCCTGAGGGGTGGTGGTCTTATTGGTTCGCAATTGAAGTGAACATACTCCTTTTCTCTTTTCCATTCGTTCGGAACAACTCAGTTGTAAGATTTTGACGAGCGATAAAGGCGGTTGGAATGATATCTTGGTAGTACCTTTGTAAATCTGTCTCAAAAGCCATAATAATAAACTTTATGCTATTCTTTTACCGCCGTCTCAGCATTTTATAAGCCTGTTTACTTGTAGTCAACTTTAAACTTCCTTCCAGCTTAAGTGAGTTTTTAAAACATCTTACATTTATAAAGTATAAGTTTCCTTTCGAAAAAAAAAACAAATCGTGTGCAGTATCATACTTTCCTGATTACAACTTTATAAGCTGTTCTATTAAAGAGGGATTTAGAAGTAGAAAGCCGGACTCATACAATACTAGAATTATAAAAAAGTTCTGGTTCACAGTATTATAACATTATTGAGATTTGGAATCAAGGGTTGTGTTTTTGTATAAGGCGCAACAACCTAATATCTGCGTCACTTGTGAATATTCGGTGCAGTGCATTTTGAGTGTTATGTGTTTTTATGAATTTTTGGTTTTGATTATCACCAGAAAGCAATTTTTTTCTCTTAATTTGTGTAAAACAGACATAGGATTATATTACAGAGCATGAATACTGATTTGTAAATCATAGTGGAAAAAATTGTTTTGTTTTTTCCTAAGCGGCTATTCACAAGTGCCCGCAGATATATCATGGAATGGAGCTGTCTAATAAAAATGATTATCGTTGCATAATATCTTTGTTACCGCTAGAATTTTTATCCTCCCAACTTGTAGACCTTAATCGAACATTGTTTGAAACCTGTCTTGGGATTATTTATATACTTTTATTTGACATGGAACTATCTGATGATTGGGGTCATAACTATTAATTGGAAATTCAACGATTAATCAAAATTTCGATTCGTGGTTCGATTCGAAATTTCGAGTCGAAAAGGCCAGTTTACAATACTTTGTTTAGAAATATCAATTAAAAAAATACATGTGTCCATATTAAAATAACATTTCTTGCTTGACAACTAAACGTCAGTTTCGATTGGATAGGATGTTATGTTTCCAACCCAGATATTTTTTCCTCAGTGTGTTGTGACATTGGAGGTTCGAAATGCATCCACTCTGCAGAATGACCTCCATTTTTTCTTACTCCTCCACCCCAAGATGTTTGACAGTTACACCGGAAACCTAAATCGAACTAGATACGTCAGACGGAAGTCATCACCCACGACGAAACAAAAACAAATGGAACAGATACGATCAGTAGATAATGTCCCTGCTATCGGTAGTCTAGGAGTTTTCTCATAAAAAAAAAAAAAAAAAAAAAAAGGGACTGACGTCTGGTTAGGATCAGAGGACCATTTGTTAGGGTTCAGCCTTTAAGCGAGGCCATTTTACAGCCGTGTGTAAACATTTTTGCTCCTATGAGAAGGGTTAGCTGTGTGGAAATCGTCAGGCGTTTGTCTTGTAGAGAGAGTGGTGCCATTTGTCCTCGCTGGGTAGGAGGCAATATGGCCCCGCAGCTACTGGGAAACCTAAGGGGGTGATTTTCCTTCTCCTTTATAAGGGTTGTTTTATTTAGCCTGCCCTGGGACGTCTCAGAGGAGCCCAATTTGTCTTCCTCAACAGGCAGTATTATCTTAGCCAAGGGCGGTGTCAAATTATGCCCCTCATTATTGTAATGCTGATATGAGGGGAAAGTTAAGCCTTATTCAAAACAGATCATCATTAAACTGGCTCCCTATCCATTATTTTATGACAGAGTATATTGGACGACCTTCTTAAGATCAAATTTAACTGTATAACTAAAACTTCCTTCTTTTAAACATTTATTGATATTTACAACTGTATACATTATATACAACAAGTAAATTTGATTTGAATTTCTATAGTTCTACATTACAAGGTGTCATCTTCTTTTCAGTTGTTTCGGAGGATTATTGGGAACGGAGTGTGAAGCAAGTTGGGAGACTTGTGGATTCGACTGAATATAGAGTTTACTATGAAAGGAAAGGTTCTGGTTTAGGCCAAATCAGCCACAATTGGAACATTAAGATCTTTATGAATAAATTTGTTTGGGATATACTAAGGAACATTGAGGATTTTACAATGGATTTTGAATTGCAAGGGTACTAGAAGCATTGGAAGGTTTAGTGGAGCCCCAAAGCTCAACTCCGTATGTCCAAATGGGTCTAATTACTCCCTTGTAAATGAGCCTCTTGTGATTTATTGGGAGCTTTGAACGCTTGTCTAGTAAATGCTGGATTAGTCATAAACGAGTTGCAGTTTCTTGTCGTTATGTCTTTTTTGTATTGCTAAAAGTAATTCTATTTTATTTCTTTTTTTTTTAATTTATTAAATGAGATTTCAGTTATTTGCACCAGGTCATTTTTTCTCATCTCTATTTTCATTTACTTTAACTTGGAAACAGATCATGCAATTTCAATCAGGGATATATGGATTCCTAATATCGATTCTTGATTAAAACAGTTCTTGAGAAAAGAATCGGTGTCAACAATCGTTCATCCATTATTTCACTAGAATCATCCATATGACACCATAGATAATAGCCACTTTGGCTCACTGCCCATTACATATTCTTTGACAGGTGTAAATAAAAAAAAAAACCTGTACCACTTACAACCCATGAAGGGTCTCGGGTTCAGTTCTTAGGTAGGGTGTGCTGTTTCTGAGCCAACGGTTGTGAAAGGAGGTGTTTTGGCCAGAATTCACGCTCAACCGCCAGGATTTTCCCCCAATTAAGGGTACCCACTTTTTTAGGAGGCTGGGTGTGCCCCAGGAGGGTTTCCCGCCCTCGAATTCAATCCACGGCTGAAATAACAGAAACGAATCGGGCTCGACCTGGGCCCGGGAGCATGGTAGTCAAGTGCCTTACCCACTGAGCTACCGCGCCTCCTACAGGTGTAAATGCAAAATAAAATTTTAAAAATTCCTGAACATACCAATTGTTATGATAATTTGAACGATTTTTTTAAATTATGATGTGGAAGATTCTAGGTATTTTAATTTTCTATGTTTTTAAAATCATATAATATAAAAGTTTCAATACCACGACAGTATCCTCATTTTATATATATATATATATATATATATATATATATATATATATATATATATATGTGTGTTTTTTTTTTTTTTTTTCTTAGAACTGAAGTCATCCAAACATTAAAATTGATTTTTTTTATTTTTTTGGCTTAATCAACTTTTGTTGTCCCAAACAGGTGAATATTAGTCTCATTATGGAGAGATTTAAGCGTAGTATTAATTATTCCTCGTTTTCTGTTAGCACAAAACAAGGAGGGAATTTCCTCTCGGTGTTGACTCGTCAAACATTGTTACCGTATTGAGCCAACACTCATTAGTGAGCTGGGTTCACGAACTGACATTTTTAAGTATGCTTCATATCCTGCCCATGGTTACGAAAAAAACTCAAATAAAAAATATATTTTTGATGTTATTACATTTGAATACCTAAATTATATGGAATTGGAACAATCCAATTTATTATTGAAACAAAAAAAAAGATAATTTTTATTAAAAAAGAATTGAAGGGCCTAGAACAAAATGTTGAGTAACTTATGTTTAATTTTTTTATTTATGTTTTTCTTTAGCAGGAAAATGTTTCATAGTACCTTTATATTGTTCATATGTATTTTTCTTGTTTTGAAATATTCCTATTTTGCTACCTAAAACTTCTGCACATAAATTCTCCATCCAAAGAACTGGATTGTATTTTAAAAAGAAAACGTGACAGAACCCCTTCTTTCACCTAACCCTTCAATTGAGGCTCAGCAAAAAAGCTTATTTTTCAAAAACCATACATCTATTTTCTTTATAAATAATAGTTGTTTTAAATTATAGACTCCAAGGATAATAAGTTAAAAGGAAAATTTAAAGACTGTTTTGAGGATGATATCCTTACTGGGATTAGAAAATATTGCAAAAAAAGTTTATTCCCTTAATATATTTATAAACATCGGACAATTGGACCAAGATGTGAATGAGAAGATTTTGTTGTATCACAACTTTCTGGCTTAGCTATTGACGGGTTTTAGTGGAAATTGGTTCTGTGATATTACCATCAAACCTATCATCATTATTATCATTAATATTTTTGTTGTTTTATTTATAATGTGCCTCTTATATTTCCTAAATTGTTGTTATTTCTCTTAATGCATAGTTTTATTAAAAATAACTAAGTTATAGCTATCAATATAAATAATAAATTAATATAAATATCGTTTTTATTGTGCTATTGTTTATTCTACCAAGAATTGGTTAAAGACTGAAAGTCATGTTTTTTTTTAATAATAAATTGGCTAAAAAATGTATTTACTATGAATACTAATTATCACTATAATAGCAGCAACAGTGATATATACATGACTACATGACACTCCTTTCAAAACATGATATTATGTTGTTATTGTTTTATAATTCTTAAATAGCACATTTACAAGAGATCAAACATAAATTAAAAAAAAAATTGGTCGAGCGTGTTCCAATTGAAATTCGTCCTAACAATTATTTGGTAGACACACGGATTATATTTCGACCTTCCTACTTTGGCTAAAATATGTTTATAACCCTTAGGACGTTCAGCCCCATAAGTAATACAACATTTCGTTATTTATATTACTATTTTAAAATGTTTTTATTGTTATGATAATATGTAATCGTAATGCGTAAAGACATGATTACCTTTTGTTAATACAAATGATGTAGCTCTTGGTTTATACGATTACACAACAATTAGGTCGATCGAACTGTTTCCACCCCCTCCTCGATACCCAGGATACTTACACCCCTTTTACTGTGCATTAGAATCCTAAAATTATACTAATGCTGTCGTTGCTCCCTCAGTTAGAGGATTTTAAAATTCAGCCTATGCTAATTTATACAATATATTTGTGCGGCCGTAGGTGTGTCCTTGCGAGACTCCTGCAATGGTGTGTTGTACGTTGTATCTCGGCACCAGTTTCACGGGTAAGAGCCAACCCTTTTCCCTCTGTTGTTTAATGTAAAGGGCATTTGTATATAGAATGAGCTTCTAAAAGCCCTCTCGCCCTTTACAGCCGCGGTGTTCGCCCTGCTATAACACCCAACTTTATTTTTTTTTCTTCCGCAATATTATGATTTGTTATGCTTTGGGGCAAAAAAATAAATAAATAAAAAATAATGAAGTAATTTGTTTAGGTTGGGCTATAGACTGTTTTATCTTATTAGGCAGTTATAATGAACTCTTGTATAGTTTAAGGATGTGTATATATATTAATAGGAAAATATATAGAAATTTTAGCATTACATCAGAAATTTCGATAATATTTTTGTCTCAGAAATTTATTTTATTTATTTTTTCTGATGCATGAAATGAGCTCATATTTTAACATTACATCAGAAATTTCGAAAATATTTTTGTCCCTCATATTTAAATTTATTTTTGAAAATTTTTTTTTTTTTTTTTTTTTTGATGCATGAAATTACAACTGCACAAGATATATACATCAAGTAATTAACTATAAGAATAACGTGACAAAACATGATTATAACGATCAGTAGCTGTAAAAAATTTCATCCTTTTTGTGGAACTAAAAGGCTTTGGTGAAAGGACAGGTATCTGGTTATACTTCATGGATAAGCCTATTGGTTATCTTCCCTGAGGAACATATTTTAGCGAGGAATCCTCGGCCTAGTGGAGCCCCAAAGCTCAACTTTTGAAAATTTAAATATTTTTCTGAAATTACAGAAAAAAAAATATATTAGATTTATCGACCGATTTATTTAAAAAAATGTTGTAATTGAATAAATGTATTTCAGTATAATTTTGAAAAAAAAAATTAATTTAATATTTAAGTATTTTTAATATATTTTGTACTTAATACAGATAATCTTATGCTCTATTATAACATCTTAAAACTAAAAAAAATTAAATGAATAAATAATGAATAAAAGACTTTTAGAAACTTAGGAACTCAAAAAATTGTACAAACTATTTTCGATTTGGAAATCATGATTGTATTCTCAATTAATTTTCATTATTCATTATTTCATTATTTACACCCGAAATTATAGTTTTTACGTAATTTTTATAACATAATAACCGTTTACTCCTTTTATCATACGTTTTCCGTTTATCTTCGAAAAGGAAAATCGACGTGAAATGAGAAGTAGGCATATGAGAAGAAAATCTCTTGCGATGTTGAGTCCAGCCTGTCCACTTGGTTCAGGTGTAGGAATATTGCCTCGCCCAGCTGTCGCCTAAGATTCTCTTTCTTCGCTTGAGATATTCTAGCAATTGTTGTATCTATATTTTCTCAGGTATTTATAACTGTTTATGGATAAAACGTTTATTTTAACTAATATTCAATTCATGCAGTAGGGAAATTAAAAATAAACAAACACACAATTTTATTTTAAATTTAAAATATAGTGATTTAAAAGCATTATCATCAATGTTTTGAATCATTATAATTCAAAGGGTTTCTTTTAAATTTTTATTATATTTGGAACTAACTTTTTATTTTATGTAAGAAGATTTTACTTTACATTTTATTTTCAGTATCTTCTAAATTTTTATTATCTTAAATGTTAAATTTCTACGAAAATAACAGCTTATGTATTTGGTAAATTGACTACTAAAATTATTATAAAAAAGCTGTAGTTCATTTTAGTAAACCATAAATCAACTACTACAATATTTTACTAGCCATGTGTTCAAAGCTCCCTATAAAACTTACCTATTTACATGATAGTAACTAGACCCATTTGGGAACCCGGAATTGAGCTTTGGGGCTCCAATGAACTTTCCAATTCATCTTGTATCCAGTCCTTAAAATTCGAAAGCTTTCGTAAAATCCTCAATGTTGCATATTGTGTCCCAAACAAACTTATCCATTAAAATCTTAATACCCCACATGTTGCTGATTTAACCCAAACCAGATACGAAATCTTTCAATACAAGCTACATATCTACTCGAATCCACTAGTCTCCCTACTTGCTTCTCACTACAGTCCCGATAATCCTCTCAGGCATCTAGATAAAGATGATCTCAAAGTTCATTTTCCTCAAATTTATTTAATGCATGAAATGTAAACAGTTGTAAATATCAATAAAGCGTATATTAAAAAAAAAAAATCTTGAGTCCGAAAATTATTTATTGAAACTAAACTTCCTAGACTTAATGATTTTCTTCTTCTTTTTTTTCTTAAGAAAGATGGGAACGAAAAGTATCCGCGTCGGCATCTAGCATATGTGCCTATTATTTCAAAAGCGGGTAGATATGCTGTTTTCGGATCCTCCTTTATCACAATATGCTAATGGCAGTCGACTCCTTATAAGCATATGCAGGTGTAATATAATATATAGGTGTAATATATAGGTGTAATAAATATCCCATTCGAACCCTTAACCATTGATCGCACTCGGCCTGTGGACCAATAAGGACTGTTGATAGTGACGTGTCAAACTGGAACCTCCACCAATTAGATACTGGATTGGTCTTTGCTCGGTTTACGATAATTGAAAAGGCTTGTTAGTTAGTGCCCCCAACCGCATAATCTTACTGAATCGTCTGTAATCGCAAATCTCTTCTCCGTGTTACGGTAGCCGCAGTACGGATATCGCTCAAATCCGAAGGCGAGTCCGGTCGGTTTCTAAATAAGTGCATCTGTTATTCGTGATCGGTATCTCTTCGTTTTTATTAGTTGTAACGGGCGTGTTGTTAGCACCTGGTGGTCGGCATCTGGAGTTATTTTAACTCTTTATGTAAGAAGCCTATATCCATGTAAGCATGACAACAAAATGAGCGTGAAAAACAGAATTGAAAATCTTATCTTTTCCAAAACTTTGACCATTACAAAATGGACCTTGCGATGCATAGAATAAGGCACAAGAAAGCAAATTAGTAGAAGAATATTCATAATAATAAATTAATATCAAAATAAAAGAACTTCCAAAAAAAATATATTATGTTCGCCATTTTCAAGTTTATAAAACGAAAAATTACAATATAAAGTGACTGATTACAAATTTATTTTTTTTTAAAATGTCGCTATTAATAAAAATGTCGATTGTGGGGGGAAATAGGATGCTAAATTGTTGTTGATTCCTTAATCAGTACTATATTAATTTATAATATTCCATTACAAGTATAACCCATGAAGCCTCTTAGGTTGAGTACTGCGGTGTAGTGTTAATGCACTTAGCCAAAAGTTGCGTTACTTTGGAATCCTGGAAAATTAAAATAGCCGGTTCTAATCTGGCTAGTGTTGGGAAAAGTTAATACTGAACAAAGGATAACCCATCTCATCCACTCTTCCAGCCAAAAAATTATTTTTAGGATAAATTGGAAGATCACATAAAAAAATAATAATATAATAAGTAATAAATAAAATATGACATAAAGGGTCAAGAATTTAGGAACGTGATAAGGAAGGCTATGCTTTCGAATTATACCTTAAAAGAAGTCAAGTATATTTAATTGAAATATTAAAACATATTTTACAACAACTAATATTTACTGTGTTCTGTCATTATATCGATCTTAACACCACAATATTAAATATATATATATGTGTGGGTGTGTGTGTGTGTGTGTGTGTGTTTGTGTGTGTGTGTGTGTGTGTGTGTGTGTGTGTGTGTGTGTGTGTGTGTGTGTGTATCTTTTCTAATGAGCTGTGCTTTTATTTAATGTATTTGGTAAAAACAATTCAATCAATAAGTAACAATTAACTATGGCAAGTATTTCTATTTTTTTTTTTTTTTGTCTATTTTAAGATAACAGTATTTTATATCATAGTTTTAGTTTCCTGGATATAAATTAGTCCTTTATAAATTAAATAAATATTGAAAAAATATTGCTTAATATTAAACTAGATTTCCCAGTTAGTAAGTTATAAGCTGTAAAGATGTAACTTGACCGCCCTAGCTGAAATCACTTTTATCAATCTCTCATTTCATATTAGCTGTTGTTACAAAGACGTTTGTTCTCCGGTAACATTCTTCTGTAACAATATATCTATTGAAGTCACTAGTCTTTACCGTTAGAGATTCTATAACTCATGTTTAAGATATGTTTGGTCCGTTTAATAGAAGACGAAGTTGTGTAACAGTAAGTCACCTAAGGCGACGTTCCCGTGCGGCCTGAGTATCGACCGGACAGTTAGTTCGCCTAATGAGCTATGAAATCGTGAGTCAATTAGCTACTGCAATCATCGACCGTCTTCGGCAGCTCAAGTATCGAGGATTCGGGATATCTCCTATTATATTATATTATATTTTTTCTTTCCTCTAAATTCTGCAAAACAAAAAAATTTATACGTAGGCCATTTTACACTCTTCTCGTATTTTTATATCAAATGTTACGGGTCTTAACCCAGAGCATTTTAATCTAAAATCGTGGAAGTATGAAACAATTTAAACTTTTGTAGTTGGTATACAATATGACTGGTGAACTATACTACAATTTTTATTTATTTATTTATTTATTTTTTGTCATCTCACAGAAATATTTCTACGATTGAAATGTTCCTTGAAATAAGAAAAAGAATTAAAAAAAAAAAAAAAAAGGTATGATTAATGACTTGTACATGTAACATAATTTCGAAACTTCATATAATTTGTAAATAGTTAATATATATGTTTTTTGTTGGGAAGTATCGTTGCAATTATTTAATATATATTATACATCGCCTAATAATGCTTGTTTCAACTTTTGAGTTAAAAGGATAAGAAAAAATAAAGGCAAGAATGAAAACCAGAAATGTTAGTTATTTCTCGGTCGTAAATTACTCTCCAGAAATTTAAAAATAAGCCTATCAACAATTCTTTATATTTGCAAAATGTAGTTTCTTACTTTAAGGAAAAAAAAAATGCCCTAAAGTTTTCGAACATTAAATAATGCATAGAATATTTGGGCCCAAAAAATAAGAACATACGAACGAATTTAAGAGGCACCACCATGCGCAATTTAGGGAGCTTTTTCAGGTAATCAGCGCGATGCTTTGTTGAAGATTGTGTCAGGTCTGATTTACCTTTTTTTTATTTTTATTTATTCAGCGTTTAAATATAAATCTTTAAAAAAATAAAAAAAGCAAGATTATAGAATTTTGCAATAAAAATAAAATATTTAATAAAATGTAATGTTTTGGGTTTGTTATACTAAACTGTTTCTGTTCTTATGTTGTATATTTACTCCTAATCAACGGTAAAATAAAATGATTTTGAAATATTTCATATTGTTGAACAATCAATTGAAGCAGAGTAGTACACCTCAAATTCATAGAAGTATGGTTTGTATTATTGTAGAACAGCAATGTCATCAAAGAACTATTTTATTATCTTCCATTTTAACTATTATTTTACAACGCATATATATAAAGATGTGGCATATCCACGAAACGTCATCCAGTACTTAAATCCTTTTTATGAGGATTACATTTTTTTTTAATTCAATTATTTAAGTAACAAAATTCCTACCTCGTGTATATTGGTTTATTCTTTTAGCAACTGAATTCTTGTATAAAACCAAACCGGTTCCTTGTTGAAAGTACGACCCAGGACCGCAAGAACATTGTGAATTCCTGAGGAATAGGGTAGATAAGGCTTATTGTGTTCTTCGGCTGTTCTTCGATAACCTCAGGGCCAACTAAAATATTTACTTGGTAAAGGTAGTAGAGTTTCTAATAAGATAAAGTTTTATTTATTATTATTATTTTTTTTTTCTATTCTGTTCATCATTGTACTACTTTGTTTTGAGTGAATTCAAATTAACAAAAGTTTTTTTTTAATTGTAGAACAATATAAGTAGTTCTGAGAAGCTCTCTTCTGTCGACAAGCTATTTAAATAATTAGGTATTAAATTTGTTAATCTCGTTGTTAGATCTTAACTTTATCCCCCTAAGCGTGAATTGAAGAAGTAACAGGAGATTAGAGATAATTACGATGAGGTATGAAATATGCATGAGGTCGTCTAGGATGCGGTTGGACAAGTGACAGGGAATGTTCCAATGAGAAAGAGACGCCATTCAATAAACACTTGAGTCAATTAAAAGGTTTCCAATTGATTGCAAATAGACTCGTCTATTATTCCCTTGCAGGCCAATAAGTGTACTAATAGACATATTTTGAATCAATCAATCAATCTTCATATACTTACTGGGGTTTGATTTGGCTTAGAAATTTCCTGACATTAATTATCTCAGAATTTAAAATACGAATGACGTTGTCTGTAAAAGTTCCATAGCAATTCAGATCGCATTTCTTCTTCAAAACTAATCAAATAAGAATCCACCTATTTATATTTGTTTGAAAATATTCTGCTTCCTTTAATCGATTTAGATAATTTCAATATTAATTTTAAATAATCCTCTGAGACGACTGAACAGAAGGTGCCCTCAGGATCTTCTATTGTAGATATTTCATTAGTGTAATCGAAATTCTGTAAACGAAATATGTAACTGAAAAGTTATTTTATTGACTGTTATTATTATAATTCCTCAATTTTGAGAAAATAACTCAAGAATGAGACATTTAAGCAATGATTTATCTTGATAACTTTAGTGCTGTGTTGCATTTTGTCGTTTGTCTCTACGCCTTAACGTCTTTGTGCATTCTAACAAGGGTAGGAAGAACGGGTTATCCCACTAGTTAACAACTTATTTTAGCTAGAGTGAATAGGTCGAGATTAATAATGTGGATTCACCACCAATTCAATGACAAATCACACAGGATTCGAAACCGTTATGAAGGTGACGCGTCACCGAAAAGGTTATGGAATTTTAAAGTGCCTGATAAAATATTTACCTTTTTGTAATATATGTACACTGCTATAATGGTTAACCTTGATAATTAGCGACGTATAGCTTACGGTATTATAAGTCTTTTATAGCACATTAATTATCCGCTGTTGTGCATCACGTTTTTTTTGGAATTTTTCGTCACTGTTACTTTACGTCACGGTCGACTGACCGCCAGTCGTGCGGATATTAAGTTTACCTGGCCCCGTACGACGGGATAACCTTCGGTGGGAACGAACGTACCCTCCTGGAAGAAGATGACCCCGCTGAGAAATACTGCTCCGGGGTTCCGCCCACTGGCCATCTTCAGGACGGACAATCTTCCGGATCGATGGCCACTTACACTGATTCGTGACCCCTCGGTACCGTGAAAGGAAGATCTGGACCGGTCCAATCATCCATTGCCAGAATTGCAACGCCCCGTGATGTCAGAGCTCTGGAATCCTCATCTTCCCGGCCGGAGTTGCATTAACGTCCATCATTTAATGGTCTCGTGCCTGTCTGCAATTAAATTTCCTCTCGCTTCGAGAAATAAAAGAAAAGTAAAAGTGTGGTTGGATGGAGTTATTATGGCGCCGAAAGACCGCTCCAACTGTAGGAGATCAGTCTGCTATTTAACTGGAACTCGTCGCAGTATTTCTATATTCTGCCAAATCTTAAAATAAACCATCGTCAAAAATCTTTTCCTTAATTAGGTCAAGAGATATGCTCTCTGTACTGGGTCAGTAGGATAACTGCCTTCATTATCTTGAACTTTCCTAATTTGTGAAGATTTCGGAGAATTATATCACGTTAATTCGTTATTTCCTTTAATTTGATTTTTTTCCCTTGTTATAGATTTATAGAACTTTTTGATTTCTACCGCCTTAAAGAACATTTTATTCTGTTTATCTGGTTATAGATTTTCCTACAAAATCACTTAACAGTTATTGTGGAATTTATGATTAAGGAGAGACTCAACGCTATGTAGATCTTATCTGCAGAATGAGGGGACATTCAGTATTACTGGAAAGTTCCGGTTGTTCACCGAATTAGATTGCTCGGCAAGCATAGATAAGCCAATTTTTAAGGAACAAAACCATGTTTTTAATTTATTAAACGTCTACAAAGCTACAAAGTTTATTACCATTTTAAGTGTTTATTTGCCTTCATTTATTACATTGTACCTATTTTTCGGTTCACAGATTTATTATTAAGTTAATTGTTTAACTTATTTTACTTTGTAATATACAAAATGTAACACTGAATAAATTTTAATGTAAGTTTTTTAATTTTGTTTTTATGTAATAAACTATAGAGAAAAATATTATGTAAAATAAGTAATGTGAAAGCAACTTCTAGAGTTCTTTATATGAAATAAAATCATTAATATAAAGGTTAATTAGAAGTTAAAAAGTTTGGATATTTTTAAAATTCATAATCCTAATTCAAGACTAAAACGATAAGGACCTGCTTGCTCATCGTTATAGACTTCCCCAACATTCACTTTATTCAAAAGTTCAAAGCTTCCAAATAATTAGTTTTTTATTTTATTATTATTATTCTCCCAGACACTCCAATCCCATATCACAAACCTTCAAGGATGGTGTAAAAAATGGAGAATCAAAATAAACCCCATCAAATAACCTTTGACGTAAACCTACGACTTCCTGTCTTACAGTATCCTTTAATGATGTTCCATTAATCCCTGTTGAACAGATCCGCTACCTAGGACTCCATCTGAATAAAGTCTTACTTGGAATCCACATACAAGACTGAAACAACAAGAAGCTGCCCGTCATTTTCGGCTACTTCAACATTTACTCAACAAACGTTCAGAACTTCCAATTAATTAAAAAAGACTTTGCATAACAGTAATTAGATCAATTTAGACATACGGTGTTGAGCTTTGTGACTCCACTAAACCATCTAATTCATCTCATATCTAATCCATACAATCCAAAATCCATAGAAAAATCTTAAATGCTCCTTACTTCGTCACAAACAAACTTATCCACAAAGATCTTAATATACCTTACGTTTCTGACTTACCTCAAACCAGATTCTATCCTTTCATAGCAAACTCCACAACCATTCAAATCCATCAGTATCACAACTTGCTTCTTATTCCATTCCAGATAACCCTCTAAGGTGCCTGAAAAGAAGATACTCACGGGACTTTCTAGTACATTGAAGCATTATATTAGAAAGTCCCTTTATAAGTGCTACCAATGGGTAATTGCTTTTAAAAGAAGTGACGTGTTATTTTTATCGTTGTCATCGTATTTATTTGATGTACTATATTTTTATATTGTATATACATTTTGTTTTCCTTCCAGTGTAACCCTGTTGGAAGGGATTTTATTTATTTATGTACACACTATACTTAAGAGTATATAATGTACATGTAATTTTTAATTTTTGTTTTGGTTATTATTTTACATATACATATACATAGTACATGTTTCGAAAGGCCATCATAAAAAATAAACAAGAAAAATAAAATAAAATAAATAAATAACAAGAAGTTCTTTGTTTATTTCGTTTAACGTCACTTTATGCTGTTATGGCTAATCGGACGAAAGAACAAGAAGTTATATAATATAGGTAAATCAAAATTCTAAATTAAAAATTAAAAATTAAAAAAAAAATTAATAGATTAAAATGTTTGCATATTTAATGATTTAAATATATTTCATAGTTATATCCTCTATGTTTACTATAGAATTTTTGAAGAAATATTTTAAAATCTTCAAATAAATTGTTCATCAAACATTGATTATCCACCGGCCAATGTCTGTCCTAGTTTCTGTACTGTTTTTGTCTGTAGTACAGTTCTGTAATCAGTGAGTTGTCTGCATTCATATATGAGGTGGTGTATATTTTGTTCTTGAGTGAAATCACAAGGACACAAGAACTCTTATTTTGAATCGATGGAAGTAACTGTTTACTGTTACTGTATATACAGTTTCAATTCCAATAAATATCTATATAAAATAAAAAATTATTATTATTATAATTTTTTTTTTATGTGTGTAATATTGCCGATTATATTCAAATTGTGTGATAAATGCGAGCAAATTCGAGAATTTCCTGTGTGCTATCGCTTCAAATATTCGAAGAGCGATACATTTAGATCGAATCGTAAAGCCCAGTGTGTATTTTCGATAGTGAGTGCCTGCATCTGGAAATAAAGTCGTGAATATTGTAGCTAAATGTTATCCTTAGTCCTAAAACTAAGCAGGAAATTACTGAAATAAAATTCAATAAATATTATGGTTAAAGATTATAATCGATACGGGGATGCCTCGCTTGAATCGATCGTAACATAGTGTATCGAAGGGCCTTCACCAGAAGCGGTATGCTAAACAGATGGTAGATGATTACTACTCTATCCTCACTAAATTGCCACGAGGCATCACTAATCGGCGATGGCTGCTCCCGATAAGAACCTCGTCGCCCTTTATGCAAATAATTGAATTAGATGCGAAAAGAGATTCGGAGATGTCTACCGCACCGCCTGATTTATGAAGGCTCAGGTCGATATTAGCCACTCCCGAAATGACTACAGATCGACCTGAGTTCAGAGGTGAGAGGATTAGCCGAGATAGCGCCTATTGTGTTCTTCAAGTGGGTCCGCCCTTCTTTTATCGCTCCCTTCGAGTAATTAAAATCGATAAGCACTCAGTTAGTGAACAATTTCAGAAAGTGGTTATTGAACTGAATATAAAGGTAATAAAGTGTCCATCGTGGAGTTTGATTTGTATATGGAGTTTGGAGTTTGATCTTTAATCTTTATCGCTACGTTACCTTTAACAGCTATAAGTACGTATCAAACACGATGGAGTAAGATAGAATAATTAGATTCATTAATTATACATACGCAAATATAAAACTTTTTAAAACTAGTCTATTGTCTCAAACCTCTAAGGTGTGACTGTATAAAACCATAATTCGGTCAGTCCTAACGTATATTGCGAAGACTTGGACTTTAACCACCGTAATGGAAAATCTGTTATCTTTGTTTGAGCATAAGGATATCCTTTTGAGGATAGTTTATGGTCCAGTGCACGATGTACAATCAAATTCGTGGAAGCTTTGATCAAATGCTCAGTTGTATTCCTTGTACACAGATGTAAATGTGGTCCATTTTATTAAAATACGACGTCTGGAATGGGTCATATCATAAAAATGCTCACCAATAGAATGCCGAGCAAACTTTTGCATAGCTCCATAAATGGCAAAAGAAGAGTTGACCGACCAAGAAGACGATGGTTACAGGACCCTGAAGAAGCTCTAGGAATCCTCGGCGTTACAGCATGGAAGGCTAAAGAACACGGCAGGACATTGTTTAGGAATTTCAAGAAGCCAAGGCATACACCGGGCTATAGTGCGACTTATAAAAAAATAAAATAAAATAAAATCATCATTTCTAAAATATGATAGATCTTTCTATCTCTCTCCCTCATAAAGTTAAAAATTTTTATAAAATAAAATCATTATAAGCACGGTTATAGTTTTTTTTTTGTATTGTCATGAGTCATCATAAGCAGTAATTATTACAATCATTGGTTGCTCTCTAATTCATTACTACACTTGTTAATGGAAATATGAATATACATTATATATATATATATATATATATATATATATATATATATATATATATATATATATATATATGGATAAATTTATTGACTGTTACTATTAAATTTATTGACTGAACCTCAAGAACCTTACTACACATGGAATTTCATCTTTAGGTTCCCATGTTAGGCCTTTACCTTGTCAATTGGAAACGATAATTTCTTCTAGAAACAGCATTGCTCTGATCGCCTGTTAAACTGCATTAAGATATATTGTTTATAATGGTTTTTTTTTTATAGCTATAAAGGTTTTAAATAACATTTAAATATTTTACATTAAACTAAACTCAAATTATTTCTAAGTTTCCGTGTATAGTAGAATTTTTTCTGTTTGTGAAAAAAGAGAAGAAAAATATAATGGACCTCCAATTGAAATTGTATTAGATATGAATGAAAACAGAAATAGTGCATATGTTTGATATATAATTTTTTCACTACCAGTACAATTATTGTATTTAATAAAAAACTTCTTTTATTTTTTTAACATTACACATTATTAGGAATAAATATTAAATATTGAATAATAGATGACACATCTCCCCTATCTTACCCTGTCAAAACAAATCCAACAGATCTTGATTGCTAATCCCTTAATAATGATCTTCTGAATTGTTTCGATATAAAGCTATCTAAAATCATATTTTTTTCCCCGAATGTATAAATACACTGGGTATTGTTTGTACTTCTTAGAATTTCATATATTGGATATACAACTTATTATTTTTTAAATTTAGCTTCAAGATATGTCTTTACAAACGTATGTGGATATGCTTTCTCTGTACAAGAATGGTTTAGAATTCTTGCCTCGTAAAGCACATTTCTTCAACTGACGCCTACGCTAACAAGTAATGTCCTGCTCTTATCTCTGTACGAAAGATTCTCACGTTGCTTTCTCTTAAGAGATCATTGTCCTTTCAAAACAATTTATCGGTTTATTAGAAAGTTCTGGAATACTTTACAATGCACAATTTAAAGAAAAACAATTATTTAAAACCAAAAATAATCCATTACATTTATAACTACTACCGTATCACTCTTCCAAAAATTACTTTTTTATGTCGTTTTCGAAAAGGACTTGTTTGAGCAATTCTAGTTAAATAACATTTGATGTTTTTATAAAACCGATGTTACAACCTTTTGATAGTTTGAAATGTTTAAAAATCATTATTATTATTTTTTGGAGGGGGAGGGAGAAGTAGGGGCTATGAACTGAGAAATTTAAGTAGGGCTTTTAGCATATTTCCTAACATATTTCGTATAGGATGAGTTTTCTTCATAAATCTCAAAATAAGAATTAACAACTAAAATACTTCTTAAATATTCAGCAATTTGGTGTATAATTCAGGGAGGTACTAGGGATAATCTCTTTGAAAATAAAGTATGAAAAATTCCACACCTTACTGAAAGTTATTTTCTATGACTAGATAAGAACCAGTCTTGGCATCTGACCTCCATGGAACTGTTATAGAAGAATACAGTTCTTTCCTAGGGCAGGGGTTTTTCGCAGCTCTGATTGCCGGCCTGATTGCAGCAATAGACGATGGAGTGATTTCTTCTCTGCTATTTTCTTCTATTTATAGGTCGCTGATTGCTCCAGGTGTTGGCCGATTGATCCACGGAACCAGTGACCTCGCGTGATGTTGGAGGCGTGAACGGTTCTCTAAATATTAAACAGTTATATATCTCTGTCCAAGTCGGGGGATGTAACTTTAATAAAGTTAGCGGAGAATTTTATCTTAACGGTCTTTCGGGTTGAGCGTGAAGTTGCTAAATGGAAAGGAAAACAGCTTTACTCTGCGTAGTAAACCTACATCTTCCTCTTTTAAAGTATCCAATAATAATATTTCACTGATACCCTTCAGATCTAGTACTCCATTTCCATCTAGTACTCCTACAGAGAGACTTACTTTACATCCACATACTAGACTTAATAATCATATTTATTTTTTTTTTAAAAATCACGTATGTATTTGCTTTCAGTTAACTTGACGTTGAACGCAGAAAGCAATCAAACAAGACAAGTATCAACCAAGAGACGAGCTAGATGAATCGCTTCTGTTGATTTAATTAGACAGTCCTCGATAATTCCGAAATGTTGATTTCTGACTAAGAAACGGGGATACGGCTTATCAGTGACACATTTGATTTAGTCAGCTTGTTGTGCAACTGATAACTGTGAGACCTTCATAAAGATTATTTTGGGAAATCGAGAAACTACTAAATCGTTTGGAAAAAAAAAAAAAAAAATTAAATACTGATTTGATGATATTTTTTAAAATATTACTCTTATGTCTTGAGATAGATTTCACCACTGTCAAATTGATGTCGATATATTTCAGTCCATACATTACTTAATATGCTCAATTATTTATGATACCATATTATTTAGAGTTAAAAGAAGTGAAAAAAAAATGCTTCATGTACATATTTTTGGACATCCTACAGACTAAAATGGATAGTAGATACTTTTCTTCTTATTAACTGATCATTTTAAATTCTAATCGTCTATTGATTATTCTTGAAAATGTTATCAGGTTGGGATTGGCAGTTTTTAGCAGTTACATAATTCAGATTTGTCTGGTCGACTATTCACTAACATAAAAAAAACAAAAGAAAACTTTAAAATACAACTAAATTGTCATGACTACTATTATCACTCAGAATTATGTCTTGATAGTCTTGCCTAGTACGGTTGATCTTATATATTTTATCCAGGACGTCTCGAGCGACAAAGTACCGTTAAATACCGTTACACAGAAGTCATCCGCGACGAAGATAGAGATTAAATTAAATTAAATTTATTATAATGTATTTAATTAAATGAAGAAAATTAAAAGCCTTCTGAATATAAAAAGTCTATTTCTTGCATTATTTCTTCCCGAGGGCTGTAACTGTACATTTATTTAATTAAATGTTATGGAAATTAAAGTTTATTTCCCTTGGTTAATACGCGATATAATTTCACACAACTTAAAGATTTTTGTTACGCTAAAATTTTTAATGGACGACGTTAACTACTTTAGCAACGGAAAGGTATCACTTCAACAGATATATACGATTTCAATTATAAAAGCAATTATTATATATATTTTTTTTTATATTTATAAATTTATTTTTAATAAGATAAACCGTTGTTTTATATATCCTTAATCCCTGTTGTTTCTTATATTTTTATCAACTAGATCATATGATAAAATTAACTATGTTTGATTATGTTACTTTTAAAATAAAAAAAAAAGCTTTGCTCGAGGTTAACACCAACCTCTGACCACACATCTCCCAAAGTCCACCATATCCAAACAAAAATCCTAAAGTTCAGACCTCTAAGTCTCCTATTTACGCCTAGTCTATCTCTAGGACATTTACCCGTTGGCTCAACACTACTTCGATTTTGGAATTCGGTTATTGTTAAATCCAATGATAGCAATAGCTTATTTCAAGAGGCGCTGTTATTATCTGAACTATTTTCATCTTATGTATATTCCACTGTTCCATGTTTTCGAACCTTCTACGATAGATTCTGCAGTGTGCTCACCCTTTTTCGGCCAAATATTTGTTCCATCCTTAACGTAAACGGCCACCTCTTGCATGTTTTAAAAACTAGTACGCTGTATTATGGTATTTTAAATAACAATTTTTAATTTTCTGAACTGTAGGTACGAACTAAGTAGTTTTACGAACGAAACATCTGTCACCGTCGAATAGTGTGCATTTATTTTGGCTTATGGGTATTATCAGATAGTATTTTTTTAAAAGTTACATGCCTCTTACAGAGAAAAAATATTCCTTTAGGAATCATTGTGGAATGGATTCAAAACTGTCAATTGCGTTTTTCCTAAAATATCATTTGAGCACTTAACACTCTATAGACAAGTGAAACAGAAATGACATGCGTTTCCGGTCTCACATCTTGCATTTATTTTCTCATAAATTTCATTTAACCTGGATATTGTAGACCTCAAATACTTAAACTGCTCTACATATCACTGATTAGCTTATCACCGATCCTGGTGTTCATCGATACTGATTATCTGAACAATTTATTTTATCAGCTTTTATAAGAATTTTTATATTCTTTTTATTATATTCTTTTTATTTTTATATACTTATCAGCGTAAATGAGCAGTTTTTTTACTGACCACTTTTAGACCTAAAGATCACTAACCATGTATTCTAGTGCTAAATTTAATTTTTAAGAAAAATAATTTTTTATTTATTTATTCTAAGAATAATTCTAATTGAAATAATTTTATTTGGAAACTAAAAAATATATCTACGTCCAACCCCATCCAAAAAAAAAAAAACCCTCTTTCCTAAAGAAACCACAGTGATTGGTAACAAGGCGGACTAATCCAACGAGGCCTGGCTGTTTTGTGCTGCACTAACAAGGTGGTGGGAAATCCGAAAACCGACCCCCATAAATTCAGAGGTAAGGGCCAAGAAGTGGCCACTGGTTCTCATTAGGACTAGGGCAAAGGGCACGTGCATAGGGACAGAGGATAGCACATGGAAACTCGATGGCACATGGTCGGACATGGCCTCTAAATTCGACTAATAGGCTTTGTCCATTACTGACCCTTGGCTACTAATGGCGTATAGAGCCTTATGTGCCCAAACCTCAGCTAATGTGTCTGGGGCTAGTTGGATTAGGACACCTTCACTCACACCTTTTTTCACCTCTTGTTAGGTCAGTGTTATAATTTCCCGACTTTTAACCGTTTTTATGTATATATATGTGTATGTATCTAAAAATGCATTATATACAAATCAGTGATTTGTCGATACCAAAACTTTTGGATTATCGTTTCTCGATACCAATACCTTGGTTAATATTTTTATTTTGTTTTTTTTTACTTTGAACCTTTATTCTCATTGATTTACTTGGAGTGAAAGGCGTGAGAAGTAGAGAGAGTTTCTACTTCTCCCTGTGTCTCCTTCTCCTAACTTGATAATATGTTAAAAAATATTTCGTGCTGTTAAAAATCATTGTGATATAACCTTCCACTACAAACACATTTCTCCATGGTGACTAAATCTAAATTATAAACAAACATAATTTAAAAGTCTTGATGTGTCGAACATCGTGAAGCCGAATTCTTAAATATGTCGAACACAATCTACGGTTGCAAGTACATTACACGTAAATTTCACCTCTATAATTCTATTTTTGGCAAAAAACGTGAAACAATTTGTAATTATGAATCGAACTTTTGGAAGTTATCGCTTCTATAACTCGAACTCAGTATCAATGTTTTCCTGTTTTCTGTTATTGTTTACATCTTCAGTACACCAGTAACTTATTGGTTATTCACTCGAGAGGTTGGACTCCGTGAAAATTGAAATTCTTTCAATTAACAAATAATAAAAACAGATTCGCGAAGTGGAGAAAGGAGAAAGAAGTTTAGCGGTTATTGCCAGTTGATTCGGAATTCCGAGCAGTTCTCTTTCAACCAAGACGATAAGTCCACTTTTAGGTACCCCCAAAAAAAGCGCAGTTCAGTGATGTTGAAAGTTGTATGATTAAGTGGTTCCGGGTATTTACTTTTTTTGTTTAAATGATTTTAAATGTACGTACAAACTACGCACCTATTACATAAAAATATACTTCATGATTTCAGCTTTAATTTTGTGTTTGTTTTTCCTGTATACATGAAGATAAATAGAATGATAACTTCGATAATTCGTTGTTCATTAAGTCTAACTGTACGTATGCCGTAAAATAATAAAAATTAGTAAGTCGTAATAATTTTTTTTTTTTTTATTATAAATATATTGCTTTAAAAAAAAAATTATCCAAAAAGAAGCTTAAAAAAAATAAATCAATTAAAAAAAGACAATAATAATTCAGGGTATAAATTAGTTAACTGGAAGTATTAGTTATTATGTACATTATATAATATATGCTGTAGATTATAATGTAGGAAATATAATATAAAATATAATTACATTGTAAATACACTAACTTTTCTTTGTTTTGTTAAAATTTATTATTAGAGTTCGGAAACCAAAATTAAAAAGTAATGATTGTCTGTATATTTAAGTATTGCCTGGCTGTTTTTTTTTTTTTTTTTTTTTTTTTTTTTTTTGGTTTGACGTATTTTATATATTTAGTTAGGCATGGTAATCTTATTTCTTCATCTACCGATTATCTACTTTTCGTGTTTCCTTATATTCTGCTATGTTTTATCATATTATAATTATATATAGTATAAGTATAAGATATATACTAGCATTGTTCGTTCCAATTGTCAAGAGGTTTATAAATTCTGGGTATAATATTGGTTTGTCCCGAGGGTAAAGTGATGAGTCCTTAGGGATAAGCTTTAATTCCGATATCGTCATTAGGGAATCCGACGAGTTTTGTGAACATTCGGGTGATCTTGTGAAACGTAAATAATAATTAACGTTAACAATTAACTTTTTTAAATTAGAGATGGACTTTTTTTGGTTATTTAAGAGATTAGTCGAATTTCATTTAAAAATTAATCAAGTTTTAATATAAATGGCCAGTTATGATTTTTTTCGATCTTTAAGAACCTGTGCGAAATTGGGGAGGGAAACCGCTAAATTTTAATTTAGTGTTAATATTGTTCGCTTTTTGCCATATATTTTTTTAGTCTTCATTCCTTTATATTTTGCGCATGATTTAATTTTTTTCACTTTTTTTTATTTTATTTATTTATTTTTTTTTTTATGTATTCGGAAATCTTAAATGTTAAGTATATAAATGGCGTGTTGTTCACTATACAATTTTGACTTGTAACTCACAGATTTGATTGCCGATTTTTATGTAGGTAGTAGGGACCTATACTAGTGCAAAGCTTGAGTTTTAGCCGCCAATGAGCGTTGATTTATGAAGTTTTTACCACAACAAAACTACAATTTTACGTGAATAAAAATATTTCTCTATCTTGACTGAGAGCTGAGAAAAATAATTAAATTGTGATTTTCATATTGGTTTTTATTTTATTTGTTTTGTCGGCTCCCAAAGCTCCGTGGCAGCTATAACTCTAGTTTTGCACTATTATAGGTCCCTACTACCCACGCAAAAATCGGGATTCAAATCTGTGAGTTACAAGTCAAAACGTCTCCTTCTGAGTTAAATCTTTTCTTGGGTTCAGATTCATTAAGTAAAATGCTTTATGAAAATTTTATAAACCTATTACATCATTTAAAAGGAGAAGATAAATATTAAATACTGTTTATTATTTATATGGTTTATTACTTACTTGTGGTTTATTATTGTCTTTTTAACTGGTCTTACTATTTCCCTTCTACAAAAAGTATGTTCTCAGAAGGGAATATAGGCCTGATATATGAGGTGTTAATGTTTACCCTGAACAAGTAGAGAAGGATTTCCCCAGTTCCTGAAGGCCATTTCCCAAAGAGCGCCGATCGCCCAGCCATTGTTGCTGCTAAGTGGATTCCCTGGCACTTCCATTTTCCTTTGTGGTCTTCCTATCCATCTCTTCGTCGACCAAATCCGACGTCCTGTAATTTCTTATTGCCTCTCCAAATCTAGGCAATTCATCTTTTTTATGGAATGCGTTTTTGCGGTGTCCATTTTTCTAAATGTATGTATTTCTAGACCTGGAATAAGACCATAACTATTAAAAGAAACTGCCATGAATTTAACTCCCTTTTTAACATTTAATTCTATGCGAACGGTTAATATATTCTTTGATCAACTATTATAGAATGAGAATTTATATAAAAAATAATCCCTATGCCTACTTGATACGATAATAATTTTAAAATACGTTTATGAAGTGTATTAATTTTTTTTTTAATAGCCTCTGCTTTTTTATATACAAATCTAATGTAAAGTTTGGCACATTCTCCTGTTTCTGCTTTTTAGGATTTTAAGGATTTATAATTTATTTATTATAATTTTATTTATCTATGAATACAGTTTAATTAATAATGAGGTGGTGGGACTCATCGTTTTTTATTTTTAAATTATTAATTTTATATTAATGTAATTTAATTAGTTTAAGTAGGAATGTTTTTTTACTGTCTTTATTAATAAAGAAAAAAAACAAACACATTAACTAATCATAAATGAAGGGATTTGTTTTTGCCTTCTCGGCATTTGAAAACTGGACTCCCTGCTGGTTCTGGTGTCTCTGTTGACTCAACATCTTTCTTCTGCATGTCAAGTCAGAAATAATTACTCCTGGAATCACTCTTATAATTACTATTGGTAACCACTGTCCAGTATCTAACAAAGAAAACCCCCACAATTCACAAGACAAAAAATGCTTATATTTTATTATTATACTTTTTTCTTATGATCAGATTTTTATTCAGAATCTTTCGATATTCCTATTTTTACATAGTGCCTATGTACCCCAACTAGGGCATGAAGGACGGGTTATCTTTCAGGTTACCGACCTATTCTAGATTGGATGAGGAGGTCAATATTTATTCCATGGGTCCGCCACGGAATAAATTTCCACCTCCAAAGCCATAGATCAAGATCCTACGATCATTGCTTCACAAGTGACTGTAATATGGCAAATTTTTTTTTCAAGAGCTACTCATCGTCATCTGCGACAATAGGGGAAATAGCGAATAGAATAGTGTTTATTTTTATAATAACATAATATAAATTAACAGTAAATAATGTATGAATAGGTGATTGTATAGTAGCTATATTTTAATATATTGAATGATTTTATTTTTATTAATTATACTTTGGGTCTATACTGTTTATTATGACAAATGATGTTAAGTAATGTAAAACCTGTACGAGGAGATATAATTGTGAAAAAAATATTTATAGGTCGTGATTTCTGATTCCACTAGAATAAATATATTTCCTCAAAAAAGATTGAGAAAGAATAATAGGGATCTATCTGGACTGTGGATCTCCTTTGCGATCCCAGTAGACCGGAGCGGGGTGAAAGGTTATTTTAACGAAGTGACCTGTAAACCCTTTCAGGTCCCAGAGGGATTTCCTTCTCAATGGAACCTCCAGAGAGCTGAAAGGAAGAAAGGACCCCCTGGAAGGTCCGAATCTGGAACTGCTCCGATATTAGGGACTCCTTGCTACAAAGGAGAAGTACACAGGAGCTGATAGGCCTTGGAGTAGTCGGTTTATTGCAGTATCCGAAGCTGAAAGGCATAACCGATACAGGATTAAACGAAGGAATGGGATAAGCCGAATAACTCCCGCGGGATCGGGGTCCTCTTTGAGTCCCAGTAACCGACAATCTTCCTCGATCCGTGTTATCGTTTAACCCATCCTTTCCGATTTATCCTTTTGGATGGAGAATACTCTCCTGGCTGGTCTAGCGAATTTTTTGACAGTTTCCTTCTTTGAATCTTCTAACCATTTCCTCCTCTGATGTTTTACATAAATATAAATACATAAAATATGTTATTATGTAACTGGCAAAAAAAAAAAAACTTGTATAATATGATATTATAATAAATGGTAAAAGATGAAATTACACCTACTAAGAACATTTTGCAAGGTCATTAACCATTTTTACTGTGATAATTGGTTTAGTATGAATTCTTTTTAACATAATTCTAACAATAAAAATTTATGTGTCTCTTTTGTACAAAGGTTTTTATTTCTGATTTATTTCTGTATATAATTCTATGTTTTAAATATTTTGTGTTAGATGTGTTTCCAAGGTTCAAAAACATAATGTCTCAAATATAGACTCTACATATCAGCAGTATTGCTGATTAAATGAGTAAATACAGAAATTTCAAAAAAATGACAGCTATATATATATATTGTAATTATTTACAAAAGTACTACTAATTTCCGATTAGGGAAAAATAAAATAAATACTTTCGATTTAAGCTAAAACATCTTATAGTGCATTACTTGAAGTATAATCAAATGTATAAATGTACAAAAAAAAAAAATAAATAAAATAAAAAAGGAAGCTAAAAGTACTAACCATCTAAATAGATACAGTAAAATAAGTTTCTATTTTGTAGAACATTGATAATTTTTTAGAATAATTAGTGTTATCCCTTAAGGAACTTATCCTAATTCAGTAAATCTATAGCTAGCTTTTTGTTTTTTGTCTGGTATAAAACAAAAAGATAACTCCAAAGAGTGGTTAAGTGATAGAGAAAGGAACGTTGGAATGCAGAAGTTCTATAGGATGGGGCTATATAGAACGGATAGAGTGTGTTGATATTTTGGTAAACTAATTAATCGAGGAAATATTGTTTGTGGGAGGAGGGAAAAAGCCTTCTCTTTCTTTAAGAGTAAAGAAAGAAAGAATGAAAACGTCTCGAAGTAATGATGCACAACATTGTTTCTAATTTACGAAATAATTGAGCTGACAATTAGTTATATCTTATTAACTGATTAGGCCGTGCCTCTTCAAGAGATGCAGAACCAGGAATTTAAGTTATGGACCTTTACAATACCTGGGAACCCGTTAGCATCAATTGCAATTAAATAAACATAAAAGTTAAATCCCTACCTATTTGATAATTCAAGCTATCCTGTCAACCGTTGAGTTGGTCATAATTTATTCCCGACCAGTTTTCTCTAGGAAATTGAAAACGGAATGAATAATTCCTTTGGCGAACGGAAGAAGTGGGAAGCGAATTTTCATAAGAAGGTGTCAAGGAGGCTAAAGTGGGAGGTGTTATCTCATCAATTAATACTGTCACATGTAAGTAGGAAGTGTCAATCCACTCCTAATGTGCAAAACACTATCGTAAATCCTGCAATTGCTTACCGATAGGAAGTCCTAGTGTAGTTTGCATATCCTAACAGGACATATCACTCCAATGGTATCATGCAACGAAATGATTATCGGCCGATATTCATTCCGTACGTTATTTTAAATGTGTAATTGTATCTTCAGGAGAACGGATGATCAATCACAATGATTGATGTTTGACTGCTGGATGACTTGTACGTTAATGATCTGCAGATTAATATAATTATTAATTAGCCTTGAAGTTAATTGCACTTGGATTAATATTCTATTTCATCCCCTATTAATGTTCTATGAAGTTCCGAGAACGTATAAGAAAATCGGACCTTTCAAACTATTCTTCATTCAAAAAGTACATGTATTCAGAAGTATAATAAGAATTGTATATAACTTAATGGAGGAAGCGTAATGTTGCCACTATTTGCTCTGTAGCGCACAGTGTTTCCCATATTTTAAGTGCAGAAACCTAATTTATAGTGAATGAGTGTACCCCAGCTGCGCCTCTCGATTGAATAAAAATAAATTTTTTACTTGTACTTACCCTTGTTTGGAATACTTGTCCCTTGAATGTTTGGAGTTGTAACTCACAGATTTGAATGCCGATTTTTGTGTGGGTAGTAGGGACCTATAATATTGAAAAACTAGAGTTATACCCGCCAATGGGCATTAGAAGCCGAGAAAAAAAAATCTGAAAATCACGCTTTATTTTTTTTTCTCAGCTCTTAGTCAAGATAGAGAAATGATTCTCACGTTTAATTGCAGATATGTATGCCATTTGATATAAAAATACTTTCGTTATGCTCAAGACACTATCCGGCTTTAGGGTGCTAGAAGCCCTAAAACTGCATAGCTTAGCCAAAATCCGGAGGTCGCAGGATTTCCCCTTATTGAAATATCTCAAGTTATATCTGACCTTGAATTTTTTTATTCACATAAGTTTTTGTCCACTAAAATCTGGAGTAAATCCAATGTTATATGCATGGATAAAAGGCACAATGTATGCTGATTCTTTTGATGCTATTACTATTGTAATCGGTTGAACACAGCTTGTTATGGCCTTTAGAAATTGTTGATGAAATCTCAATTTCAAACTTTTAACCTCCCTGGAAAGGGGTAAAAAAATCAATATTTTTTGATTTTGATAAAATTTCACATATAAAGGTTTTATGGTGCGTTAAATCGAGATTTGAGGTCAGTTGTTCATAAAAAAAAAAGTTTCTCCTGATTTACAGTGGATTTCCTTGGAAGTTTGTCATTTTGGAGCACACTACGCCGGGCAGTGTCTTGAGCATACCAAAAATATTGTTATATCAAATGACATACATATCTGCAATTAAACGTGTGAATCATTTCTTTATCTTGACTGAGAGCTGAGAAAAAAAAATAAAACGTGATTTTCATATTTTATTTTTTTTCTCGGCTCCTAATGCCCATTGGCGGCTATAACTCTATTTTTGCACTATTATAGGTCCCTACTACCCACACAAAAATCGGCATTCAAAGCTGTGAGTTACAACTCCAAATGTCCCCTTGTTAGTACCAGGGTTTAACCCACTGGGATACCTCTCTGGTTAACCTGTGTCATCGAAACCATGAACCACTTACATATTCTTATATTTCATAATATATTCCATTCTGGAACGGTTTTATATTTTTATATTTAGTTGATGAAAGTATATTTTAAAATTTATAATTTTTATTTTATTTCGAATTTCTATAGTTATTTATAAGTACCGTGGCGATTTACTGGATTACAGGAAAAAAAATTATTTATTTTTTTAAACTTATTAGTATAATTGTAACATACGTTTATATTAGTGATGTGTCGGTACCAAAAATTTTCGAAACTGGTACCTGTACCGAAATTCGATTCTCAATTCTCCTTAACGATACTACTGTTCAAAATAAATTATTCCAAAATATAATCCCTATGATAGTTAAAATGCAAACCAAAAAAACTATTATTGAATAATTATTGTAAGAATAAATTAGTCTATTACGATTCTGAAAATGTAAAGAAAAAAACTAGCTTTTACTAGCTCTTATATAAGAGGATGAATATTTCATAGGTTCTGGGTTTCATTTATAACTACAACTTTAAAGCTCAGTAGAAGGAAAACCGCACTAATATTTTTTTATAAGTTGTTTACCGATTGCTGTATAGTGTATTAGAGCTTAAAAACCAGTATGAATATGAGATGAAATAAAATATTGTCAAATAATCGTCTTATTTTTGTTTTTTTTCTGTGCTATTGAGCAGAAGAATCTGATAATTTTTACAATTAGATATCACTTAACTATCGACAAAATCTTAAAAATAGATCACTTCCTAAGAATTGAATTTGTATAATCGTTTACTGATTTTATCTCGAGAATTTACTTTTAGTATCGACACTATCCTAGTTTATATGCGTGTTTATATTTTATATACTCAAATAAATAATTCATATTGTGCAACATCCTACGAGAGTAAAATCTAATTCCTATAGAACTGAGGCATTTCCTTGTTTTATTGAATCTAGGGTTATTTTTAAGTTGAGCCTCTCAGCAAATAAATTCTTTAAAATTTAAAATGTAGTGTAAATTATAATACATTTAATATGTTTAAGGCCATTTTGTATGTTATCTTAATTATTGTTTTTCTTTTCAGGTATGTCAAATTATGCTTATACATTAAACAAGATTATGGAACTACTTTACGTGAGTTAATTATAACTTATTCTTAAAAGTGTTATATCAGTCATTTTTTATTTTTTTATTTCAGTGTTAAAATTCTTGAGACGTTTCTGTAGGCATCATTAACAGCCTAATGAAGAACATGCCTTAATCACAGACCGTTAACAAATTGTTTTGAGGTGTTTCCTCCAAGGTTCTAAATAATGGATATTTGATAGAATTTCGTTAAATTATACCAAACTTAGTTCGCACTGGTTTGAGTACTTAGAGGCCGGTGATGTTCAGGGGAAGCTCGTACTTCTGCTAAGCCTATTACTCAGTCCATCACTTTCAGTTGGGACGTTTAGCATTTGCTTCATGAATTAATCTCAATAGAGACGGTTTAATATTTTATGTAGGATACTGTTATGCATTAAGGATATTAATAATTAATTTTTTTCCTATTAAATTTATGATAAGTAAACTTAAATTTATTTTTTGGTGATAACATCTTTTGATTTTATCTTCCCTTCGCTGATAAACTCATCCCTATCTTCTCTCGTGATCTCAACACATGTCGTTATCTTCCTCGTCGTGATGTGAACTGAGATGTTTCGTAAGGGGCCCACATCTGCTGAAGATCCCTGATCCGGCATCGTGAACATCTAGGAGAGAAGAAATTCCTTTTGATTGTTGCTGAAACATGACACTGGGGTATTTGGTCATTAGAGGAATATCTCAACTATATTTTTGGAAATAAATTTTTTTCCGGATATAATTATTTCATTTTATTTTTTTACATTTGAAAACATAGGCATTTAAATTGTGGATTAAATTTTTTTTCTTTAAATTAACATTTATTAATGTTAATTTTTCTAGTTTTCATAAATTGAAAGATTGATCATTTACCAGCAGTATACTTCTTTTTCATACCACAAAAAAAAAAAATAAATAAATAAAATTAAAAAATTAAGTTAGGCAATGCTAAGAAAAAACGTTTTATTTAATGTTTCCAACTATTGTACATTTTTTGTATTAAAAATGTTTGTTTAAACTATTGATGTTTAGCGGTTTTATTTTCTTGGTTTTAAAATTGTAACCATGGTTTTTTTATAATATGTAAAAACGAATACATTTTTTACTCTTTGCAAGTCATTCATCACAAAATTATATCACATTTTTATATCAATAATATGACATTTTTTAGATCGACCACAAAAAAAAACAACTTAATTTTTATAAACATAAGCAGATCTTTAACCATTACCCTTCCCAATATGTACACATACTGTTGAATCAATCCAACTGTGTTTTCATTTATTTATTTTTTATTTCAGTTAAAATATGTCTGTGATTCTAATATGTATATTTGCATCGGTAAGACCGACTACTTCACTACTTTTCTTTATTATTCCTCTAAACACCTTCGGGCCAGTATTTACAATCCTTCCACTTGTCTAATTTTCATTCTGCTGAGGCTGTCTCTTTAACGACTATTAAACGACTGAAAAACAGACAATGCAAGCTTCCGAGGAATATAAGAATATAATAAAGTGAAGATCATAAGGCGATAATGTAAGAGATGGAATCGGAAAGGTAGCAGGAGGAACGGGCCGTGACTTCCGCCCGAGTTCGACGTTTCGGGATTTCCTGCCTCGGCATCAGGTGAATACTAAATGCTCTGTCTCCACGGGCGGCTCTTTCTCAAAGGTCCACGACGTACCTTTTGGATTCTGGATACACTGTCTGGCGAAAAGTACAAAGGTCTTAGTACATTGTCTATCGTGTGGTGGTACGCCTAGCTGTACCTGATGGAATCAGGCACGTGACGATAAGGGTGGAAGTAGTCATTGTATCTCTGCATTTAAACGCTATCCTATGATTCTCATAAATCAAGCATTATGTATTTTTAATTTTTTTTTTTCTTTTTTTGTCGATTTATTTTTTTTTTTTTTTTACAATTACTACAAATGTGCTTTTATGATGCCTACCATTGTACCTTTTATGTGCACTTTAATTACAGGGGTAGGAATAAAAAATATCGTTTGATTTTTTTTTTTTTTTTAATATTTTATGATGCCTATTTGTTTTACACCAGTTTCCTTTAAAAATCTGAATCGAACCACCATTCTACCATTGATTTTAATTGTAGTATTTTAGTGGTTCACTAGTCTGCCTTATTTTAAATAAAAGATTACCATATCTTCTTTCATAGATATTTGTATCAAGTATATATTAGTATATTACACAAAGTCATATTGCAGAGAATACAAATTATATATTTTTAATGCATCTAAAGCATTGAAATCAAGAATAAATTATTGATCCAAATCGACTCTCTAATTACCTCACAGTTACGATGCGTATTTTGAACTTCGACTCTCCATGGTTATGATGAAGTGCATTTCTTTATATTATTTTAGATATTTTAAAGCTTTATCCTTCGAAATATCAAAGAGCAATTAACTTAAGCAGTAAATCTTAAAGGACTGGCTGGAATACCCGCCGTAGCTAAACGGAGAAACTTGTGTTATACAGTTACTCTTGTGGCGAGGGAAAACACATTAGTCTGGCTCGGTTCTTGTTAACCCGCCTTAAGATAATCTACCCTCCTTTTCGAATACGTAATGGGAACATACAGCCATTTGGATTAGATAAGTTAAGATAATGTTGGAATACTAATTGCTGCTGTTTTATCATTCATCATTGTAATAATTAAAAAGCAATATGTTTTATACATGCTAGTATAGATACTTTTAAATATCTAAATAGTTAAACCAAATTTTTATTTCGTGGGAAATAATTTTAATGTAAACCTTTAATATGCTTTAAACAAATAACGTTTAAAAAAAAATTATAATTAGGTAATTGATGTCCGAGCGAGTTTGGGTTAAATCTAAGCGTGCATGGAACAGAAGGTCGTGGGTTCGGGTTCGAATCCCAGATAGGCGAGTTAACATTTATTTCGTGGCTGACCCTCGAAACAAATCTTGACATTCCCACACTGGCTAGAATAGGTTGGTAACTTTCAGGATAACCCATCCTTTCTGCTCTAGTTGGAGTACATAAGGATGTTAAGCCCCAAATAAAAAAATATTTATTTAAAAAAAAAAAATTAGACTTTTATTTTGTCCCTTTTTCAATCTGCCACGATCAAATACCAAAAGCACACATACCTTATTAACAAAAAACATAAAATTAATACAAATTTATAAAAATAAAAGAAATATTATAATAGAACTGAAAAATAAATAAAATTAATGCATTAGGTAAATAATAAATAAATAAGATAAAAATAAATTGAAATTTTTTAAATCTATGTCTTACCTGTTTTTCTGTCCTCAATGGTTCAAATCCATTGGACCAAATAGTGTAATAAAATAATATATGTTTTTAATAGTTAGTGTAACAATCTGCCAAACTCAATCATAATAAGCAATAAAAATGATGAATTTAATGTAAACCAAAATCAAATCATAAATGCAGCTCTCTGTATAGATGTAAACACTCACCAAGTGAGGGGAATTCAGAACCAAGCCTATTCCCACACTGGAGGACAAAGCTGGATTCTTGGAGATCTTTGTGCAATTCTCAACCACCTCTCCGAACTTTAAAATAACTTGACACTGAGAGATGATGGTTAATCGACTTTTCTTTTTCTTTTCAGTTTATCATTTCAAAAAATAAAATAAAATCTGTACATATAAGGATTTATTTTTAATTCATTGTCAGGATAGTTAAAAAGGAATGTATTTTCGATTAGCGGCTTATCGAAACCTATCCTGTCTCTTGTTACTTTATCAGTTTATTTATATTAAAAAAATATATACGAAACGTTATCAATATGGTTTCCTGTTTTCTCCTCCTTGTCATTTTTGAGTTGAAATATCCGTTGATATTGATTATTGCGTAAATGTTTGTATAGTAACATATTTACTTATTTTCTTATTTATAGTGAGTGACCTCATGTTCATATATTACTTGATTTTAGTAGATGTTAGCATTATAAAAAATCGGTTAAGTTGTACTTCTTAATGAGGCCTTAAAGTATTTATTTTGTCACAAATAGTTTTTTTTTGAGTAATTACAGTTTTTTGGGAAACAATAACAAATTTACGTACTGAGGAGCACGTAATCTAGACTAATCAATTGTTTTCTTGAAAGTAGGGTTATTCGTAAATTCTTCAAAATATGATAAAATGAGATAAAAAATTGTAAGTTGAAACTGTAAATAATAGTTCAGAACTATCCCCGTATGATTCCTTATATTAATCAGTAATAACTAAATACTATAAATAAATAGTTTATAGTATAGAAATCTCCTCCTTTCACAACCTTTGGCCTGGAAACAGTACATCCTTACCTAAGTAATAGCACCAAGATCCTTCATGGATTGTCGTGGTACAGCTTTTATTTTATTTTATTTTATTTTTTATGTTTAATAAATAAATAGCAAATACTATGAACAAACACTATTATGTAGAAGTGTTTTTGGTCCCAACTTCTTCTTCACTCTTTTAAACGGGAGCAAGATGGTAATTCTGTCTATTTTAAGGTTATTTTACTTATATCCTTTTATTATTTTTTTTTCAATATTTTAATTACAAATATTATAATACTATGTGAACAGTTAATAATAATGATATTTTTATCGCTTTTTTATTGTTATCATTCCCATTATATCAATTGATTATTTAAATTTTTATATCTCGCCACTATTGCTCATACCGCATTTGGATTTGATGTTCTGGATTATATCTTTTAAAATTTTTTTAACTTTCACCAGCTGACACATCATGTATGGACATTGTTGATAGGCAATATCCCGAAGCCAATCTCGATCAATCCCGCTATAATTGTTGATTAGGTATTCGCATTGTTTGGCCCCAACAGGTCCCGCTAGGTTTGGAATTAATGCTTAATTTTCTCCGCAAACTTCCAATCCATTGTCGCCATATAATTAATCCCAATAAACCAGCTATTAAAATTTAATCTGCCCCAGGCACACTCTCGGCAGGAAGGGATTTTATTGATAATAAACCCGTTTAATTATATCGTGCCTCTTGTATAATTTTTAATTTAATTTAATGATAATCTTTTCGTGCATTTTATTATAATTTAATTTATTTCTAAAATGTTAGAATAATTTATGTTAGAATAATAGAACGTAAGAATAATTTAAAGTTCCAATACATAGGTCAATCGTTTGGCTAGTATAATCAATCATGAAAAACATCTATAATTTACAAAAGTAAATGAAAAATGACTTAAATACTGAAACTAACTTATGAATATAATAATCAAGGAAGTGAAGAAATTGATATTGTTTAAAAGAAGTTAGGTTGAAGCATTTTTTTTATCAATATTTGTAAAAATTCCATAAGTCCATAAGTGGGTTAAGTTTTTTTTTATTTAAGAGGTGTATGGAGGAATTTACCATACATTCCTTCATCCACCTGGAAGATAGTGATAAAGTCATTTTTATTATTATTATTTATGTTTGTTTAATCTAGGGGTCCCGACAATTAAATCTGATGAAGCATTTAGTCTCTAATATATCATTTCAAGTTCACCGGGTTGCACTCAGCAGTTAATAAATAGTTAATAAACGTAAAATAAAAATTCAGCAATGAAAATAAAAACTAGTACAGCGAAGGTTATTTTACAAACCACCTCTAAACACAAGGATTTCAAGGAATGTTATAAATTTAACTTTTTGTAATGAATGATAACGTAAACAAGTCAGTAATGACTGTAAGGTGTTAAAATGTCTGTAACCATTGCCTACTTTTTTTATTTTAAAATATTATAAATAAAATATTGAAAATGTTAATAACTCCATAAACAGGTAGGTATATTTGTTTAGGTTGGCGGACAATAAATAAAATCACATGTCAATGACTTCTTATTCAAATTGAGTAATTCGAGTCTTTGTGTGACCATAAGTAAATAAAATAAGTATAAGTTCATTATAAATAAATATGTATCTAGTTTGTGCCAAAGCTATTAAAAAATGAGCATTAAAGATTTTTGATCCTGAATTAAACTTTTATAAAAGTGTCATTGAATTTTATGATACGTACACTTACTTAAAAAACCTTTTTTTTATTTCTATTGTTTATGATATTATAATACTTTATCATATTAATGATAAGAAGGCCCGATTTCGATACAAGTAATAAACATTATCTGAAGCTCTCCGATTACCAATAAAATATAATTAATACAATCCTCTCATTTCTTCTCAGTTCAACGGGCAATAGTTGGTTTTAGAATAAATACATTTACCTAGTGATTTAAATATTGTTAATTTTTTTGTTGTTGTAATCACATAGCTAAAATATTAAGGAATTGTGTTTATATGATGAAACTTAAAAATGAAATCACGTTATTTCCTGTTACATTTTCCTCTCTTTTTATCATCATTTCTTGTAGATGTCTATTTTCGTTACGGATACCGAGAAACTGGCCCAAGACATTTTGTTGCGATAAGATCTCAGTACCTGTTTCTTTACGTTAAGTGTTTTGCGTAGGACGTGAGATTTAAAGTTTATTTCAGCCTGTGGTTCTCCTCCGACGTAGAAGGCTAAAGATCTGAAAGAGGTACACAAACACTGATGTCATCTGGTCCCTGCCTTTTAGCCGCATTCATGGAGCTAGTGAGTGGTCTCCACTGTCTGTGTGCTTCAGTGCGTGGCTGTATGGAGATGCTTCCTGTTGGTTCAGATGCTGTTTCGGTTATTGCAACTGCCAGAAACGTTCATGTTTGGTGTTTATTTTTTTAATAGTGCCTACATGTGTTTTTTTGTGATAGTAAATTTAGGACGAGATTAGTTATTTTAAAAAAAATATTGTTGTATCTAAATTCATATAAACTAAAATAATATAACTATGAAAATAAATAGCTTAGAATCGAAAAAAATTAAGTGTACCCTATCTTATTGAGTTTTAAAATAAAAGATACATATTGGAAAACTTATTTAGGAGTGAAATAAATTCCCTTTAAATAAAATAAAGTTTTTTTTTTTTTTATATTTGTTGGACATGTTTCACTAATATGGATACTGTGATATTAGTTAAATTAGGAACGTAGATTAGCTCAGGTAAATTTTTAATACCTGATTCTTACTTTAAATTTAATATAATCATATTTAAAAATTACAATACGCCACAAACATGACACTATTTACGTATGCTACAAAGTACCCACTCATAGCTTATTAATAAAACATTATAAAATAAAGGTAAATCAATTACATTAAAAAGAAAAATATAAAACGGCTAAAGAATGAAAATAAATGAATAGAATAAGTAAATTATCAATAAATTAATAAACAAAATATTTTTTTTTAAATCCACACCTAATAAAAAATAGAAAACCAGTAGATATCCTATAATTTAATTATAAAATAGATAGGATGTTAGGCATGAGGAGATAGTAAAAGTGACATTTCTTCTATGTCAAGATTTTATTTTTAGATAAATAGGTCTCTAATCCAGTTTCTTTTCAAGCTTCCCCTGGCATTATAGCCGAATATTTGTTGTTTTTATGCCGATGAGAGATGTTGCCATTCTAACTAAAAGAATTAATATAAAATAAAAATAAAAAAAAAACCAACATAACAAATAAAAATAAAATAAAATATGATAACAATAAAGCAATATTAAAACACATTCATAAATACTAACAATATTTACATTCAGGCTTGAAATCCTCATGCCAGTTTTTCCCCTCCAAGTGATTGGTCAAACAGGATCCCAGCAGCTCTTCTACCTTGCCGCTACATTGATTCTATCTAGGCAAATCTGATAGAAGAAAATTATGATATGAATGAAAAGAAATTCAGCTTTGGGGCTCCACTAAACCATCCAATTCATCTCGTATCTAATCCTTACAATCCAAAATCCTTCGAAAAATCCTGAATGCTCCTTACTTTGTCAACAATTAAATTATCCATGAAGATCTTAATGTTCCATATGTTGCTGATTAAGCCCAAACCAGATACCTATTCCTTTAATAGCAAGCTCTAGAACCACTCAAATTCACTAGTTTCTCAACTTGCTTCGCACTCCATTTCCGATAATCTTTCAAGGCTTCAGAAAAGAAGATAGCCTAGAGATTTTCAAGTGTAGAATTTTTATTGAAGTGCTACTGATGAGTAGTTCTTTTCAAGTAATAACATGCAAATGCAATCGTTATTAACACATTTACTTGTTGTGTATATTTGTACAGCTGTAAATTTCAATAAATTGATAAAAATAAAAATAAATAATGTTGATAAAAGTTTATTAAATAAATAAAATAAAACACATTGTAGCATTCATGATTTCTTCTGCATATAACTGCTGAGGATTTAAGATAAGGAACCATACTAAAATATAATTAAAAATTTTCTGAATTATTTCAAATTTGGTTCTTCTTTAAGTCCACCATAGTGCTTCCTGGGTTGAAAAATTCTGGATTCATAATGTTATTTCTTTATGATTATTACCGTCTCGTTTTTGTTTTTTTTCCTTGTTTCTCCTTATTTAATAAGATAGGATCAGTTATTTTAATATATTATTTTTGGAATTAATAGGGTAATGTAGCTTGAATAATATAAATATGGCTGTTGTTGGTACGTGCGAGGTTAGAAGCATTTTTATAGACTTTGGATACGAATAAATACCCCAATATCTCTGAGGAACGTGATATATGTTGTTTTTCGACCCGGATGTGAAGGCACACACCCCAATGTCAAAGGCTCCGCAGGATTAGACTGATGGGATCCCGATGGTAACTAGAGCTTGAGATAATGTCCTCCCTGTATGAATTTAGGGAGCATTCATCATGATTCCGCGTCTTCCCGAACGTCGGGCATTACTCTTCCTGGGGCTCTGCAGTTTCTTTTATTGTGAGGGGCGGATGTAGCGGAAGAGACAAACAGGAGGAGTTAACGGTCCACCGGATCTAGGGGGAGGGGGGCTGAGGAAGTTCAGTCATAAGAAAGGGAACGATACCTAGGGTCAGAGGATCAAACATTTTCATGCAAGATGGGATCGGCGAATGAGCTACGGTCATCCTTAGGGACACCAAGGGGTAAGGTATATCTTGGAGTATATAGTAATATCGCAAGGGGTTGTAACATGATGTAACGATCTCGACTTGGAAAATAATATAAAGGACTGCTTTTATACTTGAATTTTATTTAGCTACTAACAATCTTGGTTTTTCGATCATCTAACTTTACATGTTTTCTGAAGTTCAATAAGTTGAAATGGTTGCACTTAATCTTCCCGATCATTACGAAGCCCTTATCTGGAACCACTTGTAAATGCCTCCACTTAGAAGCGAGCGAAAACCACCTGCGCGAACCGCTTACAGGTAGAGTAAATCTTCCCCCTGATAGCTTGCTGAGGTAGGTGCAGCTTGCAAAGTTACTCACCGGGTCGTAAACATGTGGTTAGTCATAAACGTTCCCATAAATGGTTTAGACAAACTAATATTTTCCTTTTAATTTAAAATTTAAAAAATGCTTATGGGAATTTAAGGAGTTACGAAAAATTTATATCCGTCAGTCAAGATTTGATTAGTTCTTCCGAACGGAAAGCCCTGATATTATGGTTTGATTATTATATGTCAATCATTATTATCAGTTTCATTATATTTTGTGAATTGTAAAGAAAAGTATTAAGTAAAAACGAAAAAAATGTTAAAACAACTTACATAGAATTCTTAACAAGAAATGAAACCATGCTTATGAAGATAAACCATAAACTAAGAAATTAGTTTATTTATTTTTATAATTCATGATACAATACCAATATTTACTATACAAACGTTTAAAGCCTCTGATAAAGCAACAAGAGTCCTTTACAGGGCTGTAATTAGAACTGTATTTCAACAAATGATGTTGAGCTTTAAGGCCCCAGTGAACAATCCAATTATTCTTGTGTTCAATCCTTACAATCTAAAACCCTTTAAAAATTCTCAATGCTCCTTATTATGTCACGAATCAACTTATCCGTAATGATCTCAATGTTCCTCGAATCCACTAGTCACCCAACTTGCATCATACCCGATTCCCAATAACCCTCTTAGACGTCTATAAAGAAGATTGCATAGAGACCTTCTAATGTACAGCATATTCAAGTGTTACAAATGGGTAGTTCCTTACACGTTGTAATAATTTTCCACACATGCACTTGATGTATATATTTTTTGCAGTTGTAAATATTTATTAATATTCTTTTTTTTATTTTATGTTTTAAAACGCACGATAATCACGAATATATTTCTGTGATTTTTTTCTCTGTGAGATTCATATTGAGAAAAGACGATTCAAGGTGTGGTAATGAACATCTCTTCTCTGAAGCCTTTCACAATCGGTAATAATGTCATTACCTTAAAACTCTTTTATCGCTAGTCCGATATAACTTTTCAACATTATTATATAATTATTAAGATATTATAAATCACCCCTTTGATTCACTCAAAGCCACGAAACTTTCCTAATGCACTGACAGGCAAAAAATTCCACCCATTTTTTTTTCTTAATTCTCTCGGCTAAGAGGTTTATTTCTCATAAGAATTTACAACTACCTAATTACTATACTTTAACAAGGTCGTATAGAATATGTTAGGAAATTTAATAGTTTAAGTTAAATTAAAGTCAGTAGCATTTAAAAAATATTTCCAAGAATTTATAATTTTAAGTTTTGCGAAATTATTAATTTGTATATTTTTGTTATCCCTGAAATATTTGATTTTATCCTTTAATAATTTCACCAATATTGCAACTCCCCCTGCTAGCTGTACTCCCCTAAACTACGGACGGTGCCGTGAGAGAAACCATTCTAATAGGATTTTCTTTCTTTTGACTGGCAGGTTATGAGCGTGGAAGAGCTAGGCACGCCACCTACCCGCTCCCCTTCGCCTATGGCAACACACCGCTATATTATAATAACTTCTTATTTCTCTTTTATATTCACTTTTATAAGTTTTATTTTATTTTTTCACCTTTTCATGGATACACTCTTCTACGACTCTTTTCTATAGAGGAGTAATTTAAGTGATATATATTTTTTTTTCACTCCGCCTGAGCCCTTTCATCTCACTGTGTCCCTTATTTGAAAAGCAGTTTATTTCAAAATCTTCAGAGCTTTTTACACGGTACTTTGGTAATTGGTATCTTTTCAGACTGCATTTAATATTTTCTTTCACGCCCCCCTCTTCAGATGAGTTTCGTGGAAGAAAAATGAAAGAAAGGAGGAAAGGCTTTCAATGTTTTAAGAATCCACTTGAATTAATTAAATATTTCCTTATTAGGGTTAATGGTTTTAGAATAAAATTTATTCTGCTTGCTAGTTCTTTATAATTACTGGGTTATGGATTTCAGAATTTACATGAAAATATACAACTAATATGTTTACTATTAAGCTTAACTATTACTATTAAGAGAAGACTAATTTTTAAATATTTAATATTTATCATCAGTTCTACAAATATACGAAAAATTCAGCTTATTTCGCAAAAATATTGTACAAGTAGAAAATAAGCTAAAATTAAATATTTACAAATCATTAAAAACATTAAAATCCTTAAAAAACTGTCTTTTAGATGACCGAATAAATGTTTCCAATACTCCCATTTTAAATTTTCTTCCCGTAGCAACAGAAAAACAGACAATTCATGGGTAAAACCTAAGGGGTTACATATTTTCTTTATTACAAAGATGACTTCTTCCACTCCTTTTCTTTTTATTACATCCCAGTTTATTCTAGGAACTGATAGATTTAAGAAGCCTCATCGCTATATCTCCTTAGATGAGTAATATATTTGATTTCTTTTCTTACATCTTTACATATGTGTATCTAAGTGCTGATGTTTTGGTGTATAGTTTTAGAAATCTGTAACACCTATGAGTACTAGGGTTAACCAGACAGTTATTGACACCCTTAAGGAAATATCCCTACTATAATTATAAAAAGAATAGTTCAATAAAGTTTCTTGTGTATCGATGTCGTTTTTGGGAACCTAATAATGGACTTTTAATTTCAATTTTCTTGCACATATTTACTATTATGGCGTTATAATATCTGAAGTTCGTACCACCTACAATCTCTAACTGTATGCCGGGTGAGTACCTGTTAGTGTAAAAAAAAAAAATTGGGTGAAACAAGATCAAAAATGTAGAAAAATACCGCAGACCTCACCGTTCTGTTGCAGATATACGATAAATCAGAGCAATTTTGGAGGAAACCACGTTTTTTTATCATGAAAGCTGTAATATCTTCATTTCGTTTAAATGTTTTCAAACTTTGACCACATTTTCGGATTCAGCATTAAATTTTATATTGATCATCACCTTACTTAGGGAAATTACAATGTCTTATATTACTTCAACGCTCATGTTTTTTTCGGTTTTGGAGGTGAATTTCTCCATGAAAGTGACATCGAAACAAAACCATTTGACATATCATTCGAAAGCTGATTAAATATGCAAGTTTTTGTGAATTTACAGTTTTATGGATAGTTTTTTTCGAAAAACGGTGAGCGTTGAAGTAATATAAGACATTTTAACTTCCCTGAATAAGTTGAAGATCAAGCTGTTCTTTTGGTCACTAGTTTGTAAAATTCAAAAACTTCTTTGATTTATCGTATATCTGCAACGGATTGGAATAGAAAGGTGAGGTCTGCGACATTTTTCTACATTTTTGGTCTAGTTTCACACATATTTTTTTTTTTTTACACTTGGAGGTAATTATCCTGTATAGTCCAGGCAGCTTGTTTTAAAAAAGAAAGTTTTGGTGTAAAAATTTTATCCTCTTTAATTTTGTATGTAGCTAATTTTCGATCTTATAGTTTTTGAGTTATTTTATAAAAAGCAGAAAAACGTCCACTATTTTGAGAAAAAAACATATTTCCCGTTAGAAATTTTGTAACCAAACATCAGATTCGTGTTCCGCACCCCAAAAAACCATATAGTACCAAAAATCAAAACTACACCAAAACTTTCATTATTAGGCCCTTTTTGACAAAAGCTGCCTGGACTAATACGTTCATTATTCAATATGGCTGATCCTTAACTGAACTTCCGTCAACACCTCCATTAACCCATAGTGATCGTCGAATAGAATGTATTCTACTGTTATAGATCGTTCAAATGAAAAATAAATAAAGCCGTAACAAATTTATTAAAGGGACGACAGGTGAAGAATTCTCCGATTGAAGAAAGCCAGAGAGGTAGAATGTAATGCGTTGAGAACTTGAGAACACCGCCAGCACAAAGTTAGATTTGTGTGGATTTCTCATTATTCCAGACTTGGCAGTAACGCTCTCCTCAGGGAATCCTATTAAACTTATATTGCTAACGCAGCCCTGTTTCAACAGCCCAGACATCTGTACTTCGTTCCAATAACAGTTTGTACCCGGGGGGTCGATGGACGCCTTTCAAGTTGTCATGAACATGTGAAGTCTAAGTTATGAAAGAGTGATTTATTGTAGAGAATAAAGTTCAAGAACTTCTTGTCAAGGTGAATCGCCTTTAGAAATTTTGAGAGGAATAATTATCCCTGTTCTAATTAATGGATCGGGTGACATAATCTTTAAAAGTTCGGTTATAGTAACCCTTATAATGTATTTTATTAAGTAATTTAATACTTGTTCTCATTTCTGTTAAGATAATAATTAATTTCAAAGGAATAAACAGCTTTTAATGAATAATGCTACAATCTACCTTACTCAAAGCAATATGTAAAAGATTTCGTACAATAATTACAAAAAGTAAATTAAAAAAATTGTTTTTTGAGGCTCAACCAAACCTTCTCATTCTTCCCGTATCCAGTACTTACAATCCAAAATCCTTAATGATCATTACTTTGTAACATATAAACTTATCCATAATGATCTTAATGTCTTAATGCTACTGATTTAACCCAAACCAGATATCTATCCTTCCATAGTAAGCTCCATAACCACTCCAATCCATTAGTCTCCCAACTTGCTTCCCACTCCATTCCTGATTTTCCCACTCTGAGGCATCTGAAAAGAAGATGGCCTAGAGATCTTGATGTTTAGATTTTGTACAGTTGTAAATTTCAATAAATTTGCATGTATGAAAAAATATATATTAAAATCCAAAAAAAAAAAATGAACTGATAGAAGAAGGAATAGTACGTATTCAGTGTTAATTTTCAACCTTACAACTAATAGTAATAAAAATTATTATTACTGTTTAAAATAATGCCACATAATTTTTGTAATAAATAAAACAAAATAAGTCTTGGTCTCAGGGCTCCTCATTAGTGATTAAGGGTTTCGGTCGTTTTATTTATTTTTTTTCATAACAAAGTAAATTATCTATTGATTATGTGTATTGTTGCAGATATTATTTTTTTTAAAACTTTTAATTGGGTCTCCTGAAAAAGATGTTTCGATGCTGTCCGTGGAGCTTAAAATATTTTAAATTAAAAAAAAAAATATTCCAGGGAAAAGTAAACGGGAGGAAAAAATTAATGAGGATTTTTAGTTTATTAACTATATATTTTTCATGTTTATTGATAATGGTAATTATTATTTATATTTATGGATATTTAGTTATGTATTTGGTACACAATGGAGATATCGTTTTGCATAAATAAGGACTTTTTTTTTTCCTGATAAATAGCTGTTATTGATTAATATTACAATCTAACTTACTCAAAGGAATATGTAATAGATTTCGTTCATACAATATTTACAAAAAAATAAATAAAAAGCAACGCTGATAATCTCTGCTGTGCCGCTGCTGTAAAAGAAAAAAAATCTCTTTAATTTGGTTCTTTGATTCATCAGCTTTACTTTTCCCTCATTTAACAATTTTCTAAAATCTTCCACAGTTAACCATCTTCGAACATTTATAAATCGATAATGACGTTATTTATTATTTAGTTGTTAAATAAATCTCGATTAATAAATAATTTATTTAGGAGAGCTCGTTTGATGTAAAAATATTATACATATAATTAAATAGAATAGAATAGAAAAATAACTTTAATTTAATTAAGGGAAGAAATAAAGAAATAAATTGAGTTAATTACATCTGATCCAAAACATAATAAAATGAAAAAAATAATAATATATACATGGATAGTAATTAAATTTATAGGGAGGAAAATAGAGAACACAATGAAATGTGAGATGAATTCTTTTGGTACAATGTTTATACAATAGAAGTACCTAATTTTTGTATTCAAAATAAGTAAAGTTTATATTGTGTGTAATTTAAATTATGCAAATAGTTATAGATAGGATTTTAAAAATGCAAGGGCATGATATCATTTAATTGAGTAGGTTAATTGTTAGCATGCGTCTCCTTGTATGAGAATTAGGCACAGACAATAGGGGTATTTAAATGTTTTCGTATTGTTATACGTAAGTAGTTTGGAACATCGGTAAAATTGCACTTAGGATAACATGGTTGATTAATGAATTTTACCGACTATATCACTGACTTCAATTAGGTTCCTCAGTAGCTGTATTAAAGAAGCAGACGGATTCGAAATCAAAAGAATTAACTCGTTAAATATCGCGAAGCCGAAGGACTTCTGATTGATTCATCCTTGTCAGCCGATCATGCAACTCTTTCGTCCCGGCGTTCCCTGATGACGCCTAATGAGATTCAAAAATAACGAATCCCCCCGTCGACGTCTTGTTGAGTAATGGCGGCCGGCTAATAATAAAACATATCGATTAAATATCCGACTATTATAATGGACAGGTGTAGGCCTCTACTCCCCTCCGCTCTTTGTGATTCAATTTCACCATTGATACGGTGCCTACTATTGTTCCAGTCCGGATAGCCTCCAGCCTCGGGAACGAATTGTTCCAGCTGTCTTTCCATTTTGTTTTGTCTGCAGTTGGGAACTGATTTTCAGTCGAGTGCATACTCCAGTAGGAAAGAAAAACAATGCGTTCTAGGTATTATCTTCATCAATGGGATGAATTCTTAAGCATCAACTTAACGTTTGAACATTTGAGGTTTTATGTAATAGGGTACAGTTTATAGTAAGTGCAGAATTTAAAAATATGAGCAATTTTGTGTTATTTCACCGGAATTCCCTCAGTACACATCATCTATCTATAAATAATCTTAGAAGTAATAATTGACACTTCTTTAATACTCAATATTGATAATTCTGTGTACAAATAGAGATGTTTACGTCATAAAACAGCGTCAGGCTTTTGAACAAAAAAAGTATTACCCATTTAAAAAAAAAAATGAAGAATTAAATTGCCCATCGTGTAGTCTCTAATCGATGCTTCTATTGTTGAGATAGATAAATAACCGAGATGTAAAGATCTTGAAAAGTTCTATAAAATAATTTCTACTATTTTTATTAATACCCATTTATGTATCAATGATCAATAAAATGCACTATACCAATCAATGCAAATTCATTAATCGTAATCTATCAACTTTTAACGTTGGTGAATTTTGTTGTTTTTTCAAATATTTGAATTCGAATTTTTTTAAATTGAAGTTTTTTTTTGTTTTTTTTAATAACAATTTATTGAAATTTAAAACTGTTCAAAATTTATACATCAAGTAAATTTGCTGTTAACTATTACATTAACGTGACAAAGCTTGAAAAGAACTACTCATCAGTAGCACTGAATAAAAATGAATGAATAAAAATTCTACATTAGAAGGTCTCTGGGGATTTGAGTGGTTATGGAGCTTACTATGAAAGGATAGATATCTGGTTTGGGCTAAATCAGCAACACATGGAACATTAAGATCTTTATGGACAAGTTTATTGGTGACAAAGTAAGGTGCATTGAGAATTTTTCGATGGATTTTGGATTGTAAGGATTGGATACGAGATGAATCGGATGGTTTAGTGGAGCCCCTCAGCTCAACTCCGTACGTCCAGATAGGTCTAATGTCATGTATATTAGTCTTTTGTAATTAATTGGGAGCTTTGAACGTTTGTCTAATAAATGTTGTAATAATCTGTAACGACGGGCAGTTTCTTGTCTTTTTAGTCGTGTATGTGGATTCCAAATGACGTTTGTCCAAGTGGAGTCCTAGGTAGCGGATCTGTTTAACAGGAATTAGTGGAATATCATTAAAGCATACTGTAGGACAGGAAGTCGTGGGTTTACGACGAAGGGTAAAGGTTATTTGGTGAGATTTTTTTGGATTTATTTTGATTCTCCATTTTTGACACCATTCTTGAAGGGTTAGGATATGGGATTGGAGTGTTTGGGAGGCAATGAAGGGATCATTGTTTATTGATAACACACATGTGTCATCGGCGTAAGTGGTGAGGACAGTGGTAGGATGAGTTGGAACTGTGTACACCGTGTAGAGAATGGGGCCTAGAAATTAAAGTTTAAAAGTTTTTTTTCAATCCCTAATAAAGATCATATATCTAATTTTAAAATTTTTTCAAAGACTGTTCTCTGATATAAATTTGATTATTTTTTTTTATTATTATTTTTTTTTTTGTCGTAAACATCTCAATACTTTTATATTTTTTACATTTTCAAATTTCAATAAACTATTATTTTCGGATATTAGATCTTAATAGGCAAATATTATTATATTTATGAACAAATATGAAATAAGATTTTGATTATTTAAAAAAAATGTTTTCTTGACTTTACAACTGTGCAACTTTTACAACGATATACATTTAGTAAATCTGATGAATGGGAAATTAAATGAAATGACAAAAACATGTAGAAAAACTATTCTTTGGTAGCACTCAAATGTAAGAATATTACGTAGGATTTTGGGTTGAAAAGACTGGATAGGAACGAATCAAATGATTCGGTCAAATGATTCCTTTTTTTTTTTTTTTTTTTTTTTTTTTTTGTAGAGAATGTATATATTGAAACGTTTGTTAAGTATGTTTTGAAGCAGTTGAAATTTAAATTTGTCTATACTTCTTTGTTTCATGCTTTTCTATTTATATGAAGTACGTAATTAATGTGGAATTCAACCTTAAGAATAATAGATTTTTTGCAATTATTATTATTGTTAAAATTGATATTTAATTTAGAATATTTTGTAATAAAATAACCCCTTTGTTCAACACTTACTGTAGCTAACAAGCTCCTGCCTTGTCTCAAAGCGCATCATTAGTGATAAAGTGTCTTAGTCATTTTAATATTTTTTTTTTTAACAACCGCAATGAAGTAAATTATCTATTGATTATATACTCTTGCAATTATTATTTTATTTACAACATTTAATTGGGCTTCCATAAAAAGCTGTTTTGAGGCAGTCCGTAGGATATAAAATATTTTGAAATAAAAATATATTCCAGAAAATAGGTTATTTTTATCTCGATCCGATCCTCGGAAAAAGTAAGTCGATGAAAGAAATTATGGGGATTTTAAATATTTTAACTACCAAATAAATGGGAGTGTAAAAAAAAAATTGAAGATTGCGAAGCAATGTTTGAAGTGTTCGAAATAAAAGGGGAGATTTTATCAGGCGTCTTCCTCCATTAGCACCTTAGGCTTTTAGGTCCTTCTGCAATGGCTATTGTGGAAAGCTCTTAATTTTTCTTCCCATTTTTTTCTCTTTTTTTTTTAATCATCATTAAATCTTATTCGAAGCAATGCTGAAGAAATGAAACCATTTATAAGAGGTTACTATTGATTCAGTATTGCTGCCGTCTTTGAATGTTATTCAACCGGTACTTGGTTATTTTAATTTTTAAAAATCCTTTAAAGAATATTCTAATACCAGTGAAATGGAGCCAAGAATATCCCTCTAAAATCCTTCCTAATGGACTAAGTGAGTTTTGGTATTGGGCAAATGTTTACCTTTTTCCCTCTCAAGTTTACAATCCAAACAAATGAGAATGTTAAACTCAGGGAGAGAGCGGAGACCAAACACTGTTCCTTAAAAAATATTTAGGCATTATAAAAATTTTAATTTTACTTAAAATTAAATTTGCGGTATGACTTATTTTTTGGAATTATTTATATTTTTTTAATATTCAATTTTATCAAATAGAAAAAAAGGAATATATTTCTGTTTCTAAAATACTTTCTTTTATATAAAACTCGAATGTATTTTGGCAATATATCTTTGTTTTTTATTATTTATTAACTACAACATGTTTCGGAACTTAATTCCATATGCCGTATAACAAATTACAGTGTATTTCTTTAAATTTCACTTAACTTGAAATAACAAGTTTTATGAAAATAAAACTTAGAGATAGAGATAGACAGATAGGATACAGTCCTTAACATGAAGTAATAACAACAAAAATTAAGTTTTTAAATCTATCCTTTCCTGACTGGGAAAAACAATAGATTATAGTTAGGCCTACTTATAATCTACTACTGCTTCTGATAAGGAAACTATGTTCAAATTTTCGATCCGAGCAACAACGTGTTGAAAAATCCCCAACACCTAAAAATGTTGGCAAAACTTGAGTTTATTCATTCAAACCAATATAGTTGCTAAACCGTTTCTCATAGCGACAGATGTTACACAACAAACATTTTCATTATTAAATTTCGGGTATGGAAACTGTCGTCAAAATATGGATCCGTCAAAATGTTACAATTTTGAGACGGAAAAAAACGTTACATTCTAGGTTGCCAGAAAGGCGCTTTGAAAATCGGATATAGCCTTAATTTTGTCTAAACGAGGCCCGCAACCGTCTTTTGTTATTCTATGACCTAAAAAGTGTACTTCCTCCTGAGCGAAAACACACTTGGAAATGTTCAACTTTAAACTGTGTTCGGTAAGTCGCTGGAATATGCTACGGAGATCGTTTATATGTTCTTCCATAGATGACGAGGCGACTAGGACGTCGTCCAAATATGTAAATTGGCAGTTTAGCCCGCGGAGGACTTCGTTAATAAATCTTTGAAAGGTTTGTGCAGCGTTACGTAATCCGTATGGCATGTAGGGAAATTCAAATGAGCCGAATGGTGTTGTAATGGCAGTTTTGCAAACGTCTTCTGGTGCAACTGGAATTTGTTGGTAAGCGTGGGCCAGGTCCAGGGTTGAAAAGATGGTTTTGTTTTCTAAAAAATTAGTACAATCTTGAATATTAGGTAGGGGATACCTATCAGGTATAGTTATGTCATTTTAATTGTCTGTAGTCCCCACAAGGTCTCCAAGTGCCATCTTTCTTCCTTACTAAATGTAGTGGGCTGGCCCATGGACTATCTGAAGGTCGACATAGCCCCAAGTCGAGCATATTGTCAAATACTGTCTTAGCTGCTGTTATTTTATCTGGTCCTATCCGTCTGGGTTTGGAATATATTGGAGGTCCTATAGTTTTTATGTGGTGTTGCGTGGAAAATGGACGGGATAGCTGAGGCGGGAAATGACCGGATATTTGACCAAATTCGTGAAGAAGGCAGCTTATAGGTGACGTCGGGTTGTTGTCGTCGTATCTGTTAAGAATAGCATATAGGACCTAACCAAAAGACATATTCATGTTAAAAAAAAAAGATAAAGAAATTTTAAATTTACATAATTCTTCTTTATCTTCTAATAACTTAAAAGAATTATTTTTTTAATCAATTGGATACACCATACACCGCGTCTATAATCAGTAAAAATTTAATTAATGGCGAATTTTGTTTTTGAACATTAAGTGTAAATTACACTATTAAATTCATTGTAAAACTAGTCGGATTTCCATAAACTGCCCATATATTGTGTCCTCGACATTGTAAGTTTCAAGCTGACTCGAAGCCTAGTTGTCATAGTTTACATATTCAAGTGTACTGTTCTCTACCGGTAATATTACTTTATATCGCTTCGGTTGTTTCTACCAGTTTCTAAACTATAATTAACAGGCTGTTACAAGAAAAGAGCTGTTATGTGAAGTCTCTGGATGGAAACATTTTTAAAAATGTATTAAAAAGTTTTATTGTCTTTAAAACAAATGAAACCATCCGAAGAAGGTTTTAAACTCGCTTTTATCAAAATGTTCAGGAGAAGCATATTCGTGTTAAAGGATTGGAACTTTTCCGGACGTTAATATTTTCTTTATAAAATTGTTTCTTTTTACAATTCATTGTTCATTTTTTTGCTGAAATGTTTTCAACAAGGTAAATATATAGAAAACTCATTGTTAAAGAAAAACATTCTCTTGATATGACGCATCTTTTAATGTGCAATTTAAAATAATAAGAAATGGCATATCCATTGCTTTTTTTGTGTACTAAAACGATATCTGCAAGTGAGAAAACGTTAACAAACAAAACGATTTTTGATTAAAAAAAAAAAAAAAAAAAATGACCTTCCACCAATGTCTTCAATTAAAAATTAAAGACAATGAATTTAGTGACCAAAGGTATCATCTTAAAGAGACCTAATATGGTCATGTATCAGTGGTGGATTTCATAATAAGCGTATTCCATAAAAAGGTAATCGGTATGGAACCGTCGGGTAATCGTTCAAGGGGTAGACCGAGAGTTGTAGATGGGAGGATAGTCAGTGCGGATCTTTAGGATTTGGATTTTAATAGAAAGGATGAAGATATCGAATCTTTTAGGTTTGTGGAGGCTTTTTTTTTATAATTCAACACTGAACATTTAAAAAAAAAAGAATAAAAAGTGCAATAAATATTTTTGTCAGGAAATTTAAATTTACTTTAAAAATGAAGTATACTAAAACATAAATTTTGGTAGACATTTTAAAATGGTTATTATTATTTTTTTTTATTAAACATTTATCCTAACAATTGGATTATTTTATTGTTAGATTCATATTAATAATAATAAAAAACAAAAACAAAAACCTTTCCAATACCATGCTATAAGATAGAGGGCTGGTCGAGTTGCAGTGGGTGTTGTTTCCTAAGGGACTCAAAAACCTTCTTTCCCGCTGACAAGGTAATCTTTCCTGGTGTCACTTCTATAAAAGCATCCGTTGGGGTCTCGGGGAGTGGGATATATAAAAACCCGGCAAGGAATCCCCCAATAAAGTACATTTCACGAATCCCAAATGGCATCCTACACCTTTATCCAATGCGAAAATGTCCTAAATCTCATAAAAGCAGTCCTCCAGAAAAAAAAAAAAAAAATTATATATTTAAACACAACCAATGTAAAAGAAAACACAAGATTTTGTGCTGTAAAAGGTTCATTGCTTATTTCCTTGATTTATTGCTTGAGTCTTGTATCCTATTGTACTATACAGGGTGTCCAGAAAATTATTAACACCCCGATTATTTACTCTTATTATCAACACTCGAATCCATTTGTTTCCTCACTTGCTTCTCATTCTTTTCCCCATAACCCTCCGAGGTGTCTGAAAAGAAGATGGCCAAGAGACTTTCTAATGTACAACTTTTAAAAAATTGCTAATAATGGGCAATTTTTTTCAAGTTATAAAAATTTCATTGTAGTCATTATACCGCACATTTGCCTGTTGTACATATTGTATACAATTTTAAATATTGATAAAGTTTAAAAAAAATTAATAAATAAAAAACGTTTGTTTAAGTTCATAGGATAATTTAATTTATCTTAATTTTCTGGTTTATTATTTTAAAAAAGCATCCCTTTTTGTCTCCAAAATACTTTTCTGTATATAAAATAGGAACAAAGAACGGTTTATTAGTCCGTTAAATAAACACATTGTAGGGTGCATGAATTATGCGACAATGTTTGACTTCTCAAGCAAAAGTTTGACAAAAAGTGAGGTAACGTGTATTTTTTTCCCGAAAATCGCCGATTTTCAATAGCGTATATCTCGATAACCGTTGGAATTTCGACAAATTATATAGAATCTATTTTGTAGAAAATTTGATTATATTTAATTTTGATTTTAAACGTACTAACTAGAGTCGACCGTTTTCGACATATAATCGAAAAACCCAAAAATGGGACCTTCTCACCTCCCCCCACTGTTAGCACACCCCTAGAGACGGGGACTTTTACTATGTTTACCTTCTAACTACTCATAACGAAGCTATAAAGTTAAAAATTATAGCATATTTGAAGCACTCTACACCTCTCTTTATAGCACTCATTGACTGGACTAAAAGTTTTTCGGTGCTGTTAGACATCTATCAATAGCTCTGTATAGCTGAATTTCAACAGCAAGAGCTCGATGGCAGAAATTGTTTCAAATATGAGATTATAGATTTACTCGTAAGTTATTTTAGTAAATCTAAATTTTTATCTAATTATTAATTAAAGCTTATTTATTTATTTTAAAAAAATTGACAAATAATTTACGATTCTTTAAAATCCTTTAAGCAGCCCCTGGGGAGAATAAGCAAAATTATATTTTAGATTAGCATAGAAAAAAAATCTTTATTTATAACAATATCGTTAACAATAAATTGTATAAATTTTCTTATGTTAATTTTCCCAAGGCAGTGTATTACAGAAGTCCCCAGTGTCCACCTCTTTAAGCCCCTCCTTTTTCTTCGTATGGTTTCGGGCTTCACATCCGTGAGGGGCTTCTCACAGAAGAGAAAAAAAAAAAAATGAGTTGACAAAACTCGGAATTCCGCACTTATTATTTAGCCCCGAAGTGCCCCTCCAATAAGGCCGGTCCTGAAAGGGCCAAGTTTTATCCCTCGCTGGAGTTGTGTATAACTCCATTCCTCGAAGGGTCCTGGATGCCTTATGTGGGACTATCGGAGAAAAAAAAAAATGTCCTTATTGTCTTATAGAGTGAGTTACGTCCAACTTGATCCCAAAGCTACTCCCCGTTCAAACTTAGGTCCCGTCCTACATTGGCTTCGTTTTGTCAACTTCAGGGAGTCTATCTTCGGAAAGGTTTTCCGGGAAATTCCTCCGAAGTTAGTCCACCTGATTGACTGGTACACACTCAGATGTATTGAATACTGAGAGGAGTGTGTTGAGTTTTCTTGTATACCTTATTTTTCTTCTCTAACAGTATATAAAAAACAAAGGAAATCGGTCGTGGATGTTTTTAAGAATTGTATATTAAGTATATAGATTTTTTTAAAGACTATAATTTAATTTAAATATTAAAACATTTTATGTGTAAAAGTTATATTATTATTGGTATATAGGAATGGGTATCGATACAAGATATATCAAAAATATATATGTTTTTCTTTGAGAGCACCATATTTTTTCTTTCACATATTTGTATTATCGATCGTACATTACAATATATCGATTTCACTATATTATAAAGATACTACATACCACTATATAAATTAATAATAAAATAAAATAAAATATAAATATGAAATAATAAAATTGATTTAAATAGAGGGAGATTTTTAATTTTAGTGGTAGGGGACAGTTGGCTAGACTATTACTGGTTTTATCTTCTCGTTTTACTCATCTGACCAACATATACATCCTACTTGCGGTTTGTTTATAATAAACTCAATTTAAATCTTATATCAAGTTGAGATAATTTTGTTTCTATTTAAGTTGTGACACAAATTAACTAAAACGATAAAATAAAAAGGACTATCATTTTAACTTCATAGAATTATTTAAACCTGAATTTTATAAAATAAAAAAAAATAAATAAAAACCCGATATATCAGTGCATCAATATTTATAGTTACTTATATGTTTTTGTATTGATACTGGTGTGAAAAAAATGATACATCGATTATTTTCACACCTGTATGAATCAACCTGGCCGAAATCGTATCTTTTGATTTTGATTGTCTCAACAAGTTTTTTTTTTATTTTATTGATAATTATATCTCATAATTTTAAATATCTATTGAAACTAATTGTAATATTGGTAGTGATTTTTTTAATTAGAAAAAAATAGGTTCAGATAAAAAGGATATTTAGAGTAACTTTTAGGGTATTTCTTGTTTATTATTTATTAATATGGGAGTGGAGGGACAACTCTGGTCGGGGGATCCCTCAGATGTGTATATATTGTAAATAAAGTATGAATGTATTTTTACGATCTAATTTAATTTAAATTTATTTATTATTATTATTTTTTGTTATCTATTCTTTGTATTTATTTTTTATTGTACATAGTGTGTGAATGGTTCCATTTAGTCATCCATATTACTTATTGCCCACATTGAGGCAGATTGTAATACTTTCTCAATAAAATAAAAAATCTTAAAAAAAAAAAAAATATATTATTATGGTTTTTAAATAACATATTAAATTTATAACATATTGAATGAGAGAAATACGTTCCGTTATTATCCTAATACGTCCTACGAGGCCTGTGTTTAGGCATGGTTTGATTTGATTGGTTTATTTAACTCCACTCCAGGAATTCCGCGATTTAATGCTATTGTTATATTTGATTCTGATAATTAATTTCGTAATAACAATTTCCAGATCAATTAGTAAAATTCTTAATTAGAATTGGGCCAATAATGAGATGATGATACAATTGAATAAAAAACCCTAGACTTACTGAAGGCTCACAGTAGCGAGGCAATTAGTGGAATCCGAGCTGCTCCTGACCCCCTCCCCCCTTGCAACCCCTCTCCTACGGACAGTGTATCTCATCGCTGTTTCTTTTTTATTTCCCCCCGCCGTTTTTGTTTGCCCTCTCATTAGACCTAGGCATATCCAACCCCCGAACCCAGAAATGAAGGGTACTACTTAGAATCAATTTACAGACGCCCTCAGGGCTGATATTAATTACCCGACGTACAAAAAATTATAGGTCGTCACCTGTAAATCCCGATTAATTGATGACCCCTTACCAGTCGGGACAATCGGGTTATCGTCCGGCTTTTAGATTTAATTAGGGCGCTGAAATATAACTTGGATGGATCGACGCTGAAGATTTTTGACAGTAAGGGTCTTTATGCAATTCTATGTCAGCCTTACTGCTATCCTTACATCTACTTACCCTTGGACTTTTTTAATCAAGAGTTGAGATTATCATTCATCCACAAACGCAATTCAGTTTCCTTATTCATAGAGTGTATGATTTTAAATATGGTACATTTGAACATTTTAGAAACCTCAAGATAATCAATATTAATGTAAACTTTACACAGAACCGCTTTAAAATGTAACCTGGTTACAGAAAAAGGCGTAATATCCCTTTTAGCTTGTATAATTTATATAATTGCCTACCACTATATGTATTTCATAAATAGGGGTTTTGAAATTAAAAAAAAAAAAAAAATGGAAAAGTTTGAGGTTCATATAATAAAAAATGTATATATATATATATATATATATCATTCAAAATATATAACGAATATATAATAAGTGTAAATAACGTTAGGATTTAAAGTAACCTTAAGTTTTCATAAACTGTATACAGTAGGGCGTCGATTAAACTGAACGTTCAGGTAAATTTAAAAGATTTAACATTTTTGCTTCGACTGCTTCAACACTTTCTAGACAAACGTTCAAATCTCCCGATTCACAACAAGAAACTCATCTATATGACGATTATCAGACCTTTTTGGACTTACGGTATAGAGTTATGGGGATCCAACAAACCATCGAATTCTTCCCGCATCCAATCACTCCAATCCAAAATCCTTCGAAAAATCCTTAATGTTCCTCACTTGGTCACAAATGAATTAATCCACAATGACCTTAATATCCCATATGTCGCCGATTTGGCACGAAACAGATACATATCCTTTCATAATAAACTTACTCCCCATCCAAATCCACTTGTAGCACAACTTGCTTCCCATTCCATTCCTAGTAATCATCCGAGGCGTCTGAAAAGAAGATGGCCTCGTGATCTTCTTTTGTAATTATTTTATTAGAGTACTACCAATGGGTAGTTCCTCTACAATTTCTACTTATGCTATTATTTTGTATTGTATGCAGCATATTTACTAAATGTGTTTTTGTTAATACAGTTGTAAATTTCAATTAATAAAAGAATAAATTAAAAAAACAAAAACATTTTTGCGATTAGAAAATTAAATACGTGTTTGCAAGAATTAATGATTTGTTGTTTTAGGACACTAGTTTTGAAAATGTCAAAAAGAATCCGTGTTGGTCATTCCTCTGAGGACGAAGTAAAAATAATTGATATACTATAAAAAAGGGGAAGGGAATCCTGCTCTGGCCGGAAAACCGGTAAATCGCCAATATACGACATGGAAAAAAAATGCTAACTCTATTATTAATTTCACTTTAGTTAAAGGTAGTGAAGCTGTACCGAATCGCCGAAAAGTGAAGAAGAAACAAAAAAATATTGAACTTAATGAAGCTGTTTATGGTTTCTTAAAAAAACGAAGTCTAAGTTTAATTGCGTAGGTTATCCGGAAAATTTCAGTATCCGGACTAGGCCTGGCATTCATTAGCCCAGATAATTGTAATAAATAACCGGATAATAATAAATAACCTACTTTATCGAAATTAATACTGTGAGTCTCATTTATTAATTTATTTTTGTATCAAGGCTGGAAATGCCTCCTTAAACTGAAATAAGCGGCTATAAAAAAATAAATGAAGGACAAAGTACCATTATGGAATGGTATTAGTCATCTTCCATTAAATCTTTTATTATCTGTTTACTCGTAAACTAAATTAAATTTTTTTATTAGTTATTATAAAATGTATTAGAATTGCTTTAAAATAGTATTAATAAAATTAATTAATAAAAGCATAATATATTAGTAACCAATGCCTGGATGTTGTCTAGTCCTGATGGACTATTACCATTACTGAATATACTCATATCATTGTTGCATAATCGTTAAAATCCACATTTTAATTCTGATTTCCTTAGTAAATTAGCCGACTCCTATTAGTGATCCCAGGGGTCCGCAGGCAGATCTGACACAATTGAGATTGAAATGATCGTAGGAAGAGCCGTTAATGGCCATGAGATACCGTTAGATTGCCAACGCTGATTCTAACTCATGGGCATTCACCAATTGGTTTGCTCGGTCCCTCATCCATCATAGAGACAACTGAATCCTTGTCCGTTACTTAATGTTCCTACAATTATCTACTTAGTATTAATATTATTGAGATTCAGAGTTTATAATATGTCATAATAATATATTTTGTAAACATCATTTAATTTTTCTATTTTTTCACTTCTTTAATAACTGTTTTTATTTGACGGATTATATCCTTGTATGGATGCCACTGCTATGATATAATCCAGTTTGTATTATGATGTCAAACCGGATTTTTTGCCTATTTTGGTTTCATGAGTTTAAAATCGTCAGAAAAATTGACGGTATGATTGAACACACCGTTCAACGTTGGTTTAAAGGATTTTGGGAGGGAGATTTCAGTCTTGAAGGCAAGAAATTTCGTGGAAGGACTGCGCCCCTTAATAAAGATAATTTGAGAATCTCTAATTCAGCAAATCAACGTTGCCGACCAGCTCAAGGTAATAGAAAGATAAAAAACTCGAAAGTTTCACATCATGATCTCATGAAGATTGTTTGAGCTTTGTGGTAACACTCTACTCTTCCACCCTACTCTTCAGACCTCTACCCAACCAACTACTATCATTTCAATCGTTTCGAAAATGACAAGATTTTAAAATGACAAGAATTTTTATAATAAAAAATCGATTTTTTTTAAACTTTTGTTCTATAAAATCTAAAATCTCTGTAAAGAGCAATGAATTAAATAGATAACAAAGAATCTAATTGTGTCGTCTTGTTGCAAAACCGGCCAACTCCTCAATTTTGAGAAATACGTTTTTTTCTGTTTTCTGAGTCCTATGATACATTTTCCATCTATTGGAAACAAAAAACCTCACAAAAACCCGTGAAATCCTTGCTAAGCCTGCGTTTGAAAAACTCAGTGTGCTGCAAAACCGGCCAAATCCTTCCGTGAGTGAGTTACAAAACCGGCCATCTCCACATCCGCTAGATCGCGCTGTTGTTCTTGATCAAGAAGCCCCCTTATCAGGCAAATATTATTCAGCTCCTGCTTTTCCTGTAGTTAACGTTTATGCCATTATCGTTTCGTGCACTTTTCATTCGATTTTTATGGAGAAGTTTGTAGAAGAAGTTCTTGCTAATTTAGCGAGAAAGCCTCTGTCGGTATTGACTTCTTAGGTAGTTTTCGTTTACTTGTTAGAATTGGGTCTGAACACAACAGAAAGTTAATGAACATATCATAGTTGGATTTTTCTTGACTACACTTCCGAGATGTTCACGATATTTTTTGAAATCCTTGTTACGAGCTTCCTGTGCTTCCTGTACCATGAATAAGAAACTTGTCGAGGGTCGGTGACATCGGGTACCATGGTTACTTTTCTACATAATACTTTGCAGTATCGTGAGCAAACGCTTGATAGGCATTAGTATAAATTTCGTACCCACTTGATATTGCTATCAGTATTGTATAAAGCTTTTTTATTAGTTCAGCCTCAACTCCGGTAATTTCTGACGAAATATCAGAATGCGAGAAAAATCGCCTACCCGTATTTCCATCGTTACTGTTTCCAAAGCCAGGTTTAGGCATGTCAATAATCAAACCACACTTTTTTTTTTTTTTTTTTTTTTTAAACTTTCTTGGATTCGACTCTTGGTTTCTTTAACAACTTGTTTGTCTTCATTGCTGCGGTCTTGCCATTTTTTTAGTGGAAGCTTGTAGGATAGGTGAATGATAGGTGTATTGGATAGGAAATAAAATGATTTTTTCGTCCATGCACTAACAAAGAAGAAATATTTTTTCTGACGGTGGGGCATATTGGAGCAGGATTTTTTATCGAAATCATAATATTAACATAATGTAATAGAAGATGGTGGAAAATAATATGCTTGGACGGGTTCGGAAGGTTACTAAACCCTTCGCTACATATAAAATAAAATCAATAATCTTATTTTATTATATTATTAAGGCAAATATAATACTATATTTCAAAACTATATACCTGAAGATGATGATTCCATGTCATAAAAATATACAAGTGTTAATACTGTATGTAAAAAAAACAAACGATCTGTTAATAACAAATTGATGCAGACACTGACATTGATGCCACTGAACTTTGTCCACTTTCACCGATTTTCAGTACAAGACATGACCGTTATCACCTTGATGAATTACATTATTTTGTTCTGCAGAGCCTTAACTAACAGATAATTAAGTCATCACGTTGAAAGGAAAATTTTAGTTTTAGGACTTTCTGCCACGTTTTTTGCTTTAGTTTGCCCCACTGTGCGTCGTAGCATCAGCTGCTCAAGAAGGAGGAAGCAGAGAAGTAGATAAGAAGGATGAAGAAGAATATCAGAAAGAAATGTGAATACCGCAAAGGTATATGTTTCTGAATGTTTATGTTTTTCAAAATTACGTTTTTCGGAAATTCTTCTTCTTCTTTTAGCACAACAAACAACATATAGCGGCCCCTGGCTTTTTCATCTTCTGCCTTCCATTCCTCTCCGTCCATTTTCGGAACTTATTACTTTAAAAATAATTTCGCCAGTTTTTCCGTCTAGATGTTTGAGTTACACCACAGCATTTCAGAGTTTAATTTTTTCAAATAATATTCACTTATTGAAGAAAGTTTTGTTCATTTGCATCCAAAAAAAAACCCAATATTTTCATTAAATTTAGTGATTTTTAAGTTCTAATTCATTGCAAAACCGGCCAACTCCAAAATGAGTTGCAAAAGCGGCCAAATCCAAAATAAAAAATTGAGTAACTCACCCCCTCCACTTGCCCCTTCCATTTCAAAAAGTGCTTTCAAACACACTACCCTTGTGCCACTAAAAACCGAAAAGATTTTCTTCCTACTTCGTTTTGGCGTGATGTAACAGAAAATCAGCTCTCCTGAAAAATTTTGGTTTTTGGAGATGGCCGGTTTTGCAACTCGACGACACAATTATACAATATGTACGATTAAATACAAACTATACAAGATAAAAAATATAGTAGATATTAATATAAAGTAAATCAGAAAATAAAAGTAAAAAGAATGTAAAAAATTGCAATAATAAAGGTAAAAAAAATTAGTATTTAAAATCACACTATATTTACAAAGCACACAAACATTCCAGGGAAACCCCAGACCAAGCTTGTTTCCCCTGTTATGGGAAGGCAAGCCAGGCCCACAGTAATCCCAACGCTGTTCTCTCAACTACGTCACTAGTGTAAAATTCAGTGGAGGCTGAGAAAAGGAGGCACAGTAATACATATTTATAACAATAGTTCTCCGGGCAATTGCTGTTTTAATCTGCGAAAAGGGTTGTAAGGATGTGTAAAATAGTAGGATGAATAAGCAAGAGGGCTTGGGTGGTTGGAAATGTTTTGATGGAATTTTGAAAATTTAACGGGTATGAGGTCATGGACAAAAGGTTTATTAATGTAATAAAAAATTCGATTAAAAATGTGTTTTTAGAATTTGTTTGTTATAAGATTCAAACTTACATTTAAATGGCATAGAAATATTATTAATTATTTTATTTATTACTATTTATTTTATTTTAAAACAACAAACTTGCAATAATTTTCGGATAGCCTTATAGAAATTTGATTTCCTTATGTTATTAATATCGGCAAGTAGAAAGCTCTTCTCAACTATTCAATTTATACTAGGTATCCTTCCGACTGCTACTGATATTCCATTACACCTTATCGATGTCGACTAGTGACCAGATCAGCCGCAGGTGTTATCGTTGGAGCAGAAAGCCTTTTCTTAGACTCCTGCACCGGACGGCCTATCTAGCCCGGGCTATCGTTCCCGCCAAACTTGAGTTCCCGCCCCCGCCTTTATCTGGACCAACCCGATCCTCAGGCGGGCCCGGGGGTTAAATTGGCTCTCCTTATCTCCCGCGATACCTGCCCCATTGACAGCTCCTACTTCCCGCTACAGATATTGATATCTGCGGTGTCCCTTATCATTATCTCGGTAGTTGGTTTCTCTTACCGTCTTGTTAATAGTAATCTATCTACACTTCCTTTGGCATAAAGGTACTGCTTAAATCATTAGTATATAGTTAGGTCCAGAACTGAGTCAATGATCCAATTTTTTTTTTATTATATCATACATAATCATTTATATGGGTTATAATCTTAACTTACTGGTTATTTTATTTAATCCGTATGGATCTTGTCCAATTTATACATATCAAAATATTGAAGTAATTTATATTGATTGACTCACTTTTTCAACGTTTTTATAAGAGTTTTTGCACTTATATTGTTGGGATTACTACACAAAATGTTGTATTATTTATTACTCAATCTAATTGGATACTGCGCAACAAATAGTTCAACTTAATACGTTTGTTTTTAATACAAACATGAAACGGATTTCAAAGAATATTACAGAAACTGTCATTGAATTACTTAAATAGACAAGATATATCGCTCAAGAGTTAAACATAAGTCAATCAACGATTCAGAGAATAGGAGCCAAATGCGAATTTCCTGTACCAATTATTGTTAGTGGTCGAACTAAAAAATCTCAAAGAGAGGTAAGAATAGTTGTTTACTATTTAAGATCTAATGAGGCGTGTTCTTCTAAAGCATTAGTGTTTTTAAAGCAAGTCGCTGGCATGTCAGAGAACAAGTAGAGTGTTCGTCGGACGTTACACAGAGCAAATAATGGTGATGCTAAAAACCGACCACATATTGCAACCACTGTGTGTAAAATCTTGTCGCTTCTGTGATATGCCTATAAATTTCCCCGACTGAATAACTCTAATTCAATAATTTTTGGTCAAGTTAATGTACCTATTATTTTCTAGCTTTGATGCTTTAGTTTGAAAGAAAAGTTGTTGTTTTTTTTCATTTATACATCGCAATATTTAGTATCCGAAATTTCAGTAATAATTTAGCTGAGTAATAAATACTTTGAAATTACTTTTCTATAGTAATCCCGACAAGTTATGTTTATAAATGAGTGCTAAACTGCATGTAAAGACATGTAAAAATGAGTCATTCAATATTAATTATTTAAATGTTTGGAAAATCAGTTATTGAGCAAGATTTATAACGGATTAAGTAAGCAGAGAATTATAGTATAAAATCACAACCCATATAAGTAAATAAATGTGAATATATAGAATCTAAAAAAAAAAAAAAATCGATTCATTTACTCAGTTCTGCATCTGTATTTACTTTATATATGTTTCTATTTCTGTAAAGTTGGTAATTCAATGAGAATAGTCTATCCCCCTTCGATGCCACCACAAGATCTAAAGTGCAAGCACGTCTAGTTTGTTCCTAGTTGATCAATACTCGGCCTTGTGTTGGTAGTAATGCTATCCAGTCCCGTTGGAAAACACATTAACAGAACACATTACTTCCAGACTTTTTAGTACATTACAACAGACCATGAAAACGTTTCATTGTACAGTAAAAAATTAAATTGCCATCTACAATCGAACTTTTACATAATTCAATTACATTCAAGGTTATAGTTTGTTAAATATTAGTATTGCTTTCTCCAACTTCAAAAATATTATAAATTTAATTTTTATCGTGAAATAAATATTTTCGTTGGGTTTTTTATTTTTAATTAGATATTAGCTTTTTAAATACATGACGTGCTACAAAAGACAATTTGATTTTCTGTTGAACTAGAATATACCTTAAGACATCATATTAGAATTTTCCCTATGAATAAGAAATGAAAAAAAAAAAAAAAAAAAAAAAAAAAAAAAAAAAAAAAAAAAAAAAAAAAAAAAAAAAAAAAAAAAAAAAAAAAAAAAAAATTGAATAACCCTCAAAGGTATTGACTAAGTGAAAATAACATGAAGATTAATATACATTTTTCCACTTTAATACATTTGTTTTTAATTTTAATTTTTTTTTATCATATTCTGTATTTATGGTCATCATTTACATAAATGTTGTTTTTTATTTAAGCATTAATTTAAAAAAATAAATAAAAACAAAAACTCAGTATAGGAATCAACGTTTGATAAAAATATGACATGGGGGCTTATATTAAAGAATATCCTCTTAGAACATATTTTGAAGGCTAAAAAGGAGTTGGATGTGGGATCTACTTGCTTAAGAAATAAAGGTGAATTAACGCCGTAAGATACCATTGAGTACTGATCATCCCGCATTCCTCATAAGAAACTGTATTACTGATATTTAGCACATATGATAATTGTTTGTGTGAATATATCTATTGTTTATCTTATAACTAAATTATACCGATATTATTTAGCCTCAATTCTTACTTATTTTTCACTAACTGCTGCAGTATTTCATCACCTTGTGTCATCATTTTCCAGTTCATACTCTGTCACAATCGATAAATATTCTTTTGTTCGGTAAAAATAGGTTAATATAATTTTATTCAAATCGATGAATAAAATCACTAATTAACATTAGATTCTATTAGAATCAGGTTATAAATTTTTAAGAGTCACCAACTACTCACCCTGCCCGGACACGTACAACACTATAATTAGCCTCAAGATAAAGGCCTCGGGAAGACTGGAGATTGAAAAAGCATCATTCGTCACCATTCATTAATGAGAATAGAAAAAAAAAATCCATTAGCCATCTCTTAACGACCCTGGGGAACATGCCATTGAAATAATTGTCGTGTTATTTATGTTAACGGCTATTTATATATTAAAATAGATAGAGTCTCTTTGGGAGGGCCATTTATTTTCCGTTTAGCCCCGATGGGTGCGAGCGAGCGAGCGAGTCGTTAACCGGTGAAGCATTAGCCTTGCCTACAGGGGCGATCGCTAAAGCAAACAGCCGAGCGTCCAGTTCTCTCTTCCTGATGACTCTGTAGTCTTCGTACTAATGGATCGCAGCTCGGAAAGTGTTCGTTAATGCTCAAGGTGACCGAAGCTGTCTTTCAAATTCTTTTTTCAGATCCTAGCAAAGTAGGTGCGACCTTAAGTGGGAATTCCACTCCGGTGAGGAAAATTATATGGTCCCTTTAAATTGATCCGATGATTACCTAACACACCCCACTAATAAAAAAAAGGAAGTTCTACAGCTACTTCGGGAACCGAACCCCCATATGGTAAAATAAGAAGACGTTTTAGCAGGATCTATTGGGTTGTCACACATGAAATGTCTGATTTTTCTTTATAGAGGATTAAAGCTTTGCCTGTTGAATTTTAGCAAAATATTTACTATCGATATAAAGCACTTGTTAATCCCCTGTTTGCAAACTGTGTTTTTTTTTTTTTGTCAAGTTGGCATACATATTTTAGTATAATTTTAACCATTGCCATGGAAACACGCAATTTCCAAACGATTTTTTTTTATGAGTGCAAACTCAGTTATTCCGCTGCCCAGGCAGCAAGAAATATTAATCATGCGTTTAGTGAAGGATTTGCTAGTGAAAGAACCATCCATCGTTGGTTTACAAAATTTTCCTCTGCATATACAACAGTAGAAAATCTGCCCCGTGGACGGGAAAAACAATTGATTCAACATCACACTGCCAAGAAATTGAACAAATGCACCAAAACACCCCCGTATTTCCCTGATCTATCCCCTACAGACTACCGCTTTTTTTCGGAGTTCGGACAACCTTTTGCAAGGAAAATTGTTTACCAATGATTTAGACATTAATATGCATTTTCTGAACTCCTTTCATCACGTGACTCAGCGTTTATCAAATCTGGGATAGAAAACTTGGTAAGCCGTTGTCAGAAATGTATCGAAAATAGTGGTAAATACTTTAAATAAAAAATATGTTAGATTTGATCTCAAATCTTTATTTTCTACCTGGTTCTAAAAACGGTCATTTCATGTGTGACAATCCAATACTATGAAACAGCAATTATTAATTTAATTTTGATCTATGAATACATATTGTGATTCTATGATTCTATTTTCAACCGACTTCAAAAAAATAGGAGGTTCTCAACACGCTTTAGAACTGATGATGAGTGTTTAACATATATTATATTCAAATAATTCCGATAGAAATTGCAACTAATTCATCAATCCTAATCTTCGATATTCCCTACTCGATTTTCAAATAGTTCTTCGGCGTCTTTCTATTCCAGTCGTAACTAAAAAAACTTTCCTATATTACTGACATAATCACTTTGCTTTCCTCCATCCACCTTCTGAATATCTAACCGATATAACTCGTTTATTAGACCTGTTTATTTTGAATATTAATTGTACATTGTACCTGCTTTTGGAATCCCATTCTCAGGTTTCGAACTTTATAATCTATTGATTTCTTTATCTGACATTTCTTTAGTCCGGCAGTAGTTCCATTTAATTACGATTTTTTGTTATTCTTTGGGGACGATATGCCCCAGAATGAAGGTCATTTTTCATTTTATTTTTTTGTATATTTGGTTTTTATTTCGTTGAACTTATTTTTTCTAAAAAATTAAGAGTAGTAATAAAAAATCAGTTGAAGTTTTTAAAAGGAATGAAACGTTAGCTAAGCTGTGACAAAAGTTATATTGATTCTTAAACGTAACGTGGAATCAATAATGACTCAAAACAGGAATCAGATTGAATATGTTTTGGAAACTGATTGTTTTTTCAATAGGTTTTACGGTGGATTTGAGTACTATATAACCTTCATCCTTTAAAACTTAGCCATAGCAGCTGGGCAAGATAACTTCCTGTCACTAGGAAACAATCAACGCTTGTCCATCTTTGTTTGGGAACTAATCCCTTAACGGCTGCCTGCTTCCTCCGGGGGGGGGGGGGGGGGGGATTCTTTGATCCGCTAAGATTACCTTTGGAGGATCGCCCTCTTTTTTTTTTCCCTCTTCCTTGGATCTGTCATCCTCTGGTTTCTTTGTTGGCACGTGACATGCCTAACTCTCCACCTCGCTTTGCTGAATAATGCACTTAATTGTCAGATTTGATTTGAGATAGACATGTTTTGACTTTGTTTTTCGATGTTTCACTTCTAGGACATTCCTTCGCAACACAGACAGAAGCAGTACAGAAACTAGGACATTGGCCAGTGGATGGTCAACGTTTGATGAACAATTTATTGGAAGATTTCAAAGTATTTCTTAAAAATTCCATACTAAAAATAGAGGATTTAAATATGAAATATCTTTAAATCATTAAATATTAAATTATTTTTTTTAAAGGATTTCTGATGATAAAATAACTTTGTTGCTTGATTTGTTGAATTTTGATTTATTTATATTATATAACTTCTTGTTCTTTATTTTATTTTATTTTTCTTGTTTATTTGTTATATTGACCTTTCGACACATTTACTATGTATATGTATATGTAAAATAATAATTAAAACAAAAATTAAAAATTACATGTACATTGTATGCTTTAGGGTATAGTGTGTACAGAAATAAAAATCCTTTCCAACAGGATGTTTTCCTTACTGCTGGAAAGAAAACACTAAAAAAAAAAGTGTATATACAATATAAAAATATAATACATCAAATAAATATGATAATAACCACGAAAATGACACGTCACTTGTTTTTAAAGCAACAACCCATTGGAAGCACTTATAAAGGGACCTCCTAATATAATAAAACATTATATTAGAAGGTCCAGAAGCTATTTTCTTTTCAGACACCTCGGAGGGATATCTGGAATGGAATGAGAAGCAAGTTGTGATACTAATGGATTTCAAATGTGGTGCAGTTTGCTATAAAAGGATAGATATTTGGTTTGAGCTTATTCAGAAACGTAAGGTATATTAAGTTTGTGACGAAGTAAGGAGCATTTAGGATTTTTCTAAGGATTTTGGATTGTAAGGATTGGATACGAGATGAATTGGATGGTTTAGTGGAGCCCCAAAGCTTAACTCTGTATGTCCAAATTGGTCTAATTACTGTCATTTATATGAGTCTTTTGTTATTGATTGGAAGGTTTAAACTTTTGTCAAGTAAATGTTGAAGTAGTTCAAAACGACGGGCAGTTTCTTGTCGTTTTAGTCTTGTATGTAGATTCCAAGTAAGACGTTTGTCCAAGTAGGGTCCTAGGTAGCGGATCTGTTCAACGGGGATTAGTGTGACATCATAGAAGGATACTGTAGGACAGGAAGTCGTAGGTTTACGACGAAGGGTGTAGGTTATTCGATGGGATTTTTTTGGATATATTTTGTTTCTGCATTTTCGACACCATTCTTGAAGGGTTATGATATTGGATTGGAGTGTCTGGGAGGAAATGCTTTTACGTTACCATTCGACGTTTTGCATTAATTCATTTAATTATACTGGTTTCTCTAAAATTCTAGTCCTAACATAAATAAAAATGAACAGTCTAAACTTCAATATAAAGTAATTATTTAATTTAAATAGGCACAAAAAATATATGGATTGATTTTAAAAACCATTTTACAAACCTCCCTCCCCTCTATTCTTCACCTTCTGGTTCCGTTTATGTTATGCGTCCCGTTTTGATCTTCCAAAAATATAGTGATCCTAGATGTATTGGATTCCTTCAAGCAGTAGGTTACTTATAGCTTCGGAAGGAAAAGCTAAAAAATGATTGCTAGAGACCTTAGGAAACTGACTTGTAAGATGCATGTTTTTCCTGTATGCTCAAGAAAACTAAAATATTCCCTTTTCTCAATAAGACAACTTTCAGAATTACAAGAAGAGCCCTGGTTTTTTGCGGCACGTGTTGGCCTATTCCAAGTTCTCGGATATCTGTAAATCGATCGTTACAGGTTGCCAGGGGGGGGGGGGGGGGGGCAAGAAGAAGCACTTGATGTGTTCCGTACACATGAGTGGGCGCTCACGGAGCTCATTAATTTTTTTTTATTTCCCCTCGGCTACGGGAACATCCCCTTAAGGGTTGAACACGGGGTTCCTCAGGATGTGTAGCACTAATTAAATGATTTTTTTGTTTCCTTTCTCCTTCTTGTTCTTCTTCTAAACCGGCCGTGTAAGCATTTAAATTACAATTTATAATAGAATCGACAGTGTTGTTTTCGATCCTAATCGTTTGCCACTCCATTGAATTTCATTAAGGGATGAATTCTCGGAAAAAGAACGGTAATTATAATAAACAGTTCAGGAAATGAAATCTTTTTTGTTTAAATTGCTCTCCTGTTAAGTTATGGAAATGTGAGTGTTCTGTACCTCCGAGGTACAGAAATAATAAAAAATAAAAATGACCAAATGGACAAATGTTTATTGTGTAACATTAGAATCTGCATATCAATACCTAGGTAAACCGTATTAATAGTTTTTTTTTTCTGTAATTCTGTGTACTTCGGTATATAAGTAGCCCAAATAACATTAGAGGTCAAGGTAACTAATCTTTCTATTTTTTTTAACTAACAGTTATTTCAAATGGCACATTATTTAAAATAATGTTATTTAAATCTTTCCTTAGTGAGTTGTCTATGGGATCGTTGAAAAGGGTCCGTATTTCACCATCAGTGTTTAGAATGGCGGGAGTAATACCCCATATACGGTGAAGCTTATTGTGATATAAGTCGTGCAGCAAAGGCGTATGATAGTAATAACTGTATATATAAATAATACAATAAACCTATATTGTACGTATTGTTAATGTATATTCATAATTACTCTAATTACTTATTCATGATTTCGAATTTTAAATGTACTTACACATTCAAAAATTGTATTAGGAGTATCCAAATGGAAAACGGGATTCTTGTTCCAGTAAATTAATTAACATTGCTAATGTTTTAATTATTCAAGTTAATAAAAAGTCTATTACCCTATTTTATCTCATTATCAGGATATTTAATTTTAGAACCTCATATAACAATAACTAATAAGAATAATAAACAAATAAAATACATAAAAAATAGTCTTTCATATAGTTTTTGTAAATTCCAAAACTACGAAATAATTAATTAAAACTAATGTAACGATTCACTACTCGATTATTTCTAGTTTCCTCTTGCTGTCATTATTGATACTTCTCCACGTGACAGGCTGACGATGTGCCTCCTCACATAATGTAGCAAACCATGAACGCCATGGCGTGTTCGGCTGTAATCTCATTATATCAACTCCTCTCTTCCGAGCCTATTATTCGAGCAAATAGTTCTGTTTCGATTATCGTTACTTGCACGATTATAAATCGATTATTGTCTGTCGTATGCGTGCATACTTTCATATGTAGGCCAGGCCACTGAACGAATAATGGAAGTATCAGCATTTAGAAACATATCATGATAGTAGCATGTTTCAAACTGATATACTATTTGCACTGGACGGTATAATTTATAGATGGATGATACATATAAATTCGACTAGTAGTAATGTTATATTCTGGTTCGATCGATTTCACTAGTCATTAGTTAATATGTATTCAGTATTGTCCGGGGCTTAGCGTCCTATATATTTATTTAGTCCAAATCCAATCTATTAAAACCCAAATTCCCAAGATTAGCCCATCTACGTCTCGGTCGTTTACCCAACGGCTCAAATATTTTTATGGTCACTACCAAATTCCACGACTTTACATCCCCATTGTAATGTTCCGATAGGCACCGCCTTAACAAACAAGGAAGGGCGCGCGTATCTCACAGATACCACTTGCGTGAGCATATCATGTCTTTTTAATTCCATATCTTTTTTATTTACATATTAGAAAAGGGATACACGTTAATGAGTAAATTTTACTTGGTGCAACTCAAGGGTTAAAGTAGACAAGTATGTTTTATGTTTTTTTTTACAGCTTCTTGAGGAACTAAGAAAAAAAAAATACGAAATCACAATAAAAAGATGACAAGAAATACAAAATTGTACTTAAAAACTAGTTGTATGAAATATATAAATGAGTTTATGGCAACTACATTCATCATTGAAAAACACACCAGAGGCCATCTTTTTGTATTTAATAGTATTTTTAAAGGTTAAGGGTCCGTTTCATTTATCAAGAGTGAATACTCCTCCTTTATTAAGTTATAAAACCTCATAAAATCTGGTTTCTTGGGATTCCCTGCTGGAAGTTTCGAAATCATATCTGATCCATACAAAGTTTAATTTCTGTGTTAATTTGAATCAAGTGTAAATTCAATTTGTATGTAAATTTCAATTACTATTGGATTACAAATTTTACAGCAAGTGGGTGACTGCATGTATTCCTGGGATATAATATACAGTTTTCCCTTCTTACTGTTTGCTACAGGAATCCTCGATAAATACTGTGATAGGGTTGGGCCGAAAGAGGATGGGAAATCCCAAGACGGCCTAGGATCAAAGAAAAGTAGACAAACATTTATGCTGTAAATCCGGTAGATACGCGCGCCTATCGAAAGGTTAATCATAGCACTGCTATTACCTAAAGTATATTAACTGGATAAAACTTCCGCAGTTTCCCATTGTAGAGCCTTCTAAAATCTCCCGTATGTTCATCCATACGGATAAATGAACATGCATATCATGTAAATAAATCTTTTGTAATTTATTAGGAGCTTCTTAAATTCTTTTATAGTGTATGTTGGAGTAGTCGGAAAATATAAGCAGTTTTTGTATTTTAAGTCTGGTATGTATCCTTAATTTAAATAAGTATTTTTTTCTCATTTTTATTAGAAGAAAATGGAGAGTATTGTCAAGGTTAGCGGATCCCTTATTGTCTGTGTATTCTCTTTTTTAACCGTTTTCCTTTTAGGATTTCTCTGAAAAATATTTCCTCTTCAGATATTACCTCAGGGTTCTTTCCAAAAAGACACTTTGACCCACATCTGAACTTCTCTACATACTCTTTCGGGATAAACGTAGCTTAAGACGAAAACCCCTCTATTTTACCGCTTGTATATAATAGGATTGGAGGGTAGAGGGAGATAGTGGCGGAATCACCTGTTCGTGGAGTAAGCTCGGGCACACACCTCCCCTACGTGATGGGAATATCGGCCCTCTTCTCTGTACGGCTGATTACTATTCACATATAGTTCCCCCTGGATCGTGTGGACTCCCGGCCTGAAGTCCTTCTCACTTTTATTAGTTTAGTGGTCATTTAGGACTATCCTTGTAAATATTTCTCTTGACCTCCCCTAGGGAGTATATACTTCATGCCTGGGAAAACGATGTATCCATACTGATATTGAGTATCGTTCGTTTACCGTGAGAAAATCTATATATTGGAGAAGAATGTTTTCTATTATATATTATCTTTTGCAGCTATTCTAAGTGTATCGAAATATTGATCAAGGACAAGCACCTTAGGTTACTTAATGGACTAGTAAGTTTCTTACTATAATACTGTATTTTTTTTACAAAAATACAATTCTTTTACCTTCTGAAACCGTAATTGTTATAATGAAATTAATTATATGAGAAAAAAAAATATCTCTATTAAACAATCTTTTTTACTTATTAATCTATGTCAGCTTTGGGAGTGTTCTTTGAGTCCAGAAATCTGGAAATAAACCTGTACAAGGTCTGGCTCAAGGAGCGATATGTTCTGTTTCATTATTTAGGATTTTTAAGTCGTTTTAATTCCCATGCTATTTTTATATTATAAACAGTTAAAATATTGAAAAATTAATAAATACTTTTTTTTTTGTATAAATTTTTATTTTTACTATTACTCTCTCTTTCTGAAATTCGATCATTATCAAATCCAAAGACCTTTCATGCCCATTTAACCTTAACTTAAAATTTAGATGAAAATTGATTTCTTATATATCAATTACTTTAATAAAATTTCAGCAATTTTAATTTTGTTGACAATTAGAAAATAAATTAGTGAAACAGCCTGCGAGTATATATATATATATATATATATATATATATATATATATATATATATATATATATATATATATATATATATATATATATATATATATTATTTATTTAGCTAATCTTAAAAGTCTTACCCAAATCAGACAACCTGAAATTTTGCAAGAAGTAATAGCTGGTACCGTTAAGACAAGGGTCCCAAAGGGTTCTCTGGGGTCCGATTCCCTCCTGGATTAGCTAATATTTATTAGAGAAGCCGTGCAAAATAAATCTTTGTCTTATCATTCTGATTACAAAAGGGTTGCCAACTCTAGGTAGCTTGACCGCAACACCGATACTATTACCTGTTTATTACTTGGACGTTTATTACTACAACAATTTTAGGGTACCGAGAAATAATTTATAAAAATAATTGAAATATGGAACTATCTTAGACCCTTGTAATTCTCTTAAGTGTTTTTATCTAGGAAAGAGTTTAAATTAAGTATCATAGCTTTTGAAAGCGTGAGATTGCTTCCTGACTGGTTCATTGATGTTGAGAAAGTTTTGGTTTTTTTTTTTTTTTTTTTTTTTTTTCTTTAATACATCCCATGGAGTTGGTAATTTATTGCTGAAGTATCTTTATAATAAAGTGAATAAATGAAGATGTTTTCGAACTTTGCCTTGTAGCCGTTCCAAGATGAGCGATCTACCCAGTCAACAAAGTATTTATCAGCCTAATGTCGGGCATCAGTCACCCCGCTACCGACCTTAATTTCCCTCGGGGAGGTTCGACTCTAATTTTCTTGTTTTCCTTTTATTAAATAAAGCAAATAAATTATTTTGCTTCATTAAGAAAATTGGTGAATAATTACGGGTCTAGTCGTGTCAGTGTTCATTTGTTAAGTAACTTCGATGTTCATCTCTCATCATTAGGAATATTACGAAAAACAAAAGTCTGGTGTTATAGTTACTTGAGAAGCTTAGTGAATGCAGGACTATCACATATCCAGACATCGAAACATTAAAAAAAAAAAAAAAAACTTCAATATTCTTCTTCAACCTCAATAAAAAACTATTAAAAATTTTTTCAACTACTTGTCTAATAAGAACATTAGGAATTAAAACAAATTCCAATTTAAGGTATATCATAACTATTAAAATTTATCGTAAAATATGAATACATGTTTAAAATTATAGAATATGCTATAGTTTATAAAATGTTTTGCGCTCTAGTTAACCCCTTTGCTGCTTTCGAAAAAAAACGCCTTTTTTGTGATTTATACAAAAAAACGATTACGCGTTCGTCTAGATTATATGGAAAATTTATTTAGATCTATTATTCATTATATTATAATGCTATTTACGGTAACATTTTTAGAACATCACAATCCTTCCACACCTTCTAAAATCATGACTACAAGCAGTAGACTCTAGGCTCGGTAAAAGTCGACAAAAAACAACAACATTTATTTGTACCTGTAATGAAATATTACTATCAGCTAATTCAAAGTGTTAATGTAAAAGATCTATATCTTTCTGTTGTTGCAATATGTTTTTACTTGTCTGTTAACAGGTGAATTTGATTTTTCTTCTGAATGTGTTTCGTGACAGTCGTGATACGTAAGTCTGTATGTAGTGTAAAAAATAAATACGTTTATACGTTGCGTTTATAGAATTGGTAATTTCGAAAGTAGAAGAATTATCGAATATAGTAGTATTATTCGAAATGTTGGCGATTTTCTTTTTGTACTGGCGTGTCAAGACAGGTCACTCACTGGGTTTGCTGTGGTGGGTGGTTGTTTAAGTATACCCAAAGAGACAGGTGTCGTAATGCAAATGCTTTAAATAAATATTTAAAATTTTTGTTCATCCCAAATACATAAATTAATTTTATAATTGATTACTTTTTGTTTTACTCTAATTACTCTACCATTGTCTTCTTTTTCAATATTGAAGATCGGGAATTTTTCAATATTGAGGATAGGGAATTTATTATAAAACGATGGCTATCTTTTCTTTTTTTTTTGTCAATTAATAGCATATTAGATTTTTAATATAGGGAAAATTAAGATCGTTGAGGATAAGTCGATTTGTGACATATTTTGGAGCATTGAGGATCTTTCAGAGAATTCTGTATGTAAGAACTATATTTAAAAATTAAATGAATGTCTTAGTGGAGACCCAAAGGTTGAATCTGTATCACCAAATAGGTATGATTTTATCGGTTTCGATGAGTATTTTGTTATATATCGGTATCTTAAAGCGTTTGTGCGGTAAACATTGAAATGTTCGAAAATTACGGATATTTAAAATAAATGAATTCTTTTTTACTGACCGTAGCTACAGAGGTAGTAATTCATCTAATTGATTCCAATTGACAAAGCAGCGGAGATCAATATTTATGAAGGGGGAAGAGGCAATTAACAAAGTGACTCTAGCCCACATCCCGACATCGGTGGCCTATGGTCACTCTGCATGACTGGTCCCTAGGGTCATCTGGTCAATGGCTAGCATTCGTTCCAGGTCTTCGAATTAATCTCAACTGTTTGTTAATGGCCATTTATAGTGATTAGTTTACAAGTTGTCTAACGGGATTATATGCAACAGCCGCTCTGATAGTATTCTCGTCTGTAAAACCGTGTTAATCGGTTTCACAGTTATTGTGATACCTAGGAAAGTTCTTAGGTCAGCATATTAGTTATTAGTTTATACATTTTTTATACAAAATACAGCATTTTTCATTAATTATAGATTCTATAAATAAGACAAATGACTAAAAGAAAAAATTAAATTAAAAATAGTCAGGTGATAAAAGGCAGAATAACGGCAGCCAATGAGAGTTTTTGGGCATAAGATGCTGAACTGTTAGAGAAGGAAGATCTTGTGTAAAATCTTTGGTAAAGTAGAAGAAGAGGTACAGAATTAGGAAAAATGAGGAGATAAGAATACTGTACCAAGACCAATATTTAGTTTGTTGGATGAAGGAAGGCTGAGATTGCTAGGACACATTATAAGGGTAGATGAAACACGGTACTAAAGGAAAGTTTTGGAAGAGAATTCTAGAGGGTCAAGGAGGAGGAGACGATGAAGACCTAAAAAAAGATGGTTAGAAGAGGCAGAGGACCTCAGGAGCCTAGTCGTCGGAAGATGGAGACAGATTGCTCGGGAGAGAGAGGAATCGGAGAAAGTGATGGAGGAGGCCAAGGTCTTTCAAGGATCGTAGTGCCAATAAAGTAAATAAATATATAAATAGAAAAACTCTTCTTTTTTTTTTTTTATATACTTTATTGATATTTACACCTGTGTACATTATTTACAGTAAAAATTTTTTCTGCATTAGAAAGTCCCTTGGCCATCTTCTTTTCAGACGCCTCGGAATGTTATCGTGGTATCGAGTGAAAAACAAGTTGGGAGAAGAATAGGTATCTTGTTCTGCAATATATTGAACACTTAGGTCGTTATGGATTACTTTTATTTGTAACATTATAAGGAGCATTAAGGATTTTACGAAAGATTTTGGATACGAGAAGAATTAGAAGGTTTAGTTGACCAGCCCTAAAGCTCAACTCCGTATGTCCAAATAGGTTTTACTGTCATGTAAATAAATAAGTCTTTTGTAAAGTATTGGGAGCTTTGAACGCTTGTCTATTTGTAGTAGTCGAAAACGACTAGCAGTTTCTTTCCTTCTCAGGTCTGATAGGTAATGTTAATATTTTCATCACTATTTCATTGTTAAGGTGAGCCGAAGGTTCGGATCCGGATGAAAAGTCAAACCGACATGTTATGATAAGTCAAGAGAGGGAAGTTTGATAATTACAAAGGGTTTGCATATCGACCGCACGCCCTACTGGAAATTAGATTTTCAGAGCTATCGGTATATTATTTTTAAAACTATAGTAAGCTAATTGTGTGTCCCCGTAATGTTTTTTAATATTCGAAGTGTAGAATTCCAAAACCAGCCAAGTTCAATTTCAATAATTTTTTCACAGCTGGTAGATAAAAGTAAATTTCAGATTCGAAAAGGAAGGGACCTTAATTTTTATATGGCCATTTCTATGTGATTTAACTTATTTAATTACTGTCATGTAAATTAGTCTTTTACAATTAGTTGGGAGCTTTGAAGCCTAGTTCAGTACATGTTGGAGTAGTCATGTTTTAACAGTTTCTTAGTCTTTAAGGTTAACCATAAAAATAAAAATTGTTAATTTTTTTTTTTTTCACTTTTTTATTTTAACCATCACATTCTTTTTAACCATTTATTAAATTATTATATGGAAATTTTTTAATAAAAATATAATTAATGTAACTAAGCTTTAAATGAAAAGAAAAGAAAAACATGCAGAACTAATGGTTTAACCTTTGTCACCAAATTTAAGATAAAAAAAAAAAAAAATTTCTTTATTCATGACACAGAATGATATTTATGAAAATTAAATTACCTTAATAATGATTTTTTGAATATAATAAAATCAATATTCAGTTATATATTAATATTATTACATTTTTTTTTAAAATACTTTTTCTGACCAAGACGAACTCTTATTCATATGTCTCTTTTATTAACGTTTAATTAAATGTTTAATAAACTAAAGGTTTTATTTCGACTTCAAAGAAGTGAATATTTTTTATTAAAAAGTTTTATTAAAAATTTTATTACTTCAGATCGAGCATGTTTGATAATATTAATATTTTACTTTGATTAATATGAGTCAAACAGTTTAGAATATACCGTAATTATTTCATACAACTTTAACAAAAAATATTTAATTTTAAAGTATAAAAATGGTTTTTATTATAATTTCTTTGCTCGATTTTATTTATTCAGGATTCAATATCTAGTTTTTATGATGTATGGTACTTTCTTAGATAATGGAATTATTTTTAAATAAAAAAAAATCACTAAGTTTATAAGTGTAATTATGATCGTGCTAACACTACTGTCGTAATATTGCGCAACTGTCTACAACATATTAATAGTTGCTATTTTTATACTTATTTACATTGTGAGTCTGGTAAACAAAATGAACAATTTCCATTAGTTTTATGACTTCTTTTATCTGTGTCATAATATACTGAAACGTCTGATATAAAATTGACCCAGTGACCTCCTTACTTGAAATGAAGTGATGCCAGGCATGACTTATAGGTCGTAGAGACATTAATCATAGTTGTGTCATGTATCGTATTCGTATCTTATATTTTTTTTTTTTTATAGTAGACAGCTGTTACTTCAATAGATGTGATAAGAAAAATATAATTTAAGCTTGTTATACGTTTGATATTCAGAGCACGCTTCTTAGAATTGGTAGCGTCTATATTTTTTATTTTATTTATTTTTTTAATTATCATGATAACATTTGTTTTCCTTCAAGAATATAAAATTAAATTAATGAGGAAGGTATATATGTACATTACTTAATAAATAAATAAATTGATTGTCATATAAATAATCAATAAATCATATCTATTGAATGATAACTGACCACATATCGTGATTTTCTATTTAAGTGATATTTGTTGTGTGTATGTATTTTTATAAACTGTTATGTTTTCAAGCAGTTAGAAATAGTTTTATTTTTATTTTTTTAATTAAGGTTATATACTTGTTCTACTTAAAATTTTGTCATACGTAAGAAGGCATATGAATATATTTATATAATCTGGACTGTTGAGCTATTAGCGTATAAGAATGTCTTATTTCTTACGCATTTCATTTATAAATTAAAGCTACACATTCCCTGAAGCTCGTTACCGACAATACCAATCTGTGACAACTTTTCTTCTTTTATCCCGCCCCATTAAACCTCTAATCTACTAGATCGATCAATGATACAGTTTTCCCATCAATGTCTTGGTCGAACACTAGTCAGCGCTGGGTGGTGAGGGGATTGATAGAGAAATGGGAAAATATTGTCTTAAGTGGGAAAATTTACCCCACTATACTAGTGAATACATTTTATGTAGGTTTCCCAACTTCTAATAACTTTAGTTATAATAATATTTCTATATATTTCTTGATACTATTCCTTAGATTATTTCTCAATTTTCAATTGAATAATATTGTTTAATTTTTATTTTCATAGATACAGTTTTACGCCCATTACAATTTCCAATTAATTTGTTTTAACATAGATTGATATCTTGTTCAAACATAATATATGATATATTTTTATATTTCTTTGTAAATGTTAGTTCAAAAATCAGATTTTTTTTTTTTTTTTTAAGAAGGTCAGAGGGCAGGTATTGAAGAAGCAGGTGGATTTCTGGAGGAATTTCTAATTCCCCCTCACTCAGGTCTTTGTGCAAGCGTAGGAGACTGGGGGACTTTACGATCCTTTGTAAGACCGATGGGACGGCCGGCGTGGAGAATCGACAGCAGATCTTAGTCAATGGGACCAAACGCTCAGTTCTTACCAGATCAGTTCTTTCGGAACGAATCAGTTCCGATTTAACGACCTCAACTCGTAAGTTTTCCCTTTCCGATGCCGCATTCGTGCCCTCTGCTTTGTAGTCGCGGTCAACAAAAAAGGCCGCAGCCAGAAAAAAAAAAAAAACTCAAAAAAAACTTATGAGTTGATGCGTTTTTAAACTTCTGCTATTTTGCCTCAGGGCGCTTTGGGAAGTGAACTTCAAAGGAATTAGGCCCTCTTAAAAAAAAAAAAATAATAATAATAATAAATAAGACTCCTCTATAAATTAGTTGCTTTCATAGTCCGCATTCATTTTGGTGGCACTAGAAGGTCTCATATTTATATTAATAACATTTATTATTTCTATTTGGCTTTAGCGGTAAATTAATGACCTCAACTCTAACTCAAGAATCTCTTAAATAAAACATTTAGAAAAACATGAACTTATTCATAGAAAAACGTTTCTGAATCATGTAAATTAACAGAGAGATTTTTTGATCCTTGTAAAATTTGTTTCTATTACATAAGAAATCAAATCGTAATTTTACATTTTTTTTACTTCAATTTCAAGTTAATAATGCTCAACTGCAGAGCCCTCCCTCTACAACTAGAGAATGAGATCTTTTGAAATAATTTTCTTGAAACTGAATTTAAGAAATATAAGATTTATTTGGACACAAGAGACGTAAGGTTGAAGAAATTTGCCGTACACGTAGATTAGGATCTTGTTGTTTAAAATTGTTCAAACAACGATTTTTTATATTTAAATAATATGGATGTAGGTATAATGTGTAAATAATTGTGTTGTGTACTTTTAAAAGTAGCGTAGTACGAGCAGTAACGTTATAAGTTTGACCTTAGTGTTTGTATTTTATAAATGTGTGTTTTGAAGATCATTCCAGGTTTTACTCCGCAGGTCCTGATTATGTTTCAGTGCATTGTCTTCTTTATTTATGTCTCTTGTCATGTATGTCTTATCGAAAAGAAAAAAAAATTCTCTTTAATAAATGAATGAATATTCTCTAGTGTTATTGATAATTCTAACGTCACATTCCTTTGCTCACTGCATATCACTGTATATTACGAAATAAAAGAACGGCAATATATACAGAAAGACCATATATAAAGAAGAAGTCAATAAGTCAAAATTATGAACTTTTCTGTTGGGAATTTTGGATTGTTTTCTAAAATCCTGTAGATACTGTAATAATACCATTTGTCCTGAAACACGTACTTTAAGGCCGTACTATGAGGTACAACTTAAAAAATTTATCACAACGCAGATTCTAAAAATTAATCTTTCAAATTTCAGAAAGTTAATTTGAGTTATCTACTTCTTAATGAATACCAGGGATATATTTAGACAGAAAATTAAAAATCATGTCTGATAGTCTCAAAAGAGACGGCCTTGCAGAGTGAACTGTTGCAGATTGCTACCACATGTCCTAAAGCTGCCCTTGAAGACTAATTCCAAACCTGGATAGGCAGCCGATGATGGACTACTAAGATGTTCCTCCGGGCAATTAGTGGTCCTAATGAGAACGCCCCCCTGAACAAGGATTAATACATGTCCTTAAGGACCTCTTCGCCCAGGCAGGTCCTTAATGCTCCTTGGACGGCGCCCGGGCGTGATCCTGGCACAACCACAGAGCGGCCACCTCCTCCCCTGTTATCATCCCTAATAGCGTTCTCGGTCATTGCTCCTACGGTCACACTCCATCTCGTACCAGCCGCTACTTATTTCGTGTTTAGTCGTAATTTGGAGTTTTCTTACCTTCGGTTTAACCGTGTAATCTTCACTGCTTTTACGGTGGAGGGTATTTAAGGTTCGGGCCTGATCAACATCTGGATCTTGTTCAAGAACTCGGGACTACCTCAATATTAACCATATGCCACTTATTAATGGGGCCATTTCATACGAGCCCATGAGAATATTTTTTGTATTAATACCAAATGTCTAAAATATTTACAAGATATTTGTCTATCAGTAAATAGCAATTTAATATTTATAAGTCCTTGAATCCTTATTAACATAAAGAAATAACATTAATTTAAGAAAAATAATTTAAAATGTACAAAAAAGTAATTGATAATTTATAAAAGTCAATTATTCTTTTGAATAATTTCTTATTTGCTAAGAATGAATAATATACATGAATCAGCGATTCAGTTACGTAGAAAAAATAACACTCAATAAATAATAGCAGAAACAGAATGCAACAGAAAGAGCATTTAAAAAAAAAAAAAATTAAAAAAAATCGGAAAATATTACTTAAAGTGGGTCCCTGCTGAGAATGGACAAAATAGGCTTCCCAAGAATATCTTGCTAATTCGAAGCTAAGACTCCAAGTCTGTGGCTTAATGAAGTTCAAAAAGACCTGGATTCTGCTGGAATTTCTGACCATGATGTTTTGGATCGGTCGAAATCTTCTTAGTCCCCAATAATAAAAATTTAAAACCAGTCGAAAACCTATGACGAAAAAGAAAAAGGAAAAACTATTGGCTGGTCTCAGGAAGTATTGGGAACAAAATAAAGCATCCAAAGGAACTGGTAATAAGCGCTCCTAGTTGGGCTAAAAATTAAAAAAAAAAAAAAAAAAAAATATCATAACTAATTTTTTGACAACTAATTTCCTTGAATCAATCAACTAATTAATGATATTTTGCCATAAATCTAACGATGCCTTCAGCCGGAATCGAACTCGGATCTAGGAGCTTAACAGTCCAGTATTTTATCCACATAGCTACCTTGCCTTATATTTTAAAGTAATTTCCAAAGTTTACTTCTTTTAAATAATTTATAATTTATTCAGGATAAAATATGCTTAACTTGGATTGCTTGATAAATAACTTCAAAATATTTTTTTTTCTTAAAGAATATCTCATATTATTAATATAAGAATTTCACTTACAAAAATAATTAAATTATATTTCTGGTATATCTTGTAATAAAATTGGGAGAATGCATCTTTTATGTTTTCCTTCCTATGTTATTACTATCTTTAAAATAATACATTTAATTCCTCTGATCAGCAAAGTAAATTTAAAAAAAAAAAATGCTTAGATGATTTCCTCGATACATTAAGAACAAAGTATAATAGTTCTAACGAGTTTGATTGCTATAAAATATAATAAAGAAAATGATGTAACAGTCAAATTAATAATTTTAGTTATAGTTATAAAGCTGCTAGGCATTATAGTATTAAAAATGATCATGTTTGCACTGTTCCGAAACACTAACATAAAATTACCATCGACGATAAGTAATGTTCTATGATAATTACTTCAAATTCTTTATTAATTCGATAAGAAGGATTGATATTGTTTTAACATACCCTTTGGTGCGAGGGGAGGGAGTTTTCTTTATAAAAGAGTTGAAAGGTGCCTTGAGAACGAACCCATAAGATCCGTGAGATAAGCTGGAAAAGAAGTACCTTGGCTATCTTTACTTGCCATCTCAGCTCCTGCCTTTATTTATGAGCTACTAGTTCAGCCACAGCAAAAAGGTCTCCAGTTTCTGAAAAACCTACTTTCGATTTCTACTATCGAGTATCATTGTTCAGTGTTCGATTATCCCTTTAATATATACTACTAAAAAAAAAAAAAAAAATAATCAAAAACCTTTTGTGTTGAAGGTACATTAGTTTGAGAAGAAATCAAGATTATATTTTAATAATTTTGATGTTGCTATTATTCTGAACTAATCAATTTTGTAATTCCAATACAATAATACAGGATGATAAAAAATATTTGTCATGAGTTAACATTTAGGATTTTCTCTATCCCAAAATACTTGTGGTAGAGAGTAGTACAAACATCTATGTCTTGTTACTAAAATCTTCAAATTTACACTTTGTAACTTTTATCACTAAATATGAGACATTCGATAACTATTTGGTCTATTGTTCTATAAGATAACTCCCCAAACTCAACGTGGAAATTTTAAATAATATCTAATCGTAAGTTCATTGGGGTCACCTGTGGTGTAGTGGTTAGCATAGCAACCTATTTAACCCAAGATCGCGGGTTCGCAGCCCGGCAGATGACCTTAGGATTTTTTAAAGTGAGTTAAAAATCCTTAGCTATGCCGTCCTTTGGAAAGGACGTAAAATGGTGGTCCCGAGCCTGTGCGATGTCAGGTACTCGTTAAAGATCCCTATCCTAATTATACTTGGATAGGCAAAATTTAGGACTCCCACCGTAGCATCGTCCGACTAGCCATAGCAGCATAAAGTGCCGTTAAACGAAATAAACAAACAAATCTTAAGTTCATTAATTTTTTGCAAGTTTTTAAAACTGATGATAACTGATTTAAGTCCTCGAAAAAAGAAATTCTAACAGATGTGCCAAAGAATTAATCAATTCTAATTGTATTAATCCTTCTATACCATCATTCGTACCTCGAGAAATTTAAAAAAAAAAAAAAAAAATTATTTGATATCAATTTCGATATTTCTTATAAATAAAGAAAGTTATAAAGTTATAAAGATATTTACATTGTTCGAATCGTTCCACGAAACACAGTGAAACCTTTTAGCTGGAAAACTGCAATAATGTTTTTATGAGTCTCTGAAAAAACGCTTCGTTCAATCAAATTTAGTTCTTGTAAATATTTCTTATTTTAGGTTAATTTGCTCATGTTCATTGGTTCTACGTTTTATTTGATTTCTTTATAAATAATTCGTAAATGGTGCCTCTAATCTGAATATATGGTGCCTAAAAATATATAATACGTCAGTTAAATGAACTGTATAATAATCAAACAAAAAATTAGTAAATAAAAAAAATCATTACTACTACTACTTTTCTTATTTTACATGTTCTAAACGATGAACATTAGTCCTATAACATTTTTATCATACTTATTTAAAACTATTATAGAAATAGGTACTCAAAGAAAAGGACGATGAACCAGAATTCATAAAAGTTTATTTACAGAAAAGCGTTTAAATTTATGATTTTATGTAGTTATCAGGTATTGGCCTGATTATAGACCTTGAAACAGCCTAAGCACAGAGCCAGCGAACAGATTTAATTTTTTTGTTTCACGCGAAACCTGTGTTATCAGCTGGCAAAAACCCCTAAAATTGAGGCTTTGATATTTTATTGCATTTTAAAAAAGGCCGACCTCTCACGTGAGCGCCGGCTTTAAAGCTGGTCCGGATATGACTCTATTATGTAAAACTGAGCTTATCTGGAAGGCAAAGCAAAGGGAGAAAATAAGAAAATAAAATAATTCCCTAAATGGTAGGTTTCGGAGATTTTAGGTTTATTCTCTGTACTTGAGCAAAATGGAATTTTCTGACAAATACTAAATTTAGTATGCATGACTATTTATTAGTTATGGTTAGTTATCCAACATTCAAAATGTTATGTAATATTTGAATATATTAAATTAGTGGTCAGCTATATTATATAGTTATATAAACATACTTCTATATTAGGCTTAAGCTTTCAAAATGAATTAAATCCACTATTTGTAATGTAAAAAAGGCTGTTAATTTTTTGAAGTTTTTTCTTCCTTTACCTCCTAGATAGTGACATTAAATTCTTAAAAACTAAAATATTTAATTTGAATAAAAATACAAATTCTACCATTTACGAGTAGGATACATAGTCACTGTATAGTTACATAAAGAAACTATAGCATGGACTCGGGTATCTTCTTAAAAGTGACAAAAAAAAAATTCAAAATTTCTAGACTTGACCTCAAGAAATTCAGGGGCCCCAGTTGCATCTTTGAAGAGTTTTTACGCAGTAAACTCTTTTGGAGCTTTTTGGAAACCCATGAATGGCAAGAAAATTATTTATATTATGGTCTGTAAAGTCTTTTTTAGCTACTGGAAGCATTCTAGTTATACCGTTTTTTGAATCTCCTAAACAGTTTTACGATTTGAGATCATCCTATTTTGAAAATCGACGCCTCATTTATTCTTATATATCATCGTAATATAACTAATAAAACAGCTATTTTTAAATTATTATGTTTATCACTTTTTATAATCGTTAATTTTAAGAGCACCTGGAAGCCAGAAAGTTGAAGCTTTCACCAATACATAGTAACCGAGGTGATCCAAATAAGCCATATTTCAAGATCATGTCATCTTTAAACTTTTTGGATGACAAACATCTGTGGTGACATAACCTTTTTATAAGATTGACGGATGTTGTAGATGTTAACTAAAAAACCTCAACATTTTACTAATTGTAAATCTTTTCTAATACACAGTAAAATCTGTCTAAAACGGAATGCTTTAGGTTCGGCCATATTTTTCTGTTTTGACAGATTTCCGTTTTTTAGTTACTAGGGATTTAGTAGGTAACATTCTATAAAAAAAAAAAAAAAAAAAAAAAAAAAAAAAAAAAAAAAAAAAAAAAAAAAAAAAAAAAAAAAAAAAAAAAAAAAAAAAAAAAAAAAAAAAAAAAAAAAAAAAACGGTTTTATAGCCATTACATATATTTTTTTCCGCTTATAGCCTTCAATGATTTTGTGAATCATTCTTTGACCGTAAGAGTATCTACGTATTTTAATTCTCCAGAAAGTTTATTTGACACTGTGTTGTCCCGTTTTCTGAAACTATCCACAAGATGCTTTAAAATCCACTTAACCTATTTTTAGGGCGAACTGCAAAGCTGCTGCTGAATTCGTGGGTCCAGAGGTTGGCATTTCTTTTGCACAGGCACTAACGTATCATTCCCAATGTCTTCATTTTACCCAAATTTTTTATTCCATTTTTCCTGTACTGCTGCCCCAATTAACCACTGATGAAAAAGATTATGATATTTTTATCGTCTTTGTTGTGTACACCTTTTGTTCACAAACTAGTATTTATCCAATAATGTTCAGTTTTAAAGTCAAAATTATTAGTCAATTTTGTGTAGAACAATAGCTGAGGTTGAAAAATGGAATAAATTCATGAGAAAATTCCTCATAGCACAGCGAATAGAATGAAAGATTATTGCAGGCAATAATCTGTTTGGAAGACGGCCTAATACGACATTAAAGAATCTTTATATAACGCCCTCGTTTTATTGATTCTTGATTATGGGTAATACTTTTTTCTACTTCTTCCTCTACAGTACTAATAAATAATTTAAACTCTGGTAGAAAGGTGACGGAATCGGATATTTTTTCTGTAGAAACTTGTGGTTAAATGTTTCATCACTTGGATCTGATACCCCGTGACTGGGTTTCTATATTCTATTGAAGGGATGAAGAATTATTTATGGTGCGTGGCCTCAAAACTGGCGACATGAGGAAGGCGTTAAAAATTTAATGGCGAAACGCTTCAAGTTGTCCCATTCTGTCAGTAATCTTACGTCTTCTCCCTCACCATGATGTTTACCTTTAATTTTTCTTATTAATTATTATTGTCGATATATAGAATTATTCTCGTTTTTGAGGCTCCAACTTAAATTTTGTAAATTACAATATTTTGTTACGGAATCAAAGTTTTATAGTTAGACAAATTTTATAATCCAGCTACTAGTAAATATAGAGATTAAGGAAAAATGGTTTGGAATGCGGCCAAATGGACAATAAATATTAACGAAATAATTTATTGTGTCCATGTTTCAAAACAAAATAAGGTAATGACTCTCAAAAAAAAAAATGAAATAAAAGGTTGTGGTACTTCCAATAAACATTAAAAAATGTGCTATAACCAAAGATGAGATTATAATATTAATAATAATAATAAATTAACTTGGAAAAAATTACTAGACAAACGTTCAAGGCTTCTAATTAATTATAAAAGACTCATTAAGACGAAGTTAACCTTTGGGCTTAACTAAAACTTCCAATTCGTGTCGTATCCAATCCTTACAATTCAAAATTCTTCGAATATTTCCCGTTGCTCCTTACTTTGTTACAAATAAACTTATATAATGTCCCATATATTGCTGATTTAGCCCAAACCAGATACCTATCTTTTTATAGTGAACCCTATAACCACTCAAATCCTCTAGTCTCTCAGCTTGCTTCCCATTCTGTTTCCGATGACCCTTAGAGGTGTCTGTAAAGAAGATGGCCTCGGGATCTGCAAGTTATTGTTATGTTACTGTATTCAGTATCCCTCACATTGACTAGGAGTATATGTTCTATACACTTGTGAATGAGAGGATTAGTGAAATAAAATAAAAAAGATGTAATAAAAATGAATAATTAAATTATAACCAATGATACCATGACAAAGACATCAAATATGGCAGAATTATATAAATACAATTAATCAAAGAGAACACAAAGCATGTTTTGCCTCTTCAATCTCTTTGCCCTCTATGCTTAATATTCTTTGTATATATATTTTTTTATATGTTCATATAATTTCATCATGATGTTTGACATAATATATTATTAATTTCTTTGATTATGACTTCTCGGTTAAAATTTTCTCGAGGTATTTTAATAGTTTTTCTGAAATTCCTTTTTAATTGACTCATACGTTATTTTGTTTTTGTAGCCCTGAAGGTTTGTACTTATATTTTGTATAGATCTAAACACTCCTCCGACCATATTTTTTTCTGTTTTAACCACGCTCAACTAGAGATCATTCTCGAAACTTATTTTCATTATGTTTAATAGTAAATAATTAGTCTTATTTTGTTCGTATCTTATCCTATCGCTCACTCATTTCTTCTTTCTCTTTTTGTATTTCATCCCTTTCTCAGCTCTGTATTTTAGTCGATGATTTGTCTCCTGTTCTAGCCATAGATTTTTTAATTACTTTTAAACAGTGGGACAGGCTTAACTGAGTCGAGATGCCACTTCCGTCTTATCCTTTAACAACCCGCATTGCTCTAGGATTTAATGGGCGATTATTATTAATGAATAACAAGAGAAGGATGAATGCTTATCAATCGTACACAGTAAGAGGCATAATTTAGATATTTTTAAACTACTGTTTTACTATTAGTTGAATAGTTTATTATACCGGGATTCAACCTTAGGACCAGGGATTTTCATTTTTGTGGATTTATTTTATTCCAGAACCCACCCTCATTATCGATCAGGCCCAGAGTCCAAATCAAAATCAGGGATGACAGCCCCCTCTGTAGAAAAAAAAATCTCTTTAGCCCTCTTTATTTGCATGCATAATGCTACTCTTTATTTATACAATACCTGAAGCGGAAAAAGAGAATGGTGCTTTGAAATTTGTGTGACTTCTCGAAATATTTTTTCTCCCTTAGCATCTTCTAGTTATATCAAATATTTATATGTTAACACTTACAAACTAAATACAAGCATTTATATATCACTTAGAATTAGACATATAAAAAATTCTTTAATTGGAGATGCCTGATTAAATTGTAATTTAGGAGTTTACATAATAGAAGTTGTATCTCACATTACACTCATTTATAAACATATACAAAACTACTACGAAAAATTAACACAGTATAGTTTATAAGTAGTGTTGCTTTTGATAAAACTTTATTTTCATGAATAAACTTTTCATTAAACACTATAACATTTTACAATCAGACGTATGTGAATTAAATGGATAGATAGAACATATAAGTAAGTCAAGAAAGAAAAAAAAAATGGTTTTAGATTAATCGTGGGTGTATGTTTAAATATTTTATAAATGCAAATTAACGATTCGATCTGATATGGTTCTCTTGTAGTATAGTTCTCAAAAATGGGGCAGAACCAGAGGCAAAACAAAATTTCAAACTGAATTTATTTGGAAGATAGATTTTGTGAAACTGATAAGTGGTGTGAAGCGTACATAATTTCATGTTGGCTTTGTTCATGTAAATACCTTATTGTTTACGTTTGTTTTTTTCAGTAATTTCATTACATTTTTTAACATTCTTTCAAATGTTGTACTTCTCTAATATTTAATGTAGTATCAATTATTATTCCTATAATGTATGGTTCCTGTAAATACATAACTAAATGGTTCAAATATAGATATACCATATAAGGGGAAAAAAAATTATTCTGTCATCTATATTATGAATAACGAAAATCAGTTTATAAAAACGTTACTTAAAATATATAATTTAAGATTACTATAACAATATTTAATGCTAATGAAATCTCGTTAGGGAATTTAAATGCTAAAAATACTAGTATTATTTTTTGTTTTATTTTTAAACAATGTTTAAAATTTCTAGTTTTGTTTTAATGTTTATTGGAAACTAAATCCGAGATACTATAAAAAAAAGAAAAAAAAAAAACGAAACATTTTAATTTTCTTGTCGAATGATCTGTGATGTCCTCTAATTCTTCAATGTTAAAAGGCGATTTATTCATGAGAAGTTGACACCTACTCAAGTTATTTAACGATTTGCCTAAATTAAGTATAAAGTGAAATTGCCGCTTTTCCGTTTTTCCTTTAGGAAAATTCCCGTTATAAACTGGAGGTAATTACTTGGGAGGATACAACCGAGCTGATCCTTAAGGACCTCTTAGTGTCCTTTATAGGGGTGTCTTTAATTCATGGCTTTTTAACAACTTCCCCGCTAGCTTCGCGCTCCAGCTAACTCACGAATTAACGACGATTAAAGCTGAGTCCAATGAGACTTGAACAAAGACAAAGGTAGGGAGCGGCGTAATTCTTCGAATCACCTTCAATTTAGTCCGAGATATCTCCCTACTCTACAAATGTGTCTTAGTTAACTCCTCCCGTTACTGGATCTCTATTTAGTTCATCCTTATTTTCTTCCTACCTTTAGGTAGGGGAAGGGTAGTCGTCAGCGCTTTGGTAAACACAGAAAAAAAAAATTGTTGGTCACTAATAAAAATAAACATAAAACTAAGATGACATTTTTTCTAGTAAAAAAAAAAAAAAATAGTTTATAAAAATATTACTTTTCTTTAATCCTAATGGATTGGTTCATTCGGTAAGACACCTAACTTCATCTAAGCCCGATTCCAAACCTGGATACAATTGAAAAATATATTTTCTATTTTAAGGTTATTTGAGTAACTTAATAATCTGAAGTACCGCGAGTCCAGTACTTATTAATTGGGCATTCGATCCCTAAATGAAAGCATAGAAAATTGTGGTTGTGCTTAATTAAGATTCATGAATTGTACTGACACCTTTCATGGGTTTGAACTTTCATTAAATTATATAAACATGAATTAAAAACACGAATTTAGAAGTATGTGAGGAAGAAAGACAATCCGTTTCTAATATTATTTTATTTTTTTAAATCCGAGTAAATACAGATTTAAAATCCTTATATTTATTGATACTTCGATTATATATATTTGCGTTCCGTTAATCCTCGTAGTTTGGAATAGTTTCGTTTTGGAACTACAAAAACTACAAACTTTTGTTACCAGAGCCCAGTTGGGGTTTAAAAAATCGTAGCAGAAAAAGATAATCGTGTTTTAGAATGGTTTTTTGATTTTGCAGAAAATGCAGATTTTAATTCCCGTTAGTAAAGGTAAAAAATAAATAAATAATAAAAAAGAAATTGACTAGTGTATTGGAAGGGAATAGTTCAGGAGTTAAGACACTAATTTGCAAATTTCTTTGGCCGGACCCAAGCCTGTATACAATTGTAAATTTATATTCCATTCTAAAATTGTTCTATTAACTTGAGAATCTTATGTACCTCATCCAGTCTCTATAAAGTACGTATTTGATCTTTTGATGGTAGCGTGAAAAAAAACCTGGTGTTCGAGCGTAGTCCTGGCTACATCTTTCAGCAACGTCCTTGTTTTTAATTATACAAGATACTTCATTCAAGTACTGATATATATATTTTTTGTAATTCTTACTCAAGTTTAGTACTCATTCATATAAGAAAAAAATAAATGGATAATGGAGTTAAAGAATCATGTAGCGGAAAAATACAGTGATTTTTCAGAGGTGTTTTTTTAAACCCCGAAGAAATACCCTCGATTTAATAGACCGGCGACTTCTGAACAGATGTTAAAATAAAACACGGTTTAGGGGACAGGCTGGAGAGAGTATAAATCGTGGGCTTATGTTGGACAATCCCCTGCCTCATTTTCCGATCCAACTTCTCTTATATTACAAGAACGTCAAGGATACTTTTTACCAACCTTTTGGAACGAAGCCATCGGAAGACATGATTTATGTAAAGACACGAGCCATAAGATAAAAAAGTATACTTGGTCATAAAAATTACTGTCATTTAAAGGCGTTACGATGATGAATATTTTTTTTAAAAATAAACGGTAATATTCGGAGAACTGTTATATGCTAACTAAATTTGAAGAAATAATGATTTTTTTTTTAAATTATTATTATTCTATATATCTTGGTTCAATTGAATAATTGTATTCATTGTTTTAGTAATTGCTTTCAAATACTTTGTTTCACGTATGCTAAGAAAGAGTTGACAAGGAGTACTACTTGTTTTTATAGAGCTAACGATATCGCCGGATCTATACTGAAGTAGAGTGAAATTTTATGGGTTTGAGACTACAATTGCAAGCTCTTTCAGCTGTAAACTGTTTATTTATTATTGTTTATTTGAAGATAAGAAAATGATTTTTGGTTCTCATGAACTCTTTCGTTGCTGACAATATTTTGTTAAACTTATCGCACTCTCTGAAAAAAATTGAAATCTTTAGAAAAAATACGATTTAGACAGCGTCTTCTTTTACATAGAAAAGTTTTCGTTAATTGATGTTCTGATTTCTCAGTTTTTATCTAAATTGGGAAAATTATATTCTAGATCAAGAGGATATTTAAATAGCTTATTTATTTCTCTTATAAATTATTCAGTGTTGGGTTTCTGATTTAAAATTTATGAAGATATTTTAAAAAAAATATTCAGACGTTTTGTCATTTTTAGTCTTGTAATGATCGAGTTATCTCAGTGTTTTCTTTTTACTTTCAGTCCAGCTTTTAAATATTAAGAGTGCTGTTTTATTTTAGATAAGATATGAAACTGATTTTTGGTTCTCAATAAAATTGCTTTATCATATATCAATATATAAGAAGTTTTGGTTAATTGTTCATCTGATTTGTACAAAGAACTATCTAACGGCCGGTCCTTAGTTCCAAGTTCTGCAATCTAAACCAGTAGCTAATACAGAGCAGCCTGCCAACTGCCTCGACTGACAAGAGCTGCTGTCAACTCCTCAGGCAAATACAATCGTTACCTCTAGAGCTGACACCCAAAACCCATTAGCTGAGTTCTCGACCCGTCGGCAATGTTTATAAATGACGTACTCCCGTCGAAGGTAAAAGAAAAAAAAAAAAGGTGTGTTGTATAAAAAGACTGTAGCACTTGTGGAATGGCAAGGATCAATGAGCGGATACAGCTGTCGCTTTTTGGATTGGGTCCAAAAAATGAAAGAAAAAAAATGGTCCACCGCCTCTAGTGTGAACGTCTAAAGATAACAAGACCACTGGAAAAAGACAACTAAAACTTATCCATCGCTGCGATTACAATACCATAAATCGTTCACATGAAGCAAAGACCCGCGATGTATTAATACACCTCCGATATGGAGGTAAACAGGAGCTCCCTCAGAACGGGTGCCAAGTCGTGGTGTAATGGCCCGGGTCGAATTAAATCAACATTTACAGGTAACTTCTTTGTTTATTTATTCCCGCTAGGTCCCCTTTGGGGCGTCATTTCCTGAGGAGGCTTCCTCTTCGGACGCAAATAGGCAACCTACATCCCCGGATCTTCCGTCACGTTCCCTCCGCCACCCTTTGAGACGGGATATTTCTGACAGCCGTCATACTGCGCTGCCACGGCGGTATGTGTTCTAGTTATTATTTATGAGGCTGCCCCTACCAGTTTCTTCCAGCAGTATTTTATAAGACCTTGATACTAAAATTAGTAAGTCACGGAGTTGTGTTAAAAATAAAAAAGGAACTGAGTATCCAAGGTCTCTATTCTCGAAACATTAGTTTCAAAACTGGTAGAAAGCAAATCTTTCCTAACCATATTTTATAAGTACAGTTTATTAAAAGCGGAAAAAGGTGTTAGGATCTTAGTATGCAACATATATTTCTCTCCAGCCTTTGGATTCTGTTTTAAACTGGTTCGAAAATATTTATTTTATTATTATTATTTTTATATGGAATTTATTGATCCGAACCAAATATGGAAACATCATTTACCATTGGAATGTAAATTAAAATAAAGCAAAATTAATATATCCTTAGATTTTCAGTTGACCAATTTATTTTTCTTTATCATTTGATTTATAGTTGTTCCTACTGGCACTACCAGCAAGTATATCGCCGTGCTAAATGGCAGATAAATTGTGGTTTGAAGGGCACGGCTGGTAGGTGTCATTATGTGCATGATATTTTTAATGATCAGGAAGAGGACGTGATAAAAACGTTACAACACGTTGAGGCTGAGGAAATATTCTATATCAGTGGGTTGACGTGTCATGCCATACAATCATAGAATAGTCTCTTAATTAAAATTTATGTCAAACTGATTATTATTTAATAAAACTAAATCGTTTATGATAAGAAGTTTCACTACTAGTTAAGAATTTTTACAAGTTACAAGCGATAAACTAGTATAAATATCTCTAAGGTTTTTATTATTGATATTTTAAAATCAAAAGATTTAATTATAATTAAAACTGTTAAGCTTTTTAATATTTTAGTTTTACTTTGATTTTTTTTATATACTTGAAGTATCTCATAGTTTTTATCTTGTTAAATTACACTTTTTTTCTTAAAAAGTATGTTTTATTATAAATTATTAAACAATCGCTCCCCTCTTCTCCACCTGACACTGTTAAAAGCTAAAGCAACATCTGCGTGAAGTTAACTACTAGTGGTTTTTTTATTATATTTTTTATTGCTTATTTATATATGTTTATGTACATACATTTTTTACCTTTTGCATTATTGCACCTTTCTTCACTTGTTTGAATATTACCTTCCATTTCTTTATTTATGTTTAATTTTATGTCTTTATGTTGGAGAAGGGGTTATTTTCTTTTAATTAAGGTATTGTTTTTCCTGTTTTTCGTGTATTGAATCCTACGTAAATATTTTTTATTATTTATTTACTCCTACTGCTTGGTTAATTTTCAACTACTAAACTATCCAAATTAAGAAAAAAATCAAGAGTAAAATTCTGTTACAAAAATGAAATAACAGAAAATTCATAAGTTCCATAATATCATTGTTAACTGTCTGTTTGGTTACTATTATTATGTAAATCACTGCTGTACCCTTCTCACAAATATATATATTCCTTAGATTATAGTCTGTGTTTTCATAGTCTAAAATAATCACCGAAACGAGGACAGAAAACAATTTTTCATATCTAAATTCATGTTTAAACAATATTAACTTAAAAATAAACGGACTGGTCAGAAAAAGAAATAATAAAAAAGAAATAAGAGATTATGGAGATAATTACAGTAAGAGTAACCCGGAGCGTGACCAGTAGTAATAGCATGAACAGTCCATCAAGATAATTGAAGCAGCAATCATTAAGGTGGTTTAATGTCAGAGAAATTGTCTATTTTTTACTTTATTTTTTATTCTATTCAGAGCGGTGTTGAAATTTAAACATATATTCAACTTTTATTTTACTGGTGTGAATAGTTTTTTAATGTCTTAGCTTTATTAATATATTTATTTATTAATAATATATTTTATTGGTCTGTTGATCGACCTATGGATCATCATTTTTTTTTTCAGTTCTCTCTTTATTTTTGATATTTAATTTTTTAGGTGTTTTTTTTTTCCTCAAAGAAAAAATGTATGTAAATAATAACGATAAACATAATTTAATTTAAAAACTAAAATAAATGGCAAATAGTATTAAATATTTATAAATTAACGATTTCCTGTTAGATTAAGACATCCCATGACATGAGAATCGAAGGCCACCAAGAGGTATTAAAGTCCAAGATGACTCTTCAGATCTAAGCCCGTGGTAATATTGACCTTCTCAAAAGAGCCATTCCTACAAACAGATTCTGAGGGATTACTTCTTTTGGTGAGGTTGTTATTTTTTTTAATATTCTCCTTTGTTTATTTACTCAATTTTCCTTTGGAATTAATTTCGTTTCCAGCCCTTCTTACCGAATTATGTGGTTTATTCTTCCGTTCAAAGGAATGCAGATTTATGTCAGTTTCTGTCATCTCGAAAGGATACCTTGGTATCATTCGATGAAAATTTTATATCTTGATGATTTTTTCATTGTCTTCCGACTATCGTAAAATTTTATCATTATATATAAATATGTTTAATAATAAAGACAAAGCGAACATGGTCTGATGCCGACACTGTCTCATCAAATCCGCAAGATCAGCCATGACATAATCCTCCCATTTATGTCGTCTACCCATTGGAGGTTTACCTGATGGCTCAAGACCAATAAATATTTTTGGAATTCGTTTGTGATTAAATCCAAAGACTTAATATTTCTATTTTTAAGTTTATCCTTTTTCAATAAAAATTTATAATGCAATACTTAATTTTCTAAACCTTTAAGGCGTTAATGTTCCCATTACGTAAACGGTCACGTTTCTCACTGTTTATTGGATAATGGTTTAATAAATTTTAATTTTTAAGTTTCTGAACAGTGAACGCAAACTGGAATACTACGGGCACCTCCTGAGACCGGACAACAGGCTTACCAAGAAGATCTTCTCACTATTTAGAAACTATATGACTCGAATTCTGTGGCTTAATGAAAAGCAAAAAAAAACTAGATTCTGCTGGAATTTCTGATCTTGATGTGTTGGATCGGTCGAAATTTAGAGGTATGGTGAAACCTTGGTCCCCACTACCCAAAATTAAAACTAGTCGAAAGCCTATGACGGAAGAGAAAACGAAAAGAACTATTAGCTGGTGTCACGGTGTATTGGGAACAAAAGAAAGTATCCAAAGGAACCGGTAATAAACGCTTCTAGATGGGCTTAAACCAATAATAATAAACGCTAACTATGTAGTTTTGTGACTAGGAATTAACTAGTGTTTCCGGCCATAAGTCGCTTATAGTCTTGCTATAATTATTTTTTTCCCTAGATATCGTAGGCCCTAGTTACTTTATCAGCTCTAGGCGTTGAAATTTAATACCTGTTTTATTTGTATACCGTAATCATCACCATTTCTGCTACTAACTGTATATCTTTGGTTTTTAGATTTAATTACTAGAACAATTTCTTTACCGGCTTTGAGAGCGTTTACTCGTAATATAATTGTTTTATTATCTTCCTCAAACGGTACCAAATCATCAACATAACCAAGAATGGGTATTTTATCACCAATTTTTTTACCTTTTCCTGTGCGCCTTATCTTCGTAAACTAGTATTCTAGATCTAAATTAAGTAGTTCCGGATAGTTGTGAGCATCTTAAATATTTTAGTTTGTAACATTAATAAAAAAATCATAAAATAAAATTTATTGGTCACAATCTGAAAATATTTCATAATCCGAAAATCACACCCACGTCTTCTGTACCTCTGATGACCTTCCGCCTTATCTGTTGTCAAGACTGACGGTCAGTCAAGTGCTGGAGGATATTTCATTCTTCTGAACGACTGCTCCTTCGACAATCAAGATCTTCGACATAGAAACTATATTCCTAGGCTCTAGTTTATTTTCTAAAACAAATTGTACAGGGAACTTCGGTCGGAACGGGTTGACGATTTCACAACAGTCCGGAAACCGGTAGATAATTCTCATCTAAATTGGGAAAATTATATTCTAGATCAAACGGGGAGGATGTTTAAATAGCTTATTCATTTCCTTTATAAATAATGCAGTGTTGGGTTTCTGATTTGATATCTTTAAAATTTGCATTTTTATTAGGGACTTTAATTATATGTGAAGGTATTTTTTAAAAAAAATATGCTGATTTATAAGGTCATTTTTAGTCTAGCAGGGTTTTAGCATTCTCAGAATGTTTTTCTATGCTATACTTTCACCCCAGATTTTAAATATTAATATTATAAAATCCAAACGTTTTAATAAAATTATAAATTATTGATAATAATTTTAGTATATAAATATTTGAGTCAAGTTAAAAACGGAACTGCTATTATAAATTGTTATTCAATATACGTTTAAAAACAATAGACATATAAAGTAAATGTTGTCTTTAAAAGTTTTTTCTTTTAATTTACCCCTATTTTGTATTAAAATATCTGAATTAGAGGGAGCACTATTGTTCAGAAATAATTCAAGCTCTGAAACATTTTTGTGTTCTTAAATAAAATTAGATTATATTTTATTTTGAGAAATAAATTACTATATTTTCAAATATTTTTACTGACTAAATTTCTGCATTTAACCAATAAAAATTATTATTTTTATTATTTATTGTTTATTTGTTAACTTGATGGTTACTGAATGTCTCAGAAGAAATAAGAAAAGCTTTTCATTCTTTAATAGCATCTTGCGCATTTTTACTCATTAGTTTTTTCATTACGTTATTAATTAATTTTTTAAGATACATTGATGAATACTGTTAAACAGACAATACATCTCCACTACAACTCGTGGAAACCTTAAACAAGATTCAAAATACTAGAAGGTACTTCTAAATTTTGACTGCCCCAATACTTACTTGACAAACGCTATAATCTCTCTATTTACTTAATAAATTATGTACATGATCATTTCCCGCCTTTATTGAACTTATGATAGTGAGTAATTGGGTTCGGAATGATCGAATTCTTCCTGTCTCTTCTATTTGCAATAAAAATCTTCGTTTAATCATCTATGTTCCTACTAGTACTGCTTTGTCGCAAATAAACTGTTTCACATTAACCTCATAGTCTGAACTGTTTCTGATTTGGCACGAACCTGATACGTTTACTTTCGTAGTAGACTATGTACTTATCCAAATCCACTTGGTTCCCGTTTTATTCCTTATAATAATTATAAGATGTCCTTCTAAAATAGCAGGTGTAAAATTTAATAAATAAATGATAAAGAAAATGTCAAAAGAAGCTGAAGAAGTAACTTGAAATGATTTCCTAACAAGCTATGATTCATGCAGTATTGATAAGGTTCTAGTGCTGTGGGTTTTGAATCTTAAGCCCGTCAATAGGGCAAGGGGGATGAGAAAGAATACCATAAAGCCAGCCAGCCCTTAGCGTAATCAGAGGAGGAAATGGAGACAAACGACCTTCTACTCCCCATATTCTTCCACCCCTTCTTTGCTGGGATGGCTGAAAAATGGAATTTTATCATGGGTGTGAATCTTCGATGTATCTCAATTCATATAGCATTTGCGAAGTCCTAACACTTATCAAGGCATTGGTTTAATCGATATAGATTTTTTTTTTCTTGGACTTTTGCTTTAAGATCCCCAATGAATGTTGACATTGATAAATAAGCTCTTCATTTCTGAAAACGCATTTTTCTTTTGGGTTCGATCCTATAATTCGATTTTATAATTGCGCACTGTCTCGCTTTTTCGGCATTGTAAATCTTGATTCCATTTTTAAATAAGTCAAACCGATTATAAATGCGACTATGTTAAAGATGCTCAGCGGCTTCCGGTATCGCAGGTCTCGAAAAAAAAAAATGGTTACCAAAGCTTTTAATGAGGCCATTGACCTCAAAAGATGGTAGGAAGATATAATAATTGAGGATTACTAAGGTCCGAAGAGATAAAGGCTACTGGTATGCCAGAAGGTCTAACCCAGACATCGTCCCTTTATGAGTGGGAGCTTCTATGGCGTGAGTGTCACAAGTGACAATAAGTCAACAATCCTCTAGTTGGGGCATCATAAATCATTAGGGACGTAATGGATTTCCTTTACGTTAATGACACGGTCAGGAAGCAAGGTGGGTTTTCTGTTCACAGAGCATCTTTAAATCTCGAGATTTAAATTCTTATTATATAAATAGATAATATCGGAAGTCCGATGTAACCGTGTGTCAGGTCTATCATTAATGCAAAATTCAAAGAAAATAAATAATATAATTTTTATAATATAATAGACATAAATATGACAATATGATTCCTATTTTATAATAACCATAAATGTATATAATATAAATTCCATATCTTTCAACAGCCCTCGGAAATAATCAGCTATAGAATCATCGCACAAATATTTAAAATTAAATAATTTTATCAACGTAATATGAAATATTTACAGGTAAAGAAATAAGAATAAGCAAATAAAAAATATCGTCAAATGAATATTTAATAATAATAATAAACAATATGCGTTAAAGACTAACAATAAGTCAGTTTTACACCTAACAAAATAACATCTAATCATGAATCTTTAGTTAAAGATGTAAATGTCTTAAATATTGTATTCTTTGTGATCAACACATTAATATTAAATTTTATTAATCAACATTCAATGCTAAATAATGCGAGAAAAATATGTACTTATAAATTATAAATATAATTATAAAACTATAAATGTACTAATAGTCACGAATTCAATACAGACTGATGATGGATGGAAACTGAAAAGCAACAAAGAAGTTTATCAGAATGTGGAATGAATCTCAGAGACTATGCTGGAGAATGAACGAAGACTGATTAACACAACAGATATTCCACTACCTCTGAAATAATAAGACCACTATAGCCACTGTACAGTCCTAAATGTTGGAAAGAGGAACACTTAGGAGTAGCGTAGAAGGGTTCCATGCTGAAGGAAGACCTAAGAGATGCGGACGAACTTGGACAGAAGATCAAAAGAAGCAGTCCAGTGAACGCATGAAAGAGTACTGGAGACAGAGGAAAATAATAAGAGGAAATAAAGTTGTAGCGTGATCCTAAGTGGTAGATTCACGTGTAATAATAATAATTACGAAGGTATATATTTTTTTTAAAAAATAATAAATAGATCTGTTTATTGAATTATATATGTAAATACAGTCGGTTTGCAGTCTTTACATCTGTAAATAAATTAGATTATTAGGAGTTGATGAATTATTTGCCGTTTAAATATTTATTTTATTAAAACCGTTCTTTCCTAATGTTCTTTCCATTAGGTTCACTAATTAAGAAAATCCATAGAGTTTCTGTTTCCACCTAAGTGTTGCTCCACCATTCCCTCTTTTACATCATATTTCATTACTTATCAACAGTTGCAAGAGGTAATGGTAGTTTATCCTTTCTCTTGGTGAGTATACGGTTCGTATACTGGATTTTTGGTTTTACAATTTTACATTAATAAAATAAATATTATTTATATATTTGTTGTTTAGATTACACCTTGGGGTGAGAGTCCCAAAGCGTTCAGTTTCGTTTGTATTCGATCCTTTATTGATCAGTTAATATTATTTTCGTGTTGGTCTCGCGAAATAAATCTTGACATTTCTTACCAGAATGGATTAAGGACTAAGAGGCAACATCTAGGTGTAAGGCCTCTATTGTAATCGGACTAGTTCTCCCCACCAATATCAGTATCCTTATTTCTTTATTACTTTTGAGTGTGACAGATCTCAATAATTTATATTTTTTGACATGTTCAAATCTTGTGTTTTTGCCGTGTTGTTGATCGTATAACTTACAGGTTTAAAGTGTTGTCAAGAATCAATAGTCTTGACAAATTGTGTCGAAAACAACATAAGTGTGGCATTGTCTTTCTTTGTATAACTAACTTATAAAAAAATATATATAATAATAATAAAAAAATATATAAGGAAAATCGGGGTTGTTTCTGGCCTTCAATTTTAGTGCCTCTCCACTTACGGAAATGAGAACCGCTAGATTTAAAATTAGCATCGACACAGCTCAATTAAAGTATAAAATGATAGCGGATTGATTACGGTTAATGACTGTTCTTTTTTTAATACCCAATCAGCCTTTGGGTTGTAATGAGGCGGGAAGAGAGTGATTATAAATCAAATGGTAATTAATTTATGAATAATAAATCCGTTGCAATGCCGCTGAAGGGATGTTTGGGCGTCCTTTGTGGAGGATTAAGGATTATTAAACATTCACTCGGGATCACCTATCCCGTTATTAATGTGTCAATTTGAACGTGGGCTTTTCGGAACGGAATCCCCCTCTGCTTTTAGTCAGTTAATTTTTATATAATTTTTTTCTCTTTAGAATCTGATGTATTTTCTCCATTTTTTTTCTCCCTCGGTTCAAGTAAAAATTCAAATACTGATACATAATTAAAATGATTTCTTTTATTTCGTTATTTGGATCAGAATCTTTTAGTTACAATTACTGCATTATGTTAAATGAGCTTCACCATTTAATTAATATATTTGTTTTGTCAATTTGCATTTACACCTAACTTGGAAATGTTAGGTACAACGAGATCTTTTAACATTTAACTATTTAATAATATTTACAACTGCATAGATTATGTACAACAAATGAATTTGCTGAAAATTAATACAATGACATGTCAATAACATGTTATGAACAACTCACTAATAGAAATTCGATAAAGGTTACACATTAGAAGGTCTCTTGGACAACTTCTTTTCAAACGCCTCGGGGATTTATCGGGAATTGAATTTGAGGCAAGTTGGGAGACTAGTGGATTCGAGTGGGTATAGAGTTATCTATGAAAGTATAGGTATCTCGTTTGGCCTAAATCAGCAACATATAGAACATTAAGATCTTTATGGATAAGTTTGTGATATAACAAGGTGAATTTAGGATTTTTCATTGTAAGGATTGGTTACGAGAATCGAAAGGTTTAGTTGAGCCCTTAAGCTCATTTCCGTATATCGAAATGGGTCTAATTACTGTCATGTAATTAAATATTTTATAATTTATTGGAAGCTTTGAACGCTTGTCTAGTAAATGTTGGAGTAGTCTGAAACGACAAGCAGTTTCGTGTCTTGTTTTTGCAACACATTTCATATATTTACATCACATTATATTGCTATTTTTAGAACCTTCTTTCATTTGTATTTACTGAAACTCTTCATATAGCTTAAATTTATTCTATACTAAAATCATAGACTTGTTACTAAACCCCTTCATATGTTAGTAACATAACTATACCTACTGACTTACTATTTCTGAAAAATATTATTTTTTTGTGATACTAAAATGTAGTTATTTTACATTTTAACAGGTCTATATGTTTTCGGAGTGATGATTACAAATTTCTAGGTTGCTACTTTGTAGTATCACTCATGGCTATACTAGTGGAAAAAAATATCAAGATTTTTTTTTTATTTAGTCAGCAATAGCATGGATTAACGATTTCATCACAGATTACAATATATCAGCAACTCTGTCATATAAAAAAAAATACAATGTGGATGCTTTATAGCACAAAGGGAATGAAAAAAAACTTTGATAAGAGATCTACTCGTATGATATCTTAGAGTCAAAGAGTTACCGCTGTATTGTTCTTTCTCATGACTTGACATTTATTATTTTAATTTTTTTGTGATTGTAATTTGATCCCACAGTGTACTAGTGTTAATTTTTATTCCGCTGATATACTTACATTAATTTTATTTTTTATTTTAATTCTTCCTAGTAGTCCCTGATAATAAAGAAAATAGTGAAGGTAGAGGTGAAATGAACTAATGTTTCATATAGTTTTATTTGAGCAAATTTATATAATAAGTTAAGTAATACATCAGTGAAAATCAGATAAATAAAAGAACCATTGGCATTTTAATATTTTGAGATGAAGATGTATTTTTTATTTTTATTTAACTAATTAGTTTGGCTAATATTTTACAAATTAATCATAATTTTTCCTTATATTTCTTTTATTTTTTTCCAGATTTATTATCTGCGGAAAGCTTCAATACTGACCTGTAAGTATCAAAGTATATATATTTATATATTTTTTATTATTATTTTTTTAATATTCATTGAAAGGTATGCTGTATCGTTTTTAGAAAGTAGATTTTTCGTTCATAAATTACATAATACCTAACCGTTTTACAGTTGTTCAAAATTCATTCATTGTACATATTAATTAAGAGATGTCCTTCGTCAGACAAATATTAACATCAAATACGAGATGGAGAATAAATATTTGATTCGTATTAATAACGCATCCTTGTACAGAGCGGGCCGTATGTACTTTACACTGACGGACATTTGTAATTATGGGACAGAGGCAGCAATATCACTCAGCTAATATTAATCTCAGTCTATCAATATTCATGGCGAGAATTAGATCGTTAAATCCGATCGTATTGTTCCTATTTCCATCATCAAACGATGTTATTTATTCAATTGTTGGGTGATAATAAAAATGAATGCTGAACCTTATAATTCAGAATTAACATTATGAAGTTTACCTGTACTTAATATTTGAAAAACCCGAGGTGGCCGAGCGTGTCAGAGTGTCATCCACTTTAGCATTATATAACCTTCGAGTTCGAATCCTTCCTAGGCATGTTGAAATTTATATCTTATATGACTCCTATGCTCTTGAAATAATTATTTATATTTTTATATTCTTTTAAAGGGAAATCTTTTATTTTTATTTAATGATTCGGTATTTTTTATTGACCATTTATGTTTATTAGACCTATTTTTATTGTTGTTTTTTAATTGGATTTTAATGCCATTATCGACTTCAACAAGAACATGATGGTCCGCATTGTATTTAGTTATAATTATTTTTAGTTATTACACTAAAAATTGAACGATTTTTTACTCACAGGTATTGTGTTATGTGTGCCTTGTGCATTAAAAATTTTATTTAAAAATACATGATTTTATTAAGTTGTAATTAAACCTTTATATTTAAATATTTGAATTTAATATTTTTTTTTTAACATTTTTTTTTTTTTTTTTTTTTTTGCTTTAATAACTTGGAAAATGTTTGCTCCTCTTCAATGAAAAATATCGTATACAGTTATGTCATCCTGGTTACATACAATTATTTCCTTAAAAAGGGGTAGCGCATTAACATAAAATGTTTATATGCTTAATACTGATCATTAGAACGTATACTATAAACGTTATGTCAATTCTAAGATTTAAAAAAAAAATTTCTTATTTATTTATTAATTATGAATCCTAAAATAAAGTTTCCAATTTCGCTAACAAGGCAGAAGTGAGTGAATGTCAACAGTTGAGAACTGACAAAAATATTTAGTTTTGATTCATTGGACCTAGAACATGAAATTAACATTAGAATCTGCAATACGTTTGGGGAAAAAAAAAAAAAAAAAAAAAAAAAAAAAAAAAAAAATTCTGAAAGTTCTAAATATATCTAACAGCTCCTATTACATCGAATATTATTAAAATTACTCATTTTTTTTTTTATCAACAATTACTTTTTATTGAATAAATATTACAAGCAGCCTCACTCAAGGGCATTGAATTGTATGAATGGAAATGAAAAGTAAAATAAACAGCCTCTAATTATGCAAAAAATAAAATCAAGAAATAAAAAAAAATAAAAAATTAAATGCATATATAATATATTTATATACATCTCGGGAAATTCCTTAACTAAGCCTCTTTCGGTTGGTTCACTGGAGTCAAAACCCAGTGGATGCTGAGTGAGAGCACTTTACCGCAGTTTTCTCAAGTTATTAATTTTATTTTTGCATGTGGAATTAATGGGTACAATTCATTTTTATGAGAACATAAATAGTTTTTTTATCAAATAAGATAATGATGTTCCAGTTCTTTATTTTACAATGTGCGGGGCTGGTCGTGGATGATTATGGAAAAGTATTACGAAAACAAGCCTAGATTGGAACAAATTCGATTTTTAATGAAAGAGTGGATGTAGTAATAATAAGAGACAGCCTTGAAGAATGACCGCTAAATTATCTGAATAGGTTCCATCAAGTTTACGACCTTAAAATCAGCTTTATTTGTTTTCCAAGAGGCCTGAGCTATGATATGTTCATCTAGCAATGTCACGTTTGCCCATTTCCATCAACATAATAACCACTGTCACTCATTTAAATTCCAATTTTATAGGCGCCTCCTTTCAGCTCGTCTGTGTATAACGGGAGATGAACGAGGCTATACAAGACAGGTGAGAGCCCGAGGGAGCTGTAATGCGCGGTCGCACCTACGTGTTCAGTCGAAAGGATAACGTTAACGAGGACACGATAGCGTTAGCACGATATGTTTCCGTTAATGGATGTCTGTTAAAATATTCGCCGTTCGAGGGAGGTCGTAGGTTAGCTAGTGGGGAAGATGGCTCCAATAAAACCTTCACCTTATGAATATATTAGGAAAGGATTTAGCGGATATGAATAAAGCTCTTAGGAGGGTTAATCCAACCCTTACGGTCGCTAATGAATTTTAATTACGGCTTTTTGTGTTGCCTGCTCCTCTACCTCGATATTGGTTTCTGAGGCGGCCTTTTTTTTTTTTTTTTTTCAATTTAAAACTTTTCTTCCTCTTTTCAGCAACTCCCTCTGAGGCACTCCGAAAACCGCACCAGTTTTCCCGGATGTTTTTTAAACCCTGGAATACCGCACGTCCCTCCTCTCCCCTCCACCAGCTTCTCAAATATTTACCCCAAGTTGGCGGGGGGGAAACTGCCGCCGGGAATGTGGGAAACGCCCGACATAATTAAGTAGAGTAAAGTTTCCTCCTGCGGGCTCAACAAAGAAGAGTTTTGGCGCTCTCCGGGGAGGAGAGAGGAAAATAAAACACACCGGGAAAAAAACCCGAACGATATCCCATATTTCTTTCTGGCCAAACGGTCGTTCCCGTTGGGAGGGCGAGTACAAATTGACAAACTTTTAATTGAAAATAACCACTCACAGCTCCCATGGAGCGACCGCCTCTAAAAATGGGCTAATTTTAAATTGGGGGAGGGGGGTGGATTATTTCGGAATCGGCAACAGGAGCCGAGAGGGATTGGCTCTTCCCTTCAGCCAGTGCCATTTGTCTCCGACCATTATGCTAATGCTTTCTCTGAAGAGGGCACACTACTGTAGACCCTCCTCTTCAGATATAGGCATTTTATATATTTTTTTTCTTCTAATAAACTATTACTTATGAAAAATAAATCTTTACCTATAACAGGATATATAAGAACGAATATTACTTTAGCATGGTTACACTGTGGATTACTAATTCATGGGTATTTTTGACAAAATAAGACTTTGTTCCTCATACTTTTTTTTATAAAACAAATTATAAAATATTTATAATTATTACCTTATTCCATAAATAAATTATAAAGTATGGATATACATGTTTATGTGTGACCATAACATTTACTAGATTTAATGAGATCTAATTGAAATGAGAAAATGACTTTTCTTTGACTAGACAAAAGTTCTTTTCATAACTGAAATATATTTTCTTTATTCATATTCATATATCTGAATTAATTTAATTTTTTTTTTTTATTATAATTCTATTTTTTCGTACTTGTTGGGTCATTAAAATCTAAATAAACCTTATATCCAAAAAATGAACATAACAATGGTTGACTAAATATGAAATTGCATCCAGATATATCAAAAATTATTTTTTTTTTTTATTTGAATAGTTTAAATGCTAATATAAAGTATAAATAAACCATGAAATGATTAAAATTTGTTGTCTGAAACTCATTAGCACAGTATAGTTCTAAAAAAAGAAAAATAAATAAATAAACGATCCTTGTAATCATAAAATTTAAATGTTAAGCTCTATTAATATTTATAATTGTAAACTTAAAAAAAAAAGAAGTAAAATCACCAAAAAAATTCTTAAACCGAAAATTATTGGTGCCATGCCATGTTATTGGGTTGGAAATTTGGAATTCTATAATTCTACCATTTTTAAATAATTTAAAATTTTATTAATTTCATTTTTGCAACCTATTATAATTCTCTATTTTAAAAATTACCAATTGTTAGCACTTTGTACTTTATTATTTTAATAATGTTCTTAGAACTTAGAACTTAATGTTCTACATATTCTAACATTTTCTTTATAACAGGGAACTGACTAAGTTTCGCTAGTCTGATTCATGAAGCTTAATTGTCCCAAATTTCAACGATGTGTATTAGTTATGCGATCAACGATGGTATCACTTACTGAACATGTAACAGCTTGTTCACAGTAGCATTTTTTTTTTTTTTGTCCACAAACACAATCTATATCTTATCTCTGAGTTTTATGTACTATAAAGAGTCTGATAACATCCATTCATGGCGAATTAGTTATATTAAATCTTTGAAGGCCTTGACATTCCGCTAGCGAACAATAGAATCAGTAGTTGATCTCAAGGTTATTTTTTATCTTAAATTTGTTTAATGATATTTCATTCGGTCTAGTATTAGTGAATCTTAGGTTAGTGTTTTCCTATAGTTTATATTTTTCTGTCACATTAGGTAAGTTTCTTTCAAATGACTGGTCTTAAGGCGGTTCTATTAATTCAGTACTTGTTCTTGTAATATTTACTATGGCTGGAAAGATAACAAACATCTTTCATGACTGAACTAAAGGAAGACGCCACAAAATGGCGAAATGTGTATATATATATATATATATATATATATATATATATATATATATATATATATCCATTGAGAAGGCTGAGATATCCGGTGGACTCCCCCAAGACTGAGGGTGGACCTGGTTAATGTTGTGGGCGGGGAGTCTGTCGCCTCCGTCGGAGCCACCTGTCACAGTTCATAATATCTCTTATCTTCTTTTCTTGTTTTGGCTATAAATATTTACCTAGTGAAACTTGAAATAAACCATCTATAATTTGTTTGACTGTAAGTTATTGGTGGACTAATAGAAGTTTACTTTCCTTTATCTAAACTTAATAAATAATTAATAAATTGTGTGTACTTATAAAGACGCTTAAAAATTACGCTGGTTTTAAATAAATTGTGTAAATACTCAAGTTTGAACCAAGTAATTTTTTTTTTATTCTTATCGGACTTAACGTCCTATAGATTAATGTACTCCAACTTGGGCAGGAAGATCGAATAAATATTATAAATAAATAAGTATAATAAATCGATTTCGCTCAGGCGGTATTCGAGCCCACGGCCTGCTGTACAGTGTGCGCTGAGACCCTCTCCTTAACTCGTTTAGCAATCGACCTCCCCACCTCATTCACTTACATAAGTCAAAAATAAAATTGAACTTTTTTTTCTTTCAATACTTTAATTTCAGTTAAGTACTATGGTGTTTTGGTCATTAATCACGCCTGTTCATTAATCTTCTATATTTGCTAGTATTTTACATCTATGGATAATGCTATTTAACACCGATTTGATGAGGCTGAGAGCTTTACAAAAGGTCCTTAAGTCAATTCCATAGATCGGTTGATATATATTTTGTCCTACTAGATAAGTGCTCAAAGTTCTCATTAAATTAAAAAAGACTTAAATTACGTGAAAATAATGAGACCCATTTAGACATACGGGTTTGAGCTTTGGGGTTCTACTAAACCTTCCAATTCTTCTCATATCCTTACAATCCAAATCCTTAGCATAATTATTGTGTCACAAATGAACTTATTTAAAGATATTACTGTTCCATATGTTGCAGTTTTGGCCCAAACCATATACCTAACCTCTCATAGTAATTTTTTAAGTTTCCTAGCTTGTTCACATTCCATTCTTGTTGATTATTCGAAGTGTCTGAAAAGAAAATAGCCTAGTGACCTCCTAATGCAGAATTATTGAATTGCTACTAGTAAGTAGTTCTTATATGCTATTGACATGAAATATAGATAAATAGTTTTTTAAAAAAAACTGATGAGTCCTAATTGCTGAGAAACCGATTTTCAATTATCTTTACAGCAACTGTATCTTTTATCTTCAAAACAAAATTTCAAACTACTCCTAATTATCTCAGGCTGTAACTGAAAAAACAACAGCAATATTTCAAACAACTTGACAAGCAGGTGAGACTTTAAGGGTACCGCCGCCATAAAATTAACAATTCCACACTCAGGCATAAAAGATCCATCAAAGGAAAATTCCCCCTTTTTATTTTATTTTCTTATTTAATAAAGATCCCATGTGCCCATGACCCGGCTGTTTATGGCCGCGATGATACGGTTAATTATAGAGGATAATTCTTTTCTTTCCACAGGCAGCCTACCAATAAATTAATGAGGCTCTTTTAGGAGACCATTATGTGGGCTATGATGGGGGATTAGTCGTCGTCGTTAGTCATTATCGTTAAGCGTAAATGGCGGTCGTGGCAGCCGAAATATTTCTTCCTTCGATATTTATTATGTTGGTATTAGTATTCTTTAGGTGTTGACCGTTTGTTTATAGAATCAGTGATTTGTCCATCGTTTTCGTTTGTCTACATATCATTATTTATATTGTCTTTATTATACGATCAAAATACACAAAAATATTACTTTTTAATTGATAGTGTAAGACTAAAGTCAACGCTAATTTATATTCTCTCTCCTCAGTCTTATTTGAGATCTTAACGCACTCTGCTTAGCTGTCATGATCAGGTTGCGCGGAGCATGGGAACTACTGAAGTCAAGAGACGCCTGCCAGCTCCTCCACGTTAGCCATTCTGCTCAGCCTCTGAATATGACAATCTTTTGATGCCTTCAGTGTGTTCCTTAGTGGCGAATCATTGCTGTACACCTACTGCTTAGTTCAATAAAAAGCAAGAAAAGAAAAGAAAATGTTCAAATATATCAGATATGTTCTAATAAACTGCTTGCGATCATATAGACTTTGAATTCGTTGGATTTGATTTGATTTGAAATAAATATATTTTGTCATATAAAGAATTCAATGATATATGAATTATTCCACTTAAATAATGTTTCAACCCAACTAAACTCCCCGTCAAAAGTATACCCATAATTCACGAGATTTTCCTGGTTTTTACCTTAATCCATACTTTGCTTATATTTATATTAATATTACTTATTTAACCTGAGATATTAAGAATTGGACTCATCAATGTTTTTCCCTTTTAATAAAAAAAAATGGAATTTTAGATTATTTTTTTTCAAATTTTCTTCAGTCTATGTTTATCATTCGTTTCGTTATTTACAAGTATGCCAAGACAAGTAAAAGCAGTCATAGCCAGAGCGGTCAATATCTCTTATGAAATATAAATTAATAATTAAAAAGTTATAATTGTAAACAATTAAAATTTTTAAAAGTAAGTTTCTAACTTTTTTGTTTATTGGAAGCAAAATTGTAATTTATTTTAATAAGAATTGTTTATGTCTAGTTAAGGAATGTTTATTATAGACTTTAGAACCTTTCTTTACTATGGAAAAAATGCGTTTTTATAAAATTTAAATATTTCAAAGTGTTGCGATACTTTTGACGGGGAGTTTAGATCAAATGTTTACAGTTCTCATATGATATATATTTAAACGCGTATAATCTTTTAAATATGTTGTTTGTGGAAGATCACCGTCGTTATGTGCTTAAACATTAGCAAATAGGATAGATTATTCTAATATTTACCAACCATTCTAGCTAGAGAGGGATAACAGAAATACTTAAAGTGGATTCGCGACTCCGCAGAAGTTAAGCTTGACACTGAAATTCCTCCCGTTATTTTGTACTCACCATCAAAAATAATTCTTTATTTTATTTTCTAGAGATACCATATGCATATAATTGTTACCTATTTCACAATTGCATATATTTGTTTAAATGTATTATTTTTTTTCAATTGGTTATATAACAATATCCAATATTTTTTCTATTACCAACACATAAATATTTCATTGAATTAGGATCCATTTTGTAAAGCTTTTTTATCGCTTATTTCGTATGAACTAGTTTTAAATCAAAATTATTTTATGCAGAAGATGAATGTTTTCCGAGATGAATTACAATTCACAACTATATCTAAATTATTTTTCATTTATTGATTTTTACAACTGTTTAATATGAATAAAATCTGTACCTCGGAGGTACAGAACACTATGTCACATTTCCGTAACTTTACAGGAGAGCAGTTTAAAGAAAAAAATATTTCATTTCCTGAACTGTTTATTATATTTATGTGTACGAAATAAATCTTGACTTTTTATCCAGGCTAGAATAGGTTGGTAACCCGTCCTTCCTGCCCTAATTGGAGTACATAAGGACATTATGCCCTCCACCCTAAAAATAAATAAATAAAAACATTTTTATGTAACTTACCTCACAATTAATTTGTCTAGGACATAGAATTCTATACCTCTGTATAAAGGGGAAAAAGGTAAATAAGAATACGTAATAATGTATGTTTGGTAAAAAAAGGACATAATGTCCTGTACCTCCGAGGTACAGTATGTGTTAACCTTATTACTAAGACATGTGAATAATTTTCAAAGAAACTACCCATTAGTTAAAGTTCATTAAATTTTTTACTTGTCCTTAGGAAGTTCCTTAGGCCATCTTCCTTTCAGGGTTCTCGGATGGTTATTTGGAATTAGGTGGAAGGCAAGTTGGGGGACTAGTAGATTCGAGTGGATATGTAGCTTATCATAGAAGGATAAGTATCTTATACGGGATAATTTGGAACATAATGGAAATTTATATCATTGTAGATAAGTTTATTAGTGACATAATAAGGAGTGTTGAGGATTAATGAAGGATTTCGTATTGTAAGAATTATATACGAGAAAAAATGTAAGATTTAGTGGAGTCTCACAGTTCAACTCCGTAAGTTCTAGTGGTTTTAATCTAAGTTTAAATTATAAGCCTTCTTTCTTGGTTAGTATTGATCAAAAAAAGTTTATTAAAGAAGAAATAAAAGTCATCTCATATTTTCACCATATGATGTCATAATATCATCAGATCTTGATCTTTGTTATTTCCTTATATTCTGAATTTACATTTCCTCCTGGTTGTACTTAAACTTGATGGATTCTTCAGTTAGTATAAAAAATTCTCATCCGTGTCAGTATCCTTTCTTGGCTGAACACAGAGGAAGAGTTCTTTGACAACAATGGTTGAATATCCCGTTATACTTTTGTGAAAACTTCAGCAAATCCTGCGCATCACGTCAATGACCATATATCCATACAACTTTCTAACACCTTATAGATGCTTTGTCTACCTCGAAAGGGTTTTAGAAAGGAATCTCAGACATGAGTAACTGAGGAAGGGCTTATTCGTGTTCCTGAATTATGGCTTTTTTAAGACATCTGCCTCCTTCCTTTTAAGGTACAAGGCTTACAGAGTGAGAGAACGCTGTTATTGAGATAGCTGTTCAAAATAACAGCTACTTTCTTTTCTTTAGTATAGTTTTGGTAACTGTTAAAGAACCTACTAAATATAATTTATCTTACTAGCTGGATTTATTTATTGCTTGTATAAGTGTTCTCGTTTCCTTTAAATCAAACATTACAAACAAATTAATAAAATATACTATATTATAATCCTAAAAAGTAAGTATGGTATGATTAAGCTTTACTTCGTTTGATATATTTATGGAATTAATAATTAGAAAAAAAAAATTATAAGATATCAATTAATACGATCCGAAGTAACCAATTTCAACACAATATATATTGAATTTATCAATACTGACAATTAATTATAATTTTACTGAATTTCAACTTAAACTTTATATTTATAATCAAACTTAATTAGGTATTTATATTAGTAGTCAATAACAAATTTTAGGTAAATACTAGATTTTTAAAGTTTAAAAAAAAAAAAAAAAAAAAATATATATATATATATATATATATATATATACACACACACACACACACACACACACACACACACACACACACAGGGTGTCCCACGAATGTTGTGTCAGGCTAATAAAACCCAGAGTCTATGGAATTTCAATGCGACAATCAGGGATCTTATATTGTGTCATATTAGTTACCTTTTGAAGATATTCAACCCTTCCAGAATTTCTCCAGTATTGCTGGAATGGCTCCAGAACTAGAAATTTCACAATAAGTGACTGGTTTTTATGACGGATTCTGATGGTGAGTCGAATTCTAAAACTGGCTTGAATCGGTTACTTTTTCAATCAGATGCACCCCTACGTCAATAACAGCCTAATCCTCTTATTTAAAAGGAACCCTGGAACTCCTGGTTTGTTAGATGACAAGTTAATTATAGATTCTGAAGGAAATTGAATTTTATTAATTAAGTAAATATTACATTATTTTAAAATGCAATTGGGTTAATAATATTTGTTAATTTACATAAAAATACTATTTTCTGTGTTCAAAGTGACGGCCTTCTTCATTTATGCATAACAAAAGTCTAGAACAGAAGTCTCGCTGAGCTTGCTGTATTTCTTCCGGTAGAATGGAAAGATTCGCATTTTGTATTTCTGCCCTCATTTCTTCTACTGTCGACGGTTTATTCGTGTAGACGAGATCGTTCAATCTTCCCCAAAGGAAATAATCTAAAATTGTTAAGTCCGGAGATCTTGCTGGCCGATTAATGCTGGCAAAAACATCCAGTGAGGATTTTCTCTGGATCAATAATGTGCGTTGTGCATGTTCATTAAGCCAGTGCTACAAAAGGTAGCTTCATCTGTCCAAAGCACATTAGAAAAGAAATTAGGATTTTCAGCTATAATTGTTTGTGCCCAATGGCAAAACCTCAATCGCTGGTCCAGGTCACTTTCGGACAATGCTTGGTGCACTGAAACATGGGAAGGTCTGAATTTTTCTTTTTTTAAAAGCCTATGTACCGAACTTCGGGATAAGTCAGTTTCCCTACCAATATCCCTTGCACTCATCTGCGGATCCTCTTCAACTAAAGCTAATACTACTGTATTAGCATTATTCAAAACTGGACGGACACGGACACAATATTTACTGTAAAGCTTAATTGTACCTGTTCTTTTTATCCTGTCTTGATACTTGGGATGGTGCCGCTGTGGATAACGCTCTGCATATAGCCTTGCAGCTGCTCTAAAGTTTCCGTCACATCGTTCTAATGCCATGAGCAGGTCATACTGACTTAAAAAATGAGCCATTTTTTTTAAATTGACCAATTTACATTTACAAATACTGACAAACTAATAATCTTATGACCAAGAAATACAGATGGAACAAATATTTTTTTAAATAAAAAACACTTTATTAGATATCTAATAAAATAAAATAAAATTTGAAAATGGTTAATAATCAGCCTGTTATCGACGTAGGGGTGCATCTGATTGAAAAAGTAACTGATACAAAACAGTTTTAGAATTCGACTCACCATCAGAATCCGTCATAAAAATCAGTCACTTAAGGTGAAATTTCCAGTACTGGAGCCATTCCAGCAATACTGGAGAAATTCTGGAAGGGTTGAATATCTTCAAAAGGTAACTAATATGACGCAATATAAGATCCCTGATTATCGCATTGAAATTCCATAGACTCTGGGTTTTATTAGCCTGACACAACATTCGTGGGACACCCTGTATATATATATGTTTTAATAATTAATTTAGTCGTAATTTCCATTAAAAGAAAAAAATATAGACATTTGAATAACTTTTTTTTTTTTTCATTTTTTTACGATCTTTCTAATACGATCGCATTCTTTTCGTTCTTCCGATCATTTTGGTTTGCTCAAAACTTTTAAGGTTCATTCTATTAGTAATTCCTGATTATTTATCTTTTGTATGTAGAATTAAGAATAGCTTAATGAAATAGAAAAAAAAAACCAAAATGGTTTTCATTAAACAGGGGACGTGTTTATCAACTACTTACGAATTCGCATTAGCTCCTTGCCAGATAGGCGAGGCTTTTAGGGAACAGATCTTTAAGATAATTGGTGAATCATGTTGGCCGCTCCAAGGCCTGCGTGACATTGTCAGAATCAGAAGCAGCTTTTGATCATCCGGTCACATATCGTTGTACCACTTCCTTGGCGGTTCTCTGACCAAACAATAACTATTTTAGGATGAATGATCAGTCATTAGTGTGCTAGGGAGTTGTGATATCATGAGTGTACTATTTATCTAATATGAAAAAATAGAAATATCTTGAGGTTTACGACTTTTATAAGACGAAGAACATTGTCAAAATATACAATAAGGGAACCAGATCTATTGTTTTCCCAGTCACGGAGAAATTGAACTTTTTTTTTTTTAAGGGACAGTTTCTCAGATAGAAACTAAAGATCGTGTTAAAAATGAGTGGAATTGCCTTTAATAGGATCCATTTAACTTGGATATATTGTGTGTTTCTAGCAGTTTCTTCATGTCGTATTTTAATAATTTAATTGGTCCTATGCTCCAGTTACTGTACAGTATAAATTGATTCTCGCCGAGCAGTTTAATCTTGTGTCGTAACAGTGCGAAGGCAGTACTCCGTCCTGGAACAACTTTTCTCCAGGATGTGCGTGGGTCGCCAGTTTAGTGTAAATTAGAAGATGACGGATCGGCGGAGAGGTTTCGGGATGACACAGCCAAGACTCCCTAGCCAAGCCTCGTCGGTGCAGCTGTTGTTTAGTCTACCGCCACGTCTGATAACTCAGATGCCACATCAGTGAAAGGTCATTTTATTTTTATCTCCTTTTTATTTGGTCCCTACTTTCTTCATTAGTGCTTCTTGTGCGACTCCGTTGGTAAACCGAAATCGCTTAAGCAATAATAGAAAAGCACTAATGGATAATTTTTTGTTTTCTTTGTTAGATGCAAAAAACAACGAAATTGGTTTTTGACGCAATCAGATTATAGTCATTTTGTTGAAAAATTACAGTCAGAATATTCTGTATTTTTATATACTATTTTATTTGTAATATATCTGTACATTCATGTATATACCAGACTAAAACGTCAAGAAAATTTATGACTTTTTTAACATTTGCTAGACAAAAGTTCAAAAATTCCGATTAATTACTAGAGATTCATTTATACATGGCAGTAATTAGAACTATTAGGACTTACGGAGTTGGGCTTAGGGGCTCCACTAAACCATCCAGTTCCTCTCCTATCCAATCCTTACAATCCAAAATCCTTCTTAAAATCCTCAATGCCCCTTACTTTGTCACAATCAGACTTACACATAAAAGATCTTAATGCACCCTTCCTTGCTGATATAGATCATACCATCTCCCCATTCTATCCCAGCGTCTGAAAAAAAAAATGGTCTCGGGATCTGCTAATATAGAACCTTTATTGAAGTGCTGCCAATGGGTAGTGGCTTTACCAGCAGTTTGCATTTTGCAGAAATTTGTATTATACTCTAGAAGAAATTATATATTATACTTAATATATTAAGTAGTTTAAAGTACGAAATGTATGTAAATTGAGTTATACCTTAATATTAATAATAAAAATAGAAATAATAATTTTAAAAAAATATATAATTGTTTAAAATATACTTGTTCATAATTAAAATTGTTTAAAATAACAATAATAAATATTACGTAAATTGAAGCAGCAATAGCAATAAAACCAAGCCAACCCCTTTGTAATTATTTTTTGATATATTAATATAATTAAACTTCAATTTATTTTATGTAAAAACATAAATATATTTTTCCTAAAGTTTATTGAAATAGAAAAACATTATTTACCTCGTGCCATTGTAATCTAAGATATTTTCCAGGGATAAATATTCATCTGTGTGAACTATATAATTGCTTAAGTATTTTTTTTTTTTACTCTTGGCAATCATGGGCTTGGCAGTTCAATAGTAGATGTTTTATACCATGTATTGTTCTACTTGTAATTCTTTTAAGTATAGTGTAAAATATTTGGTCCACTAAAGGATGAGCACACTGAAGAATTTAGAAGATTGCACTAAACGGCATTGCTGGAAATTTAGTTTAATTTAGTTTACACTGAAATTACCGACATTTTATGTATACTTTTTCTAGCACAATTCCTCGGTAAACAAAAGCAATAAGATAGGTGTGTATATTGAAAAAATACTTTTAATATATGTTTTAATAAATGTATTAAAGTCGAAAAGCCAAATAAGAATGTTGTTTCTAAGAACTTCCCCCTTAAGTTCCGAAAAGTCGCTGCTTTTGATCCGAAAAAAACTTTGTACCACCGGTTGAATTTCCTTAGGATAGGCTAAGACGTCGATGAAAGGATTGTTGGGCTGATAGTGGATTTTAGTTTTGATCAGGTGGGATATAATAAAGTATAAGTTCAGAGATATGTGGTGTCGGCATTGAACTTTTGGATTCGAAGTTAATGACGCAATTCCATCTTCATGTTTCCTCATACTAGATATCATGAATACAACATTGGGTCTTCAATTTTTAATTAATTTTAATGCTTAAGACCAGAGTCAGTGCCAGGTGCCTTTCTCCTACCTTGGGAAACCTTGAATAATCTATTAGAAGTGAATGATTAAATACTCGATAACTTTATGCAACAACAACAAGGTCGGTTGGGCTAGGCAGACTGCTGGGCGTTTGGTCTCATTATGTATTCCTAGGACACATGTTACATGGTATTTGATCGTTAAAAAAACATCCAATAAACTGAAATATGAGTGTTATGTCTTTTAATAAGTAAGTATTAATAAATAAAGGCTTAGCAAACCCAAAGGTTCAATGCTGACACCACACACCTCCCTCCAACGCACTCCCTCAAAACCCAAAAATTTGTTAAAATCTCAAAACCCGGCTATTATTCTTTAGGACATTAAGAGACCATACAAATCCAATATTTCATCTTATATTATTACTTTATTTTTAAAATAAATATTTTAAAAAAATAAGGTTAAAGAAAAAAAAATCAATGCTTAATATATAATATTTCGTGCATACAAACTGTAAAGGCTTCATACCCATATAGTGTTACACAATTTTGCTGAAGCCTGCTATGTTATTTCTTGAAGAAGGACTTAAGGCGCCTAATACCCTTACTCTACTTTCACACTAATACCTCCGGAGTTAGGTTACATATAATAAAATGATTTTCACTGGCGGCCTAACCAACTCTGAATCGAAGGAGGTCTTAATATGGTTTACATAACCCGTGTAATCGTTTTAGCTACCAAAGGCATTTAAGAAAAATAGAATTTTCTAAATAAAAATTACTACTAATTTTTGTGTATTTATTTCATTTTCGTTTTATTCGTCACATAATTAAAACATATAGCCAAGAAATGATCTATGAAAAGTGTATATAATTTGACTTATGTTGACTATGTGTATACTGAGATCATTTCTATAATAGGTCCAGTCTGTATACTGTCTTATTTTATATAACTATCTTGATAACAGCCAGGTTCATCGAAATATTTATAAAGAATAATAAAAGAGAAAAAAATAATAAAAAGTAAGAAATATGCCATTAAATGTCGGTAATGGTTATTATTTCTCAGTCGGAAAACTACTCATTTCTCGTTTACTCTATAGAAATATAAAAAATAAACATATTCGGATATTATTTACTATGGAAGCGAAACATGGTCGCTTACTTTAAGAGAAACAACGCCTTTAAATCTTCGAAAATAAATTATTTGGCCCAAAAAAAGGGAGGTTTAAGGCCCAATTCACAAAGAACGGACGTGGCGCGGACTTTTGTCTCTTCGGACATAAAAACAATATTAATAAAATTTGATATTGGAGTTACATGCATATATACTAACAATTTAGTAGGGGTGAAACATCTCTGATTTTATTTTTTTTTTTTTTTTTCGGGGGGCGAGGGTGAATCGGATATAAAAACAACTTTGATAAAATTTGATATTGGAGTTACATACATACACACCAACAATTTAATAGGGGCTAAACATTACCAATTTAATTTTTTTTGGGGGGGGCGGGTTTTATGGAAAATCTGTTGAGTTTTTTTATGTCCGATTAAGCCCCTCTTCCCTCTCCCCCCCCCAAAAAAAAAAAATTATATCAGTGATTTACAGTTTCACCCCTATTAAATTGTTGGTATATATGTATGTAACTCCAATATCAAATTTCCGCGGAACTGCGAGAGGTTTATCCGTTAAATGCTGTTCACGTAACAGCAGCACGATGGTTAAATTGGGCTTGTAAAGTCGTTGTATTTAGTAACAACCGAATTTCAAAAAAAGTAAACAATATTTTGTTTTTATATTGAGAAGTTTAAGAAAAAAGTAATTTAAAATTCCTAATTTCAATGCTATCTATCAATGAATAGTTTCTATAGTTTTAATCATATCGTTACGTTCACAGTACATAATTTACTTACTTATAAAGTTCAATGATTTAATAAAGGAATAAAAAAAATAATAAAAAAAAGGAAATTCCCTAGTTCGGTTTTCTGCCCTCTTTTTATGTTATGCCCAAAAAGAGCATATGGTTTCTGAATCGCCTCATTGAAGAAAATGTAACTAAAGTAAAAAAATATTTTAAGATCCATTGAAAAAGCGCCTCTCTCGAGATAACGTCCCGATTTCGAAACGTGTTTTCCCTTAAAGTCGTTATAGGAAAAGGTGGAAATTCTGAAGGAAACCCCCCCCCCCCCCACCTAGAACTTCCACAGACTTCTTTCTCCCTTAATGACCCCCACAACCTGACCCTTTTGGTACTACTTCCTCTTATTCCTCCTCCCTTTTTTTACGTCGTCCTCTGGATGGGAAAATAATGCGCCGTTCTATTCATTGGCTTATCGAACGAATGACATATTCCTACAAGAAGCGGTGTGAAGAATAAGCCAATGAATAATATGGGAAACACATTAGGGAAAGCATATATCAGCCGCCTATATTCCCTCTCCCTCCTCCATTTTATTTGTTTATCTCTTTCCCCTCGTCCAATCGTTCCTTCCTTTTTATTGCCATCGATAGGTAAAGAATGGTGATTGGATCGAGTGGAAACCTAATCATGTATTTCATACAGACGATATTTGTTCGAGATTGGTTTCCTTTTCCTATTAAACCGTGCATTTTTTATTTATTTATTTTTTTTCTCTTTTTGATTATCAGACTAATGATAAGAATATTTTTTAATAAACATAACCTTAAATATTCAAAAACTAGTAGCAATTAATTTAGCTTAAGATTATAAATTATGTTTCCCTAATAAATGCTATAATCTGCTATTCATTATGGTTTGAAATAATTATTATATATATTGTTTCATTAAGTTTTTCTGATTTTATTTTCTTTTTATATTTTTATGTATATATACATATTTATATTTAACTATGTTACCATTTTAACTTCCTTCGTATGGCCTAAATGTTAATATTTATCTCCAGTTGTAATGTAATTTTTTTCTTTCTTTTTTCGACAATGATTACGTAACTATTATTTTTGAAACTTCTTCCATAGATTATTCGTAGAAGGAAAATTGATTAATTCAACAGAACAACCGCAACTATGGTTGTGAGGAACTATCTATGACTAACCACTCGACTAGGGACCGTCACTGACTATTTACGGCTACCCGTTAGATAAGAAAAATGATTTTGTGAAACCTATCGTTAGAATTATTATTAATCGTTAAATGATAGAAATAATAATCAAGTAATGTTGATAAGAATGAATTAATTATTTGTTAGCTTCTTTAACTTTTTATTTTTATCTTTAGTGTATTAAGGTAGATGTTTGCTAAATGTTATGGTGTACTGATTTATTGGATCATGTTTTATATCATGAAATATTGATTTGTAAGGAAGATCATTATGTATCATTACCAATGACATTTATTTTTCTACTTTGTTCTCACCTAGTACGTAATTAATTTCTATTAAGTTGATCTTAGTATATTTTAAGAGATGATTCAATTAAAATTTCTTACATTGGATACTTGATAGTATTAACTAGGTGCGGCAGCTCTGTATGACTTCAGGATCCAAGATAGGCTCCAGCTGATGCATATTAATACTTCAATAAACGTTATATATTACTAGAAACTGATACTTCTTTTTAAATACCTCGGAGGGTTATCTGGAATGGAATGGAAAGCAATACTGGTGGGTTTTAATGTTGATGGATTTCACTATGAAAGGATAGGTTTGGGATAAATCAGCAACGTCTGTTAGCGAAAACTAAGGAGCATTAAGGATTTTTCGAAGGCTTTTGGATTTTAGGTATTGTGTGGTTTAGTAGAGTCCTCAAAGCTGAACTCCGTATCTCCAAATAGGACTAATGATCGTCATGTAAATGCCTCTCTTGTAACTTATCGGAAGGTTTGAAGATTTGTTGCTCGACAAACAAATGTTGAAAGTGTCGAAGACGACTAGTTGTTTCTTGTCGTTTGATTCTGTTATGGTGATGATTTTTTATTTTAATTTGTTTGTATGCATTTAGTTATATCTGATTGATTGAAACCCAATGAGATCTTTGGAAAATAGGAAGCAAGTTTTTTTTTTTTTTTTTTTTTTTTTTTTTTTTTTTTTGTCATATACTTATTTCGGAAGCAATCAAGATTACAGAGCAAAGTAAATAAGCCTCCTTGATTAGGCCCAAAATAAGCCTTACCAATTAGACAGTTCACCTGGCTCCCGAAAACTCATAAATCGGCGAAATCAAAGGCCTAACGAAGTCTGGTCCTTCGTGGACATCTCTGATTACCGAGTTGGTCTTCAATCAAGCCCGCTCTAGATCTGGCCATATTGAGTTAGCCACCGCAGATCTCGTCCCTAGCAGAAGTATATCCGATCCTGCTTCGATACCTCCTCTCTATATCGATAGCAAACTCGATTATAGGAGCCCCACGCTGATGAGATCGTTTCTCTATAGCTCTTAATTGAAATGTTTCTATACGTGATCCGAAATAGAAGATATTTAATATATCTCTATTGTCTTTTTTTTTATGAATAAAAAAAGAAAATTCATGTATTGAAGATCTTTATTTCTTCTTATTTTTACTACATTAAAGATTCTTCTAAACACTGACCATGTAAAAATTACAGATTTTCTATAATTTGCCGATTAAGCGAAAAAAAAACAAAATAAATTTAACTCCCTAACCTTGGAATTTTACACGTAATGACCCTGATAAAATGATAATTAATGCTAATATTATGTGTAAGGCGTTTCATTAGTGATCGTAAACGATGTTTCGGCCTCTCTTAGGGACCAATTTGTAAGAGACTCCACGTAATAATAGGTTTGCTTTATTATAACATAATTTGCATCGAAGCTTCCTGAGTAGGGTTTTAAGGTGTTTAGTTCTATATTAATTCCGAATCTGTTTTCACAAAAAAACAATACTTTTTTTTTTTTTATCAATCTTGTTTTTAAAATTCACCCTTAGGTGTCATAATTAAAAAGATCTGGATAATATATTCTAATAATATAATATATAATGTAATATATTCTATCTACTTTGAACTTTATTTTCGGACAACTTTAAAGTATTTAAAAAAGAATATTATCGGTGCATTTGACCATTCCTTTGGCATGTCTTCGCTCTCGAATTCAAGGAGTCTTTTTATCTATCTTCACACCATTAATTCAACCTGAAAAAAATATGGCTGTTTGGTGATTTTAACACTAAAAGCATAGTGTAGAATTTACGTAGCTAAATCTATAACTATTTATTTTAGCGCATTGTGTATCTGTCTTTAAGTGTACCTCTGAGTATTTTTGCAAAAACTAAAACTTGCTGGCTACAATATACTGCATTCTTTGGTCGTGTCAAAGACCTCAAATATGCTTCTATTATAAAGGTACATGTTTATGTTTATGTGTATTCATCAGTTTGTGTCCTCAATGCATTCCCTCTGCTGGAGACCTAGAAGAGGTTTGAAAAAAATTGTATTTTTTTTTAAAAACTACTCAGTTCGCGTTTTATTATTTTATTTTATTTTATTTTTTTATCATGTGGCGTTATGCCCAGCTAGTTGAGTCTTGGCCTGCTCAACCATAGACAAACGGTTGCCCTCCAGTTTCTGACGCCAATCAGAGATCTTGCATCAGCGGTCACAGTCTTCCTGATGAAGCCTTGGTCTTCCAACCCCTCCTGGTGCCATACACTTGTATGATCAGAATTTTCAATGGTATCTCTTTTGGGTCTATCCTTGGAACGTGTCCAGTTCAGTGAAGTCTTGCCATCATCACAAATACGGCCACATCTACATCCTTATGCATTTCATTTAGCTCATGAGTTTACGTTTACTCCCTAGAAATTTAAAAATTAGAATATATTAGACTATTATACTACCAACAATTCTCTATAGATTGGTTGCCGCTTAGGTTAAGGGAGGAGCAGCGCCTTAAAGTTTTCAAGAATAAAGTGCATAGAATATTTGGCTCATAAAAGGATTAACACAATGATTTTAAAATCTTCATAATGCGGATATGCAGGAGGTTTGCCCAGTTAATATAGTTCAGGTAATTGCAGCGTGACGGTTTAAATGGGCATGTAAAGTCTTTGGATTTAGCAATGATAGTATTCTAAAAAAGGTTATTCAGTTTAGATCCGTCGGGTAAATGATCAAGGGATAGACCGAGATGTAGATGAGAGGATTACTTGAGGGTCGGTCTTGATAATTTGGATTTTGAATGAGTTGGTTGGGAGGTGCGTGGTCAACGGTTGGTGGTGTTGGCATCGAACCTTCGGGTTCGCTAAACCTTTTATTTATTTATTTAAAATATTTAAAATCCTATCCATTTCGAACGTTAACAATAAAGTATAATTCCTTCATTTGTTTAGAAATTATGTGTTTAAAAGGAATAAATTCATAATCACAAAAAATCAATTTTCGAATACTATTTTCACAGTATCTACTTTCATCCATCAATGTATTTTATTATTTCAATAGAGAGTTCATATAAAGATGTTCTTATATGGGTTACTCTGTAATACAGAAATTCTACTTATTGTAAAATTGTTTAGCTAGGAGTCAGACGTTATCAAAAATTATAAATTTTATCTGCTCTTCGAATCAGATAAGTGAGCTGAAGTATGATCAGTTTTTGATATACACTTAATCGTCATACTAAAATAAGTTGGATTTACAGGAAATGATTCTTGGAAAATAAAAGTAAATAGGTGTAGACGAATTTATTATTATTATATATTTATATTTTTTGAGAACCTCAAAAGTTTCGAAAAATCGCAAAATATTGACACAATCCTCTAAAGTATTCAATCCATCCTGAACCCTCTCCTTGTGAATCCCCTCTCCATGGGTGCGTGTAACAACAGTTGTAGCAGGGACAGAGCTACGTCTGATTAGAACCTTGATCAATCAGGGCCCTACAAATCGAGTTATGGTTCCCAGACACCAGATCCCTGGACCGTCTTCCTCCTCCAGGACACGGAGGAAATATTGACGTCGCCATTTTGAATTATTCATCGCTCCCCCTGTCTGCTATTAATCACTAGGCTTTCATTACCTTTATTAATTATCGATCCCTCCTCTCGTCGAGGCAAAAAAAGAAGGGGCTCACTACAAAGCCCTGTCTTATGAGGTGTTTAAGCATTTTGTATATAATGTATCCCGTTGTTCCTCGTGAGTAATATATTGCCTAGATCAGTCGACAGTTTACTGCTTATTAGTATAATTAAAAAAATAAACAATGAGTAGTGTCATTAACTTATAATTTATTATATGGGCATGTGTTTTTTCTTCTCTACTTCTTCAACTGCCTACAGAATGGATTTTGAGGTAATTGATTTTATTTTGTTTTAACAAAACTTTATTTTTAAATTTTAGGGCCTATCTCAACTTGCTTGATTTCTGTTAACCTGAAAATAAGATGGCCCAGAGATCATATGTAGATTTTATTTAAGTGCTACTAATCAATAATTTCTTCACAAGTTTTTATTTATTCATAATTTAGAAGTTATGAATTATTTGAGACTTCTGTATTAATTTCATACTTGTCGAAAGTCTACTTTCGAATGTCAGACATTTATCGTTAGTTCTAAAAACGTTCAAAATAAAATTAATTTTTGATCGTCCAGTTTTTCCAGTGTATTTATCAAGGATAAAAATAATATATAACGGCCTAAAATAATAAGATGCAGAATTCCCGCTTCGGTAACCAATTAAGTGAAAATATCCGTACATTTAAAAAAGACAGGAGGGAAAAATAATACATCACTTGTGAATCATTAGAAATAATTAATCGATAAATATTTCGTGTAGTCCCATTTTAAATTTTTCATCCACCCACAAGACTAAGACGACAAGAAACTGCCCGTTTTCGACTGTTCCCTTCGTAATCCATTCTTTAAAATTAAATATTGGATGTCCAATTACGCTTTTAAGTAATCTTCTAATAACTAATCATTGTAATTTAACCAGGCGCTAACTGTTTAATGGGTGACTCAAAAAGCCGAAAACACTTTTTCAAAGTACAGTGAAACTCCAATTATCCGGATATCCGATTATCTGGATTGACTTGTAGAAAAAATATATATTTAATTTTTTATTACATACATTTTTTTTTTTTAAATAGTTTATTAACAGACTTTTTAGGCCGTGGTTCGGAGTTCACGTAAAATACTAAGGTAGAATCATGGGCTAAGCCCACACACTTCATAACAGTCAAGTTCTAAGTAAACGGACTTAGTGAATTTCTAAAATAGCACATCCATCCTAGAAGGGTTTTGACCTGTCTGGGTATTATTGTCGCGAGTGGTCTCTTTATAAACTTAAGAATTATTACATCTAAATTAAAATGTGTTGTAACTGTGTCCGAAAAACTGTCCATTGTAGAACGTCTTAGGAATGGCGAACTGGGGAAAAATTGGCGGAGTAGTTCTGTGTCGGAACATCCACAATTTCCGATATGGTAACTAAGCATTGTTGTTACATAAATATAATTTTATTAACAGCCACATTTTTAGTTATTTAATTAATATACATAGCTAAAACATTACATATGTATGTATTTTTTATTTCAATACCCTAATTTATAGTAAATCTGATTATCGGGTTTTTTGGGTATCCGGATCAATTTAGGCCCCAATTAATCCGGATAATGGGAGTTTCACTGTAGATCCTTTCCACAAATGTTGCTAACCGAAAATTTTTAATAGTTTTCATTAAAACACTTAATCAATATAAATCCGCTAATGATTAAATTTATCATTAATGATTAATTTATAATTAAATACATAAATTCTGCAGTATTAAAACAAGGCCTATATAAGGACGAAAACGAGACCTCTTATCACCAAGAATGAATCATCTGCTCAGCGCCAAGCTAATTTTTTACTTAACGCAGCGTCTAGGTTATCGCTCAGTCTGCTCTGTTCTAGGAATGGTGCTGATTCTGCCTTCTTAATTGAGTCATATCATCATCATGTCTTTGTCTTGTTAACAACTCTCTTATCTTCGCTTTTCTGTTCAAGAGGTTTTTACTTTGTTGAATAATTGTTTTTAATTGTCTAGCTTTGAGCTGTCTGTGTACAATATGTTCGTTATGCAGCCTAGTCTTCTTACTGTATATGCTTTAACATTGAAATAGTTTAAGTATTTAAAGTGGAATCACGAAATTTATTATCATTTATTTATCAATTCACAGATTGTGTAAAAAAATAATTAATCCTAAATTTACCTAGTTTTAGTCTTAAAGCAATTATTTTTAATTACACATGCTTGTTTTTGAAATTGAATTAAAATGCTTACAGACAACATTAACAATGTTTAGCCACCTCACTCTATTCCAACACATGGAAAGTTAAATCCACATGATCTTTACCGACACAATCCTTCCATCAACGTCTCGCGTCAACCCATCTAACTTTTACCAATCCCTTCAACGCTGTTTTTTGTTAAATTCGGTCATTAATAAACCAAAAAAACATTAGAAAACTTCCTAATTTTTCATTGACCGAAAATTATTTTGAATTATCAGGATGAGGCAAACGCAATATAAGTAAATTGCGTTAGTAAGATGATGGATAATTTTTTTTTAGCACTTACTTCTTTACTGCATTTACATGGTGCCATTAACAATGATTCGAAAACTCAATTTGGAAATTTACAATTTGAAAATCTACTTAAATCTGAACTAGATCCACATTCAAGACTAAAGCGACAAGAAACTGCTCGTCGTTACAGACTACTTCAACATTTACTAGACAAACGATCAAACCTCCCAATTCATTACAAAAGACTTATTTACATGACTGTTATTAGACCTATTTAGTCGCACGGAGTTGAGCTTTAGGGCTCTACTAAACCATCCAATTCATATCGTATCCAATCCTTACAATCCAAAATCCTTCGAAAAATCCTAAATGCCCCTTACTATGTCACCAATAAGCTTATCCATAAAGACCTTATTGTTCCATGTGTTGCTGAGATAGCCCAAACCAGAAACCTATCCTTTCATAGTAAGCTCCATAACCACTCAAATCCATTACCGAATGGAGTGGGAAGCAAGTTTCTCAACTTGCTTCCCACTCTATTCCCGATAATCCTCCGAGGCGTCTGAAAAGAAGATGGCCTCTAGGCCAGATCTCTAGATCTTCTCGTGTAAAATTTTATTGAAGTGCTACTGATGAGGAGCTCTTTTCAAGTTGTTACATGTCATTGTAATAGTTATTAGCTCATTTACTTGATGTACATATTTGTATAGTTATAAATTTCAATAAATTGATATATATATTAAAAAAATCTGAACTATTAGTGGTTGTATTTGGTATATGAACTTGAAAAGAACTACTCATCAGTAGCAGTTAAAAAAAAAATCTACTCTTGAAGGTCTCTAGGCCATCATCTTTTCAGACGCCTTGGAGGGCTACCGGGAATAGAATGGGAAGCAAGTTAAGGGCTAGTGGATTTGTGTGGTTACGGAGTTAACTATGAAAGAATAGGTATCTGGTTCGGGCTAAATCAGCAACATATGGATCATTAAGATCATTATGGATAAGTTTATTTGTAACAAAGTAAGGAGCATTATGGATTTTTAGAAAATCATGAAAAATCCTACGAAAAAAAAAATGTCTACATTCTTTGAATGCGTGACGGAATCCAGAATTTTATTAGTTTTTCGTCATTAGTTTTTAAAACTCGTCCCATTGTTACCGCGAAACGACATCTTAGCGTCTAAGAATGTGATTCCTTCGTGGAAACATCCGTTTCATTGCCTTCAGTGCCTGAGAGAATAACAATGCGACTTCTCTCACTCGGGGGATGACGTCAAAGATTGTTATCATTTGAATGTTTGTTATTCTTTTCTCATTCTAGTTTGCTCGTAAAAATGTTTCATTATTTTGAAAATACTTAGTATAGATTCTTTGCGGTAAAGAAACATGGAAACGGTGTCTAGTGCGGATGGCACGGATCCTAGGCGACTGCCAAAGCAAACATTGTTTCGGCTGCCAAGTTCATGACGACTTAAGTTCTCTGTTAAAAGATAGACATTTGATAACGTTATTATATACAAAATATAATAATAATAAAATTTCGATTTTATAGTACTTTATTATGCATCGATCGAAGTATAAAAAAACTAGGCCGTTAAATTTTCTAATACTTTTTCTCTCGGAAAATTTATCGTTTATTACCTTATAAAAAATAAACGACCTTCTGGTATCGCGACCTTATCGAGATTTAAACTAATTGGCGTCGGGAACCGGTCGATTGGGGACGAAAGTCTTGAATAAATTTTATTCCGATGAGAAATATTTAATTATCATAAATTTATCGCTGCTTGTTTTTATTATCCATTTTTTTTACACTGCTGGAAAAATTAAAGTACTTATTTTTTCTTGGAAAGCGTTAATTTCCAGCGAAGATCTCTAAGTACAAGATAAGCAGAACATTTCCAGATTAAAGAATTAATTAGAAATACATCAAATAATCTAATATCACCTGCAACCAATAAATAAGATTATGTTTGAAGTTAAATAATTAATATTAGTTTTTTTATATACTTAAGTATGAATGTGTCGATACCAGATGTTGAATCACGATTCCACCGATTCTTGAGGAACAAATTGGTACCTAGAACCGATGATTCAAAGTCGTTTCCAGAGAATGTTTGAATAGCTGATGTTTTGTTATCAATAATTACATAGTTATTATGCATAAATCTATTCTTCTCCTATATAAAAAAAAAATTGTAAGACAATTTATTTTAAAATGCCTTTTAAAATTAGAGCTATTTATCACATTCTAGATCAACGCTGATCGGTACAGAATTCGTAATATACTTTTGAAAAACCCAACATCGCTACTGCAATCCATCAAATTTTTGAGGATATGTACACGTGATTGGGAAATGAAGAAATGTATTTACTATTTTTGACTGCCACAGTTGAAGCACTAAACAAATGAATGGTTACTGGACATTCTTTTACCAAGCTTAACACCGTTCATATATTCTATGTTGTGGGTAATGAATGCTGATTGCTGTTTACTAATTTATTTATTGGGTTATTGATTTTTTTTAAAATTTCAATCGATTATTTTAAATAATTCCATTTTTTTTTTTTTTTTTTTTTTTTAATACATTGGCCCACATTTTTCTACTTCTTTCTACTCCAATACTCTCTCATCTTTTTGGACTATTTTTCTTGCCCTTCCTTAGTCCATCTTCTCCCTTTTCTCTCAACTAAAACTCTAATCCGTCGCTTTTATCCCAGTTTTATTTGTTTTACATATCTCCCATACTGCTATAGATGCAGACTTTGTCTAAAATGTTCTCATTGTTCATTCTGACCATGTTGCCTATCATTCTCTTGGTCTAGATGAATGTTTCCAGATCTTTCAAATTCCTGTATATATATTCATTGGATTATCGCCTATACCTTATTTTGGGTACTTGAATCCGCCTCAGAATTTTCCTCTCAGTCAATAATTGCAATTTATTTGTATTTGTATATTTATTTGCATATTTTAAAAATTATATTTATATTTAAAATACACGTTTCCTTAAAGAATATACAACTCAAAATTCTTCATTTCCATCATGTACTCTTACTTTTCTTTTATATTTTCCGGCTCAATTCGAGAAGGATGTTATGTCAACTTTCCTGCAATGAAAGATTTTTTTTTAATTGTTATGTGTTCTTGCCCCATACCAGATTTCCGAACAGTTCCTCTGTCTAAGATAGATTGTTCTGTGACAAGAACATCTGTCATGTCGCGACCATTGACTTGAAACGCTCCGGATGGAAAAAAAAACTAAGACAAAAACGATAGGACAACTAGTGGCTCATGCACTATGGACGATGTATTAATCAACTACTAGAGACCCCGGGCCCCAGCCCCCGGCCCCACCACCTCCGCCGCACTGGCGCCCCATGCCCCAGCTAATGGTCTCACGAACTCAAATGCTCTCGACGTTGACAAATGCTCTCGAGAGCGGTGTCCGTAGAAATTCAATTACGGCCATACTAATTCTTTCCTTCGCTCGGATGAACTAGTCTTTCCAGACTATGGACTGTGTTAATAAAATAAATTCTGATTTTCTGGCGCCTACTAATATGTAATTGTTAATTTTATTCTTAGTTTTCCCTTCTCTGGCGCAGTCTATGGCAAAAACATTGAATATACATTTGATATAAGGGAGATATTTGATATACGAGGAGAAGGTAGATTGCCCTGCGTTGCGATAGTTATTTTTTTTTCTATTTATTTATTTTTTTCTGACTTCACTCTATTGCTTTTTTTTTAGACACGTATGTAATATACCTCACAACGGTGTCATAAAGAATTGTGATGTATTGAACACTAATTCATTGTGTTTTTGTAAAAAAAATCTAAAATCTAATAAAACAATATTATATTTATCTATCAACTATATTTTATCAAACCATCTGATAAAATGGCACACTACGCTCTGAAGGATTTTTTGTTTATTTATTATAGTTTTTATTTTAATTTAAATCTGTCTTGATAAATTTTCTCTGAAACGTGAGTTTAGAAGTTTAAATATACTTTGTTATTTTAACAATATTTTCTCTTTTTGGCTGATCCCAAAAAGTATCTATCCAGTTATATTAACTTACACCAAAAAAATCCACCTCTCATATCGTGGCGATAAAAATACTTCTACTAAAACTTATTATTATTGATATTAATTTGAAAATAGAAGGTTCAGCAATCCCAAAGGCTCTATACTGACACCACTAACCTTTGCTCACACATGTCCCTGTATCCCACTTCATGGAAACCCAAATCTACATCACCCCTGGCACAATTCTACATCTACTTCTCAGTCTATCCCTCTAATGTTTACGCAAAAATTGACCGCTGATTGCGTTTTTGCATTTGTTTATTATTAAATCCTAAGAATTTTCTTTAGCATTTTAACCGTTAAAAATAAATAAATACAGAACCATTGGGGAAAGTTCTTTCAAAATTAAACATGTGTTTTTTCGATTGAAATTTATTTGTTTTTATTTTCTGATTACGCCTTGCAAGATTTTTTTTTGTTTGTAGGCATCTATCAAGAAGTTAAATAATATTACTGTTTTGGATTTAACAGCAGGAGGACTGGCGTATGTTTTACGATATTTTTGAAACATTTTAATTTTTTGATTAATTGATTTACAAATATAAATAATTTTATAATTTTGATTAAATATAATATAAATTGGTTTATAAGTTGTTGTTGCTTCGTTTTAAAGCAAATTATTACATTTGAATAGATTTTGTTTTAGTATTTTTTCTTTATTAACAAATTCTCAGCTAAATTACGAGTAAATATTTCATAATGTTTATTACATTTTTAATTTTTTTTATTGTTGTTTCTAATTTAGGAAGAAAAACATGTAGCAAGTCTGTAAAGCGGACGTAAGCAATCAATTAATTTTTGTTGCCTATATAAAGTCAGGTACTTAACCTTACATTAATGGTTTATTCGAACAAAATTTTCTTCTCCACAAATTTACAATTCTATTTCTTTGAATAATTAAGTGTTAAAACAATTACAAGTTTCAGTAATATATGGCATGCTGCTGCTAGATCATTGGGGACTTTGGTAAACCTCCCATTTGGAACTGTAATCTAATTTAATCCGGGAGTGATCTATATTGATTATAGGAGTCTCCCTTTGAATCACCTTTGGGAGATTAAGTGACAATTTAACTTTGAACATTTATGTTTTATCATTAGTCTCAATTTTTCTTATTTTACTCAGAAAAACTAATTCCCCCTTCCCTTGACAGTAGAGGGTGAAATCAGGAATTCATGAAATCTGTGTGAAAAAAAAAATGGTAGCACGATTGACGATCGTATAAATATTTTATCGATCAGTGGTGGGGAATCGATCCTACAATATTAATATTGAATTGTGCCATGTCCAAGTTGTGTTCGAGGAAGAAGTAAGGCATGCAACACTTCAACTTTCAAGTACATAAATAATGAGGAAATAATTATTTCTTTCTTTGTATATTTAATGATATTTTGAATTCATTGCATGGTACATAAATCAGAACGATTTCTAATAATCCATTTTTTTAAATATTCAATTTATCATTGGGTATAATAGTTCCTTAAAGGGTGCAGCAAGATTGACTAGACATGAAATGAAAATAAATTATTTGGGAATCGAAAGATCTGTATGCTATTTCCTGAGTGAGAGACGGGATTTGTGGATAGTAGTGAGTATAATATGTATGCATGCTGTAACAGAAGTTCCATTTCAATGTGTAAGATCTTGTCAACTATTAAGAAAAAAAATCAGGCGATGTTTTTCCTGTTTAGGAAAACATGAGACAACTTTTCCTTTTGTCTAAAATGGGAGGCCTATGACAGGTAGTAGCCTATATTGTGCTCTATTTCATATTTCGAACGTTTTGGAATATATCTCGCAATGTACTGACTGAGCCTAGAAGTGTTTCCCGTATTTAATCACAATAGAAATTACTGAGTTTTCCTGTTAACTGAATATTATCACAAGTTATTCTGTTAATTAGATGTTAAATTCATTGATTGTAAACCAAACAAGAAAAGTTATGAACGAGGAACTAACTCGATAGTTAATTAAAATCATAATTTTAAAACGTTTTTTTCATCAAGAGAATAAGCTGGTTTCATTTCTAATAGTTACTGAACAAGCTGCTACAGCTCTCACGGACATCTTTACCACGGAACTGGCCTGAGACAAATATGTGAGTGTGGACACGAAAAAAATTGTTGAGATCGTCCGCATACATTTACTCAAGGCGATCTCTATAGACTTTGTAAAGACTGCCTTTAGGCAATGCGATACTTTATCTCCTTGTGAGGACATATCCTAATATTTGAATGAAAAGGAAAAGAAAATATATAAAAATTCCAAAAACGGTTTCAAAAATAACAACTTTATAGCGGCTTTAATTATGATCTCTGACCGTAATGGATTATACTATTGTATATTTACTATATCATAGTCTATTGTATTTTTTAAATTAAATTTTCATTGTACAAGGGTATTTATTTAAAGAAAAAATAAATAAAACAGATAAAGAAAGTAATGCTCGGGTTACCTAACGAGGAAGGGGAAGGATCTTATTGGGACTAAACAGGACCGTGAGTCAGTGTTTGTTCAAGGGGCGCCATATGAGATATTTCTTCGACTGATTTATTGAAAAAAAAAAGGGGGGGTGTTAGATTGTTTTATTTTTTTTTATCCTTCTTTAGTGGCCGTACTTATTCTTTGATCGTTACTGTCAGTTAGGGTATGCTTATTTTTATGACCCTCACGCTAATATATATCGTTCAGTCTTTGGTACAAGATATGATTGATTTAGTTTTTCATTTAGACTGGATAATCAATTTATAATAATTATAAGTGTGTATATTCCAAATGTCGCTTCTCGATTTCAGCAGTTTTGAGAAAATAATCGATGATCTAAACATATTTGGAAACAATGGTTTCCGTTGATGTCGATAGTTTTGTGATGCCTAGTTATGTATTTTTAAAAATAAAAATCCTTGAATTATCCGTATTTTTGAAAAATACAGTAATAGGTTTACAATTTCAAAGTGCTAAATCTAAATCACTAAGTAAATGAATGTATTATGAATAGGTAACCAAATTTTTTATAATTTTTGTTATCCTTTGGGGATTTTCGTTTCCTATAATAAAGATTTTTTTAAATTTCATTACATATACATACTGGTTTTCGAGTCCTGATATACAATTAAAACAACATCTAGAGAAGAACTAGTGCATCCTCTCTTCTGCAGCATTTTATGGTAGGTTTTAGAAACGTTTGCAATTCCTTAAGTAAAAAATCCCTGATTATCTGGGTATATAAATATATATGGTTTGGTTTCTGGATGGAGTTTTTAAACCGAGGTTTCGGAAAAAATTTTTTGGTTTAGGTACCAGTACAGAAAATCGAAAAGCTTTGGTACTGATGATGAGTTAGCTAGTGTTACGTGTAATTTTGTATATTGGTGAGTGTACGCGCAGTTGAAAAAATTCCAGGAGGGAATGAAAACAAAATTTATATAATCATATAAAAGAAAAAGAAAAAGAATAAAGTAAACCCATTTAAGGAGAAAACTTTGAGCTGATAAACACTGCAGAAACATGAAATTGAGGGGAATTGTGGATGTGAGCTTGATTGGAGGGAGTAGAATGGACCAAGCGGGTATATTGGCCGATTGTAATTGAGTTTGGTTTCGATACATCATTCAGCCACTATTGACTTCCCGATATCCAACTTCAAATTTGGAACATATCCACCTCCCATTTTGGTCAACAGTCTGCATATTTCAGCCCTCTGTTGTAAGTGCGATTCAGCGTATTCCCTTGTTTAACTTTCCGGCCCTATTAGATCCGTCTAATGCCTTTTCATGCCGCTATGAGCAAGAAGTGTTTGAACTACCCTGTTAGCTTTTTCTTTGTTTTCCATTTATTGCTTTTTTTTCTTAGTTTTAAATGAAGTTTGATTCGATCTCTTATTGTATATGCTTTCAACCATCAGATAATTTTTAACCTCTTAGGAAACTTAAACGAAAACGTGATAGTTTAATAAACTTCGAAAATCATAACATCAATGTTTTTTTTAAAATTTATTTTTATGAATTATTTGCCACTTCGTATTTTAAACATTTAATTCAGTTCCAAAACGTAAAAACATTTGAATGAATAAATAAAGCCTATAGTAAGTCCTATCTGTCAAATAACCTTTTTATTTTATCCCCTTAAATGAGTACCAATATGTTTAATTTATTTTCTTAAATTTCCGAAAAAATTAATACATATAATCTATGTAGCAAAGTTCTGATGTTTTGAAATTTTTGTATTTTTGAGAACTCGTGATGAATGTGTAACATTCGAAACTAGTTTTCATACATAAACATTCCTATATAAGTAACAAATAATTCATCAATTCTTGATTGATCCATCTATACCAGCATTCGTAACACAAGCGAATGTTTTTTGTTTTTTTCTGGCTATATTTACACTAGTATATATATTTTTCCTTCATAAGTATTTGATTTACGGATGTCTTTATTTGTTACCGTTCGTAGAATTGCAAATGACTGGATAAAATATGACCAGATTTACAGTATCGAATGTTGAACACAATTGAGAAAGAAAGGTAGTATTTCCCCCGAGGAACTAAGGGTGAAATATCTCCGTAAAAGGAGGAAAAAGAAGGAGGGGGAGAGAAAAAAATAAATAGGGTAGAGTTGACTGTATCGAAGGCGCTGACGCAGTCTAACAACTGCTCCTCTAGTGACTGCCTGTTTAATGATAGCCGATCTGTAATGGACCAACCCTCCATCTTTTGTCGGTCCCTTCACGGCCGATTTACCGAGCTCCTGGGTATCGTCTGCTCGCTAAAGGTTGTGACAGTGGTTACATATTTACACATGTGCTCTCCATAGGGTACTCTTTTTGTCTCAAGTTACACTGAGTAAGGTCGGGGCATAAAGTGTACCGCAGATGTCTAATGTTGGCTTTTTCCACATTGGAAGATTTATGGTTGTTTAAGTCTTTTAAGTAAACTGTTTCTTTAAACCTTGTATGCTCCTAATGGCTTCAGTGTTCTGACTGCTTGGAGTTAGGGTTGAACAACATCACAAACTGAAAAGAGAAACGAAAGAAAATTTGTTCGTTTATTTATTAACATATTTATAATATGCCTGTTTTAATTTAAATTACATGTTCCAATGTTGCTTTTCTCGTTACTTTAAAATACAGTGACGTTTCCATACGTGCTTACCAAAATTATGTATTAAAAAAAAAAAAAAAAAAAAGAATTTAAATTTTAAAAAATAGTATACAAGTTAATACTGAGAACAATTTTTAATTCTGTAGATTTAAGGGATATAAATTGTTATATAGATTTGAATAAAGGGGAAAAATTTTATTTAAACTATCGTCAACTTCAAAATAGTATTATTATTTTAAAATTTAGTTTTCATTTGAAGTTTTTGGGGTCCCAGATTTTGGGAAAACTAATTAATCAGTTTTCGTTTTATTTATTATGTTTTTTTTTTCTTTGGTTTTGACAAATTAAAAAAAAAATCTAATAAAAGCAAGTAGTATTAAAAAAAATAAAATAAAATAAATAAAAATAAAACACCTAGAAATTGTAAAGTAAACTCATACTCATACACCAAATCAACTCAATCCCATTGCGGTGAGTACCAATCAGGTCTCAAGCTGTTCGATTTTCTTATTATCGGCTTGTACTAATGTAATTTTATTAATATACTTTATAAGAAAACAATTTATTTGTGTTATTAAACGCAGTGTACTATAAATTATAACTCAAGTCTAAAAAGGTAGTTAGTAAATATATATGTATATATATATATGTATATATTTTGCCTTTTAGTTTTACAATTAAAAAATTCTATATTCAGTATTAATAACTTATCGAATATATAATATTTTAATAAATCTATAAATCCATGCGTTCGGAATACAGAGCAATATGATAGTTACATTAATTCAATGCCACACTTATAACGAAATATTTTTTTTCTTGTTCCTTTGAAGAAGATCAAAGGGAAATTATTTCTCAAAAAAAAAAGGAGAAAGAAAAGGCATTTTCCACAGGGATGAAGACAATACTTCCTGAAGCTAATAAGGTGTCTTCTTCAGATGTCCAAGGGACTCAAAGGCAGACTCTGTTCTACGGTGCACCTGCTGTAATCGGTTCCCATCCTTCTATTTTTCTCTGTATCTTTGCCAAGTTAATAACACGGTTGTCAGGAAACTAGACGTAAACTTATTAACGTGTTACTTTAGCGATCATAGAGAATTTTCTAGGTTAGATCTCATTTCTGGCTTGAAAAATATCAAATCATATTATTTAATTAGTCAGAGAGTGGCTTCTTTAAACAGAGTCCCAAAAAAATAGTTGTTTTTATTTAATATAATGTCAAAAGAAAAAAAAATGAGTGAAAATAATTTTTAAGGAACGTAGTAAGGTCCTTAATAATCCATAGTTCCGGAGGAAGAGCTGGTGAAAGAAAAAACCTGATGTGTTAGTATTTAAATATATTTCCTCTAAGATCTGTACATAAAATACAAGTGTGTGCTTATGCTACATTTATAGTCCATAATAAAAACGATTTTCTCCTTTGCCTGAATATATAATTTTTGAAAATTTTCTTTGATAATACTCACACACTTTTTAATAGGAACATTTTAACCTACCATTTTTAAATAATTTAACGAATAATACAGATAAATCATCACATTTATAGAAAAATAGGCAGAGAATGTTCAGTGCCGATTATCGTAATGCACAACGCAATATCTAATAGATTGGAGACCCCTACATAGAAACAAATAGAGGAAGGAGGGATGATACAGAAATGTGTCCCATCTGGTTTCAACAACTGTCAATGTCTCCCCTCTTAGATGCCTCTATCCAGTTTCATCCCCCCTCCCCATCCCTATAAAACATCAATCCCAATGCTTTCCTCTGAAAATAATGGTACATATATTCCCATGTTTGTATTATTCGGAACAAGAATAGTGTGAAAAAGAAAGCAAACTTTAAGATTTCTGTATATTCTTTATTATTTATTTTAATCGTAATGGTAATTTGAGTTCAACTTATTTTATATATTAAATTTATATTCCATACTAGACTAAAACGAAAAGAAACTGCTCGTTGTTTTCGACTTCATCAACTCTATCAAACCTTCCGATTAATTACAAAAGGATCATTTACATGACAGTAATAGGCCTATTTGGACATTCGGAGTTGATTTTTAGGGCTCCACAAAATCATTTGATTCATCTCGAATCCAATTCTTGCAATCAAAAATCCTCAATGCTCCCTAATTTGCCACAAGCAAACCTATCCATAAATATCTTAATAACTATATGTTGCTAATTTAGCCCGTTTTACCTATCCTTTCATACCAAGCTCTATAACCAATCCATTGGTATCTCAACTTGCTTTCCTACTATATTCCAGATAACCCTCCGAGGCGTCTGAAAAGAAGATGGCCTCGGGACTTACTTACTTAAAACATTTATTACATTGTTATTATGAGCAAATTCTTTGCATTTACTAGATGTATTTTTATTTTGTTATTATATAGTTGTAGGTTTTAGTAAATATAAAGCAAATGTACAACACTGTAAATAAATGTTTGGAATAGGTTTCGTGACCACTATCTTTTTTAATCTATAAGTTAATTTATAAGAATGTTTAGAAATACACAATGAAAGACACAGTGGGTTGGAATGACTGAAAAAAACTTCGATGAAATTCCGAATATTTGATAGATTTGAGGTTGAGGATAAAAAGTATATTGAAATCATTGTATAGGGTTTTGTAAGAGGCATAATATGAAGCACTTACACTTGTTGAAAGGTGTACTTTATTTGTTCTTCTACGTTGTTTTGCTGCAGTCCAAAGGATTGGATTGGTTTCAGAATTGTCTTTTATATGAGAATTTTGTGTATATTAAAAGTTGGAATGTCCTTTTTATTAGTATTAGCCGAACCGTTTGATTATTTCTTGTCTTGTGGAATCCATTTAAATCTTTTTTGTAGGTAGACCTCAAGAGACTTTACTGGTTCTTATAGCTGACGGGTAGTAGAATATCATTCTAATAAATAAGATAGCAGAATTCGCTCCGTAGAGAAGAACTTACGTGCTTACATTTTGATTCGTCCTTGGATGGGATGACAGAACAGTGCAGGGATGCACTATCATCAGCGAATGTTGCTTGAAAGGAATCAGGAGTTTTTTCAAATTAAGTACAATATATATTTATATATCTGCTTTATTTTTCGATTAACATTACCTTAAAAATACCGGTAACGGTCGGGTTAAGAGGAGGCAGCTCCTACGCCCGCCGAGAATACCTTTTATCGCTTCTTACCTTCTTCCGATTTATTTCGGTGTTTTAGTCGCTACTTTTCGAGGGGAAAGGTTATTCTCATTTATTTACAGAGAAACTTTAAATCCCTGTGCAAAGTAATATTAACTTCTCTTTACCTTATGATATTAATATGAGAAATAAGAAAATAATGAAGTGGAAATAAGAAAATGTCAAAATATAAGAAACTAAATCAATTTTGAATTAATTAATATAATACTAAACCACCAGTAATGTTAATTCTTGATAAAATTTGTGATGTGAGGGAAGTGTAAATAACAAATTATAAATATTTAAAAGACAGAATCCTTAAGTATTTATTTGTCATAACTCCTATTTATTTAACATTTGTAGCTACATATTTCCGAGACAATGCTCCATCATCAGGCTTCTAAATTTTTTTTAAAACACATTAATCTATAACATTATACCAACAGTTTTACAATTATATAGTAACATGTCATTTACCACTTAATCTGTGATTATTTTAACATTGTCTATTCTCCATGTTATAATCCATTATACATTATAAGACAGAATTCTAGTTGAAAGTGATGATGTTAATTTCTGCTATATTTTCTCAAGGGAAGTGGAAATAAGAAAATATGAAACCTATGATATACTTTCTCAGATTTATTTTTAGATCGATATGTTTTATTGAAATAATTATACAATCTGTCTCACTTTAGGGCAATAAGTATTATGGATGACAAAGAATGCATGCACAAAATAAGCATACTGAAATTTTATCACTTAAATTGATACAACAAATAAAAATATATAAAACTGCAAATCCATGTACAAATTAATGTTCTTAAGTTTTGTAACACTTTCACACATTCGACAAGAGGAAATAAGAAAACATGAATTGATAAAACACTGAATCCTTTATGAAACTCATTTTGTTATCTTCTGTTTCACTTATTTACATTATACAATCTGTTACACTTTAGGACAATAAGTACTATGGATGATAAAGAATCCATTCAAAAAATATGCATACTGAAATTTTATCGCTTCAATTGATACAACAAATAAAAATATATAAAACACTAAATCCATGTACAGATTAATGTTCTTAAGTTTTGTAACACTTTTACACATTAGATAAGAGGGAATAAGAAAACATGAATTGATAAAACACTTAATCCTTTATGAAACTCATGTTGTTAACTTATGTTTCAGTTATTTACATTTAAGAAGACTAAATATTAATATAACACACTAAACAACACAATCCAAGTTGAAACTGTTGAAGTGATTGTTTACATGTGAGGTTATAGGAAAGAGCTATCGATAAATGTAAACTCGAAGTGAAGCGTAAGGATCGAACTGGTCGGTGTAGCGCTGGTCAAGGCAGTTTGCTGCCTCCTCTTAACCCGACCGTTACCAAAATGCCATTCTAAATATTTATGTTTGAGTTCTCATTTAATAGCATATATTTTCATTACATATACATATATTCATATTTGGTATTTGAATAATTAATAGATTGGTAATTCCATTATTTTTTGGTTTTAAGAACTTTTTAAATATTTAAAGTAAGTTCGGATAATTGTTATTCACTACTTAGAACATCCTGATCCCGAAAAATGAGGTTTTGATGTATGAAAAGATATGAATCAACTGGCAGACAAGAGACGACAAAACAAGCTTAAATCTGCTCAGTCGCCGGTTTAATCCAATGTCCGTCGCCCTGTTTTTTAGCGGAAGATCCGATTGTCTGGCCAGGGCGACAAAAACCACAGGCGTTCCTATTGACAACTCGGGGCATCAAACACACCGTATGACTGATTGTGTTTGAAGCTGTTCACTGTATCGAGAAAAAAAAAATTCATTTTTACTTCCCAAATGATCACTTGAGGATTTATGAAAAGTTTACTATCGTGAGAAAAGAATTAGTGGAATACTATTTCCGCTATAAACAAGGTTCTGTTGAAAGGTAAAGAATAATTATGTAGTTATCTTAACAAAAATAATAAAAAATATGTAAACTGTAAAATTTAGAAACAAATTTAAAATATTTACAATATTTTTCGACATACTTCTTCCTACAATTAACCAAGTTTTCAATGTCCAATTTAAAAAGATTGAGTCACATGATGAAATTAAGTCAGAAATGCAATTTTTTATATCTGAATCATTTTTAAACTTTTTTTTTCACATAAACTAATCCAAACTCAGAAATAACTAATATTCGGTGCAGAATATTGTTTGATTAAATTATTTTGTATTCTATTGTTTTCTTCGTAGTTTTAATATATATCAAACTATTTAGCATCCATGTTGTAGTGATAGTTTCCCATTTCTTTAATAAGTAAATAAGACAATTATATACCAGCATACAGAAATCTGAAGAAACTTTTGTAAACCAACGGCGAACGGTCCTTTCATTCCTTCGTCAAAAGTTTGATTGGTATTTTTTGCAGCCTGTCCTGCGGTATCACTAAGTTGTTCATTAAACAAAATTATTTGGAAATCGCGTTTTTTCATTTTCATATTTGTAATAAAACTAAAATCTGTATATCCACTTGGGAAACAAGTAAACACTGTTAGTGAATATTAGTTTAGATATTAGATTATTAAGTCATATACATAATATACATTTTGTAGGGAATCAACAGACAACGCTTTAATCCTACTTCAAAGTTAATGTTTTGGAAAATTTCGTGTTATGTGAGAGAACCCTATTTTTTTTTAAATTGTACATAACATACGGATTTACGCTTGAGGATGTATCTACAATGTATTGAAAAGGCACATATTTGGAAAATCCAAACATTTTAATCCAAGTATTTACAACCAATAACTATGAGTCATAGTCCATCCCACTACGTTTCTAACGACACATTAAATACAGTCTCGCGTATCCCAATTTCACGAACTACATTCAGAAGAACTTTAACGATTTCATTAAAAAATTAACTTGACGCTTTATTAGACTAGTAAAAACCGAGGCAATAATATAGAAATCACTAATGTAGCAAAGCGGAGGCTAAAGAGGACTGGATGAGAGATTTCCTTGAGTAATCCCTTATTATTAGCTGAAGGTAAGGAGTCTGCACCAGAGGATGCTGTCTTCCTCATGCCAACCCATACCATGATTATCGTATATAATGTTGTATATCATTATTGTATTATAGGAGACAATGTTTAAAACGAAAAAAAAAATAAATAAATAAAACATGTTTATGTTTAGGAATATTTTTTCATTTTCAGGTTGAATCATGTTCTTCTGAGCCAAATGCTTTATTTCACCATAATAATTTAGAAATACAATTTCTGTTTATTTTTCTAAATTGTTTTGGTAAAGTAATTTTATACCACGACAGAAATTGCATAGTCGTTACTCTCTGACCGTTGATCATCGGCAAACGGTGCATTCGACCCCCTTCCTTTTCCCTCCCCCTCGATCATGAAGGTACGCCCCTCACCACGACATGCCCCGGACCGGAAGAGCGCTCCTCAAAGAGGATCCCCTCAGTAAATTAGCCTCATGAGGAGGCCCAGGAGTCTCAGGTCTTGCAGAGGTCTTGATTTACTGCCTGCCTCTGACAGGGCTTGCGGTTCTCAGCCGCTAAGTGTTAACATGGCTTTTTTTGTGTCTAGCCAGTCTGGGTTCTTTTCCCTAAGGGCGCCCCTAGTTCTCGGTCAAAGATGGTTAGAGTCCTAGGCTCATTAAAATCGGCAATAGGGCTCAGAAAAAAGAAGAAAAAAAAAAAGAATGCTCTACGTCAGTTCCATAAATATACGTTATTTAATAACATTTTATTGTAACATCATTATATAAAAAATAAAATAGGGTGTACACGCAGTTGTCTGTATTGTAAAAAAATCAAGATGTTATTTTCTGTTATTTCCTTGAGATTTCACTCAAGGACTCCAATTTTCATCTAAATGATGTACTTTTTTTTTCTTTTTTTTTTTAATGAAAGACACTACATCGTTGTGCCTATTGTTAGTAGAACTTCTCTTTTTGCTACAGAAAACCTTCTCTGGAAATAAATTGCATTGAACAATGTTGCCTCACGAGGTGCGGTCTTGTATTCCAAGAGAGCACTAAATGTCAATGTCTGACTTTTAAAGCACACAGTAGCTATTGCCAGGAATTTGTTAGTGGTGGTATTTGCATTGCAATGGTTTCAGGATAATTCTTTTCTTCTTCAATATACACTTTTTATATGTACATTTTATTTTATTTATACCAAAACAGAAATGGTTTACTGTTTCGGTGTTACATTTAGCGATTTGATTTATAATTCTTTAAGTTTATTTATTTATTTTTTTAAATACTTAATTTCTCCTGAAAATGAATCAAAATAAATCAAAAGACAAAAGGTAAACATTTTAAAATAAGATTAGGGCTTAATTAAGGATTTTCTTTTTTTTAAATGCATTTATCTAGTTTATATCTGGTTTTAAATATTGATTACATTTACTTCGAATTATAGTTTGTTTTTTTTTTGGAACGATTGTTACAAAATGTAATGTTGCAGATAAAGTACCAACTATCTGGAAATTCATTAAGAGAAACTAATTAAATAAAAGGCTTAGAAATTAGGTTTAATTTTTTTTATCCAATGGTGATAAAGTTTTAAAAGGTTTATTTTCAAACCTTTTTTTATTTATTGATTTTTGTAATTTATGGTGATTTTTTTTTTTGTAAATAATATAATATATATATATATATATATATATATATATATATATATATATATATATATATATATATATATGTCAAATGGTTTAGATGGTGTTTTGAGTAACGTTATATTGGAGGTTTTAAAGGATTCCGATCATATTTTTGATACCGTACAAATTTCGCAATTATTAATTTGAATATATATTATATATATATATATCATTTATTATATTGGGTATAAAAATCAGTTTCAAAGAATAAATAATATATATATATATATATATATATATATAAATATATATAGTATATATATATATATATATATATAGCTAGAAGTTCGCGTTCAATAGTGGACAGTTTTGATTCACTTTCGTTTAAAGTACGGCTCGCGTAAGCTATCGGAAGATCTCGTCCTCCGTGCGTCTGTGACAATACAGCGCCCAAGGCTACGTTTGATGCATCTGTAGATATCTAAATAATTTTTATCCGCGATGTTAATTTTCGATCCTTTTTTTATATAATATCCTATATCCAAGGATATATAGTCTTATACTCCGTTTGATGTGACGAGATGTCCTAAATATTCTATTTCCTTTTTTATAAAAACTTGCTTTTTAAAATTGATAAATGCTCCTGAAGGGACGTACTGTAAATTATTATATCATCTAAATAGGCAACACAATTTGGAATATAAATATATATAGGTATAGGAACTCGTAATGACCTTTACGGTTGAGAATGCTGTTTTAGGGATACTCTCTTCATCCAATAAAATTGATGAAACGAACTTGTTAGGTCGATTGTTGAAAAGTAACTGCTTTTGCCTAATTTATCCAGCAGTTCGGTTATATGCGGAATAGGATACTTATCATCGACCCGTTTTTCTCATTTAATTTCCTATAATCAATTATACTTCTCCACTTTTGTATTCCCGATTGGTCTAATTTTTTTGGAACTACCCAAATTGGACTATTGTAAGGTGAAAAAGAAGGGCGAATGATTTGTTGCTCTAGCATTTCGTCAATTTGTCTTTTCACTTCGTTTTGAAATATTTGAGGATATCGGTAATTTTTAGTATAGACTGGGATCTCGTCTTTAGTTAGGATTTTATGTTTGATTTGCGTATTTGCAGTTAGTGAGTACCTTTTAAATAAAATAGATCAGAATATTGTTTTATTAAATTTTGAATTTTTTTTTTTCTTCTTCGTTTAAATGGTCCGTGCGAATAAGATTTTTGACTTCATTGAAATCTGATTCTTTTGTTTTAATTAAATTTATATTATGAGATTCGTTATTTTTAAAAATTCTGATTGGTTTCACAAGGATTGGGGTTTTAATAGTTAATCTAAATGACCGATCCGAATTATTTTTTACCGTACATATAGCTTCGTTATTTTTAATTGAAATTAAACCTTCATGAATTTTAAGACAATTATTGAAATCGGTATGAGGAATGATTCCTTCTCCATTTGAGATATTTTTGATTGGAATTTTGCTAAGTAGGAGAAAATTGAATGAGTCCGCCGAAAAACGTTCTAAGCGACAAAATGGCGATTTTAAAGGTTTTAAAATGTATAATAGTACGTCATAGTATGATATAGTACTTCATTTCACAAATTAATATTTCAATATAAAATCTTACTTACAAAACTAACAAATACTTTAGATTATGATTTTTTTCACTGATTACTCAAAATTTTATGTTTATCTCTTAGAACGTTTTTTGGCGGAACCATTCAATTCTTTGCGTTTAAACGAATTCATTAAATTCGCTTGGTTGCCGAGGGATCCGTACTGCCGGTGTATCGTGTATCGAGTTTGTGGGAATGTACTGTACTTCGTATTCCACGATATGATTTTGCATCGATTCCTATGCAGCTTTACTTTAAGAATATGCAAGTGTGAGTAAAATATCCTCAAAAATCCATTTTGCTGAAGATCCTTACAAATATTCGTAGTAACCTAAGTAAGATAAATTAAAAACAAATTTTAACTAATATTTTACTGACACTATGTTGTTTGAACCCAAGCGCTTTTATCTGTTTCTTATGTACAAGTTAATTGAACTATTACCCAAGCCTAAACAAAGAGAAGCCATTTTGGAGTAACATAAAACCTGTTCTTAAATTTTAACTCACAACATTTGAAGAGTAAAATATGAATGTACATCTTTAAAAGACATTGCTCATTCTTTTCTGCGATTTGTTCCTCGAATAGCCTTTAGCGCTAAAAAAGTTGACCGCTCCTTTCTCCAGAGGGTAATAGATAGTTTCACACTCCCTGGGTGGTACTAATATGACTCCTAACTGAAACGCACCCAGAACTTCACACTCGAGTAAAAATCCATTACCGAAGAAAGAACAGCAAGAATAACGAATCAGTACCGGTCATAAATCAGAAGTGAGGTTCTGGGAAGGTGCAGGACACGCAGCGTGTCCGATCGTGTACCCCTGCCAGGACTTTATCGTCCTCAGCAGCGGTCGTAATCGTAGATCGTAAATCACCAGTACACGTCATCCTCAGGTCTGCCTGTCTGCACGCTCCCAGGCTTATATATGGCGTGTCATCCTCCCTCAGCAGTCCGCCAATATCCGCTGTATTAGGGATGTTATATCTTATGTATGATACCCCAATCCTTATTATAGATTCGTTTATCGCCTCTCAGTCTTAACCTGGGCTCAGATCAAGAAAGATTTAAACTTTTGTATCCTCCTAATACATACACATAAAAGAAATTCATATAAAACCATGAAACTAATTGCACTGAAGAATCTGATCCGATTGATGTTCAATGGTTGAATTCCTTAAAGACCGATTTCACAGTTTAGTATTATTCTAGTCTTTCTATGCATTATGTGTGTTAATGAATTACAAGCATAGAATTGAATGTTGTAAAACTTCAATAAACCTTTTCATTTTCAATTCATTATATTTCTTCCCAACCTTACTAAATATTTACAAAGATGTATATATAATAAGTTAATTTCATAACAGTTATATCTTATGTATGATACCCCAATCTTTATTATAGATTCGTTTATCGCCTCTCAGTCTTAACCTGGGCTCAGATCAAGAAACATTTAAACTTTTGTTTCCTCCTAATACATACACATAAAAGAAATTCATATAAAACCATGAAACTAATTGCACTGAAGAATCTGATCCGATTGATGTTTAATGGTTTAATTCCTTGAAGACCAATTTTAAGGTTTAATCTGACCCCAGTTTTTCTACGCATTCTGTGCGTTGATGAATTACAAGCAGAAAATTGAATGTTGTAAAACTTAATTCCTTTTTATTTTCAATTCATTATATTTCTTCCCAACCTTATTAAATATTTACAAAGATGTATATATAATAAGTTAATTTCATAACCGTCCGGAGTAACTATCATAAAACTCTTCAAACTAAATCCTTCATAACATCTCTCACGGAAGTTACCCACAAACCGAAAGATGTCTGGAGCAGAAGGAAATGGTCTGAAGAATGTAAGAATGAATTTAGCCGGAAAATGAAGGACTATTGGGCCATCAAAAAAGCTCGGGGTACCAACAAGAGAGCAGCTGCCGAACCCACCACTAAGAACACCAATCGTGGCAAACAACGACGATGACATCTAACATCTAAAACACTTGCACCGTGGTCCATAGATGGCCCTAACGGGGAAAAAAAAATTTATCTATGGAGGTTTAGGAAGTATTTATCTGCCGTTTTAGCAGAAACAGATTCATATGACAAAAGAAAAGAAACAAAAAGGTTTCTCCCATTTCATACGAATTTGTGTCCCAAAGCGATTGTGGTTTCTACTTGAAATTTCTTGCAACCGAACTGTAACAAGTTTACTTACTTGTTTTCAAAAAAATTCTTGCAACATGAGTTGGTAACGAACTGAAACAGAGGCTGATTGCTCACAAAAAGAAGAATGACTTCTAATACTTGTGTCCCATAGGGTAAATCTATTTCCCTCACATTGTTTGAAAAAGCCCGCCAAAGCATAACTAAGATTCATTCCATCATATTTCAGGCTAGCAGCATTGCAGAAGCAATGTTAACTAATATCTTTTAGTCGACTAGTTGATATCATACTCATTAGCAATTCTTTTGTACTACAAACATTTTATTATTTGAATTGCGAATGTTTTCTATTTCCCTCACACCCTATCAGTTTCTTTTACTCTCATGATTTCCATAAATGTGCAGGTAGACTATATTCTATAAAGGATTTTTTCACAAGTAATATTAGTACACTTTTATAAAGATGTTTATAGAGAACATATTTTTTTTTTACATAACTTTTTTCAAATTGAATCACAATGACGAAATTCCGACGAAATGACAGAATTATTATCTATTACCTAGTTATTTTTGGCTTTTATTTCCAATATTGTTGATAATCGTGTCTACCTAAGTTTTAAAGAGTGTTGATCTACTTTACCTTTTTCTTCTTTCAAAAAATGCATTTTATTTTATAAATAATTAAATTTAACTGATTTATTATTTTCAACCAATTAAAAATCATAATGAACATGTAGTTTTAATTAAAACAGCAACTTGTAGTGCAAACAATGTTTTTGCATAGTTTAAAGTATAATTGCCATTATATCCTATTTTTTATATTTAATTGTATATTTTACTGTTATCTTAGTGAAGGCACAATTTTTTATCTAGTTTATCTCTATCATTTAGGGGTCACCTGTGGTGTAGTGGTTAGCATAGCAACCTACTAAACCCAAGATCGCGGGTTCGCAGCCCGGCAGATGACCTTAGGATTTTTTAAAGGGAGTAAAAAATCCTTAGTTATGCCGTCCTTCGGAAGGGACGTAAAATGGGGGTCCCGAGCCTGTGCGATGTCAGGTACTCGATAAGGTCCCTATCCTAATTATACCTGGATAGGCAAAATTTAGGACTCCCACCGTAGCATCGTCCGATTAGCCATAGCAGCATAAAAGTGACGTTAAACGAAATAAACAAACAACATCTCTATCACTTATTGAAAATATATATGTTCGAAGACTCTTGTCTCCAGAATTAAAATATCTATTTCGACTTTAAACCGTTGTAATTTAATATATTTATCAATTCCTATTTTTTATTTTTTTTTTAAATTATCTGTTGTTATGAAAATATCAAGGAATCTCCTAACTTAAAAGAATATATGGCCTTACTTCAAAACCCTTAACTTACCAAGGCAGTATAACCATGGTGGTAATGGAAGAGAACTTCGTATCAGGAATTACGATTTCGTACGCGCTAAGAGTTTTTCACTAAAGCCTGGTGTGCATAAAGATTTAAAAATTATATTTCCCGTTGCTCGGTGAGACGGGTATTAAGGAAACGCTGAATGCATTAACAGTATCGTAACTTTATTTTATTTTCTAATAAAGTTTTTAATATCGCCTCATAAAAGATTCATATATGGTTTCCTTAGATGAAGACTCCATCATGAGGTCTCTCACCGCAACGCTTGTTCTTCGAGGCTTCTCCTATTATCTTTGTAATAACCGTAAAATTTAGTTGGAACACCCTACGTACTAAGATTGTCTTCATCTTTTTGTTTTTTTTTTAATTTCAGACCCCTTTCGCTGATATTGGGATATAAAAATAAATTTAAGTAATTTTCTTCATGACAGGAGCTGATGAAATTTTGTTTACGACTCAAAAAATATCAGCAAAGTAAGCATCGTCGCTTAGGAGCTTAAAAGTGTTTGGTTATATAAAAGATTAATTTTGTTTGTAATATTAAGTGAGGAAGAATTTATGTTGGAGCAATGGAGACTGCTAAGAAATTCCAGAAATATGTTGCACGAATAATAAATGATTTTCAAAGGAGGCAGTGTGAAGAGCAAAGGACAAACGATACTATAAATATGGAAAGAAATTCTGGATTTAAACGATTGAAGAAGAAACATTTCAGGCAGTATTGTCGTCGAAAACTTGGATGAAGCCTCCTTAACTTAAGATACTAGCTAATTATTTGACCTGGCTATCCCAAAACTTAATCTTATGAAGGAATTCATCAGTCTTATCCACCTCAACCCCAGTTTGTCAGGCATCCCTTCAGATATCCATAATTCACCTAGAGAAGACAGGGAGGAAACTAAAAGTTGACTGCTGCTTCGTAGAATTAAATTATGGAATCTTAGTAGGTATTTAAGGATGAGAAAGTTTTTAGGGTTATTTGGAAGTGTGATCCAGGATATATGTTTATCCAAAGCAATTCCAATATTTAATGCAGCTTCAGAACTGAAAAAGAAGTTTGTTAAGATAGAGTAATAGTAAGTGCATTTGGGGAGGAATTTGATCCAATCAGCACTACCTTGTTTTGCCATTCGTAACTTATTCTCCATTTCCCTACCAATTTCAATTTGCAGCTCACGAAATGCTTCAAATTTTGAGAGTAAAAGAATAGGTACGTTTGTAGTTCATCAGCCTATATGGTTATTCTACATAAACCATCATAAATGGAAAATTGAAAATAAATATACATGTACCACTACAATGCATCAAGTGCCTTGAATTTAGAGCCTTGTTAAGACTGTACTGTTTTTGACCAACAATTATCACGGTGATTTGCCTAGAAATTAAGAAACATTTTTTTTTTTTTATTTCCCACTTCATACCTTTGAAATAATATATATAGTATGGAATACCTACAGTTTAAATATTTAAATTGCGTAATTAGATTTTATTCAACTGCTTTCAACAATATTTTTTACCTAGTTATTGTGCCTTATCCTTCATATAAAACTGATTGAAAAACCATGGTACTACTGCTCCTCTTGTCCAAATTTCTCTGGATATGCTAACAAAGACTTTTACTTCTTTACTCTTAACATAAACCTTAATAGGTCATTTTTTTTCAAAATTCAAGCTTCTATACCGAGAGTTAACCTCCGGACGGGAATCGAGTCGATCGGTCTAGGTTTAAAGACTTTTTATCCTTATAGGATCACCTTAAACTTTAATACAAGCTTCGACGGAAAGTGGGTTCAATTTTCATTCAGACAACTTAATGGTTTTGAATAGAAATCGAAACTGATTTCCGTTAAAGTACCGTTAAAATTTAACGACGAGCTGTAGGAATAGTGCCATAAAGGCTGATGTGTTAAAAAATAGTATTTCATCAAGACCTTTCCATAGTTAGAAAGTAAAGAATTATGATGATATGTTTTTTACTCCTTAATTTTATTTCTTGAACATGCAGCAGCTTTTATCAATGCAATAACCTATAGTATTATTCATTCATCCAAGAAGTAATAATTTTATCATTCTTTGACATAAGATCATATATGTTTTGTTGGTAGCGATATGTTGGAAAGACCATGTTGACAGTTGATGCTATTAAGACCAATATATGTCAAAATTACCTTTATTGAAAATTCGTAATATAAATTTAAGGTAGTTTAATTATATGTGTATCTATTATCAAAATTGTTAAATTTCCACGACTTTTACCGTTCCAAAATTGTACCTTTACTAATCAGTATTGATTATGTTGTTCTATTGAGCTGGAATAATACTTAAATCTTTGATTTGGTAAAAGCTATAGAACCTATAAATTGGTGGTTGCTATGGGTAAACAGTTTTTAACCTATAGTTGGACATGTATTGGATGTAATTCGATTGCGTGTATTGGTTACAAAGATGAACATGATATATTTGGACTTACTTGTGGTACGCATGGTGGTATAGAAGGATCAATACATTTAGGATTGATGAATTAATTGCCACTTCTATTGAGATTATTTTATTAGAATACTAGTTTCAAATGCTAAACATTCATCTTCAGTTCTAAAACACGCATAATTTTCAAATACCATCAATACTATGTTACATGAAATATACACTAAAGTTTTTTAAAAATATAAGACAAGAAATCTAACATTACCTCAGGAGATCTGAGAGATATCTGAAATATATCCATCGTGGGAAGGTGGAGGGTGCAGGTAGGTTAAATTTTTGGTTTTACTATGGGATTTTCCTTATGACTGTTTGAATTTTTCCGTTCCTATTGGAAACAAATTTAAAATGGGGCATTGGAAATGTTTATCTGGTCATTTAAACATAAATCTGGATCGGTTTTATGATTTCTAATGATTCATAAATATTTAATTTTAGGCTATTTTCGACTTGATGTATTATTTAAACGAGTCTTTATTAAATTTGTGGTTATTTTCGTTTAGATGGATGGTGAAATAATAAGTCTTATTATTGTATGTTCTAATATGTGTATTTGATTTACCAATCGTCCAGTTTTTCCCTTGTATTTTGCTTCACAGTCATCACATTTTAGTTTGTACACACTGCTTTTTTGGAAGGGTTTATTTTGTCTTTTGGCGAAGAGAAGTATGATGACAATGGTTTATCTATTTTAAATGCAGGTTTTAAACCTATTTTTTTTAATTTTATTTCTTTCCGGCTTTAGTGGGATATTCAATCCTAATTGTATTTGGACTTAAATACAATTACCATAAATCCTGCATTATATGATTATAGATATAGTAATAATCAAGACCATATTTTATAAATTATCATCAGTTAAGATTTCCATCATTGAAGCATCTATTGCTATATTCCATTATAGGTAGTAGTAACATTGAATCATGTCGTAACTTGGTATTCATTGCGCCAATGTCCTTTTATACCGATCAACTCCAACGGCCCCCCTGATCAGACAATACCAGCCGTATCCTCCACATCGTGACCCTCCCCTGCCGTTGCCAGGAGCGATGAAGAGAGCGCACCCAGATGTTGGCCAGGATACATGGGCAATAGAATAAATCCGGCTGGTCAAGGTAGCCGCTACCCCACTGCTGTGATAAATCTTGGGGTGTCATCCCCTCCCCTCCACAAATAGAATTTCCACCGGGTTTTATGGCTTATCTCGATTTCCCGGCATATGCCATTTCCAGTAACTTTTATCGATCACTATCTCATCGCTTTTAATTGAAACATTGTTGGGATGTTTTTTTTAGATAGGGGTACTTCGTTTAGGGATGAGTGAATGCGAATTATTGATTTAGTTGTCGAAAATTGTGCATAGTATTTGTGAAACTATCTAGTTATTGTTGTCTATAATATTCACTGCTGTGTGTATTCCAATGTACTAGAAACAAATATTGTTGTTATACAAGCCTAAATTCAGTTGCTTGAACCAAAATTAAATGATTTTTTATATTCTGTAGCTTGGAGATTTCCGAGAGTTTTCCGTAACTTTATAGTTTGAATCGTTTTATTTTTAAAAGAGTTCATTTCCTCAACTGTTTATTAAATTTGTGTGTAACTCGCTCTACAATTGATTGGTCTATGACATAGTGTTCTATACATCCAAGGCACGAAGGGATATAAGTTCATAGGGTGATACGAACATAAACAGTTTATATGAACGATTTTAACTTGCTGAAAGAGTAGTTCGAATCCTATAAGATAATAAGTGCTTTAGTGAGTAAAAGTTCGTTCGTTGTTGATAATCAAAAAACTTTTCAGTTATTAAAGATAGCATTGGTTAATAGCAGCTTAGAGGCTAGCACACACAACTGGCGGATCAGAGCTTAGCGCTTCAGAGCCAATACATTGTGCGTTGTCCCTATCTAGCCAGCGTTACCTATCGATGTCGGAATTCCGCTCTAAGATTTTTCGAGTTTAGAATCGCTAATGATAAAAAATCGTTTTTTTTTTGTTTTTTTTTTTTCTATTTCTACTACTCATCGAAGACAATGCTGAGCCAGGAGCCTCCAGTTATTATACCAATCGGTCTATCCCATCAACACCCCATCTATACAACACCCCCCGCTGTCCAGGCGATGAGAACATGATGCAGAAGACAGGGAAAAAACCAACCCCTTCGGGATTAATGAGAAGCGGAGAGGGGTAGTAAATATAAAGGACGAAAAGACGGGTCCTTGATAAGCGAAGCATCCTGTAAATTTCCTTCGCGGAGGGTGGGGAGCAGGTGTTGAGAGCGAACTATCTTATAACGGCTACCAGGAACACCCAGGGGTGAAAAAAAAATATTTCCTCAGAGGATTTATTTTTTTTAATAGGGAGGGTAATAAATTTGAAGCTGGGGGAATGGGATGATACCTGTGTGGAGGTAAATTAGTCGAAAAGGTGGAGAAGGTAGCACCTGAGGAGGGCAGCCATTGAATACATTTACCTTGATTAGAATTTAGATTTAGTACATCTCATTATCTATAGCTACCTTCCTATCTCGGATTCTCGTTTTTTTGAACTTTGGTTTACACAGTCAGTTAATTGCTTTGGGCCGTACGAAGGGAGATTGTTTACACTCATTTTCACTTTCAAATCGGTGATAAACTCTTTCAGGCTATCAAAATAGTAGGTAAAAACGATTCGAAGCTTTCATTTTGTTGAAACCTACAGAAGTATTGCAAAATAAAAGTGTTTATATTATCTTATACACCAGCTCAATAACCCTCATTATAGTTAAAAATATTTGCGACTTAGAAACCTGTTCGCAAAAAAACAGACCTTATTGATTCATCAACTTAACATACTGCATTTAAATTTTGATCTATAATTTGATTGCTAAATAGTGATTATCATACACGTGTAGTTGGTTTATGTACTTTCCCAGATATTAATACTGTAATTAATTTTAAAACTAGTACTCGTGCTATTTTTTCCTATTTGATAAATCAGAACTCAGATTTTAGAATTCGTTCTAAAAATGATTTTTTTTTTTTTTTTTTTTTTTTTATTTGGCATGGATATGTGTAACGTTTTATTCAAATTCAAAAGTTTAACATTTTGAAACACTCTAGCTCTGTTCATATTGTTTAGATTTACTGTTTTCTTAATAGAAATTTAATTGAAAATATTTTTTCTGATTTAACATTTGTCGCTAGGACCTACCGTTTAGGCGCTTAATTGATTTAAATGAAAAAAAGCTGAATTTGGAACGCCTATTTTCTCGCAACTTTGTTCATTTTAAATAATGATGAATTTTTTATGTGATTTAAGTCATTTGATCCCTATAAACCTAAAATGTAAAAGCAGTATGGAAACAGCAGTAGATATTAGATAAACAACTCCATGATCTATTGATTTTCCCAGTCACAGTGAAATTCAGTATTTCTTTGTTATCAATTGTGAAACTGTAATAAATAATCTACCAAATATATGTTTAAGTATGTAATGAAACTAAAATAATTTTAAATATAGTGCTGATATTTTTTTTTTCTCTTTGTTGCAGTTCCTGATCTTACGGAGGTAAGCAGTTTTAATCATTTTCGTAAGTACATAATGAAATTGTGTGCGTTCAATGAGTTATCAGCTATGTTGTTCACCGACCTAACTGTTTTAAGAAATTACAACTTTAAGGAAATTATTAAGAGAAATTAATCTCATTTCAGTTACCGTTTTTGAAATTGTATTATTTATCTGAGAATTAATATGTTTTTTAGAAATTATATAAATCAACAAAAAAGAATATATTTGGTTATATAGGATTTGGTAACAAATCTTAAAACCAAATATATATATATTTTAAGATATTCATATTATTTTAATGTTATAGAAAAAATATCTACCTCTTTTTTTACTCAGTGCAATGTAAATATAAAGATTAATTTTCAAAATCAAGCTGCTGGACTATTGCTTAGAAATATGATTAAAAATGAAAGATTGTGGAAAATATGTTTAAGGAAAAGCTTAAATTATTTTTCTATTCTATAAACAGGATATTTTCCTCAACATCTTAAAATATGATCACATGATTTAGGAATGAAATATTAACATTTTTATTAACAGTTAAATATTTCTGATTAAAAATGCAGATAGTCTTAAGTTTTACCTTTCAGAAACGTATATATCAAGTTAAAAATTTGATTTTATACTTCTTATTAATTGCAATGTGATAATTTATGAACTGCGGAGATAAATCATAAGAAACTTATCAAATATGAAGTAACCTGTAATTTCTCCTTAAAAATTGATTTTTTTGCAATACTCCTTTGGTCAAACTGGTGTATTTTTCTTGTTTAGTAACATGCTATTGGAATTTCTGTTTTAAGTTATCTTCCATTCCTTTTGGCGGTGCCTTTGATGTGGGCACCTGTCGCGAGGTAGGAGGATAGCGCCAGGCAAACAATGAGAGACAAAAGCACAGGGCTACAATCGGACAGGGGCTGCGCCCCCTGAAATATGGCCCCAGCCCCCCGCCGTGTTGTTGACTAGTTACCTCTCCTAGATAAGGGAAAGGTTCCTAAGGTGTCGTTCTGTACCTGTTCTAGGTCTGGAGAATTAATCACCTTTTATTTTAGGTGCTTTCTACCATTTTTTTTGTGTTCTCCAGGCACTGCACATTATCGGAACTCAGGATTTTGGAGAGTAAAAAAAAAAACATTAAAAAGGAGAGAGTAAAAAATGAAATTTTAATGTGATGTGGTGCCCAGTTTCTAGAATTTTTTACTTTTATAGTATATATTTTTTAAATTAAACTTTTCTTGTTTGTCATCATTATTCACAGAGACTACTTACTCTATCTCCACCGAATTTTAACTACATCATCTCCAAAGTTCCAGGAATGCTTAAAAATAACAGAAGCTACTGATTTTCAGTTACCTACTTTATTATTAAACCTTTCCGCAATAGAGTTTACAATGTTAAAGCTACTGAACTCAGCAGTATCAGAGCTTAACTACCTCATTTTCCTAGTTCCAGGAAAATTTAGCGATCATAACTTTAAGTGTATAATGTTAGAAACGAGGGTCACCAAACATTCATATACTTTTACAGTGCGAAATTAAAATCCAACCATATGAAATCAATATAATAATTTCTACTGAATACAAATTATCATCAAATTTAAATGTCGACCCTTAGCTTTTCGAAATTGTTCGTAAAAATATGATTCATGGGTCTTTAGTAGTAAGTACAGATAATGCACTCCATCATCTGCATGGCTTCTTAATGGTCTCTGTCTTTCTGGGTTACCAACTTATACATTAAAAATAAAAAAAAGAAATGTTCTCCAAATTTCATTCTATTAGTCATAGGTTATCTCTGACTTCATTCTCCCATCTACGTTTCCGTCTACCTCCCCGGAAGTTTACCGGATGGTTCAATTGATTATTTCGGAGATTCAACAGATTATTATGAGGTTCCTATAACATTAAATGATAGTCTTAACTGTAGCTCTGCTATTAACTGTACTATATTAATCTGGTGAATTTTTCCTGATTCACTACAAGCGCTTCTGTTTTTAATACGCTTTCATTAACTTCACCAGCATGCATCGTAATTTTCACCAATTTCCAGCTTATTATCTTATTATCTTGAAAATTTGCACACGTGTCAGGGACCAATGACAATGCAATTATAGCACAACTTTGTTTTAATGTTCTTACTTAGTCCAGTCGAAATATCCCCAAAAAGCGGGTCTGCCTTGCAAAAGGTGGAGTAGTAGGTTTTATGATTTAGTATTGTCCAAATGAGTCCTGAGAATAAAATATCAAAAAGGTGATTACATTTGATATGGGGAAAATTTTTGGGGAGCAAAAAAACCCAACATTTTTTTTCAGATTTTTGCTGAAAGCATACACAAAAAATGCTTTAAATCATTTAATATTGCTTTTATTTCCTCTTAAATTTCGTTTTCCTAGATATTGAAGAACTCAAATGATTTAAATACTCTACGTATTCAAACTTAATCACTAATAGGTATTTCACTTTCGCCGATGTTCATAAAATGTTTTCGCCTGATTTTTTTTAAAAATTTAAAATTTATACCCTATAACTGAAGTGAAACTTTCAGAGCGAGGGGTGGATTTAGAGCGGGCAGAGGAAGAATTTAGCAGGTGCGGGGTAACTAATGGCGGATAGCGGTGGCTACGTGAGAGCACTCTTCAGCGGACTGTGGAGCGAGGGCGGGGGTAATTTTCCCCAAACCACCCCCTCATATATCACCTCTCGGCCAGTCAGGAAATTATCTCCAGTCCGGGCCCCGCTTCAAAGGCTTCTGTTTCGATTTTAGACTATATTGCCTCCGCTTAAGTAGCATCCCTGGTCCTGTCTTTGAAGTTACTTTTTTGGTTCATGATTTGTTTGAAGTGCGAAGAGGTTATAGACCTAAGGAATAATATATTTATTAGTTAATTGCAATTTCAGGTACCCTGTACATCTCATGTTAAAGGCACCGTGGTAGAGAAACATTAAACAAAATTAAACAAATTGTTTTTTAAATATAATGGCCTAAATAAGAATTATTACTATAATTGTAGTTCGGTAGATCAACAATTTTTGCACGTAATGAACAATGAATATTTTATTTTTTATTTTATTTTTTTGTTGTTTTCCTTCCAGCAGTAACTCTGTTAGAAGGGATTTTATTTGTTTCTGTACACACCACACTTAAAAGTATACAGTATATATGTAATTCTAAATTTTGTTTTGATTATTATTTTACATATGCTATGTAATGACATAGTACATATGTCGAAAATTAAATATAAAGAATAGAACAAGAAAAATGAAATAAAGAACCAGATGTAAAATAAAATAAAACTTTGAAGAAGTAGCCAGTAGAAGTGGCCTAAGAATTTCTGCAGAAAAAACAAGATTTTTAACAAACATCCAAGATGCACCAAAATATCTGAAAACAGATGTTGGCCAAATAGAGAGGGTAAAACAATTCATATATTTGGGAGAAATAATCCAAGAAAATGGTTTGAAAAAATCTGCAATAGAGGAGAGATTGCATAAAATGGAGAGAGCATATTGTATTACCAAAGAAATCGACAACAAGCTGAGTCAATGAAGTAAAAAGAGATTTAGAAAAAAAACAATATAAAAATAGAGGAAATAAATAATAGAGAAGACTTTCGGCGAATAGTATTATGGTAAAAATGGATGGATTCCAGGGCAGGAAAGTGAAAAGGACTGCTGCAAAATGGTCTGAGGACAGAAAGAGGAAACATGGTGAACTGATAAATGCATACTGAAAGAAAAGAAAAGAACAAGGAAGAAACTTAAACATATTGTTCATCAAGCATTGACCATCCACCGGCCAATGTCCTAGTTTCGCTACTGTTTTGTCTGTAGTATAGTTCTTTAATCAGTGAGTAGTCTGCATTTATATATGATGTGGTGTATATTTTGTTCTTGAGTGAAGTCATCTCTTATTTTGAATCTATAAAAGTAACTGTTCACCGCCGCATGTCCTGTAATTCTTGTACTTCATGAGTGTGTTTTAATGTAAGTTTGTAAGTCTGGAATGGAATTATGCAGATGTCTTCCCTTGTGTGCTGTGTTCCAACGTGTAGTGAATATAGTTATTATAGTTTGATTCCAAAAAAATTCAATACTTCTTGTATATATAACACTATGAGAAAAATAATTTTAGTTTTATCTTTGTAGGATTTTAATAATAATAAATAATCGAGAGTGAGCTGCGTTAATGGTAATATATTTTTTTTTTAACTGTTTATTGATATTTATAACTGTATATATTTTACAAAAACATGGTAATAACATGTAACGGAACACTCACAAATAGCACCTCAATAGTTTTACATCAGAAGGTCTCTCGGCCATCTTCTTTTTTGACGCCTCGGTGGATAATCGGGAAAGTAATGTAAAGTAGTAATCTAATAGAAAAACTATTTAAAAAATCCGTAAATTCGACTTTTTTTTAGAATTCTACACCTTATTTTGTATTATTTATTTGTATATCTTCCTCGAAAAAAATTAATTAATAAACGTAGAAACCTTGGAACAAATCATAAGATTTATTATTATTTTTTTTATTTTGTATTATACTATTCTCAAATATTACGAATATATTTTTATTTTTAAGAGTTCTTTAAACTTCAATAGAATATTGTTCCTCCTTGCATGAATTCCACAAGCCTTCAAGCTAGACTTACAACGTGGTTTCGTCTTGCGTGATTTCAACTCATGTCTTCACCAAGCCGTTCTCGACCCTGTACGTTATGGGGATTAATTTTCCTTCTCACACTTCTGCGGACTTTATCCCAGGCAAGTTAAAAAGGATTTAAGTCAGATCTAAGAAATAACCAATATTAAACTACATATCTTTGTAGATTCTATAGCATGGGTTCTTGTTTCATTTTGAAAACAATCAGTTTTATGAATAGAAAATGAATAGTACTTAGCTAATCATTCATTATAGAAGGGTTTTCTATTTGGACAAATCTTCGTTTAAAGAAAAATGGACAAATATTTGGAGCTCTTCCTACAATCCTATAGTAAATGACCTTATTTAACTTCAAATACATAATTTATATTATTGATATAAATAATTTATATTACTCTAAGTAAAAACGAAAAGGAAAGGAATTTTATTAACTATTTTAATAATTATATTACAAGATATAAATTAAGGAAATTATTGTAAAATTCATCGAATGTGGTCCCGCGAAATGACACCCAGCATTCCCACTCTAATTAGAATTGGTTGCTAATCGGTAGGATAACCTGTCCTTCCTGCTTTAGTAAGAGTATGGACGTTTAACCTCAAGAAAAACTATATAAATCCAAAAATAAATAAAATAACCTTGCTAATTTAAATAAATAAAAAAGTTCTGTATTTATTCTGGATACAACATTAATAACATTTTTTAGAATATAATAATAAATCATAATAATAAAAAAACAAAACAGAAATGTATTAATAAATGGTAACATAAATATTTGAATTCAGTTTGTGCAAAAAAAAAATCACCTATATAAATATATAAAAAGTGGCTATTGACAGTTCTCGAGGATCCGGATCAATATTGATTAAAGAAGTTCTATTTGAATGTGGAAGGGGTATTTGAAAGGCGAATTGTGAAAGTGTTGGAGTTCCACAGAGAAGAGGATCGGATTAGAAAAGATTTGTCGAAATTAGCGGAACAATGAGCCAGGAGTATACAAATCTGATTGGATGAGAATATAAATTTATGGGTTTCAAGAATTAAATAATTCTTAAATAATCATTTATTTTACGCCCAATTTTAGGCATTATTTTTCTTTCTTCTTTTTTTTTCAGAGTTAAATTTTCCGAATCGGATTTAAGAAGACACGTCCTCTGAAAAATATTTTGAACCATATTTCTTCTACTGACTTCCCGTTCATCGTTAGCCTACACCTGTTTCCGTAATGAAGACAGAACTAAAAAAGGGCCATCGCCCCAGACGTGAGGAAAATGAATGAAGAGTCGTTCGACAGTTGTAGGTGAGATTATTTCCGTCTAGGCCCTAGATCAGGAATAGACGCGGCCAGGTGGTCACATCATCCAGTCCGCCGCAATAAACGGATTACACTATCTTAGACAAATTCGAACCCGGACTCCTCTTGATCCTCTAATCCGTATCCTGATTTACGACCCTTATCGGAACTACCCTATCCTCTCGTAAACATCGATAAAATATGAACGCCATCGGCTTTAAAAATGGGGGTTAACAAAGGATGCATTGGCATCCATTTACTGCATTCCATGATAAAGTAAATCTTGTTGATAGAAAAACATTTGATACACAGCTGACATTTTTTTTTTTAAATATACTTCTCTTTTGCGGTTGGGATTATTTGTTATTATTCGCTGTGGTTAAAAACGTGCATTAATTTAAACTTATGTATTAAATTATTGTTATTGTTTATATGTAGTTTAAAAAAAAGTAAATACAAATTAAACAAAAAAAAAATCTAACGTCAAAAATAAAAGAGGAAGTAAGCATAATTTTAAGCAGTTTCTTTTATTTTCACTTTTACTATTTAAACACCCCTTAAATATTCAGTTAAAATAATTTATGCATCTTCAGCATCAGCAAAACAAGAGAAGACCAGTAGGTAGTGAAACATTTTAATCATACTGCGCCTCCAATATTATGTCTTCCTTGAATATACCATCCAATTATCATTTATAATGTATAGTATGTTATAAAATGTTTTTTTTTTTTTTTTTTTTTTTTTTTTTTTTTTTTTTTTTTTTAAACTTTCGACTCCTACAACATTTATTAGACAAACGTTCAAACCTTCCGATTTACTACAAAAGACTCATTTACATAATAGTTATCAGACCTATTTGGACATATGGAATTGAGCTTTGGGGCTCAACTAAACCTTCTAATTCTTCCCGTATCCAATCCAAAATCCTTCGAAAAATCCTTAATGCTCCCTACTTTGTCACCAATAAACTTATCCATAAAGATCTTAATGTCCCATTTGTTGCTGATTTAGCTCAGACCAGATACCTATCCTTCCATAGTAAGCTTCATAACCACTCAAATCCACTAGTCTCTCAACTTGCTTCCCAATCCATTCCCGATAATCCTCCGAGGCGTCTGAAAAGAAGATGGCCTAGGGACCTTCTAGTGTAGATTTATATTGAAGTGCTACTGATGAGTAGTCCTTTTCAAGTTTAGGCATGTTGTTGTAATCATAATCAACCTATTTACTAGATGTATATATTGTACAGTTGTAAATTTCAATAAAATGAGAAAAAAAAAAAAAAAAATTTTAAACTTACTGTAACTACTTCGTCTATTTAATAAAAAAAAATTAAAAAATAACTAGAAAATTATCCTTATTTAATAATAATTTTAACCAGATATTAAACAAATATTGCCGGATAAGAGCCCACTATTCTCTATCAAGAACTTCCTACTTCGAATATGCTACTCCCAATGTTTCGATGTCACCAACCAACCCCAGTAGCCTGCTTCTTTTGGGTCGTTTTCTTATTCTGGTGCCATACATTTCCGCCAACAGTTTTCTTGGGTTCATCAGACGGTTTCAACACTCAATACGCCTTGCCTTTATAAACTGAATAAAATCTACGACTTGGTATGCCTCTTTTAATTCTCTATTTGTTCGTATTCTCCATTCCCATTCTTCTAGTATAAAGCCATATATTTTGATCAATATTTTTCCAAATATTCTAGGATCATTAGTTGCTGCAGAAGGACCAGTATTTCTTTCGCATACATCAAAATAGGTCTTAAGGGGTTTTTATAAATCTCAATTTAGTTATAGGAAAATTATTACAATTAGAAAACAGTAAAAAATATTTAATCCCAATTAGAACAGATATAATTGCAAACTGTTATTCATGTTATAGAGGTAAAATCAATGGATTGCACTAGAATATTTTACTCTTCCTTCACTACTTCGAAGGACCAGGAATATTTTTGAATATCCTTATTAGGCAATGGAACGAGTGATCATGGACATATGGCTGTCTAAAAAAATACATCGCAATGTGTAATTAATAGATCTATATATAACTCATTTAGACAGAATTACAGTAGTTTCTGTTATTTTTTTTCTTCAGTTCCTGACTGTATTGAGACGTTAATTTAACTTTTTTATTTTTATTTTTTTGCACTATCTGATTCGTTCTTTATGAACAGTAATTATACTTTCAGCTATGATTTAAGTCCAGAAAATAATCAAGCGAACACCTTTGTTCTAATTAAAATGTTATTTAAATGAACTATCTAAGCCCTTGTTAGCATATAATGGTGCCATGACCGCATCATTGTTTATTGCATCAACGTTTTGAGTCCCACGCACTAAATTTTGCATTTTCCCTCTTTCTTATTTTGAATCAGTCATAAGAAATAATTTGATAATATTGGATAAGTTTATAGTGGAAGGGTTAATTATTTAAGAAAAAGTAGATGGTTTTAATTTAAAAACGAAAACATTTATTTGAGTCATTACAAAGAGTTATTTTTTATTATTATTATTTTTTTAAAAATATTTTATTGAATAGATATTACAATATGCCTCAGCCAAGGGTTATTAATAATATGAATGACAATAAATCCATTCATAAAATATGTACAATGCAAAAATACTATAAATAATATATGATAAAAGTATATAAATAAATCATTTAAGATATTGTACTTTTTTAAAAACTGTTATATAATTTTCTTATAACACATATTATAGTAATGTATTCCTTGCAGCATCCAAGGGATGGAACGGAGATAACATTTGTAGATACCTTATCAGAGTAGTCAGGTATATCGTTGTTTGCTGTGAGGTAGTCCTGAGGTGGAAAGAATTTGATAATGTTCAAAATAATTATTTTCTACATCAGTTAGTTTGAGACAGTATTTTACGTTTTGTTGTTTTTGAACTAAGCATTTTTTTTTTTCTTTTTACTATTTCATGACTACCATTTTCATGACAATGAACTGCATCTTAAAAAGATATTTTGTCAAGGATCAAGTAATTGTTGATCTATAGGTAATTTGTCTCAGTGATTGAAATAGAACCCAGTAAATTTTCTCTAAAGCTCCACTGTTGTTCTATCCGCTCGTCTTCCCCTCCCTTCCGAGGTTTATCTAAGCGGTTGTCTCTTTGAAAATGGGCATAACTTACCCAGCGTAGTAGATCCAAGTGTTTTTGTTTACATAAAGGATAAAGGAAGGAAGACGGCACTAAATCAAATCTAAAAAAAAAGATAATGAAAGATTGAGTTTGAAATCTTTGATAATACTTTGAAGGTCCTTTTAAATATTGGTTTAAGAAGAAAAAAAAAACTATATATTTATTCTTATTTGATTTAATTTAATACTGTTTATATTAAAATGAATTACAATTCGGCGGCTTCCCATAAGTCTGCTACATTGGAACCTTTCATTAGTTGTGCTGTAACATTATAGAATTTCATATCCATTCTTATACGCCATGCTCTTTTTCTTCCCCCTGTTACTTTGTCACCAATAAACTTATCCACAAAGATCTTAATGTTCCGTATATTGCTGATTTGGCCCAAACTACATAAATACCTATCCTTTCATACTAAGCTCCATAACCACTCAAATCCACTTTTTTCTCAACTTGCTTCTCACTCCATCCCCGAAAATCCTCCGAGGCGTCTGAAAAGAAGATGGCCTAGAAAAGATCTTCTTGAGTAGAATATTTATTGAAGAGCTACTGATGAGTAGTTCTACTCAAGTTTTGACATGTTATTAGATACGTATTTTACACATTTACTTGATTATATTTGTACAGTTGTAAATTTCAATAAATTGATAAAATATAATAAAAATTAAACTAAAGGGATTTAGAAAAAAAAATAATATAAAAATAGAAGAAATTAATAATAGAGAAGACTTTCGGCAAAAATTATTAAAAATGGAGGGATTCAAAGGCAGGAAAGTGAAAAGGGCTGGTAAAAAATGTTCTGAGGACAGAAAGAGGAAACATGGTGAACAGATGAAAGCATAATGGAAGAAAAGAAAAGAACAAGGGAGAAAGAATTGAAATTGGCACGTGGTCCTCTGCTGGCCCTTTCGAAAAAAAAAAAATAGGAAAAAAAAATAAATAGAAAAGTTTTGTTTAAAGCCATGTTTAATGTTTGTTTTTACATTGTTATTTAGTTTCCTTGGACATTGCATGTTAATGTCACGATTACGCTAGACCGGCAGGATCACCTAGGTGGAGGTCTTCTACTTATGCAGGAAAGCCCAGGTGTTGGTAACGCTCGGCTTGCCGATACCAATCTCGAGTAATGGGGCAATTTGAGTGGAAACAGCAGTTAACACTTGGCACACTGACAGCCCTTCCGACTCCTGAGAAAACGTTTCTGTTCCCCGCCTTCGAATCACAGACAGTTATCCTACAGGTATCAGAAGTGTTATTCATTATTCAATGCATAACTGGAATAGCATCGGATTGTTAGCTACTTGTTGTAAATCATCGGTTGGGATAAGCAATGAATCATTCTGACAGTACTCATTATAACTTAGGGTTGTGAAGGTCTATGTATAATATTGTCTGCTATTCGTTATGTATTGTTCTTTTTACTGACAGTAATTTGAATTATTATTAATTTTTATTTATGAGGATATTTATAATTATTTATATAGTGTAATTTTATTCGAACTGTGGGTTGCATCTGGCAAAATTAATGTATTATGTGGTTTCTCGATACTCCTTAAACATTTTTGTTAAAAAAAAAAAAAAAAAAAAAAAAAGAAATGTATACATAAAATAAATATAAGTTTATTCAGATTTATTCTTAGAAAAAATGTATAATAAAAATAAATAAATAATAGTAATAAACAGGTCAAAATCTTAACATAAAATTAATAACAATATTAACAACAAACATAATAAATAAAAATCATCATAAATTTTTTTTTACAACTATATTTACAACTTTATACAATATGTAATAAATGTGAGGAAAATTTTTAAAATGACTTATTAATAACTTCAATACAATACAAGTTCTACATTAGAAGGTCTCTTGGCCATCTTATTCCCAGACGCCTCGGAGGTTTATAGGGAAGCAAGTTGAGATGAAGTTTACTATATAAGGATAGGTAACTATATAATATAGTTAGGATAGGTATATAAGGTTTGGGCTAAATCATCAAAATATGTAACATTAAGATTAACATGTATAAGTTTGTTTATGACATGATAGTTGCTGAACAATAAATATTTTTATGCACCCTATTAATCCTTTTTTCAAATTACTTAGATTTTTTTTTTCTCAGTGTCTTTCATTCTTCATGTATTCTGATCAATTTAATCAAGATTCGCTTCGAAAGGGTTATCGGAAAACTTCCTCCTGGACCAGGAAGGGTATATTTCCCCCGTAGGGTACGCCCCACTTTATGGAGTTAATAACTGTTAGGAATAAAATACGAAAGGGTTACTTTGGCAACGGGACCTATTGTGCGATATCGTGCCTTTGAATTGTTCCCTGTCAATATCACGTCAGTAGCAGCTCCCTTTGAAACAGTTGCTATTTATGATCTCCAAGAGGTTCATTAGCCTGGAGCTGGAGAACACTCCAAAGGCCTGGAAATTAAACAGCCTTCCCCTTTATAAATGTTTTTATCGCCCTCAGCGCCACCTGACGCCGGAGAATAATCCCGATCCTAATTATTTAATAATCGAAATTAAGTTTAATTAAGCAACAAGTGAGGGCAGTAAATATAGGGAAAAGGTATAAATTAATTAAAACAGTTAAACTGCTAAGTGCCTCTGACATTTAGCGCTTGGAAAATGTTTTCCAGAAACTTTCTCTCATTAAGGCTGAAAGCGTTAAATATTTGGAAGGATATTTTGAACGATTAGCTTCTGGAATTTATCAGAAATAACTTTCTATTAGTGCAGTTTGTCTACTGTTTACACGATCTTAAACATTTTAACTATTTTTTTTAACTATATTCACAAAACTTATAATGTGCTTTAATCAAAGGAAATATAGTAAATGAAGGCAAATATAGTAGGTTATTTTGTTTTGCTATTTATTGATATTTACAACTCTATGCATAATATACAAGTAGTAAATTTGAAGGAAATAATTGCAATGACATATTCATAACTCGGAAGAACTACTGACGAGTTCTTTACTTGTTATTGTATTTATAAGCAGATCAATAGAACTACTACATAAGAAGTTCTCTTGGCCATTTTCTTTTTAGACGCCTCAGTGGGTTATCAGGGAACGAGTGGCAGTTTGTTTGTAAACAAGTATTTAAGAACAAGTATTGAGGATTTTTCGAAGGATTGGATTCGAAAAGAATTGGATTAGGAGGTTTAGTGGAGCCCCAAAGCTCAAATCCGGATGTCCAAATGGGTCCAATTACTGTCATGTAAATAAGTCTTTTGTATTTTTTTGGGAGCTTTAAACGCTTGTATAATAGATGTTGGAGTAATTGTTGACAAACAGTTTCTTGTATATTAAGTCTGGTTTGTAGAATGAAAATGATTCGCTTAAATAAAAAATAAACAAAATTTAAATCGCTTTAAAACAAATCCGTACTTATTTATAATATTTACATTTAGGCTGAAGATTCCCAAACCAACTTCCTCCCACCATATGAGGAGCCAAGGCACAATTTCGTGAGACGATAAGGGCAAAAACATGGCTCTTAACCGCAAATATTACTTTTTTCCTAAATTAACACTTATAATTGAAATAGTTTAAATTACTTATCAGCAGTATTCAATAGCCAGCATGCATTTCACTCAGGAGGAGAAAAAGAATGTCGTGTATTTTTTAGAAAAATGTTTTATATTAGTTTCATGTAACACGTGTTTATACTTTCGTTTACAACTTTATACTATTGGAATTGTAATATATAATTTATTCGATGCTCAGAACAATTCGTGAAAGTGGGATCAGGTTTAACAAAAAAACAAACAAATTTAAAGGATTTGATAATTTTTTTATAAAATTCTTTACGGGGAAATAATGAGGAAGATAAGTTTGGGATTGACCGCGACGTAGATGGATGTTGTTTAACCTGAATCTGATTATCTAAATTTGACCACGCATTTTTATAACAGTGTTGACATTAGATCTAAAATAACTAATAGAATGTTTACAATATAAAAGTAAAATTAAAATATTCAGATCTAATTTTTTAAAGATAAAAAATATTAATTTCTGGAACATGAAGGGGTAGTTAATTTTAAATCGTTTTAATACGTTTAAACTTAATAATATACTCTTTATATTTTTACAGGATACAATAATTTTTAGTAATCTCGATTATTGAGGATAGGGTAATCTGAATAAATCGACTTACAAGTCATCTCTACGTGACCCGGAGGGAGCGAGAAAGATCCACTGCGTCTAATAAATCAGACTTAGCCACCGAACTGAATGAGAGGGAAACGAAAAAAAAAATCCAGCCAGTTTAATGCGGACAAAGGACCGGGCTAAAAAAATAATCAAAGGAACATCTGGCTAGTGGCTTAATACGATTCCTTCCCGAATCCCCGGCTAATGACTTAATACTCGGTATTGTGTTACAGTATTTGAGGGACGATAGTCTGGTAATCCGGGTGATGGAGGATTTGTGCCGAAGTTATTGGAAGTCCATAAGTCAAAGAGTCAAAGGAGCCCACCGGTGACAGGAACATCTGCTCCAGGGGGTGACAATGGGCCACGTGTTAGGGTAATTGCAATAATGACCATGGGAGGGCTACGCCCCCTCGGCTGCAACAGTTAGGCCCCATTCTGTCCTGGATCGGGGCAGATGTCCCCGTTGTTGTCGTGGCCTTTGTACGGTCAAGCGGTTCCAGTCAAATGCTGAAACATATACGAGGGCTAACTGCCACGAATTAAGTAATAGAGGAAAATCCAAACAAATGGGGGACCGGCAGTTGTGTTTTACAATAGGATCCGCTAATATTAGCTTGATCATTAATTCTAGTTATCACGTAGCTGGCATATGCTGCTGTGAGGATAAGCGCTCTGTGGTGATTCATTACCATTGGTGACGATAGCCGGGTGAATTGTAAATCGCTTCATAACTGTCGGCGGAAAATCATTTAAAGCGATCATTTAAAGTATATTAGATACTTTAAATAATCGCTTTCACAGCCTTATAAACTTCGGTGGTCTAAATAAACAGCGACTAAAAATACTGTCATAAACTAGTTAACAGTAACCCACCTTCAACTGAGATACGAAACCCGGCATATGGAATTTAAAAATAATAAAAAAATAAATAAATAAAATTTGCTTCTAAATTTTGTATATTTTAATTTCTAATGTTAACTACGTTTTGCTAAACTTGATTGACTCCGAGATATGTAAAAATAGAAGAAAACAAAAACGTAAACAGTTCAGTCCCATTCTTCTACTACTCAGTGTGCTCCAATGAATAACTTCATAAAAATCATGAACTATATTATTATTTTTATTATTAACGTTTAAAGATTTCTTCTTAAATTTAGCTTAACAATATTTATTTTCATATAAAATTTCCAAAAGGAAAATTACTGCCTGAAGAATGACATTTTCTATGAAACATTATAGATTCTACTTGAGGTATCCATGTTGGTATAGAATAATCAATATAGTTAGGATTAATGAATTATTTGCCAGTTGTATAGGAAATTTGTTTATTTGGAGACTAGTTTCTAATGTTAAGAATTAATTAACAATTCTATAAATATTTCTAAAAATTTAAAACATCATCAGATTATATCGGTGGTTTTAATGAAGTCGATAGGCAAAATTATCCTCGAAACGAGTAACTGTTAACCTTAATTAATAAAATAGTATTTTTAAAACATAGTTGGAGTTGTACTTTTTGATAAGGCCTTAAAGTATCTGTATTGGCACCAATTCTGTGGAGATATTACAGGATTTAGGAAAACGATCATAAATGCTTTATTGAAAAGTAAACAATTTAGACTTATCCAAATAATCACGACGGCTTCTTAAAGATAACAGTTCTTGGAGTAAACTGAAGATTAATAAAAAGAAAGGCGGTAAATGATGGATAAATAACACTGTTCTTCATCAAAATACTCCCTTAAACAAAAATGTTGTTTTATTATTGAGGTTTGCTAAATACAAATCCAAAGTCATAAAATCTTATTCAGGCTCAATTTTTTTTATCAAATTTGTGTTTTATGTCGAAAAATAAGGTTGTTTTCGACATTTCGAGCGTTGCTTAATCATTGAAAGATTTAACAAAAAATAAAAACACCTACCTAATTGATTTTGAAGCTTTTATAATGTATTACAGAATAAAAAATATTGGAGAGCATAAGTATGGCTTTGTTGAAGACCTCAAAAATTCATTTTTTGTATTCCCATTTGGATTTCTATATTTCCAACTTGGGAGCAGTTTTAGATGAGAACGGAGAACGATTTCTTCAAGAGTCACTACAACGGGAGACACTTGATGTAGAGTTCTAAAGGAAAACAAATATACACACATTAATTATGTTAAGTATTAGCTATTATTATTTTATATATTACTGTTTTTCACAAAAAAAAAAAAAAAAGTTATAAAAATACAAGAAAAAAGTGCTATTTCAGTTTCTTTTTTTAAAAAAACCTCCAATCTCTAAAAAATGGTACTAGATGGATTTTTTTTTTCGGTCGGTTTTTATGTTCCTACTAGAAACTATAAATAATTTAAAATGAGGATATTGGAAATATCAATCTAGTCATTTAGATTCTTTATTTTTTAAATTACTTCTGTTTTTTTTAAAACTAAGATTAACTTATCGAATTGAGTTTTAACTGAACAAAAATGTTTTAAAGATTTGGTTTTTGAGTATAAATTTCCTATAACTTGTTTTGGTGAATAAAACTAAAATATAAAATTGTTACAGGGCACCCTTTAGCCCTTGCCCTGGCCTACCTATCCTCATTACCATTCTCATTCCCCCCCCCCTTTAATTAAAATACTTTTGTCCTACCATCCCTCCCCTGTTTCCGCCCCGCATCAGGCAGAGAAAAAATGACTCGTAGACCATGAAGAACCTCTCCGCTGACGGATGAGGAGGAGACAGAAAAAGAAGATAAAGAGAAAAGAAAAATCTCATTGAGTCTTTTATTTATATTTTCTTTGAGGGAAATTCAGGAGGGAGTCAGTCAGCTGCTCTTGACATTGTCGATTACCTCAGCTTGAGCCTTGCTTTTCTTCTAATCTGACAGCGGAAAGGTCCTTCGTAAACGTGGGGTCCTCGTCAAAGTACAATGAGCTTTTTGGTTTTTTTCTCTCTCTAATGCAGAATTTTTTTATAACCCACCTATTATATTTTATTAAATAAAATTTATATAATATTATTCTTTCTCCAGAATATTTCTTTTCCGTAAACAAAGGTACTTAAGCCTTTATTCTGATATCTGTGGATGAAACAATCTGCGGCATATGTGGTTATCATTTGTTACATGTTACAACGAAACACATATTTATATCAGGATTAATTAAAACATTAATTAAGTAAAAGCAAGTATACGCACGAAATACGGTGAGCCTCACCATCTAATTTATATTTAAGCTATATTAATAAATAAACAAAATTATGATAAATAAAATATTGACTCCTTGAAATGTTAAAATGTTGTAAGAAGAGAACATTAAAAATTTATATAAGATAAATAAAGAAAAGTATACGCACGTATACGCACGAAATACGGTGAGCCTCACCATCTAATTTATATTTAAGCTATATTAATAAATAAACAAAATTATGATAAATAAAATATTGACTCCTTGAAATGTTAAAATGTTGTAAGAAGAGAACATTAAAAATTTATATAAGATAAATAAAGAAAAAGAGGTTTTGAAAAGTTGATGAAAACTGCCTAAATTGTAAATGTAATATAATCAAGGATGCAGTAAAAGAGAAACACCACGTCCAAGTAGAAATACTTTAATGCGTGCCAACGTTTCGACCTGCCAGGTCTTCTTCAGGGCCACCGAACCACACCGGAGAAGAGACAAACGTTGACTTAAAAACTTTTAAGCCGTACATAAGTTTAAACTTTTGAATAATAAAAATTATTATGGATTTATAATGAATTATTATGAGAAATTATAAATAGAATTCATTACTATCCATCAATTTGTTTTTGTTTGTTAATATTTTTTTCCTAACATAAACTACATAGCTAAAACAAATGGTAAAAAAATTAACATTTTTTTACACAAAACTGTGCAATTTCGATAAAGTTAGATTAGCTTGTGCTCATTATGATCAAGATTTAAACAGTCGCATTCCCTCAGCTAATTTACATTTTACAGTAAAAAAAAAAACACAAAAAAAAATGGACACTCAGATTTTGCCTCATAATTTTGTTAAATACGTTAATCGTTTTAATTTATGGGACGAAATGGTTTATTTATAAGTTTTTTACACAAAATCTGCCACAAATGTATAATTTTTATTAATTTGTAACTGAAAATTAAAAAAAAGAAGAAGAAATTAACATATTTTTATAAAACATTATTCTTCATTTCTATGAGTTTTTCTAGGATTTTCTGAAGGAATCTTCTTCCAATAGCTGGTATTTTTTCCCTTCTATGATGATAAGACCTAATCGTGTCAGGCATAGAATAATTTAAAACAATCCAATAAATAAAAAAATAAGTTGAATTTGCGAAATTTCAGTTATAGGAATTATTTTTAAAAATCTATTTCTCATTCTTTCAAGACAGGGACGTATGTATTTATCAAAAAGCACATCAAAGCATTTTTTTCTGTTCAGTTTCACAACGTATTTAACAAAATTATGTGACCAAACTGAGTGTCCTTTATTTTATTTTTTACTTTTGAGTGTATACAGGGTGAGTATCTCTTAGCGTAAAAAAAAAAATTGGGTGAAACTAGATCAAAAGTGTAGCCAAATGCCGCAGACCTCACCTTTCTATTCCAATCCGTTGCAGATATATGGTAAATAAACGATTTTTTGGAGGAAAGCATGTTTTTTACGATAAAAGCTGTAATATCTCCATTTTGTTTAAATATTTTTCAAATATTGATCACATTTTCGGATTTAGCAATAAATTTCCTATAAGATCGGAGTAATTTAACCTTGAATTTTACAAACTTGGGACCTAAAAAATATCTTTATCTTCACCTAATTTAGGGAAGTTACAATTTCTTATAATACTTCAGCGCTCACTGCTTTTCATAAAAACAATCCACAAAACTGCAAAGCTCTCAAAAACTTACAAATTTAATAAGCTTTCAAATGATATGTTAAACGTAATGATTTTGTTTTAATTTCATGGAGAAATTTACTTTTGAAACCGAAAAAAAACATGGTGTTCTCATTTAGCATACAAATCAGGTACTTTGGTAAATAAGACATTATGATAATCGCTTGATGAAAATCTGTATTTTAAATAAAAGAAACACTTCATTAGAATAAAAAGCAAAGAAAAAATATAATATTTATTGACATAAATTTTAGGCCAGTTCAGGTATTCATAATAACAACAGCGACTTTGACCTCTCTCAGTACTAAGCACATTATCGCTATTTCATAGTTATTTTCCTGTTTATTTTGAAATGGGAGGGGATTATTGTTTATTATTTTATTTTTATTTTGATATAATGATTGAAAGTTTGATTTGGAAATTAAGAAGCTACAGAGATAAAAGTGTCACTATCATTAGAAAGACCCTTGCTAATATTGCTTATCCTTAGCTTGAGGGCCCATTTTATTTATTGGGATTATTTTTTTCTGTTTGGCAATACACCTGCGAAGATGGCAACGTTCACAAATGGTGAGTACGCTGACATACATTTTTTGTATGGTTTTTGTAATGGAAACGCGAGTGCAGCGCGGCGGGAGTACCAACTTAGGTTTCCAGATAGGCGCCTCCCCTCTACGATAGTGTTTTCACGAACTCATCAACGTTTATCTGAAACAGGTTCCGTTCATAAGTTACGTCAAGAATTGGGACAAGTTCCTCATGATGTTGAACTCGAAGAGGAAATTATTGATATAGTAAATGAAAATCCCAGTGTTTCATCAAGAGACTTGGCCCGTGAAATTGGTATCTCCCAAAGGTCAGTTATCAACATTTTGCACCGAGAACATTTTCACCCATATCATTTCACACAAGTACAAGGGCTAGAACCTAATGATCATGTACATAGAATACAATTTTGCCGCTGGCTTTTAAATAGAGACATTCAAGAACACCAGTTTCTGAGGAAAATTTTATGGACAGATGAGTCTCTTTTTACAAGGGAAGGAATTTTTAACGTCCACAACCGGCACTACTGGGCAGCTGAAAACCCACATATGGTTCAAGAAGCATCTTTCCAGCATCGTTTTACAGTGAATGTGTGGGCTGGGATAATAGGGGACCGACTCATTGGGCCACATTTTTTGCCCAGCAGATTGAATGGAGAAAGTTATTTGGATTTTTTACAAAATATTCTACCACAACTTATTCACGACATTCCACTTGATGTTCAGCAAAACATAATATTCCAACACGATGGTGCTCCTCCACATCATTCGGCAGCAGTACGGGAATGGCTGAACCAACGATATTCGACCTGGATAGGTAGAAATGGTGTGATACATTGGCCAGCTAGGTCACCTGACTTAGCTCCAATGGACTTTTATGTGTGGGGCTACATAAAAAGCGAGGTATATGCCAGAGAAATGACCAGCATTGAGGTCCTAAAGACGAGAATTCTGGAGGCCGGAGCCAAATTGCAACAGCGTCTGACTTTAGCAGTGACCGTAGGGGCTGTGAGAAAGAGAGCAAGAAGCTGCATTCGAAATAATGGAGGACATTTTGAAAATTTAATAAAATAACGGACTCTGGCGGCGCTTTATTGACAGTGATTCTTTTATTTTCAAATTAACAAATTTTTTCTTTGCTTTTTATTCTAATGAAGTGTTTCTTTTATTTAAAATACAGATTTTCATCAAGCGATTATCATAATGTCTTATTTACCAAAGTACCTGATTTGTATGCTAAATGAGAACACCATGTTTTTTCGGTTTCAAAAGTAAATTTCTCCATGAAATTAAAACAAAATCATTACTTTTAACATATCATTTGAAAGCTTATTAAATTTGTAAGTTTTTGAGAGCTTTGCAGTTTTGTGGATTGTTTTTATGAAAAGCAGTGAGCGCTGAAGTATTATAAGAAATTGTAACTTCCCTAAATTAGGTGAAGATAAAGATATTTTTTAGGTCCCAAGTTTGTAAAATTCAAGGTTAAATTACTCCGATCTTATAGGAAATTTATTGCTAAATCCGAAAATGTGATCAATATTTGAAAAATATTTAAACAAAATGGAGATATTACAGCTTTTATCGTAAAAAACATGCTTTCCTCCCAATCGTTTATTTACCATATATCTGCAACGGATTGGAATAGAAAGGTGAGGTCTGCGGCATTTGGCTACACTTTTGATCTAGTTTCACCCAATTTTTTTTTTTACGCTAAGAGATACTCACCCTGTATATTTATTTTTTAGCGATGGTATTTCTTGAAATTTTCAATCGGTAAATTTCACCGGCCATAACTTCGTGCAATTTACCTACTTTGTAGACCTTGCCTCTAGTAAGCTGAACATGACCCAGTAAATTCCTGAATCGAGCGATTTAGCTTGCACCCGATGGTAAATTTATGGGAGGACATGGCAAAACGGCAGATAGATAGACCGTTGGCATATGATTTAGTGGAAGCGTTCATATAATTAGATTTGTTTGGCCAAGGGCTCGACAACACCGCGGACAGAGCGCTGGTAGATTAATAGCCCAGAAGCAGCGGCGGTGGCTAACGATGTATCCTCTATCTGGAACCCTTCCTCGTTGCATTATGTCCCTGTTATTGTAACCAGTACTTTGTTCCCGTAATCCCAACTTACTGTCATCAACACATTAGCTCCCATTGTCCTCATTGTGGGACTGTCCGCGGTCCCAAGGATAAATCTCTTATATAAGACATTCTTTGGTGAGGTTAGTACCATGTTTTTTTATTTTATCTGTGATTTCTTTCGTAATGAAACTTCATTCGATTTTTCTATTAGTTCGAATATATATTTTTTATTTATTTATTATTTATTGTAGCTGTCTTTGCTCTTTGCTTGAATTATTTTAACTGACTTGAGTTAGTCTACGTCTTTGTTATTTTCCCTGCAAGTTTTCGAAGAGTTATGCAAGTAATTTCTGCCAGGATTTTCTTCGTTTTCACGGCTCAAGTATCTCTCGCGAAATTTTTTTAACAAATGTTAAACAATACATACACTCACAATATTATTGTTCTTTACTTAATTGTGTTTTTGTAAGCTGTTCCGGCCGAGTTTGATTTCGTAAAACCAAATTATAAGAATTTTACGTGTAAACTGGTAAATTAATACTAAATTATTTTTTAAGTAGTGAAATACTAAAAGTTTAAATAATCTTTTCTATTTAGGAGAGAAATATTTAATATTCGCATCCATATAAAGAATAATATATTAAATTGAAGCATCCCCCATCGCGGCTTCCCACGCTCTCATAAGTAAAGAACATAAATAATTTTAACTAATAATTGAAGTTATATTTGTTTATCCATAGAAACCTTGTATTGAAGTATAAAATTGAGCATTATTACTTCAATGACATTTTCAGGCTTAGGAGTAATTTGTAACCTGATTAAAATTGAACTGATTAGTTGTTTGAAGATTGTGTAAAAGCATAATTGGACCAATTTTTAATTCCATTGTATTAGTTTGTAATCCAGCTGGGAAAAGACTACTAAGAAATTCTTGCGGATAATGGACTGCATTGCCCACCCTCATAAGTAAAGAACTTAGATAACTTTAGCTAATAATGATTTTAATTTGTTTTATTTGTTTATCGATAAAAATCATGTATTAAAATATGCAATCGAATCATTTCTTTAATGATATTTTCACGCGTAGCAGTAATTTTAAAAATGGTTAAAATTGCGCTGATAAGGTGTTGAAGATCACGTAAAAGCATAATTGGACTATTAAGAAACTTTTACGGATAATAATGCGCATTATTCGTGCTTGCAACTAAAGGCTTATGAATCATATTTTTACATACATCAAAAAGCAAAGGGTCGTGCAAAAAGCAAAGTACATTTTGATTTGGTAATCATTTTTATCAGGCAGAAATAATTTTATTCATTTCATATAGTTGGATTTTGATTTCTAACCATAAAAGTATCTGCAAGTTTGGCAAACCTCGTTTCTGACACACAACGTATATTTAAATTTCATTATCAATTTCAAGCTCTATATAAAACCGTACGTTTGTAACCTCTCGTGTAAAATGGCGCTGGCCACCTATCGGTGAATTTTCAAACTTTAATGATATATACCGCTTATTTAACTAATGATTGAAAATCTCTGGATTTAATTATTTCTAAAACTTCCTTGAATTATGAAGGTAGTTTAGTTAAAATTTGGTTCTGATTAGTTTTATAATTTTCGCGGTTAGTGATTACAGACGAAAAATGGTTTGTCCTTTTATATATAAGAATAGATAAACAATATATTACAAAAAGGAATAACTTAAAGAATTCAAAACATCCTGCATAATTTTCCGGACAACCCAATATATCATAAAATACTTTCTGGTACGTTTTATAGTTGGTTTCTCTTCCAAGATTTCCTCAGAAAATAAAACTAAATCGTTGATATGGTAAATGCTATTTTAAAACACTTATTAATAAATAATCTTATGTAGTATAAGAAGTGATAGATTATCTCATAACAGTAAATTGATATTTTAACACCCTTTGTTAACTTAGAACTGCCGTGAAGATTCTTTTTGACTAAACACTTGTTGTAATAATCGGCTTAATTGTTACTAAAAATTCTATGCATTATTGAATTCAACTTCAAATATGTTTTCTTACCCGAGCGAAAGGTACTTGATTTCATAGTCTGATGGAACTCGACCATTCCGCCCCACCACTCTCTCGTAAAGTACACCCCTGTAGGAGAGTTATTCGTGTCTTTTGAATTCCCAATACACGGCCGCCGCATAAAATTCCCTCTTGAAAACTCTAAGACGCAAATGTTTCCCGGAATTCCATCGCGGCCAGAGGATGATCTCAGATATTTTACAACCTTAGCGATAAACTAGCTCCACGTGTCGAAGAACTACTGGTTCGGAATAAAGATGGATGTTGGCCCGGATGGTATCGGGCAGGAATTGCCTGATTAATTCATTTTGGAAGAGGGTCGTTTTTTAGCAAATTATTGTTTTTGTATTCGGGAATATTCAGGAGGCATTGGTCTTCAGGATGTGGAAACGGCTCTTTGTCTCCCACATAATGAATAGAGCATCCTTCCAAAACTAACTGAGTGTGATAGTTCCACGATTCAGCTTGTAGTTTTCATTAAACTATAGCGTGTCTGCCATGCTAAATTTTCGCGCAAGTATGTGTCTGTTGTTTACTTTGTAACTCAGTTCAAGGTTGTAAAACATACCTTTTACTACAATTAAAGAATAGGACATTCGCTTTATCCTATAGCCAGGGTTTAAAATATTTTCTATTTTATACAGTATGTTTTCCTAGTGAGCGTTCCAAGCTAATGATAATATTAAAATATTTACTTATTATTCATAAGATCTATAATAAAATCCTTTAATTTCATGGTTAACACGGAAGTGAATTTCTGTTACGATGCTCTAACTTTCTATTCAATCCCAACCTTTCAGTGTAGAATAATTGTTGTAGTATTAACATTTAAATTGCTGAGGCCAAAGATTAGTTAAGTTAACCGTTATGTTCTTCCTGAATTCCTCTTTTTATTGCAATGTTTATGGAAATAGTAAAAATATAATATACGTTTATTATCTCTTGTTTCTGTTAAAATGCTTTGTAATATTTAAAAGTCTACAAATAACCTGTACCCTTCGTCGTAAACCTACGACTTCCTGTCCTACTGTATCCTTCAATGATATTCCACTAATTCCTGTTTAACAGATCCGCTACCTAGGACTCCACTTGGACAAAAGTCTTACTTGGAATCCACATACTAAAGCGGCAAGAAACTGCTCGTCGTTGCAGACTACTTCAACATTTACTGGGCAAACGATCAAAGCTCCCAATTAATTTGTATGGAGTTGAGCTTTGGGGCTCCACTGAACCATACAATTCATCTCGTATTCAATCCTTACAAAATGCTTCAAAAAATCCTCAATGCGCCTTACTTTATCACCAATAAACTTATCCATAAAGATCTTAATGTTACACATCTTGCTGATAGCGTACACCAGATACTTATCCTTTCATAGTAAGCTCCAAAACCACTCAAATCCTTTAGTTTCTCAACTTGCTTCCCATTCCATTCCTGATGATCCATATACACGACATATGTTATATATATATATATATATATATATATTTGGGTTCGGTTGTAGCTCATTAGGTAAGGAATTAGACTCCCAGATCATGAGAGTTCTAATCCGGCTGTAAGCAGAATATTTTTTTTATTTATTTCAGCCGAGAATCTACGTTAGGACTGTAAGACCCTCCTGAGGAACACCAGAACAAAGGAGGTGCCCTTAATTGAGTCTGAAAACTTGGCGGTTGAATGTGATTTCGGCCAAATTCATCATCCCTCAACCGTTTGCTCTAAAACAGTACATTCTTACCCAAATACTGAAACCAAGGTCCTCCATTGATTCTTAAATATAGATATTCTTTCACACTGTTATATTTGATTCCTTGTTTTATTTGAAATCAAGAATTTTAATTATGTTAGTGAAATTTTAAATATTAAATGACCTTTAAATATTTTTTAAGTATGTAAACTGATAGGCTAGTTGTACAAACGCCGAATTTTGGAGGCCGGCAAAATTCCGGTGAGTTGCCGGCGCCAGCCACTGCATAATAATTACTGTTTTATGCACTATAATTACAAAAGCTACTACTTGTTTGAGTTACTGGATCGAATGAAACAATAACAATTTGTTAATCAGAAATTGTTAAACGTTTTAGGTCGAAAAGTCAAGAATAAAATAAAATTTTATTGTTTGTGCAAGCACCTAGCACCGGCAAAAAGTTGGTGTGTTTGCAACTAGCCTTAAATAAACTTATTTCCTAAATTTTAATTTTTCATCCCGGGTGCTTTGAGGGTAACGTAAAAAATAAAATGTATTTCATTTATTCCTTTTTTTTTTTTTTTTTTTTTTTTTTTTTTTTTTTTTTTTTTTTTTTTTTGGTATGCTGCTGTGCATTGTTTTTTTGGGGGGTTTCTATATAAAAACTATTTTCAAGAAGTGGGTAGTTAAGGAGACAGTTAAGAAATGACAATAAAATTACAGTAGCATATTATGCCTATATTTCAGTTTAGCTTTCAACCCTTCGCCAGGACTTAGGGTCAACTAATGAACCAACGTTCTTTCGTTTGTTTTTTTAAACCTTATTTTAAGAATATGATATTTTTTTTTTAATTACATTTTAAAGGACCTCGTTGTAAATAATTTATAAAGTTTCAATTGACATAATAATTTAGTAATTAAAACTGTTTCTTATTGGAATCTTCCTGGTATTCTATCTCTTAAGCTTATTGTTCTTTATTTATATGCATAAGTTGTGATTTATGTATAACTTTATTTATAAAAACTTTATGGTGCCTTATTTTTCTGAATGAACATTGCTGGGGATAGGAAAAAGAGGTCATTGATCTAAAATAGAAATGACCAAATCTACATAAGCCTTCTGACACCCAATGTTTGTTGTTTGTAACCTTGGAGATCTAGAAATAAAAAAGTACCCATAGACCGGTTCCATAAGTGACGTGTATAACTTTCTTAGCTGTTATGTTTAGGTTTTCATTTTTTCTTTTGTAACTATAATTTCCGCTTTTTATGGTATTCGAAATCCGACATATTCTTAATTACACTTTTTCGTATTTCTTTAGTACTATTTTTTTAATATATATAACCATATAAATTTAGAATTGAATTGCACAATAATTTTTAAATAGTCCGGTACAAATATAAATAATTAAAAGTAGAGAACTATTTTAGTTAGCAGCTATTGCAACTACTGAACAGTAACAACAACTTTGAATAATTCAAGAGATAGAAAATAATCGATTTAATGCCACCACCGGGCTTAGGATCGATATGCACTAATTGGTGAGTGTAACGCGATATTCCGGGCCGGCGGATAGGCGGGGTCTGCAAGGGATCTTTATGAATAAAGATGAATCCTCGGGATTAGAATATTAGAATCCGGATTAGTTTATAATACCCATCGATCTTTTTTGATGCAGGCAAGGGTTGAGGCTATCGGGGATCTTAGCCTGTTATAAGAGTTTTTACCTTGGCTTTATTATCCTAGGGCTTTTGGAAATACTATAAAATTAGCTATTATAGGATATGCGTAGCTTTTGATAAGAATAACGAACAATTTCTTGTCATTTATCCATACAGCAGGATCCGACAGACTTATACTTGGGGAAATCTAATTCAACAGTAAAGAGTTCTGTGTGAACTATAGGTGCATGCGGGTTCTGAATACTTAGTAACCACATCTGACACAAGCATATCTTTTAAAAATTTCACAATACTGTTTATGAAAATATGACTTTAAAAATCAGATTTAGAAATGCAGTTAAGTTATCTTTATACATCAATAATGTAATTAAATGGCCCAGTTTGTTTGAGTTTAACGTCCCTATATATTCCAACAAAAACAGAACGGAAGGACAGGTTATCCTAAAAGTTACCAACCTATTCTAGCCAGGGTGGGAAGGTCAAGGTTTAGTCTTGGGTTCCACGAACTAACCTAGCCACCTGAACCTGTCTTATATACTTCACAATATCTGGGAGGGCATACAATACTTTTAATTCATTGTTCTAATCCCTCAATGTTCCTCAGAGTGGATTGGTCAATATATTCTTCTTTCACTTGTACGTAGTTTTCTTTCCATGGCTCTTATTAGGAACCATGTTTCGCTGCCGTAGGTTTTAACTTATATTACGGTTTTGACGTATATTAGTTTTATAAGTTATCAACAAAGGAGCTTACTAGTATCTAGGCTAACAATAGACTAATTGTCGTCATGTTCGAGTTTCAAAAGAATAAGTCCTTATTAATGGTGAGGAAGAGAGTCATCTATATTGTTAAAGGTTGGTGACAAAAACCGATATAGGCACAGCTTTCGATAAACTTCTCAGTTCGCTCCTTATATATACTTATATAAAAGGATTTACTACAGATATTGAACTGATAAAATGGAAAAAAAAAGAAGAAGTTAAAATAATGATTTTTATATATCATTCGTTGTTTCTCTCCCACTCTTAATATGTAGAGATTTAAATATATATAACATAAACAAAAATTGTTATTTTGTTTGTAGTAAAAAAAAAAACAATCTTTTAGAGTTTCCTTAAATTGAAGATATTTTAATATGCTGCAATAACGGTTCTCTCAAACTGGGGGAAAAAAACAAATTTTCGCCCTTTCATTTTCAAGCAGTTTTCCCGAGCGATAAGAAACTCAATTAAGATTCAAGTTGAGCTAAACCAGCGCTGAGCGGGAAATCCTTGGGAGACAGCTGTAAGTAAAATATTAATAGAAGGCCGGGAGTGGAAGGATTGAAACTTTCGTCTGGTTTCGGCCGAATCGAGCGGAAGAGCTGAATAAAAGACGGAAAGGAATATAAGTCCGAAACTTAGTCGGAATTAGTTTAGCGCCAACTTCTTTGAGCGCTACTCAAACTCGGTCACTCCGTCAAATTTATTTCGTTTCATTGGATATTTCTTACTTTAACTTACTTCTTAGTTTTTATCAATCTTAACTCATTTTGATTGGGTCTCAACTTCTATTGAAAGCTGTTAATCGTCGAGTCTATATATTTTCCTTTTTTGTTTTATCGTTTTGAGTTATGTTGAACTACAATTTGATTTATGAAAATCTGTAATTTAATAAATTAAAAAAAATAATTGTGTTTCGAATAAATAAGGTAAAAATTATATTTATTAGTAAAGCAGCATTGACAAAGAATCTGTCACCATTCCCCGTCATATTCCGCGTATAGAGTAAAATAAAAAATAAATCAGAGAATTGATTATCTTTGCCGATAATTCTGTACCATTTGGGGAAACTAGGCAAAGTAAAAATCAAAGGTTTTATTTACATGCATTTATATTGGAATACATATATGGGTCTGAAAATGCCCAATGTGTTTTAAAGGATTGGAATTACGACTTTACTTTTACACGATGTACAGGACACCAATGTATAGGACTTATCTGGATTTCCCAGACTGTTCGAAAATAATAGATAAGTAGTTTGAGCAATATCTTTTATTTTTTGTCTACGTTTCGGTGACGTTTAAAGACTAGAGAAATCTCACCTAAGCTGAATAGGATTAATATAATAGGTATAATATAGGACTAATATAAAATAGGTACGTTATTAGAAGGGAAACAGTGATTGAGTAGGACTTTTTACTATTTACAACTGTTGGTCTAGATATAGTACAGTCTTAGATAAGTACTACATAAACAGTAGACTTCAAATAAATAATTTGATTGCTATTTCGATGAAAATTAATTTTAATTATATATTTTATCATGAAAGTAAATAATAAATGTAATTATTTTTACTTGAGATCAGTATTTTAGATTCATACCGTGTATACAAGATCCAAGATGAAGTACTGTATATTACAGATTTTTTTCATTAAAAAAATATTACAAATTCTAGGAAAAAAAAAATATGAAAAAAATTAAAATTAAATGGAATTAGTTTATATTTAAATACATTAAACCATCAAAATACTCTTTTTAGTCAGCTGCATTTGGTATTAATATGTTTCTAATAGTCACATCGCTATCATTATTCGATTTAGGAATCCGAATATACTTCATTACTCGATTGTGCTATTTTTAAGAAACAAAACCTTCTTCTTTTTCTTTTATATATAAAGTAGTGCAGATTAGTATCTTTTAATTAGGATTATTGAATTTTTTTCCAGTTCTATTGGACTTTTATTATTCGAAAATTAGTATGGAATGTTTGAAGCCCTTCTTCCATTTCGCCTCCACAGATAAGTATCACAATGTTTGATTTCTTGTTGTACATAATCTATAATTAAAAATTTTATATACATAATCTGTGCATTAAAGAGTTGTTTTGAATTTCTTTAGAACTTAAACTAGCCTTCGAATAAAAAAATCCAATGAAAGTAGGAAATAATTAATTAACCCTGATTGACCCTTCTACCATATGCCTTCATGCGTACCTCAAGTAGAATTTTTCGGTTTTAACTTAAAAATACCATTGATTTTCGGTACTTGAATAAAAATTTCATAATTTTTTGTAACTCTTATCGAATAGTAAACCTGCTATTCTTAAACAATTAGTATAAAATATAACTTTAGAGACGTCATATGATTAATGGGAACACTAATGCAAATTACAAATGGACGCTGAAGGGACATGGACAATGAAATCCAATCTATCCCTGAGAACATGAAGGTTATGACAAGGTGCAAGGAATTGAAAGGGCCCATATAATAAATTGGACACGGGGGTGGGAGCTATTGTAGGCCTCCCCATCTACAAGTGTTTAATGGAGGGGGCACTATCGGCACACCCCCCATAGATCAGGTGGGCTCGCCCAGGTATGGTAGCATGTGCTCTAATTCCCACAAGCTCAAATGGACTCGGCTATAAAAATAAACTAAGCCTGAAGAGAGAGCCTAAGCCGTGGTTGTTCGAAGGGTCAGCGCCATTGTGTATTGTGTTCGCGTCCTCTTCTGTTTAGTTATTGAGTCATTGCTTAAACATTCTCAGCAGTTTTTGCGTTCTGGTTCAACTATAGTGTCCATTAGTTCTATCGCTAGTTATCGACTGTTCTAATGTTGTTTGCTCCAAGACCATGTTTTGATCATTGAGTCCCCCAAGGTGTGTTAATGAGACCGCTTTCACCGTGTTCCTTGTGGAATTCAGTAAACAAGAAACGTCTGAAGAAAATATTTGTGAAATATCATCACTGTCATTTGATTGTTGATTCATTATAATCAAGATATCTTCCATTCTCTTCCATCTTTTTTGTTGTTTGTCTTATGTTATGTTGTCAACATTCAGTATCTTGTAATGTAGAAGCTTGATTACTCTATTAAGGTATATTCATATCATCTTGAATGCTACAGTAATTGGCTGAAGATATACGTGAGGTCATAAAACATACTTTATGATACAGGGCATTAAAAACATATCAGTGTTATTAAAAATAATAATTAACTAAAATTATAGCAATATTTAAAAAAATTACCTAGCAATTTTATAATAATAAACTTTATACCCATTCCTTGTGCTTCGAGCGCAAGACATAATATCAAAGAAATATTCCTGCTTTCGAAGCTGTTAGACATATACATATAGTCCAGGCAACGAAGACCAAAAAAGGTGAAATAGTGGAAATAATTCACGTAGAAGCCAATTTTGGCACAGTTGTAAGGGGAAGGTGTTTTAACAACATACTAGAAGTACTGAGAGGTGGGGGTGGAGGTAAAGGTGGGGTGCCTCTATAGGTATTTTTTTTATTTTATTGATCAATAATAGTATAATAAACAGCATTTAAACTCCTCTTTATTAAAAGTATAAACTAGTGACATGTTTCGGGAAACAAGGTCCCATCATCAGACTTTAAAATGATTTCTTGGTGTTAACACACCGTGTCTGTTTCTCCTCACTATTTTATACTTTTAATAAAGAGGAGTTTAAATGTTGTTTATTATACTATTATTGATCAATAAAAGTAACTCCTTCATTGAAGAATTTATTTTTTATTTTATTTTTTTTCAGGTTTTCGTTAATAAACTGCTGCCTTTAGCGAAAAAATATCTATATACTAAATTAATTTACATAAACTTTTCTACAAAAAAGGTTTTATACACTTTTTTGCTGAGATCAGTGCTTAGGGAGATATAGGAAGGTACTCTTTTGGCTATGACTCCGAAACTGTTTGTCAGATCTAAAATTTATTTGTTTCATCTAAAAGCTGGTTAAATTTACTATTAGAACCCGTATACCATATTTTAAGCAGATCTTGTAAAGCATTCATGCCAGCACGCTGAGGAAGCCGTATTGTTGTGATTGCCTCGTTTTTCCGGCACATTTCTCGCTATAGATTCCTAGTTTCTTTTCCCCATCTCAATTGTGATGGACTTCGCAATTATTTATTCCCCAATTAACTTTTACAAACTATACTTATCATTTAAAATAAAGTAAAAACAGACGATTATTTATGTTGTCATTGCTATATTAAATACTGTAATGATCATGGTTGCAGAGATTGTGATCTTATTTTTTCATTGAGTACGTTTTACAATCTGCCTTAGCTGAGGGCAATAGGTAACATGGAAGAAAATATAATTAGATTCTCTCAATATGTGCAATCAGAAATAAATGAAAAAGAAGAAAGAACAAAATTAAAATTTATAAATAATATAAAGAACTTATATAAATATATAAAACCTTACAATATATATATATATATATATATATATATATATATATATATATATATATATATATATATATATATATAAAAGGTAAAATGAATTAACTAAACGAGTTTATTATTCTTAATATTCTAAGATAATTCTTATATTTTATTCATGCAATCTATTCAGTTTTCTAGTTCGGTTGCTATTTCAAAATATGTTATATTTGATAAATGGAATTGAAATGTGTAGCCGGGATCAGATCTGCTCAGATACAATCAGTCACAGTGGTATTTCACTCAGGTCACGACCCCTTCGGGGAATGTTTTATAATAAATCGTGAAAAGTCACTGGAGCATGCAGGGGAAGATGCTATGTTCAAAGAGGTAGATATTTTTGTATATCTTTATTGAAAAAGAAATGTATAGTATATTATTTTATATATTTCTAGTGCTGTAGTCTTTAGATTTTTCATAAAATAAATTCAATTTCCAATTTTTCGTTGTCTCACAATGAATTTATTATTATTGACTAAAAAAGCAATGTACAATTTTTCTTTTTTATAAAATCATAAGTCGAGTTTTTAGAAAACTTCAAATAATTAATCACTAATTTAACGCTTCGAATAATGATTTTTAAACGACCGAAGTATTCTAAAACTAATGATGGAATTTATTATAAAAATAGTTCCCTTCTCTTCGCTGGAGTTATTTTGTTCAGTACCAATTAAATATTAATAGATCATTTATTAATTTATCTTGCTGAACCGCGATAGCAATAGTTTCTTATAGAGTATTCATACAAATTTAATGTTGAATTAAAATTAAAATAGACTTTAGTCTGAGGCCATTGACTCTTATAAATAATTATAACTTATTAAATAACGGTAACCAAGTTGTCTCATTTATAATTTAAAAAATAATACCTGTAACAGTTAGTTATAATATAAACTAATATTAATAACACATTATTTACTAGGAAAATAATATAAAATCTAATTTAAAATAAAAGTAAGACACAATATAAATAATAAAAAATGAAAAATGCAGTAAAAAAAGGGCATAAATAAAAATTAACAATCATTAAATGAAAAAAAAAAACAGTGCAGAAATAATAATCAGTTGAAAAATAAATCTTTATGTCATCTCAGATAAAACATTAGCTATGGTAAAAACAAAAACAATGTAAAAATATGAAAACTAATATCTTGTATGTATTTACTTCCTCTATAAAATCAATAGATGGAATAAATAACAGGTGAAGAAAGAGACGGGATTTAAAAATATTGAGAGTGGAGCACTCACATATCTGAGATGGGAGTTTTGCGAATTAGATGCTTTGAAAATAAAACAGCGTTTGAATGATGCTGTATGGAAGGGAGTTAGGAGTATGCGATGTAGTTGTATGGGAAGGTACTAATGAATTTCATGTTAACGGTTGTATAATGTTGGAAGATGTCTGTAAGGAAATAAATTAGTAAAACCTAGGAACCTAGGAATTATTGTTTAAAAGAGTAAAATAACTTGCCATTTTAACGTAGTTTAGTATTAAGAATCCTGGTCATACAATGGGTTTCTGGAACAAATCTCAAACATCAGTTTATAATCTTCTTCAATCCAATGGATAATATATAACCTTGTTGGAGGTTTGTCACAGTATTTTTTTATTTTTTTTTCAAAAAATCAATTTAGAAGGAGGTGCTGTTGTTTATAACAGGTGTGAATAACAAAATAAAAAAATTTTTTTTTGAACAACTAATAGTGCTTAAAAAGAAAAAATAATCAATAAAAGATTTCTCGCATGACGTAATAATGTCGATTTCTCATTCTGGAAACAAAATTGTCTTGTAGTTTATTTAGAGGGATCACTCAAAGGAATATAAAATAAGAATTTTAAAAATTAACACACCATTTTATAACGTTTCTGCTAAAGCAATGATGGTCATCATAAGTTCAGATAATGAAATTAAATAAGACTAAATATGAAATTATTAAGCCAATTTCACGAAAGGTAGAGCGGTTCTTCATTCCACTTTTTAATTTTAACAATTTTTATTTTTTGTTCCTTTGACTGATCCCCATAAAACTACAAACTTTATGTTCATTTAGTCACCAAATTATAATCTTTTTTTGTATACTTTTTTCGTTCTTCGATATCAGTAATTGGGGTTTCCCGTTGTATGTTAACATCACGGAAAACTGACATTTCCTTTAGACGATAGGTCATAGCTCGGTTGGAAAGCATTTAACGAAGAGAGTGGTGACATTTAGCCAGCTCATTATCCCTCTAATGTCTTCATGCCCTCTCGGCGGCATTGTTCTTTCTTCTCGTCTTTAACCTTTTTCACATTTTCCGCCGGCTTCTCTCTTGTACATTCGTTTGAATATCTTATTTAACAATTTGTATTTTTTCAACTTGAGAATATTTCACTAAAACTAATTTTTAATAAATTATCGCGAAATCATTATTTATTTATTTTGTAAGGGTGGCAACGAAAGATTTGAATTTTTTTTTTTTTTTAATGGTTTTTCGCTACAAAGTTTTCTTTAGTACATATAATTCTTTAAGGCTTCTAAAATTTTATTAATAATAACCGTTAATAATTTAAAGAATGTGAACTCTACTGACAAAGCTTGGAGAATTAGTAATAAACTTCCAAGTAGGCTTAATTAACTTTATGCCTAATTTAAATGACATGGACTAATTATAAAAAATGTATATACAAGATTCTTCAATTCAAAAATAATTTAATATTTGTTTACACCCGCAGCTAAGAGAGAAGAGTTGGGACTTCTCTGTATCTGGCCTGCCTCTCCTTGAGTTGAGGGACATGTCTGGTTGGGGGATCCCTAGAATGAGTGTTTATTGTAAGTAAAGTATGATTGTATTTTTTACTTTTAAATTAATTTTGTCTTATTTTCTTAAATTTAAATTTTATTATTTTATTTTTATATATATTTTTTAAATTTATATAAACTCCCGGTCAAAAGTATTGCAACACACATAATTCTCGAAATTTTCCTGGTTTTTACCTTAATTCGTACTTGGTTTATATCAATATGAATATTATTTATTAAGCGTGAGACATTAAGGATTAGACACAACAATGTTTTCCCCTCTTAATAACTAACGAAGGAATTTTAGATTATTTTTTTTTCAAATTCCGCTCAGTACATATTTATCGTTAGTTTCGTTATTTACAAGTACACTAAGACTAGTGGAAGCAGTCATTCAAGCAAGAGGGGGCAATATGTCTTATTAAATATAGACTAAAAATTTAAAAGTTAAAATTTTAAAAATTAAGTTTTCTAACTTTTTTGTTTATTGGAAGAAATAATGTAATTTATTTTAATAAAAATTGTTTATGTCTAGTTAAGGAATGTTTATTATAGACTTCAGAACCTTTCTTTATTATGAAAAAAAATATGTTTTTATGAAATTCAAATATTTCAAAGTATTGTGATACTTTTGACTGGGAGTTTTTATATTTATGTATAGCTATAGATTTTATATTATTTATGTATAGCTCTTTTCTTTTTCTTTTTTTTACTGTACATAATGTGTGAATGGAATCATAAAATCATCTATATTACTTATTTCCCACATTTTTGGTAGTTTGTAATAATTACTTAATTAAAGTTGTTTTTTTCTCCTCGATTTTGGCCGTCTAGGACCGCGTGAAGTAACAATATGCAATAATTTTTGTAATTCATTCCTTGATTTCAAATAGTTCTTTATCCGTTCACTTTGCTGTTTCATTCTCTCTTGTGTCCAGATTCTTTCTCTCTTTTTCTGGAAACCCTTGTAGTTTAGCGCTGTTTTGTGCTGCGTTATCTGTTATGCCGATCTCTGCTATGTCTTTCTTAATTCCCCAATTAAATTTTTATTCACAAAAAAAATTGAAAAATCCAGACCAAGAATAAGGGATTGGTTAGGTTACACCAGGAGTAGATCAACATCGGCTCCGGATGTCTGATCAATATTTCATGGTAGTTTAGTCCCAGATATTGGTTAGTTTTCCTCTTATTTATTTATCTATATTTTAATTTTTTCATTTTTAATATTTATTTTTTCATTGATTTCTAGTACTATATAAAATGAACTATACCAGTCACCTTAGATAATGTATTGTTAACTCACTACGAACTTTTAGTACATAAGGAAGACCCCCCTCTTAGAGAATTTCTTAAATAATACATTTGGTCGGGATATTGGTGCTGAATTTATGCCCCTGATGGTAGTTTTGATGGTTATTGGAGCCGGGCGAGGAGGCACTATTACTAAATCAGTTTAATAACTTAATCCAGTAGGGCTCCTTACTGGCTGGTCGTTAGGGGCAGCTGGTGCCCGCCTCACCGCCCAGCGCTCCTGTCATTGCATACCGTCCCGCCAGTAGGGGCTGCTATCTTACAGCTGTCTCTTCTGCGGAATTACTCGATGGATGGTGGCTTAATGTTCGACTTAATACGAGATGTACTTTAAAAAAAAATACCGATTCAATATTGGATAACAGCTTTCCTTCAGGGTCTGTTTCAATGTAAACCACTTTTAAGAAAAAAAATGTTATACGCTTGAAATGAAAACTAAACTTGATTTTCGGATTTAAACTTGAAGTCCTCTAAGAATAATTATAACGCAAAATTATTGTCTAGTTATATTACTTACAAATTAAATGCTTCAATGGTTACGCCATATATACACAACGGGTGTTCTCCTGGCTGTTTTCTTTACAATTTCCATATATGAACATTGATGAATTTTAGTTCGTTGAGTCAGTAGTTAGGGAGATTATTATTTTAAATTAAAATAATTTATTAATATTAATATCATTACACCATAGCAATAATTAATTATGATTGTGAATCACCCGTTTAGTAGAATTCCTCTATTTAGATTGGGTTTTCCGAATGGAATATCTTTGCTCCTGAGACATTCATATGAGTGGCACAGTTGCTTGTAATTTTTTTCTACTATTTTTGTTTTTTATATCCAGACAATCCCCGTATTTTAATTTCAATGTAAGGTTTAGTTTTAATTGTTTGAATATTTTTTAGCATATGGGATTCCTTCGTTGTTATCATATTCTAAGAATGAAAGATAACCAAAATATGTTATGAATACTTTAGTCTCGTTTGCTGCCCTTAAGAGTGCCATGCGCGTCTAAACTTTTTCACTTCAAAATAACCTATATACAAAGGAGCACTTCTATATAGGCTATTTTTATTTTTTTTACATAATATAAGGCCGTTTTCAAAGTCTTGTGTTTTTTTCATTAATTAAAATTTATTTAAACTGTCCCGTCTTTGTTCTAATTATTTATTCAATTCGACCTTTTCCAATGTAAACGATATTGTTTACTGCCTTTGAAATATAGATTACTTTTTAACCCAGTTACTGCTAGAGTTTAAAGGAATATATTAAATTGGTGAGTGTTAGAATTCAAATTCGGTCAATTTAATTAGGAGGGTGGTATGATAAGTTTCCGACCTCAACGTAAAGATGGCAGCACCCGTAAATAAGTTTAGTGAATTCGATGTTCATCTTTTGACAGTTACTCACCAAACTTTCAGCCATTTTGTATGCGCAGTTGTTATGCAACAATCATTTGAGTTGATGGGAGTGTTTTCATGAAAATGGACAAATTCGAGTACCGAGCTGTCATTAAATATTTGTTTTTGAATGGCAATACGCCTATAACGAAGGCCGCTTGAAAAATATGCTCCGTGTTTGGTGAGAAGGTACTCTCTGATCGTAAAGCTCGATTTCGGTATTCCAAACTTCGTGACGGCGATGAAACACTTGGTGCTTGTTCTGGAAGACCTCAATTGCCAACGAAAAGTAAATTGGAGAATTAATTAATTCGGATCCACGTAAAAACATGTGCGGGAATTCGTAAGTAGTTAAATATTTGACAAGCAACAGCCTGGATATACCTACATCAAATGGGGGAAATAAAAAACTGGAAAAATGGCTTATCAGAGGCGAATAAGAGGCCACATACTGCAAAGTTAAAGTTATTGAAAATTGGATTGGAAACATTACCCCACCCACCATATTCTCCCGACATTGCACCCAGTGATTATCACTTGTTCAAATCTCTAGACAATAGTCTCCGGCAGAAATGTTTTCATAACCGACAAAACCTAGAATTGATATTAAATCAGTATTTCAGCTGCAAAGCTAATTTTGTTTTTATAAACGGTATTTGGAATATTGCATTATGGTGGGATAAATTTATTAGTTGTGATGAAGATTACTTTAATTAATAATCAATCTGAATTTTATTTGGTCTATTATAGACAACTTGTCTATTATTATCATTATCTTAATTGATAGTCGGAGTTGTAGATTTAGAAATTAAATATTGTTGTATGTGACTTTTATTGATAATTCCTTTGTAATTGTAAAATTATATAAATTGTTCTGCTTCTATTTAAGTTTTAATTCTCTTTGAACCCACAACCCAACCCTTAACCGCATATATAAAGAGCCTAAGGGGTACTTCAGACCACCTTGGGTTCCTTACCGACCGCAACAGAAGATGATCCCAGTACCGGTGGGCACATTATGCTAAAGACGACCTCCTTACAAGGGTAGTTGGTAATTTTACAAGGGGCGGTTATGATGCCCTGGCAATTACCGGCAACCCTTCATGGTCCCATTATATGGCCGCCCCTGTTTCAATTCGCTTTCGACAAGGCTCAATTTGTGCTTCCCCCCCCCCCCCCCAAACCCGATTCATAAATTCAAATCGAGCGGTGGTCCCACTAATTTATTCGATTGCTAAAATATGTTCTGCCCGGGCCCGGGAGGAGGCTAATTGTGGCTGCTTGTTATGGCGGTTATTTAGATTTCCAGGCTAATTTTATTTCGGCCCTTTTGTGTGTCTGTTTCGGTTTGGAAGCGCCCTTGTAACGAAGCAGTTCCTATCTCTCACTGTTCATTTATTTTACATAAAGCAGTATTTTACTGCAATTAAGGCTTACTGAAATAGCATGAAGAAATTTTTTTTTTTTTTTTTTAAAGCATTAAATTACTTTGAAAAATAAATAAAAAAAACCATTTTATTTTTCTTACATCTCAGTTTTTAATTCATATTCGACTTATAGATATAATATGAGACTGAGACTGTAAATAGAATGTTTTATTGATCAATATTACAATAAATTACCCTCGTGAACAATTGAGGCGTGTAAATGGAAAGGCTGTAAGTACCAAAAATAAAATAAAAATTTTTTAATTTGAAAATGAATAAGTTCCGACGCCAATGTAATAGAAACAGTGATACGCACCTTTCTTGGTACCAAGCCCTTTATGATAGGGGCCACTGTTTCCATTTCATTGGCGATGGAACTAATTCATTTTCCAATTAAACATTTTTTAATTTTATTTTTGGCAATTACCTTTTACATTTACATGCCTCAATTATTAATAGGATCATAACAATCAATCCACACAAGATTTACAAATCACAGTAAATAAAGAAATTAATATAGTAATGTATAAATAAAAAAAATAAAAAATAGTAAAGTAATATACAGGAAAATGATAAAATGTTTTAAATAAAAAAATCGTTTTTTGTTTGTTTTTTTTATGTTGATGTTTCGGCTTCAACATTGATAAAATAAAAATGGAAAAATACAGATATAGCTCTAAAAACATGAAAAATATTTTTTATAATACACAATGTACTACTCTGTATGATTATATTTCTGTTTGGAATATTATCAGTCTACAGCTTTATTCCTTATGTTTTTATTCTACCATATACTCAGAATGAAACTGAATCAAATACATAGTACCTGCATATAATAAATATATGTTCATAAACATAATATAATAAAAGAATGAAATAATAGAACTTTTTATCTACTTTTATTTTTTAGTACATTTTTATAACAATAAATATTTACTGAAACTTATTACAATTTAATATTTGATGTTTTATGATATTTTATTTGTTTATTTTATTTTTTAATATCTATTTAAGTTTTTAATGGTATTAATATGTAATTATGTATTTTTTTTTTTCAGAATACACAGGGAAAGATATCAACATCTGGACATTAAGGTAAGCTTAAATCAGTTAAGATATCACGTCACCACAACTTCTTTTTTAAACAATACTGTTATCATATTTCTAAGAATGTTCAATTATTTCCTATCAGGAAAGTGAGTCAATGGATTTTTCTTCCTTTTCATAAAGTACGTTGTATGTTGCTAATATTTTCTGTGCATACCCTGTAAGAAAAAAGTATAAAACTGTTAATATAGTATTTAACGGTAGTCCTTTTTAATGGTAAAGCGATTTTTTTTAATTTATTCAAAACTTGAGAAAAAAATACAATAAAAATGAAAACTTGATAATTTGGATTGTGCTGGTTTAGAAACTATAAACCCCTCACACATTAATGTGTTACTTTTATGTTGTGTCAGAACATAACGATTCCATTAGTCATTTGAACAACCTTATTATAGTTTCAACCTAAAACTCCAATAATATTTTTTTAAGCATTATCTCATTATATGACAATTTGTAGTTCTTGAAGACTTACAAGATGTTATGACGATTTCTACGTCGCTTCCTGTAAGAAAACAGAATGTTCCACCTACGGCAACGAGTGGCAAGTAGAGTGTAAGAACAGCCACTGACAGCCTTACAAGTCGCTCCATGTCTAGTATCAGCATTCTGCAAAATTAAAAAAAAAAAAAAAAAAATACATAAATCATTGATATTCTTATTTTTATTTATTTATTTTATTTAATTAAAATTTTTTTTATTGCTTTATTAAAAGATATGTTTAAAAAAAAAATGTGTTGTCTGATAAGATTAATTTAAATATAAATATAAATAAATATGTATGTATTTCATGTACGAGTATATATTTTTTATTGAAAGCTAGGGATTCTATTTAAAATTTAATTTATGGTTTTCATTTAGTTTAATTTGGTTAAATAGATCGAAGTATATATTAATTCGTAAACTATTTTTTACCGACATTATTAAATTAGTGAAGTTAGAATTTATATTTTTAACATAATTTCTTCAGTTTAAGATAACGGATTGCTTACTTGCAGCCGGTACAATTAGCATTAAACCTTCTAACGTTTTCATGTTTTATATTTTTAATACAAATCTCATGATTACTTAAAAATAAAGTATTTTATTTCTTCAAAATTGCACACAGAAGTAATTTTTATGAATACAAAAGTAAACTCATTGAAAAATGCTTATTTATCTTTAGTTTAGACAGACGTTCAAACCTACCAATTAATTACAAAAGACTCATTTACATGACAGTTATCAGATCTATTTGGACATTTGAAGTTGTGCTTTGGGGCTCCAATAAACCATCTAATCCATCTAGTATCCTATCCTTGCAATTCAAAATCCTTAATTCTCCTTACTTTGTCACAAATAACCTTATCCAAAAAGACCTTAATGTTCCATACTTTACTGATTTAGCCTAAACAAGATACCTATCCTTTCATAGTAAACTCCATAACCATTCTTATCCACTAGTCTGTCAACTTGCTTCCCATTCCTGATAATCCACCGTGGTGTCTGAAAAGAAGAAGGCTGAGAAACCTTCTTATATAGATTTTTTTTTTGTTTTATTGGTGCTAGTAGTGAGTGGTTCTTCACATGTTATTGACAAGTCATTGTAATAATTTCCTCAAATTTACTTATTGTACATCATTGTATACAGTTGTAAATATCAATAAATAAAAAAATTAAAATAACTAAAAAGCTTTAGTTTAGAATTTTTTAAATTTATTTTTATTACTAATATAACAATATAACTATTATTCCTACTTATATAACAGAGTTAATATAATAAAAATAAAATAAAAAAATTGTACTACTACAACCCATGAAAGGTCTTGGGTTCATTATTGTTTCGTGAACAACGGTTGTACAAGGAGGTGATGTGAAGATCACTAATAACGCTCAGTCTCCAGAATTTTTCACCTTATTTAAGGATACCCTCTTTATAAAGACTGGGTGTGTTCCAGGAGGTTCTCCAAACACCCTAGTTGATCCACGGCTGAAATATCAGAAATTAAATTATCTGCCATCAGCCGGACTTGAACTCGAGTTACTCCGCTCCCAAAGCAGTATTAATAATACTGATAAAATTTAAGTACTGAGTCCAGATGTTTTGCTACAAAATTGTAAAAATTGTTTAAAAGTAACCTCCCCATAAATAAATAAGGATTATTAAAGTTTTGTAATGTTAGTGTTCTCATAGCTTGCTTGATAGTTCCAGACCAGAACTAAGTAAATGCATTAGCTAATGATAAGTTGTTGGGTCGCAATTGCTGGAAGCCGTTTAACTAGCTAAACACTACAAGGACAAGTCACGATGGCCAGACCTAGAATTTTAGTTATTTGTATTTAAAAACATATATCATAACACCATATATTCATTATCGGTATGTTTTAAATTAACTTTGTCAACATAATTAAAAGAATGATGGATAACTTATCACTGGTAAATTACTATTCTAACCTGGTTAAATATGCCCCTACCACATGGAACAGGGTGTTGACGAGGTTCATACTGTGTAGTTTAGTTTCATACTACAATTTTAGATCACTAAAATAACTTCACTAAGCACTACTAACCAAGCGCGATCAGCTCAATTGGTATTGAAATCCTATCCACTTCGTTTTCCCTTCCCAACATATGTTCGTCGAGTGTGATGCACTTAACCTTTATCTTCTGCATTTGAAAATAGAGTATCCTCTTCAAATGATATCTCGAAATACTATTTTTGTTTTACCTTCCATAACGGCTGGTTAGCAATAGATCGGCTTGCTACCGATGCATATCGAATATCGTTGAAAAAAAAAATATTTTTTTTCGGACCTACACAGAGTTATATTTTATGTGAATTTAGGTTTTTAAGTATTTTAATGAAAATATATAAGGAAATACATTGTTGGGGCTGTTATTAAGCTAGTTGAACGGCTTTGCACAGTTAACATCTCTAAAGAAGATACTTCAAGTACACTTAAAGCAAATGTTTTGTTGGTGTGTTTTGGGGCCTAACGTATTTATGTACTCCAACAAGAAATGAAAGACATATTATCCTAATCTAGCTATAGAAAGTTCGTTATTCATTTTTTGAGGACCTTCTGTTTCTTTGTTTGCATAAACTGCACGTCGTTACAGACTACTTCAACATTTACTAGACAAACGATCATTACAAATCATCATTCATTACAAAAGACTTATTTACATGACTGTGATTACACCTATTTGGACGTCCGGAATTGATCTTTGGGGCGCTACCAAACCTTCCAATTCATCTCGTATCCAGTTCTTACAATCCAACCAGTTCTTACAATTACCTCGAAAAATCCTAAATGCCCCTTAAGTTGTCACCCGTAAACTTATCCATAAGAACCTCGAAGTTCCATATGTTGCTGATTTAGCCCAGACCAGATACCTATTCTTTCATCGTAAGCTCCATAACCACTCAAATCCATTAGTTTCCCTACTGGCTTCCCACTCCATTCCCTATAATCCTCCGAGGTGTCTGAAAAGAAGATGGCCTAGAGATCTTCTAGTGTAGAGTTTTTAATGAAGTACTACTGATGAGTAGTTCTTTTCAAGTTTTGACTTGTTATGGTATTCGTTATCAGCTCATTTACTTAATGTATATTAAAATTTTAGTGTCAACTCACGAAAATGGAAAAAATGGTATTAATAAAATCTTTTTTGGAACGTCATTTTGTAGCGTTGTATCAAGTCGGCAAAGGTTGTTATATCTGCTAGGCATAAATGACATAAATACTTTTTCTGTATCATAATTGGGCTATAACCATTTCAAAGGTACTCCTGTATTCCAGGTATTCCTCCACATAGTATCCCATAAATACATGCAACCCCAGAACACATGGGACAACACAACAGCCGAACTACAAGACCCGGAAGGATACAGCATACGTTCCCAAGGCCCAATGTGTCCCCAGCGGTTAGGGTAGATGTAGGTTTTTAATTAGAACCAGCGTCCGTCTTTTTTTTGGACCATACCTTTTTTATTTTGCTACTCCCCTATCCGCTCTTCGGTTTTTTTTTATTTCGGCTCCCGTGAGGCGGAGCCTAAGATGTCGGCCGATAATGATCGACTTTACGACTGATCGGGAGATACAGTCCGTCGGCAGTCTTCTTCATCTGATATGGATCTGAGCAGGTGGCCCAAAAATATCCGAATGTCTGTGAGGGATGGGAGAGGATTCTTGTAAGTTGGATTTATAGTGACAATTTTTTTTTTTTTTGTGTGTTTTTAGACTTTCTTATATAATCGTGATCAGTTGAATTATTTGGAAGTTTCTTATAGTTCAGAAATTGTTTATTTAGTATTTTGTTATTCGTATGCCTCTTTTATCCTATAAAAAATAAACTCATTATTTAAATTCAGTAATACCAGACTTAAGTGACAAGAAACTGCTCGTATTTTCCGAATACTCCAACATTTACTCGACGTGAGTTCAAAGCTCCTTATAAATTAAAAAAAGACTTATTTACATGACAGTAATTAGAACCATTTGGACAAACGGAGTTGAGCTTTGGGCTCTATTAAACCTTCCAATTCTTCTCATACCCTTACAATGCAACATCCTTTGTAATATCATTAACCCTTTTCAACTCATTAGCCTGTTGTAATCCGGCAAAATAAAAATGCAATTCCACTCAGATTATAAGTTCCACCTGCTTGGCACAGGACTCATAAGCCGGGTACAGACCGGCATTATTTTTTCAAGATCTGTCTTGAAGATAATAATGTTTTATTGATTTTTTTTTTTAAATTGTGTGTGTTTGTATTATATTATTGTTGTACATAAAGTAAAAAAAAAAGGTTTAAACATTATATATATATATATATATATATATATATATATATATATATATATATATATATATATATATTGTTTATGTCTTTTAAAAAAATACTGATTATCATGCTACAGAAAAGTGTAAAAACCGATCTGATTGCTAAGGGAGGAAAATAGTCCCAGCCACCTAAGTGAAAGCCACGAAAAGAATTGCCGGCTCATACCCGGCATAAGAGTTGTGTGCCAGGCATTGGGTTCGCGGCTTCGGAGTGCAAAGGGTTAATGCTCCTTAATATGTCACCAATAAACTTATACATAAAGATCTTAATGTTCCATATGTTGCTGATTTGGTCTAAACCAGCTACCTATCCGTTCATAGTATCCATACCCACTCGAATTCACTAGACTTCCAACTTTCCTCACAATTTATTCCCGATCATCCTGATATTTTAGGTTTATTAATAAATAAATTAATGTAACAGAGAAGAGAGACTTGGTAAGTATCTTTTGGGAGGCTCTCTACCATTGAAATAGGAAAAGGTTCATGTGATTAAATTGCTAGGTAACCAACATTGCAATCTAAGGAAAAACATTTAAACCTAGTAGTATTATTTTAAACATGATTTGTTTCTAAGGTAGTTACTTAATTTTTGGATAACCATACATCAAAAATAATGAAATAATAAGAAAACACTGGTTATCAGCCGAGGGGCATTGGTGATTTTTATAATAAAGTCATCTTTTCCCTCCCCTCAGAGAATGTTTTTCTCGTTGGCGAATATCCCATGAGACTGAATCAGAGACTGTTGAAAAAATACCCGAGGACTAGAATAAGCCAGAGGTGATTAGAATGGCTCAAAGGCAGCGGGACCCAGTTCATGCATAAAATGGATTCAATTTCTGAGGGTGGAGCAGGTACCTCCATCTTATTTACAAGCCATTTCGTCTGGTCCTTGGTTTGCCCCTCCTACACCACTCTGCATTTCTGCCTGTAACCCTAGCTGTTGATAACATTGGTTGAAACATCAGTTTTTTGTTTGTTTTTATTTTATACTTCATTTATTATAGATGTATTTATTTATATGACTTTTTAATATTATTCTATATTATTATTGCTGTGCTGTAATTGCAACTTCACAAAACAGTATAGATAAAATTTTTATTATAAAAAATCTTCAGTTGCATTGATCGTTTTTGGATCTTATTATATGGATTCTATATTTTGGATTTTTTAATACACAACTACCAAAATTAAAAATTGACCGAATATAATGATCATATTAACTTTGAGGTTGTAGAAATGAAAGGTACCAGCACCACTCTGAAATATTACCATAGAAAAAAAATTGCATTTAAAGTTGGTAAGATAAATAGAATTTTATGAATGCAAATAAATTCTATGCTTAGGCTATTGCTCCCTTTTTTGGTATTATAAATACACTACTTTCTGGTTTATAAAGTATTATTATTAATATATTATATATATAATATAATATTTTTCTATATAGCTATTTTTTAATTGTCTATCCGTTTTGACCGTTTTCATCTATTATAATGTATACATTTTTGTTTATACCCATTCTTTTTTCGTGTTTCTTTTTCTATTTCTTTATTGTATCTATCTTTTTAATCATTAATAGGTTAAGTTTCTAGTATATTTATTAAAAAAAAAAAAAAAAAAAAAAAAAAACTTTTGGTGGTGTTATGAACTTAAAATTCATAATTCTATTTGCTAAAACAATTTTTACATTTTAATAATCAAAACAGAAAAACCATAACTTAAAATACAATAGTTTAGTGGATCCGCCGAAAAACGTTCTAAGCGACAAACATAAAAATTTGAGTAATCAGTGAAAGAAAATCTGAAATTTAGATCATAAATTTTTTGTTAGTTTTTTTGGTTAGATTTTATATTTACATATTGATTTGTTATAATTACATGTATAATGACATAATGGAGTACAATATCGTACTATTACACATTTTAAAACCTTTAAAATACATTTAAAAACCTTCGCCACTTCGTTTTTCGGCGAATCCATTCAATTAGAAAGAAATAATGTTTAAAGTAGTAAAATCACAGTTAAAAATACTAAAAAGACGATATAAAAAACTTATAAATAACAATATAAAACATGACTGTAATAATAAAATCATATAAAGAAAGTGTGTAAAATATGCAAATAAAACTAAGTATAAAATATAATTTTAGCATATAGGTGCTTCCAGACCAATGTCTAATCTAACAATGAACGATCATAGTATGTTTTATGTTACCAAGCTAAGAATAATTTACACTTTATTTTCTTAATTTCCTACAAGCTGTATTTTGAATTGGTACACGCTATCTTTCAAAATGATGTTTTAGTTTGATTACTTTAATTACTTGGTTTTTCTTGGCGAATGGGCTCAGCTTTTTTGCTGTCCGAGACTCCCCGTTTCCGAACCTAAAACACAACTACGCTTTTAACTTATGTCTTAATACATATTTATTTTCCCTTAATTATGGAACTAAAATGTGTTTAAATTTAGAGTTTAAAGAAATTTTCTATCAAGTATTGTTCAATCGATCATTCCTTAAACTAAAGTCAAGAATAAGAAACCGAACGCGAAATAAAAAAGAACCCTGTTGAGGACTCCTGGGAAGCGGTGATCAGTGTAGCCTAATGGTGCCCGAGAGCTGAAGGAGGCGACAAAAAAATGCGCACTGCCATGTGAGAGAGCTCAAGACAAAGCTGTACAAACACCGCTGGCAGTTGTTGCCCTCGAAAAGAACAAACACAAACACCGCCGCCCGTCAAGAAACAGCGTCCTGTATCGAAGGCTTTGTCTTGTCAACCGGTGGGCGGGCTTCACTTCGTTAGCGGGCGATTCATTGACTGGGATATTGACAGATATTTATATTTCCATCATTAGAGCGGCAGGCTAAATATTTACTTATTGATTCTTGTCGGTGCTACTTTCAGATCTGCCGTATGTAAATTCATTCGGCCCACTACGGGCAGGTCACATCTACGTAGGTAGTCCATCTAACGGACACTTACCTTGCGAAACAAGAGACATTCCCTTTTGCAATCAATTTACTAAAATATATAGTTGTTAATAGTCACTAATAATAATAATAATAGTCACAGTCATTAATAAGATTATAGTCACTTCTATTGGATTTTGGTGAGTGATGCAAGAGCTGAGAATGATCCAGACAGCACAGTATGGTTAAGCGTTTAGTGCCTGTAAAAATTTTTTAAACATTTAACGGCAAGGCAAATTAAATCAGATAAAATATAATCTAGGTAGTCTTAGACAAGAATCAGAATATTTGTATCGAAATAGGCAGTGACAAGAATTGATTAAGGACGAAGAAAACAATTAGGAGTGTTTAAAAAGGTGTTGACATCAAGCAGATTCAGAAGGCCTTGGCAAGAAAATAGTAGAAACAAGGGAGGAAAAATATTAGTGGAATGTGGATTGTGGAGACACTATAAAGAGGAAGAAAGAACTCAGTATTAAATGGCTATCAAAAACAAAAATGAGTAAAACCATAAATAATATAGTTTAAAAATATAAAACAGGCAATCAGCAGATTTTGGTAAATAATATATTGTTGTTGATAGTATTAAATTTGTTCATGCTAAATCTAAAGGTCAAAAGTGTTATATTAAATTTTTTACTGGATTCGTAAATGAGTGTAATATGCTAGGAGAGCCAATCGTTGAGAAAATATAAACTTTTAAGTTGTATGTGAAACGTTTTGAAGCCATATAAAACAGTACCTCAGGGATTAGTTAAAAATAGATTGTAGAGGAAGAATAAAAACAAATGGATTTGTGCAACCATCCGTAAATTTTCTCCCAATTTCCTCTTTGTTGTTAATTACTTCCAAATAAATGGATCGATGGGTTAGTTCCTAGTATCATTACTGCACTAGGTTTCCTTTTGATCTCATGGAGATTAAACTCAAGGTAAACATTTATTTACATTTAAAAGTTATTTAAATCATAATTAATATTTAAAATTAAAAAATAGGAAAAAAACATTAAGATAAAAAAGAAGTGGGTGTGTACTTGGACCAAACTCAGGAACTGTAAACTTCTTTTGGGTTGAATTCAGTAACACAAATTGTATAGTGCTCCTATTTTAAGCTATTTTTATTTTACTTACTTATTTAAATTTTGGTCGCTTTTATGAAAAAAGAGAGAAAAAATATATATATATTTTTAGGCTTAAATGTTGGAATAAATTTTGTGTAGTAGTCTCAGACAATGCTTCTTAAAATACAACCAGAAATAGTTATCCGATTTTGAAGGTTGACGTGCCATTCACTGAAGCATTAATCCCTTTATTTTTTAAGGTGGTTGTATTTCAAAAAATACAAAATACGGTTTCAACGGATAACTTTTAGTAAAATTAAAATTTCCCCCTCTATTTCTCTTCTCAGCAGGCCTTATTCTATTCACAATTCAGCTAGTGGTTCCAGATTGCGAAAAAAAAATTAGTCTAAAGCTTCACAGAGGTGATTCCCGACTTCGTATTAAAATATTAAATAAAAAAAAAAAAGAAAGTGCTAGAGATCTTTCTATATTCCATTCAAACCCTTTAAGGAAAAGAACGAAGAAAAAGGGCTGCATAGAAGGATCAATAGTGTACATGAGGTGGAGGGATGAAATTACCCGAAGAGTGGGAACCAACTGGATGAAAGTGGCCAGGGACAGTGACTGTTGGTTCAAAATTGTAAATAATCTATAGAAAGAAAACAAAAAAAAAAAAAAAAGTTTTGTTTTGTGTTTGTAGTTTTGTTTTTGTGGTTTACAAAGAATATTGTATATTTTATTTTATTTTTTTAAATTTAATTTCTATTTTGTAAAATTATTTTGGAGCTAAACTCCACTTTACATCCCAAGGGAGAGGCTTTTGTCATAAATATGATGCCAATAAAGCTTTATTATTGTTATTATTATTATTATTTTTAAAGAAGGATCAATACAATTAGGATTGGTGAATCAATTGCCACTTCTATTGAGATTTTTTTATTAGAAAACTAGTTTCGAATGCTAAACATACATCATCAGTTCTAAAACATACAAAATTTTTTCAAAACATCAGTACTATGTTACATAGATTATATATACTAAAGTTTTTAAAACTCAATGTTTAGCATTCGAAACTAGTTTTCTAATAAAATAATCTCAATAGAAGTGGCAAATAATTCATTAATCCTAACTCTTGTTATTATTACATATTATTACATGGCTTCCACTCCTAAGATATGTTCCATGTTTCTAGTCTCTAGTTCATAGGATTTTTTTATTTTTACGGACCAAAACAAGTTAACGTTAAAAAAAAAAATAAATAAAAAAAATAAAAAAGTAGAGTTTTACAATCGTTGAAATATATCGACTTTGAATCCACATGCCACTATAAGGTTACCAACCACTTCAGTACTTATGACTAGAGATAGCAAGGTAGATATTTATTTATATTAATTTGTTTCAAAAAGTAATGTCAATGATTATGAATAAAAAATCTTTCTTGTAAATAAAAGTGAAAAGATTTGTTGTAAAAATATTTATTAGATTTCCTTTGAAACATCAAATTCTGATTCGTTCTTCAATAAGTGTTAATTTCATTCTCCCCTGGGCTATGTGCCAAAGGAGCGAAGTACAGCTAGGCCATGCTTCATCACCCGGACACAGAAGATGGCGAAGTTGGGTGCCCTAATGGACGACACGACACTGTTTATCAAGCTAATGATCTGTTATCTATCCACCTACGGCACCTCCCCTAAGTGGCCCGAGAAATGCGTAACGGGGCAAACAGAGAAACTTTTCAAGACGAATGGTTCCTTGAGGAGCAAAGTGTACGGGGGCTATCGCGGGTGTAAATTTGGTGTCATGAAACTTTCTTACGGCTATTTTCTACCTCGTTTGGGAAAACGGTTTTCCGATTCTTTTCCTCCATCTCGTTTTCCATTTGTAGGAAAATTTTAGAAAATACTCGGTCTAGACCCGACGTTATAATCTTTATCCATTGAATTTACTGTTCCATTACATTTTATACATTAGCAAATTTCAATATATATAGTTTTAAAGATGTATATTTACTAATTATTAAAATAATATATATTATTAATTTATTTTTATTGTAATAATGACGTTTCATAGCTTGATGATTTGAAGATCCTATCTTCATCCCTTAGCAGACCTTCCTGAAATCTCCAATCAACGATAATACGATAAAAGACTTGCCATGTTCATTTTTACGTCATCTCAATTACAATTTTTATTTTTTAAATAGTTTTAATTTTTAATTACATATTACCATCATTGCATCACATCAGAGTATAAAAAAAAAACTATAAAAGTAATTGTAAAATATTTCTTTTTACTTGGTAATTCTTTCAGGGTGATTAAATTACAATAAAAAAAAAAAAAAAAATGGTTATGAAGAAATTTACTTTTTATGCACTAATCTTTAATAGATACTCAAAAAGGGTTTACAAAATAACTTTTTCATTTTTTTCATGACAACTTTTGGGGCTCTGAAAACGACTGAAGTGATAGCTGAGTTGTAGCTAGTAAAAATATTTTAAGAGATTTGAAACAATAAATACATTTTTATATATTTTTTTTTTAAATAAGCTTTTATTGAGTAAATATTACTGCCTCAATTAAGGGCAATATTGATGGTTATGAAACCGTTTATGCAATATGTACAATAAAAAATGAAATAAAATAAAAAAAAGAGAAAGAATCCCTAACTATACAATAAACAGAATGAAATAAATGAATTAAAACAATAATAATAGTATTAGGCCCACAAAACACAGTAGAATGTTGGAAGTTACGAAGTAATGCTGAAATAGATCAGATGTAATGAGAAAAAGTGGATTGATGTTTTTTGGACATTTATATCGAATGCCAGATTTCTGTGGATTTTCAGATATTTGTGGGGTAAGAAATCAACAACAAGCTGGGTTAATGAAGTAAAAAGAGATTTAGCAAAAATATAAAAAATAAATAGAGAAGATTTTCGGCAAAAAGTATTGAAAATGGAAGGATTCCATGGCAGGATAGTGAAAAGGACTGGTACAAAATGTTCTAAAGACTGAAACAGGAAACATGGTGAACAGATGAAAGCATACTGGAAGAAGAGAAAACAAGAAGTTAGAAATAATTGAAATAGGCACGTAGTACTCTGCTGGCCCCTTCGAAAAAATAAATTAAAAAAATGGTAAAAATAAAAATATAATTAAATTCCTAACTCTGCTGTGTACCGATTTCAGTAATGTAATTCAATGGTTAAGAATGATGTTTTAACCAATACGTTTGTGTACTATTAAACGTCGGATTTGTTGGAACACAAATCCCAGTATACAGAGTAGAAACGAGGCGGGATATGCCTCTATCCGCGGTATTGTTTTGACTGGGTGTAGGTTTGTATACAGAGTAGTCACTTCAAACGGCCGACTGATTAAGCATTTGTTGAACAGCGCTCAGTGGCGGAGTCTGTGATTGGGATCATTTGTCACTTTGAGAGGTAATCGAGCCTCTCTTATCGACCTCTGTTTCACTTCTACTCTTATCTCAATAGTTACTCGAGTAATTTGTAGTTTTTAATTGGAAAGTTATTGAAATAGTTCTCAGATTAAACGCAGTGAAAATTTATATAGCTATTGTTTATGGAAAATTCCCAATTTTTTAGATGTTCCATATGTTGCTGATTTAGCCCAAACCAGATACCTATCCTTTTATAGTAAACTCCAAAACCAACTAGTTTCTCCACCAACTCTTTATTATTATTTAAATGCTACTGGTGAGTAGTTCTTTTCAGGTTTTACCATGTTATTGTAATCGTTATAAACACAATTTACTTGATTATATATTTAAAACAAGTCTTAGTATAAATCCAGAAAATTATTTCGAGCTGTCAGTGCAGATCCGGGCAGTATAGATTTATTTTATTTTTCATTTTCATTTGTAAGTTTTATGATTTAATCCTATTAAAAGGATAAAATTAGAGATGTATTCGGTAAAAGGAATAAAAATAAGAATTTTTAAAATTAACAAGACTATTTTATTCTGCCAACGCTACCAATCTCAAATCATTTTATTATTTTCATTTTATATTATTCATTATTTTTATTTTTTGTTAACTGTTCCTACCTAACTTATCTTTAATTTCCTATTGGCTTGCTTACATTTAATTCTTCACTTATGAAATCTTTGTGTACAATACATTTCCTGATTCTGTAGTTTATTTCTTTGACTAATCCCCTAATGTATATTCACACATTATTACTTCGGGACTATTTAGACTTCTTCATCTAATATTTTTATAGATCTCTCCTTTATCTTATAAATGCTCTATTGACACTTTAATCTTAAGTTAGTTAAGATGTACTATACCGTTCGTTCCAGCGACTATTCGGTTAAAAGTTTACACTAAGTCCTTCCAAAATCCCTATAATTTTATAATTTATGTTGTTCAATTTGATTTTAGTGCATTCGGTTTGTAATATAATTCAAAACCTCATTTTCACTTGTAAAAAAAAAAATATAATAAATAAAATATAGGAGGACAGAAAGAGGATGGTGAACAGATGAAAGCATACTGGAGGAAAAGAAATGAACAAGGGTTAACGAATTGAAATTGGCACGTGGTCCTCTGCTGGCCCATAAAAAAAAAATAAAAATAAAAAAAATAAATGTTTACGCTTTTTGAAATTCTAGGAAATAATTAGAAATTAGAAGATTAGAAATAAATTCTAGTAAATTAGTATCCGGTCGATTTGGGTCTTAGAGCAGAAATATTTACTAGGCATAGATGACACCTCTTATTGTGACTAGTACTAAAGACTCTTCTAGGAGTTTCAAGAATAATTATTTGGAATACGCGTTAATTATTTTTATCAACGTTTTTAATAGGTTTCACGTTTTTATTTTTGATTTAACTTTTAACATTTTATGAGAATGTATTAGAAAAATCAAATACAACTCTTATAAATTTAGTTTTACAGTTATTAAAAATGTTATTCGTGCTAAAAATAATTTTATGTAATTTAGTTGAAAATCACACTTTTTTTTATGCATAAAATGGGAATCTAAAAAATATTGATAATATAAGGTGTATTAAATTGCAATCTTATCTCCCATCAATGTATTATATTTAAAAAAAATATATTGCATAATGTCTTTTTAAGCCGACGTTTTCGTGGCCATGCCGCATTTTCAAGCCCTTAATATTTGCTATTTAATACACCTGATATACTTAAATCTCCTTTGGTTATATAAAATATATAATATAATATTGACAATAATAATTAGTAAAATAGATGAATTTTTATTTTTAAATTTATATTTTAGACTTTTACTCTTTAATCAGATAACCTTTCATGATCAACTTCACTAATGCATCAACTTGATTAAGTTAATGAAACACACTGAAATATATAACCTTACTTTAGCAGCTCTCAAAGTAAATACTACACTGTGTTATAAATAAATAAAGACCCTGCTTCTGTATGCATATTAATAATTTTTAAATTAAACCAACACTCAGCCTTTATAAACAAGACTATTTAATTAGCCGTCGGAAACATTTTGAATTTCCACTGGTCGCTGTTGACAAAAACTTGCTTTGAAGGCTCTCCCGGGAGTGGTGTGAAGCCCCATCAGGACGTTTGCTAACTCCATTTCGTAAACTGATAAAAGTTAAATGTACACCCAATTCAATTTTCGCCCTTGTACCGCTTATATTTTCCTACCCTCAAAAACAACCTCCAACTCTCTAGAAAAAATTTCGCTTCCGTTGTCCCTTTTTTATTTATTTAATGTTTTTGAAAGTTTTATAATTGTGTATTTAAGAAACAAATTGGTATTTCTTAATTATTTTCAGATTTTTTTTTTTTTTTTTTTTTTTTTTTCAAATTTTGGCTTAACTAAAACGTTTTATTTAATTCTTATCAAAACCAAACAATCCGAAATACTTCATCAAATTTCAATGTCCTACATTTAAAAAATAAATTTATACATAATAATCTTAATATGCAGTAATAATCTTAACTGATAATTGGTTCTGGTTTGGGCATATATTCTTTAATAATAGACTTCATACCTCCACGTTCCCACTAGTAAATCGAATTCCTTCCCATCTGATTTCCGACAGTGATTCGAAGCTTGAAGAGTTTCAAAAGAAGATGATCTTTAACTTTAGATGGCTTATTATAATATGGGTTGATGCTCTACAAGCCAAAGCCACGACTTTAGATACATTTCTCAGAATTATGGGATATATATTTATATTAAGTAAATTTAAGGATATTAGACACTGCTTCAGTAACAAACTCCTCATTAATTACAATATTATAATCAGGCAGTTAGGCTTTGAATAAATGTAGAAGCCACCATATAGAGGCAGTTCATAAACATTTCGCTTATTTAGGTCACCACATTTAAAAGAAAAATACAATCTAGTTCATTGGATCAGGGATTTATGTTTAGAAGCGTATTCAGATTCTAGGGAGCAGAATCTGAATACGTCAAAACAACTAGAAAAATATATTTAAAGAAGATGAAGGGGCTATGTAACATTTTCTTGCTAAAGGAAAATGTAACATTTTTTTTTTTTTTTAATATAAGTTTCATTAAGTAATCGTTACAATATGTCACACATTATATATAATAAAAAAAAGAGTAAGAAGGATTAAAAAAAAAAAAGAGAACAGAAAAGAACTATGCTGTACATAAATACTATAAAATATACAATATAGATACAACTGAAAAATTTAAATGTATAAATACTTAAAAAAAAATAAAATTATTTCTTAGAATAAACCCCTCTCTCTAATTACTATTTAAATTGTGGTGTACATTGAATGTACTACTGGTTTAAAATTACAACGATATAACTTGATTGATTATTAAAATATGATTACAAAACCCTGTTAAGGTAGTTTATTTTATATATTCGTGTATGATTATTATAATTTGTGCTGGAGTCTGTTTATTTTAATTTATTTCTTAATTTATCTTTTTCTTTACATTTATCGAATATAGTGTAAGAATGAGCTCATCTACAGCCACAATAATCATTGCCCTTGAGTGAGGCAGCTTGTAATTATTAAATAAAATAAAAAATTACGTTATTATTATTTTTTTATTATATTCATCATTTATTTTTTATTGGGATTTAATGTCCTTGTGTAGTTTTACTAGGGCATGAAGAACGGGTTATCCTATTTCTTATCAAACTATTGTAGCGATAGTGGGAAGGTCAAGATTATTTCAAATTTTGAACGATTCAATATTATTTATAAGTGTTTTTATTTTTATTTTATTTTTATTTGCTGTTAAATTTATCTACCATTCGGTGTTGGTACGGTAATTAAACTGATGGTAATTATTGGATGAGGCGAAGAGACGGACAGAGGGGACAGCTCTAAAGAGGGACGACGATTTGCAGCGGCGGGCGGCAGTTGGACGAGGTAATCCCGAGGGCTTAGCCGTGGTGGTATCAGCCCTTCCCAGACCTCTCTCTTCTCTCCCATTAATTCCTCCGTGTCTTCCCTTCTGTATACATCGCCGTCCACTCCCTCTGTTTTCGCTTAACCTATATCCGTCGATCTCCTGTGGGTTGATGGACTTGTGGACAGCCGATTGCTTGCAGGTTAGTCTGAGAGAACCAGAAATCCTTTATAGGAATCTCTGTTCCGATGGACAGTTTACTAAACAGGAACTTTGGATTGATAAAAATCAAAATAATATGAACACTTTAAAGACTATCTACATTTAAAGAGTTTCATTATCAACGTGTTTTTCCGAATAGAAGAAATAAGTGCATGAAGATGTTATGTTTACTGATTTAAAGTAGCGCCTCTTTTTTTCATAAGGGAAATAAAGTTAGCAAATGCTTTCACCACTGAAAAAGGAATTATTTTGTTGGTAAATAACATTGAAATTATTTCCATTCCCACGCTCTGCGTTTATAAGATTTGTTAACCTGATAGATGATATAACAGATCTTTTTGGATACTGCGTTTAAAATGGTTGAGGCATGTCCATAGAATGCATGGCACAAAGACAGCTATAATTTTATGTACAGACAAGACAGGAAGAGCACACCTAAGAGATAGACTCTAAACAAGATATGGGCAATATGTTTGCGGGGACCTCATAAATGAACGGTAAATTTTATTTTATTTTATTTTTTTAATAACGAATTAGTGAAATTTACAACTGTACAAAATTTATACATCAAGTAAATATCGTGCTAACTGTTACAATAACGTGACAAAACTTGAAAAGAACTACTCATCAGTAGCACTTTAATAAAAATTCTACACTAGAAAGTCTCTGGGCCATCTTCTTTTCAGACGCCTCGGATGATTATCAAGAATGGTGTGGGAAGCAAGTTGAGAAATTAGGGGATTTGAGTGGTCATGGAGCTTACTATGAAAGGATAGATATCTGGTTTGGGATAAATCAGCAACATATGGAACATTCAGATCTTTATGAATAAGTTTACTGGTGACAAAGTAAGGTGCATTGAGGAATTTGTAAGGTTTGGATACAAGATGAAGTGGATGGTTTACTGGAGCCCTGGTAAAATGTTAATCGGTAAGATAGTTTCGTTTTTCAGTCCAGAGACACCTTAAATTTGCTTATTTTTTGCTATTAAATTAAGAAAAACTAAGATTCCTATTTCAATATTTAATTATTTTACACCGTTTCTCCATAAGATGTAGATGTTGGAATGTGAGAATTTTGACTTATTATATAATGAGACCTTAAGGTTTCGAATGGGAGGCTCCGTTGCTCAGTGAATAAGGCACTTCACTATTATGCTCCCGGGCCTGAGTTTGAGTCTGACTAAAGGCAGAAAATTGTATAACCTTTTATTTCAGCCGTGGATCGACTTCGAGGTTGGAAGACCCTCCTGGGGCAAACCCAGCCTCCATTAAAAGATCGTGATTTCGGCCGAACATTCTTACCAAAGTAAAAAAAAAAAAAAAATAATAGGATATTCCCTATTAATTAAGGATTTCCCTCAATTGTTTTAATCAATGGTTTCTGTAATCCATTCACTATTATGTTATAATAAGAACTAGTATGTTATCTGCATATAAAATTATGAACTTTAAACCTTGGGCATCAAAGTCTTGAAGGGTTTTTCTATTACCCTTGGCTGCAGTCCCAACAGACCCCACAACGTTTCATTGTTCGTTTACAATTACCAACCTCATGTACGTTCCTTTTGTAAGAAAACAAGATTAATATTTCGTTCCTTTTCAGAAAGGAGAATGGAATTATAAGGGATTTCAGAGGCGAAACCAGTGTTGCGCGAAATCCCGGGCCTGTCAACGGTTGTGATTTATTGCGAAGCTATTTACTCTCTGTGCGCTGTTAGTTACTCCGGAGGCACCTTAGGAACCTTAGACGTGACGTTCCGAAATGAAGGATCTGTCACCCTCGGGATATTAGTTTTTATTCATTTTTCTTTACCTTAATGGAGAAAAATATTGCGCCAAGTCTGTTCTCATTTCCAAGTTGCGAGTTGTCCAACTCGTTGCTAATTAAAACGAAGCGAAAGAGGAAACTTCTAAACTATGAATTACGCCTCGCTTCTATTACCAGCCTCTAGTTCTATGAATGGTGCTTTTACTTTGAACTTAGCACACTTTACATTAAGCTACTTATTCAGTGTTTCAGCATACGAATTTAAAGGATTTAAAGCTTAGTAGCGTTATTAATTATTAAGTTTTTCTCCATTCAAATTCGCTCTTACCTTTACTGCTTAGAAGTGAAAAGTAGTTCTGATGACCTACTTTTATTCTTTCAATGTACCTCCGACAAACATTCTAAACATAATATATTTTAATTTTTTTATTTATTGATATCTACAACTGTATACGTTATATACAACAAGTAAATATGAGGGAAATGATTACAACCATATTTCAATAACATTTAAGGAACTACTTTACAATTTTTTTTACTTTAATAAAAGTTCTACATTCGAAGTTCTTTTGGCCATCTTCTTTTCAGATGGCTCGGAGGATTACCGGAAATTGAGTGTGAAGAAAGTTTGGAGACTAGTGGATTCGAGTGGGTATGGAGTTTACTATGAAATGATAGGTTTCTGGTTTGGGCCATATCAGCAACATTTGGAACATTAAGATCTTTAGGGATAAGTTTTTTTGCGATATAATGAGCAGCATTACGGATTTTATGAAGGAGTTTGGACTGTATGTATAGGCTACGAGAGGTATTGGTAGATTTATTGGAAATCAAAGCTCAACTCCGTAAACTCAAATTGATCTAGTTATTGTCATGTAAATAAACCTTATGGTATTTATTGGGAGCTTTGAATGCTTTTCTAGCAAATGTTAAAGTCGGAACGACGAGCAGTTTCTTGTCTTTTATGTCTGGTATATGCATTTAATTTGCTGTTACTATTTCAACTTCAAATTGCTATTGATTTCGTGCCGCATGATTATTATTTGAATGTTGTTATACCTTTCTAGAAATATATGTATATACAAAAATTTAACTACTCCTAACTACCTTATAAGAGATACCACACACTAATATTTTTTACATTGAACAAAATTATTTATTTCTATCAGAAGATGGTAAATTAGCTCCAATCACAGATTTAATCAGAGACCTCCATTTTTCATACCAGCAAAGGCTCAAATTGTTCATCGTACAATACAGAGATTTCATGGTATCAGTACTTTTAAATATCTTTAGTTTCACAGAAAATACAAATAAAAGTTCCTAAACATTGCGTTTGTGAAATGGGATTTCTCTTCATAATTTAAGTATTTGGGCTTTAAAATATGTTTATAACGTTTATTTTAGTAATAAATTAAATCCTCGTGCTTTTGAAGCAATGTTTATTTTGTCAATACGGTTTATATCCTTTGAAAAGGGACTAGTCAAGATTTACTAGTTTCTGTGTTAGTCGCTTATCACAAAAAATAGTAGTTCGAAAGAAAACACATAGTATCTTAAACATTTTTTTTTCCGTAAGGGAAGATCTGTACGGCACACCAGTACAAATGATTGTAGAATATACGGTTATGATGCTTTGGAAGAAGGTACCGTCCTTAAGATACTTCCTCTCTTCGAAAGCGGTAGTGTTGATTTCAAAGAAGCTTCCTTCTACATTTGTTCATGAGAGGCGCAGAATTGTCGCAAAAGACAGAACAGACTTCAACATATACTCGTACTATACAAAAGTCTCCAATTCTTATTTAAATCACCAATAAAAAACGCTATGATCTTAATTTATAGCCCGATATGTATTTCTGCACCTTGCTCTGCATAAACTACCATTTTTAGTAGAGAAAACTGTCACATAAATAATAATATTTAAAAAAATACAAAACAGTTCTGTATTAAACTCTACCCGATATATAAAAATCTACTACTATCTACAGTATATCTAAGATTGTTAATATAAATAAAATCAACGAAGAAGGAGATACATAAATGTAGCAATGAGGGACCAGCTGGTACTTGAGGCAGAACTGAAATGCTTGAGATATCTGTAGCAATGATCTTGTGTCATGGCGGCGATGCCAGTTGGCGAGGCTACCGCTAAACAGGAAGTCATTAATAATTGTCTTCTTTGGAATTAATTTCGAGTTCGCTCTAGCGGAACCGGCGCGATTAAGATACCGTTGGTTACGTTTGAAAGTGTTTCTAACGAAAGTTGTCCAAGTGCAGCGTGGTATATTGGGGAAGAGGGATGGTTCGAAAATGGTGGAAAATTACCTTGTACTATGTAGCATGTTTTACATTTCTAGCATGTTTAACTTTTTCTATCTATTATTATTTAGCAAGTTGAGATACTAGTGGATTTGTGTGGTTATAGAGTTTACTATAAAATGATAGGTCTCCGGTTTGGGATAAATCAGCAACTTATGAAACATTAAATTAAAGGCTTTCTGGATAATTTTATTTGTGACAAAGTAGGAATCATTAAGGATTTTGGATAAAATTTTGCATTGCAAGTATTGGATAAGAGAAAATTGATATGTTTAACCCTAAAACTACCTACGTTTCATGTATACATTTTCTACCACGATTTATCGGTAAAAACAATAAGAGAGGAGTAGTTATTGAAAAAACACTGTTGTTATACAGGGTGAGTATCTCTTAGCGTAAAAAAAAAAATTGGTGAAACTAGATCAAAAGTGTAGCCAAATGCCGCAGACCTCACCTTTCTATTCCAATCCGTTGCAGATATATGGTAAATAAACGATTTTTTGGAGGAAAGCATGTTTTTTACAATAAAAGCTGTAATATCTCCATTTTGTTTAAATATTTTTCAAATATTGATCACATTTTCGGATTTAGCAATAAATTTCCTATAAGATCGGAGTAATTTAACCTTGAATTTTACAAACTTGGGACCTAAAAAATATCTTTATCTTCACCTAATTTAGGGAAGTTACAATTTCTTATAATACTTCAGCGCTCACTGCTTTTCATAAAAACAATCCACAAAACTGCAAAGCTCTCAAAAACTTGCAAATTTAATAAGCTTTCAAATGATATGTTAAAAGTAATGATTTTGTTTTAATTTCATGGAGAAATTTACTTTTGAAACCGAAAAAACATGGTGTTCTCATTTAGCATACAAATCAGGTACTTTGGTAAATAAGACATTATGATAATCGCTTGATGAAAATCTGTATTTTAAATAAAAGAAACACTTCATTAGAATAAAAAGCAAAGAAAAAATTTGTTAATTTGAAAATAAAAGAATCACTGTCAATAAAGCGCCGCCAGAGTCCGTTATTTTATTAAATTTTCAAAATGTCCTCCATTATTTCGAATGCAGCTTCTTGCTCTCTTTCTCACAGCCCCTACGGTCACTGCTAAAGTCAGACGCTGTTGCAATTTGGCTCCGGCCTCCAGAATTCTCGTCTTTAGGACCTCAATGCTGGTCACTTCTCTGGCATATACCTCGCTTTTTATGTAGCCCCACACATAAAAGTCCATTGGAGCTAAGTCAGGTGACCTAGCTGGCCAATGTATCACACCATTTCTACCTATCCAGGTCGAATATCGTTGGTTCAGCCATTCCCGTACTGCTGCCGAATGATGTGGAGGAGCACCATCGTGTTGGAATATTATGTTTTGCTGAACATCAAGTGGAATGTCGTGAATAAGTTGTGGTAGAATATTTTGTAAAAAAATCCAAATAACTTTCTCCATTCAATCTGCTGGGCAAAAAATGTGGCCCAATGAGTCGGTCCCCTATTATCCCAGCCCACACATTCACTGTAAAACGATGCTGGAAAGATGCTTCTTGAACCATATGTGGGTTTTCAGCTGCCCAGTAGTGCCGGTTGTGGACGTTAAAAATTCCTTCCCTTGTAAAAAGAGACTCATCTGTCCATAAAATTTTCCTCAGAAACTGGTGTTCTTGAATGTCTCTATTTAAAAGCCAGCGGCAAAATTGTATTCTATGTACATGATCATTAGGTTCTAGCCCTTGTACTTGTGTGAAATGATATGGGTGAAAATGTTCTCGGTGCAAAATGTTGATAACTGACCTTTGGGAGATACCAATTTCACGGGCCAAGTCTCTTGATGAAACACTGGGATTTTCATTTACTATATCAATAATTTCCTCTTCGAGTTCAACATCATGAGGAACTTGTCCCAATTCTTGACGTAACTTATGAACGGAACCTGTTTCAGATAAACGTTGATGAGTTCGTGAAAACACTATCGTAGAGGGGAGGCGCCTATCTGGAAACCTAAGTTGGTACTCCCGCCGCGCTGCACTCGCGTTTCCATTACAAAAACCATACAAAAAATGTATGTCAGCGTACTCACCATTTGTGAACGTTGCCATCTTCGCAGGTGTATTGCCAAACAGAAAAAAATAATCCCAATAAATAAAATGGGCCCTCAAGCTAAGGATAAGCAATATTAGCAAGGGTCTTTCTAATGATAGTGACACTTTTATCTCTGTAGCTTCTTAATTTCCAAATCAAACTTTCAATCATTATATCAAAATAAAAATAAAAAATAAAAACAAAAATCCCCTCCCATTTCAAAATAAACAGGAAAATAACTATGAAATAGCGATAATGTGCTTAGTACTGAGAGAGGTCAAAGTCGCTGTTGTTATTATGAATACCTGAACTGGCCTAAAATTTATGTCAATAAATATTATATTTTTTCTTTGCTTTTTATTCTAATGAAGTGTTTCTTTTATTTAAAATACAGATTTTCATCAAGCGATTATCATAATGTCTTATTTACCAAAGTACCTGATTTGTATGCTAAATGAGAACACCATGTTTTTTCGGTTTCAAAAGTAAATTTCTCCATGAAATTAAAACAAAATCATTACTTTTAACATATCATTTGAAAGCTTATTAAATTTGCAAGTTTTTGAGAGCTTTGCAGTTTTGTGGATTGTTTTTATGAAAAGCAGTGAGCGCTGAAGTATTATAAGAAATTGTAACTTCCCTAAATTAGGTGAAGATAAAGATATTTTTTAGGTCCCAAGTTTGTAAAATTCAAGGTTAAATTACTCCGATCTTATAGGAAATTTATTGCTAAATCCGAAAATGTGATCAATATTTGAAAAATATTTAAACAAAATGGAGATATTACAGCTTTTATCGTAAAAAACATGCTTTCCTCCAAAAAATCGTTTATTTACCATATATCTGCAACGGATTGGAATAGAAAGGTGAGGTCTGCGGCATTTGGCTACACTTTTGATCTAGTTTCACCCAATTTTTTTTTTTTACGCTAAGAGATACTCACCCTGTATTTTTAAATAAAAATACCAAAGCAATTAATGTTATTTCCAAGAAAATCAGTCAAAAATTCTGAAAAGAGTCATTTGATCCGTCATGGTAGTTTTAGTGTTATGTCGTGAAAATGTCTCTTTTGTAATTAATCGGCTTCTTGTAGTGTTTGTCTAGTAAATGTTGAAGAATTTAAATATGATGATCAGTAATAAGTTTTTTTTAGACTTGTATGTGGATTCTAGCTAACACTTTTGTCCAGTTGTAGTCCTTGGAAGCGGATCTGTCCAACAGGAATCAGTGGAATATTATTACAGGATATTGTTGGAAGTCGTAGGTTAATGACGAATTTTGAGGATAATTTAAAAAGATTGTTTGGATTTATTTTAATTTCATATTTCAACTCCATTCTAGAAGGTATGTGTTTATGATATTGGAATGTTTGTATGATGATTAATAAGTTTCTTAAAAGTTATTTCTGGCACTAATGTTACCTTACTATTAAATTTACATTAAATGAACATTTTTTTTTATTTTTTTTATTTTACAGTCAATTGAATAAGTTATTGAATTATGCTGTCAGTTTTTATGTCCTATAAAAACCAGAGGCATGAGGGCTAGTACTACGTATGACTCAATGTCACAGATGGATAGATATCCTACAAATAGCTCCATCAGATAACTAGGAAGCGGTATCATGACTAACTGGTGTCAGATGGCCGGGCACCGCTGAGTAGACATTTCATTCCAAAAAGGATACTTATTGTCAATATAAGTTGTACATCTCTTTGGGCTGAGAGCCCTTAATTATATGGCCTTCGGGGCTGGGGTGGTTGTTATCCATAAGTGGATAATGGAGGAGGTCTCTACCGCGGCTCACACCTCCTGTCTCAACTTGAGCCCTTAGTGGTCGCATTGTGGGGATAAAATCATCGTTTGCTTAGACTATGCTGCAGGGTGGGAGGGAGAGTTCAACCAATGTTAAGTGCAATTGAGTTGTAAGAGGATTTAAATATCCCCTTCATAGATTTAAGATTTAATAATATTAAATAAGCAGCTAATATTTCTGGTCTATTTTGTTTCTAAATGTCACATAGCTCCTTTTTTGATTTTTTGAGAAATTTTAATCAATTTAGCTATTCTGCCTTTAAAATATATATAATACAAAGCAATCATGTCTCATAAGTATAACATGCAATCATGGTTCATTTTGATTTTTTTTTTGTTGGTATAATTACCCTTTTTGAATTTTGGTAATATTTTTGTAGAATAATGAGAAATTAAAATATTTTCATTACCGTATATAATTTTTTTATTTCAATCACATGTAATACAAAAACAATACTTAATATGTTTTAATTAACTATGTGCATAAACTTTAATTAATTAATTGAATAATTATATATATAACAATTTAATAAATTATAATGATTTTACAGATCTGTACCTCGGAGGTACAGAACATTATGTCCTTTTTTTTACGAGAAATACATTGTTACGTATTCTTATTCACCTTTTCCCCCTTTATACAGAGGTATAGAATTCTAAATCCTAGACAAATTAATTGTAAGGTAAGTTGCATAAAAATATTTTTATTTATTTTTTGGGGGGAAGGCATAACGTTCTTATGTACTCCAATTAGGGCAGGAAAAACGGGTTACCAACCTATTCTAGCCTGGATGGGAAATTAAAGATTAATTTCGTACACATAAGTATAATAAACAGTTCAGGAAATTTTTTTTTTTTTTTTAAATTGCCCTTCTGTAAATTTAATAAAATGTGACATAGTGTTCTGTACCTCCGAGTTACACAGATATATTGTAAAATAGTAATCATAAATCTCAGAAAAGCCTGTACTGTTATACCAATTCAACCAGAAATAAATTATTTCATCCATCATCATTACGCACCAATATCAATGAAATTTCCCCTCATCCTATACCCATTCAGATAAATGAAAAAAAAATTAATTTTGAAACACTAGAATGCATCTGAATGATACACCTTTAAAATCATGTCTATGTTAAATCTTGTAAAAAATATGTAAACAAAAGTTTAAAGGCCATTTTTTTGCTAGAATGCTATTAGAGAAGTAGTAAGACATATGAGTGAGAAAGAATTTCATAGGATTGTAAAGTGGAAGGAATTTTTAACATATTCCTAGGATGTAGAGAATAGAATAGAATAGAAAAATAATTTTATTCTGGGACCAAGTCCCTTAAGAATAACAAATTGTACAGAAATAAATAATATTAGATACATCTGGTCAGAGACATGATGAATAAATAAAATGAAAAAAACAAACAAAAAAAAATTAAAAACAATAAAATAAAGAAGAAATATTAATATAACAATGATAATGTATACATAGTAATGTAATATATATGATCAGGAAAATAAGAAAATATTCTACTAATGAAGTAATAAATAGGTTATTTTGATACAATGTTACAATATGAGAACCCAAATGTTGTATTCGGAATACGAAAATATTATTTTAATTGGTAACACTGAGTGTGTTTCAGAAAGATTTACGATATCGTTTAATTCTTCATGATTGAAGTATATGAAGTCAGATGAAGGTAATAGGAATATGGATGTTCTGGATTATAGAATCGATGTTAATTCAAGAAGTTCACGAAGGAAGCAGAAGTCTTAAGGCGCAATAAGGAGCCTAAGATATATAGTTTATTTAAAAAGGGATCTCGACAAATACTCAAGTGGATCTATATTTCGCTAGCCTTAAAATTATAGCTATGATTTTCATTAGGAATTTTCCTTCTATCTTGAGCATGGTCTATATCTTAGATTGGATCAGAATCGGATATGAAAATCTAAAACTAGAAAGGGAAGGTAAATTCAAGCACATGTTTTCTTATTTTATTTTAAAAACATTTAATTTATTGAGAACATCAAGTTTTAACTTATCTTATTATGTATATTCCGAAAACCAACTCCACTTTAAATAGTTCTTTTTTAATAGAAACCGATGTATTTATTGTTTACTTTTAGTTTATACTTGATTCATTGTAATGCTTAGTAATGTTTATAGACTAACCGATAAACTTCGACATATGCCATCCATCAGCAGTTAAGCCCAGCATGAAGCATGGAATAGCCCTGGATTCGGTCCTTACTGTTACTGGATCTCCTGGAGCCTACGATAACAACAGTCCTATGCAAACAAACTTTTAAAAAACCAGGCTGATAAGGCATTTTTTGGGCTTGCTCTAGTTTTTATCTCCATTGTGTACAGACAGAGAGGGTTGAAGTGGCCCTGGTGTAGCACTCAGGCTCAAGTCAACAAACACCACTCCTTCCAGGCTCCCTGCCTAATCTCCTGATATGTAAATAGGGATCACCGAGCCGATAGCAGGTCTTTAGGTCCTTGTCGATTGGTTATTCTTGTCGTCTATGGCTTGTCTTCGCTGTGGCTGGGGATTAGGCTCCTTGGTAACTGCTTCTTATCCAAATCGGTTTCTTAATAATTTTAGTTCTTAACATCATTTCTTTTTTTTTTTTTTTTTTTTTTACTTCTACTTGTTTCTAAGTACGGATGGATATTTTTAAATTTATGTTATAAATAAAAAAACTTACTCTTTAATAAAAAAGGGATCCTTGAACAGAGTATAGCAACTATCGTGGCATCTCACTCCTTCCAACCTGTTATAAAGTATTTACATCAATACTATTCAAACGAATTACTGAATATGTGGAGGAAATAATCGGAGACTGTCAATGTGGTTTTAGACAGAATTGTTTAACTGTCGATCAAACATTTTTCCTTTAACAAATTTTAGAGGAAATGCTTAAGGGAAAAAGATTAGAGGTGGGCGATAAAGTTCCGGTTTTTGGTCATGCTCGTGATTGGGTACTATTGGATGAAGATTAGGAAACTATTAAATTAAACGCAACTACGCTAATGAAAACTTGTAACGAAATTAGTCTAGTAATTAATACCGATAAAATGAAAAATATGGTTAGAAGTTAAACTACCAAAGAACATTTCGGTAATGTAGATATGTGGATTAAATTCGAACGTTAAGTTATGCAAATATCTAGGGTCTACCATATCAAGAAAAAATTAAATTAAAGAGGAAATAAGAGCAAGGTTAAAAGCCGGTAATGTTTATTATTTATCTGTTGCAAAACTGCTCAGTTCGCGATTACTCTCCCAAAATTTAAAAATTTGGATATGTAAGACTATTATACTACCAACAGTTCTCTGCGTATGGGAAATGTGGCCGCTGACGTTGAGGGAAGAACAACGCCTTAAATCTTTCGAGAATAAAGTACTACGTAGAATGTTTCGCCCAAAAATGGATGAAGAAACGTGGTAAATGGTTAGTGTTGTCGGCATCAAATCTTCGGGTTCGCTAAGCCTTTATTATTTTTTATGAACATTTTACCACTATTATATCATATATAAATTTATTCTTTATGAAAGCCTCCAAAATCATTATAATCCGATAGGTCATTATTTCAAATGTGCTTTGTTTGTCAAACTACGGCTCATTTAAACTACGGCCAGATTAATTTGTTCTTATTGTCTAACATAGCGCAATAAATTCAACAAACAGTGAAACTATCACATCACCTAACATAATAGTATTCACTAAATATTTAGGAATCATAAAACAATAATCAATTAGATAATAACCGATCTAGTTCCGAATGACTAAAAAAATCAAAGCCTTGATTTGGTTTGCACCTTTACCCATTAATACCTTCACCATATGTGGTGCGGTGTTTGAAAATATGTTGTTTGGGTTCGTACAATTAATGTATTATTTGCCTCTTTTATTCCCATTTAGTTTGTTGGAAGACTAGTTTTGAATGTTCTTTCATCATCAGTTCTTGAAGCATACCAAAATTCAAAACTTTAGTAACTTGATTTGCAGATTCTGTATATTAATTTAAAAATATAAGACAAGCAATCAAATTCTATTTAATACTCACCTAAGAAAGCAAAACTGAATACATTGTTACTTTGATAAATATCAAGTAATTTCTGATCACTTGTTTTATTTTTTTTGACTAAATTATACATAACCTGTATATAAAATTGTTTTTTTTAGAATTGATAGTGAACCTATTTCTCCATTAAACAAAATATTGATATAACAGGTGTGGCAAATAATTCATAAATTCCTAATTGAAAATTCTGATGCTGTACTTAACTCTTTAACTGTAGCCCAAAACACTAGTTATTTAGTTCCAGCTAATATGTGAATATAATTTGTTTAACATTCTCAATTGTGTCTATTTGTCATCTTATTAAGTGACTTCAAAAAAGAGAAAAAGTTATACATTTAAAAAAAAAATATATATTCTATCCGTTGTATATAGCCGAAAACAAATTTGCATCGGTGAGAAGGTAAGACAAGGATATAGGGGATATGTTCGGATATATGATGATCCATGTTTTCCCCTCCCGCCTGTCAACCGAATACCGACATGTCTGGGCCAACGTATTCACTGCCTTTATTAAATTCCTGGGATACCTATAAGGTGGTCTATTGATTGGAGTAATCATAAACAAATTGCTCTTTATTGGAACACATCCCAGCGGCGGTTTATCTATCTTTTATTATCCTCAGAGTCTCTCTGGAGTATTGCTTTCCTATAACGAAACACGCGTCGGAAATGATGTTGCACGGGTATACGTTTAAATAAAAATTTGACACTTGATACCTTATATTTATACATTCTAGATTATTTAAATACTGCCTACATAGTGTGCGTTCTAAAAATTATATACCATGGGGTTACAAGTGAAAAAAAAAAACATGGTTTTGAATAAAAGTCTTCAGCGATTTCTTTACATTTTCTAGTTTCACAAGCACATGCAATTTCAGGTTTTCGACTTATTTGATGAAATAGTACCAAAGCAGACACAGCAAAAAATCTTTGATTGGTGTTAACTCAAAACCATATTTTTTGTGTATAAGTGTGTTCCACTTTTAATGCCATGATACATGACGTTTACTTTTACATACGTGTATACTTTTTTTTTTATTATACAAGGTTAAATCCTACCAAATCTTACACCTACGACTTTATGTTCCATAGTATCCTTAATCCACTATTCCCTGATGAACAAATACGCTACCTAAGAATCTATTAGGAAACACATCTGTCTTAAAATCCTCGTACAAGACTCAAAATTCAAGAAACAGTTTGACGTTTCGACTATTTCAACCATTTTAACATTTTATAGACTGGCAGTCTTAGATTTCAAGAAATTACGAAAGCCTCATCTACATGATCATAACCTATCTGGACGTACTGATTTGAGATTTGGGGCTCCACTAAACCATCCGATTCTTACTATCTAAAATTTTCTTAAATCCCTAATATCCCCACTTCACTTCACACTAATATGGTCATGAACCTTCGGATTCGCCAAGCTTTTTATTTATTTATTATTCGTTATTATTTATCTGGAGATTTGTTTCATTATCGTTGATTCTGATTATTTCTATTACAATCTGTATGACAAGACATAGCCAGTATTTTGTTCAAATACAGGCCTATGTATTTCACTAGATCTGACTTAGTTATTGGTACATCACTGAATAATGTCTTAAGTAAAATCTTTAATATATAAAACAAAAGGTTTATTCATTCATTAACGCATTGAAACAAAAATATTCATGCTGCTTGGCATCAATAGTCAATCATATTTTAGTTAAGATAGCATTTCTTATCCTCGGTAATGATTCGGATCACGCGAACCTGCCGCATTTAGTGCCACGAGGCCATCACATATTTTTCTTTCTGAAGACTATATTTCCTCTTAATGTTCCTTTACTTATCAAGGAAGTACCGTTGCTGTTAAGGGCTTTCGTTTTTCGATGGAAAACGCACGTCATTTTCTCTTTACCGTCTAATGTTACCGTTAAGTTTCATCAGTTTTGAAAACAACAATAATGTTTGTTTGAATGTATATTGTATTGTTAGCAATAGTAATTGTTGAAATCTGGGTTCTGACGTTCAACAAGCTCTGATTCCTTTAAAAATTTCCCTGAGAGACTAACTTTCAATTTTAACCTTTGACACTTTTGTTGACTATGTTTAATTCTTAAGATGATCCCAGAGGACTATGAAGGTGCTGCGTGAAGACACGTGACTAAACTCTTGTTTTCTTTCTCACTTTTTCTATACTAATTTATATATTAATAATTTCTCTTTACTCATTGGTTAAGCATATGATGAATTACAGTCAACATATAAGATAAAAAATAAAATCTCGAAATAAAAAACAAAATTCTTATAGAGCTATGTTGGCAACGCCTTATTCAGAAGATATCCACACCTACAGATTATCAGTTTATTTGAATTATCTAGACATAGTAAATAAAAATTATTTTATTTGTTCCAACTACTTTATCCTTTTAATGTAAAGATTATCTTTCATATTGATTGTTGTGATTTTCATCTTTCTTCAACAACAGCAATGTTAGAACAGCACTGGGCAGGTGTTATTGTTTCACTAGTTTCAATTATCCTTCGTCTTAAAGAATTATAGTCGTTGACCGGCCTTGCATTGACTTTTAGTTTAATGTCACCCCAAACAAAATAATCCATTCGTTTCAGGTTTGAAGAGCGAACAGGCCAAGCCACTGGTCCTGCACGACCAATCCATAATATTAATCCTCAAGTCAATAATTCAAGTACTGTTAGGGAGACAAAGTCATACAAGTATTCAATCAAAATCCATGTCCTAAACAAAGCGTTTGCAGACATACATAGACGTGAAATATTTTTTTCTTATTTTAAGGTCCTTAGTTCTTATTTACAGTTTAGTCACTGCTGTAGTTGAAGAAAGATGTCTTAATGCTCTAGGAATGCACTTTGAACAGCATTTAATATGAATGTTAATGTTTGCATTTCATGAATAAAGTAGTTGTAACAAATAAAATAAGTTTTGTTCAGCTACTATGCCTAAATAGTTCATAACAATAAAATATTGTGGTAAGAATATCTCCTCAACCAAGTGTCTGCGGACAAACCTCCATAGAAATGTTATTTCTTATTTTCAACTCAAATTTTCAGTTTGGCTACGTAACCCTTAATGGAGATTTCAATAAAAAAAAAAAAAATGATATTTGTTCAAAACAATATATAATGTTCAAAGGTGTTATGAGGTAGATTGATGAAATTTATAAAATTAATGGCCCACGTTAACGAAAGGTTTTATATTTATTATTATTATTTAATTTAACGGGTATTTGTTAAGCTATTAGTAAAATTATTGGTTAGCATTGATGTTTTTTTCTCTTTAGGGTTTAGTTTTGTTGGGTTGCTTAAAATAGTAAAGGAAGGTATTGGAGAACAATGTATGCCAGGAGCCACGGTTGAAGAGGGTGCTGCCGCGATTTACATATTTTCCAGGAGTAGCTACCTACGGATCCCTCGGGAGAAGAAAAATCTTTCACCGTTCTCTCTTGGAAGACAGATAGCCTGGAGGAACCTTCGATAGCAGACCTATTTCCATTCTGCTTCGGATATATTGGCCACATGCAGTTTCTATTCGGCTAGATTAGTTACCCCGTGTATTGGAAAAAAATGGCCTTCTCAATCGTAGTATCTGTAGCTGGATTTTGCACTATAAGATTTTGAGAATATTTACTCCTTCTTCTATGTTTTTTATATTGCAATAAAACGAAACAATATTTTTTTTAAAAATAAATATATTCTGTACATATAAATCAGTTCCGAAACCTGAAATTCAGAATTAGCGCATTGTGAATGTGAATAATTGTCGTAGTTGTGTTTTAACTAGTTTCTTCATATACAACCCTACAGCTGGGATGAGCCTGATCTATTTCTATCTTTTTAATCCCTGATTTTCATCTTCTCCATTCATCTTAACAGTCAACTATACTTTTATCATTATTTAGTCTTTCAGTCGATTTTTTGGTGAACTAAACAACTATTTGACAGAAAAGTTGACTGAAAGATTTAATCATGACTAAATTAGGTGATTGATTCCAAGACATTTGTTGCCCTACTCTGCTTTTTTTTGCCCAGGTACCATTATTTATTTAAATATAAATTTATTATTAAAGCATTTTTCAGCCGTGAATCGTTTGGATGTTCTGAGAAAACTTTTCTTTTCTATCTCATATGTTGTCATTCTAGATTATGTCTAGTAGTCATGTTCCCTTATCTATTTTACACCTGAATTATTAGTGCTTTTCCAAGTGAAAGTGTCCGCCACCTTATCGAACTCTTAAGTATCCTAAAGAGAAAAAGAAAATGAAAGAGAGAAAGGTATTGAACAAAACAAGAAGTATAGTAGCAGATAAAGAAAATATCATAAGTAAACAAAACACGGTATAAGTAAAAAAAAAAAAAATCCCTCAGTTTTCTTCCTGAGAGCTGTTCTTTTATTAAAAAAAGGAGCTGTTTCCTGATTTAAAGTCTTTCACCAAAACTATTTTAGATTGAGATAGTGACCCATGCTACCAGAGTGTTTTTAACCTTTTTTTCTGAACTGAAATTTATTCCCAGTGTCCTAGCTGTTATCAGGTTATTCGAAACATACCAAATAGATGTCGTTGGCACTTCCTACCTTAAGTGTTGTAGAACTAGAAATGCTAATGCCTTATAGACCATTACCATTCATTATAATCATTTAGAGAAACCATGTATGCTATCACTCTTGATAATTATATCTTAATAGGAACTTATAAAAAGTTCATAAATGCAATATTCCAATAAAAAATATTTCATGAACTATTATAAATAAATAATAATTATAATATCGCCCCTTATTTCAATCCATATTGATGAATAGCCGCTATTGTCTGTGTGCATAAAAAAATATACAGTTAAGTAATGATTCCTTATATTATTATTGTGTTTTATCACATAGCATATATATTTCTGAAGTGATATTATTGAAAAATTGGTCTATTGAAATAAAATTGTTTTCTATGAAATATCAAAAGTAAGTGAAAAGAACTCCAAATTTTATCCGCTACTACTCAATTTCGACACACTTTTTTTAAATAGACCAATGCACCTGTCATTAAAAAAAAATAAATAAATAAAAAAATTAAAACTGAAATGAGTCTAATTTTCACCGTTACAACTTTATGAGAGTTGCTATTATACAGAATTTTAAATTTTATAAGTAATAGTTTTTGGTAAACTACTTGATTACTGCAGTTGATCAATAAGGATCTAATAAATGAATAACAGTTTCCATTTTTCTTTCTTTATTATTATTATTATTATTGTTATTTTTTAATTATGTAAACCGAGCTGTCAAAGAGACATTTTGAAACATATGCATGTTCAGTCATCGATCATTATAATGATTAGTAACGGTGTAACTGGCACTATCATTTCTACTCATATAACGCTTATGCTAATAAGTGGCAGTGGTAACTATGTGTTATTTTTTGAATAACCTGATAACAGCCAAATATAATAGAGCCAAAACAAGGCTCTCTATTTCTCTATATATTATATCCACAGATCAATTTAGAAGAACCTTTTTAGAAGCTATTTCTCTTTGACTATATATATATTAAAAAAATCACACGACACCTTAATGGAGTTCCATTGAAGTATATATTTAGATAACCCATTTCGATAGTGGTAGTTTCGAATCTCCGGGTTCTCCGTTCATTTTTATCGAAACCTTAATGTAGGGGACTAAAATATTATCTGCATTTGTACATTACTGCTTCGTAAGGTTTGTCTTCGGTAGTCCGAGGCGCCCCCATGTATCCCACCTCTATTCCCAACCAAATTGGCTTTATCCCGCTTTCCATAGACAATATTTATATGGAACATTCCTACACCAAATTATCAATACCCTTCAACGTGTTTATATTTACAATATGCTTCAGTTCAGATCTGCAGTCAATTCAATACATACAAGATCCCATTTTTCTGATCTGTATACCCCATCCCAAAGAACTTCAACATTGCAACGCACCTTCCTCTTCCGCTCACCGACCCTCTGGAACTCTATTCCTCCTCACATCAGACAAACTATATCTCTAAATCTATTCTATTCTAAAGGAATGAATTGCTTAGTGACTAGGTTTTTTATGTTGAAATTCTCTCCCCATATATCTTTGGATGGCTAAAAAGGTGCTGTCCCATGTCGTACTGAGTCAAATTAAAATACATTTATCATGACTAAGAAACGGAACGGAATTACAATTGTATTTTACCATAGTCCCATCCAGTTCATTTCATCCTGATTCACATCCCCAGTGCAGCCGAATGTAGATTTATCGCTGCTTAAAGCGAGAGGGGATCCTGTGGTTGATATTAAGACAAGCCAGCTGTAGCCTCGCGGACGGCGCTGTGCATGGAAATCGAAACAGGCTGTATTCGATCCCGCGCTTCATGGCTCCTTCTCACGCGATCTAGCTATTGACTCAGTTCGACTGACAACAGCGTCACACTGGCTACAACTTTTACTACACCGCTTTAGATAACAGTACCTTCATATTAACTATTGTAGTATTTCGTCATGGATGTTGTAAATAAACATATAAGTATAATTTGTTATGGGATGGACGAAGTGAGATTAGAAATTCCATGTCAGCCAAGTATCATGTTACATAACTACAGGCAATACAGGACAATGTACCGCCATGCACTGTTCTTCACGTCAAAAGTAATTTTTAATCTGCTCTTACGAGGCATTATGGTAATTATCAACGAGCTGAAAAAAGGCACTGTTCATTCATAATATTCAAAAAGAGCTTCTATCTTAATGGGATAGATCAGTATGCTGTGTGGAAAGCAACCCGATCAAGTTGAGCAGCAATGTGTTTTTGAATTAATAAAGCACATATCTCTACCAAGGTAAAACATTTCTTTGTTATGTTATTGTAACAGAAATGAATTAGCTAGCGTTATTTCTGTTAGGTTTTCATTATATAAAACTATATAATATAAAATTTCTCGCTTGATAGATAAATTACTTTGTTCTTAAGTGTGGCAGATTGTAATATTTATCAATAAAAACACTTATTTCTTACGTTGTATTTGGTAGTTACGTACTATTTTTTTTAATTTTATTTATTTTTTTTAATTTACAATTGTTCTACGTTGTACATCTAGCAAATCTTCTGAATCGCGAGTACAATGACTTAAAAAAGACGTATAGAGAATATAACTATTTGTGTTTTTTCTAATGAGCTTATCGGTAACAAACAGGAAACAAGTGGATTAAGGTGGGTATTTAAAATTTATTATGAAAATATTATGTGCTAAATTAACAATATATTTATCAACTAAGAATATTTCATATGTAAATTAACAATATATTGGAAATTATGCAGAAATGTGCAGAAATCTTAAGATGTTGATCATTTTTTTTTCCCTCACAATATATATATATATATATATATATATATATATATATATATATTTTTTTTTTTTTTTTTTTTTTTTTTTTTTTTTTTTTTTTTTTTTTTTTTTTTTTTTTTTTTTTTTTTTTTTAAATAAGCATTTTTACGTTTCATGGCTATATCCGGTGAGTTTTATATGATTTCATTTTTACAGATGATGACTTGGTTTATCCACTTGAAGTACGTGTGATGGTATAGAAGGATCAATTACAAGGATTGATAAATAATTTGCCACTTCTGTTGATTTTTCTTCTTTTTTTTTTATTCGAAGGTTAGTTTTGAATTTTAAACATTCATCATCAGTTCTAAAAACGTAGCAAAAGAATAGAAATAAAGTAGAAAAATAAAAAATAAGCACTTTTCTACATTGATTATAAATATTAAATTAAAAAAAATGTAAGACAATAATTTAAACCTGATGATACTTACCTAAGGATACAAAATGGAAGGGCTACTAAAAGATATTAAGGACCAAGATTAAAGATATCTGGTAGTTAGGTAAATACATTTTGATATGTACATTCATTAGGCTGGGCAGTCCTTTAGGTTTTCTTTATGACTGGTCGGTTTTTCTGCTCCTACCTGTAAAAAATTTATAATGGGATTATTATAAAATATTTAACTGGTCGATTAAGCAAAAACCTATATTGGTTTTAAAAAATTTTATTATTTTAAATGATTGGTAAATATTTAATTTCATTTCAGAATATTTTCTACGTTATGAAATGAAATGAAAAAATAAACTTTATTCGAGGACTTACAGTCCCCTAAGAATAATAATAATGCACAGTTACAAGTACAATTTTCTGGCCTATTATTTACAAATTAAATGCTTCAGTCATTATAGCATACATTTTTGACAGGAAAGAAAATTAAATAAAAAACAATGTATATGAAATAATAATAATGACATAAAATACAATCGTATATATAACAGAAAAAAAATAATTTTCATATTTGCGAAAGATTGATTGTCTAGAAGGTACAGAAATAAATTATTTTTAAAGGAAGTTAGGGAAGCTGTTTTACGAATAGAAGTGGGTAGGGAATTCCAGAAGGAGGTAGCAAGAATGATGAAGGATTTGTTGAAGGTAGCGGTTTTATGAGAGGGGATGTACAGGTTAAAAGGTTGGGGTCTAGTGTTTAGAGGTGGATAGAAGAGCGCAGAGTTAATAGGTCAAGAATAGAAAGGTTTTTTGGTTGTTAGAGATTGGTATATGAAAGTATCCAGAAAGTATTTAGGAAAAAGCCACCCAAGCTCAGAATATCGGCAAGTAACGTGTGACCGCTTGGGGATCCCGTGGTATATATAAATACGTAATGTATTAATTTATTCGCTTTCAAGTCTTTGTTGAATTTAAGGTTATTTTCATTTAAGTTCTTAGCGAAGTTGGAATTCAAATAAATAAAAAAAAAATTGAATAGAAGTGGCAAATAATTTACGAATCTAACTTTATTCATCAGTTAAGCTGTGATCGAAACCATTCTTTGAATCTGTGGGATAATTTATTTTTCAAATATTTTGACAAGGTTTACGGATGATTTTCAGCACCGCTGATGAACGCACACAGAGTTGTCATAAAGTCAACAGACGGGAGAGGAGAGGAAGACACGGTTGGCGATAGGAGCCTCGGGGAGATGGAGCAAGCAACTTTGATCTGTAGACAGAAGGGCCTCGAGTCGAGTCGCTCCGAGGGTAAACATCTCTAATTAGTCGTTCGTCTTTGGTTTGCCCCGCGCAGCGCAGGTGCCCTGGGGCTTCGCGGAGCTGGGCTCTCTTTGTTCAAATTTGTATTGAGGGGGGGGGAGGGAGTGCGGCTAATAATACAATTAGAAAGCCGCACAATGAGAGGGGCGGGAGGCCAAAACTGCCTCTCTTAATTACAGGAGCAGATCTTCCTCCTTCAGAGCATCTTAAATGGTCTATTAGCTACCGTTTAGTTAGCGCAATTAGTTGGGTCAGTCATTAGTCTGTCTTTGTAGCACGATGAATTCGTCTGGTCAACGTCAAACGCTCGCACGCTTCTAATTCTCTTATGCATATACGAAACACTTAAGTCATCACTTATGTCTGCAATTTACACCGGAAATTAGAATCCATTTTATACTGTTCCTACCTATTCGAAGTTTTTTATTATTTATTTAGTTCGAAAAAGCGTTAAACGTACTATTTATATTTGAGGAAATTTACCGAAGAGTACAGTGTATAATAAAAGAAAAATGTCAATACGTGAAATGAAAAACTCATTGAAATTACACATTTATCAGATCTTTGCAGGATTCGGTTATTTTTAACTATTATCACATATCTGTATGTGAGATAAAAAAGCATTTTAATTTTTTTTATTTAGAATGTACCTCTGTTTCTTGAATTATTATTCATTAGTTTAAAAACAATACATTTCTTAGTTTAAGTTTTATTTATAATTTATTAATTGCTATAGATTCAAAGCAACCAGTCCATAATGAACATCGATGGTTCTTATAGTAAACCTTTTCCTAAAAGACGAATGGACTCAATACTTGAAGTCTCTCAACTTGCTTCCAATTCCGTTTGCGATAATCTCCCGGAGCGTCTAAAAAGAAGATGGCCTAGAGACTTTTTTATATACGATTCACATTCATGTTACAAGACCCACATAACTTCTCATATACAAGATGGATTCTATTTTTGACAGTTTTTTATTCATTTTTTTTTTTGTTTTGCCTCTACTCTTTGTTGATAGTTTGTCTTTTTGAGTCTTTCCCATAGAGATGAAAACTGTCGAAACTCTACTAATAATTGTTTAACTGTCCTGGGTTCCAGACAGTTTACACAAGAAGGGAGTTCCAAGCCATGGGAAACAAATTTTTTACAGTTAAATATAGAAAATAAAAACAGATATGTTCATGCAATTACATATAAGTTTTTTCTACTTTAATCCACTACGATTAATTTTATCTCAATCCTATCTTAGTCTTCGGAAGTGTCTGAAAAGAAGATGGCCTAGAAAGCTTAACTTAGAGTTTATTGAAGTGCTACTAATGAATTGTGTTTTGTTTTTTTGTATATATGGTATGCTATTGTAAATATCAATGAATGAAAAAAAGAAATATTAAAACTGGCAATGAGCTGAGTGTGATAACATTTTGTGATTTTATTTGTTTGATTTTTTTGAAATGCAACACATTTCTAGCAGTAAGTTTTCTTTCAGGTATTTAGTACTTAAAACTAGTTCAAAAATAAGCTGATCGGTATTTCAGAAAACTATAACATGTTGGAAAACACTTGTTTTAAAAAATATTGCAAAAAAAAAAAAACCTTCAACATCTTTATTTAATGCCTCTCCTCTATAGGAGCTCCCTATCCGATGGGCTGAGTCCATAATAAAATATTTTCCGCCAAGTACCTGAACACACAAGATAAAAGACAAAAATACAGCCGAAGATAATTTGAATGTTTAAGGGGCAGTTATTCAAACGAAAACAGGGAGCCTGTAGCGAGATAAGCTCGTCGTGGGTTGAATATCCCCTGCGATATTATCTATATTGCTGTTGCAATATCGGCACAATATCGAGTGGCTATATTGCGGATCATACCCCCCTCCCTCCTCATCCCTTCCAGTCCTTGCTATTCCAGTGACCTTTTGACCTTATCCAATCCTCTTCTCTGAATAATTGACTCCAACAGACAGCTCTGGGCCCTTTGCTAATTCTACCCTAAATCCATTTCCTAGATTACTTCTCATCAAAACACTCAGTTTATGAATATTTTTAACTTTTACCTTATATTTTGAATAGACACGGTCTCTCACTTAAAGAATCAGTCATACATAAATTATGACGATTGAATGTCGTTCTGCCTCCCTCATTGGATTGTTCTCCATAGCCCGTAAAGGATATTTGTTTTTGAACTGCGCGATCATACGACTTTCGGTGAAAGAATATCCTGCTATATATTTATATTATATACACCATATATTTACTTGTATATATTGATGTTGTTATTGCTTCTATATTGCTTCTTCTTCTTGAAAGAATAAAGATATTGATTTTGTTAATTCAAGTTTTTGGCGTGGTGATAAACCACTGTTGGCGTACGGGTACCTTCCCTGCTTCTCAGAACTATGACAGAACCGATGAACGATTTCTATATTAATCTGATGTGACTGAAAAGATTAAAATTGTATAAGATTCATTTTTGGGATCCCTAGGCGCTCTCACATCACTTACGACGACAATACTTACATGATACCTTTATATTTCCAAATCCAAAAAACCTCTATATAGTTACAACATCCTTGCCATTCGTTCTTCCATTCAACTTTTGAATATCAAAAATTAGCCCATTAATTTGAATATCCCTTCTCATCGAGACGCTTCCTTTGAAAAAATCTTTTATTATTTTATCATCCGTATTTTGGAATTCCACACCCATTTCAATACGCTATGCTCCTTCTCTCACATCCTTTAAAAATAATTTATTCATCCATCTCCTCCATTATCAATCTTCTGAAATTGTGTAATGATACATCAGCGTGAGAGTGTTTCTTATATCTCGAAATATCTCTTAGTGTATATCTTATCTTGATGATATGTTCTTAATTTTAAATTTCTATCTTATTTCTATCTTATAGAAATTTAACCATCTTATTTATAATTTATTTCATAATTGCCTAATTTATAATCTAAAGAAGTTGCTGCCTGATAAGTTCGCAGTTAGACAATAACACCTTTCTATTGCAGTGTTATGTCATTCTAAGGGGAAAAAAGTGTCCCAGATTAAAGATTATTTTTTTCTTTCTTCCTTTCTTTTAATACTAACGAGCTAAGAGAATTGACTTATTGGCTCGAGACTAGACAACAATTGTGTAATTGTTTTAAAATTCTTTTCTTTTCTTTTTTTTTTTAAAAATATTTATTGATATTTACAACTGCATAGTACATATACACCTAGTGAATGTGTGGAAAAATGAACACAATAACATCTTATTGATGAAAAATTTCGTAAATTTAAAATTGTTTCATAATTTTTTTTTTAACATTTCTTTAATTTAATTATTTTTTAGATACTTTTAATACGTTTCATATTTCGTTTTAAAGTATATAGGGACGCATACCGCTAGTAAAATTTCTACGCTAAAAGTTTCTAGCGGAAAAAATAATTAGGTGGAATTTTTTGCCAGCATTGTTTATATGTGTATAGTATTCCGTCAATAATACATAGAATGCAGTACATAACTTATTTGTATAAGTTCCAAACAGCTTTTGCATTACCAAAATACGTAGGACTATATCACACTTTAGCCTCCCTTGCTAACCATGGCATATCCTCGTGCTAGTCTATAATTAGGTTCCTTCTAGAGATGCTCTTTGCGAGCTTCCAGACTATTTCCAGCTTGGAGCTAGAGGTGACCTTTTGACCCTAGTCACAGGCCACAGTCGATACACTCCACCACACACACCCTCCATTATGAATAACAGACCCCTCTGTCAAAGCTCTCCCCCCTCTAGTTTTTGAATATTAACGTTTGCTTTCCAACGCTATTCCGGTAATTTTCCGAACCTGTGACATTAAACAGTTCGTTTTGTGTAATGTAAAACCTGTCCCCTTTAGGCGTCCTCTCATTTCCCGAATTCAAATTTCCTCTCTCTCCGGTTCGGATTACTGTTGGATCGTTTGCAATCAATTCATCCCCGGGGACTTGAAATGTAATAACGTAAAGTGATAAGCCGAACAAATGCTGGAATGAAATGATTTCCTTAAAACAATTTTTTATTTATTTAACCCCCTGATCGAACTTTGGTAACAGAAAAGAGTATAATTCATAATATTCAAACCTTAGAGAAAGGAAATTTAATATTCGAAAATTTATTTCTATTTGCTTAATAACATTGTTGGGTATATATTGTTGGATTGTATTTTATTTTAGTATAGTTTAGTGTCAATTATTTATTTTCAATTACTAGTCGTAATCGCAAAAATTAGGTTTCGTTTTTTTTTTATTATTACGGTCATAAAAATGGTTATATTAAAATGAGTATTTCAATATGTAAGGATATTTTTAATTTTTAATATATTATTGTGTATTACAATAAACCTCAAATGTTGGCAATAAGGAATATGGATGGCTTTATGACTCCTTTCACATGTTCAATGAAAAATAAATTAAAAAGAAGAATAACTATACAATATTTAAGGTAAAATAGAAAAATAAAAAAAATAGCTGACTCACTGAAGGGCAATGAAAGAAAATCAAAATAAGCATCCTCTAACTATACAAGATATAAATTAAAATATTATACATGTTGATCGGAATTTCCCAGGGATACTTGTAAATATTTTGTAAAGAGTATGATTGTGTTTACGAACCTTTTTATTCTTTTCTTCCTCAATTTTTGTTTTTCAGCTTCAAAAATCTCGGCCTATTTTATATTATCATTAATTAAATTTTTTTTTAATATCTTATTTTATTTATATTACTATATTTTTATCATTGTACATACCGTATGGATGACTCTGTCATCCATATTACTTCATTCATATAAAAAAAATTATTTTATTAATACGTATTCATGTTTATCTCAAGCATATGATTTTCTGCACTCGCACTCACACATAAACGTGTTATGTACCAATGTAAAATAATAAAGAAATACGCTTTGATATTTTAAGCATATTCCCTGAAGTTTCGAACTATAATATTTTAGGGATAGAGGGTTTGTAGAGAGTTGTAGTTTTTTAGAGCAATAGTTGTTAACTTTTGTTTTTCAATTTTTAGCATTTTCATGTTACCATAATTTGGACATCATGACTTTGTTCTGTCTATTTTCTACTATATATTGAGGTTATAGTTTAATGAATTGTTTCTTCTATCTAATTCATTGTTAATATTTCAAAGAGGTTTTTATGTTCTGTTGAACTAGAACGTTGACTGATTTCCCAAGTGGAAACTTTGCTCCGTCAATTCTGAGTCACTGGCGTCAGTTGGTTACAGCCGGCTGAGGTTAATAATTTCCTAGAAGGGTGAGACGTAGAGTACTGTTCACGTTGAATTTGTGGAAGTAAAACAGATATTAATTAATACAAATTTTTACTCAATGAATAATTATAAATTACGTAATTGGTTACTTTCAATGGACAAACTCTAAAAACTCAATCAATAATTAATTTTCCACTCCAATTATTCGTTTAATTATTATCCATTCAAGTAAGTCAAGCTCTGTTGATTCCATTTATTCTATAAAACTTCGTTATACTTATATGTTTGTAACTGTTGTTTATGGTTCTCTGTATTCATCAAATAGTTAACAATTGATAAAGATATATTGATGATATGTTTTAGTGAAATTTAAAAAAAATTAAAAAATCATATAAATTAATTATTTTATATCCTCTCTATTTGAAGTTCTATGAATCTACTGGCATGGATGTGAGCTCAATATTAAAAGCTCCAGTGGCCATCTTATTTTCAAGCGTTTCACTAAGATAATAGGAATCGAGTTTAGATTAGCTTGTATGGTGTTTTTTTTATGAAATAATGATTATCTGGTTTGATCTAAATTAATATTAGTATATTTAAGACATTACAAAAAGCATTAAGGATATCTCGAAGGATTTTCAATTTAAATTATAAAATCTGTTTGTATCGCATATTTGTCATTACGTATTAATTCAACAAGAAATTCATATTCTATATAAATTAATTAGATCCACAAACTGAGAAGTAACGTTTCATCAAATAACGATAATATTTATTAGTGTCATCAATTAGAGTCCACAAAGCTCTTAAATTTCTCTATTGGCTTATTACTAGTGACCTGGAAAGATCTCCTAGACACCTATTTTACCTGTTTGTGAGTCCTCATTTATGAAAGGTTCTCTTGTATCCATATTATTGTTTCATTAATTACCTCGTGAATGAAGGCTGAATGTGGACTTTGCATCACCATTACGTTTTGCTCTTAAATATTTATAGAAACTAAAGGTTATAGAGAGTCGGAATAAAACGCTTAAATGAAATTAAGAGGTTTTTTCCTTCTAATAGTTTCGGATGTACATATTATTTTAAATGTTTTAGAAGAGTTAACTATCCATTCCAGACGGAATCAAGAAGAAGGTTCAAAGGTATTCTTCCTTCCAGGTGCTACTATTAAATTGAGCTGTGATCTGAAAAAATTGAAGATCTCGCTATGATGAGGTGAAGGGATCGCCCCCAGGGTGTAGGGAGACAGGATGGAAGGGGATGGGATTTGCATTTATTAGGTGCGGTTGGTTCTTAACGAGTCGTCCACTACACAGCGTTCTCCTCTTGAAGGATTCTTATTCAGGGTGATATTCTTGTTCAATGGAACATCGAGGTAAATTCATATGCAAACATTGTTTACATCCTTGTGTGAACACCATATTTATACACACATGTAAGCTTCAGAAAGACATCGATAGCATTACCCGACGGGCAGTCGAGATTTAGAGAAAGTCTGAATTTAGAGAAAACAACGGTAATCCTTGTTGCTTCAAAAATCCACCTTATTGCTCTTCCCTGCTACCCACTACTTCTCAAAAAGCGCCCAATACACTTCCGAAATTCCATTAAAACCCTAACAATAACTTTTTACCATTATCTTTCTTGAAATAATCATATTTCCCAAGTAAGAAAATTACAGTTGATGGGGTCACCTGTGGTGTAGTGGTTACTAAACCCAAGATCGCGGGTTGAGATCTTAGATTTTTTTAAGGGAGTAAAAAATCCTTAGCTATGCCGTCCTTCGGAAGGGACGTAAAATGGGGGTCCCGAGCCTGTGCGAGTCAGGACTCGTTAAAGATCACCAAATACCTGGATTGTTTAGGATCGAGCATCGTCCGATTAGCCATAGCAGCATAAAGTGACGTTAAACGAAATAAAAAAATAAATAAAATTACAGTTGAGATCAGATTAACTGACTTGGTTGGGAGTGACTCGGATCACCAAATCCTTGTTTAATCGAGACACAAAAAATATTAGAAAGCCACCTGAGGAAAAATAGCTTAAGACAGTGAACATAATACATACCTCTTTTTAATAAAAAAATAATACTTATTATGTATGCAATAATAATACGTATATGTTACATTACTACATATGTAAATTGAAAAGTTTACTGTTTGAAAAAAAGGCGCGCCGTACGATCTCTCCACAGTCTAAAAACTATTAAATCGAACGATGTGGCTTCAGTTTACCATCCAGGTATAAAGTGCCTTCCCTAAACCAGCTATAACCTACTTCATGAGAAACTGTTAATAACGATTCGTTATTCATACAGAGATTGTCTAAAGTCTTATTCGCCAATCGAATACTTTGTGAAAAAAGGAATAATAATACATAATAAAATAATGGAAAGCTTTGATTAATTGACCGATTTTTGGCTAATTAAATAAGTCATAAGTAACTTCTACGTTTCTGCGATTCATTACCACAAAGTGCTCGACTACTTTCTCTTGGTTTTCCCAACTTAGACTTCTGATGCATAGTATATGTAGGACTTTCTGATGAGCTGCAAATAAGATGCAAGATGAACTGCTTTAGTAGATTTATTTTTAGGACACCCAGTTAATTTCTGACACTAATAATACCTAGGTAATTCATATTCTAATCCTTAAAAAAAATCCTATATTCTTTACCTTCTTACTCTGCGCTCCTACATCCACCTTTTAAGTAAAATAGTCCAATCCATCACCTCGTTATCGATTTTCTTGCCCATATTGATTCGATGATGCCTCTATCTATTTTCCTCTAAAAACAATTTATTTCTTCTTTCTTCCGAGCGAATGTAAAATATCTATATTTAATTTTATATCTGTTTACATAATTTCTTACTTTTTCTTTAATATTGAACTGAGAGGACATGGTATTTTTTGGAATGAATATGGAATAAAATGAATGCTTTTATGTTTGTGTGTAACGGTTAATGGTTTGTTTTTCCCCATCGATACTATTGCCTTCATTCTGCCGATTTGCGTTTATATAGCCAGACCGTAAATGGAGAACTTTCCCCATCGAAACAAAAGTTTCCTTTTATCGTTCCTGGGTAGAAAGTGAAAACCGAGGCGATGTGTCCATCCCTGTCACCGGGATCGTCCATCATCAGTGGCAGCAAATATTGATCCACGCCAGTCATTGGCCGAGAAGGAGCGGAATATAAGGTGTGGAAGAGGCAATAAGGGCCAGCCTAAATATTTACCGAGGCTGGAGGGACGAAGTAGGAAGGGCGAGGCGCCAGGTCTGCCCTTCGCCGATGGTCCCCATTGTTTTAGTGGCCCTGTTGTCCTCCGGGGACCTTAGGATTCACCTAAATCACTTTGTTTATTTTGTCCTGGGAGCCAACAGCTACTTTATCGATGAAGGGAAGCGGTTAGTTTTTCCAATCGATTTGATTCTTGCCCTTCCCTTCCTTGCTCCTTGATTTGTTAAGTCGAATCCTTACTGGTTTGATGATGTGATTGATACATTTAGGGCATAGTTCCGATTTTATGCATGAAACTTAATAGCACAATTAAGAGAATATTAATATCTTGTTTAATTCGATCTACTATTTTTATATATATTTGTTTTTTTGTTAAACAAATATTGCAAGCTGCCTCACATAAGGGCAATGTGTAATATCTGTGACAATACAATTTGTACTATTAAAGTAAAAACAATTAAAATAAAGAAAATAAAAATAAACAGCCTCCGAAGAGAGATATGGTTTATAATTACAAAAACACATTGCTGCCCAACTCCATGGACCTCTTACACAGCATGCTGATGTATCTCATTCAAGACATTCTGCTTTACCTGTGGTCTAGTTGTTCAAAAGTGATACGTTTCCGAGTAAAAAGAGGGGGCTATGCGTAGTTTGACACGCTCGAGCTCTGCTGGTGTTGTTTGCTTTGAACGTTTGCGGACAATTTCCCAGCCAGAAATTGAATGGAGAATATTTTTGCTTAATAACATTTGTCGCATGACCTTCCGTTCAGGAGCTATATTGGTTTGAATAAAGGGGTAACCCCTAAAACATGTTTCATGTTATTCTTTCATTATCTGACAGGCTCAAGGGGTCTTTGATTTATTTATTTTGTTTTTTCTTTCATTTTAAAAATCAATATTTTTCGAACCAAATAAATACATATGCACGTTTAAACATATATTCTACAAAATGAAAACATTTTAAACAAAATGCACGTTGTGTTGGACTCCCAGGGAGTCCAAGATTATATTTTCAGCCACCATCGCAACATCCCTAGCATCTATACCCAGGTCCTCCAAGAAGCTTCTTGTTTTATTTGGTATAACTCTGAGAGACCTAAACCATGAGCCTTTCGCGGAAAATTCTCTATTTTCATATGTCTTGCGGAATTTCTCTTTAAGGAAAAGGATACACTTTCCATATATTTCCATTTTCTCCCTTTCTAATTGATCAAGGTTATTATTTTCATACCTTACAGCAGGATCGAGGATAAGCGATATCCGTCCGTTCTTTGGAAATGCGACATTGTATATATATGAGTCTTGGGAGTATTTTTTATTTATTTATTTATATATTTTTTTAGGATCCTCATTTGTTCTCTCTTGACCCTGTAATGACGGCTATTAATCAGGAGTGAGTTGTTGTGAGTACATTTTTCAGTGCACGAGCTGGTGTTTCGGACAATATAAGAAACAAATAAAATAAAATACAGCGCAGGCTAAGCCTCTTCCGTGGTCGATTATTTGCAACGCACTAATCACATTGTAAAATTATTACTTCGATGAACAATACAATTTTTTTTTTGTTTTTATTGGCTTACGAACTATTAGATTAAAAAATCGTGGTTTAACAAAAACCCCCACGTTAGTTTTATCATACCAGATTAGGTTATGAATTCAATTGGAATCGCTGACTCCGAAAATGTAGAAGGGGTCGAAATTATTCCGCTCGAAGGGAGCCTAATGTTTGTTTTATTGGTAATAATGGAGTACAGCGAGCAGGCTTTTGATTACGAAACTAATTATAATCTGCCCAGTGTTTACCTTAGCAGATCCAAGGCTAATCCGTTAATTTCGTTTTAGCTGCTGGGACTTCCAATAGGTGTGTTGTCCGGTTAGCGATTTGTGTTTTCCACTTGCTAGGTCCCGTAATCACTTTACTTTCGGGGGTCTGAGTCTGAATGAATTAACAGGGCAAGTCATGTTTAAAAACGCTACCACCTATCAACGTAGTTCTAAAAAAATGCTGCAGTAGGTAAATTTCAAATAACTTATATTGCTTTGTTGAGACCTTTTTTTACCTGTTTTTCAATAGTTTCTTCTTTATTTATATGAAAAAGTATATTTCTTTCTCACCTCAAATTTAAAAGTTGCTCAATGGATGTGAAACATGGCCGCTTTCGTTAAAGTAAGAACGACGCCTTAACGTTTTTGAAGATAAAGAACTGCTTAATTGGCCCGAAAAAAGGATGAACGTAAGGATAATTTTAAAGGCTCCACAATCAGATCGGGTAAACGTGTGAAAGGTAGACCGAGACATAGATGTGAAGATTGCGGCAGAGGTGATCTTAAGGATTTGGTTTTTGACAGGTAGTGTTGGAGGTTAGTTTATGGTTAGGGGTAGGTGCTTTCGGCATCGTACCTTCGGGCTCGTTAAAACTTTATTTTTTTTATTAATACTTCTCTCTAGCACATTATGTTGCCTTCGTCAGTGATTAGTTAGTAAAAACGCTATGGAAAATCCTGCCTACTTTTGTCATATATTTCATTGTATCTTCTTTATATCACAAAATAAGAAGGCATCTCTTTTTTTCTTTTATATCCAGTTCCTCCAGGTGGAGTAAATTGCAAGATCCGCCTTCCTCCCTTGGGAAAGACGAGGGAGAGGGTGGCAAGCTACCTACCCCAAGTGCCAATATATATGAAGATCTTGTAGGGGTACCTCTGTTCCATCCGCAATTAAAGAGAGCTTTCTATTGGCCGGAAGAAGGGGTTTGCCTCATGAATAGTCTTCAGGGGTTGGTCTAATTCTCTGACAGGATTTGGGCCCCTGGCCTTAAGTTGTCTCCTCTGATGAGAAACTCTTTTCTTAGTGCTGCGCTCTTGTGTAAGTAATACATTAATGCCCTTTGTTGTCAGCGTTCGTGGGTAAAGAACCTGATCGTTTTGCAACAAGGTGTTGCAATGGTTCAAGTATCTGGATTAGATCTCGTTTAACGTTTTAAAGTGGATGAAGGTACATGTATCTAAAGTGAATCATAAGCCATATTTAGTTTGATGATGGTTTATCAATTTCAGTCATCCTAATTAGGTTCCTTAAAATATTTACTATCATCCAATCTGCTGTCAAATATTAACAGTGCTTTTGAATACATATTTATTTCAAATGTACATTTGTTTGGTCAATCTATGGATTGACGCCATTCCAGGAACATTACATGCGCTGAAGAGTCAACAATTATGTATCAAAACCGGAACATAAGGCGTTGAATTTTCTTTATTACTTTTAATACTCTAGTCCTTAGGTTTTCTTGTCTCTTTATTTATTTATTTTTTTGCTTAAACATTTACCTTCACAAATTATTTTAGGTTATCAACACACTTTCACTTGTATTTATATATCGATCATTGTTACTCAATTAGCAGTTTCTTTACAATTTCTGTTTGCATCATTTTTTGTTTAATTTTTTGACTGAATGCCTTAATACTGGAATATTTCCATATTATTCACTTTCATAACAATTTATTGTTTCCATAGCTGAAACAAATTTTTATATTTAAGAAAATATTTTCTTGCCGAGGGCAAATATTCTACGTTGGTTGTAAAAATGCTTTTTTATACAGTTGTTTTATTTTTTGATGCTGTATAAATAATATTCAATGTACTCATTTGGGTTTAATTCAGTTGAAAGATTCAAAATGAAGCTTTAGAGAATTTGTACGGATCATTGAACCCGACTCGTAAACATTAATATTAAAATTCTTTAGAAAGGAGAAATTGTCTAATTAATAAGTAAAAAGTAAAGAAAAGAGGAATGAGGGTAGGAGGGGAGTAATAGAAAAAATTTCTACCTCTGGGAGGAGCGTGGAGGGGAGAGAGAATGAAATTCATGAGAACCCATTCCAAGTTTAATCATCTTATTAAGGAGTTCTGTGGAACTCAGAATCTTGGACGGCTGCCTAAATTGACAATTAGGCTTTTAATAGTTTAATAAAAGAGCAACCATTCTTCCCCTATTATTCAATTATATTCTATTTGTCATAACCGGTAAACTTGGTAGGAGTGGGTCAAACTTTTATTACCTCAGCTTGGCAATCGTTAAAAGGGAAAGGGAATGGCTGAAAACGTGCTTCGATACCTTTCATTCTTTCTCTCAAGGTAATAAAATAAACGAAAGAGGAAACCGTGAGGTTTTAATTTTCATTATATGCTGTAAGGAGAAGAGTAGCTCGTACATTAGTGAGTTTTACAAGGTTTTACAGAAGTTTTTGCGCATGAACTGTACCCTTATTTCCTTCTCTTATGGTCATATCTATAAAATGTTTTTATTCCTAATACTTATAAAAATATTCACTATGACGAATCCTTTGATTCCGACTTGAGTTAGCTTTGTATACATTTAAATTTATAAAACCTCAAAAGCAAAAAGAAAAAACTTAAAATAAAACATTTCTAAGGCAGTCGCCCGAGAATTGGTGCCTTAGAAGGCCAGTATCCATCCAAGTATTGCCGCTCTTCGAAAAAGTGGGCGGTTGTGGAACTTTTTTTTCACTTTTTTAAACATTTTTATTTTAAATAAATTAGTACATCGATATATTTACTTTAAAGTATAATATATCTAAATATAGTTTTACAAAATATCATCCTTTTGGATATTTTAATGTGATTGAGGATTAGTAAAACATAGTGTTACAAAGACATTTAGTGGCGATGTTACACTGCGATTAATGTAGTAACAAAGGAAAAGTAAATAATGGGGAATAAATAATAAAACAGAAAAAATAAATAAATAACAAAAAAAAGTAATGACTAATTTATTTTATACAATATATACTACTAAAGGAGAGTTTAGTTATAAGGTGTTTTATAAAAGCAATTTAATCTCCCAACATTATCTATTTAAAAACCATATTATATTAACAATGATCTTGTATAATGAGCAACGTTTCATGGCTATTGCCACATTTTAAAGCCCTCAAACAAGCGAAAACATACATGTACGACAAATACGAATTAAGCATTGATAATGTGAATTAATATTCATTTCAGTACACAACATATATAATTAATGAATTACCTTTCATGTCCATTGATATATGGATCTGTCTGATGAACAAATAAAATCATTTAATGACAAAAAAAGTCAAGTCCTGGTATTGCATCTTGTCTTATCTACATATATTAAAACTTAAATGAATAAGCAAATAAAAACATATTGTAGCATGGGATCCATATTAAAGTTTAAAAGAGATTTGTCGTTATATAAGGTAATTATAATAGTTTAAAAATAGCCATAACAAAATAATAAATTTTGAAAAATCATAGCAATATGATAGAACATTGTACATTTTTCACATTTTTTATTTATTTATTTTTTATATATTTATAATGTTTTTATTTGTTTATTCATTTAAGTGTTAATATATGTAGATCAGACAAGATGCAATACCAGGACTTGACTTTTTTAGTCATTAAATGATTTTATTTGTTTATCAGACAGATCCATATATCAATGGACATGAAAGGTAATTTATTAATTATATATGTTATGTACTGAAATGAATATTATTTCACATTATCAATACTTAAGTCGTATTTGTTGTACATGTATGTTTTCACTTGTTTGAGGGCTTGAAAATGTGGCAATAGCCATGAAACGTTGCCCATTTTAGAAAATCATTGTTAATATAATATGGTTTTTAAATAAATAATGTTGGGAGATTAGATTGCTTTTATAAAACACCTTGTAATGAATAATATTCATACTAAATAAATCATTAAACAGATGACAATTTTAAACAGGAATTTGTCCTTCCATTCCAGTTGGTTGGCTTTGAAGTAGGATTCAAGGAAGAAAAAAGAGGGTTGGACAGGGTAAGAAGCATGTCGATTTGCATTTTGAACTCGTTTCTGATGGTCAAAATTATCCGAACTGCAAGGTGTACACATTTTTTCTCATGCTGCGTATAATAATCATAATATTGTTGCTAAATACTTCTTTTTTTTCATTCAACTGTTAATTATCCATCAGTTCTATAGTTGCATCAGCTCATATGAAATTTACTTAGTAAATAGTTAGTTGTAAGCAATTATACAGCTTTCTGATCTTGAAGTAGAAAATTACAACTTTTATATTTTGAAACAAAATACATACCTGGATTAAAGATTAATTCTTTATAACTAAATTAAAAAAATAATCCTTTAAGGGTTGATTATTATCACTGATTATCACTGGTGTAAAAGTTGTAATTTATTTTGTAATTCTTCTTATTAAATCAATATAACTTAATTTTTAAACAAAATTTTTAAATCATTAGTAAAAATACTAAATCTTGAAAATTTATCTGGCTGACACGATTTTACTCTAATCATATTTATAACCTCCTGGTGAAATATTTGTTGCTTTAACAATATTTCACAATATTTCTGTGATAAATATACCCAGTGAAAGTAACGTTCCTTAACATCAAATAATTTAAGCTTTATATATATTTTCTTTTTTACTCCTTTTTTTTTTTTTTTTTTTTTTTTTTTTTTTTTTTTTTTTTTTTGTGATATAATCAGAAACCTCTTCCTTCCAAAAATGCAGGTATTTGCTGGAGCGAGATCACAGAAAACGATTACGATTCTGAAATTGTACTGAATTCCACTGCTCCATTTCTCTTGCCAAAATGCAGAAAAAAATTATATATATAATTTATTTTGTATATATAGGTACTGCTTTGCTCATATTTAGTTTATATAAATATTTTTGTGCTTAATAATCTTGACATGGATGTGGTAGAAGAATGTAATTAAATTACGGTTGGATTATAAGCAACGAATTTAATTAATTTAATTAAGTACTATTTATAGCATACTACTTAATTAAATCGTATGCTTAAATATGAAAATTGCCGGTGCGAATAACTCGCCTCGGCGCAGTAAAAATGGACTGTATAGAATTTAATCAAAGCGAGGTTCTGCAACTTTGGGGAGATGTTAGCGGGAAAATAATTCAACCAAAAAATACAGATAAGCGCACTCACCTGGTTTGCGGTCGCCTTCTAGCTCTCGCGGGGCCCCTGAAGTCCTTGTAAAACTTGAAACTCTCCTCCTCTGCTATCACCACTCATTAAAGTCTCATTCTCGGAAGGCTATGTGAGCCTTGAGCATGTAAACTAGGAAGAATCTAAATAAGGCCGGGAGAGTGAGGAGCTGTTCAGTCCCTTGCTCACAACAACGTCGCCCAGTTTCTTGGTTCCACAACGGCGCTTGGAATTTGAAGTCCACTTATAACGTTGTGAATTATAATTAGGAACGGCGTTGTCAAGTATGCTGCCCACCCTGAGGACCTCCAGGCTACCGAGGAAAGGAGTACGGCAACAAGGCGGCTTTGCCGGCTTATCGGCACGGATATTAAGGAGAGGCCCAGAAAAATGTTTAAAGGTATGGTCAGGTTCATTTGTGATGAGCGCAATGGGAGTAGACTTAAGATCCGGTAATGGCTTGGTGCTTAAGTCGGGGTCACGGTAAGGAGGTGGCCAATGTTCCTGGCAATTGGTCAAAGAGGAGGGATCTTGAGTCCCTAAACAAAAATTTTGGCTTGCGTGGGATGAGTAGGAGTAAGACTCCTAGAGTCAATATGGGCATGATTAGTGAGAGAAGAAACATCAGCAAATCCTACGGGGAAAATTTAACACAGACATCGAAATTTTAGATCGTACAGACCTTTTGATATTGACAACTGGTGGTTTTAAAAGGGTAGTTTCAATAGGATTCGAGACCGGAATTTTACTTGTTATACTATCTTGGTTACCTTGTGAACATACTGGTTTCTTATTGTTTTTATTTTTAATAAGAAGGAATTTTGAACAATGTTGATTGGCTAAAGAATAGCGGCTATTTGAGGATGAGATGTAATTATCCTCTTCTGCAAGAGAAGCAAATGACCTTTCATCAGATGAATCACTGACAGTGGTATCAGCACCACCTGTTTTATCTACGTGATTAATTATTGAAACTCGATTTGAGCATAAAGAAGCATCTAGATTATTGATTTGCATGTCCTGGTGAACGTTATCACTGGTTAGTGCATGACTACATGTATGGATGTCAATAGAAGGGTCAATGTTTTCTGGAATGTCAGAAACATTTGAGTCTTTATGGTCTGTACTCACGGATTGTTCAACTGGGAGTTTTTCAATATTTTCAGTTTCCGAAGATTTCCATGATTGATGATTGATAGGTGTTAAGGAGGAAAGCACTTTGAGCCAATGAATAGGGGTGGCAACCGGTGTTGAGGTTATACTGGGTTGTTCTATTTTTAACTGAAATAATTTAGCCTTTATTTTACGCGCTATATCATTGAAGGCTATAGCTGGGGCTTGGGTATCTACTTGATTCTGTTTTGATAGGATAAAATTTAGGTCACTGATTTTTTTCATTTACCGTTTCAAATTTAGCTTGAAGAGAGGGTAAATCCTCGTAAAGAGCCTGAACATAAAAATATCCTCAACAGAAGAAGCTTTTATTTGGGCCCAACTGCTAGTTATAACAGCAAACACTGTTTCCCTCCTTGCCAATAATTGTGTTTGCAAAATGATGTTTTTGTCTTCAGAAGGCATTTTGTAAAATATGGAAATATATAAATAAACAGATAAAATAAAATTGTAATATGCAAAGCAGTAAGGGAAAGGAGAGAAAGTGGCTAAATTAATTAGACTAATTATCACGTAACTGTAAGTGATATTTGAATGACAGAAAATGGCGGGGATAGGTATGAGATGACGTAGCAAGTGTGACGTCAGCCACCAGCTGATCAAATTGATGGAGACAAAATGGCTGAGTATAGGGTTATTTAAAAACCGGCAGAAACTGGCAATCACGTACTTTGAACAGAAAGTGGTCAAAAGTTCGTGATTTCTGGAAATTTGAAAATAATAACCAGTAAAATAAATAAAATTGAAAAATGAGCGGCCGATTAATCGCCCCAAAACTGCAAAAAGTCTCGCTTCAATGCGGTACAATATATACGGCCCGGATCGGACCAAAAATGTTAATGAAAATTGCCGGTGCGAATAACTCGCCTCGGCGCAGTAAAAATGGACTGTATAGAATTTAATCAAAGCGAGGTTCTGCAACTTTGGGGAGATGTTAGCGGGAAAATAATTCAACCAAAAAATACAGATAAGCGCACTCACCTGGTTGCGGTCGCCTTCTAGCTCTCGCGGGGCCCCTGAAGTCCTCACAGACAGGCGAATGCTCCTTGTGGCCTGTAAAACTTGATTGAACTCTCCTCCTCTGCTATCACCACTCATTAAAGTCAAAAGGAAAATTTTACTGGTTGTAGCACGAAAGGAAAACACTTTTAACATATAAAGGATTCTCGGAAGGCTATGTGAGCCTTGAGCATGTAAACTAGGAAGACCATGCAGTCTTGGACAAAAGTAGGTGCATCCAGGGCAGAGTGCAGGAACAGAGTGGCCGAGAATGGTCCTGAGGGGATTAAGATTGCGATTAGAACTCCCGCATATTAAACTTTGCGAGAGTTAATAAAGTCAACTGCCCTCTGGTTGGCAATAGGAAAACTAAGTAAAGGGCCGGTTAATGAGGGAAGTCGGTAGAGGGCGTCACTTGAACTAAATTACGATTTTCTCATTTCCCCTTAACACAAAAGCGCCGATCGGCGCGAACATATATATATATATATATATATATATATATATATATATATATATATATATATATTTGGAAACTTGATAGTCCATGTAATATTTTCAGTTGCTGGTACGTACTAATTTTTTTCTGTTATAATTTTTTTAATATTCTTGCCGTTGCATTTATATTTTGCCATATCATTTTCTGAAAACTGTCCTGAAAACCGACATATAGATCTGATAAGTGACACGCCAACACTAATTACCTTCTAGCGTTTCGTATGTACACACGAAATACGCCCTGTGCGTTCTTGCGTGATCCATATTACTGCTACAGATGTCCTAATTGTGATATACCTGCGTACCAATCCATCATATAATTTAATGGGCGTATATCAGTTTCTCATTACTGAAAATGGCAAGTAATAATTTGCTACGTAATGGAATATTATTTGGATCTGATAGCACGTATCAATTATGTGTCAGAAGCCTGTTACACATGAAGTAGCTGGTATGTTCTTGATTTTATTTAGACAGTATCAGAGTTGGGAAAAATTTAACCATAACTACTTAAGTTAAACCATACAGTTATTGATACCCTTACTAAAAAAAATATAAATAAAGTTAATAAAGTTCCTATTAAATCCTACTACTTAACAGTGTTAAAATAATTTCGATTCCGTCCGTATTTTATAAAGATATCTCTTCTGTGTCATTAATTGATTTTATATTAGTTATTGTCATTATCCTGTAAAATATAGTTCGAACTTTCTTGTTTAACTTAAAGTATAGTATTTAAGTAAAAATAACTATTAATAAAATTTTAACTTTATTGGATTATTCTTTATATAATTATAGTGTGAATATTTCCTTAAGGGTCTCAACCATAGTTGTCAATTCTCAGTTATAAATAAATATTGCCCAACTCTGGGTTGTGTTCTTAATTTAAAAACTAGGAAGAAACGGGATTGTAAATATCTCATAAATAATTAATTAATAATGAATATAAAATAAAACATTTGTTATATTACATCTTAATATTTAATCTCTCTCTCTCTCTCTCTCTCTCTCTCTCTCTCTCTCTCTCTCTCTCTCTCTCTCTCTCTCTCTCTCTCTCTCTCTCTCTCTCTCTCTCTCTCTCTCTCTCTCTCTCTCTCTCTCTCTCTCTCTCTCTCTCTCTCTCTCTCTCTCTCTCTCTCTCTCTCTCTCTCTCTCTGTTTATTTCTCTCTATTATTTATTTGATGTAGCCGAAGCTGTTCATCTTTAATTTTTTAAATAAAAACAAATAATAATGCTTTTACGAAAGTTTATAGTGCTAGATATTGCTGGAATATTTATAATTAACTCTCCAGTATTTATTATTATGGTGTCGACTTTACAATATTTTGAGCAATCTGGATATGGCAATTTCTAAGTATAAAGTTAAAAGAGACGAAATTTTCTGATAAGGGCAAATCTTTCTTAAAAAGGTCCAATTGCGTGTCTGGTAATCTCTTCAGAAAGCGTTGCGAACGCTATTCAATCCAGCTTATATATTAATAAGCCTATTGCATATAATAAATATGTACTAAACATAGAAGGATAGTAGAATGAATGTTGTCTTTATTTTGTGATAGAGAAGGTTACAATCGATAAAAAATGTAATGGTAAAGTCCTGCGGGAAAAGTTGTGAGTCGACAAAAGATACAAATACCATTTACAATATTATAAGTTTATTTTTAGTGGATATTGATTTTTTTTTTCTAATTCTTCTGGTATCTAATCCTTACAATTCAAAAGGCTTTGTAAAATTATGATTGCTACTTACTATGCCAAAAATAAACTTATCCAAGATGATTTTAACGTCTCGTATGTCGCTAAATTGGCCCAAACCAGAAATATATTCTTTCATGATTACCTTCATAGCCATTAGAAACCATTAGTCCCTCAACTTCACACTCGATTTCTGATAACTCTATAAGGCGTCTGAAAGTATTATATTAGACCTTCTAATGTAATTTTTTTGAAGTACTGTTCAAAAGTTATTAGCATTACGTACATGGCATGTAATAATATTTTCACGCATTAGCTTGATTAATATAATTTTTTTTTTTGGACACGAAACGGCCTTATAGACCACGTGAATATCATTTCCTCCCAACTCTTCCCACACATCCCTCCCTCTTCTTCTCCTCCCACCTCTTCATCATTCTCTCAGACTGCATTCTTCTTTCTTCCTCGTTCCATACTCTCCTCCCCCTCACCTCCTTGGTACTCACAAGGACTTTTATTTCCCTTAGTTTTTCCCTATATCTATCCCTATCGAAACAGTCCTTACTTGAAATTCCCAATTTCCCCGTTTCTTTCTTCATCTGTCCAATGTACCCTCCAACCCCTTTATATCTCCACATTTCCCCTAAGATCTTCCTATTTATTCTGTTCTGGTTCATCCTGACCATATGACCGTAGAATCGTAGCCTCCTTAACCTAATGTCCGTTTCCAGGTCATCCATTTCTCTGTTAGGCCTCAGCATATATCCTTCCGGTAATTTTATTGGCCCATAAATTTTCCTCAAGATCTTCCTCTCTACTCCCAAAAGTTCCTTAAGCTAGGAAGAGAAGCGGTCTCCATTCCATACAAAATAACTGGCTTGACAACCGTGTTATAGTGTCTAATCTTCGCTCTTATTGAAAGACCATTTTTACATTATAGGCTACTGGTGGCAAAGCTGAGTCTTTCCATCTTGACCAACCTCTCCTCCATTCCCCTACAAATAATCTCTCCCAAATACTTGAAGCTATTTGGACACTAATTTTCTTTTATTCTAGTAAATCTAAATTTATTTTCGTATTTTTATTATTAGCTATTGTCATTTTTTCATTTTTATTTCATTACTGTAATAGTATTATCCTTATTATTTTATATTATATTTTAATAGAATCTAACTGTTGCCTTATATTACTTTTTTTTTTACTAAATTTTATTATAGGTATTCAACCAGTTACCTAAAAGTTTGCGTCTTCCTATCAGATACTATTCACTTCCCTATCTCCTCAAAATGACGAACATCCTAACTACCTGTCACATAAATGCCCAATCCTTATCCGCTCATTATGATGAATTCCTTCAATATTTTACCCGAAATTCCTACCATATTATTGCAGTGTCTGAAACTTGGCTCAAACCTTTCATTCCCTCTTCCTTAGTTTCCCTCCCTAACTACACACTTATCCGCCATGACCGAGTGGGTCGAACTGGCGGAGGTGTGGGTTTGTTTGTCCATGATGCCCTCAAGTTCCGAATCCTTGACCGCTCAAATCCTACTGACCTACCCCAAATCGAGTTCCTTTTTGTAGAAATTTCCTACAAAACTCACCATCTCCTATACGTGGTAGTTTACCGCCCTCCTCATGTTCCTTTTGACTCATCTTTCGAAACATCAATATACAACTGTGTTCCTTTCTATTCCAATATCATTATTTCAGGAGACCTGAATTCCAATTTCCTCTCTGACTCTCGTGATAAGCTGTTTCTTGAAAACCTATTTTTTTCCCTACATCTCTTTATAGTTCCGTTCTCCCCTACCCACCACACTTCGTCGTCTGATACCTGGCTTGACTTGTTCATTATTGACTCAGAAAAGAACCTCCTCTCTTCTTCTCAGTTACCTGTTCCTTTCCTATCCTCCCATGATCTAATCCAAATATCTTACAATATCCAAGCACCTTCTTTCCGCCCGAAAACTATTGTCTTCCGCAATATAGAATCCCTAACCCGTGAAAAGATCCTTCCAGAGATTGAAGCTCAGAACTGGACTGAAATTTATACCTCCTCCTCGATTGACTCCATGGTAAACATCCTCACCACAAACCTCTTAAATATCCTTAACATCCATGCACCTCTCAAATCCTCCTCCTTTCGTCGTCCTCCTGCTCCTTGGATAAGTCCAGAAATCAAACAGCTCCAACGAAATCGAGATGCAGCACGTAGACGATTCAGACGCACGAGGATGACTGACGACTACCAAACTTTCAGGATGCTTCGTAACTTGACACAAGCCTCGATTCGTCGAGCGAAATCCACTTTTTTCCATGAAGCCCTCTCTTCCGCTCCTGATTCCAGATCGAAATGGCATCTCCTCCGTAAACTTTCCCTCCTTGATTCACGCACATATCCATCTACCTATCCTGTATCTCCCGAAGAACTAAATTCATATTTTGTTTCTTCCTGCTCTTCCAATTCTCTTCACCCTTCCTCCCATTCTACCTCAGCTCCTGCATACAACGATGCAAATTTTTATTTTTCCTACATCTCTCCCTCTGAACTTATTTCCTCAATAATGAAGTCCAATTCCAATTCTACCGGCATAGATGAAATCCCTATAAAATTGATAAAACTGTGTCTTCCCGAAATCACCCCAGTCCTCTTATTTATATACAATTTCTCCCTTCAAAATTCAGTATTCCCTACCCCCTGGAAAAAAAGCCCTAATTCATCCTATAATTAAAACATCGAACCCCACATCTCCTAAAGACTATCGCCCGATCTCCATCTTATCTAACCTCTCTAAACCCTTAGAAAGATTAGTACAATCTCAGTTATCTAACTTCCTTGAAGAATCCAATCTCCTCGATCCCCTACAATCAGGTTTTCGACCCGGCTACTCCACACAATCTGCTCTCCTCAAAATCATAAATGACATGTTTACTGCAATAGACGATAAAAAAACTGACTGTACTGATTCTTCTGGATTTTTCTAAAGCGTTTGATTCCTTGGACCACTCTATCCTTTTTTCCAAATTAGAATCTTTAAATTTCTCCTTCAGTTCCATTCGCTGGTTTCAGTCTTTCCTTTCTCACCGTTCCCAAGCAGTTAAAATACCTGAACAATCCTTATCTACTTTTCTCACTATGACTTCTGGTATTGCTCAAGGGTCCAGCATTTCTCCTCTCCTTTTCAATATCTACATCAACGATCTACCTAATTCAATTAAGCACTGTTCCTATCACCTCTACGCAGATGATTCCCAAATCTATCTTTCCTTTCCTCCTTCCGAGCTTCCTTCAGCTTTCGCCAAAATTCAGGAAGACCTGAATAGAATTAGTGCCTGGGCGACTTTAAACAAATTACAATTAAATGAACAGAAAACTCAGGCCATTATAATAGGATCTAGCTCCCTCCTTAGTGCATACACCCATTATCCTCCCTTAATCCTTAATGATCATCCTATCCCTCTCTACCCGTCTGTTAAAAATCTTGGAATTATTTTTGATCAGACCCTTTCTTGGAAATCTCAGATTGCCCAAATCTCCCGCCGTTCTATAGGTCTACTTAAATTATTCCACCGATCCCGTCACCTTCTTCCCCAATCAACTCGTAAGCTTCTAGTGTCCTCCCTAATATTCCCTTACCTTGATTATGGCTGTCTAGTTTATGGTGGTCTCTCTACGGTTCTCGAAGACAGATTGAAACTAATTATGAACTGCTTTGCCAGATTTGTCTTCGATAAACCGAGGCGCTCCCACGTTTCCTTCCTCTATACCGAATTAAACTGGCTTTATCCCATATTCCGTAGAAAATATTTCCACGGATCATTCCTTTACCAAATCATCAGCACCCTTCATCCTTCCTATATTTCAGATCGCTTCAATTCAGATCTGCAATCAAGTCACTGAACACAAGATCCCGTCTTTCTGATCTATATACCCCATCCCATAGAACTACTACATTCTAGCGCTCTTTCCTATTCCGCTCAACCATCCTATGGAATTCCATTCCTACCCATATTAGACAAGCAAAATCTCTAAAAACCTTTAAATTCCTCTATTTCCAGTACCTCCTCCTAATCCAAGGTGACGCTTACTAACAATATATTTTTTGAATTAAACGATATCGTAAATCTTTCTGAAACACACTCAGTGTTACCAATTAAAATAATATTTTCGTATTCCGAATACAACATTTGGGTTCTTATATTGTAACATTGTATCAAAATAACCTATTTATTACTTCATTAGTAGAATATTTTCTTATTTTCCTGATCATATATAACATTACTGTGTATACATTATCATTGTTATATTAATATTTCTTCTTTATTTTATTGTTTTTATTTTTTTTTTTTTGTTTGTTTTTTCATTTTATTTATTCATCATGTCTCTGACCAGATGTATCTAATATCATTTATTTCTGTACAATTTGTTATTCTTAAGGGACTTGGTCCCAGAATAAAATTATTTTTCTATTCTATTCTATTCTATTCTATTTGTGACCCTGATTTCCCCATATTTTGTTTTAACTGTTTTTTCCCGAAAGTTTTGATCCGTAGTCATGAACTCCGGTTTTTTCGAACGATATAAAATTATTAATTAAAAAATATTTTATTTTTTGTATTAAATTCTTAAAATTTAAAATTAACAATAATTCCAAAGCACTAGACTATAATTGTTTTGGAATATTCGTATTTTTTTGCGAGGCTACCATTATAATCAAATACGAAGGTATTAGAGTTTTGAATCCTCAAGGAATGAAATCACATTAACCAGTTGTGTCTCCCCCCTCTTCATTAGTAAGAAATAAAAACAAGGACTCAAAATATAACCGAGGATGGAGGGATTTGCTATGATCTGCGCCTGAATGGGCGCCAGGGATGCTAATTGTAAGCAAGGTTAATCCCTACCAGCACAGAAGGCCCTTTGTGAAAACCCCTGAATAAGGGATTTCCTTTTACATTCACAATATAGGCCCCTTCTTTTTTTTTCTTTTAATTTTTTATCCCTTTATCCTTTTTTTATTTAAGCCTACCCCCTGTCTCTCTATAACCCCATAGGTAAATTGTACTTGAGTAATTGAATTTAGTTTTATGTACACTCCGGGGCCTTTGTGCCATCTGAAATTCAATGTATTTCTTTCTCCCATTTTTTCCCAACACCTCTCCTGAGTAAAATAGCAATGTGGTGGATTCGTTACTTTGCATAAATCGTTTTATAGCCACTAGATTGGATATGGACAAAAAAACTTTTTTTCAGGTTTACAAAGTTTGTGATCTCACACTCGTGAATCCCTAATCTTATCAGAATTGTTTTTTTATTTTTATTTTATTTATAGAGTCGATAATATTAGATTTTTACTGTGAACATGGATTATATTCTTCGATTAAATAGAGCCAATGAAACATCACCCTCATTTATTGGTATCCGATCTATCTGATCAATTAGAAATCTATGAAATGGTGTAACCAATTCTTTTACTACTTATTGGTATTTAGGGAATGATAAATTAATAATTATTTGTAAGAATAGTTATTTATTTGATTTATTATAATTTATGGAGAAGCAGATAATGAGGGATGCAGTCAAACAGAAACTCCATGCTAAGTGGAAATACTTTAATTGTGTGCTTCGCAGGTCTTCTTTGAGGCCACCGAACAATACTGGAGAGGAGACGAACGATTATAATTCAATTCATGCAAGAAATGAAATGCTAAAATTAAATATAAGAATTTATGTAATGCATTACTATGTTTAGGATTAATGAATTTTTGCCACTATAGGAATTATGTTATTTAAAGACATAATTCGAATGTTAAACATGCAACACCAGTTCTTTATTTTATTTATTTATTTGAGATTTTTAAGCGTAAAACCTAAGGGTCATTAACGCTCTCTGTTCATAATAAATTTCATATATCTATATTTTATGATATAGCTTTTTTTCTGTAAAGAGGAACTATCAATTTTTCAATTATTTTTTTTTTATCGTTTTCCAGCACCTTTGAGATGTCTGGGGGTATTTCCGATTCATCAGTTCTTAAAACATACAAAAACAATTAAATCTTCAGAAATTTTGTTTATATTTGTATAGAAATTTTCGGAACGATTTTAGAACAGGTAATGAGTTTTTAATATTTGAAACTAGTCTTCAGATGAAATAAAGCGAATATAAGTGGCAAATAATTCAACAATCCAGATTCTATTAATCCTTCTATGCCATCATGCGCACCTCGAATGACATTACTGTGAATTTACATAGTGCCCAGCACAAAATTTATATTACAAAACTAATTCCTGACTGATTACAATTGTTTGTACTTATCTTAAGTGCTAAGGCGTCTAAGCGACCATCGGAGTTCCTTTTGTTTCTGGAGCTTCAATCATGTTCCTTTAGCAGCTGCTCTAACTTCTCTAAATCCAAAGAGCTCTTTTCGGGTTCGCGCTATACTCTCATCTATCTCCACCTTTTTTCGTCTAACTTTGTCTCCAATTGATTTTAAATGTATTATTTGCTTCTTCGAGGATTATCTTTCCGACAAACGTTGCCTCATTAAGCAGGTTGCAAGCCGGAATTTGCTATATCTCTCAAACGTTAGTTATGAAATAATAATTATTTGTTGATGATAAATTTTCAATCAAACGAGGATTGTTTTCTCTTTTTTTTTTTTTTTTTTTTTTTTTTTTTTTATTATTGGCTTTTGAAAATAAACAATGGAGTATTGCGCTTGGACTTGAAGGGATTTCTCAGCAAGCCAATGAAAAGGTGAAGCTATCTGAAAGAACTTAGAGCGACCAGCTGTCCCCCGAAGAAGACCCATTGACTGCTCCCCTTTAGCTAATGAGTTTAATTGCAAGGAAGGAGGGGGGAGGGGGAGAAGGCAGAAAAAAGTAATTTAGCCCCGATCCCCTGGGCCGCCATCGATCCTGGATTTTCCTTTAAGGAATAGCCCCTGAAAGGCCTAGTCAAAGTTTTTCCGGTCCCTTTAATTTGTACCGCTAGTGACGAGGCGGCGTGGAAATGGGAAAATGGTCCTGGTCTTTGTAATGCCTGTTTTCCCGCGGCTCCTCTCCAGAGTTTGAGCGCCCTTAATTAAATCTTACGTCCTTTCCAGTCCTTCCAGGTTAATTAGGCAGGCTAAAATTGCTCCGCCAGCTCCTGTACGTTTTCTGCTCCTCGGTGGCTTCCAGTTGCTTTGGTCTCGGTTTCATCTATCGCTCCCTCTTCGTGGGAGGTTTTTCTTTTTATTACATTTTACCTGCATCATTTGGAGGCGTAGGAGTGAATTCGTACATTTTAGCTTTCTAAAACTAGGTCTTCACACGTGCATGTTCATTTTTGTAAAGGTGGATCGACTAGCCATGATAGACGATCAGCAAACCGCCGACTAGTCGACCAATTTCATGTTTTTTTGTTTCTACGCTTAAAAATAGGTTAATAGAAATAAAAAATAGCCTATATTGATTGTTAATTTTATTTTAGATTCGTCTTTACAATTTGCTTTTTATTCTAGGAATAATAACTATTTTTCTTTTGTTATCAAACATCGAACTTCATCATGAAATAAACATAAAATAAATTCATGACTACTACAATACTGAATTAAGAACATACGTAACCTACTATTTATTTCGATGCTGTATTTATTGGCTTTGGTAATAATGAAGATGTAGGTAGGTGTGCAGTCATAGAATTGAACAGAATTAAAATATAAATTCTAAATTATTTTGCTAACGTTTTGACTTACAGTGCAAGCCTTCATCAGTTGTATTGCGCTACATAGTGACTCTCCTCTGAAACCCTCATAAAGCCTTAAATTGTATATAATATAAAACACGCCATTATATACTGGAAAAAAAAAAAGAAGACGAACATTAAAATGTACTAATGGTTATTGAGCTATTAACGAAGCTGCTCAAACAATGCCGATGTTTGGATTGGCTGAATAGTCTGCCGCCTAATCGGCCTTTTTGCCAGCCGACTAGTCGGCCAAAAACATAGTCGGCCCATCTCTAGTTTTTATGGTTAAGTTAAACTTAGTTCTGCCTTAAAGCTACCTTAACCTATCCTTCAATCTCAGGTTTAACTGCTCTGTAGACAGGGTATCCTCATGAGTCAAACAGAAATAGGTATAAATGCTTATTTTTTTGGTTCGGATTGGTTGGGGTTACGTTTGTACATTAATTCGTGGAACACCCTGCTCTTACTGGTAAGATATCGTATTTATATGATTTAGGAATATAATATTGGATTATGTATATTAGCTATCAACAATTTTTCAGCTGCAAGCAATTCAATGGTAATTAAAACGAATTCAGAGTGGAATATGGATAACGTAAATCCACTGGTTTAACTAAAAATAATAGCATTGATTTTGATTTCATATACTGTAATAGTGGATGAAATAAAAGGAGGAGGGAAGATAAAAAAAAGAAAGACAAAAAGAGCTCTTTAGTATACACCAAATAGAAAAGGGCGATCACAATTGAGAGAAAATCTCTTATAAGTTTCCCGAGTCAAAGAGGGCTCGAAATAAAGAAAAGCGGTGTCTGGGGACATCCTGCGGGAGGAAAAATTCACTTGGCCATGGCAAAAGCCTAAAGAAAAAAAAACTGGTTGAAGGAGAGAAGGAGAATGGTTTTATTACAATATAAAACTGTTGGAGGGAGTAAAATAATCAAGAAGCGGTCAAATATTTGGGTGGGAGAGGTCTCAGCTCAGCCATACAAAATTAAAGGAGCCGTGCTTTAATAATTGTTACCTGAGCGGTCCTGCTTCACCCTGCGATGAAATATTCAAATCGCAATTTAAACTTTTCCTCTGAGTGGGTTCAGGTAACATGTTCGGATCGGCTCCTCGCTCTTTAGGTCACCTGAGCGTCTGCCCCTTATTGCTTTGTCCCGTTCTCTTATTCTCGTTTCCTTATCTCTGCTATCAGCTTCCGGGATTATTTTGTTAAAATTTTATTCGCAAATAATGAAATTTACAAAAGTAATTAAATAAAGGTTAAGAAACTGTTAAGTCACTTATAAAAAATTGGAGATGAAAATCTGTAAGCAAAAAGTGTGTGAAAGAATAATGATAGACTTTTCTCTTAGAAGGATCAATCAAATTTGATAAAAAAACTTGGTTAAGATTAAATTTAAATTTAAACGCCAACGTTAATTCACGTTCTTGTTTATATATTAATTTTATGTTAAATGTTCCTTTTTTTTTACGTAACGGCCGCTAAGCACCTCGAGAATATCATTGGTTAGGCGTCTTTGGGAATCTTGATTTTAAAAATATGGAGACATAAATATGTAAAGAAAACTGAAAAATTTAGTCGAGAAAATGGAAAATAAATATTAGATGGCATTTTTTGCCTGTCAGTATGTATGCAAATATTTACCTAGGTATCTCATACATTTTTTCTTAGTTTGTCTTGATTTTATTAGCACTATCTAGAGTCAGGTTATTTAAAAGAAAAAAAAGCGTGTTTTTAGTTATTTATATTTCTCTTAGATCTATGCAATTTGTTTTCATTACTTCACGCCTCTTTCAGAAAATGTCTTAATAGCCTCAGAAAGGCGGAACAAGAGAAGAGATGGAACAGCGCTAGTAGGCGGAGAGTATCAAGCTAATGGAGCGAAGAAAATAGCCGTGCCCAGTGGCTCATATCGTTAAAATAAAGTCGCCTGTATCCTGGGCCACCTGTACGCTCTGCAATTAACCTGTCGAGCAATTTATTTGGTGATCTGTGGCCGCACTAACAGCGTCTCCATTTCCTCTATGAAATGGGGATTACAACTTCCCTCTGGGAAAGTAAGGGCCAGTAGATTGGGTATGAATTCTCTTACTAGCGGTAGCTATAATGTATTTGCATTGTTGGTCAAATATAATAATTTTCTCATTAACTATTTTAAAATATTGGTATTAATGATATCTATACATGAGAAGTCCACTGTATTAACTACAAAATTCTCGGTTTCAGCGTTATTAATTTAGCTTAATTTTTTTTTTTTCCAAGCCCCTATTGGATAAAATTCTTGTATTTCCTAATGGATAAAAGTACTTCTAAGGATGTTAGGACTTTTGTTGTACTAAGTACATTCTAAGGCCTACAGAAAGTTTGTTTAATCTTGATGTGAGGGTTTCAGAGAAAGATTGTATTTAGAAAATGGGTCTCACCTAAATCTTGACGTCGGAACCTTAAACTAACTGTTCACAATATTTACATTTACGAACTAAAGAGAAAAATGTCCTTATAATCATATTTCTGACCAGTAGCCAGTGAGCTCTGATTGGCCCATTTGAGTGTCTCTATTTTGGTCCGGTCGTTTGTAATGTAACTGTAATGTCTGCCAATGTGAATATATTGTATCTGTCATGGAGAAGTAAACATATGCAACTTAAGTTACAACTGTATAACCAGTAAGTTTGCAAAATGTCAGACGGTTTACCTTTGAGTTACAGATATGTAAAAGTAAATTATATTTTAAATGACAGTGTTTACGTGTTTTTATCTTGCATTTGTCTGTGCTAATTTATTATCTACTTGCTTCCGTAGCACTGCAGGTTTGTATGAGCCTATGCTTGCCGGACGACAAGCTTCTGGTCTCCATCATTATTTTTCTGCTTCCAGTTTGCTATCCCCGATGTTCCGATTTCACCAAATAAGTTCTGTAGTCAACGTCTTCTGGAAAATCATCTTCTTGTGTTACATTTCAGCCTGTAACTACTAGATTTGCCAAGCCTTTACAAACTGAATATCTGCGTCATGCCTCTTTTTATTCATAATTGTAATAATTCTTTACTTTTTATTAATTATTTTACTTTTTACATTGTTTCCCTGTCATAGATTTTGTTCAATATTTTTCGTTGAACTATTCAGTTGCAGCTGCACTATAGATAAAAATAACTATTAATTAAATTCAATGATAAATTTACCTAAAAATTAGCCTAAAAATGGAACCTTAGTGCAGATGCAACTGAATAGTTCAACGAAAAATATTGAACAAAATCTATGAGTAGTTACTGACTCATATTCACGTTTCGCAACCCTACAGAACACATAGGGTAATAAGAATTTAAATTGTATAAGCTCTATAGAAAAAAAAAAAAAAAAATTGATTCCACAGTCCTTTATTTATTTATTATTCCATGAAATTAAAAACCTCTCATTTATAATTTATGACTTATCAACTAACAATAAGTACGCTTTTATTCATTAGGACAGAAATATTTCAAATAATTTATAGTAGCCTTCACCTAAATATTTTAAACAAATAATTACGTATGAAATAATTAACTGACAATTATTCAACTATAATTAATTTTATAATTAAAGATACTGTTTATAACTTTTTTTTTTTATTTAAATAAAAGCACGGGGTAGAATATGCCTGGAGCAAGCCCCTCTTGTAAAAGGCGACTAAAAGGGTTGAGTAGGGAGAGGAACCCTTTCAGTACACAAAACCATTGAAGAACCTTAAAAGTTCCTTGAATGAGAGGAAGAATCTTGTAGGCAAGGCGATGGTTATTCACGTTAGCTTGGAATTTATTTGTTTTTTCAATACCAAAAAAATTAACTAATTTATTTATATGTGTGTGTTTAAATACATTATATTCAAACGAGTTATATCATTTAAATTTTAAATATATTTTTAATACTCGACGGTTATTAAATAGCTTTCTATCATAGGAAAAAGATTATAATTAAGTGCCTAATTATTTTTTTAGAAAGATTATTCTAAGAATAAACAAACAATATATATTTTTTTTTTTTTTCATAAAATGTGGTTTTGTTATATTTTTATTATTACAATGTAATAGAGACTCTACTATATTTTTATAGTTTTCTATATATATATATATTTTTTTTTTTAGTGTTTCACATTTGAAAGATTATATCTTTTCCGACTACTCGAAAATTTACTTGACTATCATTCAAAGCTTCCAATAAATTAAAAAGACTTACTTACATGACTTTGGGGCTCCACTAAACCTTCCAATTCTTCTCGTATCCAATCCTGACCGTCCAAAATCCTTCGTAAAATCCTCAGTGCTCCTTATTATGTCACAAACAAATTTACCCACAAAGGAAGTATGATTTTGTATTGATCCTCCTATACCATCATGCGTACCTCAAGTGTACCCATAAAGATCTTAATATTCTATATGTTGCTGATTCGGCTCAAATCAGATATATGTCTTTCCATAGTAAACTCCGTACCCTCTCGAATTCACTAGTGTCCCAACTTGCATCACATCCCATTCCCGATAATCCTCCTAGGCGTCTGAAAAGAAGTTAGACAAGAGACCATTTATTTCAGTACTACTAGTTCTTTACATGTTATTGACATGCCATTGTAATCATGTTCCTCAAAGTTACTTATTGTATATAATGTTTACAGTTGTTTACAATTATTATAACGGTGTTTTCAGTTTCCTTGATCTAACCCAACTTAGTCGTGGATTTTATAATTATCTCGAGTATCATAACCTAAATTGTGCCGGCGAAATTTTAAAGTGAATTAGAAGTGAAACTATGTAGAAAGGGAATGCCATTTTGCCGCCGGATCTGAGGGCACAGCCCTGTATTACATAAGTTTTCCTTTAAAGTTACCTTTGCCTCGTTAAGGAACTTTACCTTACCTCGGGATTAAGGGAACATTGCTCCATGCCTTCATTAATAAGGCTAGTTTCTTCAGGGGCCTGTCTATATGCGGATAATTGGTAGCATAATGAACAGCAACTCCTCCACTAAATGAAAGTTTAACCCAGCCCTGAGTAGAAATAGTCCTTGCGCCGGGTCGGGGTTCAACTTGCCGGTTGACAATAATTGTGAATGTTCATTATTCCAAAGTTAAATGGCTGACTAAATGAGGACTTGCGGTGTTCCGCCTACAACTTCCCTTTGGAATGTTTAACAAGTTTGTTCAGTGGTTCTACTCAATGTTTCATGGTGATTCAGTTTTAAGGAGGGGAAAACAATTTAAAAAGCGTTCACAACTTGTAACTGCGAATCGCTAAATTTTTATTTTGAGATCATTTTCATTTTTGAGGGTCGATAGACAATTATAAGATGAGAAGATATTTATATATAGGTATTTGTTTATGTATATTTTTCTTAACTTTCAAAAAATTCTAAGATAAAACTTTATCTTAAAGGAGGGGAAAAGAAGAGAATACGACTTTAGAGAAAATAAGACTTTATAAAACTCTCATTAGGCTTATTATGAAGCATGCAGCCGGAACATGGGTCCTTAGTTCAGCAGTAATGATCTTAAAATATTTGCTACAAAAAACTGCAAAAAATCTATGGCTTTGTCCGAGATGCAGGGGAATTCTGAATTAGAAAAAATGTTGAATTGAAAGAAGCATATCCGGAAGCAGGTATTGTTCAATTTATTAAAGCAGGGCGTATAGAGTGGTTGGCACACGTGATGAGAATTACGGAACATCGGAGCCCAAGAAAACTATTAATGGTGGAAATATTTAGCTTTAGAAGAAGGAGGACTTCCTAGAAGACACTGGCTACCAAACGTGGTTAGTAGCATAGAAGCTTTGAGAGTAACAAATTGAGAGACCAAATTGAGAGTGAACGCTTACCGTTCGGCAAGCCAAGGCACACACAGAGTTGTAGTGCTATAGAAGAAGAAGAGTAGAAGAATATTGCGAGAACATCTTAAAAAGTTAGACAACATTAACATGAGCCAACTGTGATATGGATACAATATTGCAATTTGGAATTCAGGAACCTTTGTCATGTTGTGTTTGAATATTTAGGGGAGCATCCTGTTGACAAACTACGAAGTCATTAGTACTGAAACAACGACACTCTATGGTAATAAACGGATCGAAGCGTATATAGGGAGATACAGAAAGAATGATATTACCATAAACGTTGGAATTATAGTACCTATTTTTAGTTATGGTTGCTTATTCGTTAGATACTCCTACTAGAACTGAAAGGGTTATTGAAAATTAAGAGGTCAGCCTACACACAGTGGAACGTTAGTGAAAACCCTAAAATTTAATTTATTTCTAGAGTATTGTTTTAATAATCTTAGAATACCCAAATAGATGTAGCATAGGGTTATGGGTCTAATTTTCTGATTGTTTCATTACCAGCATCTATACTCCCCATTTTCAGATTCAAGGATGAAACACATTAAAATAATCCACATAATAACCATCCTTTAGTAGTTGACTCCTTAATTACTCAAATCCACTTATCTCTCAACTCTAATAACCCTGCGAGGCGTCTTAGAAGATGGCCTAGAGACCTTCTAGAGTAAAACCTATATTGAAGTGTTACTGATGTGTAGTCCTTATTAAGTGAAGAGCTATTGACATGCCACTGTAATAAGTTTCAACATATTGATGTTGTATATATTGTATACCGTTGTAAATATCAATAAGAAAAAAAATTAAAATATCGGTTAAAATAATTTTTCGGGTGACTGAGGTTTGGGCAATAATCCGCAAAATCCTATAAGCATCACTATAAATGTTCACTGGATTAAGCAGGATTTTTATTTCTTCTAGTTAGATATAACCGTGACCGCCAGTGATTTTTTAAGTTAACTGTCACGTAAATCTAACTTATATTCAAAATTTTTTTTCATGTTTCATTCTATTCACTTATCCACATTACATCTTAAAAAAATAAAATTTATTTTAGAATGTCCGTCACGAAATAAAATTCAACTTTGGTAAAACTAGAGCTTGAAGGATATGAAAACAGGAGAAGGTATAATATTTTGTATTTTTTTCTTGTAGAATTAAAAATATTATTTGTGTAACATACATCTACTGCTTAGGTCATAATGCTTTCTATGATCCTGCCTATGGGATCATATGAAACATGAGTCGGGCCTACTTAAGATTTATATTTTTATGACATATTTGGTATGGTTTATATTATATTCCTATTTTAACATATCATATGAGATTAATTGTTTTTGTCTTTTTTGTGTCTCTGTTTGATATTTTCGGCACACGATTCCAACCCCTTGATCCCCCGGGTTCCTTCTTGAGCGGTATCTCGGAGGGAGCATCTTCCACGGTGCTTTGTGAGTTGCCCCCCGATACCAGGAGGCGGGGCTGATGATGAGAGCTGGCTATCTGTCTATCTGCTGATTAGGCCACCATCATTACCAGTCCCCACCAGATCACTTTGTGTGTTGCCTCTCAACTTAGTTGATAACCATCCTTAATTAAGTCCGGCTATTGATATAACTTTAAAGTCAATTATAATTGTTTAAACATTCTTTCATTTTATGCAATAAGGCACATTATGAATATGTAAAACCTCATATATATTTTTTTTTCTTTTTGTTTCAGGTATGTTTCCTACTGTATTCTTTGAGGAAAAAAAAAACAAAACAGAAATATAAAATTTGTTAAGGTAACATATTATTTTATTTTATACAAATGATCCAAATTAAAGTATAAAAATATAATTCTGGACCTTGCTGACGGTAGCATTATAAAATGGTCCCATCGAGGGATATCCAGCCTCTCTTTCATTGAGAAAGAAAAACTGGAAATAATGAACAAGCCTCCGCTTATCTGCCTCCCCCTCCAGTGGGGCAATTAATCGATGACGAGATTAATGTCAAACTATTGTTTTTTTTATATATTTTTTATTCGGGCTCGGGGCAAAGATCCGATGACCCATCGTAATGCCGCCTACCTCGAATTACCGGCCAATTAAAATAAGCTTCGTCGGCTGGCGATAAGGGCGACGCATTCATCGTCACCGGTTACGGGATGAATGTCGCTTTAATTGGTACGATAAATTACTCTCTTACAGCTATCTTGAAATTGATTGAAAAGCAAGTGCTTTTATTACATATAAAAAAATTTATGTTCCTAGACAAAAACCAAAATTAATGGATTGCCACAAAAAAAATAGTTATATATGCAATATTTTAAACAGTTAAAAATCATACAAAATTATTTTATATATATTTTCGATTATATGAATAAGATAGTCTGGAGTGCTGACGTTACGATCTGATTTCGTTTTTTCTCTATTCCCCAAACAGGCTCGGTTGTCTTGAAGAAGACCTGCTAGGAAGATCGAAACGTCGGCACTCCGCTAAAAGTTTTTCCACTTTTAGAACGGATTTTTTCTTTGTCCTGATTAGACACCAGCCTGTCTCCTTCAAATAAAAAAATATGAAATGATTCTCTAAAATTTTTAACTGTTTAAAATTTTGCATAAATATATTTTTTAAGGTTATCTATAACTTTTTTTTTGTTGTAACTTGAAATTTTATTATTTTAATATAACAATCAGATCAAATATAAACAGAAACCAGCTGTCTATCGATCTTACCATATATTCCATCATTGTTATTAGTTATAAATATTTTATTTATTTTAAATATCAATAGATCAATTAGAATAAAACAAAATTATGATAAACCTTCAGAAAAAACGAATAAGAAATATAATAAATACGATCAAAAACTTAAAAACAATATTTACATTCATGCTGAGGAATCCTAGATCAGCTTTTTCTACACCATGTAGGGGTCAAATTGGATACCATTCTGACGCTTTTTCTCGGCGTTGCATCATACTAGTTAAAAAAAAAAAAAAAATAGAACCTGTAACTATAACATGGTGAGTCTTGGGTTCGATAATTAGGTAAGGATGTACTGTTGTACTGAGCAAACGGTTGTGAAAGGAGGAGGTTTGCCCTAAATCGCGCTCAACCGCCAGGTTTTTCCCCAATTAAGAGTACCCCGTTTATAGAGGCTGGGTGTACACCAAGAGGATCTCCCAACTTCGAAGTCAAGCTAAACTGAAGTAACATACAATTTCTGCCTTAAGTCGGATTCGAACTCAGACCCAGGATCTTGATTGCCTTACTCACTGAGCTACTGCGCCTCTTCACTTCACACTTCCTAGTTAAAGGAACATTATTCAGAAAAATTATGAATAGATAACAATGAAATAAGTTTAATGTAACTTGTATTCCTAAATATTTTGTTTAATTAAAAGCATGGAATATTATTTGTACTTTTCATGTATAAAAACTTTTTCAATATTGAGAGGCCCTAGTTGTGGGATGGATTTAATAAAAGTTCTGATCCCCTTCCTAAAATGTTAATTTTATTTCGTTTAAAACTTTTTCTACTTATTTTTCCTCGAATTAACCAATAATTTAAAGTTTATCTTTTCATCATGGTTTAAAATGTAATTATATAAATGTATGTATTTAATGTTGAATGAAATTGTTTAGCTGTTAAATAAAATGTGGTTTTATTTTGAACTTCATACAAGTCGTTTGTAAATAAGGTTTTACTTAATGCTAATTCGAAAGTTTTACTAAGGTATGAAATTTAAATTATCATGGAATTAACAATTAAGAATCTCCTTTAGTCTGGATTTATTTTCTCCAAAATTTATTTTTTTAATTCTAAGATGTCATCTTGAGATCAAAGATGTCGTATATAATAACTGAAATATTATATCTGTTGTCACTTATAATATGTTGGAAATATCGATAATTTTTAGGGCCGTGAATTTAATTTATAACTGGTCCTATAAATATATGAAATGACGTTTATATTGATTTTTTAACTAAATTAAAATCAATCTCTTCGTATTTTTGCACCATACCCGTTCAAGTTAGAATGATCAGCGCTTATGTTTTATTCTCAACATGAGCACATATGTAAATAGGGAAAAACATTGGACAGTACTAGGCTTCAAACACCAGATTCATTTATACCTATTTATTTTCAAGTGTTGGATGCACCTATGAAATCCACCCTGATAGAGCCTGAAAATTTTCTGTCAATTAAAGCACAATTTTTTTTTTTCATTTCAAGCTTTGAACTGAGCTTGTTCATTATAGGTAGTCAAGGTTCAATTCTCAATGTTTTCCATGTATTTTTTTATTTTTTTTTGTAATTCTCTATGTAATTATTTAAAAAAAAGAAAGATAGAAAAATTCAAGTCAGAGTAGAAAAATTAAATAGAAAAGACAAATCTCTAATTTTTTTTTTTTTTTTTTAATTGGTGAATTTTGATTATACATATATATATATATATATATATATATATATATATATATATATATATATATATATATATATATATATATATATATATGAAGAACGGTGCCTGTTAGGCATTAAAATGGTTTTTATTTTGTTGATGTATATTCAATGTATTTATTGTCGGTCAAACGTTTGAGACCACCCTGAGCCAAAATAGGTACATTTAAAAGTTCAATATCATTACTCATTTCCCCCTCTCTCTTTCTCCCTTTGTTGGTTTTTTGTTTTGTTGTTACTTAGAGGTAGAAACGCTTTCTAGCTTTTATGAGTTTTATCCACAATACATAGATTCTAAGATATTTATACATGTTAGAAAAAAAGGAATTTATTTCATACATTTTTAAGTTAATTTTAATTAACAAAAACACCCATTGCCATCATTTAACGCTTCTAGAAAATTTTCTTGTTTCGATATTTAACTCGAATTTTAAATTTTTTAATCCAAGGTTATTCTGTTGGCAACAATTGTTGTAATAATTATAAAACAGTTTGTTTTTTATTATACATCGAAAACTTAATTTTAATTTTTTTTTCCGTAAAGGTCTTGGTTTGAACTAATTATTTATTTAAAGGCATTTATTTTATAGTTTTCACTAAATATAAATTTTTAAATTTTATGAAATCGTTTCAGGGTGGTCTTAAAATTTTGACCGGCAGTGTATAAATATAAAACTATTGTTACAAAAATATAGTTATTTTTATAATCTCCAAACGTTTTTCTATTTTTCTTATTTTCTAATAATATTCTAGAAAACGTAAAACTTTCTCATGTACAACTAATTTCAATTATTTAAAATATTACTAATATTTCAGAGAAAGCCATCTCATTATCACGTTATCTAATTATCTAATTATGCATCTACAAGTAAAGCCGAGAAACGGATGTGATAATGTATAGCCGGCGTTAGTATAATGAGGAGGTAATGCTGGGATTCGTTTCGAAATGGTTCATAAAAAATTAGGGGATTAAGTTATTCATGGGGATTATCTTCTGTTAGGGCCCACTCCTCTTATTAATAGAGAGAAACAGAAGGCTTACACTGAGAACCGTAGGATGGATCGAGATAAGGGACGGCATTAGGAGGGGGTATTAATGGGTGTAATGAAACACATGTCTGCTGCCGAGGTGTAAATGTTTAGATAGCATGCCGATAGTGGGAAATCCATTAGCCCTCTCTGATAGCATCGCTGCTCATCCACTGCTGGTCCAAGGATCTTTCTCGTAAGGTTCTGCAATTCTCGCTCGTCATCGATCTTACTTCTAGTCGTGGTGGATATCGTGTAAATCTATTATCGTCGCGGCGCCTTGACACTTCGTAAATGGTTTATTATCCTTACATAAACTCTAATAATAATATGTATTGTAATAACCAAATTTCAGATTTCTTCTCCGTTATGAATATATTTAACATAACTAGTGATGTAAAATTCCCGGGAATTATGATTAGTTAGGAAGATAGCTCAAAAAACTGTAAATCAATATGTAAAAGCAGTAATTATATAGAAATCGAGTTAAATCAAACTCAAAAACTGAAATATATTTAAAAATAAAATTATAATTCAATAAAAGTCCTGGGAATTTATAATTTTTAATGTGAACTCGCTCAAACTTATTGGTGAATGTGGTAATTGTGCGATTAAATAAAACACAACCACTCTTTTATGCTTATTGATTGAATAAAAACATCAAAAAAATAACTAGAATGTAATTTTTTTTTCTTGGTACCCTAGTTACTTTCACTCTCAATAGGTTTAGGTTTTTGGATTTGGACTTAACCTCCTTGTTAGATTTAAACAATTTTTTTTTGTTTTCAATGTTTAAAAGATCGAAGAATTGAGTAAATGCCGTAATGGGATGATTAACTATTTTGCCTCCTTCAACATAGTAAGCGATGTGTAACAAATTTTGATATGTAATTGAAATTAGTTTAAAATACTATAGTAATTTTATTTTAATAATAAATATGTTTTTTTTTTCTCTATCGTTTATTTATATTTACAACTGTAAAAAAAAATATACATCAATAAATTGTATACTAAAAGGTCTCTAGGTCATCTTCTTTTCAGGCGCCTCTAACTGTAGTCCAAATATCACAAAACCCATGAATTATTTAAATCAGTTAATTAATTATTTATTTTTTAATGTATCGTTATGCATATATATAAAATTAGCTCCGAGTAGATAACAGGACCATTTTATTGATTCTCCGATCTTACGTTTAACTAAATCTTTGAAAGTTGTTTAAAAAGTTGTTATAATTTAATAATTAAAAAAAAAAAATGTTACGTATAAAATAAGAATTGTGATCACAGAGCTCCTTTTTAAAGAAAATGATGATTCACCTTCATTGAGATACAACTTGTTGTAAATGAATTACCGACTAAGGCTACTCCAATTGATTAATTTTGGTGGATGTTGTATTTTCCGTGGAAAGTTTTTAATGGGGCCCGGGAGGTGAAACATGGCCCTAAATTGAGAAAAGGCCCGGAAAAACGGGTTTTTAGCAGATTTTCCGACAGGGCAGCTGCTAATAATGTTTTCGCCTGAGACCGCTCGTTTATCACAGCTGGCAGGAAGACGCACGGACGATTAGACAACGCTGCGCTTGACGGCTGCGCACAAGTCATTACACCGCCTCTCTAATTGGCTCGATGAATAATTAACTTTATAATTTAGGCCCCGGATTTTTACCATCTAATGCACCCCTTCTTGTAGCGACGTGTGTATTTATCAGTCCATATTTTCTTCTTTACTCTGCGAGTTTTCCTCCTAACCACCAGACCACCCTCTGAAGCGTTTTGCCTTTCTTCTGTTCGTCCTAATGCTCCATCCCCCCTTTTTTTTGCTGTTACAGATGTTTGATCGTGTCACAACTTAGTCACGCCGGATTCTTGGACTCACCATTAGTCATTTTTTCTTACTTGGCGCACGCCTCATTACATTTTTAAGTCGTTTAGATTCAATGTATTTTTTCGAGAAGGAAAAAAAATGTTTCTTATTCTTTTAAATGATATTGATTATTTGTTGGTTCTGTTAATTGACTTTTATTTTTCTCATGTATCTTTAACATATTTATTGAATTGTTGATAAATCCGTGATTTTTTAACGTTTTATTAGGAAAATAATAAAGTTTAATATTTAAATAATTAAGAAATCTAGATTTATCCATACTATACTATAGATAAATTAAACATATTATAGTAATTAAAACAACGAATTTAATTACAAATTTATACTTAATCTTGAAGTCTTCTTATATTGAAATGCGGTGTATTCAATAAGATTTATAAGTTACTAAAATTTAACCAATTCGTTTTGCTATGTGTTGTGGATGACCAATTCCAGATATATACTCATTTTCACTGAAAACTAAATATATTTAATTTTTTTTTTTACATCAACAACTTTTTATTGAATATGTAGATTGTCTAATCGGTGTTTATAATGAATAAAACTTCTCAAATAATTTTTCTATCTCCTTTTATCTTCCTTAATGAGTTTATTTTATGGTTTTTATACTATAACTTTCTTTTATGCTCTAGTCTCTCTACTTGCTGCTCACTAGATTCCTAACAACACTTACATGCGTCTAAAAAGATGTCCTAGAAACTTTCAAATCTAGATCATGAATTGAAGTTATTCTTAATAACTTCGTCTTTATATTTAGATATTGTTTAATTGGGTATTTCTGCATTATTAGGAAACAAAATATTTTTTTTTTTTCAAAAGGGCAAACAACAGGATAATGCTCATAGTAAATTTTCCCATTCTCTAATGTGCATATATAACTGTCATATTCACTTGGTGACTTTTTATACTTATGGGAAATGATGAAATCATAATATCATCACGCAACCACTTTATTCCGAAATTGGAAAAAATTGCACTTAGTGAATTCTGACCTACAAGGAGACGATATTTTTTTTTAGATTTTTATTCAATACATGAGATGTATTCACTTGTTCTATACAGAATTACTTTTTTATATTATCTGGTTGCTTAATTTATTATTATGTAAACTATTAATGGAATCAAATTGGATATCGTTACGGAATATTCATACGATATCCATTTATTCAAAACCAGTTAGTGAAGCCTCACTCAAACTATCTATAATTGATATCTTGATGAAATGAATATTGATCAGAACATGATTCCATTATGAATCAACAGCGTCTCTTATAGTTCCCTACAGAATTTTCAAGACCTTAACATAATTATAATTTTCCGCTAGATTAAAGGGGACGATGGTCCTAAACAAAGTTATATATTCTGTGACGGGATTCGAACCCCCTACTGTTTATTGTGGCCATTAACTACCTGAGGATGGCAGTAAAGTCGATCCGAAACCCTAGATCCCTAAAGGGGAGGAGTATGATGCGTTGATAACCCCCGATTGCTCATAAGCTGGTAGATCTTGATAACTGTTGAGTTATTGGTATCTGATTAGGTGCCCCTTCACCGCCCCGGTATAGGCTAGCCCGCTTCTCATCCTTCTTATCTTCCAGTGCTACATTTGTCTAATTATGTAAATGTAGGCTTTTATTTCCTCCCATGTTTTTTTCCTTTCCCTTTTCCAGCTCTTGTATGCAAATGCCCCCGCAAGCTGCCCTGCCCGAGGCTTGGGGATTTTCGCCCTGTTAACACAATAATGTACTCTTTTAACACTCTTTAATTTGACCGACCAGGAGGTTGTTGTAGCTTTTCTAACTTCTTCACTCGCTTTGTCTCAGTGTCTACCAGATTTTTATTTCTCTTGGGGGACGCTTTTCTTTGTATTTTATAAAATGTTCTCTGAACAATTTCTGTTGGCAAAGATTTATTTAAAGATGAATTTTTTAGCGAATATCAATACGGTCATATCGACATGGTACTGTTGAGTACTTTAAACCTTAATGATGAGTTATTTTTGTAGTATATTATTAGTATTTGAATTAATTAGCATATTTTTAAATCTCATTAAAAATAAGCTCTATCTTTGCTCGTATCCCAGTAACACTCCGAGGTGCCTCAAAAGAAAGCCCATGTACCTCCTAATATAAAACTTTCCTTTCAACGCTGTTAGTGAATAAGTAGTTTTACTATTTATTCACGTTTTATAAAAACCATCATTCTTCACATTTACTTTATGTAAAAATATGCTATACAGTTAAGAATTTAAATAAATAAATTTTACTTTCAAGATATTGATAATTTAAGAGGTATACGTAAGAGAAGATAGTGGATTTGAACAATAATATATATATATATATATATATATATATATATATATATATATATATATATATATATATATATATATATATATATATTAAAGGGTTATAAGTAACAATTCGATTTTATAAATAAAATATCAATGAGTATATCTTGTATATTTATTTAGAGGGATTAGCCAATGGAATAAAAAACAAGGATTGTTAAAATTAAATAGCTTAATATATTTGTATGCCATCGTTTCGGGCTTTGAACGCCATCATCAGCGCTAAATAAAGAGAATGTCAACTATAGAATCAGAAAATATAAAAAAGATACAAAAAAAAAAAAAAAAAAATGAAAATAAGTCAATAAAAAATAAAATTTTAGTTAAGTAGAAAAGTTTTATATTATAAATAATATAATGATATGAAAATATCATGTTTTTTTTTTACTATTACTTATATTTGTCTACAAATTATTGTATTTTCCTTCTATTTTGTATTTGGCTTAGTTACTGTCTATCGTTTTATTACATAACTACTTATTTTTTTATTTTTTCATTCATACTATGATTTTTATACTTCTCATTTCAACAAATTTTATTATTCTTAGTTTTTTTTTTCTTATTTTCCTTTCATTATATTTTTAATAACGGTGTTTTTATTTATCTTACACTTTATTTATTATTAAATTGTTTTAATTTTTTTCCCTTATTTATTATCGTTTTTTTTTTTTTTTTTTTTTTTTCTATTTTCAGAGACTGTAGTTAACATTTTTATTATTTAGTCCTGATAATGACCATCAATGTTATCAATACTATAATAAAAAAAAAGTGTTATCTTTTACGATACTTATTTTTTATTTCTTTAACTGAACTCTCTAAATCAATATACAAGATGTCTTGATTGATACTTTATTTAGAAATCGTATTACTTATTATATATATGGTCAGGCCCAATATCTCATTTCTTATCTCCTCTTTGAAAATAAATTCCTTATCTTTTTTCCTAATTTTGTTTTGTGTTATCATTCAATTTATAGGATACTGCGTCTCGTTCTTTTCAGATAGCGATTAAAAACAAAATTATTATAGTAGATGTGTGCGAATTGCAAACTTATTTATGACCAAGAGTATTAAACATTTAATTAATTATATCGTTTGCTTTTCTTTCTTTTTTTTTATCATCTCCGTTATCTGACCGACTTCCACTCCTATCAATAAAAAAAGAATACTAGCATCAAGAAGTTATTCTCTGCTATTGCTAGACGTAAAAAAGAAGAAAAAAAGATTATAGGCTTGGATATACACTTATAAACTTTTGATTAGTTCTTAATTCCAATCAATGTTTATGAATCTGTAAAATACCCGTTTATATCTTTCCCGTCCTTTCGAGTCACTCGTCTCCCTCTTTCGAGAGTTTCTAATTTTTTATGTCCATGTTAAGAGGGTCTAACAGTTCAGAATTAAGTATCGATTTATAAAATTAAAAACGGGACTTTTAAGTTGTTTTTATAGCATCTATACTATATGAATCGTATGAATATGGTGTAGAATCGTAGTTTCCTACGTTATAACTGATACTGAGATATCTGAGGAGATGGATATGACAAGGCAGTAGTAAAAAACAAAGGATTTATTTTAATTAAAAAATGTATATTTATATATTTAATATGCTGTACAGTTAAACAGATTATTTTCATTGTCTATAGAATAAGATATGTATCAATCATTTTTGATTTATTGAAATAAAAATAAAAATAGATAAATATCAAAATAAAAAAAGATTTTTTTAAAACAAAGAAGACAGCTTATATTGGAAGAATATTACTTTTTTGCTTCACTCAGGAGAAATAAGCAATAGAAATGGTAATTATTATATTCAAGCTATACGTAAAAATACAGATAATTTTTTTTTTTTTAAGAAGATATTTAGGCCATCTTTTTTCTAGACGCCTTGGAGAGTTATAGATCTGAATTGATTTAGAGTTTAGTATGAAAGGAAAGGTACCTGGTTTGGGGCGAATCACAATATATGTTACATTAAGATCTTTGTCAATAAGTTTATTTGAGGCAAAAAGTAAAGAGGAGGATATTTCGAAGGATTTCGGATTGTTAGGATTGGATACTAGACGAAATGGATAGTTTTGTGGAGCCCCTAAGCTCAACTCTGTTTAAATAGGTCTGATTGCAGTCACGTAAATGAATCTCTTGCCATTAATCGGATGGTTTGAGTGTTGGTCGAAAACAAAGAAATTAAATAAAATGAAAATGAAAATTGATATAGAATATAAACAGCATTAAACCCTAATAACTCCGACTTAAAGAGATCCCAACGTTGCATCACAGGTGTCGAAGTCCAGTGGAGTATGAGGTAGACCGCTATAGCCTACTCAGGACTTGAGTGGGTATGTTGTGCATTTCTAGGATTCTAATATAAATATATATAACAATAACAATAAGTTCAAGCCCACTTAAAGGGATGTCGTTAAAGAAAAATGTTTTTAAAAAATGCTCAATATATCCCTAACTTGGAAAACAGATAATGAATATATTTACCTATAATCTGCTACTTCTATATCTACTGCATCTGATAAGGAAACTGTAGGTAAATTTTCAATCCTAGCAGCACTAACTAAAGCTAGAGTGGGTCAAAATAAACCTTAACACCTAAAAAATGTGGGCAAAACTTTACTTTTTTCATTTGAACTAATACAGCTCCTAAACCGTAGTTCATAGAAACAAATATATAACAAAAAATATTCATAATTTAATTTCTAAACAGAATACTGTCGTCAAATTTTCGACCCTAGCCAAACAAACTGAGCTAAAACGAGTCAAAAAAGCTCCATAACTTCAAGAATTTAGGAATAACGTTACATTTTTCATTAAAAAAATTTAAGGTCTTAGCAATTAATGTTATATAACAGAAAATATTCTCCATTAAATTTCTAGTTAGAAAACTCACGTCAAAGGTTTGAACTCAGGAACACTAACTGAACTAGAACCAGATAAAAAAACTCCTACACTAAAAAATGTATGAAAAACATAACTTTTTTCATTCAAACAATATAGCTCCTTATTTTTTCATTCAAACAATATAGCTCCTTATTTTTTCATTCAAACCAATATAGTTCATAACCGGCAAGTCCTAGTGGCAATGTTACATAAAAAAAAATATTTTTCATTAATTTTCTGACCAATTTTCGATCCAAGCTACAGAGGTAAAGCGTTAAAAATGTTACGTTTTTGAATATGAAAACAATGTTACTTATTTTCATGGTTAAAAAAACGTTAGAAATTATCCCCTGCAATATAATAAACTATATGATATTATTTTTTATATAGTTATTAAGGTTTAATTAAACTGGCATCCTCTTTTGTTACATTCCTCCTTATTTTTTAATGGGTAATTAGTTCTAATTATGTTACAAGCAGTGATATTACAGAATAGTTTGCTGTCGTCTTCTGCGAAGCACCGCAAGCTTGGAATTCCGGCATGAATTGTCCGAAATATCTATTCTGTTACTCGCAGACCTACGTCCCGAATTCCATTTATACAAGATGTGAATTTCTGTTACTCCAAATTCCTCCGGCCCCTCGCGGACAGCCCAATCTCCCAGCCGGTCTTATGTTTCCATTACCACGCCCTCCCTCTGTCCTTTATGGCAGCTGTAACAGCGTCTACCTGAGAGGAAATCGTAACGCATTTTCTTGGCCTTGGTGATTTTCCTCTGTAGCTGTATGATATGAAATTTTTGTTACAATTCCTGAAATATGTATATATAGGAAAACAGAATCTATCAGGCTCAATCTTTTTTAATGGTGTAAAAAAAAAAAAGGCTGTATTATTTTCAAATTAAATTCTTTAGTAATTACAGCATACATTTGTGACAGGAAAAAAATTAAATTAAATTTTTAAAAAATATGAAATAATAATAATAACATAAAATACAATCGTATAAATATGTATATATAAAAGAAAGAGAGAGAGAAAAAAAAGAGGTAATTCTAGGTATTTATTTAATTGTTTACATATTTGCGGAAGATTAATTCTCTAAAAGGTATAGAAATAAATTATTTTTAAACGAAGTTAGGGAAGCTGCTTTACGAATTTAAGTGGGTAGGGAATTCCAGAAGGAGGTAGCACGAATGATAAAGGATTTGTCAAAGGATGCAGTTTTATGTGGGAGGGGTATACAGGTTAAAAGGTTGGGATCTAGTGTTTAGAAGGTGGATAGAAAAGCGTAGAATTTATAGGTCAAGAATATAATAAGGTTTTTTGGTTTTTAGAGATTGGAATAGGAAAGTACCCAGAAAGTATTGCCGTCGGAATTTAGAAAAAAGCCATCCAAGCTCAGAATATCGACAAGTAACGTGTGGCCGCCTTGGGATCCCGAAGATAAATCTAATTAAACAGGTTATCAATCAAATATTTGGCAGGAAAACAAATTTTATATTTCAGTTTTCTGTAGTTTACTTCAGCCATTATTGCTAATACGTTAACTATTGAAATATAAAATTCAACTTATCTTTGCAAAATAAAAACATCGTTAAGACACAGAATTTTATTCTGACTCGCAGCTATTCATTTACTATTTTTTTACAGTTTCTGAATATCAGAAGCTTCTATCGAGATGCCAAGAGGTGATGCGGCTAATATTGTTATAGCTGTATGAACGAGAAAAATGGTTGTCCCGCATATGGCACTGTGGGCCTTGTAGGGTTAAATAAGTATTTTTCGGTTACTTTCAGAACATAATATAGCATGTATAAACTTTCTTAACACATTTACACAATAATAAAAACATGTAGGTAAAATAAATTCGTAACATGTAATATATAAATTTGCAATTCCTTTGAATACCTTATAGATGACAATATTTCATGTTTTTCCTTTTTAATAAGATTTTTTTTTTTAATGAATCTACGTAGAACAGTTCTTAAAGGTTAATTAGAACTTCTCTCCCTTAGTTTGACATTTCAACTCATTACTTATAATTACCGAGCAAGTTATAAATTAAAAACTAATTTTCTTCGTAATTATTTATTCTAGATTTTTTTTTCGAGAAATACGTCATGAATTTGCCCACATGTTACTGTTATATAACGTTACTATTTGCAATATTTATATGGCACTTGTGAATAGTCGGTTTAGTTGTTGTTTTTTTTTTTTTTTTTGTAGAATTCTTATATTTTTTTTTCTTGTAATGGCAGCCTTTTACCATTCGTTAGAAAATGCTCAATTTTTTTTTAGTTTGACATTTCAACTCATTACTTATAATTACCGAGCAAGTTATAAATTCAAAACTAATTTTCATCGTTATTATTTATTCTAAATTTTTTTTTCGAGAAATACGTCATGAATTTGCCCACATGTTACTGTTATATAACGTTACTATTTGCAATATTTATATGGCACTTGTGAATAGTCGGTTTAGTTTGTTGTTGTTGTTTTTTTTGTAGAATTCTTATATTTTTTTTTCTTGTAATGGCAGCCTTTTACCATTCGTTAAAAAATGCTCAATTTTTTTTTTATTCAATAAATTAATCATAGAATTTAGTGTTATAATAGTAACCCTGTTAATTTATAGCAAGTGCGGTACCTAGTTGAAAATAAAAAAGTCAAAATAGATCTCCTCAACTATTAAACAAGCTCTTGTTAGAAAACAACAAATATCTGAACTGAAATGTCAAGATACCAATTTGTACTGTTCTGAATCAGGCCTTATTTATTTTTATTTATTTAACAATTTATTTTTTTTTTATTATTTTTTTTTTTATTATTTTATTTTTTATTTTTATTTTTATTTTTATTTTTTTTGCGGTCCAGCCTTCTAAGGACTACGCAAATATTAATTAGGAAGGTTTGTTGACAATCTTCATTCTCCTTTGCTGCCAGTACGCTCTCATTTGGGAAGAAAATCGTTCTTTTCTTTCTTGGGTCCATTTGGTCCCCGTTCTTCCTTTAGGTTTTTGGCATTCAAAGACCTCTATTTTCTGCATGTGTTTTTTAAACTTTTCTCTGTCTTCGCACAGTTCCTCTGTAATTCTGTACCTATCCAGGAACTGTTTCATTGTTTTACCAAACACATGGTTGCTATTTTTCATGCTCAGGGCTTTAGTATAAATCTGTTTCACCCATCTTTGGTTATTCATCCTGATTATGTGTGCATGAAAGTTCAGTTTACGCCTGATTATAGCTGAGTCCATGGGTTCCAAGATTTTATATAGCTCTAACGTCGGTCTCCTTCTGTATCCATCTTCTGTTTTGATTGGGCCGTATATCATTCTTAGGATTCTTTTCTCAATTCGAGCTAAGTTTTTGTTCTCCTTGTTCATAGCCAACGTTTCTGAACCATACAGAACCAGAGCTCTGATTACCGTAGCGTAGTGTCTTATCTTTGCATTCATTGACAAGTTCTTTTTATTGTAGACGTGTCTTACTGTATTGAAAGCTTTTTCCAGCTTCTTGGCTCTCTCCTCAATCGGAATTTTGTCAATGGCATTATTTGTTATTACCTCTCCCAAATACCTGAACCTTTTGGCCATTCTAATTCTTCCGTACTTGGTTTTGATCTCTTTTGATTCATCCTTTGTTACATTATTTGCCATCATTTCTGTTTTTTTCGAAGGATATCTGTAGTCCTGATTTTTTCCGCGATTTCTTTTAGATCTTCCACTTGTTTCTCGGCCTGTTCCTTAGTTTCTGCCAGAAGAGCTATATCGTCTGCGAAAGCGAAACAAGGGAATATTAAGTTATCTTTCTTTACTCCCCATTTTGCGTGTGAGTTGTTCCGCTCCCTAAAAGTTCTCATTATTTTTATCAAGAACACAGTTAAAGAGAATTGGTGATAGTCCATCGCCCTGTCTCAAACCCGTTTTGATTCCAAAAGGGCGGCTTAATTTACCTCTGAATTTAGTTTGTGACACAGTATTTGTGAGGGTAAGTTGGATCAGCTTTACCGTTTTCTTGTCAACTCCGAGTTCCTCCAACGTCTTGATCAATTTATTTATTTATTATTAAATAAATTTATTTTTATTTATTTAACAAATTCACTGATTGTCTTCAGTATGAATACAGGTGTGAATTGAAATAATTAAAATTTTACTCTATTCTGTAAACATGAAAATGAATTATATCATCTAGAAGATCGATATTTACTCAGCGATATTTGTTTTTTGTATTTTAACACACACCTTTTTGCAAATATTTACTTTGTCCATACTTATGTTAAATTTCTTTCTGTTTGATAAGACTCCTTTCTCATTTCAGTTTGGCTTGAAAAAAATGCTTTTTTTTTTTTCTTATTATAATCGTGACATGTAACTGCAAAATATTTTCTGGTGGAAATTCATTTTATCCTCAATAGTTTTTGTTGGAAAGAAGGTTAAAGGAATTTAGTAATCTTAACTGAAGTAAATAAAAATTGGTGAAAATCAAAATTTTTTTTGTAATATTTTCTGTTGAGTAAGAATTGCAATCTGCTTCAAATGAGAGCAATAAGTAATGTGGATGACATATACCTACTAATGTAATATACGTATCCTATTCATAATTTGAACATATAAATATAATGAATAAAATATAAAATGTAAATATGAATTAATGAACGATATTTCATCCTACTCAATAATATTTCATTTTGAGCCGAAGCTATGTTCGTCCTGGAAATGGTATGTTACACCCTTTGGCGAACGATTCCAATAACTTTTATAGATAGGTGCAGATTGATCGGAGCAGGCAATTTAAATACAATCCGTTGTCATTCCCATTTCATTTTCTGGCCTCGCCCCCTCCCCTCCTGACAATTACGGCCAGTACAAATAAAACATTAGTGGGCCTAATGATTGGGCCTGCGCTACACCTGCTGCGCACCCAGGCGGAGCGCTAAATAAACCAGGGTCCAATCAACTACCATGTAAATATAATTATTTTGCTAATCATTGCCTGGAAGTATTCATTAAATAGTATACCTTTGCCCGATCTGCTTTATTCATTTTATGTCAACAATGGTTTGCGGAATTGATTAGTGTCGGTATGTTTCGCGATTGAGTCCGTTTTAACGTAGTTCTATATTGAATTCTATTTATCATTAAAAAAAGTATATATTTTATTCGTTGATATTTTTATCATAAATCTTTATTATTGGAACCAATTCATCTTTTCTAACGAGCCATCATCAATAAAATATACGTTTACCGTGAGTTGTATTGCAGAAAACATTCTTTATAAAATTTCCTCAATTGCTTCTCAGGGGTTTCGAGAATTATTTATTGGTTGTTATCAGATGTTCAATAGGAACCGAAATAGCCTCTTCGAGGAATAAAAACTATCCCTATAACGAAGGAGTGGGTGTAATACGAATCCCCTCTTGGATGTATCACGGCTGCTCCAGGCGCTGGAAATACACCTCTGGAGATGATGCCCATGAATCATCTCCAGTGCTAATGTCCAGCCTGGATCCTCTCCGTCCCATCTCTCCTTATATTTATCGTCTCTTACTCGTTAATAAGTTTCGGCCGGGGGATATAAATCCTCTGGTGAGGAGATCTAATCGAAAAATTCCGGTAGCCGTGGCTGGTCTCTCGAAAGCCCTCGTAGACGGTCAGATACAAATCTCTAAGTGGTCACCATCAATTACCGGGCGAGGATGGTGCTGTAAAGAAATCAATGAAGCGGATCTTTTAGTAATTCATTGTTTCGATAACTATCCGAGGCACACTACTTTCTGGAGAGTTGCTTTTATATGCCGCTGGATTATTCAAAACATTATCTAACAAGCCCATTTATTGATCTTAAGCAGATAGAAAAATGTTGATATCATATTAAAATTCGCTCCCTTCCTAACAAAATTTTATTTGGTACACATAGCTTTAGGGTTTATCAAATACGTTTATCTTTATTAATGATGGATCCTGTTTCTAGTGACACAATAGTCCCAATTATTTGTGTCTGATTTATTGAATCCTTTTTCTACCTAATAACAATCCTATTCTTATTATAGGCGATTAGCTAATAAATAATTAATAATATTAGTAAATATAAATTGATTAGTAATATTATAAATTTAAAAGTTACTACAAATGATTTTGGAATTCCTTTACTCATGGGTCAGCATAATATGTACATCCTACACTTATTACTAACCATATACATTAGTTGGCACTTATCTAAGGTGTTAAGGGACTAAGCCTGGCATTGTAGGGTCCGTTTCTATTTGTTCCTTATCTTCCATCATGTTCCGCTTCCCATTGAGCTTCTCGTTCTTCCGGTACTTTTCAGGGTACTTGTTGTGCAGGGGTACACTCCTCCATCTAACCTTTGCATTTCTTCACTAAGGGTCCCCTCACCCTCAAGCTTTTAACATACAATAATTAGTAATTTTATTTTTAATTAGGTATCAACAAATATACTAAAACAGGTATCTGTCATGTCGCTACAACTTGATAACTACTCTGCACTTTTCAGAAAAATACTTCAAACAAGTTTATTTGCATTTATGATTATTTTCATGGACTTTATTTATGTTTTTACTGTCTTTGGATTCAAGTCTTTCAATTCTAAGTTATTATAATTTACCATACGTGATTTCCTTGAAACGTTTCAGCATAACCGGAGATCAAATATATTTGATAGATGTTAAGGTTTTATACACGCTTCTCCCCATTTCTGAGAATCACTTTTTCCCTGAAATACTGCATCGTTCAAAATCGTTAGATCAGCATGATTCATCTCAAAGAATTCTTAGCTTATTACTTAATTAATAATAAGTGATGGATCAAAAAATCTGGAAATTCATTCCCAAGAGCAAACATATTGGTAAGTTTAAAAAGAAGTAATCTTGGTGATTAGATTTACATGATCAGCATAAAAAGTTACCTAGTTCATTTAAAAAAGTTGTTGACAGAAGATGGAGCTAGCATAACGTAACCAAATATTTATAGTATTTTGATATGTAGGAGAGTAGGATTATACGACGCACATAAGGGAGAATGGTCATATTGTCGAAAAGTTTTCAATTGTTTACTCCAAAACTCACCACAAGTGCTTGAAATACTAATTTGTAGTTCATATCTGAGTATTCTGCATGTCAAACTAATTTTTTTTTCTAAAACATTACATTTTCCGAGGGTACCTCTTTGTGTCATATTACCCAAAGTGCGGAGTATAACACTAAAAGGTAATAGTATAACGCTTATACATGTAAACAGCACTAAAAAGTAAGAAAATAAATGCGTAACTTACAATATCACTTTAATTTGCTAAATTATAACGTCAAGTAGTCGAAACACAATCATTTTCTTGATTCACGTGCGGAGGAGAAATATTTTTGTCCATGAATGGTGTTGTTGATCTCTTGGTTGCAAAACCTTTGTGGCCGTACTAAATATCACAGTTACCCCCAGACAGCCCTGCGTCATATTGCAACGCTGCGTCATATTACCCTACTCTCCCCTATTAAATATTATGTTTATTTCGTTTTATGTAAATGCATTTATCTCGATAAAAAATATATCACAGATTAAGTTGTCTTTATTAGGTTTCGTCTCTTAATGTAAGTTTATCTGCCTACTTTCCTTGGAGTTTATTGTCCCGAAAAAGCAAGGCCCTTTCTTTCTATTAACTGTCATCAGCGGACTCCTGCAGCGGTTCCGGACGATTACACCCAACCTCCGGAGATCAATAGCCTAGCCGTCCTTCCACAAAGCTGGAGGACCCCAACCTCTATAAGAGGGTCTAATATAAACAATGGCCGACCAGAGGCCCACTAATGGCATGCAATTAACATAAATTATAGGTACCAAGCTGTAAATAGATCTCTTTTCGGCGGAGAACCGCACGCTCGGAATTACAAATCCCACTCAACTTATTGATTGGCCCCGGGGAGCACCCTTGTCATTGCTTATCCGATTTACCTTTTAGCCGGGATTAAGGCACTCGATGTCGAACAAGGAGCTCCTTTATCCTTCCTCTTCTTATTATTACATTCGGGGTAGGGTGGGAGGGGGGGCTGAGGGATTGTTTTGTTTGGAGCAGATTAAATGTATCTTCTCTTCCACGGTACAGGGGATTTTCCGGAATTCCGTCAATTTCCCGTTGTTTTCCCTTCGATCCTTCCGCTTTATCTGATTTATTATATTTATTTGTCTTTCTCAGATTACGAGTTTTCATTATTCATGGAGATAAATTTCATTCTTCTGCCATCTTTAAGCCGGAAAGGGGGTGAGGCCTTGTTTGTAGCATTGAAATATTTTTTTTTTTAAATTTTCGTTCATACCAATTGCGTTCCCCCATTTTTTGAAACATTTAATTTAAATGAAATATCTGAGATCCTTTTTTTTTTTTTTTTTTTTTATTTATTTATTTATCTTTAAAGTGTTTACTGAAAAATCTCGTTTTGTATGTGTTACTTGGAAACATTATATACGACCGCCTGTCATATTTATATGCGCCTTATAGAGAAGAAGTTCGGATAGAATCACTTAACAATCTTAGCCATCCAAAATCCTTCGTATAATCTTAAATGTATCGCTATAAATATTATCATATGTATGGTATTTATGGTAAAATAGTATTCAAATTCTTTCTTGATAAGCACATTATCTAACACTTACCCTAACTTATACATACAGAGGTGACCGAAAACAAGATGATATCGAGTCTTTTTATTATAAAATTGTCAGTTTAGAAATGAAGATGTTTAGTATTCGAAACTAGTTTTCAAAAAAAATAATCCCAATATAACTGGCAATGAAATCATCAATCCTAATTGTATTCATCCTTCTATACCTTCATGCGTACCTCAAGTGTTACCAATTTTATCTCTGGAGTTGAGACAGAAACAGTTGAAGTAGATAAGCCAAAGAGATCTAAGCAGTGAAATTTTAATTTCGTATTCATCGAACACCGTAATGATTTTATATTGATATAAAAATGACGTTCTATTTATTTATTTATTTATTTATTTTTTTACTGTTATTTATACCAACTCTTTCCACTCACATTGCTTGATGCTTCAAGAGAATATATGTATGTCATAAAATTGTACTTTTTTTTGACTAAAAGAAATAAAAAAATATTACCGTACCCAAAGGCTCGGCGGCGACACCACTTATCTCTGGCCCCACAACTCTATCCATTCTTCACTGAAACCTAAATCTAAAAGACATACTTGATTCAAGCCTACTATCAACGTCTAGGTCAACCCCGCGAATGTTTACCAATACTTCATCAAAGGGTAACTTAACTTCTTTTATTTTTTTCCACTGATATGCTGATACATGCCCCTGTTGTGTATGTTTGTTGTAATATCCATCTAGTTTGTAAAATATGTTGTTTAGTGCAGATAGGTACGGGTGAGTCATTAATATAGTTTTGTCACTGACACACTAGGTCGAGCGTCTTGTATTTTACTAAATTCTGAATGATGTTAATATTCAATTAGCTATAGACAGTGAATTATTTGAATCTGTAACATTTTACAAATGCTTATTGGGAACCTATTTAATAATATAGCGTCGTTCCATCCGTTATTTCCTTCTCATAAAAATGACGTTCTATTTATTTATTTATTTATTTATTTTTTTACTGTTATTTATACCAACTCTTTCCACTCACATTGCTTGATGCTTCAAGAGAATATATGTATGTCATAAAATTGTACTTTTTTTTGACTAAAAGAAATAAAAATATTACCGTACCCAAAGGCTCGGCGGCGACACCACTTATCTCTGGCCCCACAACTCTATCCATTCCTCACTGAAACCTAAATCTAAAAGACATACTTGATTCAAGCCTACTATCAACGTCTAGGTCAACCCCCCGAATGTTTACCAATACTTCATCAAAGGGTAACTTAACTTCTTTTATTTTTTTCCACTGATATGCTGATACATGCCCCTGTTGTGTATGTTTGTTGTAATATCCATCTAGTTTGTAAAATATGTTGTTTAGTGCAGATAGGTACGGGTGAGTCATTAATATAGTTTTGTCACTGACACACTAGGTCGAGCGTCTTGTATTTTACTAAATTCTGAATGATGTTAATATTCAATTAGCTATAGACAGTGAATTATTTGAATCTGTAACATTTTACAAATGCTTATTGGGAACCTATTTAATAATATAGCGTCGTTCCATCCGTTATTTCCTTCTCGTTGCCGATTCATTCAGCAGCTTACCACCAAATTGAAACATCAATAATTTAAATAATTCACAACAATAAAATACAAAATGGAAAGGAGGCCTTTTAGCATGGAACGAGGCAGCTGTTGCGATCTGAAATCGATTCCCCACAGGTCGAACACTCTGCGGTTTCTCCCTCCTCGTTGATACCCGATACATCAGGCACACAAAGAGATACCCCTCTCTCTCTATTGGTAAAGGCTTAGCGGCTCTGATCACATTGCAAAAAAAAAAAAAAAATTTATGTTCGATGTTTTTTCTGAAATGAGAAAAATGGATATCCGCCTTTTTTATGATTAAAAAAAAAATAAAGCAACGATTTGCCCATTCGTTCAAAATCTTCATTTTCATCTGACTACTAATTTTTTTCACAACAGCTCTCTAAGAATTTGAAACGTGCCCGCTTACATTAAGGGAAGAACAAAGCCTTAAAGTTTTTGAAAAGAAATTACTTCGTAGAATATTTTCCCGAGTAAAGGATGAAAATATCGAGTAATTTAAGATACTACAATAAGCTTTATCTGGTAAGTGTAGTTCAGCTAATAAACTCCCCGTCAAATGTATTGCAACACCCATAATTCTCGAGATTTTCTTGGTTTTTACCTTAATCCATACTTGGTTTATATTCATATTAATATTATTTATTAAAGGTGAGACATTAAGGATTAAACACATCAATGTTTTCCCCTGTTAATAACAAACGATGTAATTGAAGATAATTTTTTTCAAATTTCCTTGAGTCCATGTTTATCATTCGTTTAGTTATTTACAAGTATGCCAAGACTAGTGGAAGCAGTCATTCAAGCCAGAGGGGCCAACATGTCGTATTAAATATTAATTAAAAATTTAAAAGTTAAAAAACGGAAATGTTAAAAAATAATTTTTCTAATTTTTTTTGTTTATTATAGACTCTAGAATCTTTCTTTATTATGAAAAAAAAAATACGTTTTTATAAAATTCAAATATTTCTTATATAAATATACTTTTGACGGAGAGTTTAGTTGTGTGACTGTTGAAATGGGAATGTAAAGTCTTTGGCTTCAATAATAAACGGATTCCCAAAAATACAGTCAGTTTAAGACGTCGGGTAAAGGTACATGGGGTTGACTAAATTGTAAATTGGAGGATTGCGTCAGGGCCGATCTCGGAGATTTTGGTGTTGGCATCGAATTCTCAGGTCCGTTTAATTTTTTTTTTTTTTTTTTTTTTTTTTTTTTTTTTTTTTTTTTTTTTTTCATTATTATTTTTGAAAAGTGTTTGTACCATTTATATAAGAAAAAACCCGGATTTTTTTTTCTTTTACAGTACCAGCTATTCTTTTAAGCCTTGCGTATTTGCATGGCGCAATGTTTTAAAATAGGGAATGAATCAATATTTGTTTTTTATTGAAGACATTTGTGATGAGATATTTGTAATTATTTGTTATTTTTCATTTAATAGCTGTAAATTGTTTACTGCAATAACCCTTTTGGTGATGTAGAATATGCCATCTTGTATCGATTATTATATTGATAAAATGATTTTATTATTTAATAAATATAATAATTAATGAAGGGGTTGAAGTCTTTGTTTAAAAGTATCTAAATCAGCGCGCATAATCAATTCTGGACTGCACTCCCTTGACAGGTGATGCTGCGGCGAACAAAGGGTAAGATGGATCCCGCACATCAGCGGTTGAAATATATGCGCCGACCGCCCGGTATTTAGAATAAACCTTCCGTTGTTGCCTTCCTCTGAGGGGAAATAACACGAAGCGGGCATAAAAAAAATATATATAAAAATTACCCGTGGATATCCCTCAGATGGGGGGGGGGGAGGCAGGTGCTCCAGGGAATGAATCAGTTCCAGTTAAGGTTTTATTACGAACCGTAGATGGCCGTGCCCGGTAAAGGAAAGCATCACCATTAGTTCCGTCCCTAGGGTCTACTCATGCACTAATAAACCGTTTAAGAACGGACGGCGACTTATTTGCAACGACCGTAATAAAGAACGCGTTAAAGGAAACTCTGGCTTGGTAAGGTGTAAATATCATCCCGAGGGCATGTAGGACTGATATATGAGATAGCTCCATACGCTCGTGTCTTCCATATTTTCATCATACCATGATGGCGCAGGTTGTATAAGTATCTTACCAAATGAAACTGCTTTGTTATACGATGGTGAAAATTAGTTGAGACTTTCTTGGCTCCCCAGAATAGTACCCTTTTGAACGGTTCATACGACTTAACTTATATTAATTTAGAAGTTATTTAGTTTTATAGTTGTTCTATATAAAGATGGGAAACTGTAAACTACTGCGTTCATGACTCGAACGGGATAGTAATTCCTGTTTATTATTCTAGAGTTCTTGACCTTTATGGATCTTAGAAGTCTTTAGATTGAATAATGAAGATAAAACTAAACAGGATTTTTTATTTAATTAATTAATTTTGTTATATATATATATATATATATATATATATATATATATATATATATATATAGAGAGAGAGAGAGAGAGAGAGAGAGAGAGAGAGAGAGAGAGAGAGAGAGAGGAGGGAGAGGGAGGGAGGGAGGGAGGAGGGGAGGGAGGGAGGGAGGGAGGGAGGGAGAGGGGGGAGGGAGGGAGAGAGAGAGAGAGAGAGAGAGAGAGAGAGAGAGAGAGAGAGAGAGAGAGAGAGAGAGAGAGAGAGAGAGAGAGAGAGAGAGAGAGAGAGAGAGAGAGAGAGAGAGAGAGAGAGAGAGAGAGAGAGAGAGAGAGAGAGAGAGAGAGAGAGACGAGAGAGAGAGAGAGAGAGAGAGAGAGGGTGGGGAAGGGAGGGAGGAGAGAGGGAGGGAAGGAGAAGATAATTATTCAAAGGGAATACTAATTTTTACTTAATAGGAAAACTAGGAAGGATTGGGTCTTAACATTTAATGAGTGTAATAAATAAATAAAAAAGTTTCAATTTGTGATGCAAGACTAAAGCGACAAGTAACTGCCCGTCGTTACAGACTACTTTAACATTTACTGGACAAACGATCTAAGCTCCCAATTCATTACAAAAGACTTATTTACATGACTGTGATTAGACCTATTTGGACTTACGGAGTTGAGCGTTGGGGCTCCACTGAACCATCCAATTCTTCTCGTATCCAATTCTTACAATCCAAAATCCTTCTAAAAATCCTAAATGCCCCTAACTTTGTTACCAATAAACTTATCTACCAAACCAGATACCTATCCTTTCATAGTAAGCTCCATAGCCACTCAAATCCATTAGTTTCCCAACTTGCTTCCTTTGAGGCATCTGAAAAGAAGTGCTACTGATGTGTAGTTCTTTTTAAGTTTTGATATGTTATTGTAATAATTATCAGCTCATTTACTTGATGTATATATTTTTGCAGTTGTAAATTTCAATAAATTGATATTAAAAAAAAAAAAGTTGGGATACAATGTTTTTCCGGTCATTATTACGTTTCTTTCCTATGAGAAATAACCTCCAACCACATCAGTTTGAATTAATATTTTAAATACATTAGCGTCTAAACAGGACATTAGTAACGGTTAATATTCACCTGACTCCCCCATGTTTAGTAAATCTAATTGCTGAACCAATCGCTAGTTAAAGTTAGCAAACCGATACTCCTAATTGTGGCTCGCTAGCCCAATCAGCACTCCATTCAATTCTACTCTTCTTAATTGAAGCTAATTATTCGTCACCTAATATATCCTCTCATTTTATCACCATTTAAACGTTTACATAAGCTAAAAAAAAAAAAAAAAAAAATTAAACATTTTGGTTTCAATTATATAATAAGCATGATAATAAGGTTAATGAAAATTAGAAGTAAAATGCTAAATGATGGTATTAGTTATTACTGAATATTTCAAATAAAATTCCCAGTTTCATGATTGACAATAACATTCAAAAATTATTTTTTATGATATATTTTAAATGAATATTTATTTTTTTCATAAAACTCAATTTATTCAATAAATATTACAATCTTCCTCGTTCTAGAGAAATAGTAATATGAATGCATTAATATAATATATGAAATAAAAATTAATAAATAACTTTATTACTAAACTGGACTTTTTTTCCCAAGAAAATTTTGACTTACTTTAAAAGTTTCCGAAGAAGAAAAACCAAATGAACTCAATTGAAATTCTATCAATAGATTGAATAGATTCCCCTATAGGTTGATAAGCCAATTACCCCAGTGAGGGGACTTAGAGGAGAAATATGGCGGGTTGTGGAAGTTGACAACTTTTACTAAGTCCTGGTCACACTTGGTCACAAACTTTGTACAACTTGGCTCAACTTCTGGCTTCTTATCGATTATAAATGTTCCCCTTTTCTTTAAATGGCCACATATACTCGCTTTCTTTTATCTCGATAACAATTTACTCCCTCAAAATATCGTACTGTTTTTCTGTTCCAGTTGAACTGTATTTTTATATCTATGCTTTTGAAAAAAAAAATGTTTTCCTCACTGGCACTCATAGTTACCTAAATATACACATCTTTCTTTTTTAACATATTAAGGACGATTTATGGATTATAAAATATAGAATGGAAATTATTTGTAAAAAGTGTGTCTCAAAAATTAATTTATTTAGAAATTTGCAATTAATAATTATTGGATCAGTTTAAACTTAAATTAAAAATATCAAATCCCCTAATTTCTCAACTTGCTTCCCACACTATTCCTGATAATCCTTCGAGGCGTCTGAAAATAAGATGGCCCAGAGACCTTCTAAGTGCTACTGATGAGTAGTACTTTTCATGTTTTGTCACGTTATTCTAATAGTTAACAGCAAATTTGCTTGATGTATAAATTTCGTACAGTTGTAAATTTCAATAAATTGTTATTAAAAAATAAAAAAAATAAAAAAAATTAAAAATAAAAAAAATATTTTACTGAGGAGATATACTGAATGATTTGTTCGGTTTCGTTATAATGTAAAGTTTGCTTAATGAAATAAAGTATTTCTCTAATTTTCAAAAAAATTAACGTACCTTTCTTAACTATAGCAATTTATATCTGATCAAAAAGTTTTTTTTCCTGAATCTGAAATCATAATTGTAGTGCAACGATTAAAATAGGCATGTAAAGTCTTCGGTTTTAATAATAACCAAATCCTAGAAGATAATCATCGTAGATCCAGACTTAGATAAGGGAATCGTGTTAGTTCTATTGCTATAGGTTTGGGTTTTGAAGGGGTGGGGTGGAGAAAGGTGTGTGGTCAGAGTTTGGTGGTGTTGGCATCGAACCTTTGGTTTCAGCAGGCTATTTTATTTAATAGTTATTTATTTACAGTGGTTTTAAATATTATAGTAAAAAAAAACAATTCCAAAAATCTAACAAAAAAAAAAAAAAAAAAAATTCGCTTAGTCATTGACAAACTGGTAGTCATATTTTAAGCGTATTATTGAATCCTCTATTACAATTAAGATCGATAGCTCTAAGACATTATAAAGATTTTTTTTTTTTATTCTTATACGTTATTTCCAAATGAAATTTCAAGAACTTTGGGCATGTAATTAAGGTGATTTTAAATAGGCTTTTCTATTCATTTCTCTATGAAATTACATCTCGGTGAAGAGATACACAAAAATCGGAATTCATAATCTAAAAATGATACAATTAAGACTAAAACGACAAGAAACTACCCGTCATTACAGAATACTTCAACGTTGACTAGACAAACGTTCAACGCTTCAAGTTAATTACAAAAGACTCATTTACGTGACAGTGATTAGACCTATTTGGACGTACGGAGTTCAGCTTCGTGGGTCCAGTAAACCATCCAATCCTTACAATCCAAAACCCTTCGAAAAATCCTTAATAGTCCTTACTTTGTTACCAATAAACTTATCCATAAAGATCTTAATATTCCATATGTTTCTGATTTAGCCCAGACCAGATACCTATCCTTTCATAGTAAGCTCCATAGCCACTCAAATCCTCTAATTTCTCAACTTGTTTCCCTCGCCATTCCCGATAATCCTTCGAGGTCTTAAAAGAAGATGGCCCAGAGACTGATGAGTAGTTCTTTTAAAGTGTTCACATGTTATTGTAATAGTTATCAACACATGTACTTAATGTATATATTTTGTACATTTGTAAATTTCAATAAATTTATGTACAAAATTAATATGATTACAAGAAATCAAATATTTCTCAAGTAATTCATAAATGTTTCTGTTCTAATTTAAAACATACGAATGAGAAACATGGGAGGAATGTCGAAGCAGAACCGCAAAGAGTTTATAGTTGGAAACCAATGATAGGACGATATTGCCGGCTAAATCTGGAAATCCCGGCCGTTGACGTCGACTTGAAAGTGTTTACTAAACTTTTGAATCTTATGATGTCTAAATATACTGGTTAAGCGAGAGAGACAGAAAAAAAGGGCGAGAAGATAGGTAGATAATTTACTGCTTATATTAGCGAGCCCTCCTCTCCCCACTCCCAGCGGCTATATATAATTCGGGGGGGAGGGTAAGGAGGAAATGGAATCATCCCTGGGGAGGTGACATCAATCACTTCTCCACCTCTTCCGCTTAAATCATAACCAGGCGTCGTCCACGGGTCATGTACCCTCCTTCGTGAAGTAATGAATAAACCGCAGACTAAACATGGTGATGGAACATCAAGAGGTGGAAGAGACCTTCGGTAATGGTAAATGTTGTCGAAAATTAACTACATTAAGGATATCATCATATTTGCATTACCAATATTAAAAAACAGTATTAAGTAATGCATTTTTTTTTCCCATCGGTCAACAATATTATAATTCGTTCCATCAACGTTCTGTCTATTGGTTATTCCTCAAGTCTCACCTTAGTACAGTTAGTTTCATTGTACGATATGAGTCATGCGAATAAAATCAAGTGTTTTCTCTCAGAATTTTTGTGATGAAAAGTTCACGTTAAACTATCGTAATCACATTTTCCAAAAAGCTAAAGCCCAAGGTTCGTGTTCGTTCTTAATAAGGCTTTTGTATATTTACTTCCCTTCCCCACCAATAACTTTGCATCTATTTTTTTTTCCTAATTATATCATAGATCATTCATTCATTCAGTCTCTGTTCGCTCTGGTACAGACAGTTGATATTGGGTAAAACAGATTGGTATCCAGTAGGATAACCCTTCTTGCATTAATTGAATTACACAAGGTTATTAGGTCCATAAACAAGTTTGCAAGAATGGATGATGATTATTCTTTTCCACTATCTTTCTATCACATTTCACATCCCGGATAGAAGAAAACCAAAACCATATATTATATTATATTTATACACACACACATTCATTTTCAGATTCAATCAGTTTAGTTTCTGTTAGTTCTTGTGTTTCTTTAATTACAAAATATATTTTAACCCCGACGGTCATTAATGTTCTGAAATAGATAAAGTTTCTCCAGACATTTAAATTAAATGTCAGTTTCAAGTTATTTTGAAATGTTTATTTTAATTAAAGAACATTGAATTGTGATGTCTTTCAGATCTGTTTTACAGCTTTTTCAAACCGTATCATATCTATACTATTTGATTATTGTTAATTAATAATATACGTTTTTTAATTATGTATTTTGAATATATAGCCTTCCAAGTTTACTCAAAATCCAAATAAATTGGTTTCCGAAAAAAAAAAAAAAATACTATCTACTAATAGGCCTATTAATGAATCGATTAACTAAAATTAGTCAAATATCTATTACTTGTAATTTATTATCTTCTTCTAAGTAGTTACAAACGATTACTGATCCTCAACACAAATTTTAAATTATAATCACTCCATGTCAGTAAAGTTTACCCAATAAATCCTTAAAAAGGTGGTTAGAAAAAAACAACTCAAAATTTACTGCCCGAAGAGGGTATATAAATACAGGAAGGACAATAAGAAAGAAGATTCCCACCTGGAGAAAAAAAAATAATCAAAGAAGCAAAAAGAAGAACCCTAAGATCCAGAGGGCCATAAATATTCATTAAACGGAAAACAATGGAATCTATTGGAAGGTCTTGCACAGGGCCTATCTGCTAGCTTCCATTTGAGGCAGTCCACTTCCAATCCATATTGGAAGCCCCTCTCTTTATCTAGGGATATCGTAAATTAGTCTTAACCTCCTAGTCTATGGCCTCTGTCTGTAGCAGTCTGCGGGGATATTTACTACTGGGTTGGGAGCCGGGTACTTTGATGTAGGTCTTACTAATAGTTACAGCAATAGAACTACTTAAAGTTAAAATGGTGTTGTTAATTTTTACTTATTCGCATTATTATAAACAAATGTAAAAAAGGTACAGCTAATGATCGAATACATTCACATTAGATTCCTTGGAACAGTTGTAATAATTATTTTGTAAGAGGATAGGCACTGGGCTTCGATCTCCCATACCCAGATCCAATAATTTTTCTTTTTTTTTATAAATAATCGGACAGACTACTTCAACATTTACTAGGCAAACGTTCAAAGCTCTCAATTAATTACAAAAGACTTATTTACATGACTGTGATTAGACCTATTTCGATGTACCGAGTTGAGCTTTGGGGCTTCACAAAACCATCCAATTCATCTCGTATCTAATCCTTACAATCCAAAATCCGGGTCTTTGTTACATTAAGGCTGCTAGTTCTCAGCTGCTACTTGTAACTCACAGATTTGAATGCCGATTTTTGTGTTGGTAGTTGGGAACCATAAAAGTGCAAAACTAGAGTTATTACCAATGAGCACTGGAAGTCGAGAAAAAAAATAATATGAAAATCACGTTTTATTTTTTTTTCTTAGCTCATAGTCCAGATTTTTGTATGGTATCGCTTTACCACTACCAAAACCACATAAATGATCTCTTTAATAATAATATGAGGTTTTGGTTTAAACATGTAATTCTGCATTAATTTCCGGACAACGGGTTTTGGTTGTGGTAAAAAGTTTTAAAAAAAGCAAAAAAAAAAAACTACAATTTTACGTGAAAAAATTATTTCTCTATTTTACCTGAGAACTGAGAACTAGCAAGTAACTGGCAGCCTTAATGTGAAAAAGTCCCCAAAATCCTTCGAACAATTTTAAATGCTCCTTACTTTGTTACCAATAAACTTATCTATAAAGATCTTAATGTTCGATATGTTTCTAATTTAGCCCAAAACAGCTACCTGTCTTTTCATTGTAAGCTCCATAACCACTCAAATCCACTAGTTTCTCAACTTGCTCCCTACTTCATTCCTGATAATCCTCCGAGGCGTCCGAAAAGAAGATGGCCTAGGGATTCTCTAGTGTAGAATGTTTATTGAAGTGCTGCTGATGAGTAGTTATTTTAAGGTTTGACTTATTGTAATCGTTATCAAAACATTTGATGCATATATTTGTACAGCTATAAATTTCAATAAATTGATATGAAATAAATAAAAAAATGATAGGAAGATCTTCCTAGGGGTTTGGAGATCCTTCCAGAGAACACCCAGTATCTTTAAGATCTGTACCTTTAAATAGGGAAAAACCTTTCGGTTAAAAGGGATTCTGGCCATCATTACCTTTTACAACCCTTAGCCAAGAAACAACCCGACCTAAGTACCAATCCCTACACCATCCGTAGCTTTAGTAGTACAGATGTTAATATTATTTTGATTACTAGAATTATAATAATTTATAAACCATATTATACTAATAAATACCATACTGAGGACTTGACTCTATTCTCACACCTAGGTCTACGACTAATACCAGGCATTCACCAGTGGAATAATACTTAATAACTATATTACATTTGTGTTGATTTTTTTTTTTTTTTTTCATTTTAGACTGTAATTGACTGCCTGAAACGTTAAAGTGATGATCTCTATTCCAACTATCAATTCTACTTTATAAATGTTACTTTTTATGGACTGGAGATTTAATGTGATCAAAGTCATACTTTACATATTAAGCCAACAGCAAAAAATAAAAGTAATTATTTTCATTTGCTTGCGAAATTCCTATTCGGTATATATTCAGTAACTGTTTAACATTATATCTTTATTTTACCTAATAAATGTGACATAAATTCTACATATTTAGAAATATAGCTCGTATATTGTTCATAATTAATCACACCTAATTTATTCCTTGTTGTATTACTCAATAGAATCTGACACATTCTTGTCAAAGATCAAAGATCATATTAATGATTTGAATGCCCTCTTGGATTTTATGTTTTGTTTTTTTTCTAACGTAATAACTTTGAAGTGGCTGCATTTTCGCGAGATTTTTCTTTTCTTTTCAGAAATAAAAGAAAATAAAGCGATATCGGTTAAGGAGAAATGGGGTTGTATTATTGGCCTGAGGAAAGAAATTGAAAAAATTCTATTATAAGCCTTTAACATCTGGTGCCGGGAATATAGGAAGCAGACCTCCCCTTTTATTTTTTACTGTTATATCGGAAGGGAGCTTTTGTTTTCCTCCTTCCTCTAGTTCTGGAGTATATCGGCGTTTACTGGAACTGGAAGTGGAACAGGTAAGGAGTACGGCGTTAGGGCCAATAAAGCTGTAAAATGCTCCAACTCCAGTGACGGACAGATTTCAGTTCTAACCAGTTCCGTCTTTAGTCTTCCTTAGTGGTATTTTTCGGATATTTAATTCTATAAAATATTTATGATTTTTTTAATTGCTAATAGAAATCAAATTATGTATTATTTTCATTCACCAATTAATAATAATAGGGCGTATAAAAAAAAAATGACCGTTTTATCAAATTCCAGAATTCAAAAGTCAGTAAATATCTTAATGCTATTTATTATTTACCAATACTTAATAAACCCTTTAGAGCATTCTCAAAGCTTATTTACTAATACTGGAATTCTTAAAAAAAAACCTCAGTTCAGTTATTTATTTCAAAGAAGAAACATGACAGTGTCCTACGAAATTCTCGTAATTTTGACATTACTGGAAAAAATATTTCACAGCCGCGGAAGCAACTAGTTGTTTTTGTAAATTGTTCTTGAAAAATGGAAGTGTCCTAGAAGAGCGCACTGTGCGGCGTTGGTTTGAAAAATTTAGAAGTAGAGATACGACGTTGGAAAGGAAGAAGGGCACCGGTTTCCTATTAATGGATATTGATGAGGTTCTAAAGGAAGCGGTTGAGTCAAATCCGTCCACAAGTACTCGCGAACTTGCCAGGGAATGTGGTGTGTCGAAAGATACTGTTAGTCGCCATCTATGGGGAAGGTGAAAAAGACCTGTAGACTGGTCCCTTACGAACTTACTCCTCAACAATCAGCAGAAAAGTTTGGAGAACTTCATGGGTTTGAACTCCTACCTCATCCACCATATAATCCAGACTTCGCACCTTCGGGTTACTGCTTGTTTCCATCCATGGCCCATTTTCTTCAAGGAGAAAAATTTGATAATTTTGCGGAAGTTGATAATGGTGTCCAAGAGTTCTTTGACAGCCATCCCAAGGAATGGTATCAACGTGGCATCGAGCAATTGGCTAGCAGATGGATAATGACGGCTGATAACAATGGACTATACTTTGAGTACTAATTGCATTTTATATCAATATTTGTTTAAGAAACGGCCATTTTTTTTATACACCCCATTAGATGGGATTTTTGATTTTTTTCGGTTTTCGGTAGGTCAGTAAAGCTAAAGTAAGATATTTAGGACACGGGTTTAATCATTAATTCGTCTTATTAAAATCATATATAGTTACCATGTAGGAATGAAAAACAAATTAATAATTTTTAAATGATAACAATCATATATCATACAATTTTGTTCATGTAAAACTGAACTCAGATTCTTCATGGACTTTATTGTTACAAGTGTTGTTTTATTTATGTATTTTTTTTAACGGTTTATTTAAAAATATAGAAATTAATCTATTAAATATAAAAAAAAATATCGAGGTAATTTGGGAATTATGTGAAAATAATTACTAGCGCATAGTGCGATTTCCTGATTGCTACTATCCTATGGGGGTGACATTTAAAAAAAACATGGTGCTTGAACAATCACAAAGATTTCATAAGCAAACTAATTATCTTGAAGTAAACACCCTCGTGTTAAAATCGTCATGTCCAGCTACGAAGCGTGAAGTTCAAACAATCCTTTATTAGAATATATTTAACTAGTGGACAGAGGGACAGTATTGACTCGTTAGGATCTGTACACTAATGTTTAGTGATTAACAAACTACACCACCAGCTGGCTCGTTAACAAGTTGCTCACAAACGTGTCTCACAACACCAACTTGTCACTATTCGTGATTAGTTTGTCACTGGAACTTTCTCTCTCGTAATTGAATAACTAAATCTGACTAATGAATTTTTTCTTCTTTTTTTTTTCTAAAACATTTGTTTGGAAGAGGTAATATTTAATCATTTCGTCATCCCTGTTAAATTAATCAGGATGGGGATAGAGGCCTAACTGACATTAATGTTTGGCTTTTAGATGTTGTGGTATTGATACAGTTAGTCCTGTTAGGAGTGATTTATTCACTGCTGTAGGCAGCATTTGTTATATTTCGGATATTTAGTTAATTAAAAATCTAGACTAGCTGTTATGCATTTATTTTTTATTTTTTAAAACACAGATACAAACATTGGAAACAGCAATTTGAAATGTAGATTATATAGTTTTAAAAATTCAGAAATGTGTTGGCACTAACCAAGGAACAAGTAAGCGAAGAAGTAAATAAAAAAAACGTATTGATAGAAGATTACAGGTAAATGGAGACACTTGAAGATTTTTCCTCATGGGCAATCTGTTTTTTTGTTCCAACTGGTAAAACTTGAACTATTGAAAATATTTATTTCGCTAAAAAAAAATTGTATTAATTTTATATGATTTTATACTTTTATCAGATAATGTTTTACTCATCTAGAATTTCAACAAATTATATTACTTGTATCATTCTTGGGAAACTTTGTGGAGTACTACGTTTGATTTAATTTTTTTTTTTTTTTTCATTATTACAGTAATATAATAAATATATTTTTTTAATGTTTGTATTTTTTTTAATTCAGATAAACATGTAAGATTCAAAACTAGTCTCCTTATACATTAAATAGGTATTCATAATTCTTGTCTTTTAAAAGCTTGCCAGATATGTTGTCATTTCTGCATCGCTGCACTGGGCCTTAGGTAAGCTGTCCCGTTAAAGTCGCGGAAGTAAGACGGAAGGCGGTCCCAGAGTTTGGATGAGATAATTAAGTACAAAGTTGGCCCTGACTTCAATGTAAACATGGCCCCGCAAGTGGAGAAGTGAAGCAGCTTCTTGAGACCCGGCGAGAGTTTGTTTTCCACCTTTCTTCACAGATTTATTCTGCCTAATATCCTTATCTTGCGTAATTCAAAAATTTAATTTTTAAAATAATCCCCCATCAAGCTGCTGTGTAGAAGAAACATATAATTCATTGCTATATAATTATTCTATCCACAATTAAGAGTATATTACTCTAAAGTAACATTTATCTTATTTCAAAGTATTAGATGTCTGGAATATCATTCCCTTCATAAATCTTGTTTACTTATCAACATTTAAAAAAAAAAAATTTTTGTTTTTATTTTGTTACATTACCACATTAATATTTCTTATATACAAGTTTAAAACAAAGTATGGTGACTTTACAAATAATTTTGAGTTCTTTTCCATTAAAACTTTAAATAATATATTTTTTAAAAACTATTTATACCTTATTATTTACATTATTATGAATGCAGATAAATATGATATCTTTAGCGTCTGTTATCAAGTCCAGGTCCAAGTCCAAGAAGTTTGTCAAAAGTTTATTAGATGTGAGACAAGTTCTTAGTATTTGTATGCTGTTCCCTTACAGAAAGTCCAGATGACGACTTCTTCACCTAAACTACATACAAAACCTAGTTGGAACTAAATTCAGATCAAAATAAAACATTTTTTATTTTTTCATTTCTTTATTTCTTGTTCTTTGTTAACATAATTACTTTATTCGTGATCTATGTTAAATGGAGGAATTTCGCGTTACAACTAATTAGTAATTTAAATTTAATATTTATACAAGACTAAAAGGACAAGAAACTGCTTCTCTTTTTAATAGACAAGTATTCAAAGCTTCCCAATTAATAATAAAAAATGGCGGTTTATAATATAATATTATGTAACAACATTTTGAATCGATAGAGTGATAATAGAAAGATTTAAAAAAAACTATTTATTGACATTTATAACTGTATAAATTATATGCAATAAGTAAATTTGAGGAAATTTTTACAATGACTTGTCAATAGCATGTGAAGAACCAGTCACTAGTACCACTTCAATAAATGAATAAAATCTATATAAGGTCTGTCGGCCACCTTCTTTTCAGATGCCTCGGTGGATTATCTGGAATAGAATGGGAAGCATTAAGTTGAGAGATTTGTGGGTTAGAGTGGTTTTGGACTTTACTATGAAAGGGTAGGTATCTAGTTTGGGCTAAATCAACAACATATGGAACATTTAATGTCTTTATGGATAAGTTTATTGGTGATAAAATAAGGAGCCTTAAGGATTTTTCGATTTCAAGAATTGGATACGATATGAATTAGATGGTTTGGTGGAGCCCCAAAGCGCAAATCTATATATCCAAATAGGTCTAATAACTGTAACGTAAATGATCTTTTTGTAATCAATCGGTAGGTTTGAACGTCTGTCTCGTTTGAAAGTCGAAAACGACGATTAGAAAGATTAAAATTAGAATTTATTTTTATTAGAAGCAATGTTATGATTTGAAATATCATTATACTTTATTTGCCTTGAATATAATTATGTACATGGATACATTCATCCAATGCTATTTTATTCTTTCATTCCAAAGTATTTTAGTGCGATAGTTTACATTTTTTCTCTCTTGTTACTTTTGTTTCTATTTAAATTTATTTTAAGAAGTCAATACTTGTTATTTACAAGAAGTAATCAATTTCAATATATGTTTAAAACCACTTATTTTAAAGCAGCTAATTAATAGCAAATATAGGGAAAACATTCACTCGATATTACCTGGTTAAAATTAAGGGAATACAAAAATAAATATATTTCGGTGAGGAAAAGCCCCTTAGTGGAAATCACCAACAGAGGCGGAGTTATGAAACCAAAGTGTCAATAATCCCAATTGACGTCTGTATCTATTTATTATATCTTGAGGCCCCACCCGATAAGGTGAGGGTAATAAGGCTGAGGCAACCCGGCTGCTTTGACAGCTGGCTCAGTTAGTCATCTCCATACTTTGAATATTTAGTCCGGGTAGGAGTTTAATTGGGCACTCTTTTATTGGACCTCTGTGTTTTTAAAGCTGTTGAGAGTTATTTCAGGATTTCCCAATGAATTTTTTTTTTTAAATGGTGATTGCTGTATAAGTTCTTTTATTTTTATTTTTTTTTAACTATTTATTCATAATTAGGTACTAGTTAAATAAATAAATTTTAATTTAATTGTTGATTGTATACAAGTAAATTTGAGGAAAATGATTACAATAACATGTCAATATCATTTAAAGAACTACTCACTAGTAGCACTCCAATTAAAATTCTACATTAGAAGGTCTCATGGTCATATTCTTTCCAGACGCCTTGGATATCGTGAATTGAGGTGAGGCAAGTTGGGAGACTAGTGGATTCATGTACGGAGTTTACTATGAAAGGATCTGGTGGCAAAATCTGGTTTGAGGCTAATCAGCAACTTTTGGAACATAAAGATCTTTATGGATGATTTAACTTCTGACGTTATAAGGAGCATTGAGGATTTTACGAAGGATTTTGTGTTTTAAGGATACGAAAAAAATCGTGTTATCTCAACTCTTATGCCCGTTTGTATAAACACTGTCATGTAACTAAGTATTTTGGAATTATTTGGGAGCTTTGAACGTTTGTCTAGTAAAGGTTAGAGAAATCAAAACGTATGTGTATTTTAAGTGGTTTGTCCAGATGGAATCCAAGGTAGCGGAACGGAAATCAGTGGAATATTGTTAGAGGATACTGTTGGACAGGAAGTTGTAGGTTTACGACGAAGGGTAAAGGTTATTTGGTGAGTTTTGTTTGGATTTATTTGAATTATCCATTTTTTACTATATTAGGGAGTTTTGTGATATGATATTGGAGTGCCCAATTATTTAAGTTCCAAAATGTATTTATTTGTGTGTTTATCATATTGTAGATAAAAAAATATATGAGTTAAAATTAATCTTTTATAAATGTCTTTTAATATTTCATTATAATTAAATCAGTTATGAAGATTAAAATACCTCCATTGTACACTGGGAATGAATAATTTATAAGCAAATTGAATCTTAGGCCATGACGGAGTGTTCGAGGATTTAATGAAATCCTTAAAATGGATAAGGTGGGAGTGAGGGCTAATCCTGTAGCTGTTAGCCTAATCAAGACTCCAGGAGTAACTTTTCTCAACTACTAGTTCTCCAGGCCTCTAAACTGGAGGGAATGTTTTCGGACGGAAGCTCCAACTTAATGCCTGGCTTGCAGCGGAATGACGATTCGGCTGGGGAGTAGAGGGATCGGGTCTCGGAAGGAAAGCTAATTAACAGAAGTTAATTTACACGTCGGATCATCGGCCCGTTAATTGGCAGAGGAAGCCTCTCGGGATATTATTCAACGGCTCTTCTTCTTTGATGTGAAGTCTCGTTCAGTTTTAAGGTGAGAGATGGTCCGCTCTTATAAGTGTCGGAAAAATGAGGAAACTTAATTAATTTTCATATTTGTCACTCTTTACTAAATTACGCTGCATTAATATGTAAATAAATTCAGCGCGTAATCTTCCTTGAAGGATATCAAATAAAATTTATTTACGTACGTACGTGAAATGTAAATATCAAATTGGTGTATGATACATTAGCATAAGAAAAACAAGAAATATTTAATTAGTTAATTAATTATGTTATCAATATTTCATAAAATACACGTGAACACATTTCAATTGTTTAATAATTTTTATATTTCGAGCAAAGCAGCGTTTTGAATATGTCTGGTTCACAACGGGATTTCTGTAGAAATACTCGAAAGAAAAATACATTTTTTTCTAATATTTATCTTTCGCTTCCTCTAAGATACCATTTCACAATATAGCTCTAAAATGAAGTTGCTTTTTCCTTTGTATTGGCTTGATTCTTAAGGCTGCTTGGTTTGATAAATACTTCATTAGTTTTGCTATTCCCTTCAAGAATCATGATTTCTTTGTGTTCTCAATAAACATAATTTTTTTTTTAATATTGCTGATCGTCTAATTTCGTTTTCTGTTTTTCTTGTTCTTAAAAAGAAATAATTTTTTTTTTTTTTTTTTACAGAGTTCTGTAAAAATATTATATGGTAATTAATTATAAAGATTTATATTAGGACTATAGATAAATTTATTGGTAGATTTATACATGTATTTTTTCATAAAAGGGCATTTTTTTTCGCTTAATTTCATTTCAGCTTAGAATAATAATAATCTGCTTTGAAAAATTCGAATAAAAAAATAAATATAGCTAATTGAAACCTAAGGCTAGATGCCGACAATGTTAACAATCTTCCTGTATATTCCACAGTACTTCATCAAAAGTTCTCCATCAGTTAAGTCAAATTTTTAAAGTAAAATATTAAGCTCCAAAGCATACTGTTTATCCCGGATTAACAGGTAGTCGTCTGAATATTGCAAAATAAAAATATTCTTAAAAAAGTCATTGTCTTTGTAGAAAAAAAAATTTAAATTCTTATATCCAAAATATATTATCTATACTCCTAAACCTCAAAGCGGTTTTAGATTACTTCAGAACTATTTATTTTTCAGTTAAATCATTTAAATGCAATCCTTTTCTTTATAACGTATGTAAAAGTTATCAATCGAAAATCTAGCTATTTATGATGAATAATTTGCAATTTATACATTTTTTTGTTTGATTTATTTATTAAAAAATATTTTTAATTAGTCATCTTTGGCTACTTTCAGTTGGCCAATAGATCTCAGTGTTGTTATATTTATGTTATATTTTAAATAATCTAGACATAGAAATACAATGGGTTATAACATATATTTAAGGTGCGACCGATATCTGTTGATAATAAATAGATGGTGTCTTTTTCAATTATATTACTTTTGTTGGATAATAATTTTTTTGTGGATTGAAAAAATCATGAAAGTGTTCTGAAATGTTGCCGATTTTTGTTAAAATAGGAATGGCATAATGTCAGCATATGCTGAATCATTTTTCAGACTTTATCATGATTTTGCTTAGTAAAAATTTTATGTTTATCTTGGAAGTATTATTGTTGTTATTCACATTTCAAATATTTATATCCACTTTACTTGGCGGTTTTCGTTCCCTCCTTCTTTATTCCTGAGTTCTGTCTATACGTGACCCGAAAGAAGCGATAAAGTAAAAGCATTTGGCCGATCCTCCATGATCAAAGGTACATCGGGGATACTTTTAGCCGACGGAAGAGCAGAGATTGCCAAATCCAGGGCTTTCAGCGGTCGACGGCCTAAGGGGATTTGGGCCCCGGGGGGAGGTCATCCATCAAAACATCGCGTCTAATCGGGAACCTCATCCGTCGGCGCTCTTATCAAGAGGATGGACCTAGAGGAGGATCAAAGCAGGGCAAACATCACAAATGTTTATCGCTTAGATCCTCTCCTTATCTACCGGCTACTCTTTCAGAACCAATCTTTTAACACTTTCCATATGTCTGTCTATCCGTCCTCTGATCTTGGGCCTTCTGAAGATTTGGATGCAAAGGAGTAATAGGATTTCATCCTCTTCTTAGGATTTTCTTTTATAGTATACGATTTTCAGTTTAACATTAACGGAATAAAAAGAAAAATACTGTGGTTACTGTATAAATACTATAAATAAAAAAAATCATAAATTTAGTAAGTAAGACAGCAATACTGTTAGTCCAGTCAATAAACACATTGTAGAATGCGTGAAATATGCGGTAATTTTTGACTTCATAGCTTCGTTAGGAATAGTTAGAAGGTAAACATACTAAAAGTCTCCGTCCCTGGGGAGTGAGCTAACGGTGGGGGGAGGGGAGAAGGTCACAATTTTGTGTTTTTCGATTATATCTCCAAAACGGTGGACTCTAGAAAAATATGCTTTAAATAAAAATTAAAGCTAATAAAATTTCCTATAGAATTAATAATATACATATTTGTCGAAATTCCAACGGTTTTATAAATATACGTTATTAAAAATCAATAATTTTAGAAATAAAAAAATGTTTACTTTCCTTTTTTTCAAAACATTTCTTTTAAATACAAGAAACGTATAATTGAAATTAAAGTAAATTTATTGCTCTACAATTTTGATTCTGATATTTTTCCTAAGAAACGATTGTGGAAGGTACTAGAAGTAAAAGTTTGACAAAAATTGAGGTAACATTTGTTTCTTCCCCAAAAACCACATTTTTTTTTTTATAAATCCATAAATAATATACTTGTTTTTTTTAAAGTGTATTATTATTAGTGTATTATTCGATTTAAGTTTGAATAGCGGAGCATATTCTATCGTACTGGTTCTTTTAACTCAGACGTAGGCAATTCTATTAAAAATAGAAAATTAAGAAATTTTCATTCAGAAATTTATTGTTATGATAATTTTTTAAAAATGCAAAATAATCTATTTAAATTTTCTATATTCCACTGAAGAAAAGCAAAGTATGCACATTAAATATTTTAAGAATTACTCAACATTTAAGTTATTTTGAATGTTTCTCGTACATAGCTCTTTAAGCTACATTTATAAATATTTTTTACTTTGCTAAAGTGGAAAATATATGCAATTTTTTTTTTTTTTTTTTTTTTCCAGGTTAGTCTGGATACTTTTAGTAACAGGTTTTGAAGAATTGAGGTGAGATTTTTCTTTTATTCTATAAATGGACAGTGAAGCAAGTTTTTTGATAAATATACATTTAATTCTTTAACTTCCTGTCGATGATACATTATATGAATTCCTCCCATCTACGTCTCTGTCTACACCTTGGTCGTCTTTATTTATTTATAACAGTATATTTATATTAACTTTTTTTTTTTTTTTTTTTTGGATTAGGTATTATTGTGTTTGAAATTTTTACTAAAAACAAATTTTGACACACTCTTGGAAAAGTTTCTTCAATATTTCTGAATAGTCTTATGCAATCAGTTGTCGCATTTCTTTAAAAATTCTTCATTTTTTCATTTTTTTTTAACGATTAATTCTGATTTTCTTATCGTAATTTTTATTTCTAATTTGTGAAATTTTCTGTTTGTTTTTTTTCCTTTCATTGGCGTATTATTTATTCCGTTGTATCTTCATAAAATAACCCCTATATGGGTTCGATTTTTTGTGATATTTAATTACTTTAAATTTTTGGCTGTTTCCACACCGCACTCCTCATCAGCTGATAGCAGCCAGAGGCCATAATTCACGGAGCTCCCCGAGTCAGGTGTAGACCACTTCCATATTCCCCTGACCTAATTTACCCAGCCGCTCTTACGGAGGCCTCAGATGCTCCACCGGGAACTTCTCCGCACTTAGCCCGCAATATTGTAAAACTTCCAAACAGATTATTTCGTGCTCTTTACGGTCCAACTCTTTTAGTACTCGGCTTTTAATAATTCAAACCTATACCCACTATCCGGGGATTATGTCGGTTTTAGTCTGGGGGCCCGCACCCCAACTTCCGCTGTAATATCGAAGTTGGGAGAGCTTTGTGTAATGTGTTATGATGTTTCGGCCTTAGTTCTCTTCGGTTAACTTGAAGGTTACTAAGTGTTGTGTACATGTAGGGTTCGATGCGACGGTATTGCGTTTTAAAGTTTAGTCCATCATCGTTTAGTCCAAGATGGCTGTAGCAAGGTAAAGTTTGGAAGAATATTGAAGATTTAAAAAAATAAATAATAGGCACGCCAATGTAAAACAAAATAAAATTTACGAAATAAAATAGTTCAAGAAATATATATTGTCGAGAGTGTTTCCAATGAATGGGATTCAAATTTCGTTTCTTTTAGAAAATAATATTCATTAATTCTAAAGATGGAATTTTCCCCTTAACATTAGTTATTAAATTCTTGATTGAATTAAATAAAATATAAGTACAAAATTTTGCATTTGTTGTATAGATAACAATTCAGTAATAGCAAAGAAAATAGTGGTGTTTAACATATATTTGTTTATACTGATGCCTCCAAGGAAAACAAAGACACAGGTTGCGCGGTAACATTTTCCGGAACGACAGTTAGATATTGCCTTCCTGAACTATACTCGGTTTTCTCGAGTGAATTATTTGCTATCCAATTAGCGCTTGATATAATTAAATTTTTAGATAGCAACAAAATAGTAATTTGTACAGACTCTTTTTCGGCTTTAAAAAACTTACAAAACTCACACCATTCTAACAATCCAATTTCACATACAATAATAAAACAGCTACTCACAATTAATAAACTAATACACTTTCTTTGGGTACCCAGTCATGTTGGAATACATGGAAATGAATTGGCTGATGCAGCTGCTAAAGAGGCGAGAAATATGTTTCCGGTACCCAACTTACCAATTGTCCTCAGCGGCTATCAAATATATATATTTAACAGAAGTGCAAGGCTGCGTGGATTTATTATTGGAACAGGATTCCGGATAGTAACAAACTTAAAATGATTTGCCCTAATGGTCAACCATGGCCACTGCTAAACGGCTCTAGGCGGGAACAAGTGGTGATGACTAGGCTGCGCATCGGACACACAAGACTCACACACCAACACCTACTTCAAGGTAATTCACAGCCCATGTGCTCAAGGTGCCAAGTCCCTCTATCAGTAGAGCACATATTTAGTAATTGCAGTCTACACCCTACAGCTGGAACACCCATCTTCAACAAAGACCTTGGTACAATGTTCAAAAACTATCAACCAGATGTTCTGAAGTTCCTCAAGAATTGCAGAATCTTTAATACCATTTAGATAAACAAGAAATCAGAATTTGGTGCCTCTGGCCACGGCACCTTAAAATAAAATAAATAAATAAAATAACATATATGATGAGAAACTTCATTACTATTTTATTTATTTAAATAGTTCAAATTTAAAACTAATCTCTACTATACCTATAAAACTTGTACATATCTACACTTTGTTTTCTCTTTCAATTTTTGTATTCACACCGGTTATTAAAGTAATAATAAGTGAGTTTGCTTAATGTGTGTAGTAATGTCTAATATACGTGAGGAAGAGTAGCACTTAACAGTACCTCATCCATAAATTTAAAAAAATAAATAAATAAATAAAAAAAATCTTTAAAAACAAAATAAATGGAAATATGTATATTTATCTTATATATATTTGTTAGAATATAAAATAAAGTTTTAAAAATGCTACAACACTGAGCAAATCGGGTTCCGCATTTATTCTTGTTATGACTAAATATTAAGTCACTAAGTACATATATTAAACTTCAGTTACCCAATCCAATTTATTTTTACTATTTTTTAATTTATTTTATGTATTGTTTATAATATTATGCATCTTGCATAGTGAGGTTTTATTTACTTTATTTTATTATTATATCGATTTTCATTGTACATGTTGAATGAATGGATTGTCATCCATTCTACTTATTGCCCTTGATTGAGGCAGCTTTTGATATTTATTCATTTATTTACCCACTAAACAACCGCTCCCCCCCCCAATATCATTAATTATTTAATTTATCAAACAAATAATAAAACAGTATTGTTCAATAACACATGAAGATAATGCACGAACTATGGCACATGTCAAATTATATAAACCAATGATTTACAGTTGCCACATGAAATGCAACTATTTTCACACTTCTTTTCAACAACATAATACACTTGTAAATACAATTTCTTCAACTCTGTTACCCGACAACCTTTTACGTTGATTTAAACGTACATGGCCAAGAGATCTTGTTAGTTTAACATTTATTCCTCTTTTAGTTGTATTCTTCTTTTTCAATTCCGGTTATATCAATATTATTTAAAAAAACAAGAGGTCAAAAGCCGAATTATTGAAAAAAAATTGTGGCACCTGAATAGTCGGTACATAAATCTTATTTTTAAAAAACGCAATTTCATCTGCAATGATTCACGAATAAATATTCATCTCTGAATTAGCTACATAACTAACTCTATTAGACACAAATAAACAGAAAAAAAATAATAGGTTTCTGGTGATACCCCTTAAGTCAAAATTCACAAAAATTCCTAAAACACAAAATGCAGCTAACAGACTATTTACAAGTGCCACAGATATATGTCATTTGCTAAATGCAGAGAAAGACTCAGCATTTGTGATTTTTTTTTTCTTTTATTCTTAATTTATTTATTCACATTTGCCTATTACAATACATGAAATTAGTAAATCTGCGTGAAATGGAAAGTACATGGCGTAAAAGACATGAGGGGGAGCAAAACCCAGCGGCACCTCCTGTCAATATTTTTGATTTTAGTCTAAGAGGTCCCATATCCAGCTCATTTTCAGCCTAAAAATAATTAGTTTAAATAGAAAATAAAATAAAAACAATGAATCATCGTTAAAACCTATAATTTTTTGAACTTCTGTCATCCATACGAGTAACATTGGACTCACCTCTCCGCGGACAAGTTGTAAAATATTTGATCCCCTATAAAACAGGCTTTATTTAATGGCTCGAACGGGGAGAGTTATACAGATGCTATTGATTTCAATGAAAAATAGACCTATTAATATCCCTGGTTAAAAGGTTTGGTAAAATTACGGTTGGTAGTAACCTGTTGTGCCGGGGTGGGGGGTGGGGCAACAGGTTGGAGGCTAAAACTGTGAACTCTGTCATTGTCCCTCCTCCCACTATCTTCTATGTCTTCATAAACTTCTTTCTTCCTGAAGAAAGCCTCATTGCTAGTATATTACTGTAATATTTAAAGTATGATAGTTTACATACGTGGGAAAATATGGAAACGTGATGGATATAATAGCACAGTCCAGTATGGTGATTTATTTAATGAGATTTCAACGCCTGGAATCGGGATACCATTATAAAGAAAGATGGGAGTATTCAGAATTTTTATTTGGCCTTATTGAGTTTTCTCAATACAATCCTTATTAGGGATGATTTGTATTCACGGCTGGGCGCGGTATTGTGAACCTACTGCCATCAGGGAGAATCCTATTTCCCTGTGATGATAAATTCAGCTATTTGTTTATGACAACTTGATTTCTATCATTTATTATTTTTGATACAAAACAGTTTTACTGCTTTGATTTCATATAGTTTATACTGAAGTAAAAATATCGTCAAAGTCAAAAACTAAAAATGTTTTTATTAATTAAAGACAACGTTCTAATCCATCTACTGATTTTTAAGTATTGAAGGTTAGATTACTTAAAATCGAATTCATAATTTTAAAAAATGGTGTAGTTAGAGTAGTAGGTGATATGGGGGATGGCACTGTGTTCTCAAGTAGTTGGTCTTTATTTGTTGTAATTTAGATTTTGATATCAATAAAATCATAATAATAATAAAAAAAAATACATTCTTAAGCAAATCACCATTATTAAAATTCTGTTTTGATTCCATAATATAAATATCCATTGTCTTAACAGTCTGTCTAAAATATCATCGGAGATTTATGCTGAAGTGGTAGCTGTTTTAAGATCAACTTCGTATGGGTATGTTTCCTTGGATGTTCTATGTATATGTAAAAAAATAATACAAAAAAGCATTAACGATATACAATTATTTTCAGTTTTAATTGAAAAATATAAGGTGATGTAACTTATGATTTATTATTGATAAAAAACAGCAAACATATTTTTTTTACCATTATATGTTAATACTAATTTATATGCATTATTATAGAGTTTGATCCAGCCTCTCTTTTGAACTGCTCGGGTATTTTGTTTGATTCTTTTGCCTATTTATCTAAAGTCATATTTTTCTTAGAAGAAACAAAAGCTATTAGTGATAAAACAAGTTACTGTAAATTGAAATATAAATAGTACTTTCGCTAAAATCATATATAAATATTATTTTATTTGTTCTTATTGTATTTTTTTGGGGTCTAACGCCTTTATATAATACTGGAAGAAAGGGGTATTCTACAAGTTACCAACCTATTTTAGACAGAGTGGGAAGATCAAGATTCATACTGCTTTTCCGCCTAGAAATAAATGTCTAATTTGAAGTTCGTTTTTTTTTTTTTTTTTTTTTTTTTTTTTTTTTTTTTACAAGACTGATGGAAAAACCTCCATAAAAATAAGAATGCATAGATTATATTATTTTTGTTTAAAAATTGTAGTACCGCCTTAAATAGGTGAAGTGTAGTTATCTCTGTTGTAGTCTAGCATTTGTATTTAAAGATAAAAACAACTTTTATTATAGAATAAGGGTTAGTTTACGAGGGTCCCAAAAACAACTTTTATTATAGAATAAGGGTTAGTTTACGAGGGTCCCAGTACCATTTAAGGGCAATATTGAATGGAGAACACCGATTCTTTATCTACAGATGATCTTTCCGAAAGCACAAGCTTGAAGATCGTTTAAATAACCCCCAATTTTATTGATCAAAATAACTTAAATGAATCGGATATAAATTATTTAATTATAATGCGATAAAAACCTCCCACTTGGACCACACCAGTTCAACCCGAAGCACACATCTGAACCTCCTCTTCAGCCTGAATTGATTACGTACAATAGATTCCACTTAGTGTTCTCTTGTTGTCTTTCTGTTTTTTTTTTACTTTTATTACTCCTTTCTCTTTGATCAGGGCTAGGCAACAGTTGTAAACGGATACAAATCGCCATGTGTTCACTTTATCTATACGGGAAACGCTTTCTGGTCCCTTAAACTGTATCTGTGTTCCCATATATCATTCCTAACGGTGAAACTCAAGTGAAATCATTGTCATTCGCTTTATCTTTTTATTACAGTAAAAAAAAAAAAAAAAAAAATAACATTACAGATTCCATGTGTCGCTTCGTAGGAATCTTGAAAAAATAGTTGGGTACCTGGAGTCAGACATTTCTAAGCAATGACTAAGTTCTGGAATGGTGTCTACTTAAGTCTCGTTAGTATAAATGATTATTTATACTTTTGTATTGTAGAAGCCACTTGGCTGCTTGAGGAAGAATGAGATACGATTCCGACTGAAGAAGGTAATTATTCATTATATTACCGAGGATCGATCCTGGAGACAGGATACCCTTTTTGGGCTCAACCGGCCTCTATAAAGAAGGAGAACCTGGTGGTTGTGAGATATTCTGGTCAAGTTATCTCCTTACACGAACGTTGGCCAAGAAATAATATGGTATTTTTTTGTTGTAAATTCTAAACGTAGAACCCAGAATTTTGTGGTACAAGTTTTAATTTAAATTTTTTTTATTTTAATCCGTTTTATCATATACTCCAAAAAATTCAACGATTCATTATTTAGTTTAAATTAACAGCCACTTTTCCTCTAGCTTAAGCAATTTCCGATGGCATATCAATGTTTAAGCCTAGCGTGAGATTTCTGTGAGACGAAACAAATAGTTTTTATATGGCATACGTCGCTGAAATCTTTTATATTCTATTATCTTCTGTTTTAACAAATATCGTTTGTTTTAAATAAACTTTGAACTCATCTCAAGCCAATAAAAAAGCTTGAACACCTTCTTCCTTGACATAGAACGATCTAAAAATTGTAGAAATTGTAACAAATGCCGTTTTAACAAATGAATAACGTTGTATGTTACTTTGGCAACTTAACAGGACGGACAAACTAATATAGCATTATTTTAAATGATGAAATGGTCAGGGGTGCAGTCAGGTAGGTAAATAAGCACGTCAAGTTTTTGAATGAAAAACTTTATATTGGCGTGCCGACTTTTCGACCTGCCTTGCAGGTCTTCATCAGGGCTAAAATAACAAAAAATTGGATGTGACCAAGATGATACAAAAATTTAAAAAAATAAATTAATAAAAATAATTTAAAAATAAAAAATGAAAAAAAAAATAATACAAAGTAAATTAGTCAACGAAAACATTAATAGCTGTTTACATAATATCTGAAGATAATTGAATAATTTAATGCAAAATTGTAGTAAAGTCTAGTCAAAGATACAGCTGTAATAAAATAATAAACTAATTTAAATTGAATAATACAAATTTTAAATTGTGTAAACCAATACAATGTAACAATTTTATTATTTGCAAGGCAGGTCGAAACGTCGGCACGCTAATATAAAGTTTTTCATTTAAAAACTTGACGTGCTTATTTACCTACCTGACTGCGCCCCTGACCATTTCATCATTCAAATTACAACTAACAGTCAACAAAAGAATCATCATCATGGACCTCTCACTGCACCATGCACTGTTTTTCCTCCATCTCAAAAATAACATGACGCTATTGTAACGTAGCGAGTTAGGAACCTCTGGTAACATACAACGCATTTCTCTGGAGGCAAAATTGGCTAAATAACCGTTTCGGAGAGTATATAGAAAGTTTTCTTAAACATATATATATATATATATATATATATATATATATATATATATATATATATATATATATATAACGTTCTTTGCTATTTGATCTATAAGTCAACAGAAGCAACACAATACCACATCCGGAGACATTAGTAAAAGTCGGTCAGACAAGGTGTAAGACGAAGCCACCTCACGATCGTGGAGGACTAGGCCGTAGTGAATAGTTAAGAGGATTATCGCCGAATGTAAACTAAAATTGGATAGTTAAGTAGATACTTTATAGCCCAGGGCCAGGCGCTTTGTCGGCAGCCTGTCCCCGGCTGCGTCTGTAATCATCCCATTAATGTCGGCAGATTTAGTGTCTCTCACTTCCCTAACTCATCCACTTATAAGGAATCTCTTTCGCCAACTGGGATATATCCTCGCCGATCGGTTTTCTTCAACTGCTAATGGAGAAGGTTTTAATTCAGGGGCTATCGGAAAGCGATAATCCCAAAGGATTGAAAGGATTTTATCAGTTCAATTAGCGGTCCTCGGCAGGCTCTGGTGGCAGTCTATTCCAGGCTAGAGGTATATAATCTCTGTCCTCATTGTATTTCCGCGAGTTATAACTTTGTTTTAAACCTATGAAAATAGAGATTACTTACGCTATTTCAGCATAGTAGGGCTTTTTAAAATGAATTCCATTAGAAAAAGCTATTTTAAACGATTGCAATCGGAACTCCGAAACTCATTTGACTTGCAAATCCTGAACTTATACTATCCATATTGCTTCTTCATATTTTTCAACATTCGTTTCATCATTGCCAAACAACGTAAAATAAAATTGCTTCGCTCTGCGCTAGCTAAAAAAATAAAAGTATAAAGGTTTAAATTTCACCATTAGGATCACTTTTCTTTAACTTTCAATAATGTTATTTATAATTTGAATAATCGTGGAGTAATACGGTCAACAGCACTTTCGTTGACCAGTAGTGTTAAGCTCCTCGAAATTAATAATGTATATTAATTTCATTTTTCATAAAAATCTCTTTTAATTCATGATTTCTTTATATTGAAGGAATATCTTATCTGATTTATATATTAATATTTATACTAATACTTCCGAATAGTTATTAATTATTTAAACAAAAAAATCCCAGAAAGAAAACAAAATAGAAAAAACTGGTTTGAGAGAGGATAGCACTAAAAGAAGAACAGTTGTGGCCTAAGTGTGGTTTGATGTAATTAGGCACTATAAGAGTTGGACCGCCCACGGCTCGGTCTTTAGAGTTCGTGTCTCTTTTTTGGAATTTTTTACCTCGAATTTTGAATAACCATTGAACACTGATTCCCTTTCCTAACTCAGAGTATCTGTATTAGTCGGTGAGGGGGATTTTATCTGATTTCCTATCCGCTACATGGAAGGTTTTGTATTCAATTTGGAGAACATCATAGTTTAGAGATTATTTGAAGCATTTTTATTTTAAATATAAAAAAATTAACAATAAAAATAACGATGGTAAGGAGGATTTACGTTTATTTTTAATTCTGCATTTTTTTATTCATGAATACAGTTTTTTTTTGAAGAGTTATATTCCATTAAGTGATGTATGGCTCTGAATCCTTCATAGATCTATAGGGATGGTTATTTATTGACCTATGACTATCGATGCATGATATGTCAGTGCTAAAAAATATTGTGATTTTTTTTCTTATGAAACACAACTTTAAAAAATTAGAATCATGTTAAATTATATTCCTGTTAATTTTATCATTTTAGTTGATTTAGGTAACGACATCGAACCACTGCTCCACCAAATTCTTCGAACCCTTGAGTTTTAAATTTATCGATAGCTCTTCCCTATAACTTTACCCGTTCTTATATTTCTATAATTTTAAGTTGGGTTGTATTGTTTAGTGTGTTATATTGATATTATATTGTCTTCTCAAATATAAGAAAATGTAACAAAAATTCATATCAGATTTAACATGGATTTATTATTTTATACATGTATATTTTGTTATTTCCTAAAGTAAGAATGTTTATTATAATTAGCAAGATTACTTTCAACATTGATTTAGTGTTTCCTATTTTTCGGTATATAATGTATTTTGGGCGGCAGCAGGGTTGTAGGAGTGTTTTAATGTCGTTGCTTTAATTTATTCAAAAACTTCAATGGGAACACAATTATTTCAAAAATTTCAAATATAAAAGTAGTTTATTATGAATTAAACCGTAGTTAGGTAAATATATACCTCCTTCTATACGAAATGTATCTTCCCTCGGAATTTTTAAAACACTCCTATTTTACCACCTTATTTCCTCCTTACGGATGCTGTCTAATTATAGAATAGAAAAAAAAAACTATATTCTGGGACAAAGTCTCTTAAGAATAACTTTAAATAACACAAAGTAAGATCATAACTGGGCGAGAGCTATTAAAAATAAAACAACATAGATCAAATTTAATACAAATATGTATGAAAAAAAATATAGAGAAAAACTAGAAGGAAAAAACTATAAATAAAAGGAGATTAAAAAAATAACTATACAAAATAGATGTTAGTATCGTAAACTAAATTTCAGAAGAGAAAAAAAAAAAAAAACAAAAAAAAACAGAAACTTAAAGAAAAATATAAGATAGAAAATCAAGAATTATCATTACAAGAAATTAAAACATTATCATATATGGATGCTTTATAACGAATTTGATACTAGCTTATCATACATAAAACTTTACCCTGTTTCAACAATCTTCTTATGATAATTTTTTCACTTTTATTCAGATAATTTTCATTTTTATTTTTCATCACAATTTTTTTCGTTTACAAATATTATTTTTCTTGATGATTTACTATGTGTAACAGCAGAAATCTATTAATTAACTTTGTATATAAAATTCTTTCCTTCACTGATTGTATATATATATAGTTTATGTATGTATATTTATTTGTGTGTGCGTTTATATATATATATACGAGTGCTCGTATATATATATATATATATTTAGTCTGATATTAATATTATTCGGTCAACAATTTAACATATAATGACATCAGTGGATTGCCTATAGATCTACATACATTTTATCATTTTAAGATTGTAAATAAATATTAAATTTTACTGTATATCTAAGTTTTTTTTTGTTTTTTTTTAATTCAACATGATTAAAATATTTTTATTCATTTTTAAATTTTCCACTTCCTCGATTTGTATAATCTAATTTTGATTGATAAATATATAATATGATGAAATAGGCGCGATATTGTATTACAAATTATCGTAAAAGTGTGCCTTATATAACTTGATAGCTCATAGGGTATATTACTCACCTTTATGATATAGGAAGTCCAATAAGCTTCCTTTACCGAATAATATGCTATTATGAGCTTCTTTGTAGTCCAAAGTGATTCTTGCCGAAGCAATTTCGTACGCTATAAATGTACATATAGAACATATTCTCATTATTAATATGTTGATAAAATTTGATTTTAATTATTTATTGTTTTTATTTTTTATTAAGAACCTATATCATAATATAGAAAATTATATAATGATATCTGTTTTCTTCCCTTTCTTATATTTGAATTACAAATAATACAATTTATTTTAGTTTAGAGAAGCTTAGGAAGCCTTATGTTATTTGGAAGAAAAATTAGACTGATTTAGAACCTTCAAAGCGGCTTATTAACATTCCCAACCGGGGACAGAGCGTAGTTCATAGTTGCCTAACCTGTTGTAACTAACTTCCTAGGACTAGAATCTGTGCCCTTAAAGTATCTAATATGAAAAATACCTGTTTATTTGAAAAATTATAACAAAAAACATTATAACTTAGAAGAATTTTGGTGTTATTAGCGTCAATGTATTGGCGCATACATATAACTGGACAATTACTAAACAGTTGTCGAAATCGATGAGTTTTTCTATATCACTCAGATAAATCAGTTGTCTTAATGCACAAAGTTTAAATAGCGCTATTGTGTACAAAAGGATCAGTTTACAGCGGCAATATTATTTTATATAGAATGAAGCGAATAAAAAGAAAAATTACTTTGTGGTTCCTATTATCAGCGAGAGATCATTAAATTTAATTCTATTTGTCACATTGTTATTTGATAGATTACCCGTATTATCTTCTCTGAAATGAACGCACACCGTGTCGTGACAATTTCAATTCTGGATCGTTATTTATCTGAGCGTATACGGAAATAAAAAGATAGACATATTGAATAATTCTCAAGAGGCTACAAATGTTTTTGAATAATTATCAAGGTAACATTAAACAAACAGTCATTGTAGTGTAAAAAGTGTTCCGAATTACAGTAGAAACTCGATAATTCGTCATGAGGGGGTGACGAAATAACGGAAAAGACGAATTACTGAATTTTGCTGGTAAAGTAACAAAAAGCATTTTAAAATATATAATTCTAATTTTTAATAATAATTTTTTTGCATTATTGCATTATTGAATGTAAAAACGAACAGGTGAATATTATACACATTGGACTTGAGTGACAATGGCAAAAAGAGCTAAACACTTGCCGCATCCCATCAGGTGTGAAATATCTGATTCACATTACTGCTCGAAACCACCCAATGCACTTAGTTAACATTTCCCCTACTTCTTTGCATGAAATAGTGGAAGAATTAGAAACGTCATCGTCATCATCTTTTTCATCACTAGCTTCAATTTGAGCACTCAGCACTTGTTCTATAATTCCATTGTGATTTAAAATTTCATATCCTATACCCATACTATCCATGTTTAACCAGCTGCTTACCTCTTGCTTATCTTTTCTCATTTTATGACCTAGAGCAGACGTTGTAAAGCCAGTTGCTAATGTTTTTGTAGGAAGAGTTTTCCAGTTTTAATTTGACCGGGAATTCGTCAACTGCACTCATACTTCCTTATTTTTTAGCGACAAGCCAAAGGAGGCGGTTTAAATATTAAATAAGTAGCAAGGGGAAAAATGGATCACATACGTATTTGGTTTGTTATTCATAGTTGCCATTTTTTTTAAAGAAAAAAAAATGACGAATTACAGAATAAGACGAATTATCGAGTGACGAAATAACGAGTTTCCACTGTATTTTCAAACCTCCCAGTACAGCTCATCTATATTTATTTTTATTTTATTATTTTTTTTGTGTAAGAGGCCTCTGCATCTGCAACACAAAAAATTGAAAACTACGTACATATTTTGACAAGACATACAAAGCTAAAAATATAAATGTGACACACGTAAGCTTTGCCGGATAAGATTTAAAACTATTTTAGTACTGCTACCCTAAATGTTATTTCCTAAGACATTTTTTTTTTTTTTTTTTTTTTTTTTTTTTTGTCAAGAAAATTGATTATATTGATTATTCAGTGTCATTAATATCGCCTGAATCAGTTTATTTATTTTAAGATAATTTAATGGTAACAGAGTCAATAGTATTCATAACTACAGATACGATATCCTTGCATAAATCGATAGTGGAAAAGTGACTAAGTAAATAAGGAAAACAATTTCCCCATCCGCCTCCATCATTTTTCGATAGATACGAGATGCCGCCTAAGCGATGACCCTTATTGACCGGGATACATAGGGAATGAGGGGAATTGTGATTGCCCCGTGGGAGGATGATATAATAATCGATATTACGAAAATTGGAAAGTATGATGCGAGTTATATCGAAGCGAGGCGGTGGGGTATTTGTTATATCTGTCTGCCATAAATCATACTCTCCTACTTTGATAGATATCTGGGGTAGGGTTTCTGTCTCAATTTCTGCTATGAGTTTCTTCCCTGATCGCTCATGTCAAACACGTTGGATGATTGGTTCTTGTCGATCTCGTGTCGGTCAGGTGAATTATGGTCGTATCTTAGCGCTTTTATAAAATATTTCCCCTCCTAAGTAATTGATGTTCCTTTACTCCTGATTTGATTTTAATGCACTAGAAATCATATTGATGGGACCCACATGTTCAATAATACATTTATTATATCACGTATTATCCAATCATGCTCCTGTTTTTTAATATGGAACATGTTTTACCGATGACCTAATTTGCCGAAAGTGATACTTTTTTGGAAACACAAGGGCGTTACGCGTAGTTTTATAGTTTAATATTAGGAGAGTAGGAACAGTTAAGAGATCAACTCTCATTATATAAAATAACTCTAGCTCAGTTAAGAGTGGGATCCTTGTAAGAGACTCCGTTTCTCCTAATATGATATGAAAATTTTAAACCTGGATTTGACCTATCTTCCTTGTGCCTCTTTTTTGTGTATTAAAATTACTCTACTTTGGAAATAACCAATATTTTTTTTTTTTTTTTTTTTTTTTTTTTTTTTTTTTTTTTTTGTTTAACGTCCTTACGTATTTCAAATAAGACAACCTGTACCGGGCTGTTTGATACAATTGATTTTTTATTTTTTTTTTTTTTTTTTTTATAGAAAAAGATATTCAGTTTGTGTGGTCATTTAAAACTCAATGAAATAATATCAATTTATTTAATTGACGTTCTGAGCTTCATCAGAGCTAAAAAAAAAAAAAAATAAAAAAAAAAAAAAAAACTAAACTAAAGTTAATATATTTGTAAACATTCTAAATATTGAAATATTTTTAGTGAAATATTTTTTAATTTCCGACATTTTAAAAAAAAAATTATATTGTAAAAAAAAAAAAACGGCTGGGGCGTGCAGTAAATTAAAAATATTAAAACATACATTTACTGTGTTGACGTTTCGTGTAGTATTAAGGCAAAACAAAAACAAAACGAACAGGTCAGAAATAGATTTAATTTGATTAAGATTGAAGATAAAGCATTGATATATTACAACAAATGACGCATGGGTATCAGTATTAATAATAATTAAAAAGAAATAAGTAAAAAATTATATAAATGAAGTCTTAACTGAGCGGTAGCTCCGTGGGTAAGGCACGTGACTACCATGCTCCCGGGTCCAAGTTCGAGTCCGACTGAAGGCAGAAAATTTATATTCTGTCATTTCAGCCATGGATCGAATTCATGCTGAATCGTATAAAAATTGTGAAAATATATATATAATTCACAGAATTATTGAAGCCTGATGATGGAACATTGTTTCCGAAAAATGTAGCTATAAATATTAAATATAAAAGGAGTTATGCCAAATAAATACTTAAATGATTGATTATATCCACTTCATCCCAAAAGGTTATTAAATATTATATAATAGAACGGTTTTACCTATGTTTTTTTTTCTTAAACAGTATGAAATATGAAGAAAAAAATCGTAATAATTTCGCAATTTACGTAATTAACGCAATCGTAATTTTAAATAATCGCAAAATAGTTTTGTAATTTATGACTAATATTTATACACAGGAGGCGAAGTAGCTCAGTGTGTAAGGCACTTGACTACCGTGCTCCCGGGCCTGAGTTCGAGTCCAATTGAAAGCAGAAAATTTCAACTTTCGGAAGACCCTCCTGGAGCAAACCCAGACCCTATAAAGCAGGTACCCTTTATTCCGGAAAAACCTGGCGGTTGAGCGTGAATTATGGCCAAATCACCTCCTTTCGCACCCGTTGGCTCACAAACAGTACAGCCTACCTAAGTACTGAACCCAAGACCCTTCATGGGTTGTAAGTGGTACAGTTTTTTTTTTTAACTGAAAAAAATATGTAGAGTTAAAAAAAAAAGAAGAAAGTATTTCAGAATTTTTATTACGTGGAAAATAAGAAATAATGTGAATGTATACATTTATAAGCACTGGGATGACATTCATATCATTAAATGACCGATACCCCAATTATCTTATTTATTTAATTACGGTTAACCAATTTCTGTATTATTAAAAAATTTTATGGTCGGATGAAGTCCGTTGATTTGATTCAGTTGAAATATATTTTATTTATTTTTTTAGGAATGAAACTGACAGCGGCAGAAAGCTGGGGTTTTACAATGTAAGAGTATTAGCTTTTGAAAGCGATTAGCTCAGCCACCCGCAATCGTTTAAATATCATAAATATCTCTTTTTTGACTCTAATGCTCTCTTTTAATGTCCTATTGTATTAAGTTTGATTTTCCTGATCCACGAGGAGTTTCGTAATAGCGTTTAATAATCCTCACCGAACGAACTAAAACTAACTAACACCGCTTTTTCGGATTAAATAAATAAAAAATGTGACAGTTATAAAAAATAAAAGAGAGAATAGGGAGCTGTAAACGTCAAGGAAGGGACCTGGAAGACGGAATCAGCAGTAAGTAATTCTACAGTTTATTAGGTAGGACTAATCCCTGGTGGAGGAGTATACTGGCAATAAAACGGAATCAATGTGTTCTCCGATAGCCCAAGTTATTTGTGGTGTGCCTCTGGTCCCTCCACCAACCTATCACCTCCTTTCACGTTTGCTCTAGAGTAAGCTAATTATGGACTTCTTTTTTACGTTCTTCTAGACAGTGAACAAAATGAAATTTTGGCGTTTTTTTTACTTGGATAATGTTGCCATACCATAGGATGAGACGCTCCTGTTATCAGACGGGTTCGACGGTGGATACTGGTCCAAAGATATCTACCATACTATGATATCTTAATATCTACTTGAAACTAACCAGTCCTAGTAGATGTTAAGCTATACTGAGTTATAACTCCAGTATCTATATCTACTTTGCAAACCCGATTATCTATCCTTCTTGTTAAAAAAAAAAAAAAAAAAAAAAAAAAAAAACATTATGCAGTCAGGTAAATAAACACGTCCAAGTTTATAAATGAAAAACCTTTTTTTGGCGTGCTGACGTTTCGACTTGCCTTGCAGGTCTTCATCGGCGCTAATAACAAAAATTGGTTGTGACCAAGATGATAAAAACTTTTTTAAAAAATAAATAAATTAATAAAAATAATTTAAAAATGAAATATAAAATAATAATAATACAAATCGAATAAGTTAACGAAAGAATTAATAGCTGTTTACATAATTATAAGAATATCTGAAGTTAATTAAATAATTAAATACAAAATAGTAGCAAAGTCTAGTCAAAGATATAGCTGTAATAAAATAATAAAATATTTTAAATTGAATAATACGAATTAATTTCATTTATTTTTATTATTAGAAATTATTTTAATTTCTCATATTTCCCCAACCTCTTCCTTCGTTTATTGTTATGCCAACTTTATTCTTTTTCTTACCCTTCTATCTTACCATTTTTCTTTTTATATATATTCCTTATACTTATTTTTAAATTCCTATTAAAACATCTGTTAATAAAATTATTACATTGTACTAGTTTACACAATTTAAAGTATTATTCAATTTAAATTATTTTATTGTTTAATTATAGCTGTATCTTGGACTAGACTTTGCTACTATTTTGTATAATTATTTAATTAACTTCAGATATTCTTATAATTATGGAAATAGCTATTAATTCTTTTAATGACTAATTTACTTTGTATTATTATTATTTTTTTCTTTTTCATTTATAAATTATATTTATTAATTTATTTATTTTTTTTAAAATGTTTGTATCATCTTGGTCACATCCAATTTTCGTTATTTTAGTCCTGATGAAGAAACGCCGGCACGCCAAATATAAAGTTTTTCATTTAAAAACTTGGACGTGTTTATTTACCTGACTGCAGTTTATCTCATTACGGTCGTATAGATTTCAAAAAGGCTTATGATTTGATATACTCACTAAAATAAAGCATAATATTTCTTGTCCTTACTAACGCTTTTAAATTTTTGATACCGGTACCGAAACCTCGATTAAGAAATAACCTACTATTTTGAAAAAAATAAAAATAAAAAAATAAATTACTGAGCAACAAACGTCATTTATTATCTACGACATATAATGTAAAGATTCCATTATTATTCAGACATTGTAGAAAAAAATAAATCATTTAACAAATTCCTTTTTAAGAAGATAAATATTTCAAAGGTTCTAGATTTCATTTATTTCCCAAGGTAACGTTTATGTTAATAAAACCATTAACTAAAAATTATTTGGGAGGATATAATAATATTTACCTGGATATTGTTTTAATAGTGTATTTGCTTGCGAAAAGCAGTAAGAATAGATTAGAATAAATAGAAAGACAATTTTATTTAGGGACCATGCCACTAAAGAATATCATTACATAACAAAAAGTGATATCTGATCAAAAGAAATCCAAGAGAATTTCTAAACAAAAAGAAAAGATAAATAAAATTAAATTCAAATTTTCATAACAAGGTAACACAAAGAAGACTAGAAGCAGAGTAGAAACAATAATAAAGAAAGAAAAGTAGTCCTTATGGTAATAAATATTATATACAAATTTATAAGAACAAATAATTTCTGATATAACATATAATAAAATATAAAAGTAAATAATTCTTGAAGGTTGGTTACAGAAAATATGACAATGAATAAAAAACGTATCTGTGCAAATGATGAGCATTATTATAAGAAAATTGTATTTCAGGCTAATTTTTTCTGTCTGATATTTTATTATGTAATTCACTATAAAACAGTCATGTAGTCAGAATATGTAATAAAATTAAAATAATGTTTACTCCCGGATGAAGGAAATACTATACAAGAATTTACAATAAAATGGTGCAATTTATTAAAGTAATCATATTTCTTCATTTTCCTATAGCGAATATTTATCCATCAAATAATGCGATATGACATTTGGCTTACGGTGCAATGCTTGATGTTTGAATTGTTTAAATCTTGTCCCAAGCATTGTAAATCAAGTACAGGCAAAATCACTCTTTGATAAAAGTTTACAAATTTTTTTTTTTTTTTTAACATTAGAAAGATGAATTGGCAAATAATAATTGCATTGCATTTCACGAGCACTGTGAATAGAATTCTCGAAATGGAATATCAAGGGTTTCAGAACTTCGATTGCAGTCGAGGCTCAAATCAAGCAAACATCAATGACTTCGAATCAAACTTCAAACGGACTTCAATGGACGAGTGGGTGTCGGGTGTGCACAATAAGGAGCTATGAGGATTTGGCGGTTTAATTTTGGCGGGAGTGTAACAGATGATATGGTTAATTTGGAGGCAATTACAGCTGTGTAATTAAGGAGCTAGTTCCATTGATTGTCGAGGCGGTGTCGTCTGCCCCAGACAGCTGCGGCTTATCTGACGGCTCCTTCAATCAGTTGTGACTAATTTCAATATTATTGTCCCTATTAAATTACTCCGCGGTTTCTGTCTGTCAATGGAAATTAGGAGATAATCCCTTATTAAATCCGGATTTGTTGAACATTATATAAATAAATAGCAATGTATCTCTGTCTTGAATAAATGAATAATTCAAAAACCTATCTGAGTTAGAAAAATGTTTCCAAATTAAAAAAAAAAATTAATATTGTGCCAACGTTTAGGCCTGGATTGCATGCCTTCTTCAGAGCTATGAAAACAAAAAAAAAAAACTGGCGATTTAGCAAAACTTAATTTTTTCTCTTTATTTTTGATCTTACCTTATCTTTTAAATTGCAATTTAATTTTATTATATCATTCGTCTGTTACCTGTTATGTCTGTATCAAAATAAATTTATCATTCACATATTTATGTATTTGTTTTATTAGTATTATTTGTATTTCTTTTCAATTTGATAAAAGCTAAAATAAACTCAGATGTAGACTAAATTGCAATTCTTATCATTAAAGTATTCATTTATGCGTTCGAATTATTTTCATGAATCGACTACACGCAGACAAGTTTGTTTGTTTATTAGTTTATTGGTGCTTAAAGTCCTTACGTACTGCATATAGTGCAGGAAAGTTTATCCTTCAGGTTGCCAACCTATTCTAGCTATAGTGGGGAAGTCAAGATTCATTTCGTGGGTTAAAATTCTAACCCCGACTCACTTGGCATCGAATCCCAAAAAACAGGATTTAATAGCTAACTACTTGAATTTCTTAAGAAAGTTTTACTAAAATGAAAAGTATTCGTTACCTCAAAAATACTCAATGTAGGACATAATATAGTTGAAAAGAATTTTTCCAAAAATAAAATAGTTGACTTTTTTTTATAATGAAGGGATGTGACTAAATACAAACTTCATTTCTCAAGAAACAGTTCTTATCGACGAAATATTTTAAATTTATTTAAAATGTATCGTTTTTTAAAATAAAATTGTGTATCCATTAAAGATCATTAATAATTTTAAATTTACTTTTTGAAAAACATTTATACTAATTTTAGGTCTATAGAGTTATATAAAAATTACTTTTTCAAACTTAATTCATATTGATTGCTGGATCAATACTTACCTGAAGAATATTAAAGACAAAGTACTTATCGAAGATTAACTTTGACAACAATCCCCTCATCAATCACTGGACCACCCAACGCATCGTACTTAAGCATCAAGTGTCTAAAGTAAAAGATTATGTGCGTCATCATCATAACGATCAAAATACCTGTAATTATTATTAATTAACGACATTTATGATGTTCTTAATTTATGAAGCAATACTCTAGTTTATTTTTTATTTATTTTTTATAGAAAATTTATCAATGGGTTATGTAACAAAATACAATTCTGAGTAATTACGTTCTTTACGTCATGCATGACAATAGGGTAAAAGTTTAATGTGATTTAAAATATATTTTAGATAGATATGTTTCAACTAATCCGAAACTGTAGTATTAATTTAAAATACTGAAATTTATAGCCATGGAAATGAAAAAAAAAAAATCATTAGTTGGAATTTTCTACCTGTCAGTACTTTAAAAAAATATATTTAATTTTTAATTTTTCTTCAACATTATATTGTATTCTAACAAAAAAACGAAGAAGAAATATAACCGGAAGAATTAGTATCATTTATCGTAAGATACAAAAAGATTCCCTCAATAGAAGGAACTAAACCTGGAAGACGAACTTTACCATTTACTCGGCCTTTGGCCCCGGGCATGGAAAACTTCTGAACCCCGCTTTTCCTGGGACTAACGGTTTTCACGACAACTCCGGGAGGGAGCAGTACTTTGGAAAATATAAAGTAACTTGGGCGAATACACTTTTACTGGCTTCATAGAAACCTCTCAGCCGCTACTTCAACTCCTCCTTGTTGCGGTTCCGTTGAGAAGTCTCCACTTGGCGGCTTCTGCAAACAGCCGGCGAACCTGAGTAATCAAGCAGAAGTCGTGGGGAAGAAACAAACTACTCAGGAAAAGGTTCATGGGTAGATAAATATATGTTTTTTTATTTTTTCATTATGATCTATCTATTCATACAAGACAATAAAACACAATATAATAACATATATATTATATGTTAATAATGCTGATATCTATTATTTTTATCGAATATTTACAAATGTACAATAATACAATAAGTAAATTAGTGGAGCTGAGAAAGATTAGCAGACTTTGTAAAACAACTAGTCATTTGTAGCACTTACAATAAAAGTACTATATTAGAAGGTCTCTAGGCCATCTTATTTTCAGACATTTTGTAGGGTTATCGATAATAGAATGGGAAGCCAATTGGGAGACTTGTGGACTTAAATGGTTGCGGATTTTGCTATGGAAGTAGATATTTGGTTTCTGCCAAGTCAGAAACGTAAGGTATATTAAGATCTTTTTGGATAAGTTTGTAGTGACGAAGTAAGGATCGTTTAGGATTTTTCTAGAGATTTTGGATTGTAAGGATTGGATACGAGATAAATTGGATGGTTTAGTGGAGCCCCAAAGCTCAACTCCATAAGTCTAAATTGGACTAATTAATATTATGTAAATGAGTCTTTTTTAATTAATTGCAAGGTTCGAACGTTCGTCAAGTAAATGTTGAAGTAGTCGAAAAATACGGGCAGTTTCTTGTTTTAGTCTTGTTTGTGGATTCGGAGTTATATAGACGATTGTCTATTTGTGACATAGTAAGGAGCATTAAAGATTCTTTACAGGATTGCAAATAGTAAAGATAAAATAGAGAAAGTGGGATGATTGAACAACACTAACCCTTCGGCCTTTATTATAATCCTTCTATAGGGTCATAAATAAAAAAACAGAATGTACCAAAGGGTAATAATAATAATTATAATAACCTTTATTTGTTCATAAAATATAATGAAATATACAAAAGCTTTCTTTTTTTCTATACCTATTCATGTATGAACAAAATCAACTTTTAGTTGAGGATTTAGGTTCGATTGTTTTTATTATTCTTGCAACCATACTAAATTATGTACCTGTCCCATCCGTTTCCACTCTTTCCTATCCGTTCCTTCTCTCTTCCAAGTTGCGTCTCCGCAGGGTAGTAAACAAAATAATTTGTATAATTTAGAATAAATACAAAAAAAAATAAAAAATAAAAAATAAAAAAATAGATTTTCATTTTACTAAATTATTCATCTCACCATTGAATGCAAAACCTCAACCAGTACTAAATTATAATATTTCTAAATAAGGCTCGGCTATACACAGTTTCTCATAGATTTCCCACTAGAGGATAGATCCTATCAGCCTCCTGATCGGAACAGGTGTCGAACAGTAGCTTTGCATACAGCTGATAATGTATAAAACATAAGGAGATAAGATTCGAACAATTTGCGCTGGCTGAGGGAGCCGCATTGACAGCCCGCCGCCGCGGACGAACACAAATTGACGCCGCCGGTGACAGGACAAAGAGAGATAGAATCTCTCCCGCCAAATATGGCACACTTCGGCGCCTTTTTCCTAACACCGATGGCGGGAAATTCTTTTTTAATTGAGACCCCCTTCTTCTAGGCCGTCAGGGAGGAATGGCCACTGCCTTCGCCGCATTAGGCTCTCTTCTTCAGAACATTCTTCGCATTTCCTTCTAAGTCCGCTGGTCTGGATGTTACTGAGTAAGATATATAGTCCTGGCTCGGGTGATGAACGCTCTTTCTTTTAAGGTAGATTGGATCGGACACACGGTTAGAGTAAAAAAAAACAAGAAGTCCTTATAAAAATTATATAAATCTTTTTTCTTGGAACTTATAGATACTTAACTAATTTTGAAAGTGTATATTATTAAAAAACTTATTAGTGATTACCTAAAATATTTCACTTTTATTAATCATAACTGACTAGATACTCAAAACCTTAAAATAACTAGGGTGTTAGAAGATGTTTAATTTGATATACGAGATTCAAAAGATTTTTTTTTTTTAATTTCCATTTATTGAAATTTACAACTGTACAAAATATATACATCAAGTAAATGTGTTGATAATTATCACAATAACACGTCAAAACTTGAAAAGAACTACCCATCAGTAGCACTTCAACAAAAATTCTACACTAAAAGGTCTCTTAGGCCACCTTTTTTTGTTCATACGCCTCGGAAGATTACCAGGAATGGAGTGGGAAGCAAGTTGGGAAACTAGTGGATTTGAGTTTTTATGGAGCTTACTATGAAAGGATAGGTATCTAGTCTGGGCCTATTCTGCAACATCTGAAATTAAGATCATTGTGGATAAGTTTATTGGAGACAAAGTAAGGAGCATTGAGGATTTTCCTAAGGATTTTGGAATGTAAGGACGGATACGAGATAAATAAGATGGTTTAGTGAATTCTAAAAAATGATTTTATATTGATCATAAAAACATATATAGTTTTGGCAATAGTAAATCTTTTTCATAGCTACAAGTAAGATAGTAAAAATTAAAATCTATAGACTTATATCTCATTTTTTTTTCTTCAGAATTTATGTATTTACTATAAATTACTAATGCTATATGTTATTTATTTTTTGTAAAAAATGTTTTTCGTTTTTATTTACTTACATATTCATGTTTTTTCTATATACACTGACTGGCAATAAACTCTACCTAATTGATTTTTTTTTTTTCTCTGTTTTTATGTCCCCATATCCTATGACCAGGGCATATGAAACGTAGACATAGGACTATACTGAACTCCAGGGGTGAATAAAAACCTTATTTATTTAATATCTCGAAAATTAAAAATTTCTTGATAGTATTATAAACACCTCTGCATTTATTTTAATTATACTAATACGCTCTTGCTAAGGTATCTAGGTAAGTAAACACCTCTAAAAAATTTAAGCTTTTATTCGAGAAAATAAAAATAACAATTAGGTTGAATTTTTGTCTGTAAGTGTGTTATTATTATAATAGTTTATTTATTTTTTTAATCTGATATATTACATATTATTTAAAATTCATTTATTAAATATAAAAGTATATCGAAAATCGTACAACACAAAAATATGCTTCTTTGAGTTATAGACATTGAATAATTGCAAAAGTAGTCTTTAATGAGGTTAGTAGTCTTTAAGTTAGATGAATTGGGAGGAGTTCACAATTACGTGCTATATGTACCGGTTACATATTGCCTTTTTTATTAGATGAATCATTTCTTCTTTTTGAATAAAGTTTTTATTAAGTTATTATTACAACCTGCCACAAATGTGGGCAATAAGTAATATAGATGGCTTAATGAAAGATAAGAGATAACAGAAAAGAAATTTAAAAAATAAATAAATAAGGATAATATTAATAATAAAAAATAATACAAAATTAAATTAAAGGTTAAAAATACAATCATCAATAGTTTTTATTTACAATATACATTCATTCTAGAAATCCACCGGCGTATCCCGTCCCACTACTTATGGAGGAACAAGTCTCATAAGTTGAGCCCCAGGCTGGCCATTGCCAGAACTCCAACAAAAATAAATTTTACAAAAATCTCGGGGCCACTGCCGTTTTAGTTAGCAAGGGGGGTTAAAAGGATGTGAAGAAATGGGTAATGATTGTGCAAGAGGGTTAGGATGAATGACCTACATTTAAATTAATTTTTCCATTTATGATAACTTAAGGTTAACCAAGTTAATAGAAAACAAAAATAGAGAAAATTTGTTAATATAGAACTATTTTTAGTTGAACTCGTCAGTTACTACTCAAATTCGGTGAAACTAGTCAGGGTTTTCGCAACTTTTGATGATACATTTAATAGTTTATCAGCTGGAAATTCGGAACTGCTAAATAAATTAGCGATTAGGCAGAAATGCCGGAAAAGGCACTTTCTGCGAAGGAAAAGCTGAACCGCGATGTTATCAGCCCGGCGAAGGGTTAGTGCCGATAAGGAATAATTAAGGGAGTAAGGGAAAGGGAGAGGGGGGCGATTGTTGACACAATTCGCTAATAATCCCCTCATTAGCTTCCCTTACTCTGTCATTGATAACGCTTACGCCTTTCCCTATTATCTTATCAGAGTTTTCTCCATATCCAAGTTTTTAAGTGATCCTGTAAACTTTAGAATGCAATAGCAACATTTAGGTTTGTTATAAGTACACAAATTGCTTATAAATTAAATGAAAAAGTATCCAGATCGGATAACATACTTGGACTAATGGACAAATAACTATTGATTTCTTTTTCAAATTTTCTAATCAAGTTGGAGATAATAACTGTATATTACCGGATCATTAATGTTCACTATCAATAGATTACAAATATAGTTTTTTGGACTGTTTAAAAATACTCACTTGTAAAAATAATTTAAATGACAATAGTTTTCTTCAATAGACCAAAAAAAAAGTACAAACATTATTTAAGACATTAAAAAAAAAAAAAATAAATAAATAAAAAAAATAAATAAATAAAAAAAAAATATATATATATATATATAAAAAATCTGGTAATTTGTATTTTGATTTAACTTGTAATATTTTTACAAAAACACAAACTTTATATGAACATCTAAAAATAATCAAAATCTAATAATAAATTGAGATTAAAAGAATATTTTTGAAAGAATGGAAGTAACTTTATTGAAAGGTATACGAGGTGAGCAATACATAATGGTGTTAATCATTCTACAAATAACATAACATAGCTATTGTTTTAAATATTTAAAATTCTCTATATTTTCAATTTTCTTATGGTATAAAATAACATATATAAAATATTGTAAGTTTTGAAAAATAAACATTTAAAGATTTAAGAAGTATTCATTATCTATCGAAGCTGAATTTTGAAAATTGGCTATTCCTCTTGCCAGCCATTCTAAAAAACTTATTTTATGCAACCTTTTTTAATGTTTTTATTTTTATCTACTGACATATTTTTTTTTTCTACTATTTATCCCTTGCTCTTCCGTTCTTTCCAATATTTCTTCATTACCTCTGCCTGATGTTTTCTCCTTTCATTTGATCACTGTCTATTAATCTGTGTTTTGATCATTTCCTGAGATTTCATCTTCTTGGCTGCAGTCCGATATTTTTTTAAAATTTATTTATTTATTTGTCTAGGAACTTACAATTTTGCGATTTTTTATTTATCATTTTCTTGATAGTAGTAACTTTCTAATATCTTAATATTCCAATAACCTTATAATGAGCACATATAGATAAAAACTACCTATTATTAACAAAATCAAATAATAATTTATAATAAACTGAAACTAAAATTATATCACATTTTCAGTTAATTTTAAATAAGTATAATAATATAGGAAGACCTCCGTCAGGCAGGTATTAGAGGATGACGCCGCAAGGCAGCGGATCGAGAAGGTTGGAGGAGGCTTGTTGAGGAGGTCCTGGTCCTGCCTAAGGACTGTCGCACCGATTAAATAAATAAATAAATAATATATTAAACGAGTATTTTTTTCGCATTCAGAAAACTTCGAATCTTATCGGAATCGATAAGAATTCGAAGTCTCAGAAGACTTCGATTCTTATCGGCCCATATGGTCTCACAATGAACCAAATTTTACTGGGTTTTTTTTTTTTTTTTTTTTTTCTTCTTTTCTTTAAGGTTTGGTCATTTAGGACATTTATGTGATCTATTAATTTTACGAATTTTGATTTTAAAATTTTAAGTGGATGTTACATTATATGATATGCCTTTGATTAGAACGTATAATATTATAAAACTGAATACACAAGTTAGTGTATACAGCAACTTTCATTTTAGTCCGTATACTCTCTAATTTTGTAATCCTCTCTCAGTGCATATCCGAGTACAATTTAATATATCCGAATTCATATGCAGATAGGAAGGAATGAGTAGCTTTGATAAAACTTTGATAGGGCGCTCCTCTCTCAAATGAATATTGCTGTTTAAATCCCATTCCGGTGTAACTCCTTCAGCAGCCGCTGAGGCGAAATGTAGATAGGTGATACATTATTCCTTCTCGCCGTAATGGACTCGAACCATCCATTCCAACTTTGGAATGCAAAGCAGCCGTCCTGGAGTGGAAGGCTATTATCCATCAGGGCTCGATTAATGTCATCGATTTCTGGAACAAATTTTCCAGCAAAAAATACCTTCGCTGTAGGTAGGCCTCTAGGGACGATATTTTTCGCCGAAACTTCAAAGCGTCCCTGACAGTTGAATCCGGGCCCTTTCAACGCTCTTATAAATTTCGTCCACCAAGTCAGGCATCCAAACCCTCTTTTTCCTCGGTCAGTCCACTTTGAAGATCGGCCGGAAATAAAATAAAGACCAGATTTCTATTATAATGGAGGGGGAGGGGGGAGGGAAAAAGTGAGGGGCGCCCGCTCTTTAATTGGATTACGGATTTATTGTGCAATTATTTCCTCCGAGGTCTTAACCCTTTCGGCTGTAATAGGGAATTAGGAGTAGAGGCATTATAATAAATTTCATTACATTGCTGTTATATTATACCTAATCATTAATATATTAATTTGTAAAATAAGGATATAAATTTTATTACAATTTTTGCAGAAGGAGATTTGGTTCTTAATTCAAACTTATTTTGGCACTACTCCTAATTTATTTTTTTAGCTTGCTACTAAATGGTTCGGAACTTTAGTCCCATCTTCAGGTTTATCAGTATGCACTATTATAATATAAGCTCATAATAACATTTATTATATAAAACTCTGTAAATAAATTTTATAACAATTATAACAATAATTATGCTTTAGGTACATATTTACAATTAAAAATTATTTTAGTTATACGCGTTCCTCAAAATAATATAGTTTTATTCTATAATAGATGGGTTTTACCTTTGTTTTTTCTTTTCTTAAATACTTCAAATTTGAAGTATTTTAAAAAATCTAATAACAAAATAAACTAATTTGTATTTATAATGACTAATACTTATATTACATAGGAGGCGGAATAGCTCAGTGGGTAAGGGCACTTGACTACCAAGAGTCCGACTGAAGGCAGAAAATTATTTTGTTATTTCGGTTTTGGATCGACTTCGAGGTCTGGTGACCCTGGGGCACACCCAGCCTCTACAAAGTGGGGAAAAACCTGGTGTTTGAGTGTGATTTAGGCCAAATCTCCTTTCACAACCGTTGGCCTAGTAACAGTACACCCTTACCTAAGTACTGAACCCAAGACCCTTCATGGGTTGTTAGTGGTAGTTTTTTTTTTTCAAATATTTATACATAGAATAGAATAGAATAGAAAGAAAACTTTATTCTGGGACAAAGTCCCTTAAGAATAACATTGAATAATACAAAGTAAGATCATAACTGGCCGAGAGGCTGTTAAAAATAAAATAACATAGGTAAATTTAAATACAAATATGTATGAAAAAAAAATACAGAGAAAAACTAGAAAAAGAAAAACTATTAATAAAAAGAGAGTGAAAAAAAAAAAAAAATATATATATATATATATATATATAAATATATATATATATATATATATACAAAATAGAGGTTAATAATGTAAACAAAATTGAAGAAGAGAAAACAAACAAACAGAAACTTAAAGAAAAATAAAAGATAGAAAATCAAAAATTATCATTACAAGAAATCAAAACATTATCATAGTCAAACTATAATTTTTGCTAATGTTTCATGTCTGAAGGTTTTAGTAATTAAATTAGACGATTACATAAATAGTACATACATCCTTATAATTGGAGAGCGTCGGGTTAGAGGGAAAGAAGATGGTGAAAGAGTAGTGTTTTGAATGTTCCAAGGGAAGAAGCATTGCGGATACTTGGGGGGAGGGAATTCCAAAGAGTAGAGGATCGGACAAGGAAGGAACGTTGGAATGCAGTACTTCTGTGGGATGGAGTATAGAGATCGGAAAGACGAGATCTTGTATGCAGTGATTTGATAGCAGACTTGAATTTCAGGTTACTGTAAATAAAGGGAGGGTGACGGGTGTTGATAACTTGGAATATGTAGGTGCCTAGAAAGTATTTTCTGCGGAAGGAGGGGAAAAGCCAATTTAACTCAGTGTAGAGATGCGAAACATGGGATTGTCTCGAAGTTCCGAAGAAAAATCTAATGAAGTAATTCATGATGCGTTTTAATCTGTCTTCAAGAACCGTCGAGAGCCCGCCATATATCACGCAACCATAGTCAAATTGGGGGTAGATAAGGGAGGATACTAGAAGTGGGTAGGGGAAGGAGGTAGGGGAAGGAGGTGGCGGGAGCGGTGAAATAGTTTTAGGATACCGATTGACCTTCGGGAGATTTGTGCAATATGGGATTTTCAGGAGAGGGTTTGATCAATCTTCTTCTTCACTTGGCGCTACAACCCGCTTGCGCGAGTCTTGGCCTCCTCTATAGATGAATGCCAGTCATCTCGGTTCAATGCCGCCACCATCCAGTTGCGGACACCAAGGAAGCTTCTTGCATCTTTTGCAACTGCATCACTCCATCGTAGCCTTGGTCTACCAACTCTTCGTACCCCGTAGATATTTTCTCTCAATAACTTGAGAGGCACATCATCGGATTCATCCTTCCTACATGCCCTGCCCAACGCAGGCGCCCCAGCTTGATGTGATCCACCACGTCGACATCATTGAATAAAGTTCTAAGTTCTTCATTATTTCTCCGCCTCCATGTCTCCCCCTCCAGGATGGCTCCATAGATCCTGCGAAGGATTTTCCTTTCCAACCCAAGGAGGGCAAGCTCGTCGTTTCTAGTGATGGTCCAGCATTCCGAGGCATATGTTAGGACAGGTCGAATGAGGGTCTTATATAGTCTTATTTTTGTGGACCTAGATAACAGCCGGCTTTTCATATAGTCCTGTAGACCGAAGTATGCCCTATAAGCCATCAGCATTCTTCTATTAATTTCCTGATGTAAATTATTATCTTGGTTCACTTGCGTTCCTAGGTACGTAAAGCTATCTACCCATCAATCAATTGATGTTTGATCAATAGTTAGGCCTAAATTTTTAACAGAGGAATGGAAAATTATTGGATGACCCTTGAGGAATAATGTGGGAAAGTTGGCATTTGAATGGAGAAGGGAATGTGATCCTATGGCAATTGCTTGAGTTTTAGCTGCGTTTAACGTTAATTTGTTCAGATTTGCCCAGGCACAGAAGTAGCTAACATATGTAGCTAACAAGAGATATTAGAAGTGCGTGCTTTGTTTTTTTGTTGCTATATCTTTGAGGGATGTTTTATTCAAATTACCGATTTCTCAGATAAGAAATTTTTTTGTCTTTTAAAAGTATGTTCTGTTTTGGTCGAAGACGTAATATTTAACAGGAAGATTTCATTCACTCTATCATGATTCTCAAGTTTTTTTTAATCCTTCCTATTTTGTTTTTGTTGGTTATACTAGTTGAGCTCCATACAGGTGAAGCTTTTTGAGCTCAAAGCAATGTTTTTTATAGTTTAAGTTTGTTTTTTGGCTTAATTTAGATTCTTCATTGAAATTAGGGAACATTTTGGGTTTTTTTTTTTGTTTTTTGGCTCTGTTTATTTCTTTTTTTCTTGTTTTTTATTTATTTTTCATCCCTTAAGTTTGTTTATGTAATTATGTTGTATATCAGCAACAATTGAGGCATTAAGATAATTGAATGGGTCCGCCGAAAAACGTTCTAAGCAACAAAACAAATTTTGAGTAATCAGTGAAAGCAAATCATAATCTAAAGTTCTTGTTAGTTTCGTAAGTTAGATTTTTTTTTTAACCTTGTAATTTGTTATATTTACATGTATCATGACATAATGGATTGCTATATCATAGTATGATGTACTATTTATTATACATTTAAAAACCTTTGAAACCGCCACTTCGGAAATTTTGTTGCTTAGAACGTTTTTCGGCGGACCCATTCAATTATAAATACATAGTTTCAAATATCTTTACATTTGTTTAGCAAAGAAAATTTGGCTTCCATCTTCTTTATGATATATTTCTCCAAATTCATGAACTCTTTGTTTAATTCCTTTTCCCGTAATTTCCTATTTATTAAAACATTATAATAAGAAAGTAGAAAGGACTTTTTTTTTCTCTCTAAATGAATCAGTCGGGTTTTAATTTGTTCTTAATTTATCCTCTTTCCTCTTTCCTACGCAAGGCAAGTCTGAGCCCGGGGCGAACTACATTTGTTTAACATAATTAAAAGGAAAATTAACAATTTAGGGTCCATTTTCCCCTTTCCCTCATGGTTTTCATCTCTCCTCTCCCCCCTTATTTTTTTAATTAAAGCTGTTAGCTAGAATAATGACCTGTCAGAAGTCGTTTAAAAATATGTTTTCGAATATTTCAGGGAGAATTTGTGACAGGATTTATCCTGTCCCTTGTTGTGGAACGACTCCTGGACACACATTCTCACTTAGTGGTTCGTCCCAGGGTACATCGACGAACACTTCGCCTTATGGAACACGGGATCCGTTGGACGTCGATTTATAGCCCCTGAATCGATTAATTCACCTCTCGATGTAATTAAACACGGATGATTAATGGGAAGGTATCTTGAGGGGCGAGGTGGGGGCTAAAAGTTTACTAATAGCTTCGTTTCGATATGCGAAACTCCCCCTCCCTCTCTTCGGCCTCTTCCTTAATTATAAAGCCTATGTCATGTTATTGTGATATACGATACTCTGCAACTTAGTCAGTCCTTTATATATTTCCTCTTCTGAATTAACCTCTGATAAATCCTGACACTAAATACTAAATCAAAAAGAAAGGTATATTTATTAAATAATAATACTCACTAAATACATATTTAATATTTCTTTTAGCTGGCTTCAATGATCTCTGCAATATTTTTTAAGTATTGGCTGTCTAAATAACTTCTCATGTCTCTCTGATTTTTTTCACGTTATTTTGAGGTCTTTGATACTATCCTCTTACAGTCTAAAATAGTATATTAAATTTATTACTACAGAAAGCGATTTACTACTTTTGATTATTTTAAAATGTTATCTATTTCCATGGTAACGGTTAGTTAGTGACCGTGTAATGTAGGAGTGATAACAAATAATTGATTCTTATATACCAGTTTGTGTGATTATTTAATATTTATTATTTATTGGTTTTTGGTTGGAAATCAATGACGACTTATCAATAGAATGTAGCCCATTTTAATAAATCTATTTTTCCCTTTCCCATGCCCGTTATTGACCAGGACAAGCAATGAAAATAGCGACATAATATAAAAAAAGAAATTACATAAAAGGCTGAAACTATTTTTTTTTTTTTTTTTTTTAAAGATGAGTTTGATAAAAATGAGTTTTACTTTAATAGTTTTTGTACTTTATTAGTATTTCATCGTGTATAGAACGTTTTGTTCCCATATGGTCGCCGCACAAAATATAAGCGTATAACTAAAAGAGGCAGTATGTACAATTAAATGGACAGTTGTAACTGTCACAAATATTCTTATAGGAACAAACAACTGACATTTGGATCTACTCTGCATACAATACACCGGCTGGGTGGCCCCATCTCCCGCTCCCGATAATATATATTGTCTTACCTTTCGGGGTGTAAATCGGGCTGGAACAAAAGGGAGTTACTTGTTAGTTACATTCTGGTTAGGGAAAGCATTCGATAACGCAACAGTCACGCGTGCATTTCGAAACTCACGGCTAATTGGCTGTGAAAAAAAAAAGGATGTTTGCTTAATGCCATCACAGTCACTCCGGATTGCCTCCTCAGAAAAAGAAATAATACAAATCGGCCTAAATCTATACAAATTTTTACTTTTTTTTTTTATTCAATATAGCACAAAACATTGATTTTAATTATAACATGTTTGAATCTATAATATCTATTATTATAATAATAAAACAAATGGTTACATACAAATTACAGTTATATAAAATATCATTAAAGAAATGATTCTTAATTGCATACTTAAAGACCAGTACACAATTTTCATCTATAAAAACATGAAATCTTAATCAGTTAAAATTATTTAAGTTCTTTCCTTATGAGCGCGGGTGAAGCCGCGAAGCGGGATGCTAGTTGTTTCAATAATTCTTAACGTCTTACTTTAACTAATACAAGTAGTTAATTTCGATCGAATATGGGTTATTATTAGTTATACGTAACACAAGAAGAGAAGTAGGTATATATTTTTTTTGGTTCTATAAAACAATCAACTTAGTTGGGCTATCGTTTCTCATTCTAATAAATTCTAATTAAAAAAAAAAATTAATTCTACTTTGATTTTCCTTGTCCAAGTCTTGTGATGTGATAGGAGGTCGTAAATGGAATCATATGCCTGTAATGAAGCTATAAATTTAAATTAGCTTAAGCTATCTTGCCGACAACTTGCTGAACACATAATGAACAAACAAGAGCCCTTAAATGGCCCTAACACTTGCATAACAAAAGTGTTTATTAACGCTACCCTCATCGGAAACACTCGATGAAGAGAGATTCAAGGAGGACCCTGGTCGTATTATTGCCCCTTGATGACCTAACAAAAGAGCAGTGTCAGGAGGAGTGGACCATTTAGCGAGGACTACACAAGAGGAGGCAGGAGTCCTGCTGGTACTGCTAATTGCTGCTCCTCCACCTCTTGGACCCGCTCCTCTGCTTGGGTAATTAATCATTTCCGATCCGGAAGCCGATCGGGGCCGATCCTTAGACCCGGCCGGTAATAGGGTCTGCCTGGGCGATCTGAATAGATTGATGCCCTGCGATTTATAAGAATGACCCCCCTCCCTGGGCCAGTGCCAAATGTTCATTCACTCTAATATTAATATATTTCTAGTTTATTTTTATCTTCTGTCTCTTGGGACCCTTCTGTTATGAGCTTGTGTCTTGGGCACATCTGTGCTCCACTTGTTCTAATCCCTTTAATATTGTTACTTAACTTTATGCAATAAATTTACTAAGTTGCTTTTTTTTTTTTTTTTTTTGTTTGCAGGTGAGTCCCGCTATTTTAACTGATTAAAAAAAGGAATTCAGGTAATTTTTTTAAGCTATTTATTGAAATCTACAACTGTATATACAGTATAAAAATATAATACATCAATTAAATATGATGATAATGATATAAATGACACGTCACTTATTTTTAAAGCAACTACCCATTGAAAGCACTTATAAAGGTGTCTATATATAATGAAGTACTATATTAGAAAGTTCCGAGGCCATCTATCTTTCAGGCGCCTCGTAAGGTTATCTGGAATGGAGTGAGAAGCAAGTTGAGATACTATTGGATTTGAATTTTGTGGAGTTAGCTATGGAAATAAGGTTTGGGCTAAATCAGCAACATATGGGATATTAACATCTTTATGGATATGTTTATTTGTAACAAAGTAAGGAGCATTAGGGATTTTGGATTGTAAGGATTGGATACTTAAAGTTTATTTGAATCCCAAAGCTCAACTCCATGTGTCCAAATAAGTCTGATATCTGTCATGTAAATGAGTCTTTTGTATTAAATCAGTTTCCTACCGTTTGAGTCTTGTATGAGGATTCCAAATTAAACGTTTGTCCAATTGGAGTCCTAGATAGCGAATCTGTTCAAGAGGGATCAGTGGGGTATTATTAAAGGATATTGTAGGACACCGGACACTTTAGGTATAGATAACACTCATGTGTCATCAGCATACGTGGTGCGGACGGCGCTAGGATGAGTCGGTATAACAGCTGTATACACCGAGTAAAGATTGGGACCTACGATACTACCTTAAGGAACACCGGCAGTGTGGACAAATAGGGAAGAAAAGTTATTATTAACTTTTAGGTTTCTATCACTGAGATAGGAGCGGATAGTAAGGAAGTATGTGGGAAGAAGGTGTTTGCTTTATTAATTTAAATCTTAAAAATGTAATAGTTGGAAATTCAGTAAGAAAAAAAAAATTGAAAGAGAAATCTCAGATAAAGAAAATGAAAATAAAACAGGGTAAACCAGATAGTAGTGGGGAAAACATCTGATGGTTGTGCTTGATATCGGCCAAATCTCCACCTTTTCACAACCGTTAGCTTAGTAGCAGTAGATCCTTACCTAAGTACTCGACCAAAAACCTCTCATAGGTTGTAGTAAAACAGTTTTTTTTTTTTTTTTACTTTAATAATGCAAGAAAATATTGTTTGTGGGGATTTTATGTAACAGAGGTTGCCTTTGCTGATAATAATAATTTACTCTGGTAAAATATGGTATTTATTCTTTCCTGTCTTTCCTAACTCTAAAAATATGTATTTAAATAAGAAGAGTCAGTTTTCCGAGGAATGGACGCTTCGATACCTCTACTTTTTACGAATCGATTCAGCAGGCTCCAACCCTAAGGAAGTTATCTTCTCTTCATCTCGATGAAGATTCCTTCCGGTTCTTTCTGTTTGCTCAGAGCAGGGGGTCACGTGACAGCTTCCTCCTTGGACCACATCCTCCTAGCCAGATCCGAAGAATTATGATACTGAATTCAGCTGGATTCATTTCTTTGACATTAATCAATAGAAACAAAGGCAACGTTAGATTTCACAAAGAAGCATTATTTCTTTTGTTAGGGGTGAAATAAATTCAAATAATTATGTATACTTTATTAATTTTAATTGAATAATATTTCAATATACACTTATCAAGTGTTGAAAATTTAAAATTTACAAAGGAGACTAATTCTAATCTAATATTTATCTCGTATTTAAATTTATTATAAATTTGTGGAAGTAAATCAATTGACGGAAATATAAAAATTTAATTAACTAGAAATGATACATAATATTACAATAATTGAAGACAAAACGTTTTGACTTCAACATTACAATTATTCTGCAGCGTATTGATCTGAATTCCATTCTGATCAGGAAGGCTGTTTTAGGATGTGCAAATACTATTCCCCCCTTATTCTGAAACTGAATACTTTAGTTAGTTTTGTTTGTAATATTATTTTAATAATTATCAGTCATAATTTTTTGAAAGTATCACATTTAACAGATTATTATTTTGGTAATTACTATCGGTTTACGGATTTTATTTAGCTTACAAACAAATAAACAAAAAGGGTTAGCAAACCATATACCTGGATCAACCCTCATATAATCCTCCCATATACGTCTCAGTCTTCAGACCCGACGGTTTTGAATTCGGTTATTAAATCCATCATCTTTACATGTCCATTTATACTGTCGTGCTGCTATGAACTGAACTTTACTTACCTGATAAATATACAATGATTCCGCATTGTGAAACCTACTAAATTTTCAACCATTTAGCTCATATTATTATGATATTTGTTGATTTGTTAACTTCATGAAAATGGTAAACTATACCCTGACATAAAGGTCTTAATTGTAGCAATTATTAAAAACAAAAAAAACTTTGTTATTCTGTTTCGAGATTAAATAGATAACCTAACCTTTATCACCAAATAGCACATAAATGAATCGTAATACATGGTACTTATATTTGTATAAATCATAATATATATATATATATATATATATATATATATATATATATATATATATATGTATATATATATGGAAATTAGATTTTTATGGGAATATTTCTTTCTCAAGGCAAATTTCAGATCTGTCAAGATTTCCTCTGGAAATAGACATTTTTAATCCATTAGAATCGCAATTTTGTAAATGGTAGAGAGAGGATGTAGACACATAGACACCATGCCCTTTCAGACAGCCCTCACTGAAGGCTACAGCTGGGCTTAATGAACCCTTGCAACCCCTGTACACGGCTGAGTCATTATTTGTGCGATTGTGGCTTCCAATCTGGTCCCCGAACCAAACATAAGAGGCAGTGCTAAGCGACTGGTCCCTGGCCAAAAGGAAGACCAAGATAAACTCCGAATGGGAAGAAGAAGAAAAAAAAATACTTTATTTTGGTCTGAAGAAGGATATTGATGACCAGGACTCCTCCCATCTTGTAAACATCTCTCTATTAACTAAAGTGTATTCCTGACTGATGGACTTCTTAAATATTACATTTATCACTTATCGCTTCCTTCTCCTCCCATTAGCTCTTCCATTATTTAACGTTCACTTTTATTTTCTACTTTGTCATTCCGTTCGGTGTATTTCTCCAGAGGAACGCTCAGGCGGGGTGCAATATTTCATTCTGACATCTGTACGGAGCTGTATTGTTTACAGGATTGTGATTGCCGAAAACATTTCGGCCTCTTGGCATAAAAACATCCGTTTTCGGTACCTTTATTGTGTAAATATATTTGTAAAAAACAAGAATGCCTTAGGATTTATTTATCTATTTATTTCCATTGATTTGAATTTAAAAGAAAAAGACTGAGTTATTTTTGTTTGTACGTATTTATTTAGATATCTTATACTTTTTTTCACCGCCCCTCACTCTTACGTGTTATTTATATAATACAAAATAAGGAATAATCAGTTGATTAGTTCAAAAACTTATATTTTAAACTAAATTGAATTGATCAACAATGTATTTTTTTTTATGTTTTAGCCTTGATATAATAATAAGCTATATTGTAATATATTATTTATTTTTTTAAATTAATCTTCTTTATGCTTTTCTTAAATATTGTGGTGAATATGTATAAAAGAAATAAAAAAAAAAAAATTGTTTTGAACCAGTTTTGATGTAAAATAATGATTAGTAAAAAATTCAATATCTCCATGACTAGAAAAAAAAAAATAGATCGTGGTCTATGTCTTTCTATTAATGCTTTATATCTACTGCTTCTAATTAGGACACTTGGAAAATTTTAGATCCGAGCAACGCTAACAGAGCTAGAGTTTGTCAAAGAAACCCACAAAACGTGATTTTTTTTTTTCATTCAATCCAATAAAGCTCCTAAGCGGTAGGTCCTAGAGAAAAATTGTAATCAACAACAAATCTTTTCGATCAAATTTCTAATCAGAATAAATCGGCAAATTTCCGATTCGAGCAATACCAACAGACCTACAACATGTACATTTTCAATGTTTACATTTTTGTGTGCCAAAAAAAACTTTACCCAAAAATATAGGACTCCAGCTCAAAAATATATCCAAGTAAAAAAAAAGTTTAAAAAAAATCCCTGAAAATTGTATATATTGTAAAAAATACATAAGTTCTTATACCTGGCATGCATGAATGTTATAAAAAAGAAACATTCTTTGACAAAAACATTTTCCTGTGAACTTAAGTTAAGTTCGTGCCAAATTTATTTTATTACTTATTTTATTTTATTTTTTTAAATGATAAATGATAAAATAAACGATTACAGTAAATCCTATAGTTTACTGTTCTTTAAATAAATATTTCAGGATGAGTATTATTTTCCTGTTTCTTTATTTGTTCCTTTATTTCATCACCACAGGATGTGAGTTCCCATAAAAAAACAAGCATCTATGAAAACCAGTACAGTAATAAAGTTTATCTTTCTTTTTATTTTTCAAGGAGACAACCGTTTTTTTGTTTTATCACATAATATTTGAAAATGTTTTTCAATAAAGACTCAATGAAGACAAGTATCATTCGACTAATCAAGCAATTGAATTAATTCACTTTGCACTCGCCAGCTCAGATACCTGAGTGCACTGATTCCCCTGGTATAAATAAGACCTAATACCAATTATTATATATTGTAAGCATATTTTTAGAGGTAACTAAAATAATTTATAAAAATTATTCACACTGTTTGAACATAATGTTTTTATCTAATTTCTGTCGCAATGTGACCTGCAATCAGGAATTATAAGAGCTTATAAACTATAATCATTTCAAACCTAATAAGCTTGTTATTGTTGTAAACATTCCAAAATCCAATTACTTGTTTTTGTTGCTGACAGAACACGGTTGTTAGGCAAGAATAGAGTTACATAAAGGAACAAGGAATCAAAAGCAATGTTCTTTCCCTTATTATGTTTCTATGTACTCCATTCGCTACTCCCTTTGATGTTTCTTACAACTACAGCTGAACGCTGAGTGATCTCCTCGTTTCGTATCCCAATTAGTAAGTACCTCTGTGAAAAAGTTGCTCTAACAGGAACATAATGCAAGTATGTTTAAACTAAAGCATACAACATTGAGCAGAGATTTTATAATGAAAAATAAAATTTGATATAATTTTTGTTCCTTATAAATTCATACATAAAATTAGTAAGCTAGGACGTGGAAACTACTAAGAGGCCTTTTCAACAGTTTTTTCCGAGGTGTTTTCCAGCGAGTGGCGCCATCGATTCACTGCTCTCAATTTGGAAATATGTGTCCGTCACACGCAATAGCTAGTTTAAGTACTCCGGCCTAAAATTATATCGTTTTAAATATGCAAATTACCTCAATCAACTTAATGTTTTAATTATAATTGATTATATTTTAATTATATGTTTAAACGTGTAATTTCATCAATTAAACCCAACAACTCCTATAAAAGAAATTAGTTTAGTAATTAATACCGATAAAACCAAATATATCGTTGGTAGTAGGAACGATCTTAATTTCGGCTAAGTTTATATCAGATGTTTTAATAGATAGGCGAGTTTAAGTTTTAGGGTCTACAATATATTGGGAAAAACGAAGTTCAAGAGGGATGAATAAGCAAGTTTTTTTTTTTTATTTTTTAGATTTTTATTGAAATTTATTAAAATTGTTGTTGTCAAGATATGTTTCTAGTAACTTTCGGAGCGCTAGTGCACAGTTTGTCAGGGACACTTTTTAAAATTTCCCGCTTGAGCAATTTATTTATTTTTGGTAGACGCCCGTTACTTTCTGCTGAATGCACAGCTTAATTCTTTATATAATTTTAGATCCTGTACCCACGTTTTTACTAGCAGTCCTCCCAATTTCCCTCACAGGATTGCTTTTGATTTCGTAAAGAAACAACTCGTGAATGGCATTTGGCACTTCCATCATGAATACTAATCACAGACTAAAATGATTTCTAATCATAATACTTTGTTTTTAACATTTGTCCTTAAAGCCCATAGCGAGGATAATCTGTTATTACCGTCGAAATATTTTGTTTTCTTTCACTACATCAGTATTTCCAGACTTTTTTTGCTGCAAGGGTATATTTTTTCAGTTCAACGTTTTCTGTTGATTGTTATTGAAATGCATGCAATGATATATTATGTTAAAATTAAAGATTAATGTTTATTGTGTAAAAATTGCCTATTTCAGACAGGAGGATCATAAGCGTAAGATTTTGCAAGTGTTTCCTGTCTTTTTTTTGCTCAGTGTATATATTAAAAAACGATTTCCAAACGTTAATTTCTGAAAAATAAATCGCATCTAAGCTGTTAATTTAAAGTATTGTTAAATAAATAATATTGCAAACACATGCGCCCAGTCAGAAGTTAAGACGCCTTCAGCTACTTGAAATAAACTTGACCGTATTAAGAATACCACTTCAGTTTTTTTTTATTTTCCAACTCCTCTTCAGAAACCCCTCCTATCTGCTAATTGGATTTGAAGTCTAAATTTATTCTCCCCTTATAAGTTTAAATTGCACTATCAATTCTTCGTTACTAATTGGGATGCCTGTAATAATTTTTTCATCGCCATATAAAGCCTGGTAAGTGGTTATTCGTTAGTGGCTTTTCTGTTTCATAATTATTCACGCCAACGGAATATGCATTAATATTCTTTTGAGATTATTTCGAATTAAAATTCGGATCCCTCTTCCAGGAATAAATTCAAATCGAATATCCTTAATTTTCACTATAGGTGAGAGCAGCTATATTTTTCCATTTTTTTTTTTGCCTCCGGATGCATCCGAAGAAGTACTAGCGGTAAACCAGTCAAACCAGTTTTAAATCTCTTTAAGATATTCAAATCGTTTGTTTATTTATTTAATTCATTCATTATATCAAGCTATAATTATAATGTCTGCAAATTTAAACATATTGATGCGTTTGAATACATTTACTCTCGTATCCTTTTAAAATTGGTTTCTTATATTCAGATCATTTATTTATTTGTCACATGTATTTACATAAACAGTTAGAATTATTTATCAATTTTGAAAATTATGATTATTTTTTAACACCCGTATATTAAATAATATGTATTGCGTTTTTATTTATTTAATAAAATAAAATAAGTAACTAAAAAGTGAGTCTGGAGAGTAGATATCGAAACCACTTTAGACTTCCTGTGGCATACAAACAGCAAAGCTTCACAATTCTACAATCCTATCATCAAATTGCATCTATCAAACATATAATCAGTACAATATAAAAATCTGTTTGTACTACAGTACTTCTATAATAAAGTTATGAATGTGAAATTTACAATAATTATATAAATTTCTCATATTTGCAGGGAAAATTTTTTTTGTTGTTTTAATTAACAGCATTAAACATTTAAACTGAATACATATACTTAAACCAATTTATTTAGATGAGACATTATTCAGCGTGAAATGGAAATTGTGTCTGCTTATACGGATGATTTTATTTATTGCTAATGTTCAAAACACTTCATGCAAATATTCTACAGATTGATTTCTTTCCATCTTATCGGCTGTGAGTTTCATATTTTTTTTGTTTTTTAACTCTCCATATGCATTTGCCAGAGCTTGTAAAATATCTAAGGATTATTAAAGATATTAATAAAATGAAATGAAGAATTATTAAGAAAATTATCCAGAAATTTCAGATAATTAAGATTTATATCCGCGCCTTGCGTTCTTTGTATTTAGCATTCCTTGGGCTATAGTTCTAAAGTGATATTGAATAACTTCTTGAGGGATTGCTCCATTTAATACAAAATCGAAATTATTCATATTAAAAATAAAATTTCGCAACTACATTTATTTTTTTTTTTGAGTCTCTATTAAAAAAAAATTGCAAAAGACGAACTAGGCTATTAATAGCATAGGCACATATCTGGATACACATCGATCTCACATGACTCAATAAGTAATAAGGAGGAATCTATAAACAAATGTTAAATTTAAACGAGATAAACCTATATGACAAAATAAACAATACTTATATAACGGTGTAAACAATACTAGTGCTAGTAATAATAAATAATAGTTAAATTATAATCCAAGGCTCAGTAAATAAAAATAATAATATACAACTTATATAATAATACAAACAATAATAATACAAAGTGAAAATAAAAATCTTTTATGTTATAATACATAATTGAACTTATTAGTTAACTTTATGGTAGAAATAATATATTTACACTTTTTTAATGTGTGTAATATTATGTAATTTATAGAAACTAGTTTTCCAGTCTTCAAGTAATATGTACTGCAAGCTTTTATTTAGAAATATTTTTAATATTACTAATAAGTTTCAAATGCTCTGGTTGACATGTATTGGGACGCAAACTCTTAAAACAGAATATAATTTTTGGCATAGAAAATGAGAAAAGTCAATAGGGTGGAATTTTCCGCCTGATAGTATTTAATTAAAAATAGAATTATGATAAAGTCGCGTATATGTAAGTTACAATATTTTAATAAAAATTCATATTAGTAATTCAGTAATCTTTCTATTCTAAATTTCTACATAATATTGATGAAAATTGTGTTAACTTTACACTTTATTATAACTATTTAATAATTTTTATATTATATTTAATGGCATTTTATAAAATGTAAAATCTTTTTAAAATGAAAAAGAGAACAAAATTGCTAATTTAGAACCATTCTGGATTGATATATCTATTTACATATGTTTTTCCGATGAAGGCTTAAAAGCGTTTAGTGAGCTGGGCACGTCGACAAAGAGCAGGATGTATTTTCTATATTAAGGGAACTCGTGTAAGTTAAGCAGGGGGAAGTACCGAAGAACTTTAACGTAGGACTAAATTATACGGGGAGGGTACTTACTTATTTTCAAGTATCCTTCCCCTCGTACAAATATGCGAATATTGTATAATCCTTGTATAAGTCCGTATATTCTTAACATTGAGTTTGATTTTATTTTTATTTTTTAGTTTTCTTTATTTTTTTTTTTTTTTTTTTGTATTTAAAATTAGTTTATAATGTTATTAATATAATTTTTTTAATTCTTTTTGATAATTTTTGTTTAAATTTAGGTCTGCACTTATACGTATAGTACAAACGATATCAGACATATTTACGAATAGCATATTTGGACTATGAAAAGACATAACGGGTTTCATGCTTACAGTAATAATACCTGCATCTGTTACCGGTTTGTATTATACTATCGTTAGACATTGTTCTAATTAATTCTGTGATAAGTTATGCCAAATGCAATTAGCGACTGATTTGGCGTATTAAAACATTGTTGGAGAAATGACACAGGTTAACATTAATTACTTTATTTTTCTAGTTAACTGTAAAATCGTTGAAAACTGGGTCAATGGTGAAGTAAGAAAGGCGAAAACACACTCTAAATGTTAATGTAACCTTTATCAGAATGTCTACGTTTCTACCTTTTCTTCTTCAAGGCTAAGTATAACAAAAACTGAATGAGACCAAATGCTAGGTAACAAAGAATAACTACATTGCATCTTGTTCTATTGTTTTTGTCACCTCACCAACTTCTTTTCAATGATATTTAGTATTGGTCAGATAATCGTAGGATTGATGAATTAATTGCCATTTATACTGGAATAATTTTATTAGAACACTAATTTCGAACGCTAAACATTCAAATTCATTTCTAAAACACAAAATTTTCAACACATCAACTCTATGTTACAAGGATTATATATACTAAAGTCAAGACAAACAAATCATACTGAACAATCAAATCAAATTCATACAAATCATACAAACAAATATACTGAAGACAAGAAATCAAACATTGGTACCCACCTGAGGAGATCTAACAAATATCTGAAATATATCCAAAGTAGAAAGATGAAGGGGTCAGGTAGGTAAAATGTTTGGGGTTTACCATGGGATTTCCTCTATGACTCATTGGATTTTTCCGTTCCTATTGGAAACAAATTTACGTTTTTAACAATTAGATTAAATAATAAGAAATAATAAAATGGTTTAAACCCGATCCAGATTTTTGTTTAAATAATCGGAGAAACATTTCCAACAGGCTCATTTTAAATTTTAAAATGTTTATGTTAAAGATTTATTTTAAAATGTGTAGTATGTTTTAGAACTAAAGATGAAATTTTAGCATTCGCAACTTGTATTACAATAAAATAATTCCAATAGAAGTGGCGACTAATTCATCAATCCTAATTGTATTGATCCTTCTATACCATCATGCGTTTCAAGTGATGATTTTTTTAATTCTAGCTTTTAGAAAAAAAAATGTTTGTCTTAGAAATACTGTAGAGTTTTATACAGTTTTTATACATTAGAGTTTCTCAAAGGTATTGTTATGATCGGGCTGTTTTGATGAAAGGAACATCAAGCTCGTAATTTATCGTTGTATTGGACTTTGTGAACACACGGTTCCCTTCAAAGTATAGGTTTCCCCAACACAGGCGCCGAAATTAACCCTCTGCGGAAGAAAATATAGTTTCGTGGAGGGTGGTAGAAAGAACCCCTTTAGGAGATATGAAAGCGTGTATGATCCTGCAGAAATACGATATGGTAAGTAAAACTGCATATATACATGACCGTGAAGAAGATATTGGCTTCCGTGGCCCTACACACTGTATCCTATGAATAGCATCAGCTTGGCCCATCTATCTCTCCCCTCTGGAGTCTTCTGTTGTCCTCTAGATCGGCAATTAATAAGCGTCTTTTGCATCTTGTACTATTGGTGTCGACTCCTGTCTTCGTTTTATTTAGATTTCTTTATAATGTGGCTGTATGCTGTAATTTTGGAGAACGAAGCTACTTCGTCTTTGACAGAAGTTTTCAGCTTTAGTCGTCTAGTGTTTACAGAGATTAATGAGAATCTATTTCTAGTTTTTTTTTTAAACTATTCTCGGCAATAGTTTCTTATGTTATTCTTACATTAAAGCTCTAGTGGTTTTCCAAAAGTTTAAAGCTAATTCTTACGAAAGTAATATTATTCTTCATTTAAAAATTAAAGTAGCAAAGTAATTCAATTAAAAAAATGATAGCACTATATCTTTTTTAATACACTGATAGGCAAAAAATTCCACCCGATTAATATTTTAATTTTTTCGGCTAAAAGTTTCATTCACTTTTCACGGGTTTACGTCGCCATATTTTTTAACCGTAACATATGGTTCCTGTTGGAAATTATTATAAAATTAACTATTTGAAAGCAAGCAACATTTAATAAAAAAATACCATGTAATTTTAAATTTACGAAATTTGAAATCAATTAGGTTTATATTTGCCGCTTAAATTTAATTACGTTATGCATTCGATGGGGTGTTGGTCTAATTCTTGAAGGATCCCTAATTGAAAACTGTAATAAATCATATTGATTTAAAATTTTAATTTATTTTTTTTATATATCTACTACTTGTTTTTATTTACTTAATGTTTTTAATAATCCTAACATGCTTGATATGTCCTGGTTGAAGTATATAGGAAAGAAAAAGAAAACTTTTAGCCGAAAAAATAAACAAAAATAACAGTGGGTGTAATTTTTTGTTTATTCGCCAACAAACTTGTCGGACAATCAATACGTAAAACATTAGTTATCTTTACTTTATTATATTATTAGTTTGTATTTTTTTATGTTGATTTTTTATTTATTTTTCCTATTGTTTAAAAAACAATTTAAAGACGTAAAACCTTTCAGATTACTGCAAAATTTACTAGACAAACTTTCAGAGCTCCCAATTAATTACAAAAAGCTTATTTACGTGACTGTGATTAGCCCTATTTGGACGTACGGCGATCCAATCTTTACAATTCAAACACCTTTGAAAAATCCTCAATGCTCCTTAATTTGTCACTAATAAATTTATCCAGAAATATCTTAATGTTACACATGTTGCTGATTTAGCCCAAACCAGAAAACTATCCTTTCACAGTAAGGTCCATAACCATTCAAATGCACTAATTTCTTAACTTGCTTCCCACACCTTTTCCGATTGTCCTCCAAGGCGTCTGAAAAGAAGGTAGCTTGGAGACCTTCTAGTGAAGAATATTAATCTTGTAGAAGATGAAGGCCGGAACAAATATGTAGTTAAATGAACTGTTAACTATGAACATGTAAATAAAGCATTATTTTTATTAATTTGTAAACTTATTTAGAACAATGGGGTTTACTACAGTTACTTTCTGTTCTTATATTTTATTTTTTTAGCTGTAATTAACTTTCATTCAGAACGAATTAAAAAAATCAGAGTTTACTATATCTCCGAATAAACCACCTGAATAGAGACATTTGACAACAAAAAAAAAAAAAAAAAAAAAAAAAAAAAAAAAAAAAAAAAAAAAAAAAAAAAAAAAAAAAAAAAAAAAAAATGTTTTCTGTACCTTTTCTTTTTCTGTGTGCCCTAAATTGTTCCACTAACAGAATGTCCTCCTGTTTCAACCTCGTTATCTCAGAAACACCTGTAACTCTCTCTCCCTCTCTTCGAAAAAAAAAGATTTACAAAAGTGACATATAGTTAATGGTTCAATTTAAATTTAGAATCTTGTTCAACGCTTGGAATCCAAAGATGATGCGGTCGTTGAGATTCAAAAAGGTGGGAATTCAGGTCTCGCCTCGTGCAGAAGAAACAGACAGTTAAACACATGTTTTTTTTTTTTTTTTTCTTTGAGTCGGCATTTTGGAATTGGAAATCCGATTCAGGAATCTGTCGAGTGATACTTTCGAAACTCCCAATTATACTAAATTACAGATTTTTTTCTTCATTAATTTAATTATAGTTATGTAGGTCAGATAATTATTATGAAAGTCCCTGTCATGAATTCTTGTTTAATATTTTATAAATTATTGCAACATTTTGCTATTTAGTAATAGTTTCTGTTTTGTTTTTTTTAGTTGTTTTTTTTACATCTAATAATTTGGAATGCATAATTTCTTGGAGCCATTTTAGTTTATTTTATAGAATATGTTATAATCCTGAAATAGTTTATATTTCTATCAGTGCTGCCAATAATTCAACCAAATATTACCCACTCGTAAGGTTGAAAATACCCATTTATCCCCAAGAAATATACGTCACTGCTTTAACTAGTACATATACTTTCATTCTTGCAGTTAAGATAGTAATGAATGTGTGTGTTTATTTATTTTATTTTATTTTATTTTTTTTACCATATTTTTAAGACAAATTTTGGACAAAGATCGGTTTTTATAATAACAATACATTTAACTTCCAACTAAGAAATTTTTAGTTATGTATCTTTTATTTAGTAGTGATGTTGGCCAGAGTTGGGCAAAATTTAATCACAGCTAAAATGTAATAGTTATTTGACAACTAATTTCCTGGAATCCATCACCTAATTTAATAATGATTAAACCATTCAGTCAAATAATCATTTTTCTTTAAAAAATTACTGAAATTTTTAATCATCATTACAATTTGATCGATTTCAGGAAATTAGTTTTCAAATATTAATTATTTTGATTAATTTTTAGATATGATTAAATTTTGTCCAACTCTCTTGATGGTAATGTTGTGTGGAGTTAGTTTATGCCGTGGCTCAACTTAATTGATGTTATATTAATGATATAGACGAACAAATTTTTTCTCATCAATAACAATAATAATAAATTAATTTTTATTCAAATATTAAAAAATAATTACTAAATATTACTTATTAAAAAATAGTAAAATTCAATCCTTAACCACTAGTTTCAGGAACTTTAAAACTTTTGACCACTTGTAACCATAGTGAAATCTTTATTTTTTATTCTATTTAACTATTTATTGATATTTACAACTGTATATTTTATAGACAACAAGTAAATTTGATAATGATGATTACAATGATTTGCCTATAGCATGTTAAGAACTACTCACTAGTAGCACTTCAAAAAAAAGTTCTACATTGGAAGGTATCTTGTTTAACTTCTTTTTAGACACCTCGAAGGCTTCGACCAAATTTTGAACCTATTGAAAATTAAGATCTTTATTGATAAGTTTGTTTGTGACATGATAAGGGGTTTTGAGGATTTTGGATTGTAAGGATTGGACAAGAAGAATTGGAAGGTTTAGTTGAGCCATACATCTCACCTCCTTATGTCCAAATTTGTCTAATTACAGTCATTTGTATAGGTCTTTTGTTATACTAAGGAGATGAATTTGTCAGGGGTGCAGTCAAGGTTGAATAAACACAGCCAGTTTTTAAATGAAAAACTTATATTTTGGCGTGCCAACGTTTCGACCTGCCTTGAAGGTCTCCATTAGGGCTTAAATAATTTCTAAAATTGGTCTTTTGTTATATATTGGGAGCTTTGAACGCTTATCTAATAAATTTTAGTTGACAACGATTCTCTAAATTAATTTTTAAATATAAATACTCATTCTCTTGAAAAGTCACAACATAAACGAAATGAGAATTTTATAACTTGGTACAGTATGAGGGGGTAGAAGAAATGCATGGGAAACTAGGAAAAAAGAAATGCGGACTCATGGTTCAATCTCCTGGAGTAGTGGACCTAAAGAAGGAAATCAATAGAACTGAATCATGAGGATTTAATTTGATTTATTTATTTTCATTTGATTGAAATATTTATTTATAAAGCTATTACAGGTTAAACATCGTATATTATTGTTTTAGCCATTTTACTAAACAAAATTAAAAAAAAAAAAAAATTGAATTGTGAAATTGCATAACTTTATTCGCTTTGGCGGCACTAATCATTATTAAATTTAACTGTATTCAAAACTTTAATTTTGTTTAACGTTATTACAAAGTTACGTTGTCTATTTGTAAATACTGAATTTTAAAGTTTCTTGAAGATAAACTTCTTAAAATAGAATCACTTAATGTTGTAAAGGTTAATTTATTTTTATTAACCCAGACTAAAGCGACAAGAAACTGCTCGTCGTTACAGATTACTTCAACATTTACTAGACAAACGATCAAACCTCCCAATTCATTACAGACTTATTTACATGACTGTTATTAGTCCTATTTGGACGTCAGCCCCAAAGCTCAACTAAACCATCCTATTCATCTCGTATCCAATCCTTAAAATCCAAGATCCTTCGAAAAATCCTAAATGCCCCTTACTTTGTCACCAATAAGCTTATCCATAAAGACCTTAATGTTCCATATGTTGCTGAGTTAGCCCAAATCAGGTACCTATCCTTTCATAGTTAGGTCCATAACCACTCAAATCCATTAGTTTCTCAACTTGCTTCCCACTCCATTCCCGATAATCCTCCGAGACGTCTGAAAAGAAGATGGCCTAGAGATTTCTAGTGTAAAATTTTATGGAAGTGCTACTGATGAGTAGTTCTTTTCAAGTTGTTACATGTCATTGTAATCGTTATCAGCTCATTTACTTGATGTATTTAAAATATTTTTATTAACCACACTGTTTTCTTATTATTATCATTGCTTAAGAGTTTAAAATAAATAAATTACTTTTAATTAGGCATCTAATAATGAGTAGGAATTGAAAATATAAGCTCCTTACATACTTATTAAATATTTTAAATTAATTAATTAATTTTATTTAATTAAATTAAATCGAATAGAATGAAATTGGGGGGGAAAAAAAAATGTAATTTAAGTCGTTAAAAACACCGAACTGAGAGAGATGAAATGGATTAAATTATATTTTTCCCTCTGGGAGAATGTTTTGGCGTCTTGCCCTAACTTGGTCCACATCTTTCAGAGGAATTTTATTAAGTAGATTTATCCCTCCCGAGATTCTTTGCGGGCAATTCCATAATCTATTTTAGTAATGGTGTCCTCATATTTCTCGTGTTATTAGGTGTATATATTTTTATTAGCTATATATATTTTTAATATTTTACATTAGTTTTGGGTCAATACAATTTTTTTTATATTCTCAATATCGATATAGGTACCAAAAAATCGATTCTTAACACTAGTTCCTCGGCTTGAAAACAACTTGCTATAATAAAAAACAGTCCAGTTAAAGTCAAACAGAAAATACCATTTGTCCTACAAAAACAAAAAGAATTCATTTCCAAATTTTAGTTTAAGAATATCACTACTCTCAAGGCAATTTTTGTTACTGGCTTCCGGAATGGCAAATGTTGGTAAAACCTTTCAAATAACATTGTAAATGGGAAGATGCACTGATATTTCTCTAGATGTTGTTTTAATTGTAAGTTAAGCCTGGATAATCACTGTGAACATGTAATAAAATATAAATAATCGTTACTTTAAGATAACAACAAACAGAAGGGGTTGCGTTTTACATTTTTAAGAGTAAAAGAAAAGTTACAAAAAACTAAAAAAAGTGAGACATAGCTCGCATAGCATTATTCTGTAAAACTTAACCCTAAATCTTCCATAGGCGGAATTTCAATATTCGAGTTCTAACTGAATATTCACTCACGAATATTCATCTATGTAATAACGCATAACATAGCTATATACACACATATAACGAGTCAAAAAATAGTTTTATAGAAAATAATAATAGCTTTTTATAGAAAATAAGAATTAGAACATCTAGAAATGAGTAGTGAATTTTTTTTTTTTTCCAAGAACCTTTACCTTATTTTTTTCCTCTTTTCCCTTTGAACTTAGAAAGAGAATAAGGGAGAGGGTCGGATCATCCCAATTACTGCAAAGGGTGCATTAAAACGTAATCTTGGTTCGAAAACATCAATTTTGAGGCTGAGTATGTTATAAAATAACAAATCTAAAAAGAGTACTAAAATTAAGTTGTATTGACAAGCTCCATTTATTTTGTCAGTATTTCAGCTACAGCTTGAATATGTAATCTTATTTATTTGTATTACATTAGCGAATACATACATTCAATCATTTGCAATTTAGCTTGCAATGGAAATGCTTGTTTTTGGAAGAGAATTTTGCCACACTATTTATTACCAACCTGTGTTGATCTATAACATAGAAATTTGCACTGTTATCCAACATAAAAAAATATCTATAATAACATTTTCTTTTATCATCACAAGAATATTTTTTTATGTATTTATTGAAATTTACAACTGTATATACAATACAAAATATAATACATCATGTAAATGTGATGGCATAGATAAAAATGACACTTCACTTGCTTTTAAAGCACCTACTTATTGGTAGCACTTATAAAGGTTTTTTATTATGAAGTTTTATATTAAAAGGTCCCGAGGCCATCTTCTTTTCAGGCGCCTCGGAGGGTTATCTGGAATGGAATGAGAAGCAAGTTGTGATACTAATGGATTTGAATGGTTGTGGAGTTTGCTATGAAAGGATTGATATCTGGTTTGAGATAAGTCAGAAACGTAAGGTATATTAAGATCTGGGTGAATAAGTTTGTTTGTGACGAAGTAAGGAGCATTTAGGATTTTTCTAGGAATTTCGGATTATAGGATTTGATAAGGGATGAATTGGATGGTTTAGTGGAGCCGCAAAGCTCAACTCCGTATGTCCAAATTGGTCTAATTACTGTTATGTGAATGTGTCTTTTGTAATTAATTAGAAGGTTGGAACGTTTGTCAAGTAAATGTTGAAGTAGTCGAAAACGACGGGAAGTTTCTTGTCGTTTTAGTCTTGTATGTGGATTCCAAGTAAGACGTTAGTCCAGATGGAGTCCTAGGTAGCGGATCTGTTCAACGGGGATTAGTGGGACATCGTTAAAGGATACTGTAGGACAGGAAGTTTTGGGTTTACGACGAAGGGTGAAGGTTATTTGGTGGGATTTATTTTGATTCTCCATTTTTTACACCATTCTTGAAGTTTTATGATTTGGGATTGGAGTGTCTGGGAGTAGAATTTTAAAAAAAATAATTATATAATTATGTATCAACGTATCGGCATCAATCAGTTGCTAAGAATTGACATTGGATTTTTGATTCTCTGTAAAATAGAGCATCGTCATTTCGGTTCGACACATTCCTATTTAAAATAATCGGTCATATTCGATCTGATTGGAATTTTAGGTGTTCAGGTTTTGTAAGGCTTCTAAACTTTTGTGGAAATAGTCCTAATTGATTTTTTTGATTTTTTTTAATATTTATATTCCGTGTTTCTTAAGCTTTTAGTAGTATCTTAAGGTGGGCTATAAACGTGAAAACGTGACGGTTTTAGTCACGGAAATTAGTCAATGTGAATTTTTAGAGTCTGTTATCTTAATGCTGAGAAGAAAGGGCTTTAAAAGTGACATGGTCTTATAAGACTTTTCTTTAGGGAGTAGTCGATTCATTTTTTTAAAAATAAAACCATAATATTTATTTTAATAACTTTAATTGGTGGGGCAGAGATGTGTCTTTTTTGTTTCTCCTATGACTAGTTGTTTTTTTCTGTTCCTGTTGAAAACAAATTTAAAATGAGACTAACGGAAATGTTTATTTGAAAATTAGTCTTATAGATTCATTTTGCCTTTAGGAGAATATCGACATGTTTTATTTCTTGTATCTAGATTTTTTGAAAAGAATAATATATATAAATCTATGTGGCAAAGTGCTGATGTTTTGAATTTAACTGTATGTTTTTAGAAATGATGAATGTTTAACATTTGAAATAAAAAATTCCAATAGAACTGCCAAAAAGTTCGTTGATCATAATTATACAGTTGAAGTTTCTTGTGCAACTTATTATTATCAGCAGTAATAGTTGGAAAACCTCGGGGAGGGGGGGGGGGGCGCATCTCAGCCTCAAAATTGGAAGTTTTCGAACCAAGATTCCCCTTTAATGCACCCTTTGCATTGGGATGATCATCCCCTCTCCCTTATTCTCTTTCCAAGTTCAAAGGGAATAGAGGAAAAAATAAGGTAAAAGGTTAAAAAAAAAAAAAAAAAAAAAAAAAAAAAAAAAAAAAAAAAAAAAAAAAAAAAAAAAAAAAAAAAAAAAAAAAAAATCAGTACTCATTTATAGATGTTCTCATTCGTATTTTCTGTAAAAAGCTATTATTATTTTCTATAAACTATTATTTTCTATAGAGCTATTTTTGTTTCTCTGTTTGTGTCTATATGGTTAAGCTATGCGGCTATTACATAGATATATATTCAGTTAGAACTCGAAAACTACTTTGCATTTTTTGACATGGATATCTCTTTTTAGTTAGGGGTCGATATTTTTTTTTTGTAGCCTTTCTTTCACCCTTAAAAATGTAACTAGCGCGCTGAGATCCTCGCCCACAATTGCTCGGTCATAAGAATTCATTGTAATCTGTGTTTAGAGCACTAAACAGTATTACTATGCTTAGACGTTTTAAGGTATGATGCTGTTTTCATTATCTTTATTTATGGTCTATTGGTCTGTCAAATAACTGATAACTGGTGAATGTAGATTTGAATGAATCCATTCATTTTAAAACAATTGTTAAAAAATATAATAAAACATTATGGTCATGAAGAAAAATGATTTATCAAAATCTTTAAGATTTTGCACACAATATAAAATTTATTACAGGTAATACAGATACATTTTTGCTATTTTGTAAATTTGTGCTGTTGCTTATAAAACAAGAAATAGCTACATTTTTGATACTTTAAGATGTTTACGGATCTATAAATAAACTCATTCATGAAAAGCAATTCACTCTGGGAGGTCCAATGGTAAAATAACATTTACGGCGATTTAATGACTGAGAAAAGATGAAACGAAGCGTAAAATAAATTTACGAACCCGGTGGGGCTTCCAGAATATAAATAACTACAGAGGGACTAAACTACGGGGCTAAACTACCTCCAATTACTCGCAATCCCGAGCTGTTTGGCAGATGTGTAGTGCGAGGAGGTGCGTGCGCCGAGTAAATCAGGGACCAAACAAGGCCCAGATGTTGCTTGTTAGTGTGACGTTTGTCTCCAGCCAATGGCAGGTATTTTCGTATCGGTCCACCTTTTGGGCTGTTCCTATTCCCAACAGTTCAGTCCTGGAACTTCGATTAGACGTTGTGTTACACCAGTGTGTTTGTTACGAGTTCGCATCATTTCAGAAGACTTCTCATGGAACAATATTCTACGAAACATACTTTGCTCACATTAAGACTAGTCTTAATTTGGTTCACAAGTCTTTATTTTTTTTTCTTCACCAGAGACGGAACCTAGAGAACAACGCTCGGATCTCTTAGGGATTGTTTGGAGTTCAGAAGACATGCTTGGTTCGAGGTTTCCGGGATGATTTTCTCATAGTATGATTGTGTCTTGTTTATTTAATTATAATTATTTCATTTTTTCATCTTCCTTATATGATCTTTTTTTTTTTTTAACATTATCTTTTGATTCATGTATATATAGATGTTGCTGTCTTCTTTTCTTGTAATTTTAATATGAACTAATTCATTAACATTCATACTATTTATTACCATTAAGTGAGGTAGGCATAATGATAATTAGAAGAAAGGTACAAACTGTATCACTAATTATTATCAAGGGGTCTGTCAATCTAATAATTTATTGTTGTGTTTTAAGGCCGGCTTTATTCTATGGTGCTCCAATGTTCCATCATCTAGCAAAGTCTGTGACCAAACGGTTAGAACTATTCCAAAATGGAATAATTAAAAAAAAATAGTAGAGACAAAGTTAATTTATAAAGTGCTTTGGTAACTGAAATGTTTTAACTATACCATTTAAATTTTCATTCAAAATAACCGCTATCAGCAATAACTTATTCAACAACATAATAGCTTTAATAATAGTTTTAAAGAGAAAAATAATAAAGGAAAAAAAAAACATAAATAAATTATGGATTAAATATTTATAATGGTTTGATACGTAGTTTTATTGTTGTAGTTTTTTTTTCTTCTAGATACAACATACATTTTTAACTTCAAATTTTTTGTCTTCGCCTATCATGAACCAAAATACTTAAAAACTAAGCGAAAGATTTGTTTTTAAAAATATCTGCCGTACTTTAAAGTATTTCAAGTATCTGTATTTAATTATAATCGAATTTTGAAAAATGTAATCAGCCAGGTAAACGTCGGAAGGGTAGAGGGATACGTAGATGGTAGGTTCGTATCAGGGCTGATTTTATGAATTTGGGTTTTGAATATATGTCATTGGGGAATTTATGGGGTCAAACGTTTTGGCATCGAGCTTCTAATTTTCTATGTATTATTATATATTTTTTAACTTTGATTTCTTATTCATATACGTGATCAAAGTGAATTTGATGGTATTAATGATTAAATACTGTTTATGAACAAAAACAGACTCTTTACCAAGGGTTTCAAGAAAATAATATTTGGACATCTCAGCATATTCATAAATGTCATGGACACATTTCATATCTTAAGAGAAGGTTGAAAAAGAACTGGATGTGGGATCTTCTGAGCTATGTCAGAACAAAATTCAAGGGTATGTAGGGTTCTACTCTCACTGGTGTCTTTCACGCCATGTAATTTATTTGTTTGTTTACTGAAAGTGTAAGGTTATTGAAAACGGATGATATATTTTTGTTATATTTTGTCATTATCTTTCCAAATCTAGTCTTTTTATCTGATTCCATTCAATTGTATTAAAATTTGACCAGTCAATCTCTATTTTGTTTTTATTTTCAAATACACAAATTTTCTTTTTGTGGGTATAAAGATGAGTATCTTAATAATTACCCCCTTAATTTTTGCTTGCACAGCTAAGATGACTTAACAAGTCCTAACAAAACTTTATAATTAGTGTCTGTTCCTGAGTGTGGATTCTGTCTAAGGTTTTTAACCTAATTAACTTTCCTTTCTGTAGTGTTCTTAAAAGAAGAGAATTTTCCTGCCGGAGGTATAAACCGGGGAAAAGGTTTAGGAAAAAAAAATCAAAATTGTAGGAGAGGTTTTTATTTAGGAGGCGGTGTGTAGGTAGAGTATCGGTAAGGGTTCAGTAATTAGGGTTTAAAACAAAAGAAACTAACAATTTACTGCTTAAGTACCAGTACTGTTCATAATTAAAAAAAAAGAAGGAAAAAAGCTGTTTAAGTAGTTGTAAATAATATGGCCCTAGGCCATGGTTCTCAGCTCGCGGGTATGTTTTATAGTTGGTAGTTTACTGTTTTGTTGCCAGCCCGAGTAGAAATCTCCCTCACTCATTAGACTGTAAATAGAAAGCAAACATTACATGGGGGCGGGATCCCTATGATCCTATGATCCTAGCTGGGTTTCATAGCCCGGATGAATTACATAGAAAGCCGAAGGGGGCAGTAAAATTTATTGCACGCGGTGCTCTCTACATATAAACTGTCGTCCTCACTGTTTTAGTGTTTTTCACTAACTCAGTTTACAGATTGGACAACGCTTTATTAGTTTCAAGTCGTAAACTATCTTTGAAGTCTTTAATCTAGTAACTTCCTGAAACTTTGATAAGATCAACTGATTTTCTATGATGATCAACTGATTAAATCAAGATATATCAGTGTTAATTAAAACTAAATTTTATATATTCCGGATCAAGCTCTGGGTCTTATTACGATTATTAACGATTAAATATTTAAAAATAACTTTAGTATAACTACGATATTACGACTGTAACTAATAATCATACAATGTTGAGTTGCAGAAAGAAGGTGTGCCACACTTTAATAAACTTATATGGCTAGATATTAAAATCTAACAAGATGAAATAAATAAAATTCTTCCTATCAAAACATAATGTCGATCTTTTACTTTTTGATATTGTGTGTAAAAATACGGCTCATGATGGGCCTTTAGTTGTTAGCACTGATAATGCAGTCAATTATTCGCAAGTTTCTTAATAGAGTTTCTTCTCATACATTATTTTAATTATGCTTTTACGCAATCTTTAAACACCTAATCAGTGCAACTTTAACCAGGTTAAAAATTACTGCTATGCGTGAAAATATCTTTGAAGAAATAATGCTCCATTGCATAATTCAATACAAGTTTTTTATCGTCAAACAAATAAAACTTCAATTGTTAGTTAAAATTATTTAAGTACTTTATTTATAAGAGTGGGCTAAGCCGCAGTGGGAGATGCTACTTATAAATATAAATCAATTCCATATTCTTTAAAACTAACGAATAGAGAAGGTTCAATAATATTGTCCTTTAAAAATATATAAACACTTTTTATTGTTAATAAAAAGATATATTTATAAAGTTAAATGATTTTACTTCCTTCTTCTTTGTTCAGTCCATTTTCTATTTTTTCCCCTTTGTTCATGTAATCTCGTTTGCTATTTTTACTGTGTTCTTCTTTTATCTGTTTGAAAGGATCTTTAGGAGTTTCCATTTTAAACATTATTTCAAAAATCATTTTTGCTCAGCTTGGAAAGATTCATTCATACCTCGTATCTGTAGAATTTCAGCTTTCCTTTCCTTGTTGATGTTTCTGTATTAAATCATCTATTTATTTATTTTAGTTCTTTGTTTGCGTTTATACAACTTTACTTATACTACTGATTAAGAAAATGAAATATGTTATACAGTCTTTAGTCTGTATTAATGTGATTTCAATTATTTTGTTTTAATATAAATGTTGGTCGTTTTAATTCTAACAGACAATTCTTTTTAACTTGTAAATGAAAATATGAAAAATGAAAAATATTTCGTTTATTGGCGGTCCTCAGAACTTTCGACATCAAAAGAACGAACGGTTTAAATTCTTTTAGAAGAAAGTTTATAACGGGAATTTAAGTAAATTTCTTTTAATCCTTTTTTTTTTTTTTTTTTTTTTTTTTAATTCCCACTTTCCTCTTTTGGTTTTTGGTGAATTTCAACGGGGCGGATGCTCCGGATTCCAGGTTGCAATCGTTAAAATGACTGAAATACCTCACAAAAAGCTGAAGGCGTCTTTGTTGGTGCTCTTTGAAGTTTTAACAACCCTGCATTCGCCGGGATCACCACCTTTCAGCTCTCTCTTGCATAAATATCTTATTTTCTTTTTAAAAATACTTCTTTTTACCGTCAGATAGAATTTTTTTTTCCTGGTCTTTGTTCGATGGAATATGTTCTTTTAGACCTAAATTATTTAATTAATTTAATTATTTCTAAGCTGGTCAGTGATGAGATACCATAATGAAAATTTATTTTTCTTTACGAAATGATAAATGTTTAGAACTATCTGTTTGAAAAACATTTCTTTTTCAACATATTAAACGATTTATGATACCTGAACATAAACTAAAAACTAAAATTGTGAAACAACTTTACGAAACAAAGACTGGTGTTTCACAAGAAAGAAATATTTTTTTGAATGTTTATGAATCGTGTTATTAATAAGTAGTTTCTTGAAATACTTGATGGATATATTTAATTTAGCTGTAAATATGAATAAATAAATGTACAAAATAAAATATTTGCACAACTCAAAGGTCTTAAGTACAACTTTCTAAGTTTTGTATTAAGGATAATAAAATATGTATAAAAGGAGAAAAACACTGTATGTCAATAAACTACATTTAAGAGTTTATTAAAAAATATAAAATATATTAGCGAAATTTATCAGCACTATCTGTGGGAATTAAATGCTTCCTACTCTTCTAGCCGTTCCCTGTTGACTTCATTGGACTTTATAAAGTCCAGAACTAATATAGAAAAAACAACTTTTACTAAGTATTTATTTTTATTTATTTAAAGTTTCTATTGAGATTAAGGTACGATGGCTAAGAGGTTTTCCCTCCAAAATACGTACAAACAAACAAGCGAAATATAAAATTCTATGCTTTTTCAATAGTTTATATAATATCTCATTAAATCAGCGTTAAATTGCTATTGCCACCTTTTATTTCAATAAAAATGTGAACAGTTTATGTAAATAACTAAGTAATTTGTAAGATATTTTTTATTCTTAAGAGACTTAATGTTTATTATTACATAATAAATATAGTATTAATACATAAAGAAATTTTTTATTTATTTAAATAAGTTTCTGTAGAGGATTATTCCAATTTGATTGCCATTTTTAGCTAGATCTGATTCAATGAAATTGGTTTGGCTTTTCTGTAAACTGTCATACGAGCATAAACTTTACTCTAATGAGTGAGATCACAATCAGAACAGATGCGGGATATCATTTGCAGACAAACTACCTCCAATACCTTCGAAGTAAAAAATAATATTTGGTTTTATGGATCTACTTAATATAATATTTGCAGTCTATTGTCTACTTCTTCTTTAAACATGACCCTTCTGGAGCACAGGTCTGTCGAGATCACCCCATCGAACGCAGCTGTTTGTCGAGGCTTAGACTGACTCAGTCCCGTTGGGAGGTAGATGTTCCAGGGATCTGCAGACACCGCTCAATCCTGATGCATCCATAAATCAAAGATATTAGAGGTTCCATGGCAGATGGGACCCCTTTATTGGCCCAAGTTGGCCGCAGCGGTCGCCTATTCAAAACCTGCCCCCTCCCTTTCTCTGTCCGCAATTTGTAATAATGTCTCTTTGTCTACCCAATGCTTCCTCTCTACCCTTCCGGATCAGCTGGGTACTTTTAAATGCTTTAACCAAGCCATTCAGGAAAAAGAGTAACTAAAAATTACAAATATTGTACGGTAGTATTTAAATACCAATTTAAGGCAATCCAAACATTGTACTTGAACTTGTGATCTTGCAGTTCTTAGCAAACATTACCACAGAGTTATTATATGGGTGTAGGTCAATGTACCTAGGAAAAAAAAATTGACCAAAAGGAAAGAAAGTATGAGATTCAATATTTTTGCTTCAAAACAGTTCTTCACTGTACGACATAACCTTAAGGAAACCTTTAGAGTACCATTAGATCCGAAATCAGCAGCCTACTTAAATCTTGGTCACCTTCGTGAATATCTTCTTTTTTGTGTGTGTGTAATGTTTCTATATTTCCGCTTAACTACTTTAAAGACTATTTTCAATAGTAGAAGGGAAAATCGAGTTCTTTGATCACGTTTTGTATATTTTCGATAGTAATGGTTGAATCATTTTTTACTTATAATGTACTGTATGTACAATATTTATGTACAGTAAAATAACTACCTTCTCGATAACTGTTGATGATTCAATTATAACACTATGAGTTTGTTTTAGAGAAAATTGTATTTGGTTTCCACTCGTTGGTGTTTTTTTAAAACAGTGGAGGTCACACTGTAAAAGTAATAATTCCGCAGTTAAATAGAATTTTTGTTAATTTGTTGTTTGTTATGCTGATCTTATAGTTTGCAAACTTATTTTACTACTTAAGTAAGAGGGAAGATCCGAGATTCATTCCATGGGTCCAGCACGAAACAAATTTCAAGCTACTCAGGCAGTGATAAAGGATTTGAACCGGCGATGTAGAAATTTCAAGAAATACAGAGCAATACCAATTTTAATTGAGAGATATACCAATTTTAATAAACGTCCCTACGAACGGTTGATAATAAAAACAACAAAGTTAAATAAATAAATTTATAGTCATGATGTATGCTCATCGATTAAATTTTGGTACGAAGGGAAACAATTATCCTTTTCAAGTAAATGCGTTTTAGTGAATTAAAAAAATTATTTTCTTAGAAGAAGATATGATGAAAAACACGTTGGTCAAAACGTTCTTGGCATCAACCTTTGATCTGACATTATAGATTAAAGCTTCAATGGGAAATCTGAACGAATTTAAATATGTTCTACATATAAAGTGAAACTAATATTTAAAATGTTAGCTTGTTTTTGAAATAATTTCATATAATGTCTTTGAATCTAGTAGTCTATCAACCACTAGATTCCGAATAACCATAATAAGAGACCTCCTTATGTAGAACTTTTATTGAAAACTTACTAATGGGTACAGGTTGTTGGCATGTCACTGATATCATTTCACACACATTTACTTGTATATATTATGTACAGTTGTAAATATCAGTATGCAATTTGAAAAAAATATACCAAGTCCTTAACATACTGGGCTGAAAGTTATAATAAAAATGAAGCATTGATCTTATGTTTTGTGTAAACAGGGCTGTTAACTATGTCATATCCATTCTTTTGTCAGAGCGGAGTCAAACAGTGCGTATCCGATCGGGGAGATAGGGACTGAGCAAATAGACGGGACGTTGGGCTGCAATAATGGAGAGTAAGTGGCTTTATCGTGGCAGATCATGAAGGATGCCCCTCTCGCGGATCTCTTTGTAATGACAAACTGTTCTCTTGCTCTTCTTCCCAAGTAATTGCCCTCTTATCAATGGCCAACGATAAGGCACAGACGGGACCGCCTCCATTTCCTTCGGGAAAAGGAGCCAAGGAGAAAAAGATGCCCTGGAACGTCTGAGATAAGCGAGATATTGAATATGAATGTTTTTTTAATACTGAGGATATATCAGTTTGCTTATTTGACTTCCTTTGAGATCCGCAGAACCGAGAGTTCGAGATAAACTCATTTCTAAGGCTCATTGTTTGCTTCTCTGCTCCTTCGGATGGTGCTGTTTAGTCAAAGATTGCATTCAGATGTTAACAACCACCTACCTCTCTGCGCAGTTGTGTTTTGTAACTTGGATATAACCGAGTATGACTTTGAACCGCTGCCCTTTTCTGGTATGAACTGTACACCCGGCTCCTTAATTAATACTCCTGTCAAAATCCGCAAAAGTTAAAGTAGTTCGTTTTATCTAAATGGTGTAGGTGGGTCTTGAGAATAAATGATACAAAATTTTGATTAAATTTGACAGGGGATTAAATTATGGTGGGGACACAAAAACTCAAAAGTTATGCAGTTTTTTTTCAGATATTTGCTTATAACATATACAAAAGTGCTTCAAATCGATAAATGTGTTAGTAACAAAATTAAATTTCATTGAAATGTGCATGAAAAAACGTCCCTAAATGTTGAATTTGGCTTAGGCGTTCAACCACAGTTGATTGTAAAAATCAATAAATTTTACCGACTTTCCAATAAAGTTAGTTTTGAACCTGTTTAAGCGTCTAGAACACAAGAATACCTAATCCAATCATTAAATTTTATTAAATAATAGTATTAAAAAACCTGAAGGTTCGAAGCCGACACCTTCAACCGACAAACCTCCCTCCAACTCTTCTTCAAAACCCAAATTCCCCAGGTCAGCCTTGACGCAATTCTTCCATCAACGACTTGTTCTACTCCTTGGTCGTTTACCCGACTGCTCAAAACTTATTTCGTTTTTCGGAATTCGATAATTAATAAACCCAAGGGCTTTAGTTGCTCATTTCAACCGGTGCGCTGCTGCTTGAACTATATTTACCGGATATAACTCGCACAGTTCCGCATTGTGAAACCTTTTAAATTCTCCCGTTTCTTCATCTTTTATGGGCAAAATATTTTGTGTAAGATAATTAATTTCAATGTTTGCCCATTCCTACTCCGATGTATGTCAATAAAATGAAAAATTGTCGGTTGATTTTGGATTAACTGTGTTTCTGAAATTGCATCAAATTAGAAATGGTACATGAAAATTTGAAAAAAGGTCTGACTGCTGGATATTGTTCACCAAACTTAGATTTAAACGTGGCAATAATTGTTCTTCGAAATAGTGTCGAGTTGGGGAGTCGGAGGTTGGGTAAATGGTTGAAAATCTAATGTTCTCAGTTTTTCTTATCAAATAACTCGGAATAACAAAATCACATTTTGTATTCTATACATTATTAAAGGAAATTAATTTTTGTTCTATTCATGTTTTTGCTCAGATCAATCGTTTTAAAGCTGTGGGAAATGAAAAAATACAATATTTTGTCAAAAACTGTAACATGTCTTTTTAAACTTGATAATTTCTGCAAATATCAATTTTGAAATTTAAAACTAATAAAAAATAATTTTGAATTTAGCTAATATTCTATGAATATCATTTAGTCCTTTGACATCCGCGCACTAAAATAATTAACACAGTATACAAAAATAAAACAAAGAAAATTTTCTTCACGTTCTTTGTATGTGTTTATAATAGAGTTCTATGTAATAGTTTATAATAGTTTACTTGATTCTATGTTAAAACTGGTTGCAGAAAAAAAAAAATATTTAACTCGAGTGTTGAGTGTTTTACTCACATTCGGCAATTCAACTATTTTATATGTCTCTGGTTCCGATTTCTTAAAACTACACTGTTATATTAAATCTTTAGACCGCGCGTAGGTAAAGGAAATCAGTATTCAGAAATATCTTGGTCATGACACATAAAAAACTCTATAGATTTTATTATCTAAAATTTAAATTTTTTCTAATTAACTATTTCTCTGTGCAACTCCAGATCAATTTTCATGAACATTTTTAATGTTTATAGATAGGAAAATGAATTATTTTCACAGTTTCACAGTTCACTGTAAATGTTTGAGAAATATTTATTGAATGTATTTCCTGATTCTAGCAGGTCGGTGGACTGAATCTGTAATATTTTCGTTTAATACTTTATAGGGCTTTCATCACGACAACTAATCAATATTTGACAAATGAATAATTCATTCGAAAATAACTGGTGAGTTGTTATCATGTAAACACTTCAGCTCTTGATAAATCCGACCATGAAATAGTAAAGCATCGGAGGACAAAAGAAATTGCTAAATAAATAATGTGAAGAGGGATAATGATTAGTTGTGGCAGGGCAGCGAAGAGTAGAAGCCAACATGTGGAAGCTCGAATCAATAATGCACGTGAGTTCGAATTATATGTTTCTATGCGAACTCATATCTTATTGATTCTACTGTTGAGCAAGCAAAATAATAATAAAATAAAAAAATAAAAGTACAATTTCATAACTGATAAAATACGAAACCCGAAGTCGGAAGGTGAGAAATATCAGAGAAGCAGAGACAATGACAGAGAGAAAGTGGGCGAGGAGCCGGGCATAAATAAAGACATGAAATATGACACAAGTAGAAGCCCGCTACAAGGGCTAAGGTCACGACTCTACCGTGATCGGTGGCAGATCTGCAGGGGATAATGTCTTCGGCTGGTCAAGTCAGGGACAGGATAACTTAATCTTTAGTTATATAATTTTACAAGTTTTGATTATAATCATGCACAAATATTAGAAATTTACAATAAAACATAAATATTAAAAAAATAAAAATAAAAAATAACCTAGAAACCTCCACAAGGTGTCTACCACTTGGGAATTTCAGGAAACTTAGGAATATGCCGGGGATTTTATGTGGTCGGGAAAAGGTATTCGTTATTTCTAAAATTTACTTTCTCGCTTAAATTTTCATTATGAAATTTTGTCTTCATCTTTTTTTATTTCTTATGCATTTATTTTTAATTCAAACTTCTTTATTTGTACAAAATTACAATATGCATTAAAACGTTATACTAAGCTCTCAGAACCTATTGAAATCTTTTAACTGTGCTTTGAATCTTTAAAAAATAAAATTAAAAAAAACTAATATGTATTATAGATAGATTGATATATATATTTTTTTAGAAAAATTAAAATCGAATTATTCTTCTTCAGAAATGAGATACCAATTAATTTTTCAAAAGATTAATTGTTTCCATTATTTTAAAACTTTTTGTCGGAAGAATTAATTTTTTTCTGATTAAACGGTATGATTTATTAGCTTTTAACACTTTAATCAATTTTCGAATGGATTTTTTTCTAATTTAAAATACAGATGAATTTCGAACAAATCCTGAACGATTTGACGTCAATAGTAATTCTTTGAAATGTCTATATCAGAAACGGGTACTATGTCTTGTTTGTAAAAATTGTAAGAACTGTGAAGTTCAGGGAAAAGGGTTGATTTAAATTAGACGACCCCCACTAGATCAGCTGATCCAAGGAAAGTTTTATATGGGTCGCTCTGTAAAGAATAGGGCCGACAACTTACGTTTATCGCGTATTTTAACGTAGTGTAGCGGATTATTATTATTACAGGAGTATTTAAATATTGTCGAATATTTTCAATAACATTCTTGAAAAAGTCGGGAATAACGTTTACGGAAATTGGTGGACACTATGACCTAGAACTAATTTTACTTTCTAGTAAAATAGGAAAGCAAAACAACTAAAATGGAAAAAAAAAAATTCGATTCATTCTTTACTGATGGTTACTACCAACAATATATAAGATTAGTAAATGTAATGTAATTATTACAAGAAAACGTTAATATCTAGTAAAGAACTATATTAACTTGCACTTCAGTAAATGTTCAACATCAGAAAGTCCCTAGGCCATCTTTTTTTCAGAGGCCTTGGAGGTTAGTCAGGAGTAGAATGAGAAGCAAAGTGATAGACTAGTAGATCTACATGGTTAAGAAATTTACTACAAAAGGATAGGTATCATAGGTATCATAACATATTGAACATTAAGATTTTTATAGATAAGTTTGTTTGTGACATAATGAGGATTATACAAATGATTTTGGATTGTAAGGATTTAATACAAGAAGTGGAAGGTTTATTGGAGGGTTATCGGGAATCGCTTCTCGGAGACTTTGACAAAACCAGAAATAGTGGAAAGAATTTTCATGCGCGAAGTATAAATAATAGTTGCAAATCCGTTAGTAAAAAACAAAGAATATTACAACCTTCTGGTTTTGCCATTATCTACTACATTATTTTACGTTAAGTTAGATACATATGATTCAGTAATACACATCTTTTTTTTTTTTTTTTTTTTTTTAGGGACAATTAGTTACGATATTTTACGCCATCCGTTTTCAGGTATTTTATGAGAAGGGTGTTTTTTTTTTTTTTTTTTTTTTTTTTTTTTTTTTTTTTTTTTTTTTTTTTTTTTTTTTTTTTTTTTTTTTTTTTTTTTTTTTTTTAATTAAAATTTTGAAAGAGGATCCCCACTAGAGCAGAAACATGACGCAAACAAAGAATACTGCTCTCATTAATGGGCATCCATATCGGAAGCTCCTCTAGTTTCACTAACGAAGAACGCAAACTCTTCAACTGACAGCGGCTTCAGGTTACCGCATATGTGGGATCTCGCCTAGCCCTGATGTAACCCAAGACTGGGGGCCCCTCTTGAAGCTAGTTAAAAAGAAACTTCTGCTCATGACGGACCAATTACTGGGCTGAAAAAAGGAGCTCATCATTTTCCTGGACACGTGTCCGTTGGGCCAAACAAATACGAGTAATGTCAGGTGGGGGATCAAGCAGGTTTAGAAATGTTATCGTAAATGTTAGACAAAGATTTAGATAGTGTCCTAACAAAGATGTTAGAACATATTACATACTGATTCCCACTGAACAAATCCGCTGCCTATGGCTGCATCTGGACAAAATTTGTATTTAGAGTCAACATACCGTACTTAAACTTCAAGAAACTTCCCATTGTTATAGCATGCTCTAACATTTTCTTGACAAACCTTTAAACTTTCCTATTAATTACAACTCATTTACAGTAAGTAGACCTATTTAGACCTAAGGAGATGACCTTTGAACCTCAAATTATTCTCGGATCCAACCCAAAATATTTATAAGGAAATATCCATACAAAATATCTGTAAGGATCCATATGTCTATACATATACATATCCTTCCATGTTAATCTCCATTTCCTCTCAAATTCAGAAATCTCCAAACTTTTTTCCATTTGATTTGCTCTAACTCTCCGATATTTGCTTGAGTAACGAAAGCCATTACACTACGACATCTTGGTCCTCATTAAAGTAAACTTATGCTATTATAAATACTGTATTGTATTTTAATAATTAAAACTACCGGATCCAATTATATAACTTATCTCGTATCTGGTTCTCACAATCCTGAATTCTATGTAAAATCCTCATTGCTCGTTATTATATCACAAATAAAATTATATATATATATTGATCTTAATCTCCTATATGTTAGTATTTTATCCCAAATAATAACCAACCTATCATAGTTTCCATTTTCACTACAATCATTCAATCATTACTAGTCATTCAACTTCTCATTTGATTTCTCCTATGTGTCTGAAAATAAGGTGTCACGGAATCTTCTTTTTTATAGCGTCCGTACATTCATGAGTCTCAATGGACTACAAATTTAATAAAATTTTTTTTTTCCAATTTAATAAATATATTATTAAAAAATATAAAATTTTTAAAGGTTACGGTTAAAAAATTCTTTATTTTAAATTTCATAGTATCGAAGAAAATAATATTTATGTCAATTTTTGGCGTATGCAGTAGTTTTAACCACAATTCAAAATTATTACTGTTATTTATATATATGTTAATAAAAATAAAATTCCATGGATACAATATGAGTTGTTTCCCCAGATAATTAGTACGGACTAATAATCTCCCTGCCTGCAAATTCGATACCTTGACTGTCAGAATTTCCAACAATCACCTATCGGCAACTTGGAAATAGGACCTGTTTATATTGTGGTTTTCGAAGTTAGAACCGCAGAAACTTTGCTGGACCTCAATCTATTAACAATCAGAGAGCAAATAGATCTCTCTCTTACTCCCTCCCCCCCCTCTCTCTCTCTCACTCTCTCTCTCCTTCTCCCTCTCTCTCTCTCACTCTCTCTCTCCTTCGCCCTCTCTCTCTCTCTCTCTCTCTCTCTCTCTCTCTCTCTCTCTCTCTCTCCCTCTCTCTCTCTCTCTCTCTCTCTCTCTCTGCTCTATCTCTCTCCTCTCTCTCTCTCTCTCTCTCTCTCTCTCTCTCTCTCTCTCTCTCTCTCTCTCTCTCTCTCTCTCTCTCTCTCTCTCTCTCTCTCTCTCTCTCTCTCTCTCTCTCTCTCTCTCTCTCTCTCTCTCTCTCTCTCTCTCTCTCTCTCTCTCTCTCTCTCTCTCTCTCTCTCTCTCTCTCTCTCTCTCTCTCTCTCTCTCTCTCTCTCTCTCTCTCTCTCTCTCTCTCTCTCTCTCTCTCTCTCTCTCTCTCTCTCTCTCTCTCTCTCTCTCTCTCTCTCTCTCTCTCTCTCTCTCTCTCTCTCTCTCTCTCTCTCTCTCTCTCTCTCTCTCTCTCTCTCTATCTCTCTCTCTCTATCTCTCTCCCCCTCTCTCTCTCTCTCTCTCTCTCTCTCTCTCCCTCCCTCCCACCCTCTCTCTCTCTCTCTCTCTCTCTCTCTCTCTCTCTCTCTCTCTGTATCTATCTATCTATCTATCTATCTATCTCTCTCTCTCTCTTTCTCTCTATTCCTTTTTCTCACTGTCCCTCTCTAAATATTGAATCTAAAACCTTTTAAATGTTTGAAAGTTTTAGTACAATAATTTTTCATTTCAACCAATCGCCCTTTACCTCATTTAAGTGTCAGCAAAAACCGAAAATCATAAATATGATTGCGTGTTTACGGGGCAAGGTATACGCCCAATCATTTCCATTTTGATTAAATCCTTTTAACCTCAGATACATTCGATAACAAACACAAACATACTGTGAATTAAATATTGCTTACCGGACCGATACCAATACCACTCGGTCTAAATGAAAAAAAAAAAAAAAAAAAAAGTATACCAATACGTCTAATTAAAAGGGAATGCTTTCAAAATGAAACAACCAAGAATTTAATTTAAAATAAAAGAAATTGCGTAAATATTTTTCTTAAATGAAACAAACATTGATACTGATTATCATTACGATGTTTATAAAAAAAAAAAAAAATCCGAAGTTTCCTTATTGATTTATTGTTTTCATTTTGTCTAAACTTGATATCTTGAAAACTCAGCAAAGTGTTATACGAGTATGTCTTTCTTCTATTTGAAACAAATTATAGTGATCACTGTGATGAAGTTAAATGTTCTCTATATATTTATTTATTATTATTTTTATATTTATATATTATTTTTAAGCATCTGTCTACAGTTAGACAGCCAGTGATAAATATACAAAACCCGTGCCCCGCTAAAAGATTTCGACATGATCACTGCGATGAAAGAGATTTAGGTATCTTCATTGTAGGTAGCTGATATACAATGAAGAGATGTAAGCTCACCTTACATTGAAAAGTGCATAGTGTAATTGATGATATAAATGTGCCAAACTGAAATATTATATGAAATGGTAAGAAGATGAAATGGTAAATATATGAAATAGTTAAGAAGATGGTCATGGATGCAATCAGGTTGAGAAATTATACATCCAAGTTTAAAAAAAAAAGCATTATATACGGAGTGCCGACGTTTTGACCTCCCTTGTGATTCTTTTACATGGCAAAAGAAGTCTTCAGGTCTCCTTCAGGGATTTTTTTTCCGAAACGTTGGCATTCCGTATAAAAAGATTTTTTTTTTTAAAAACTTGGATGTATACTTTATCAACCTGGACCATCTTCTCAACCATTAATCACACAGTCAACCATACTATTTTAAATAAAATATGAATTTGTCTGTTTTCTTCTGTCTTGGAATTATCTGTATTATAACTATCATTTATAAATTAAATCTATTATCAGCAGCTTAAACTTAAACAAAGTAGTTAGGTATCTTTTATCTTCATGAAAGAAAAATATTAGTTAACCTTTGTTTTACTTCTCACGGTCATAATTTTTAATAATGACTTATGAGATGATTTAAAATTTGGTTAAATAATTATACAACGTCAATAACTGTTAAAACGGTTTTAAGTCTCTTTAAACCTTTCCAGTGATAATCTACAAGACATATACTTTTAAAAATCAAACTTAAATATTCACTATGAAATCACCTATATTTTTGTTATGTTATTTTCCATGTATTATTAAATATTAATTAATATCTTAAATCAGATTTGAGATTGAATTATTATCAAAGGGCCTCATTGGAATCGATAAGGGTTGATTAAATTATGTAACATCTAATTAGGGTCTTACGTAATTTTCTCGCTTCAGTCGAAATATGAAGTTTAAAAAATACTGCCACTGTTTGATTTTGTAACAGATAAAAAAAAAAAAAAATTATGAATGTACGCGAAAAAATTTGTTTCTTTTTAGCTAGTTTAGATAAGTATTGTTTTGTGAGTTGGGTGAGGACATGTGGTCTAGATAATGATAATAATTCCATTAGTTGTACCATTTATAACTAATTGACTAAATAATTAGATTTGATCTAGTTATTCATGATGGATAGTTGTCAGTGGTGCAGTTGCCATGATGCAGTTGCCAAGTGGTGCAACTCCATTTTTACAACATTTCAGGAAAGAAATTTTAAAGTATTTCTTGTTAAATAAAATATGTAAGGTAATTTGAATAATGGTCTAAATACCGGTTTATTATTGAAATAGTACTTAAACCACCTCGAACTCTTCTTATAATATAGAACATAAATCAGGAAAAAGTCCATTTTATATTTTTATGACTTTGGCAACTCAACTTACATATCAGTTCTAGCTATTCATTTAATTAGATAATAACTGTGAATTAAATAATAGAAACTCTCCCATTATCTAGACCATAGGTCTCCACTTAACTCACTAAACTAGAGACTAATCTATAAAGATAAACTAAAATTTTTCTGAAAATACGAAGCAGAATTTTTATATGAATGTCAAATCACAAATCTTATTGGAATTTTCATGGCACCGCTGTATAATGCGAATGAAACAATAGAGACATTAGATTGGTTAGAATATTAGAAAAACGTTTGTAAAAAAAACACTTCAATATTTTCTAGTTATCCTCTTTTTTTTTTTTTTAGATTTTTTCATACCCATACTATAAATTAGAAAGTAGATTCAACATAATGTTGGAATTGATAGGCAGTTGATTAATTAAAATCAGATAATTAGAAATTATAATTAAAAATATAATTAAATATTTATAATTAAAAAGTGATGAGGCATGAAATTAAAATTCTCTTTTTTATTTAGAACTTATTTAATTTTTATCATGCGCGTTCTTAACTTTGTGTCTTGGATTCCAGAAAATCGTCATCGGCAGCTTACGAAGCTTTCTTAGCATTTATTATGTCAGCATTACATTCACAGAGATTGAACTATTTATGTATTATTATCATTTGTTATTTATTCTATTATCCTTATTTGTTATTCCTGCGTGCATACACTAGATATTTTCTGTTTCTTGAACATTCCATACCTACCTGGAAATTTATACCATCACTAACCCCCCCTTCTTACCTAATCGTAGCATGACTTTCGCGGGGCCCGAGAAGATATAACTATCAGGAACGTATAGATGGGATTTATTTAAATGGGATGGGGCTGAGAGACTGTTTGAAATGCATTGCACATCCCGAAGGGAAGAAACAAGATTGCAACCGACCGCATTCAATCATTGAAACTGCGCCGGCCGTGAGTGTATGCAAATTTATCAGCACTCGTTCCTTCTACGAAATTTCCTTTTTAGATAATTAGGAGGATTAGCAAGGATTCCCTATTAAATTAGCACTATTATATACCCACCACCTTAGGAAATATATCGTTAAGTGAATGTTTGAATAAAATTGTTAAAATACCCTTATAAAATGCATTTATTTTTCTGTATTAATTAAATATTTTTTTATTGTTTTATTATTGCGTGTGTGTATGTTACCTCAGTAAGACATTAGCTTACCCGAATTTCAGAAAAATTAGTCAAGTTCACAAGTTACAAAATTTACCTTCACGTTCCGTAAAAATAGGTACCAAAAAAAAAATTGTTAAACGACTTAGCAATGTGGGTTGAAAACATTTCGCCGATCAATAAAAATTATTTTAATCTTAAAACGGCTTCTTTGAAAGTTGGAAATTTGACTTCACCATTTACCCACCTAGAATATTATTATTTCAATACATAGATGTATTGTTAATGTATGTCTTCATGTTAACTGTTATTTAATTTATTATTTTAAAAAAATAAATAATACATAAAAAACTTAGCAAACTCGAAGGTTTGATGCCGACATTACCCCCCCCCCCCCACCCCCTCCAACATACAAAACAAAATTAATATTTGACTTGAAGTTTAGAGAAAAACATTTTGAGATTTCAATTTTTGAACTAGGTATAAACTATATAATGTGATACGGTACAACTTTGATATATAAAAGATTTTTAATTATTTAAAAGAAAGAAATAGAAATAGAAACAAAAATAAAACAAATATGTACTATCAACTTTTTAATTGTAAATTAGTTTGTGTGTGTGTGGCAATATTTAACTAATTGTAAGCTATTTTTTCAGTATGAGTTATAATGTTCTGGTTTTATTTTTTGCAGGTAAGAGAAAACAATTATTGGGAATCTGAATTATGAATAATTAAAGGTATTGTACAATTATGTAATATTTTTTCTTATTAATAATTATTCAATGCAATATTATCGTTTAAAAAATTAAGTAAAATTTAATTTTCTCTGAACTTTTTTAAGCCACTAGATTTTAAATAGAGAAAATAATAAAATAAAAAGATAAAGTTTAGCAGCTTTATGTAAGATGATAGCTAAATAAATTTCGTATACATTTTTACCTTGGATATGGGCATTACTCAACAATCATCATAAATTAAAATAACTTATATGCAAATTTTAAATATATGATTAAAGGTTATTTTGCGATGTATCCTAAACTTTATTTAACTTTAAAACCAATCACAAGCAAAAACAAGATGATTTTTCTGAAAATTTACAAATATTTAGTGGTTCAAGTAATTTTGACTCACTAACCAAATTAGAATTCTTATCTTCTTGCTATGAACGGTCTAGTAAATAGATTAAGTTTTCATTAAGTTATAATTTTTAATCAAAACAAATAAATTTATAATATTAGTAAATGTGTGCTGGTCGTACTCAAAATTTATTTATTTATTTTTTATGGCTCGTACCTCACGTTGCAGATTTCCCCGAATTTTCATCGTATCAACCATATATTAGAAATTGTTTTCAGCACGGAAGCCAAACTAGCAAGTTCAACATGATATTAAGAATTTATAGATCGTGATGAGGTGCAGCCTGTATCAACCAGATAAGGATTAGTGGAGGTCAACAACAGGAGTAGAACCAATCGCCTGTTTTCCCAATCTCACTATCACTACTGCCCTGGCGTTACGTAAACTTTGTCCCTATAACAACTATCGGTTGCCAAGAACAACTATTCCATGTTGGAAAAGTTTAAATTTCCCTCTCGTTATCCTGTTTTGTAAAGCTCAACAACGCCTTGTAGAAATAGTTGCTCAATACCAACTCTCTCTCACTCTCTCTCTCTCTCTCTATATATATATATATATAAACTCCCCTATATATATATATATATATAAACTCCCCTATATATATATATATATATATATATATATATATATATATATATATATATATATATATATATATATATATATATATATATATATATATATATATATATAAAACTCAAAAGTATTGCAACACATAATTCTCGAGATTTTCCTGGTTTTTACCTTGATCCATACTTGGTTTATATTCATATTAATGTTATTTATTAAATGTGAGACATTAAGGATTAGACACATCAATATTTTCCCCTGTTAATAACAAACGATAGAATTTTAGATTATTTTTTCAAATTTCCTTCAGTCCATGTTTATCATTCGTTTACAAGTATGCAAAGACTAGTGGAAGCAGTCATTCAAGCCAGAAGGGGTAATATGTCTTATTAAATATAAATTTAAAAGTTAATAGTGAAAATTGTAAAAAATGAAAATCTTAAAAAGTAATATTTCTATCTGTTTTTGGTTATTGGAAGAAATATTGTAATTTATTTTAATAAAATTTGTTTATTTCTAGTTTAGGAATGTTTTATTATGAAAAAAAAAAATACGTTTTTAAAAAATTCAAATATTTCAAAGTGTTGCGGTACTTTTGACTGGGGCGTTTGTTTATATATGTTATTAATATCGAAATATCGAATAAATTCTCTAAAAACCTGGAAGATTAGAATTAATAAAAAAATTGAAATCCGTAATGTTAAAATTTTGTTGATAATTTCTAATTATATCTATTTAGTTTATAAATTTAACTTTGTATTCATTAACAATATTAAAACTATGACTGCTAACTAGGGATAGCTATTAATAGTAGTAGTTAAAAATATTAGTTATTTTTTACATCGGTTACTTATTTATTTCTTTGGTTATATATAATGGTTAAGGTTTTTTGTTTAATTATTTATTCTATGGAAATCGTACAATATTAGTATAATTGTTAATGCTCTTCTGTTTTCGTACGTTATTAGATGTTTAAATTAAGTTAATTCAATTAACTCTTAGCAACATTTTGTATAGTAGCCAGAGACGTTAGTCTAAATCTATTCTCATATTCATATAATGCAATATTAATTTGTATTTTTTTTTTTAAACTTAATCAAAGAACTAAGTTTCACCAGTAAGAAATTTAACAACGAACACTGGAATGAAGTATGATAAAAAAAATAAATAAAATAAAAAAAAAAAAATAAAAATAAATAAATAAATAAAAAAAAAATAAAAAAATAAATAAAATCAACATTAATTGAGAATTAAGTATTTATAATTGACAATTACATTGCTGAACACTGCGCATGAGATAACTTATTGCAGTTTCCAGTTTTAACTTTTTCCTATTATTTAATATTGTAAATACTGTAGGAAAACATATCCGATTTTTTTTTTTTTTTTTTTAGACTAATTTAAAAGGGAAATTTATTCTTTTTATATTTGTATGGTATCAAGATTAGCAGATAAATTAAACAATTAAATAAATTAAACAATAATATGACTCTTATACAATACTACCTTATATTGAGGTATAATTTAACAGAATTTGGTTTTACTGTGTATTTCATTTTTCTTTTATATTATTAATTAATTCTGCACCTTTTGGGAAAACTAGATAAGTTGATTTTTTTCCACAATAAAGTAAATATTTTGAGCATCCCATATTGGAATCCTACTCATCATGTATAAATAGGCAAGTTGTAATGGCAATTGAATCCTTTTATACCATTGACATTACAACATGCCTACTTTTACAAGATGTTTAGGACACCAATATGGTTTACACAAAGTATTTATCTTATTTTGGACAAAAATCAACTTATCTAGTTTCCCTAAACGGTGCAAAATTATTAATACCTTTTGTGCACAAACAGATTAAAAATCTAAAAATAATTCAATTTATTTAAAATATATTTTATTTGTTATGTCTTCACATTATACATTAAAAATATTTATCATTTTATCTCTAATTATGAAATAGCTTGTAACTTGTTTGATTTTGGATTGTTTATTTCGAATCAGTTTATGGTTTCAGAGTTCTACAGTCAAATTCAAAATGATAAAAAATCGTTTTCGGATCAAATAATATAATCCAATGCCATTTAAATTTTTTTATAATATATTTTCAATCATTTCTATTTAATTCAATTTCTCTGACATTTCATCTGACTAATTTTATTATATTCCGTATTTAATATAATCGACATATATGTATTTTCGACAGGATTTTTTTTTTTTTTTTTTAGTCCTGCTCTACTGATTTTTTTTTTTTAAACATTTATATTTTCTCCAGCTGATCCCATATCGCCGAGCCTACCCTTTTTGGAGTATAGCGTACAAAAGTTCAGACTGTCAATAAATCAAGAAAGGACCCGCTACAAATAGCCGGCCGGCCGACAAATACTGGGACCGTGGCTCTAATGCTACACGGTTCTCCACTTATAGCGGCTTCGATATATCGATTAGAACTAATACATCGACCCTACTCCGATCCCTAGCCCTTAATTCTAAATATACCGTCCTTATCTCTTCTTCGACCATTGCTGTTGCCAGTCAATTGTTTTTCATATGCATCCGCCACACCTCTGACTTGGAAGGATATGGCAGTAGTTTGTTGGAGCGATTTTACTAGATCACTTCGCATAAAACTTTCAAATGAAAAAAAACAGGAGAAAAAATTACTTAAATAATTATCTCATCTATTTTTGCATTAGGCACTAATTTTCTTATATATTTTTCTCTTTCTGTTAGCCTTTGGTGTAAAAACCCCGTGGAGGCTGAGCGAGAGGTCTACTATTCTTTAATTACTAATAAAATATATAAAAACTAAAAAACAAAATCCCTTAATGCTTGTTCAATTAATACTTTTCTAAATTTTATGGCTGATATAATTGAGACATTTTTATTTATTTATTTTAATACGCGAATTGACCACTCAGGATCACGCTACAACTTTATTTCCTTTTATTATTTTCCATTGCCTAGAGCTTCCTCTGTCTCCAGTACTCCTTCATGCATTCACTGGTCTTCTTCTTTTGATCTTCTGTCCACGTTCGTCCGCTTCTTTTAGGTCTTCCTTCATCTTGAAACCCTTCCACTCTACTCCTAAATGTACCTCCTTCCAACATTTTTTCCCGTGTAAACTGGATAATGGGTGAATCAAAGAGTAAAAGAACATATAAGAGCATACACTAATAAGACCCAAAACTCCAATTTCGCTATCTATCTAAATGAAAATAACCAAAAATTTAATAAAGACTCGGGAGTAAAAATATTACATCAAGTAGAAAATAGCCTAAAATTAAATACTTTTGAATCGCTAGAAATAATAAAATTGTTTAAAACCGATCCAGATTTTTTTTTTAAATGATCAGATTAACATATCCAATAGCCCCATTTTAAATTTGTTCCCCATAGAAACGGAAAAATCCAATGAGTCATAAGGGAAACCTCACTGTAAATCAAAAATTTAACCTAACTGCTCCCCCTTTTACTTCTCACAAATTCAGTGTTTTAGTTACCTAGAAGGTGAGTGCCCATGTTTGATTTCTTGTCTTACCTTTTTAAAAACTTTAGTATATATAATCTATGTAAAATAGTACTGATGTGTTGAAAAAATTTTGTATGTTTTAGAACTGAAGATGAATGTTCAGCATTCGAAACTAGTTTTCTAATAAAATAATCTCAATAGAAGTGGCAATTCATTCATCAATCATGATATCAGTGTAGATTTTCTGTGGTATTACATTGTTATCTCCCCTCTGCAGAGATTTTTTGGGTCGAATACTGTATTTTCCGGTTAGGTTTATTTCCCTCAAGTTTTCCGAGTACTTTAATTAATTGAATTTCCTCCCAAAGAGCTGTAAAATAGCACTATTAAGTTTTACTCACGGTTTTAGAAGGAAAATATAAAAAGACTACAGGGCCATCGGCACCTTGGTTTACGATCAGGCACTCTGTATTCAAACATTCCCCTCCTCTGTTTACTCGTAAATCGTAGCTTATGCCGGCTGAGACTGTTTAGGATCTCCGATCGTCGCCACACTCTCAACTTTTTTTCCTATCCTTGTGTCAAATTAGGCGATGGCTGTTGTGTGCCGGTCGGGAGCGGGATCTGGGTTCTGTCAACGGGCCGGTTCTGAATGAGACGCCTTGGAGTTTTTTTAAACAACTGGAAATTGTTTCAGGAAGCCATTTCTCTTTATAAGAAAATAAATATCTATGTAATTATTTATTAACCCTTCCCGCAGCTATGACCGCTCAATTAATTACCATCCCTTAGTAACATAAACTATTTGGTTGTAAACATGTTTTGTACAGGATATGACTCCTGTTTACGTCTATAGCCTGTTGTTCTGTCCAAATATTTATTTCAGTAGTTTGTGATATGATATTTTTCTAAATTTTTAAGTTAATATTATTCATCCTTATTATTTTTTATATCCGTTGTAAATTGATTGTTATCAATCTTCGACTGAGTTATAAAAAACAGGAACATATATACATATGTGAATATGAATACTTTACTTTGTTGTAATTACAATTACAGGAGGTCTGTTCTTTATTAAAGTTATAATTTGAAAAACTAAGAAGAAAGCATTCAAAATTTAACTGTCAATTAAATGGTGTTTATAATCTTGATGTCGTTAATAGTATTTTATGTACATGTCATAGCTAAATCAATAACTATAACCATACAACTAAAAAGAAAAAAAAAGGAGGGCTCGATGTCCAAACTGGTTGGGGCTAGGGTCTGAATGCGCTCGGTCGTGGGTTTGAATCCCAACTGGATGGATTAAAATTTATTAATTAATATCATGGTGGATCCACGAAACGAATATTGACCTTCACGCTCTGGCTAGAATAGGCTGGTAAACTGTAACCCAGTCTTCCTGCCCTAATTGAAGTACATAAGGACGTAAAGCCCAAATAAAACTACAAAAAAAAAAGTTTAAAAAATCACAGATTTCAAAGACGCTGTAGGAATTAAGAATATATATATATAATTTACCTAATTCCTTTTCATTGTAATAAGTATCAACTAATAAATACTGAAAATCTGCTAGATGCTTTTAAATATTAATAAAACTTCCAGAATTTGCATTTCGCTGTAAGTTTCAGTATTAAGGATGTATTGTCACTCGGCCAACGGTTGTGGAAGGAGATAAGATGCAGTGATTTGGCCGAAATCACTCTCGAGTATAAGATTTTTTTTTCCCCAAAGATGCGCCCCTTATGAAGTCTACGTATGGCCTAGAAGGGTCTCATATCTTATAACAAATTTTAAATATTCTGCCTTTGGCTGGATTCGAATTCGGGCCTAGAATTATGGCAATTTAGTTAGTGCCTTACCCATTATACTATCACACCTCCAGTAGTACAAATATATTGAGACAAAAATAATGTCTTTAAGTCAGGAAATATGGGCAATAAAAAAGTAATGTCGTTTTTTTTTTTAAAAAAAAAAAAAAAAAAAACACAACAGTATTTATGATTTCACTTTCTATTCAATTTTTGATCAAGTCGTTTACGAATATTTGCATATCTATTTTACAAGCCTTAGCTGTATGGAACTGAGCCATTACTCTTACAAACTCTTACATACTCTTATATATGCATACGAAAGTTCTATGACCACACCACGATTCATCCAATCAGCTTAATTTATCAACCATAGTTGATTTTACTAATTCGAGGAGAATAGATCGAGAGCCTATCAAAGGGCAGCCCATTGGCCGGACAAACACTGGCCAGTAACATCTGTACTATGGCCCTGCTATTAATTACGCGTTATCTAGACAGTGATGAAGGGATGCTGGATTTAGAATATTAATTCCCTTGTAGTCGGCTCCCTGATGCGCCTTCATCACAGCATCATCAGGATGGGGCACACTCTGAATAAATCATAGCCCTTTCTTTGCTATGGGGGGGGGGGGGGGGGGGGGGGGGTCTGTTCCTGCCATCCTTGCAAATGATCTTTATTAATGATTCCAAGCACGGGTGTCCTGCGTGTCTTAAGCATCTCCAAGCAATAGGTAATTTTATTTTCATTAACAAATATTGTTGCTGATTACTTTACATTCGTCTTTGTATGTTTATCTGTACAGTTTGGTTTTTAAGGATACCGATTGATCCCCAACTATATCGTATATTAAAGTTAATAATACTTTTTGGGGAAATTGTTGTCTTGTTGAATATTTATTTTATTTTTTTTTATCCATATTCAAAATTTTTATTTTCAAACGGTTAGCTTACCTCCTTGTCTCACGTATTACTACTTATTCAGAATACTATACTAATGTTATTACGTGTGAATTTGTAAACACGACTATCAGAATATAAATTATATACCTACTTTGAGAATCACATTGTCTGAAAAACCAAAAATCTTTTTCAACTTTATTGTTGATTCATATATGTATATTACTATTTTATTCTTTGTTTTCGTTAACTATTGTTTATTTTATCTTCTATTTTTAATGAGCAAAATATATATACTTTTTTTTCTTTGCCATGCAATAGTCATAATTGTGTTGAAACAGAATAAGATAGTTAATTAGAATTAATAAAAAAAGATAATAATAAAAATGAACTAAAATTAAAATATGAATTTGATTTCGAAAACACTACAGTTTTAAATCATGAAAATAAAACACATAATAGAAAGGATGGGGCTAGGGTCCTTAAACATGTTGCAACATACATAAGAATAAAATTGGAGTTATGTTAACAAAGATTTGTATAAATAAGACAATATTTTCTAACCGCCTTTCTTTGCTTGTTGACCACAAACCCAATCGCCAACATAATTTTAAAATGTACGAGACCAGGTTGGTTAATTCGAAGTTTAATTTTGATGCTAATAAACACACGATATCCAAAGGTCTTAGTAGGTATATTTCCAATAATTTGTTGCCCCACGTTAAAATCGTTACTTCGATTTTTTACTGTATATCCGTCTAATGACTTTATAGTAATTGTGTCCATGAATTGGGCGAGACAAGTTTCCACTTTCTGGATTCTAGATTATATACTCTTCTAAAATATATTAATATAAGTATTCCTTCCCCATTTTACCTTTTTCCTTCCAACAATCCATGTTTGTTTCATCTGCTATCACTTTGTACGAGCCGATTAATACGAAAGAACGAGTTGATACGAGGCAGATTAAGAGGGGTTTTATTGTAAATACTTTTGTTTAATAAAATAACTATATGGTATAGATAACCTTTTTTATAGTTTTTTATTGTGAAAAATTATATTACAAAAACTTTCTTATTTTCTTTTACTCTTAATTACTTTATTACTAACAATTGTTTGACTTATCTTATTATAAACTTTTTTTAGAATATTTCAAGATATTAAAACTCAATGAAAAATTTTTCAGAAATTTCAATTTAACTTCTTTTAACAATGTTCTTTCTCTAATTATACCCAATGCCCTAAAATATAAAAAGGAATAGCTATTATTTTTGTTTTTCTATAGTGGGCTTGATTCAGATGTTATCTTCCCGTTTATTTTCAACCCATAATCATCACGTCCCATCAGCTAGGAGAAATTGCATTTTTTTCCTCCGCCATTCTGCCACCTCCTAATCTTTAATCGTTAACTAGAAGTGCCTATTATCGCGTTAATCGCCCATTTCGCTTAACGAGATCTCACGGGCGATTGCCTGGCCAACATTTGACAAGAGAATGAGCGCTTTTTCCCGTCTATTCAACTGTATTTTCTGTTTATCTTTTTTTTATGTTATTTTAAAATTCTCGTTTTAACAGTGTGCTTTAGTCCCAGGAGCCCTTGAGAGACTGTTAATAGTTTTTTATGTTTTTAGTTAGTAGAATAATAGAAGATCAATGACATTTTCTTATGGAATTTTCTATGCAAGAGACTAGTTTCTATGTTAAACTCATCATAAAAAAACATACAAAAATTTCAAAACAGAAATTTGTTACATAGATTATATTATATAGGTTTTACAGATCTGCCAGGATCTGACGATTTTTTTAAGGCCGAAGGACATCCTTGGCCACTCTCTCCTTCCACAATTAGAATAAGTCTTCGTCCTTCAGGATGCTGTTTTAAGATGGCGTAATTTTATTAGTTTTTCGTCCTTAAGGGTGCTGTTTGTGCTGTTTTTATGTTATCCGAAGAATAACTTTCGCCATTGTTGTCCTCGAGGATACTGTTTTAAAATATTTAACGGTTTTAAGATCGCGGAAGGATGACTTCCGCAATAGTTGTCCTTATAAGGACACTGTTTTGAAATATTCGATGATTTAACTGTTTTTAAGATGGCGGAAGGATATTCCGCATTTGTTAACGCATTCTACGGGAGGCAGGAGATAGTTTTTCAACACTAAAGACGATAAATATACAATGTATATGTATTTTTTTTTTTTAAAAATATAAGTATATAATAATATAAAATCAAACACATTGCTACTCGTCACAGGCAAAGTGAAAAAGGCTTTTGAAAGATATCAGGTGCTCTAGGAATGAGTGTAAAGAGACAGATGGTTCAGGTATGGGTTGTTCTTTAGGTTTACCTTTTGACTAGATGTTTTTTTTCTGTTCCTACTGGAAACCAATTTAAAAAGAAACTATTGGAAATATTTATCTTGTTTTTGAAATATTTGTTTTGATTTTGAACAATTTTATTATTTCTAATGATTTATAAATATTTAATTTTAGTTTATTCTTTATATATAAATTCCATCCCGGAGTTTGTTTTTAATTGATTATTTTCATTTATGCATAGCGAAGTTGTAATTGTAAAGTTAGAGGAATTTGTTTTTGTTTTAATTTAATTTAATTTAAAAGAGTCAGCTTGTAATATTTATTCGATAAAACAATAGTTATTAAAAAAAAAAATTCAATGTATTTAAAAAAAATAGTACCTTCAATTCTGTTTGGACTGCTTTGTTTTTACCATATTTAAGTAACAGTTTTTTGTTATTTTGTAAACATCATTGTGATCTAATCTCAAAATTAGTTACGACTTATAATTTTATTTAAACTTATGTTATTTTATTCATACAATGATAAATTTGGTCAAGAATAATAAAGAAAAAAATAGAAAAGGGACATGATGCCCTTTCAAATTAAGGCAGTAGCCCTTAAAACCTTCATAATTTAAATGAGTCAACTCCAGTTAATTCAATGCCACCCTCATCCTTAAACACATTTTTCCTACCCTCGTAGGCCTTCTTTTCATCTCACTCCTAAAAAGGACATTTATATAAAAGGGATGACGCAACAAAAGATTTTTACTCCCATTGTTTTAATCTTTGGAAGTGAAATTCAAAAATAAAAAAGTAAAACTTCTGTTTTATTCGGGTGTTTGGGCGCGGTTTTGTTCTTTTGGAACTCTTCCTCTTTATTACCAGATTTTTTTTTTCGTTCACCCCTCCCCCTCTCTCTTTTTCAAAAAGTAAGTTATTTTTCTCAATGAAATAAAACTCTTTTAGCGGATTACTGCTTTCTCAGGATTGATGGACGCTCCTATTGCTTGCTGTTTTTATTTAATTTTTTTTACTTCCTCTTTTCATTTAGTTCTTTTATGGGAATTAATTCTCTTTTTCAGAGCTTTGTATTTATTAGTTCCCGATGAATAAATCAAAGAATCCTTTTCCTCCTAAGCCCAATGAAAATTACGGAGAAGAAATATCTATGAAATGGAAGAGGCACTCAGATGATCGGACACCGAAAATGTCTTTTAACTTCGATCTATGCAAATAGATCATACTTTGATTTCCTTAATATACTGTTATGAACACTTTTCGTTTTTATTGGTTATCATTAGTGGTAAAAACCAAGTTGGAATTTTCTAAGGCTCAGGATTTTTTTTTTTTTTACTTTATACAATTTCTATCTCATTTCATTACTCTGGAGGCTTTTCATCTGTAATATTACGTAAATAAATGTTGTTATTATAATTATACTTATTTAAAAAAAAATATTAATAAGAAGGTCTAGGATGCAGTCAGGATTGATAAAAGCATTGTCTTGTCCTTAGCCTTGGAGCAATCTCATTGAAGAAGACCTGCAAAACTATCCGAAACGTCATCTACTATTTCACATTTAGAATTTATTACCCAAAATTTAATAATGTATAAATACCTATTACTTAGCTACAGATTACTTTGGGCTAGACTTATAGACTATTATGTCCGGCTGCTCATATTTTTACAGAACGTTTAGATCTACAATACCATATAGATTTTCATTTTAATTGCTTGAGACTTAAGAAAGATATCAAGATATAATCTTAAAAGTTAATAGCTACTATCCTAATCCTCTGCGACACCCTTGGCGATATGTCTTCAATCCCGCTTTCTTCAGACATCTATATAAGGTTACATCGTCGTGACTCGAACCACCGCTGACACTCCCACTCCTCGGAGGAAGAGCTTACCGCCTGCAACACATCCTTGTTGGATCCTCCACTTCGCCTAGGGCCAGGAGCATTAAATAGAAGCAAGAACAAGGTTGGCTATCTGCTCGCTAAGGAGAAACAAGTAAGGCGTTCCCTTATAGAGACTAGCTACCGGCTGCTCCTGGCTCTACATGCCGAGGCATATTGTTCTGTTCCCGGTAAAGGAGGGGTTCAACGGTCTCTCTACCACTCCCCGTTCTCCTCCAGCCTCCCGGTTATCTGTATGCATTCTAAGTAGGAAAAGTCTTCTTGTTTGCAAATTTTGACCTTTCGTTGCACTACCTTTACTATTCCATTTTTTTCTCTAAGCAGAAACCAAAGTATCAGTTCATTATCGAGACCTTGTAATCAAGTAGCCCCATTACTGAGTCACTGCTAAAGGTCACTTAGATACCTAGGTACTCAAGAGTAAGTGTATTTTTCTACTTAAGTTGATTTACATTTGAACTGAAATTTATAGCAATAACATTTAGTGACATTTGATACATTCCATCCACAATGTATAAACCCAAATTTGGAAGGCCAGGTGTAACTCTACCTCACAATATTTTACCTTCGCTGGTATATTCTTTGGTTATTGCAATATTATAACTTTGCATGCCCTTTTTATATACCCATATGAATAACTAATGAATGTTCTATACAAGATTTCTGATCTTCATTTTGTATATCCTAAATTATTTTTAAAATCTTAGCAAATAATCTGAGTTAACAACCTACCTTGGAGTACCGTTAAAAAATATTAAACAGATACTAAGAGAATCACATTTTCTCATACAAGAAGCTGCACCTCGATTTCGACTTCATTAATTCTCACTTTACAAACGATCTATTCTTACGATCAACTTCAAAAACTCATTCATATGACCATTATCACACCTATTTGGACTTACTATATAGCATTTTGATTCAACCAAACCATCGAATTCTTCCCGTATAAAATCTCTCGAATTGAAAATTCTTCAAAAAATCGCTGATTAAGCACGAACCAGATACCTTTCCTTTCATAATGAACTATATACTCACCCAAATCAAGTTGTTTCTCAACATTCTTCCCATTCCATTTAAGGCTTCTGAAAATAAGATGGCTTCGGGATGATCTTCTAATGTAGAACTTAAATTAAAAGAAGATTCCGACACTTAGTAGTGTTCCTCTACTGGTTAATATCATGACATTACTTTGTATGGATACTACCGCATATTTAATTAATGTATTTTTTTTTTTTTACCAGCTGTAAATTTCAATTATTAAATGAGGAAAAATTATATATTCTTTAAAATTAATGACAGAAAAGTAGTTCGAGGGAATAAATTGGCCAAACATGGAGCAGCAACGCATTTATCACTAAAACCAGAGGTGGAGGCAAGTTCAATTCATACGATAGAATTATTTTTTTCCATAAATACATTAATGTAACTACGAAACGGAAAGAATTCCAAAAATTGTATATAAGTTAGAAGAAAATTGTATTTAATTATGTTCATTAAGTCATAGAACTCTTTTAATCTCCTTTTTGAACATCTATGCAGTAAACTATGACAGTAATTGTAGCAGCTGTCGATGCAAGATGCTGATATGATATTTCTGTTACAATTTATTATTTTATTTATAGTAATTATATTTTGGTATGATCCGAGTACAGAATCAGACCAAGTTAAAAACCGTCGTCAGATGTCGCATCCTGTATTTAATTAGACCCAGGTGCTTAGATAAATCTGGCTCTTAGATGCCTCATTTAGATAAACGTTCAGAATTTCAAAACGTTCTTATATAGAATGTCTAATTATAAGGATGTGTTATTGTTGTCTTAGAAAGATAACAGTGGAACATATAAAATTTATTAGTATCATAAGTTTGATTTATTTTTATTTTATTTCTTTTTGACCACGGTTATGTTACTTGATTCAAGAACCATATCGTCTTGTATGTTGTTTCTTTATTTCCCGTGGATACAAATACAATGTCTGACATCTGACGTCTGTTCCCATGTCAAAACCAAACCTGAAGGATATCAGAGAGAAACTTCTCCTACCCTCAGGCAATTCCTTACGTTAAATTGTTTTCGAAGTTACACAACTGTTTCCTTGTTATATTATCAATAGCTATAAAATCATCCTATAAATGTTGTAATAATAAAATTATAAATAATAAAATTTTATTTGTATTTATTTAATAGTAACGAAGTATTGAGGAGAAGCGATACCGAACACTCTATGAAAGTGCACCTTATTTCATCCTATTTTACCCTCGGATACGTTGCTGGTAGATGATAAAGTGTATTCGAAACCCGCTTGGTAAGTGAAAATATTTGTTCCAGCGAAAAGAAGGTTGATTTAGTGGGCGGGCAGGATGGTAAAGTCTCGCTTCTTACAAGGGCAACGTTATTCACGTCAGGCCAAGCCGGTGGGAGCCTAGGGACAAATATTTGGGTTAAAAAGGCCTTATTGATCCCTTCCTCCCTCTGTTCTATGGTCATCCTTGTCAACATCGGATCTTGGGAGAGGGGATTTATGGGATAAAGTCTATCTACCAGTAGAATTATAAGATGTAGTTTTACTGTTTATCCTTTTTTCCCTGGTTAAATATGTGTATAAACGTTATAGATTGTCTTAATATTCTAGTCCCCATTGAGATCCAATAGGTCTTTTTGTTGACACATTTGAAACAAATTATATTGAGCAAGTTTTCATAAATAATTTATTATTGTAAAATAAAAATTATGAAAAAAACAACAATAGCACCATCTCAATAATCCGACTAATATAGGACCAGAGGAGTGCCGGATTACAGAAAATAGTGGATTAATGGGTATAAAGAATCATAAACTATAAAAAAAATACAAATTATTGCTTTATTACCAAATATTTGCAAATTATGCAGAAGATAAAGAACTATTTATGTAGACTTAATTTTTGCACTCGGCATGTAAGTCAGCCGATCTTTTGATACTTTTTTGCCGGGAGCCGAATCTTCATTCCTTTGAAATTAAGTTTTGTTCAATAGTAGACTGGCAGTAGTAGTTTTTCTATTCTTGTTTTTCTAGAATGTGAGAGACGTATTTAAGTAAAAAATGACAAAATAATAATAAAAATAAAGATAAAATAGACAATAAATAAAGATATAGAAAGGAAACATTAAAATAAGGGAACACTCCACAAACGAAATAAAAAAAATTATCGTCTATGATACAATGGTTGTTTAGATGCATAACATACAATAAAAGTTTCTAATTTTACTATGTGGAATCTAAATTATAAAAACATTTATTGAAGTACTCTAGACATGTAAGAACGAAATATAATTTGATTGAGTCGGTAGATAGTTAGCAAGTATGGGTAATAATATGGTACTGAAAGTAGACTTATTTAAATATTTTTAGGGGTCTGGCATGTCTGATATGTAGAGGAATGGAATATACAGAAATTATGGTTTAGAGCATTGCAGTAATTAAAATGTTAGATAAAAATGTTTGAGTTTTCTTATATCCGATTTTGAAAAAAAGCTAACCTGCTTTGAATCGGAAAGTAAACGTCCAGGGGGTGTACAAGCTAGGCGTAGATAGGAGAATTATGCTATGGCTTATCAGATTTATTTTATTTACATTCTTAACAAATAGCTATTTAAATTCGCTTTGAACCTCAATGTTGTAAGTTAGTTTTATTATTCACTCAGCTCTGGACCATTAATTTGCATTTCGTAATACTACCTAATAATTGATTTATTATTCTATTATATTTATCATTTCGATATTTAAATTAATATTTTGATATAAAAATCAATATTCTCATAAACAGTATTGATATTTTTACTGTTACATAATTTTAGTAATTATAGAGGATAGGTTTTTAATTATTTATTTATTTTTTTTAACGTAGATGGTATTGTTTACTGAATTATATCCTCTGTTAATAGACCATTCGAAAGAAAAATTCAACCCCATAGTGTACCGACTAAATGCCTAATGGGGGGATGGAAAGGGGTGTTCATAGAAGACAGCAGTTGGTGAACAGAAGAGGAGGCACATTGTCCAAGTGTTGAAAAGACCTCACAACGGAAGCGGTGTTTGGTTAACTCTGTTTTTCACTTCCCCATCTTTTGTTAGGTAATTGAGGGGAGGCTCTTTGTGAGTTTCTTCGTGTCCAAAGGCGGCTTGGTAACTTCATGGCCATTTTTTTCATCTGGGTTTCGTGGACAATCCACCTCAAAATGGCTGAGGTCCCCAAATGTCAGAATCTGAAGCTAATTTCTTGGACGAATAGAGCGATTTGTTAAATAAAATGAAAAATGACTCGTCCCTTTTACCCACTTTTTTATTTTTTTTTTACCACCATTTACTCCAATTGTTTCAATCATTATCTTGATCAGCCGACCAATGTTTAATAAACTGGATCTTTTAATGAAATGTACCATGTTTTATTATGAAAACTTGTGTTTCATGTGCTGTTTGCTCAAATTCATTCCAACAGTTAGTACATTGATTAAATAAATGTTATTTATACCATGTATTATAATAATAAAATTAAATAAGATGTATATATATATATATATATATTGTTAATGAAAATTGCCGGTGCGAATAACTCGCCTCGGCGCAGTAAAAATGGACTGTATAGAATTTAATCAAAGCGAGGTTCTGCAACTTTGGGGAGATGTTAGCGGGAAAATAATTCAACCAAAAAAATACAGATAAGCGCACTCACCTGGTTACGGACGCCTTCTAGCTCTCGCGGGGCCCCTGAAGTCCTCACAGACAGGCGAACGCTCCTTGTGGCCTGTAAAACTTGATTGAACTCTCCTCCTCTGCTATCACCACTCATTAAAGTCAAAAGGAAAATTTTACTGGTTGTAGCACGAAAGGAAAACACTTTTAACATATAAAAGGTTCTCGGAAGGCTATGTGAGCCTTGAGCATGTAAACTAGGAAGACTATGAAGTCTTGGACAAAAGTAGGTGCATCCAGGGCAGAGTGCAGGAACAGAGTGGCCGAGAATGGTCCTGAGGGGATTAAGATTGCGATTAGAACTCCCGCATATTAAACTTTGCGAGAGTTAATATAGTCAACTGCCCTCTGGTTGGCAATAGGAAAACTAAGTAAAGGGCCGGTTAATGAGGGAAGTCGGTAGAGGGCGTCACTTGAACTAAGTTACAATTTTCTCATTCCCCCTTAACACAAAAGCGCCGATCGGCGCGAACATACCGCCCACCAAAATTGGGATGTTGCCCAATTTTATTCCAAAAGTTATACAATGAAAATGGAGGGCGGCAGCAGCAAATTTATACAATAAAATAAGAGAAAAGAAAGCTCAGCTTGAGTAAGGAGAAAGATAAAAAAAAAAAAAAGAAATAATAAAAATACTGTAACAAGAATGGGTGCACAATTATACAATGTAAAGAAAATGGAATCAGCCCAACTGGGCAACAGTTATATAATGTAAGGAAAATAAAACAGTACTACTGTGTAAACAATTATACAAAGTAAAGAAAAAGAATCAGCCCAACTGAGCAACAATTATAAAAAATAAAAAAAAACATAAATGGCACAGACGTCATTCCGGGAGCGGAATGAGCTTGTTGATCGGCCTAGTGAGAGTACCATTGGAGGTCTCAAGGATGGCCACTCGAGGTACACCGTCGAGCCCAGACTTGAGTTCGGAGATGCGGGCTATAGGCCAGGAGAGGGGAGGGCTATTCACACCCTTGATCACAACAACATCGCCTTGCTTTATTGGTTTGGACACTGCGGTCCACTTAGTACGCTGCAGCAGCGAGTTTAAGTACTCCCTGGACCATCGTCGCCAAAAATGCTGCGAATACTGGGAAATGATCTTCCATCTAGACGTTAAATGATGATCCTCAGAAATAGGAATCTCGGCAACGGATAAAAGTGGAGCCCCAATGAGGAAGAGTCCCGGACTTAAGTAAGCAGCGGCATCCGCGGGGGCAGAAGGCAATGAACAGATAGGACGGCTATTTAGAATAGCCTCGATCCGAGCGAAAAAGAGTGGCATATTCTTCGAAAGTGAATAAAACTTCGGTGGATAACCGAGATAACAAAGGTTTTGCGGATTTGACTGCGGCTTCCCAAAGACCACCGAAATTGGGCGCTAAAGGAGGATCGAATACCCAACTTATCTCTCGACTCGACAAGACATTCGAAATTTCCTCGTGATGAGCGCGGAGGAAAAGATGCACGTCTTTTAATTGCTTATTAGCTCCGACAAAATTACGACCCTGGTCAGATAGAATGGAATGCGGAAGACCGCGGCGTGCAACGAATCTATCTAGAGTAGCCAGGAAAACGGCAGTGGAAAGCTCAGAGGCAAATTCGAGGTGCACGGCCTTGGTGGCGGTACACACAAATACGCATAAGTAACCCTTGGTAAGAGCAGATTTACGAAGCCGCGACGCGCGAACCTGAAATGGCTCCGCGAAATCAATCCCGGTGTTGAAGAAAGGTCTGCTGGGCCGAACGCGGCACGAAGGCAGGTCAGCCATAATGGGTTGCACGGTAGGAGCACGGAAACGAAGGCATGTGGTACAACGGTGGATCACCTTCCTTAACAGCTGACGCAACGAGATGATCCAGTAACGGCTACACACGAGGGCCTGGCAAGTAGTGGGCCCAGCGTGTAGGGGAGGAAATGTGAAAGTGCTTGCAGATTAACAGAGATAGATATGCGGACTTAGGAAGCAAAATTGGGTGACGGGAATCGTGCTTTAAATTGGCGTTCTTAAGTCGGCCGCCCACCCTGAGAACACCCAGGCTGTCGATGAAAGGCGTCAGGTTGCAAAGCGACTTTGCCGGCTTTCCGGTACGAATTTTGAGTAGAGAATCCTGAAAATGCTCGGAAACAAGAGCTAAAGGCCGGGGAGAGTGAGGAGCTGTTCAGTCCCTTGCTCACAACAACGTCGCCCAGTTTCTTGGTTCCACAACGGCGCTTGGAATTTGAAGTCCACTTATAACGTTGTGAATTATAATTAGGAACGGCGTTGTCAAGGATGCCGCCCACCCTGAGGACCTCCAGGCTACCGAGGAAAGGAGTACGGCAACAAGGCGGCTTTGCCGGCTTATCGGCACGGATATTAAGGAGAGACCCAGAAAAATGTTTAAAGGTATGGTCAGGTTCATTTGTGATGAGCGCAATGGGAGTAGACTTAAGATCCGGTAATGGCTTGGTGCTTAAGTCGGGGTCACGATAAGGAGGAGGCCAATGCTCCTGGCAATTGGTCAAAGAGGAGGGATCTTGAGTCCCTAAACATAAATTGTTGGTCTGCGCGTAATGAGTACGGGTAAGACCCCTAGAGTCAATATGGGCATGATTAGCGACAGAAGAAACATCAGTAAACCCTACTGGGGAGAATTTGTCGAATATTGAAACTTTAGAGCGTACAGACCCTTTGATATCTAAAACTGGTGGTTTTAAAAAAGTAGATTCAATAGGATTCGAGACCGGAATTTTACTTGTTACTCTATCTTGGTTACCTTGTGAACATACTGGTTTCTTATTGTTTTTATTTTTAATAAGAAGGAATTTTGAACAATGTTGATTGGCTAAAGAATAGCGGCTATTTGAGGATGAGATGTAATTATCCTCTTCTGCAAGAGAGGCAAATGACCTTTCATCAGATGAATCACTGACAGTGGTATCAGCACCACCTGTTTTATCTACGTGATTAATTATTGAAACTCGATTTGAGTATAAAGAAGCATCTAGATTATTGATTTGCATGTCCTGGTGAACGTTATCACTGGTTAGTGCATGCCTACATGTATGGATGTCAATAGAAGGGTCAATGTTTTCTGGAATGCCAGAAACATTTGAGTCTTTATGGTCTGTACTCACGGATTGTTCAACTGGGAGTTTTTCAATATTTTCAGTTTCCGAAGATTTCCATGATTGATGATTGATAGGTGTTAAGGAGAAAGCACTTTGAGCCAAATGAATAGGGGGTGGCAACCGGTGTTGAGGTTATACTGGGTTGTTCTATTTTTAACTGAAATAATTTAGCCTTTATTTTACGCGCTATATCATTGAAGGCTATAGCTGGGGCTTGGGTATCTACTTGATTCTGTTTTGATAGGATAAAATTTAGGTCACTGATTTTTTCATTTACCGTTTCAAATTTAGCTTGAAGAGAGGGTAAATCCTCGCAAAGAGCCTGAACATAAAAAATATCCTCAACAGAAGAAGCTTTTATTTGGGCCCAACTGCTAGTTATAACAGCAAAACACTGTTTCCCTCCTTGCCAATAATTGTGTTTGCAAAATGATGTTTTTGTCTTCAGAAGGCATTTTGTAAAATATGGAATATATAAATAAACAGATAAAATAAAATTGTAATATGCAAAGCAGTAAGGGAAAGGAGAGAAAGTGGCTAAATTAATTAGACTAATTATTACGTTATTGTAACTGACGTTACAATAAGGCAATATGGCGGGAACTGTTACGAGACGCAGTAACGAGTACTTTACTAGAGAAGTGGGAGGTGGTGACGTCAGCCACCAGCGGATCAAATTGATGGAGACAAAATGGCTGAGTATAGGGTTAGTCAAAAACCGGCAGAAACTGGCAATCACGTACTTTGAACAGAAAGTGGTCAAAAGTTCGTGATTTCTGGAAATTTGAAAATAACAACCAGTAAAATAAATAAAATTGAAAAATGAGTGGCCGATAAATCGCCCCAAAACTGCAAAAATTCTCGCTTCAATGCGGTACAATATATACGGCCCGGATCGGACCAAAAATGTTAATGAAAATTGCCGGTGCGAATAACTCGCCTCGGCGCAGTAAAAATGGACTGTATAGAATTTAATCAAAGCGAGGTTCTGCAACTTTGGGGAGATGTTAGCGGGAAAATAATTCAACCAAAAAATACAGATAAGCGCACTCACCTGGTTACGGACGCCTTCTAGCTCTCGCGGGGCCCCTGAAGTCCTCACAGACAGGCGAACGCTCCTTGTGGCCTGTAAAACTTGATTGAACTCTCCTCCTCTGCTATCACCACTCATTAAAGTCAAAAGGAAAATTTTACTGGTTGTAGCACGAAAGGAAAACACTTTTAACATATAAAAGGTTCTCGGAAGGCTATGTGAGCCTTGAGCATGTAAACTAGGAAGACTATGAAGTCTTGGACAAAAGTAGGTGCATCCAGGGCAGAGTGCAGGAACAGAGTGGCCGAGAATGGTCCTGAGGGGATTAAGATTGCGATTAGAACTCCCGCATATTAAACTTTGCGAGAGTTAATATAGTCAACTGCCCTCTGGTTGGCAATAGGAAAACTAAGTAAAGGGCCGGTTAATGAGGGAAGTCGGTAGAGGGCGTCACTTGAACTAAGTTACAATTTTCTCATTCCCCCTTAACACAAAAGCGCCGATCGGCGCGAACATATATATATATATATATATATATATATATATATATATATATATATATATATATATACCTGTTGTGTTTAGTAAGGTTCTTGAGGTTCAGTCAATAAATAAAACAACTATTTTGGCGACGTTTCGGGACTATATTCTTCTCATAATCATGCCCTCCCTGCATCTTAGTAGGTATGTTCTTGTATTCTTCACACTTGCTAGTTTTCTGTTGGATTTCCTGACATCCTTCATCACTGTAATTGCTTCAGGACCTTGGGTTGTCTTGATATATATTTTCCAGTATTGACTCGATCAAAAACGTTACTAAAGATTTAATAGCAACAGTCAAGAAATTTATCCGTATTAACATATCGAGTCAATACTGGAAAATATCTGGAAGAATGGGATTTTATGAAGAAATCAAGACAACCCACGCTCCTGAAGCAATTATAGTGATGAAGGAACTCCAGAAATCCAACAGAAGACTAGCATGTGTGAAGAATACCTTCCTACTAAGATGCAGGGCATGATTATGAGAATTATAGTCTCGAAACGTCGCCAAAATAGTTGTTTTTATATGTTGACTAAGCCTCAAGAACCTTATTAAACATTTAATAGTAACAGTCAAGAAATGTATCCATATATATATATATATATAAATTATATATAAATTTATATAAATTTATATAAATATATATATATATATATATATATATATATATATATATATATATATATATATATATATATAAATATATAAATTATATAAATTTATATATATATATATATATATATATATATATATATATATATATATATATATATATATATATATATATATAATTATATATATATATTTTCTATATATAAATATTTTTTTTCTATATCTATTTTTTATAATCTATTTTTCTTTATTTATTGATATTTACAAGTATATAAAATATATGTATACACATAAATTATATGTGAGAAAAATTCAATAACTTCTAAAGAAACTGCCCATTGCTTCAATGAAATGTCGACATTCGAAGGCCATCTTCTTTTCTGTTGCCTAAGAGGGTTACCAGGAATCAAATGAGTGAAGTTGGAAGACTAGTGGATTCGAGTACGTAAGGAGCTTATCATGGAGGTATAGGTGCCTATAAGGTGTGAATCAATTTAGCAAACTGGGTCATTTAGATATAGGCATTATGGATAAGATTACTTGTGAAATAACAAGGAGGATCGAGGAATTTACGAAGGATTTTATATTGTAACGATTGGATACGAGAATGATTTGAAGGTTTAGTTAAGACACGAAACTACATTTGTCCAAATATGTTTAATTACTGTCATATAAATGATATTTTTGCAATTATTCAAAAGCTTTGAAAAGCAATGTGGATTGCTGGTATGACGTCTGTCCAGATGTCGCCCTAGCGGATTTGTTCTACAGGGATCAGTAGAATATTATTTTTAAATATTTTTAAAAATAAACATTTTTCGTAGTTTTGCTTCTCAGGGAATATGAGTTAAATCTATTTTTTAGAGTAAAACTAAACAGGAAGATAATTTATAAGAGGGAATAACAACTTGGACTGCAAATGTCATTCCTAGAAGGGGATTATTAATGCACCGAATCATTAAATCCAAGGAAGATGCAGCGAATCAGAAAAAAAAAAAACATTCTTTTGAAACGGACACATTTATCAAATCCAGGGTAAACGTACCCCAGCCAAGACGTCCCGCATGTGAACATTAATAACGCAACTTTATAAATAAATATCACCAATGAAAAAAAAATCCCTACCTGGGCGGGATTCGAGCCGGTTAAGGCCTCTGAGGATAAAGTGGCGAACGGAACGCGATGATAAAATGGTACAGTTTTAATGAAAGTCTAGTTTCTGTATATGTTGAGTTGGGATTTAATGCGACTGGTTCCAGTGCATATGTCCGCTGAGTAATTCCCACCTCTTCCTATATATAGAGGCCTCTTTTCATGAAATATCTCTTTTAGAAAATAGTTCCTATTTATTATAGGAGGGGGTCCGTTATGTGTCTCCCTCTATCTGTCTATATTTATTCAAAACTCATTCAACATAAGTTCAAATATAGGATGGGATGTATAACTAATTTTGTGAAATTTGTTACTGTTTTTCAACGAACAGATTTAGGTGGCAATAAATGTAAACGACATCGCTTGTGTTTTTTAAATATTTTTTTTACTTTGACACCAGAATAAATTTATTTAAAATCCAGTTATATTTTTAATTTATGTTCAAATGAAGATATATTTGCCAAAGCAACCCTCAGGGGATCTTTATTCTGCAGTATCCAAATCTGCAGTACTTAGTGTGACACATTAATCCAGCTTTAAGTAGGAAATATTCATGTGCCATTTCAAAAGGTCACATTTACGTTCCATGATAATAATAACTGAAAATGCTACTAATGAGTAATTGTTAAGTTATTGACATGTAATAGTAATCACTTTCCACACATTTACTGGATTTATATATCGTATATATTTGTTTAAGAATAAAAAAAAAAAAAATAATAACCTGACATCTATTTCTCACTCTCTCGTTCTGTCATAACCCACAGATACTCTACTTTTAAGCAGTACATTGGAAAGTATCTTGGATGGTGGGACTCTGTATTTAAGGAATAATCCAAAAGGTTATATTTTAATTCGACAGTTAAAAATAAAATATTAATATATATTTTTTAAATAATTATCTGTATCTATATATATCTTAAATAATTATACCTTGCAAATCTAGTCATAAAGATTCTGTACTAATATCTTTTTTTTTTGTTTGTTTTTTTCACGAAATAATGGATGTCCAATATACAAAACACGGATACCCGAAATAAAAAAGGGAGAAATTTTATTTTAAATTTTTAACTAACAATACCGTTTACACAACAGTATCTACATGATAGTAGTACCTGATAATAAAATAAACATCTAATATTTAACGTTTCTTATCACATGCTCTGACCGTACCCAATATCAGCAGCTGTTAGGTAACGCTTTCTTGTACTGTCCAAATATATATCAAGAAAAAAAAAAAAAAGATTAGGGGAAAAACCAAAAAAAAAAAATATATCTCTGAAGGCTCATCCCTTCCCGTCAACCAAAGGGCGACATTCCATCAACGACCCTGTATAATGATATTTAAAAAAAAAAATGAAAGGTTACCTTGCTCCTTGTCAGTATGGAACCATATGAGACCCTTCGTGACATATAAACACCAGAGTATGGTAATTATCCGAACTTGTGGAAGCCATATTGAGCTGGAATATAAATATTTAAAATTGAGTAATTCGTATTTTTATGCTGTTATTTGTTCTTTATATAAATTTAAAGCTTTACTGTCAAAAAAGTATTTACTGATCACACATTAGCATCCCCGTCGTGGCTAAGCCCGCTCTTTTAAGTAAAGAACTTAGATAGCAACTAATAATTGAAGTATTATTTTTCACCGATAAAAATCTTGTATAGTATTATACAATTAATCATTAGTTTTTTAATGGAATTTCCATAAACTGCAGTGACCTTTAACCTAGTAACATTGCACAGATTATATGGTTGAAGTCCACGTAAAAACATAATTGGAAATCTAATTTTTAATGTTAGTGTTAGATTTGGTAATCCACATGGACAGGGACTATTAAGAAAATCTTGGGGATTATGGACTGCATTATCAGTGCTTACAACTAAAGGCCCATGAATCATATTAACAATATAAAAAAATCAAAGGATCGACTGATTTGGTAATCATTTTTATTCGGCAGAGATTATTTTATTAATTTCATCTGGTTGGATTTTAATTTCTAACTATAAAAGTACAAGACAGTTTAGTGAACCTCTTTTCTGCCACTGAACATTGTGCATTTAAATTTGTATCATTATAAATTTTACTATTGCTTACCTTTTTTAGAACTATGGAAATAATAGTTAAATTAGTTAACAAGACTAAAGCGACAAGAAAATGCTCGTCGTTGCAGACTACTTCAACATTTACTAGACAAACGATCAAACCTCCCAATTCATTACAAAAGACTTATTTACATGACTGTGATTAGCCCTATTTGGACGTACGGAGTTGAGCTTTGGGGATCTAATAAACAATCTAATTCATTTCGTATCCAATCCTTACAATCCAAACTTCTTCAAAAAATCCTAAATGCCCCTTACTTTGTCACCAATAAACTTATCCATAAAGACCTTAATGTTCCATATGCTGGTGAGTTAGCCCACACCAGATACCTATCCTTTCATCGTAAGCTCCATAACCACTCAAATCCATTAGTTTCTTAACTTGCTCCCCACTACATTCCCAATAATCCTCCGAGGCGTCTGAAAAGAAAGTCTAGTGTAGAATTTTTATTTAAGTGCTACTGATAAATAGTTCTTTTCAAGTTTTGACATGTTATTGCGATCGTAATCAGCTCATTTACTTAGTGTATATATTTATACAGTTGTAAATTTCAATAAATTGATGTATAGAATAAAAAGAATAAATTAGTTAAACTTTGGTAGTTTAATGGTTTTACCATTCCAAACTACATTATGGAATGGTGCTAACCACATATCTCTTTAAACTTTACTGTAATAAATGAAAGCGTGTTGCTTTAGGTAATAATTTAATTGAATATAAGTAAATTTGATTATCAAGCTCTAAATAGAACCTTAGTAGTCTCTCATGTAGAATAGCGCTCGCCATCTATCGGTTAATTTTAAAACTTTACTGTTATCCACATAGTGCCGCTTTTTAATAACAAATGAATTGACAATCAGTAGATTTTTTATATTACTAAGTCGTTCTAGAACTATGAAGATGGTCTGGATAAAATTTGGCACAGATTGGTTTAGTAGTTTTTGTGGTTAGTGATCACAAATGAAAAAATGGCTCGTTCTTTTACATAATTTATTACCATATGATAATCCTATTGTTGAGTTAAGTAAAATCTCAACGATTTTTTTTGAACCTTCGTCAGCAAGCATCCCCTCTTTATTCCCTCTGGTTTACTGTTTGCTCGGATGTTATTTGCACTTTGGAAAGAGATAATACAAAAATATGATATTAGCATGGCCACTCTCAAGCAAGATAACAGGAATTAAAAAAAAAAAAAGCGGTGTTTGCCTGAAGCAAAGCGTGCTCTGTTTGCCCCTGGGCTGGGTATGACCCTTAGTATTGAGCCAATTTCGAATGAACTCATCATCAGAGGAATTCAATTTTTTTTTTATTTTATTCAAAAAAACCTGTTTTAGTTTTATTGTATGTAGGGCTTCGAGATGAAATGCCTGCTGGTTCCTTTTTTTATGGGTTCGTCCTTATTTGAATCGGTTGCTGAATATAAATATTAAATATTAATAAAAATACTATGGAATAAAACACTTCAGAATAGGAAATAATCAGCTGTAATTAGGTACAATTACAGTACTGGAAGTAAAGTTTGTAAAATAGTCATTTACGCTGTAGCATAAATCAGTTTAGCGAAATTAAAAAAAAAAAAAAAGAATATTATTATAGCATTCTTATCCTCAATTTTGAAATCCCGTCCTTAAATGGTGAAGGGAACATTATGACACGATACCTATTATCCTTTTTATAAAGACTACCATCCACTAACAGGGACTAAGTTACTTTTGGTGGTTTTTTGACAGTTGTAGTTGAATGAAACAAATCCCACAAACGAATCCTTGGGGTAACTTGGGGGTTATATAGTTTTTCGTTATTGAATAGAGGCATACATTTACAAATTGCTAAATTAACTCTCCAGGCAGATTCCAATGTATATTCAATAGCGAGTTTGGAAATATAATGTCTTACCTGCCCCAGCAATGCCCATGTTAAATAAAAGCAAAAAGACTTTGCGCTACACACACCTTGAACATAATAAATGACCATCGAATAAAGATAATCCCACTGTTGGTTATAAGGCACTTGTGTAAACAGGAATGATTCAATCATTTAATATTTATTTGTAAACACGGTATGGCGGGAAATATTAGTATTAAGCGTCTTACCAACTAATAATAAAAAGGTCAAGCACTCAGAAATTCCAAACTTTTGACTTGACTTTTGTCCACCTAAATTGGTGATTTTGCCCACTGTGCGGCTGAGGGAAGAGGAGAAGTCCCATTTTCGGGATATCTCGAAAACTGTGGACTCAATAAAAAGATATTTCAAATCAACAATATAGCTAATTAAATTTCCTATAAAATTTATTCTGTACATCTTTGTCGAACTTTTACATGTTTTCAAGATATACTTTATTGAAAATCGGTAATTTAAAAAAAAAAAAAAAAAAAAAATTACTTCACCTTTTGTCAAATATTTACTTCTGCTGCCTTCCACGATTGGTTTTTAGAAAAAAAACAGTCAGAAGTTGTAGAGTATTAAATTTACTATAATTTCATATATGCACTTGAAGCCAATGTTTGACAAAATGTGAGGTAAAAATTATTTTGTTTTCGAAAATTATCGATTTTTAATAACATATATCTCGAAAACTGTTGAAAGTTCTACAAATATTAATAGAAACAATATAATTAGCTTTAATTCTGACCTGTAGCATATTTTTCTAGAGTCCACCGTTTTCGATATTTAATCGAAAAACCCAAAAATAGGACTTGTCCCCTCCTTCCACCGTTAACTCACCCCCCCCCCCCCCCCTCCCCGGGAGGGGAATTATGGTATGATTACATTCTAACTATTTCTAAAGAAGCTGTGAAGTCAAAAATGTTCTCATATTTCATGCATTCTTCAACGTATTTATTCACTGGACTAATATTTATATATGAAGCGATACCGGACACTGTTATGTTGAACCTTATATTATAGTTTAAACCCCTAATTTATAAAATCAATATCTAAAGTATATTATTAATAATTATTTGTCAAATTTATTTCTCTAAGGCCCTCATAAAACCTTGCTGAATTACGCACCCTGACTGTCAGGAACAACTTAAAAAAAACAACAATAAACGCTTATATGATTTTAATGGACTTTTAAAAACTATGGTGACAGCAAAAATCACTGATGTGGCACGGTGAATGTTGAAGAAGAGCTGAATTAGAAATATCTAGTAAACAGCATTTTTAAGCAGCAAGTCAGGAGTGTGTACCATTGGGTGCATTACTACATTAATCATACTGAACCATGCCATGATTATGTTTTATATTCCATATCCATTTGTTGAGTGTAATTCTGTTACAGGAATGTTGAATACAAATATTAAAGTTTAAAATAAAATTGTTCGTTAGTATTATGTTAAAAATATTCACATAACTGTGACAATAAATGTATCTTAATAATTATGATTGTTGAGAACCACGGGCTCATAATTTTCTAATAATTCTTCTTGTGATGTTATCATAGCTGGAAGTTATAATATTTAAACAATCCTCCGGCTAATAACAATTTCATGACCAGTAGATATCTTTGAAACTATTTCCGCCTAGCCGCTAGTTGAGGATTCCCTTTGCTGCCTATGTCGGACTCTTGACTTCAAGAGTGGCAGGCCCTCGGTCTGTGAGCTCCCAGTAGCTGACTTTGATCTGACCGCAGCTAGTTACACCACCACACACTTCATTACTGATCATTAACGAAGCTCTAATGTGATTGGTCCGTCTCTGCCCCTCCCTAGCTTTAAAGGAGAATCCATTACAAGATCATTGGGTGTACGCTCCAATGATTGGCCATCTTGGGGGCTGGTGGACCTTCTCCATTACCTTTAATTTCCCAAATGGACGAGAAAAATGTGTCCTCAGTCAAAGGAGTATGGATTGTAAAAGAAAACTTAAAGTTTTCTGATTACTATAATTCAACTTTTTTGGTGATAAAACAAAGATTGTATGTATGTATTTATATTTTTTTTTTCTGACTTAACCTCTAATCATCCCTTATGACTTTAATATCTGTTTTTGGGTCAGATCACAACTTTCATAAAAAAATTTAAACCCAATAGTTCTAAAGTTTTTCTCTAATTTGACTGATAATATTTTCTACTACACACACGAAAGGATTCAGCCTCGAAACCACCTTATAAAGAAATTAGTAGCCAATCTACCCTTCACTGAAAAAATGAATCCGCCCATTGACTAGATTCATTCAGTACATTAGGAAATTTCAATAAATAATTTATTTTAATAAGTTCTCATCATGGGATCGCCAACTTTCCATCGTCAATTCACAGTTAGTATGCAATTCGAAGTTTTAATTTTGAACTTATATATTTCTTAAAATAATGCATATTACGAAGCTAATTACATTTCCGTTAATATAAAAAGGAGATTTGTGAATTTTTTTAAATTTTATTTATTTTTTTTTTTTTTTTTGCTTGTCAATATTTACTATTCTTTCCGTAAACAAAAATGTTTTTTTGCCTCTTTAGCATTTCCCTTTAGCCCTCTTGTGCATAGTGTAGCATATCTGCAACATTATATTTATACTAATGGCAGCGAACTCTCGTTGCTTTTTCTGGAACTAAATTTTGTATTAGAGATGCTACATCATCCCTCTAGGCATGAGAGGACTTTGCATGCCCTAACTGGACCAGACATGTCTCTAATTGTCACTTACACCTGCAAGTCCTCAGTTGTGGAGACTCATCCTTCCTTCCTGTAAAGAGTTCTTATTTATTTTTATACCAGCCTTTTCGTTTTTTTTGTCAAATAAAATTTCTGTGGCTTTTCCCAAGATATGTAGTTTGTAAAATATCAATGAGGATAGAATTCTTGTTTTTTTATTATCGAGATAAATCACTTTTTAGTTATGTGCTGCATAATGTATATTATTAATTTAAATGGTTTGTAGGTGAAAAATATTTTTTTCAGTATTTTTCTATTATAACCTGACCAAAAAATATTCAAAAAAAATTATTAGAATGAAAAAGAAAAAATCATGCACTAAAGGGTTTGTCTTTACCAGCAAGTATGCAGTCATCTTTCGTACCATTAAACTTGGTTGTAACAGCGCCCAAAGGGCCAGTAAACATTTATAATGCGCGCAGCGAGGATAACGTAAGTGTGAGCACAATTCGACACTTTTTTAAAAACATTCGATACAATGACTGTATTCTTAAAGAAAAGGACTTTTCTGGCAAGACATCCACGAGCTTTGGTGGATGAAATTCCGCCATTAAATTTGTTCGTAAAGATGCAAAAAAAATAATAGTGAATCGAATAACGCTGATTACCTTAAGACAATAAAAAAGCTCAAGCATAGTATGTCAAAAAAAATCATTGTTTGAAGTTGTTAGAGCTTAGTTATGAGTCTCCCTCTACTGCTCCTCTCTCGAGACCTTTAGTCTACTACTGACTACAATTTTTAGGACCTAGAATACTTTTGAAAAGACAAATAATTTATTTCCAAAAGTGGATATAGATCATAATGCTTAATGATCATGATTCATAATTCTAATTATTTTTATTAGGAAGACGTTGAAAAAAATGTATTGAGAGAAATGAAGCATATTTCGATCAATAAAAATCTTTTGTAATAATTTATTTCATAGTTTTATTTTTTTTAAAATAAACCTGTATTTAAACCTGTAATTTCCGTACAATCTAATATTTCAAAAACATGTTAAAAGTATTATATTTTTATAAAAAAAATAATTATATTCCATATACAATAGTTTGGTTTATATTTCTTATATTTAGATAACTTAAATATTTTTTTTCCATTTTTCAATTCCCTAATGGACCGGTGACTGCACTACTTTCTTCAATTTACCGCTCCATTTATTCTTCTTAACAATTTGTTAATTTTAGTTACGTCAAGGGTGTAACAAGATATCAATAACGGGCACCGACGCACATGAACCCAAAGCAGACGGACAAAAAAATAAACTAATCCGGAAAGCTCGGAGCAGACGAAGACAAATGATCGCAGCTGACAGGAGGAGAGCCCTTAATGAGTACAAATATTAATGGCCGCTAGGAGACATCGCGTATTCCTTCCTGTCCCTATTGTATGTTTAGATCTGCTACGGTATTCCCTCTAGGGCATTGGTCATATCTCAAAGTCGGGATAACCTAAAATAAATTAGTATACAACGGATTGTGTATCTGTTCTATTAAATCCGAAGTCATGTATTCGAAAATCATATCAGAACTAAATTGATAATGAAAATGAAATAAGCCATATTAGCATACCCTGTCGCGGTTTCGCCTAGCCTTATAAAGTAAAGAACATGCGATAACTTTAACATATAATTGAAGTATTATTTGCTTATCAATAAAAATATTTAATAGAAGTATGCAATTGACCATTATTTCTTCAATATTATTTCCACGCATAGCTGTCATTTTTGATCTGGTTAAAACGGTTTGCTTTGATGGCTTAGATCGAACCACTCTCTATTAGTAATAATTTTCATTAATTAATTTCGTTATAAATTTCAAAGCCTATTTTCTTTTTTTACGAAACTAAAAAACTGACATGTTTTCATCTCTAATCATGTGAAATGGTCCTAACACTAAACCATCGGTCTCTGGAACTGAGAAAGTTAGCGTTTTAATCCTTTGACAAAAAGAAGAGTTTAGTATCATTAATCTCGAAAGTTATATCAGAAAGTTTGTCGAATCGATCTTAATATTATTCTTTGTTGGATGAAACCTGTTCTTACTAAGAAGATTATTCTTTAGAAAACATCATCAACTTTTGATGAACGGTTGTAGCTTCCGAACGTCGGATTTTCCTGATGATCTTATAAATGCGATAAGGTTATGAAAATATATGGATGTATAAATTACTGTTAAATGAATTTTTCAAACTATTTTTATTACGAAACCATAAATTTCTTGAGTTCAATTAATAAATTAATGTCTCAGATAGTTTATAAGTCCCTATGTAAAAACTAAATTAAGTTGATCCATAACACAAACAAACTTATCCGTAATAATTTTAATCTGATAAGACTAAGATTTTTTTTTTCTGAATAAATAGATATTGCTGAATTGGTGTAATTCAGATATCTAACCTTACATTAGCTCCATACCTAGTCTAATACATTTATGTCCCACGCTTTTCATTAGTTTCCCGCTAACCCTCCGAGACGTCTGAAGAGAAAATGGCCTGTGGACCTCCTAACTTGAAACATATAATTAAATACTTCTTTTAAACCAAGTACTCCTGAAATCAAAAAGGTGGGCAGGCCCTCGATAATCATTTAAATAAGAAAACATCAAATAAAATGAGTTTCCTCAGACGAATAGTTGGGAAGACCATAAAGGTATGCCTCAGAAATATCAGAATCCGAAGGTCAACTTACGTGGGGAGTACGATCAGTACTCGGTATCCCAATTAAAATGGTATAGCCACATTTGCAGAATGGCCGATGACTGGATGTGTTTCTGGAAGTTTGGCATCCTCAAGGTATACCCATGATTATGTACACCAACTATTTCGGAAAACTGGGACAGCAAGAGGATGCACCATGCCGTCGATAAAAGATTTGCAAAAGACGGCGAACAGTGGACTAAATGGGCCTGCAACTCCACGCGTAACGGCATATAAGAGTTAAAGAAGAAGAAGAAGATGAGCTTCTGGTAGATAATTTTGACATGGATATGTCTTTTAGCTGGGGGTTTATAATGGTTTTTGTTAAATTTTTTCTACCCTCAAAAATATAAAATTTTTACAAGCTCTAGCTCTGTTGGTGTTGCTCGGATCTTAAATTTGCGTAACGTTTCCTGGTCATTCATTAATTGCTATGTTGGTTCGAATGAAAAAAGTCACGTTTTAAACTCCTGTTTTCTCCCACCTTTTTATATACATCGTTAATTTAATTTAAATATTCATTTAAGTAATTTGATACTTTTAATTCTAAAATGTAAATTGGTAAAAACAGTAGATTATAAAAAAAAAGTTGATCCACGAATGATAGGCTGAAGAGTCTATTATTACCTTTTACATTTTACGCAACTTTGATTAGAACCAATTTGTTTATATCACCTTCCACCCAGTTCCGTAGCAAAAACAGTCATAACCACCCCCTCCGCCCCGACTCCCTCAAGCAGAACTAAACCGAGCAGAACCAAACAGACAACTAATTAATAAAGTCCAATTCAGACTCGGCATCTGTTTATTAGGCCTGTCTTGGAACAACTTGCTACTCCTGCTAATTTGGGATTAGGATAGTTCCATCTTAAGTTAGGAGGGCTCCCTGGGCAGCTGGTCGGCGATAACAAGGCTAATGCTTACTCACCGATTGGTTCTCAGCTTATAGCTCCCTTCCCTAGTTGAGATTTATGCCGTTCTATGTATTTTGTGGAAGATCGCGGTTCTGCTTTGTGGAGGAAGTTATACAACTTATGTAATGTGCCTATGAAATATGTTGAGCTACTATACACTATTTCATTGTAGTATTCGTAACAGAAACAGTAAAATCTTAAAAAAAACTTAAAAAAAAAAAACGAATACTATATACTCAACAGTAATAGATCAAACTCAACTCCGGAGAAATACATTTTGATTTCATATATCGGCCCGCTCTCCACCAAACTTATAATGGTATATAGAAAATTAAGATTAAATTCGACATTTAAAATAGAAAAACCGTTTTCATCCTATTTCCCGTCATCACAAGAAAAATAGATTCCTTTCAAAGAAGCGTTGTATACGAACTGAAACGTAATGATGGTGAAGATAAATACAATGGAAAAGCTGGATGATCAAAAAGTTAAAGATTAAAATAACATCTAACAGCATACACTAGATGTTACATTAGACTTATCTTCGGGATTCCCACGCGGTCACACGTTACGTGGCGATATTCTGAGCTTGGGTGACTTTTTCCTAAATTCCGACAGCAATACTTCCTGGATACTTTCCTATTCCATTCTATGAAAACCAAAACACCTTCCTATATTCTTGACCTATTAACTCTATGTTTTTCTATCCACCTCCTAAACACTGGATCCCAACATTTTAACCTGTATACCCCTTGACATAAAACTACCTTCTTTGAAATATTCTTCATCACTCGTTCTACCTCCTTTTGGAATTTCCTTTCCACTTTCGTAAAGCAGCTTTCCTAACTTCCTTTCAAACTAATTTATTTGTACACCTTCCAGACAATCAATTTTCCGCAAATATGTAAATAATTAAATAAATACTAAGAATTACATACATATAAACGATTGTATTCTATATTATTATTATTAATATTTTTTAAAAATTTAATTGGTAAATATTACAGCCAGACAATTCTACCTGTAACTGAGCATTATTATTATTCCTAGGGGGCAGTAAGTCCCAGAATAAAGTTAATTTTTTCATTTTAATTTTTTTGGTTTGTGATACAATACTGATATGCTGAATTCCAACTTCTCTATCCATTTAACTGATTCAACAACGAGCCAGAAATATACATCTTGTAAAAAATAGTCTAATATGAAATATTTAAAAATCATTAGAAATATTGATATCGTTTAAATGAGCTGTCCAATATTTCTTAAAGTCTTATTTTATTTATTTTTTTATGTTGGAAAAACCGATTTTTCATATAACCCAAATACTATAGAACAGTCCAGTTACCTGATCATTTAGCTTTGTAACCTACCCTATTCCTATTGATTAATCTTTTTTCTATTTGTTTGCTCTAGGATCATGTTTTGAATTTTCTTGTGTTTTTAGAACATGGTTAGATATTTAAATAGATGGATGTTTAGCATTGGATACTATACTTCGAATATAAAAATTCCAATAGAAGCAGCAAATAATTTATCGATTCTAATTCTATGACATTAGTATTCTATTACTATTAGTATTTATCTCTTGGCGTTAAGCAGATTATTTTGTTCGTTTTACTTGCTCATTCGGCTCATTACATTGGCTGTTACAAATGTTAGAAGTTCCTTGTATTATTTCTTACACTTCTTTCTTATTTCTTAGTTTATCCCTACATGAGACGGTAATAGCCGGAGCAACACCCAAAAGAGATCAACTAGCCAAGGTCATTAATACGTTTACTAATTATCGCAAAGCTGAGGGTGCTATGACGTCGATTTGTCTTCGTCGGCAGTCGTTTCCCGCACCCCCTTCATTACATACACATCACAAATTACGACCACCACAAACGGGGCACAAATTACACCAACCACGCCCAAACACACCCTTTCACGCCCCATTTTTATACTTAACCCGTCCACAGCTGTTTCACCCTTTTTTTTTTTTTTTTTTTTTGTAAACACAGTTTGGGTGAAGACCTCATTTACCCGTCAACTGGTCCACTATCATTATCCGCTGTGGGTAATATTCACTCGTTGTATGGTCGCTTATTTTATATTTATGGTTCATGAAAAAAAAAAAAAAGTATTGTGGCTTGGTGTATGCCCATAACAGTACAGACTCTGTAACTGTTTTCATAACATAATCATTGCTTTGAAAAGCTTCGTACTAGAAAAAAAAAAAAGGACAATCTTTTATAAGAGTTACGAATATTTTTTGTATTAAACTGTCATGACAATGTTGACTACAAGTAATATATTTAATTTATTGTGTATTTACTGCTATCTATTCACGGATTTTATTTCCGTTATTTAAAATACATTTATGTATATTTTAATTATTTTTAATGACTTGTTGGTGTCGAAATATTTAGATTCTCAAAAAGGAATTAACATGAGCTAAAAAATGAAATAAAATCTATGTAAAAAACGTAAAAAAAAAATTAGTTAACAGCAAACAGTATTTACTATCTGCAACATGTTGTATTTAATCTAATAAATAACTATAGTTAATTATTAATATTTAGGTTGGTTATTAATTATATTATTATTGAAGGAATAATATATGGAATATAACACGCTTTATTAATTTTTGAATTATTAATTGCAATATGTTTCAAGAACATTTTTCCCATTATCAGAAACAAACATCTAAAACGCTTCTGTACTATACAACATTTAAGTTTTACCTGGTTATAATATCATATTTTATGTATATACTTGCATTATAGTAATAATTACCTCTAGTAACAGTTTGTATAGTCTTGTTTTTTATTTACTACAAATATTCTAATTATATTTCTATCACTTACAATAAATATTAACTACAGTGTTAGATCCATTTGGTTCCAACAGTCACTGCAAATAGAATAGACGATATCGAAAACGCCTCCCACGATCAGTTGCTAAAATATTTCATTATGAAGTGCTCATTCTTGGGTTCAGCTTTAGATAACATTTATTGATTATTAAACCATTTAAAAATATTTATGCACGTATAATGTTAGTATGCTGTGAGTTAGCTACCCAATTTATCATTTTTTTTTTATGGCACTACAACTCGGTGTCGAATCCTGGTCTACACCACCAATTTCCTCCTCCAGTCTACTCTGCTTTGTGCAGCCGACATCCAGTTCCTTGCTCCCAGAATATTCCGATCTCCAATCACCTCAGTTTCGTTCTTCCCCTTCTTGTGCCAAACAGAGGTTCTAGAAGCATCCTTCTTGGGATGGACTCATCCTCCATTCTAGCCACATGAAAAGCTACCCAATTAATGCTTACTAAATATATCTTATATACAGCTGGCAGATTTTCTCTAATAAACGGTTGGACAACTACTTTATAGAGGCATTTCTCAGTCTTTACACAACCTCAGAGTATAACAGAAAAATAATTTTTTTGGCCAATAACGCATTTGAACCACGACCGAGAGTTAAAAGAATCCCTTTAAACTTAAAAGCTGTTTAATCCTTAAAGGAAAAACAATATAAAAATAGATGACAGTGATTACATTGTTTGTTTTGTTTTTTTAATGAGGAGCTAAGTTATATCCTTTTTATGTACCTCAGAGGACTATTGCATCATTTATTGAGTAAGATGAAGTGCGGTGATTATTTTAAATCCAATATTACAATGCAGTTACTCACCAGCTGCAACTCAGGTGATGAAGTTACAAGAACTGTTCTGTAAAGGTTGTGAAAAGCTAAATTAGAAGACATAATAAGAAAACTAAAGTGAGATAAGCGAGGATACGCCGGCAGCGATCAAAGGCCCCCAGAGATCAGTTTTACAGCCTCGTGTCGGAGCGGACTTCTTTGTCTTATGGCTTAATCACCAGGTCTGCTTTTTTTATTTTCTACCTGTCCGCCTCAAAGTGTTCCCTCCCCCACCCGGCACAAATTTAACTTGGTATTATATTTTATACTCTTATTACACAATCATTATCCGGGGGCTTTATCGCCTTTATTAAGGTCTCTGTCTTCTTAGGAAGCGCCCTATTACGGGGGTCAACACTTGGTTATTTAGGGATTTGAATGTTTTATTTCATAGTTTGAAATAAATTATGTTAGAAATAAAATCAGTGAAAGTACTTTTTTTTTTCTTTTTTTTTCAATTCCGGTCTTTATTTGTTACATGCCAAGATGAAGTTCTGTCCTATGAAGCAAGATCTAGAGGAAAGGAGAGAAATCCTGATTTATCAGCTCTTAATTTTTTTATAAAAAAAGGGGAATAGTTTTTTTTAATATATATATATATATATATATATATATATATATATATATATATATATATATATATATATATATATATAAAGCTTCTAATTAATAATAAAATACTAATTTACATGACAATAACTAGACCTATTTGGACACTTCTAGTTTCCAATCATTGCAATCCTTTGTAAAATATAGGGGTTTCAAAATAATAACCATTTATTTCATAAAGTATTTTTATTTAATTTAGAAATAGGAGTTGCTACCCATTTTTTTTTAGTTGTGCCGAGTTAAGTTGTAATTTTAGTTTTAGCCAAGTATAAATATTTTACGTTTTGGAATTCGTTCACTCGGATTTAATTCAGAATACTTTTTTAACTGCTGAGAGAGAATTTTTATGAACTTCGCCTTAAACAAAAATCATACATGTTAATTCTGCTAAACTCAACAAATGCAACCACACATTACAAAATAATCAAACTTTCCAAAATCAATTAAAGGGTGCACTTAGTCAACGAATTAATAACTTAAGTTATTTAGGAGTATCGATGCAAAAACATCTGCTGTATAACAAAAGTATTTAAAACATTTGTATGTTGAATAATATTATTTTTTAGTTTTCAGTAAAATATCATTCCATGTATTCCCTACATACATCTACTTTAATCGGTCATTATCATATAATAAACAAATTATGATTTTAACATTTAGTCATTTTTTTTAAAGAACGCTTACTTATACAAGATTTTTAAGGCTTGATATTTTTATAAGTTTAAGAAAAGTTTGAACAGATGTTTCACAATTTTCAAAAGCAATGTTTAGCTAGTTGTTTATCCTGCAATCATTACTTGCATCCTTGTTTACCTCGCACTTCATTGAGATGTTCTCCTCGATCAGGGATCAAGTGCAGGTTCTACAAGTCCGTTAGAGTCCCTTTTAAATATATGTGTAGGATATTTCTTCTATGTGAAGATTTGCAGCCCTTGGAACTATATTTAATTGTTCATCAATTATGTTCCACTTGGTGGTCCACGATCTGTATATTATTTTTTTTACATGAATACACACCAAATAACCTTTACCTTCGTCGTAAAACTACGACTTCCTGTCCTACAGGATCCTTTAATGACATTCCACTAATCCCTGTTGAACAGATCCGCTACCTAGGACTCCACTTGGACAAACGTCTTAATTGGAATCCACATACAAGACTAAAACGACAAGAAACTGCTCGTGTTACAGATTACTTGACCAGACAAACGTTAAAAACTCCCTAGACCTATTTGGACCTACGGAGTTGAGCTTAGGGGCTCCACTCAACCATCCAATTCATCACGTATCCAATCCTTACAATCCAAAGTTCCTAGAAAAATCCTAAATGCTCTTTACTTTGTCACCAATAAACTTATCCATAAAGATCTTAATGTTCCATGTGTTGCTGATTTAGCCCAAACCAGATACCAATCCTTTCATAGTAAGTTCCATAACCACTCAAATCCCCTAGTTTCTCAACTTGCTTCCCACTCAATTCCCGATAATCCTCCGAGGTGTCCGAAAAGAAGATTTTTTTACTGAAGTGCTACTGATGAGTAGTTCTTTTAAAGTTCTGGCAAGTTATTGTGAACGTTTTTTTAACACATTTACTTGATGTATACTTGTACAGTTGTAAATTTCAATACATTGATTTAAAAAAAAACATGAATACGCCAATCCAAATCAGCTGTCTTGTTGATTTTTAATGCGTCAGTGATAAAAAGTATAATGTTTCATACTTATTATATCCATGAAATAAATAATTTTAAGACATGCACCTGTAATTTTTAAATTACCATAGCCCTCCGTAGAAAAAAAAAAATGCAATGTAAGTCAATACCTCTGCCTCGTTAAAATTGTCTTAGCTTACAGGTTTATGGTCTATTTCATACTTCCTAGCGATTAAGAAGTGTTTAGGAGTTATATTTATACAGCAATAAAAGTCAACTGAATTATCCTCCGGCCATATTGCTCTCTGTAAAGGAGCAATGAAGGAGCGGGCAAGATGAACGGCCCAACTAGAACACAACTATAGAAGAGAAGAAAGAAAATGTATATTAGGGTTTGTTATGGAGGCAAAATGAATTTCGGAGCCGTTATATAGAAAATACTGCTGTATTATACCGCTTCTAGGGGGGGTGTTGGGGTGGGGAGAGGGAGAAAGACAAAACAGAGAGGGCGTAATAAGCTCTCCCCTCTCCTCTTCTTTACATTTACGGCCGGTTCCAGATTCCATTTTAATATTTCATATAGTCACCTACTTCTTCATCTTCCTCTTCCACCTCTTATTCGTGTGCATCGGTCTGCACAATCTGGCTGTATACTTCTCGCTTCGATTTGTTGATAAATCGATACTTTGATGCTATGGTTACAAATATAATATATAACCTAAATAATATACATATATAATATAATTACCTACATAGGTTGTTTGACAAGTTTTAGCTTATATTTAAATATTATATCTAAGTAGCTCATGAATAGGTTCTCCCCATTTCACATCCGCTGGTTCTTCATTCGTTAAGAATAGTAAGGACACTTAATAATGGTATTGTCTTCTTGTTACGTTGTCAGAAAATAATTGGTTCACTATTTTTATTTAGAGTTCAATATTTTTTAAATTACAAAAAGAAAAAAATTAAGGCACTGATCAAGCAAGGGCCTATAATGAAGACTCACTTTACTGACAACCAAACTCTGCCATTTCGTGGAATCATTGTAGAAAAGAAAGGCAAATTATTTACATTTATTTTATTATTTATAAAATTTTCTTAGTGAAGTTTCATTTAACAAAAAATTTTCAAAAAGAAAAATTAAAATTAAACTATGGCTAGTCGAAATAAAAATAAATATAAGCTTAGTTAAAGGCACGTTGACATTAACAGTGTATTACCACGCCCTTCGAGCCCTGACACAATCCACCCATCTACGTCTTGCCAGATAACTATCGCAGGTTTACCGAAGGTCCAACGCGGAATCGATAAATAAAATATTAAATTTATTTCAAAATGTTTTTAGTTTTTTTGGGATGCTGAATCTGTAAATGAACATCGAAAATGTTTAACATTTGAAAAAAAATGAAAAAAACCTTCGAAAAAATATGCAGTTGTTAGCTTTTAAAAAATGAGCGTTGTAATCCTGAAAAAATTACCAGTTATAAAAATAAAGAATTTTTAATTCCCTAAAAGTTATATCATATTGTTTTTTTTGGGTTTGTTTTTTTCCCAAACTGTTTAGGCGTTATCACGTGTTGAAATACGAAAATAGAGCGAAAAGTGGAAGTTAATTTACAAATCTATATACACTCAAAAAAATATTTTGACCCTTTATATACGAAATTCAAGTATCGGCCTTTCATTAGCTGCCCGTATTTTTAGTACATCTTGACTGGACTGAAACCTTGCAAACCGGCACTAGTCGTAAAAAGGTGTTTAACAGCTTGAGTTTGATATCATATAAATCGTTTCACTTAATAATCGTGCTGATTTGCTAAGGTTTTGAAGTACCCCGACACTGGGATTGGTGGTGAAAGGAGTTACCCTCAAGTGGAAATCAGGTTAAGAGAACTAATAGTTGATTTAATTACGACCTGAATAGAGCCATTAGGGATCAAGTTGTTCTTGGTGAAGGATCTCAACTCGGCGGTGTGATGGCTCCTCAACCTACTTCCAATCACCGGTTTCTCTAGCAATTTACTGCCTTCTGTTTTGTTTCCCTACGTTTATCATTTACATATGTTTCGTTTTGACAAGCTAGTATATTAAAAGTGCTAAGTGCAAAATCAGAATATTTAAAAACACCTAGAAAAAGGCATATAAATAAGATGAAGGGGCTATGTAATATTTTCCTAGTAGAGGAAAATATTAAAAAAAAAAAAAAAATTAACAAAACATAAAATTACTCAAAACTATTTCTTACCTCATAACACCTTCATTAATCGAACCCTTCAAATGTAGCGGATCAGTACAATTTTCGAAATTGTTCGCAGTTTTTTTATAGTATTGAACATGTTTTTTAAAGAAACGAAAAAAAATCACATATAATTTTTTTATTTCATTATTTTTTATTTCAACATTGCTAATATTATAGATTGGAAGGTGCACGATGACCGCTTGGGATCTAATATACCCATTGTCATGACGTTGACAACACTAAATCAACTACTCTTCTTCAATCTAACAGAAAATTGTTAATTAATTCAGCAAATTGGGATGAATTTGAAACTATGGCTAAAGATAATAAGATTTCATTATTTGTGGCTCTGAGGTAATTCATATCAAATGACTTCCTACGTTATCATATAAAAATATTTAAGAACATATATGACTACATTAAACAAGAAAGAGACTAAAAATGAGTTGGATGCGAGACTTCCGTACTGCTTGGTTCTATTCTTCTTCAAATAGATTTGCAAAGTGTGAGTTTTCCTTTGTTTACAAAGGAGTTTTCCTTTGTTTGCAAAGTTTTCCTTTACAAAGTGTGAATAGGTTAATGCAAACAAATATAAAATTATATATTATTCTGTTATTAAGGTAATACAACCTTAAACATTTTTCAACATCCTTGCCTCGACAAAAGATGGGGCTCCCTGGAGAACCCTTTCTTTCACAATATATTTTGTCTTGTTAATTGAAAAAGTGAATAGAGCTTCTAATCTACTTTCGAACTTCGGCGATACTTCATTAATTTTTTTTTTTTTTTTTTTTTTTTTTTTTTTTTCATTTTCCTAGGGGCCCCTATTCATAAAGTTCTCTTGCCAATTTAGTATTTCTTTTTTTTTTTTTAAACTTGTTTCTTGTAAATGGATTTTGTATTAAATTTAAGAAATCAGATAAAATAACAATTACTTTAAAACATGAAGTGAAAAATATCTTTAAATTTAAAAATTTCATAGCCTAACAAGGTAGTTAAATAATTTCATTATTATTTCTTTTTAAATTTGTTTGAAATTAGTTGACATACATAATATCTTTGTTACCTAGGCAGTTTCATTTTAGTACTATAATATCAATATTGTATCATTTCATTAATTTTTTTTTTATAAAATAATATTAAATCTTTTTTTTTACTAGAACTCTGCGTCAATTATAAATACTACCAAGAGTGTTGGTTTCTTTTTTCATTTTTTTAAAAATTATATAATCAAAATGTACCTGAAAACAAATTAAAAAGTACATATTTGGTTTATTATGTTTTTGATTATGTATCGCAATGAGAAAACAATTAAAAAAAAATCATTCCTTAAACATTTCATTTTTTTTTTTTTTTTTTTTTATGTAGATTAAAATAAAATTTGAACCACTTTAATAAAGTAGCAGCTTTTCTAATTCTCAACCAATTATTTGAATTATTTCTGTTTCTTATATGATTATATTTGAACAAAAAATTCTGAGACCAGCCAGTTCCAATTCATAGGTATTTTTTTATTTTATTTTTTTTAACATCTTTCTTACTAGATTATTTTTAGGTGGGAGGTTTTCATTCAACATTAGCTAAATCACATTAAAAACGGCCATTCAGAAAATAAAACCTCTTTCTAATTTATTCAGACCTTTAGTTTTACTTTACTCTACTACCATTTGTAAAAAAAATTCAAAATGGACTTGGCTGAATTTTGGATTCTACACCTCATTGATATTATTTAATTTAGCTTTTTTTTTATTTAACTATTAGGATATGTTTGTCTTTTTCTGTTTATATGGTAGTTGTAAAGATGTATATAAGCCCAATTACATTGGAAACAGGTTAATTAGCGTTGTGAAAAATTGTTTGATTTGTGATCTTAAAGTACCTATTTTGGCAAAAATGGTGTTTTAAGAGTAATTAGAGGATTTAAGAAAACGGTCTAAAATTTTCCAACTGAATTTTTTTTGCGCATTTTGTTCATTTTGTATTTAGTTTAAAGCTAAATATTAAACGATAATAAGCGTTTTTAAGATTATAATCGTTTTATATAACTATCATTCATTATTTTTTTCTTTTTTACTCTACGTAGATTTTTCTCTTTCATTATATGAGAAATTCATTATAGGTATATGAATTTTATGATTTTTTTTTTCTAAATCACATCACGCATTCCATCTATTTTCGTATTCATTTTCATTTTACATTCCGATTTTATAGCCGATTTTATTTTTAGTTTTGTACGAAACTTTGGCTTCAATAAAAAAATGTGTCTTATACCAATCCCCAAAAAGGAATAAATGTGCGTTTTTCGCATCTCAGGACAATCTCATATATAATAAAAAAAAATTGCATAACACACCTCATCAGCATTGCTTACTAGCCCAGTTACGTGTATGAAAAAATCTTGCCGTCGTCTTCTTTTTATAACTGTTTAATAATTCATTGGGGGCCTAATAATTGGCCAAAAAGCGATGGCAGTATCTCTTCTTGAACTGGCCCCAAATGACCCCATAAAGGGCGAAAACTTTCCCTCCAGTATAATCTCCCTCCGCGTATTGTTCCTCCCTCCGCTTTTTGGGGACCTACAAATTATTTATATAAATCACCGATTCTATTTATTCCCTCTTTTTCCCTTCTGCTCTATTGACTGCATGTACGCCGGCTTTGGGAAGTTTTATATTCGTAAACAGGGTTATTTTTCTCCTGTTCGGCTTTTTCAATATGAGTAAAAAGCACCCGATTAAATGGGTTTTATTCCTGCTTACAGATTTTTTTCTCTTTATCGTATTTGTTGCTCTTATGGTTTAACATTATTAAGATCGATGAATTTTTTTCTATTTCTATTGGAATTTTTTATTCAAATACTAGTTTGAAAATTAAAATTAAATTAAATATTTACTATTTTAAAATAATAAAATTATTTATAACCGATTCACATTTTTTTTTTGTATGACCAGATAAATACCACCAATAGTCCCATTTTAAATTTTTTTTCGAGATGTAAGAGAAAAACGGAATAGTCATAGGAAGAACCTTATTATTCTTAAATAACTAATAGTTATTGTTTTTGTTTTGTTTCAGGTACGACATGGTATTTTTGGATTCAACATCAATGTTCATAAGTTTTATTTTTCTATAAGTAAGTTTCTTTCTTTTCTATATTCATTGACAATACTATAAATTGGCAATCTGTATTATTTAATATATATATAAAATTCTAAAACATTCACCATTACAACATAAGGATGGTATTTTTAATTTTAAGGTTGTAACTGTTTCTAGGCAACCGTTTGAGCTAGGAACTGATGTGTGAGAGGCTGGGTGTGCCCCATAAGGGCACAATCATCTACTTATACAGGGTGTCCCAGACATAGTGTAAAAAAAAAAAAAAATGGGTAAAACTGCATACTAAACGGGGTAGAATGGCGCAGAAACTAGTTTCTTATCTCAACCTGTTGAGGAGATAGAATTTTTTTTGTTTTTATTTATAAATCTTTATCTTTTCAGAAAAATGGCAGTTTTCTGTACTTTGGTTTAGCGTAGAAACAAAAACGATAATATTTTCTTAATCAGCATTAAATTTTCTAAAATATGACATAGGTTTAGTTTTTTTAAATCCACTTTTAGAGGGCCTTTTAACGAGCAAACAGTGGGATTATAATTGTTTCAGAAGCTTAGCTAATCAGAACGTGATTACATTAGGTAATCAGCAAGAATTTGGGTCCCTCCTTAACTCTCTATAATTAAGATTTTTTTGGGAGGGGAGGGGGAGGGAGGGCTTGCCACCTTTATAACTCTTTACCCCTCATGCATATGGACAAAAGATAAAATAACTAATACACTTTTTCAATCTAGTAGGTACGTGAAGCAATCAAGTATTTATTCTCTAGTGTGTTTTTCATCAGGAAAAGTGAAGTGCAATTGTATCATGAGTTACACCACTAAAAAGCCAACTAAATTCCGCAGTTTTTGGAAAATTTGACGGCTTCTAGCGTGCTCCAGTGGGGAGTGAGAAATTTTCAAAAAATAATAAAAATTTAAGTTTTAATAAATGTTTTGTGTTTTGCACGTTAAAAGGCCCTCTAAAAGTGGATTTAAAATAATTAAACCTATGTCATATTTTAGAAATTTTAATGCTGATTAAGAAAATATTGTTTCTACGCTAAACCAAAGTACAGAAAACTGCCATTTTTTAGAAAAAAAAAAATTTATAAATAAAAACAAAAAAAATTCTATCTCCTCAACAGATTGAGATATGAAACTAGTTTCTGCGCCATTCTACCCCGTTTAGTATGCAGTGTTACCCAATTTTTTTTTTTTTTTTTACACTGTTTCTGGGACACCCTGTATAATAGAACAATAATCTTCCTCAGGCTATTTTGAATTAAAAAATACACTTCCAATTTTAAGAAAATTTATACTGTAGACTTTTCGACCCATCAGATCTTCTTTAACTAAATCTGGACACTTTTTCGTACTTAATTATATATTTCATCACAGACACTCTAATCACACTTCCCTTGAAGAATGATGTCATAACTAGAGTGTTAAATAAACTTTACTCGTCGAAAACCTACCTCATCTGTCCTCTTGTATACTTTAATGGAGTACCGTTAAATAATGTAGAACATATACGATACCTTGGATTTTATCTAGGCAAGAGGCTCACATGTAGCCCTTATACAAGAATGAAAAGACAATAAGCTGCACACCGATTTCAACTGCTCCAACATTCACTTGACTAAAATTCTAATCTCCCGATTAACCTAAAAACGTATTTATCTAAGGGTAGTTTCTTTACAAGTCTTTACTTAGCTATGTAATTACCGCATTTTTATCGGATGTATTTTTGTAATACGTACAGTTGTTAATTTATAATAATAAATTACTAATAAAGTTAAAATTTAAAAAGAAGACACAAATAGGCTATGGGTTGAGACCTATATGGGAAATATACAAAGAAATTAATGATTTGGAAACGGAAATAAGAATAAACGATTAAGTTTCTATGAGCATATGGGGAGAGGATGCACCCAACGAGGATAAATAGAGAAATGTTCAATAAAATAAGAGGATACACGAATGCTGAGGGGTATATAAAACATATGAAGGAATAAATTGAGAGTATGAAAATAACAGACCAAGACTGCTTCGATTGGGATGACTATAAGAAAATACTAAAAGAAATTAAGTACCTTGTGGGAAAGAGAGATGCGAGAAAAGGAATTGCGTAGAACGAGGAATGAAGGAAGGAGCAATCGGAAAAGGTTGGAAGAGAGAAAGAAGGAAAGGAGGGACATGAAAAGAAGTGAAAATAATGATATTTGCGTAGTCTCTAAGGCCGTTCCGTAAAATTTTTTTTAATATTCTTGTATTGTGATGGAATTTCATTCAATTGAACAGTAAATTTTTGTTGTCATTAGGTCATATCCAGTTTTTGTTATTTTTAACCCTGAAGAAGATCTGAAAGGCAGGTCTAAACGTCTGCCCCCCTTATAATATTTTTTTTAACTTAAACGTGTTTTTATTATTTCTGACTGCAGCTCAGACCATTTTCTTCTTAAAATATATTCTACAGTCAACCATACCATTTCATTATCCAAATATTTAGTTTCTCTTAAGGTTTTGACCTATATATTACATGAATGCGTGAAAGACCTGACGGTACTTTTTTTATTGCAGTAGTTAGATTCTATTTTTGTGAAGATGCTTGTGATCTCAGTATTTAAATTCCAGTAATGGTAGTTCCTCCGTATTGTTCAACAAACCATTTGGTCAGTTATCCAACTGAGAGTACACTGTTTCTCCATTAGTATTATAATATGCTAAGAGAGTTTTCCCTCGGAAGATGTCCTTACAATAAAGGGCCCATTGTGGATAGGAGAGGCGAGGATATGGACTGACTGATTCTGTATGCGAGGCAGGAGGGACCCAGCAGCAGTGCACGACTCCCGCCACATTACGGACTCCGGCCACGGCGCTAGTTTTGCATAAACATAAACACTACTTCTCACTCAGTCGGTAGCGGCTGAATTAAACAGTGATTTCAGCTCTCCTCGCTACTTGTCAACCAATACATATTAATTTACATCTTACATTCATTACCCACTTTATGAAGATTCGTTTTTATGTGTCTATAAATTTTTATGTATATCATAGTATTGTTATTCTTATTGACGTGACTTAAAGACGATAAATAAATTATAATAATGCCTGTAATTTATTCTATAGTTAAATAATTTAAAATGTAATATTAATTATGCTGCAAAGTGGCAAACAAGCTGCAGGATATCATGAATGAAGGAAAGAATTTTATGCCACCTGAGAATCGATCACAGTGATTTCTCTTATGGCGACCTTCTCCGTGGTTTGGAGCCCTCTACTTGTGTTAATAGCAGTAAAACACACTGTTAACAGTTCATCTGTAAGGAAAAGACTTAAATTTCCATATACACTGGAAGAAATTCTACAGGATGATGTAGAGTCTGTAAAGTCATTGTTTATGTTTCTGTAAACGATCAGGTTTTATAAAAAAAAACCAATTGAAGACTAACTGCTAATAACCCTAATAATAATACTTAAAACAATTATAATCATTTTCAAAGGTTAAATCGATATAACAGTAATTAAAGCGACCGAGACGTATATAGGAGAATTGCTGATTAGGGTTTTAATGGGATGGGTTGGAGAGAGGTGTATGATCAAATGTTAATGATTTCACTTTCGGCTTGGCTAAGCATTTTATTTATTTATTTATTATTTATTATGTTAATAATATTGTTTATGTATACCAGCTAGTATATTGGGTCTATGGTATCTTGAAAAAAATAAGACAAGTTTAGAGACCACTATTTATTTCACATAACTACTGAAATAGCTTCAAAGACTTTATTTGGAGGATTGTGCCTGATTTGAACTCGAAGATTTAGATTTAACAGGTTAAGAAGGGGGAAGAGTTTGCGGTCATTGGTTCAGGCATCAAGCTTTCGGATTACATTTAATAGCCTTTTCACTACAGTTGCATTATACATTTTTATCGGATGTATTGTCCGATTTTAATTATAAACTAAATACAACTACGCTGAATAATTAATTTCATAATACCACCTCCGAAAAAAACAAATATGTACCAAAAAAAAAATCTTGTGAAATATTTAAAAATTAGTATGATTTTGAAATGAACTATGCGATGATTTGCTTGCGAATCATTGTATTATTTATTAGAACACCCAGAAAGCGGGCTTCCATAAAGGGAGATGTCTTCTGGGCATTCTTTTTTTTTTTTTTTTTTTTTTTTTTTTTTTTTTTTTTTTTAAGACGGAGTTTCTTTGGACTCCTGGATTCTTTCGTGACATCTTAATAGCCTTTAGATTAGTGAACAATATCTCTAGGGTGGTCTATTTTTTTTATTAATCCAGTTTTGGTAAATGTTTTATCGTAATCATTTTTTTTTTGTTTATCAAGGCTTTTTTTTTTTTTTTAACCTTGAAATATCATTTAAAAATAATAATAGCAGACAAAAATAATAATAATAACAATAAAAATATAATTCATATGGCATATGACGTACGACATATATAACATATAATTTATTGATTTGTTACATAATTGCTGCAGTATATAGTGCTTGTACACTGTAAAAAAATAAGTAAAAAAAAATATTAAAAAAAAGTAAATAAATATAAAGTAAATTAAACCAGTCTGTTACTTCGGGTTCAATAAATAAAAATAACTATTTTGGCGAAGTTTCGAGACTATATTGTTCTCATAATCATGCCCTACACCTTAGTTGGAATGTCCTAGTATTATTCACACTTGCTAGTTTTCTGTTGGATTTCTGAAGTTCCTTCATTGCTTCAGGACCGTGGGTTGTCTTGACTTTTTCAAAAAAACCCATTCTTCCACTACAGATATTTTCCAGTATTGACTCGATTTGTTTATATGGAAAAATTTCTTGACTGTTTCTATCAAATTTTTAGTTAGGTTCTTGAGGTTCAGTCTGTATCTGTATCTGATTATTTTTCTCAGATTTGTTAGAATCCGTAGGTAGTTTAAAGTAGGTTTTATATTAATTTTAACTGATTTACGGCTCCCGTTAAAGTATGAGTATATAATATACATAGCTCTTTTATATTTATCGCACACATAATCGTTATTTAAAATATAACACAAACTTTTATCCGTTTTAAAATGTATAATTTAAATAAATTTAAATAAAAGTGTTCAACCTAAGTCGACTCAGGAATTCGCGTTGTTTTCACTAGTAAGGGATTTAAAACTTACTTTTTTTTATTCCTTTCCAACTTTGGTAGATATTGAGCCGTAATATGAGATCGTGAAACTTTGTTCAGTTATCCAACTGAGAGTACACTGTTAGTCTGAAATTAAATATTTTTGAATGATTAGAAGTAATATAAACATTTAAAACAGAAAAATATTTTCTATAGTCTTATTTTAAATTTGTTTTAAGTATGAATGGTAAAAACCAACTAGTCATAGGGAAAAACTAAAGGACCCAACATTACCTGCCCATTATGTTTCACATTCAGTCTGCTGTCTGAATCTGTATAACTATCTTTCAGATGTGTATATCAACAAGTTCGATTTCTAGTTTTCATTTAAAAAAAAAAGTTATAGTTCATTTAAAAAAGTGGCAAATAATTCGTCAATCCTAATTGTATTGATTCTTCTATACCTCTATGCGTACCTCAAGTGAAAAAATAAAATAGTTCTCTTAGATAAGTCCTTTTGGGATGGAATAGTTCAGAATATAAGGGGGGAGGTCATCGTACAACCCTCCCTGAGCTATATTCGTTTAATGTCATTATTGAGAGCTAACTAGATAAAAGCCCTGCAGGTAATGGAAGGAAGGGTGTGGGATGTGTTGGGGTTGCACATGTGGGTTTTGTGGTCTGTCGAGTACCGTTTGTGTTTTTGTCAGGCTACCGCAGTCCCTAAGCGCACTTTACAAAACATTGAGCAGTTTCTCTCCCCCTGCTCTCGCAAACGCCCCCGAATATTTTTTCTACCCGATGAGGAAGTTTATACGTTAATGAAGAGTTATGCCTTCCTCGGGGGCTGGAAATAGTCTCTGTGGGGTCGCAGTGATAGCGGCTGATGTATGGGGTATCGGGTGCCACCAGCCGTCCAGGTTGTAAACCGCTACTAAATAGACAACCTCTCATCCAAACAGTTCCCCTTGTTTGTATATTTCGAATTTATTTTTTTTTTTTTATGCTGGAACTACTAGAAAACTGGAACACTTTTTTTTCCGGAATGGAAGGTCAAGTAGGTTGTTTATAGTTGGGTGTTGAGGGTGTTCTGTTTACCGCTGGACCCACAACTGTTCCTATTTTATCTCCGAAGTATGTGGTTTTGTTTTTTTCTGAAGAAGGCAATCAAGTATAAAAAAATAAAAAATAAAATAAAAGGAAAAAAGAGTTTTAAAGTTGTATATACTCCACTCACTCTTGTTGAACAGATACGCTAGAAGGAACTGCTCGTAATTAAATTCTCCAAAATTTATATGACAGTAATTAGACATATTTAAAAATATGGAGTTCAGCTTTGGGGCTCCAGTTAACTATCTAGTCCATCTTCTATCCAATCCAAACAATCTAATAGCCTCAATACTCCTAACTTATTTACTAATGAACTATTTCATAAAGAACTTAAAGTTTCATATGTAGCTAATTTATCACAAACAAGAAACTTATATTTTCATTGGGACCTCCATATCCATTAAAATCCATTAGTTTCTCTTCTTGTTTTAAATTATTTCCCGTTTACGCCTTCTAAGCGAATGAATAGAGGATGTCCTCGGAAACTTCTAGAGAACTTTTATTGCTTTTAAGCGCTATCAGTGGGTAGTTGCAATCGACATGTTATTATCAAAATTATTTTCTTATTTATTTACTATGTATTCTTTTCTAAGCAGTTAAAATTTTGAATAAATAATAGAGTGTATAAATAAAAATGACCGTTTTATCAAATTCCAGAGTTCAAAAGTCTGTAAATATCTTAATGCTATTTATTATTTACCAATACTTAATAATCATTAGAGCATTTTCTAAGCTTGTTTCTAACACTGGACTTTAAAAAAAAAAAAAGGCCTCAGTTTAGTTATTTATTTCAAAGAAGAAACATGACAGTGTCCTACCAAATTCTCGTAATTTTTAGACATTACTGGAAAAAAAATTTCAAAGCCTCTGAAGTAATTTGTGAAATTATGAAATTTGAAGGGGAAGGTGTCCTTGAAAAGTGCACAGCGCGGCGTTGGTTTGAAAAATGTAGAAGTAGAGGTACGACGTTGGAAAGGAAGAACTCGTGAACTTGCCAGGGAGTATTGAGTGTCGAAAGATACTGTTAGTCGCCATCTTCTCTCCATGGGGAAGGTGGAAAAGACCTGTAGACTGTTATCTCACGAACTAACTCCTCAACAATCAGCAGAAAAGTTTACAGAACTCCATGGGTTTAAACTCCTGTCTCATCCACCATATAGTCCAGACCTCGCACCTTCGGATTACTACTTGCAAGGGAAAAAAAATTGATAATTTTGCGGAAGCTGAAAATGCTGTATAAGAGTTCTTTGACAGCCATCCCAAGGTACGCTGGTATCAGCGTATCATCGAGCAATTGGTTAGCAGATGGGTAATGACGGTAGATAAGAATAGACTATACTTTGAGTATTAATTGTATTTTATATCAAAGAAATAATTTATACAAATATTTGTTTAAGAAACGGTCATTTTTTTTAATACACCCCATTAGATAAAAGAAAAGTTGTATATAAACAATTAAAACCTACTATTTAATTTTTACATATTAAATATTTAAATTTCTAAATCTCGTGGGTATGAATTCCGCCTGGACGGGTTAAAATTGATTTTGTAACGGACCCACGAAATTAATCTTGACCTTCCTACCCTTGTTAGAACAGGTTGGAAACCTATAGGATAACCCATCCTTTCTGTCCTTGTTGGAGGAGATAAGGTTTAACCCAATAAACAACAAGTTGTAAATTCCAACGGGAGATCGTTTTAATATATACTCTATTACCTTCAGGAGATTTAGGTAGGCCGTGGTCCCCTTAGACTCCTACGAATCCATCTTTTTTTTTTTTCGTTTTTGCAATGCCAACCGTTCTATCACTACTTTATCATATTTTTAAGATCGTAAATTTCGTTTCATTCTCGGATTTACAAAATTGTTGAATCTTGTAAATTTACTCCTGATCACATTATTTTCTGCATATTACAAGAAAATTTTCATTATTGGTTCTGATCCCGTGATATTTTTCTTTTTCATTAATCTCACCAATGATCCGTACTTCTTTAAGTTGACAGGTGTTAAGAAATTCCTTCGATTAATTTTACTACAAATATCAACTGTGTACCTCGCCAACTGATCGTACAGCCTAAATAATTCAAGTTCTAATAACGGAAGTGTTGGAGATAGGACTCTTTAATTTGCCATTAAGGCAATAACAATAATTGGCCCTTCAGTGACACAATCAAGATAAGACCGGACTGCTCTTAGCGGGCTCAGCTAATGGAATTAATCAAAACATTTAATTCACTGATAATTCCTCAGTACATTAGCCTCAGGCTAATCATGCATAGGGGAGTGTCTCTGATTAATTGTCTGGCTATCATGTGCCCCAGGTCCGTTAGTCTTGACAAAGCCCCTTGGCGGTGAAAAGAAAAAAATTAAAGAAGATAGAAGTTCACTAATTAAACATAGAGATAATTTTAACATAAAAAATGAGGTTTTATAGAATGCTCCTTTCACTTGTTTGCTCTTAGACAAGAATTTTTTCTTTTTAACTAAAAAAAATTTTTAAATTGAATATTACTTTGGAATATCTATCGTTTTTATAATTTTGATCTATTCATCGATCACTTAATTAGTAAAGGGGATTAAAAATATATTCATTTTTGGGTTGGTTTGTAATTTTTTCCCACTAATGGTTTTTAAGAAAAATGTAATATTTTTTATATGATAAACGATATAATCATTTAGATCACATGAATATAGTTTTTATTTATATATATATATATATATATTTTTATATATATATATATATATATAATAACAGTTTTGAAAGAAACATTTCTAATTTTTTTTTTTTATTATTATTATATCTGAAATTCTTGAGTGATGTATCTTTTTAAATGTACTTAAATTGTAAATTTTTGTTCAATTCATTTCAGTAGTTCATGAGACATTTATGAATACCATATACCAATACATGAGACATGCATTGGTCTATTTTCAAAGAAGTTTTTTATTTTTGTATTTATTGAAATATATGTACAATCTGCCACAATTAAGGGCAATAGGTGACAGTGCTGAAGATGCATTCATTCATACAATATATACAAGTACTCATACACACAAAGTTAATGATAATAGAAGATAAAAATAAAAACAAATAATATTTATAAAAATAAAACTAATAATTCAATCGTCAAAAATAAAATGAAATAATAAAAATCAAGTGACAAAAATTAAAATTAAAAAAAAAAAAAAATAAGATACATTCTTACATATGTACAAAACAGACACACTCATTCTGGGGAACCCCGAATCGAGCCTATTCACCTACTTATTGGGAGTCAAGGGCAGACTCAAAGAAGTTTAAACGATGAATTTGATCATGTCGAAATATTTTAATAGCTAGTAGAAAAGTTTGATCACATTTTTTTATTTTACAAAAAATGTAGTATTTATGTTATTTCATCTATGTGGATAATTTACTCATTTATTTTGAGCAAAATAAAACATTCATAATTATTAACTTGATTAATTTCAGCAGTTTGGAATGAATATTTTGGGCAATTTTCAGTGGCTTTTAGACGGTAAATCCGGTTATTTCAAAATATTTTAAAAGCTAATTAAAAATTAAAAAGTTAAATTAAAAAGTTGCCTAAATTTGGGGTAAAAACAGTTACTTTAAATAATTCATTTTAGTAGTTATGGAGTAAAAGCGATGTTATGGCTATTTTTTAAAATATTCTTGGGGTAATTTCGATGATTTAAAAATATTTTAAAAGCTAATGGAAAATTTTATTTTTTTATTAAGTTTCAACGATCATATTGATCCTATTAATTGAACACAACTTTATGATTTAATAGCCATTTCTCGAGCCTCAGAAATATTTAATATTGCTTTTTTATTTAAAAGACTAGGAATTATATCTAAGAAATACATCTTTTAAATTGGAAACTAATAAAAAAAATGTCTGAATTATTATAAAGTACTGAATACATTAATTGTATTCTATGAGATGAAGTTTGTTTATTATATTCGTCCTCATAAAATATAATAAAAACCTTTTATTTTATTTTAATAAGTCTTTATAATATAGTTTCTAATCAAAATTAAAACAATTATATGTTTTAATAATTAATAATTACTTTATATTTTCAATTTTTCGGCGGTGAAACCTGATTGGCAAACAAAGAACTCCCCTCCTAGGAGAAACAATAAAGTGCTGTGGGTGTATAACAGGGTTGTCCCGAACATAAAACTAACTCAGCGGGACAGGAAGGATTTATCACGGAGTGAAGAGCACCCGATGCGCGATATTTAGTGACTGCCATTAATCCGGTTGTAAAAAACCCTGCGGTGGCAATCGTTAGTGCTCCTGCAATTTTAGTACCATCTCCATCGGCAGCCGGGGGTTTTATGTTGAGAGGTGGGTCGTTTGTTCCTTTACTGCCCCAGGAAAGGATCCCTGGATCATACATTTAAGAGCCCAATGATTATTTTGTTTAATTGTCATCCGATCCAGGGGAGGGGAGGCAGGGACCATGTGATTGGTGGATTGGTTAGCGCAGCTGGCAACGAAGGCAATGTTCCGAACCTCAAATGTTGGATCTTGCCAGTAATTTAGTTTAGTAAGTAAATATCCAAATAACTATGTACCTTCCTAATAGAGTGGAAATAGAATGATAAGACAATCAAGGAAGCAGCCATTACCTCACTTAGGATTGACACTTCTTTGGAATTATTTTATGTGAAAACTAGTTTCGAATTTTAAACAATCATCATAAGTTCGAAAACATACAAATTTTCAAAAAATCAGCACTTAGTTTCATAGATTATACATAATAAAAAATCCCCTTCCTTTCTACACCACCTTCCACTCTTGATATCTTTCAGAAGTCTGCTTTGCCTCCTCAGGTGAATACCAATTTGATTTCTTGTCTTAGATTTTTTAATACTTTAGTATATATATCTGTCATCCCAGTGATTAAGTGGTCAAGTCGAATATCGACCAAAATGAGTTAAGTGACTAAAAAGAGTCGTGTGAAGTTCTTCCTTCTTGGTGAATAAACGTTTAAGTGAAGTGTTCATTTCAAAACTTAGTAATTTAAAAAAATATCTTACATTAACACTTGTTCATAATTAAAAACCTCTACGATTCTGTTTAATTACTTAAATCATTTTAGTCAAAATTCGACGTAACCAGTTATTCACTGGGATGACAGATATATACTAAAGTTTTCAAAAAAAGTAAAATAGAAAAATTTAAAAAGTGACAGATGTAAATGTAATGAAAGAAGTGACAGATAAAATCTTTGTAACAAAGTGCTGATGTTTTGAAAATTTTGTATGTTTTAGAACTGATGATGAATGTTCAACTAGTTTTCAAATAAAATAATTCCAAAAGAAGTGGCAATTAATTCCTTCATCCTAATTGTATCGATCCTTCTATACTATCATGCGTACCTCAAGTGAAGTAAAAAACATCTACACCCCTTCAGAAAAATGTAATTTATTGAAATATTGTGTAAAGAATACTTGGAATAAATTATGGGAAGAAACTGGAGTAAATAATTAAGCCAAAATAATTGAGCATTGTCCTTGCTTCCCTCACACATGGCTACCATATAACGAAATAACCCCATCGAAGAGTGTATCTTCTAAGACTCAGCAATCAATCAAACATATAGTCGAGGGATGCCAGCTGTAAACTTTCATAAGTGTTTGGTGGTAGTTAAACCAATACAGAAAAAAAACAACTATAACATAATAAACTAAAAAATATTAAGTAAACGCATAATGTGAATAGGACGTTTCCTTACGTTAACTTTCCTTAATCTACCTGCCTGCTACCAAATAAGTAGCAGTTTAGTTTAAAGCCATTCTCTCCAGATCAAAACTTCTAGTCAAAAATTGAAGGCTTATTAAAGAGTTCCTGTATTTATTAAAAAAAGGTTTGTGTTGCAGCTGGAGAAGTTGCAAAGACAGAATAAATGAAAATAAAATTTACTTCTTTTAAATGTCTAATTCTTTTTGACATTATCTGGAAACTCAGATGGAAGAATTGTCTTCTGTTAACTTTAGGTTATCAAAAATTATTAAATTTGTCTATTGTTCTATAGGGTTATGATTAATCTAAGCCATTAATTCAATTCTACGACGGCCCGGATTCGAACTCGCAATCTTCATATCATGTTATTGCTATTGTAATGTGCTTATAGGTGCATCACCATTAAGCTTCACCCTGACCATCACTAATTTAATCGCATTTGATCGTAACTGGTGCGGGTTAGTATCAATTTAACAGTTAGAAGCGCCTGTAAGCCCTTTAATACTAATATGGTTCTAAATAAACTACTGTTCAGTTTCATTACGTTACTACACCTATGAAATCATCAAATCACGTTTTAGTTGGCATTGTTTTTTTTTAAACCGTTTCTCCTAAGCTATCCCCCTTGATAGCTTCCTACTCACAACCAGCATAGAACAACATAATAATGCCATAAAATATTTTCTGAATAGAAAGGGAACTATAATTTTCTAAACGTTTACCTTCCATGCGCTCCCTAGTCACGTTGTTAGATAACTGATCTTGGGAGGCTCGGATGGTTCGGCTCCGAGCTAGCATATTAACCATCATTACTATCATTATCAAAAGAATGACTTAAAATAAGAAAATCACGAGATGTCTTCATCAACGTCTATACTATATTTTGTTATATAACTATTATTCATTGTTGGACGGCTTTTATATATTTTCTCAGGTTGATAATTACTGCTACGTTTTTAAGATGTTAATTAGAAGTAGTCATTATTGTTTTATTCATCTATCCAGTTCTATTCATTTCATTATTATTACTGAAACTTTTGGCAAAAAAAAAAAAAAAAAAAAATACTACCGAACTCGTGAAATTATTTATAATTTTTCATACCTTAATATCTAGAAAATAGTAAATATAAATAATTCACTTCTCCCCTCCTTTCCCTTCTATTTTGTACTTTTAAGCGTGGATGGGCTTTGATCCATGGATTCCATCCATCGCGAGCCTTAGCTTGGGTATTCATGTCGTGTAGCTGCTTTTCGTCTGTCCAGTTTAAGCCATTCTTTCTACACATTGAATCCATGGGCGAATCCATGGCCTTTTTCTCACTGGTTTTGTTTTTATAGTGTTAATTTTATAGATTCGCGTTCCTAATGCATTCTTAAAACATGTTTGAACAACTTCAAAAGTTCCTTTCCTTCTTTTTTCAATTCCATATTCAACTTTGATTCTATTGTTTCTGATGTCGTCTGTATGTCCATTATTTCTCCTAAAGCATTTCATTTGGAATCATACGGTTAAGGGTATCTAGATTTCAACCGGAGAGAAAAGTTAAAAGGTACATCGCATTGAAGTTTTAATTTTTTTATTTATAATTAACGTCCAGCTTATTAACAGTGGTATTTCATACTTGATGGTAAACCAATCAATCTTTTGATTATGTCAAATATTCCCTGATCTAATCGAAATTATCCACAGTATACTGTTTCATGTATAAGACTGCTATGAATTGTTTTTCTAATCTTTGTTGTTCACAACAACTCCCTTAGGGAAGTCCCAAAATTAACATAATCTTCTTAAATCGTCTTGCAATTAGAAACTGGGCACATGCCTACTCATGGCATTAGCAATCACGGCCAACACAAAAGCATTTAAATTAAAATATTAAATATATTTAAAAAAATAATTTAAACATATATTAATGCTTGACTAAAACGGATGATTCGTGAAGATTTTATAAAATTGTATTATTTATTAATGTATGGAAGTAGTGTAAATCTCCTGTTGAATAAAAATCGTTTCAGTGCCTATTTAAAAATAACTTAGTCACACAAAATAGCTTAAAATTTATTTATTGTGAACAGAGCTCCAAAAAATAGTTCAAAGTGGGTACCTGATGCTAGTTGGGCTGTGGCTTTTACAAAAAACTTTTGTATTTTCCTGTTATTTTGTTATTGTATATGCTCAATATCATTAATGATGTAAAGATGTAATGATACTTCAAAGGGAATCGTGTACGACCTCTTCTGTTACTGAACATCTTAGTCGTTTGGATGAGATTTTATATTCTATTCTAGTATCCGCGTTGTAACTTTAAACAAGATAGTTTGTCTTTGTCATATTTAATACATCTTTTGTGTAACTTTAATATTGTTTCTCAATCGCTTGATGAAGACTTTTGAAAATGTTTATGTATATAGTTGTGCCGTATAGCTTGTGAATATATGACATTTTCTTTTGTTAACCTTAAAATTAAAAGTTAGTACTAACTTTATTGTATTCAGAAGATATTAATTAGAAATATGAATATATGGTAAGGCAAAGAACTCCAAGCTCCTAGATTGGAGTGTGGGTCTTCTAGCAGACAGAATATTTATTTTCTGTTATTTCAGGCATGGATCGGATCCGGAACCGGAGAACACTCCTGTGGCCTCTTAAAAGTTGGCATCCTTATTTAAGGAAAAACCTGGTGGTTGAGCATGTTTGACCATGACCCATCATGGATTCCTCCGCTTTCTTTTCTTAGGTCTTCCTTGGTCTTCGTGTTCCCCTAATTTTCCATAGGTGGACTACTTTGGGTAGAGTTTCTTCATGCATTCTTTTCAGATGCCCTTACCATTTCAGGCGTTTTTTCTCTATATCCTCCATAATGGTTCTTTCAGCCTCCATATTTTCTCTGATGGTTGCATTTCTTACTTTGTCCATTCGGGATATTCCCACCGCTCGTCTCCAGTAGTCCATTTCTGTGCTTAGGAGTTTTTTTCAGAGGCTACTTTTCAACGTCCAAGTTTCTGATCCGTAAGTCCAAAATACTTAGTAATGAGCATTGTATATATTTTTTTTGTTTTGGGGATAATGTTTCTATTCCATAATACCGAGTTGAGCATTGATATGGTCTTTTTACCATCTGAAATTTTTCTTTTTATTTCCATACCACATGCACCATCTATCTCAATTATGGAGCCAAGATGTTTAAAATGTCTAACTCTTTTTAGAACCACTTCTGAGTTCAGTTCTATACCCTCATTATTGGTTGTCATGTGTTCCGTTTTCTCAGCATTAATAACTAGTCCCCATTGATGGTATTCCTCATTTAATTTTCTCAACATATATCCAGCATCTTCTGTGTCTTGTGCAATGATGACCTGGTCATATAATATATAAAGTTGTAAATATCGATAAAGAACTAACAGATACTTTATTTTATTTAGAATTAAGTATACTCAATAGGTATTATAGAACCTCAATAAGAAGAGCTAGATAACTTAGCCCTAGATACTAGGTATTATTACGCCCTATTATCTAGCCTACCTCAACTAGAGCTGAGAGCGCAGGGAGCTCGAGGCACTCTAATAAAGAGAACGGTAGGTTCACACCTCGCCCCTGCAATTAGACCAGGAGGCCCCTGATTACAACCCCAGCCGCCGGCCGCTTTATTTTGTCTTTTTGTCAGTCTGTCTGTCGGCCTTATCCCCCGCGGGCTCTCCTCCTCCATTCAATTACCTTGCGCCTCTCGCCCGGGTATTAATCTTCGGCTATATTGCCTCTATTAGCCCCGATATCATCACCGTTTTTTACATCCCATACTTCTTATACTGATCCAATTCTCAACATTTTAAACTGTTCCCAATTTTGTTTTTAATTTCATCGTGATTCTTTGAAAGCAGGGAGACGCGGTATTGAAAATTATAACAAAAAAAAAATGTATTACATTCTTATAAGGGTTTATTTCTTGCGTGTACGATGACCATGAACAGGTGCAAAGTAGTACTTTTTTTTCACCAAAATGATGATATGGGTAGGAAACTTCACGATACGATATCTGATAGACTTTATTTCTTTAGTTTCGATACCTACTTTCTTAGATCCTTTTTGTAGTATTCCTGAAGAATTATGACTTTTTTTAATATCTGTCCTCTATTCACTTCTTGATATGAATTTTAGTGCCGCCCAATAATTATATTCCTGTTATAATGGACGAAGATTAATCATGGATGGAAATACAATCCTGGGGCCAACCCTGATTCAATGGTGTATTCGCCCTTAAGCCTTGGCTTGGCACGGTACCATGAGTTTGTGAATTTTTCACCGCTCCAGGATGAATATTTTCTTTTTCACCGTCTAGGGAATTTATCTGAGAAGTGAGTTGGCAACTTTGATTGACAGTGGTAGCTGATTTAGCCAAGTAAAAAATTGTATGACATTATCTACAATTTTTTTTCTCCATCTTCTTATTATTTTAGCACCCTGACTTAAAAACATTAAATATTAGCAAAAATAACAGTAGATCTATTCTTGCCAAGCGAAGGCGAAGGATTGAAGAGGCGAAAAAAACTGAAATTGAGTTGATTGAAAATCTGACCAAATCTCTTCCTTTCACAGCTGTTGAACCAGAAACGTACTGACCAAAACTAAATCCTAGACCGTTCATAAGTTTTAGTCGTAGAGGTTATCATGTGATTAAATATCAATGGACTTATTCTGGGACTTAGTGTCCCTTAAGACAAATTAAATTATTTTTAAAATAAGTTAGGGAAGCAGCTTTACGACTAGAAATGGGTAGGGAATTCCAGAAGAAGGTAGCACGAATGATGTAGGATTTTTCAAAGGAAGCATTTTTATGTGAGGGGGTATACAGGCTAAAATATTGGGATCTAGTGTTCAGGAGGTGGATAGAATAACGCAGAGTTATTAGGTCAAGAATAGAGGAAGGTTTTTGGTTTTTAGAGATTGGAATAGGAAAATAATCAGAAAAAGCCACCCAAGCTCAGAATATCGGCAATTAACATGTGACCACCTGGGTATTTAAATGTAGAAACGTTGTGACCAACTTGTGAGATATCTTCTAGATTAAGATTTCCTATAATGCGCTGCTGGATATTCATTATTAAGGAGATTCTTTTGCATTGTACTTTGTAGATTGGATAAGATAAGGTGATATTTATGTGATTGGTTTAGAGCAACATCCTAACCGACCGATATATTATTTCATAAAGCGTTTATCCTATTCTCACAACTGCTAGAAATGAACTATGAATAAAAGTTAGACATTTTCTACATAATATGAAACAGCCTTAACGAACATCGAATTCGACTTTTCATTATCTGCATTATTGTGCCCTCTTCGCTTCTTTTGAAGATAAAATAAGAGCGATTCAGCTAAGTAATAGAATTTGTATTGCGAATAGGTGTCCTATTGTTTGCCCCGTACAAACCAGGCTACTTACCGAAGTAGGAAACTGACTAAAAGCTGCCATTGACGCAGCTGTCCTATGGAACTGGTATTTAGCCGATCGTGAGGTGAACACTAAACCGACGACCGGTCCTCGTCTATTTAAGGCACCTCCATCTCTAGCTCCAGCTCCAGCAGGAGGCTCCTGGAACAGTTAGGGTCTAATGAGCCCTTTTGCGGTCTTATATTTCCAGCACAGATGGCCCCGCTTGTGTCCGAAGCCCATTAATTATTTATCAAAGTCAATTAGAGCCGGATAGGGGAGTATATTTTATCCGTCTGTGTCAACCCTTCCGGCCTAGCTCGGTATTGCTTTTCCTTATGGGCATTGCTGTACTTGCCGGGATTAAAGTTTATATTTATCAAGTCGGTGCAGTCGTAAACTATGAGGTTTAATTGGACTATTAAATGTTTTACAAAAATCTATTAACTTGAGGTGCATTTTAAACGAAGGTCACCTCCATCATTATACCAATTTTCATGGAGTTTTCTTAACTTGTAACTAGAATAAAATATGTATAGCTTAGTGGAAATATGATCGATTTAATTATATAAAAGGATAGGATGACCCAGCACTTGTAAAATAGTCGCATAATTATATGATTCTTCTCTTAGTATGGTGCCTCTAACCAAATATGGTGGTACATGACACCAAAATGTAAATAAATAAATAAATGTTTTAAAATTTATATCAATATTTATACCAATAACAGTTTATTTGAATATCTATTAAACAAATTACTCGATGAAAAAAATTATTAAAATTGATCGTATATTCCCGCCACTGTAATCAGTAATTACAATAGTAACTGATTTATAATTAACACCTGAGAATATATTAATGAATAAATTTACTTCCTTTTAATTTTAATAGTTTTAATTTGTGTTTGCCTTCAATATTATGACAGGTTTTAATTTATTAACAAAAATTGTATTTAATAAAAATAATTATAATATATATATATTTTTTTTAATAAAAGGATTAGCAATAACAAAGGATTTCGACACCACCAATTTTGACCGCAAATCTCCCTCCAACCCTCCTTATCATAACCTAAATCCCCAAAGTGATCCTCCCATCTATGTGTCGTTCATCTACGCCATTTCTCCAACTGCACAACTCTTATTAGGTCTTTTGGAATTAACTCTTACAAATTTACATGCTCATTTTCACCATGCAAGCTTTTTGCTATTAACATATGTTATTATTTATTAATAACAGCTATTACCTATAAACAATCCCAAACAAATATTTTAATATAAACGTTTTATTTAATACCTATTATAATAGGTATTAAATAATTGTTTTTTTTTTTTTTTTTTAGTGTTTTCCTTCCAGCAGTAACCCTGTTGGAAGGGATTTTATTATTTTCTGTACACACCATACTTGTACAAAGTATACAATGTACATGTAAATATTATTTGCGATTTGATTATAATTTTACATGTGTTGAAAGGTATAAAATATAAAAATAAACAAGAAAAATAAAATAAAATAAAACAAAGAAAGAAGTTATATAACATAGATAATTTAAAATTCAATAAAAACAGCAACAAAGTTATGTAGAGAAAAGTTTATGAATATTTAGAGGTTTAGAGATATTTCATATTTATATCCTCTATTTTAATGATTGAATTTTTAAGAAATATTTGGGAATTTTCAAATGATTTGTTCATCAAACATTGACCATCCACCGGCCAATGTCCTAGTTTCTGTACTGTTTTTGTCTGTAGAATAGTTCTGTAGTCAGTTAGTAGTCTGCATTCATATATGAGGTGGTGTATATTTTGTTCTTGAGTGAAATCACAAGGACATAGGAAAGAATCTCTTATTTTAAATCGATAGAAATAACTGTTTATTGCCGCATGTCCTGTGACTCCTTGTGTAATGTAAAAGTTAGTCCATGAGTTTGATTTAATGTAGGTCCGTAAGTCTGGAATGAAGTTATGTAGATGTCTTCCCTTGTGTGTAGTGTTCCAACGTGTCTGCCACTGGTCTACTGCTTGTGTTTTTAGCATGTGTTTTAAGTGTTGTTTGGATATCATATTATATGATATAGGAAGGGTAGTATCCTTTGAAGCCTCTTTTGCAGCCTTGTCAGCCAGTTCGTTTTCTGCTATGTCAGAATGCCCTTTTACCCACTTGAAGGAAATTTGAATGTTATCATCAGTTTGTAGATGTCTTAGAAATGATCTTATTTTTTCAATGATGGGATTGTGACAATGTCTGTTTTTTATCATGTATAGAGTACACTGACTGTCCGTTAGTATTGTAATAGTTTTATCTTTTGTCCTCAAATTTTGAAAGTATTCTAGAGATTTAAGGATGGCGAATTGTTCTGCTTGATTATTGCTACATTCTGGGCCTAATTTATACTTTATTACATCTTCTAAAATTTTGTTTTTAAAAATGAGACTAGCACAGCCTACATATTCGCCATTCTTGCTTCCGTCAGTATATATCTCATAGTCTGTGGGGTCAGTTAAGCATTCAGTAATACAAGGAAATTCTGCTGGGTGTAACCAATCCTTGTAGTCGGTAGTATGTTCAAAGTTGTTAGATTTGAAATTTTCGTAGTCAGTGTTCATGTATAACAAATGGAATTTTCCTATGTAACTGTTAGCTAATATACTGATGGGGATCATTTTGGCCAAGACAAAGGCAGCTTCATCAGAGAGTGTTCGGAATCCTTTGGCAATTTTAAGTGCCATTAGCCTCTGGACCCTTTCCAGCTTTGCCTTGTTGTATTTGATCTGAAGTCCTGGATGCCATATTTCAATGCCATAAGTAAGAATAGGCAAAATTGCGCCTTTATACAAAACCTCCAGAGCCTCCGTTCTCAAACCCCATGTCGCTCGCGCTGCTATTGAAAGTGAATTTATTAATTTTAAAAGTTTGTTTTGTAGTATGTCAATATGTCTGTTCCACTTTAATTTTTCGTCAATGGTTATGCCTAAATATTTCAAAGTACGTATTCGATTCAGGTTTTTATTTTGTATTTTCACATTTAAGTCCGGACTTAGTCGTTTTTTAGTGATCACCATATAATTAGATTTTTGTGTATTGAATGTCAGTTTGTTTAAGTAAGCCCAAGAATTTATTTTGTCTAATACTATATCGACTACTGTCTGTAAATGTTTAAAATATTTTGATGTTATAATTGCTAATATGTCATCTGCAAAGGCCAAAATCGTCGCGTTTGAAGGTAATCGTTCTTTTAACAGTGAGTCAACAATTAGGTTCCATAAAAGAGGAGAGCAGCACGAGCCTTGTGGTGTCCCAATAGACTGATTTCTATGTAATGCAACGTTGTTTGTCACTAAAGATACAGACCTATTGCTAAGATAATCTTTAATAATCCTGTAAATGTTACGTGGACATTGATATGTAATTAGAGTACTAAAAATTGACGGCCACCAAGCATTGTCAAACGCTCCAGTGATATCAAGCGATATAATAGCGGTATGCTGGTTATTATTCAAGGCATTTTGGATAATATTTATGGCTTTCATTACCGCATGAACCGTGCTTTTTTGTGGCGTAAATCCAAATTGGTTTTCACTGAGGAGCTTATTACTGTAAAGATAATACGACAACCTGTTATGTATTAACTTTTCCAATATTTTCCCACCTGTTGGAATAATACATATAGGTCTGATAGAGGAAATATCTTCAGGTTTTTTCCCCGGTTTATTAATTAGCACCAATTTAGACTTTTTCCAAAAATCTGGAAAACGTCCAAGGCTGAAGCATTTAGAATATATATTATATATAGTTTGTGGAAATGTTTCGTATACTTTTTTGTATATTAAAGAATTTACTCCATCTATGCCTGGTGTTTTGTTATCATTGAGATTGTTAATAATATCTGATAACTCTAATTGCGTAACCGGGAGATCGTCAACTGTTTCGGGTAAACTGTTTGCAGACTGTCTCATGGTGACATGTATGTCTGAATCTGTGGTAGGATCGTCCAATTTAATTAAGTTATTAACAATGTAATCATAGGTATCATTAATTGAGGTCGTGTAGGTACCATCTGATTTTCTTAAATTTTGTAAAATGAATGGTTGTGGTATTTTCCCAGCTGCATATTTGTATGGCCATTTCCATGGATTTCTGGTAGGAATACTCTGGCAGTATTCTTTCCAAGATTCCATTTTTTTGCCTTTAATACATCGCGAATATTCCCGTTTAAGATTTAAGTAATGATGATGCCTATTTGTCCTTAATAAATCATTTAATTTGGTTTTTTGGTATAATCTGCGGGCTCGGTTAGTTGATTTCCGCAGATTTTCCAATTTTTCATCCCACCACGGGTTTAATTTTTGGCCTGAATATTTTTTTTGAAGTACTGATATTCATAATTTTGAAAGATTTATTGCAGGTTTTGATTAAAAATTTATGAAACCTGTGTACGAATTGATCGAAAGGAGTTCTATTTAGTTTTGAGGTTAATTCTTCATCTAAATTGATAGTACTATTGATATTGAAACCTTTTGAAAATATATTTTGAAGATTGTTTATAAATTTAGTCCAATCAGCATTCTTAGTTTTGTATAATTTTCCTACCTTTCTTATGCTGGCCCAATGATCGAATTTTATAGAGAATCTAATACAATAGTGATCCGATAAATTTTCTTCATCTTCAATTCTCCAACTGTTAATATTATTAATTAAATGAACGTTTGTAATGGTTAAATCGATATTACTTTGCCCTCGCCTGCTGAAAAAAGTAGGAAGGCCATTATTGACATTACATATATTTATATTACTGTCAATAATGAAATTTTCTAGAGTCCTACCACGATTATTAGTCAATAGATCATGCCACAATCTAGATCGACAGTTTGTATCCGCACCGATTACAATTCCTCGATCTGAAAATCTATCGATTACAATGTAAATAATTGTTTTTACATCTTTACGTAAAATACTAAAATTAGTTATAAACAATCATTATTGCATATAGGAAAATGTTTTTAAAATTATATGAATGGAAGTTTATTTGAATCCCTATTAAAACAATTACATAAACAAAAAAATTAATACTCTAACATTGAGGATATATTCCTTATATTATATTGAAATATAAAATAAACCATTAAAGAAATGTGTGGATTAAAATGTATTGTTACAGATTCTAAGATTTAATAAAATGACAAAAACATTTTTTTGGCCAATTTGATTTGTCTGCCAAAACAAGCAACCAGAACCACAAATTCTTGACGATGGAGATCATGTAAGACTAAGTTTACAGACAACGTTTCAAAACACAAAACTTATTTAATCTTATGATAACAATTTATTTAATTTTTCTTAATTATATAACATATAATAATTAAACTCAAATCAAATCCACAGAAATTTTAGTGGAGGAAAAAATGTTAAACGGAATATTTATTCTAATTAACTTATTATGGACAGGAACCCTCTCTGATAATCATCAACTTTAATTATTATCTGAGATATAATAATTTGCAAATAATAAAAGTTTTAATGCCTCTGTTAATGCAAAAATGAAGTGAGTAAAATCTGAAAGGAGTTGGGATTTATTTTATAGATAGGATCTAAAAAGAATCCAACCAGTCAAAATGAAGTTATTTTCATATTCTGCCGTTTTAAACATTAATTGGCCGAGGTAGGGTTCATTTACATACAGACTGGTTTTCTTTTTTCTTATTTTATTTGTTTCGACCTAATTCTGTTCATCGCACTGGAAAAATGGAAATGAGATAAACAAGGATCGAGAGATTTATTTAAAGTTTTCCGTACCAGATTGCGAAGGTGAAAATTGTGATCGTATTTTTTTACTTTTTTCTCGTATATTTTCTACGAATGTTTAACTATATTCGCTAGACAATTTTTTTTATCATTGTTCTGTTATTTTTTTTCGTTTTTTCAACCGACTTCAAAAAAGAGAAGGTTCTCAACTCGTCTGTATTTTTTTTTTGTGTGTGTATGTTACGCGATTACTCCGTCAATTCTGGATCAATTTTGATGATTCTTTTTTAGATCGGTAGGGCATACTTCAGAGGTGGTCCCATAAAAAATATTTTGAAATCAACGAAGCACTTTTTAAGAAAAATAACAGTTAATAAAATCACTTATTTCAAAATATTTTTTATGGGACTATCTCTGAAGTATGCCCTACCGATCTAAAAAAGAATCATCAAAATTGATTCAGAATTGACCGAGTAATCGTGTAACATACAAAAAAAAAATTTTTAAAAATACAGATGATTTGAGAACCTCCGTCAAGTCTTAATCAATTTTGATGATTCTTTTTTAGGCCAGTAGGGCATACTTCAGAGATAGTCCCATAAAAAAATATTTTGAAATTAATGCAGCACTTTTTAAGAAAAATCACTGTTATATAACCTTACATTTTAAACATATTTATGATTATGAAGCAATTTCAAATATACAGACAACTCTCGATCGATGTGTCAAACTTCGATAAGTTGAACAAAATCTATGTACTAAGTACATTACTCGTAAATTTCACTTCAATAAATCTATTTCAGGCAAAGTAAGTTGAACTGAAAATAGGGGTCAAAGACGGAAAAAAATACACTCACCACTAAAAAGTGAAAAATAAAAATAATTTTTAGAAAAAAAAAACAAAACCGACTTCAAGATTAAACCTACATATATAGAACTAAAAAGTAAAAAATAATATTTTAGTTGCTTCGAAACAAAGAGAATTAAATGACAATCAACGAAATTATCGATACTTATATAGCTATTCACAATTTATGATCAGTTATTTTTGGAGTCGGTGCCAGCCAAGGAGGGCACTTCAATCCTGCATTTGCAACAAACTTTTGAATGGCACGAGGAAGCGGTATGGCGGTGATGAAATAGTGAGCAATCTTTACAATTACCAATTCTTTTTTCTGTTTTTTCGGATTCTGTTTCTTTTTGTTGGCACCGACTCCAAAAATAACTGATCATTAATTGTGAATAGGTATATAAGTATCGATAATTTCGTTGATTGTCATTTAATTCTCTTTGTTTCGAAGCAACTAAAATATTATTTTTTACTTTTTAGTTCTATATATGTAGTTTTAATCTTGAAGTCGGTTTTGTTTTTTTTCTAAAAATTATTTTTTACATGTTTCTTATTCTCTGTAAATTTAGTTTAGGACTCTTGGCAGGATGCCCTTTCTCCCACAGATGATCAAATATCATTGTAATTATATCATTATAGTATCTTATCTTAAATAATAATCGTCGATAATATGGACATTATCATGACATTTGTCATGCATTAATTCTTGTGATATTCTTCTTTGTAATCTGTTTTAAACTAAATTAACAAAAATGTGTTGGGTTCAACTTTAGTTGCTAGTAAATGAATACAGAAACCGATTACACAGCATCCTATTCGAGATCCAAATCTACAAGGCAATCCCAAACATCCTCCCTTCAACGTCTCGGTTAACATCCTAACTTTTATAAACCTGTGTAAATGTAATTACTTTTTTTTTTTAGTTTACATTATTTATTTCAACATCTATGCATGTCCATACGCTTTTCCTCATAGTAAAATTTAATGAAATATTTATATGATAAATTGTCTATACAGGGTGTCCCGAATTTAAATGGTGAAACTTCAGGAACTTGTAGGGGACCGAAAAACTAAGACAAAAAGTCCTTTAGAGATTTTCTCGTTTTTGCTTAGTTTTAGAGAAAACCGCAAAAAAAAAAAAGAAACAAAAGAAGTTTTCATTTCTATACTTATTTATTTACATTTATATTTAATTTATGTTCTTTTTAATGTAAATATTGCTCAAAATGTTGTCCTCTTTCACCAATACAAGCATTACATCTAGCTCTCACTTGATAAATTCCAGCTAAACATTGTTCTGATGATATTTGGTGCACTGCATCTATGATTCGGTCTCTTAATTCCTCTCTTGAGTTGATTGACACCGAATAAATTTTCTGCTTCAAGGTTCCCCATACGAAGAAATCCATGGGTGTCATATCAGGTGATCTGGGTGGCCAAGGTACAACTCCCCCACGTCCAATCCATCGGTGTGGATAATTTATATCCAGCCAAGCTCGAGCAACTCTGCTATAATGAGCTGGACATCCATCGAGTTGGAACCACATTTCGATCCGCTGCTGTAGGGGAATGTCATCTAAATAATTAGAAAAGTCGTTCTCCAAAAAATGTGTAAATGTGATACTATTCAATCTTCCAGGTAAAAAATATGGTCCCACCAGTAATCCGTTCCAAATTCCAAGCCAAACGTTAATAGCAAATTCATGCTGAAACCTATTCTCTCTAATAGCTCTGGGATTTTCAAGAGCCCATACATGATAATTTCTTTGATTAACAATTCCTCCTCTTGTAAAGGTAGCTTCATCGGTCTATATAATTTTTAATGGAAATAAATTATCATCGCGAATTTTGTCAAGAAACCAGTTACTAAAATTTAATCTCTTGACATAATCTTAAGGTAATAAATTCTGAACTTTTTGAGAATGGTATGGGTAGCGATTATCACCTTTCAAAGTTCGCCATATTGCTTAACGCGATATTGCTAATACAGCAGATGCTCTTCGGATGCTAGTCTCAGGATTGTTATTGCCTGGAATTGGTCGCCTTTATTACGTATTAAGAATGACCCGGTCTCTCGTAGTCTATTAAAAGTTAACGAAAAGACTCGTCGATTAGGCACTCTTCTATTTGGAAATCGGCACGCATACTTCCGCACCGCTTCTAAAGCATTACCGTTACAGAAACCATACACAAAAATCATATCAGCGTATTCAACATTAGAATATGTATGCGGCATTGTGGCTGATACTATTCACCCAAAAAAATATCTGAGAAACTGACTGAAGACTGATTTAGGAATTATAATCCTAGAAGGAAGCCAAAATGTTAACAATTAAAAAAATGTAAAGGATAACATTAATTGTTTACATATCTCACTGCCTAGACTGACGAACAAAAATAGCATGCTTATTTTTTTTTTTTCTGATAATGTCAAAATATGAGGCGAAATGTATGTACAGTATTTAAAACATTTGATGTTATAAACAGGTGAATTTTGGTATGATTCAGAACATATATTTTTTCGAATGTATAGGTGTTCCTGAATTTGAGAAATATGGTTTTTGAAAAGGACATGATGGGAAACACTTGGTCAAAAAGTGCTTGTTACCCAGATTTCAGCTTTTCAGGGCTAAAATTTCAGATATCGAATCTTAAATTTTCCGGGGTTTTTTTGGTAATCCTTCTATCTATAGACTTCAATGCTTTATCTCAAATTGATAATAAGATAGGATTTAAGATTAACATTTATAGAGGATTTATAAATTATTATTGTATACTCGTGAGTGGTCAATGGCGATCGTTCCTCCCCAGAACAAAGCTGTTCCGATAGCCTTTCGATGAGGTAGGTAGGGAGCCTCCCGCTCCAGAACATGTCACACGGGAGAGTGGATTGAGGGTTGATTATTTACCTAAGCTAGGCGCTGTAATTTACAATCAGCCGAGCCATTAATTACAGAGACCGGCTGGCCCTGGCGTGTCCAGAGTTTCGCTTGGCAAGTTCATTGTTTGCCCGGAATTACTTTAGCCTGTTGCTCCCGGCTAACTAGTTTTTAATGTCCCCCTCGTCTAATGGCTCCGACCTGGGCGACATTTCTACCTCCGCGACCTGCACTTCATCAAGGTTTTGAAAACTGCCTTTTGTTGTGTTTGGCCCATTCACTGTATAATGGAGTGGCGTCAAGTGCCTACTCCTGATTAGTTTACTTCTTTAGTATTGTTCTGAGTGTTTTAGTTTTATTTCACTAATTTAAGATAACTTTTAGCTCTTTTTAGCGAAAGAATAATCGACTCCTTTTAAGGACAATCGTCACTGAGAGTTGTTCTGTTCAGTAGACGATTTTTTGTGTTTTGTTAAATAAAAGCAATATACCAGACAGTTCTCCCTTTGTCCTACCATCCTTAATAAACACCATTCGCTGTATCACTCCAGGTCTCGAGTGATACAGCGAATGGTGTTTATTGTGGAACAGAAAAATAAAAATAAAATGTCTGTACGACTATAATCAATGAAGTCATTTGGGTTCAGTACTTTAATAAGGATGTACTGTTACTGGACCAACGGTTGTGAAAGTTGGAAATTACTCTCAACCACAATTTTTTTTCAGAATTATGGTTACCCAGTTTATAGAGGCTGGATGTACCCCCTACTTTGAAGTTAATAATAAATGTATAAAGAATATAAATTTTCTTCCTTCAGCCGGATTCGAACTATTGCCCGACAGTTTGGCAGCCTAGTTCCTTACCCACTGAGTTACCGAGCTTTCCTACCAGAGTAAAAATAATGACTTAAAAGTTCATAACATGAAAAAAATAAATAATTAAATACTCATATTTACAATATTTACGCTCTCAACCCCGTTCAGCTCCTGAACCCGTTTTCTGTCTGATTCGAAGGTTTCAGCACACCTTCCAAGCAGCGTCAATCGTGATTTCAGTGGAAGCTGAGTAACACCAACAGACTTTTTGGGGCAACTTACCCCGACCTCGCGTGGAAGTGATGACGCTATCCCATATTTCTTAATTCGAAATCATTAAGTAGTCTTCGTGGATGTAAAATAGTCTCCTGAAGAATCTGTTTAAGAAAGTTTCGGTTCGGAGGAATATTTAAAATTACCCAGTCGACTTGCTGAAAATAAACAATTATAATTCATGTAACTTGACAGATTGCTCACTATAAACTATCATTTACGAGTGTTGTTTAGGAACAGGTTATCAAGATATGGACTATATGTCGTTCCACCTTGGAGACATTTTTTTTTGTTTATAAGTAATTTTTCTTATTCAATGAAGCAAGTATTAATATGATTTGAATGAAACATTAAAATTAATTTAAATTTAAAAAACAAAATATCTTCTTACTAAAATATGATTGAAGGGATCTTCTTCCTTTCCAGGTATTTTATTATAGTTCTACCAATGGGTAGTTCCTCTACAAGTTTTAAAGTTAAATTTAATAGATATATTTACTAGATTTTTTTTTAATACAGTTGTAAATTTCTGTTAATAAAAGGATAAAATAAAATAACTATTACAATATTTTATGTAGATATGCGCATATATGAAAACCCGTAGTTTCATAGCATCAATTTTACATATAATTGTAAACCATTTGATATATTTATATAGCATATATCACTGTAATATAATATATTATTTTTTACACTATTTAATTTTAATTATCCTTTTTATCTTTACAACTTGGAAAACGAAAGTGCAAACCATCCTTACTGAGTTCTCTTCAGAGGCACGTTCTCCTGACATTTATATTTTAACGCGACCTCATTTAAACGAAAGGTGACTAGTAACCTAAAATAAAAAATTAACAAATATTCAGGTCGCAGTGTGATAGTCGAATGAGATTTTAATGACAAATTTTTTCCCCCTGGACTTGGAATTTTTGATTTTTTTTTTTTTTTTTTTTTTTTTTTTTTTTTGCTGCCTTTCGACTAACCTAGTAAATGTTGCTGAGGTGGAATTCAGGTCGAGGAATTAACTTCTAAATTGGCCCATTGGGGTTATCAAAATGTCATGGAACCCTTGCACTTTTAAATACATTCCCCGTCCTAGTTTTGCTTAATCGGAAAGGAAGCTGTGTTTTGGCAGCTGGGTAATGGAGTTTATATTCTCAACCTTTTATTTTTCGAACATCTGGATGAAATTTATTCATGACACTACTAACATCATTTTAATATTTCATTTAGGTATATATTTTTCTTTATGAAATTCCTATATGGCCCAAGTCTAAACTTATACTATTTTTCACTTGCGCTTCGTTTAGCAGAATGAATCAAAAGGATAAATTGAGTTTCTGAGTTAGCAAATTTGGTTTTGTAAAAATTTGGAGGAGGTACGTACTACGTATCAATCTTTAGAGATATCAACGGTGCACCTTAGTGTTAGATAATTGTCATTAGTTTTATGGATAGTTATTTTTTTTTATTTATTTATTTTTTTTAATCAATCACTGTGCCATATTTTTATTTAACAGGTTTTGTTTTAACTGAAAATCAGGCCGTGCAGGTGCATTGAGATTATAATTTCTAACGATTAACAATAGCACCCATAGTCGTCTACTAACTTTAGTTTTCTAATACTTTTAAGTTCTGTTCCTGATTAATTACTACTGACCAATCGTTGACCTTGATTTGTAAAATTAAAAGATTTCTGAGCCATCTTTAATTATCAGGGTAATAGTAGACGTAGGAGTCTCATTTCTCATTCAAAACGCGCTTCGCCTATTGCAACCAGTATTTATATTTTTAAAAATTTGATCTTAATTGCTCCGAAATAGCCTTTCCTTTTACAGCGACAGCGTGGGTTTGAAGAAGGTACCATTAAAGCAGGCGCCAATAAGGGTATACGCGGAATTGATTTTATTTTTATTATTATTTGTTTGTTTTATCTTATTGTATTTCACAGATATTCACGTTAGAGCGGAAAGTAAATTATGATAAACTCGAATACTTCTGGCTTCTGAAACATACTTCTCTTTTACGATTGCATGAACTACTTGAAACATTTTTTGTAACGCACAATACATTTTGGCACTCTGAATATTTCTATATTAAGTAAATTAAGTAAATATACTTGTTTGAAAAGTAAAACATGCCTGTTTATTAGTGCTTTATGGATAATTTCATTGTGATTTTGTTTTGCTTATTTAATTTTAAACCCCTTCAACGCCTTATTCCATTTTTCATATACACTATATTTTGCTGATAGAAGCTTGATATCCTTAGCTCCTCCCAGGAACTCTTGCTATAAGGCTTGAAGCGTCCTTACTGATACCACCTCGTAATTCGCAAAGGCCAGATGTTAAGTTAAAAAAATTGCCATTGGGATTAGTTCTTATTTCACGGATCGCGGACACCAACACTAAGTTAAAGGGCAGGATTTTGAATCCTTTGGAGGATTTAATGCAGATTACACTTCTGTTGCTCAATCGTCTAGTTAGCATAGTTTATTTAATTATTATTTTTTGTATAAGGTTTTTATCGCCTTAGGAATGCCCATCTAAGTAAGAAAGTTTTTAAGGCAATATTACGGCACCTTCCATGGAACATATGGGAAATAGCGTTTAAAGTTTTTACTGTTTGATTTTTTGATTGTTTTTTACTAATCGTTGGTTGTTCCCTGTGTTATTATTGTAATAGCAAATCTTTCAAAATTACTTTATTTTTATATGCTGTAAACTGGAACTGGGGATATCGAAATGAAGCTGGGGAGACTGATGAACTATTAGATTTATCTTCGAGATTCCCAGGCGGTCACACGTTTCCTGCCGATATTCTGAGCTTGGGTGGCTCTTTCCGACGGCAATACTTTCTGGGTACTTTCCTATTCCTTTCCTATTACTTTCCTATTCCAATGTCTAAAAACCGAAAACCCCTCCTATATTATTGACCTATTAACTCTGCGTTCCTCTATCCACCTCCTAAACAATAGATCCCAACCTTTTAATCTGTATATCCCCTCACATAAAACCGCTTCCTTCGGCAAATCCTTCATCATTCGTGCTACCTCCTTCTGGAATTCTCTACCCACTTCTATTCGTAAAGCAGCTTCCATAACGTCTTTTAAGAATAATTTATTCCTGTACCTTTTGGACAACCAATCTTTCTAAAATATGTCGATAATCAAATGAATACTTAAAATTATTATTTTTTTTTTCTTTTATTATTTTATATTTTCATATATATGTAATTATATACGATTGTATTTTATGCTATAATTATTATTTCATATATGTATTTATTTTTATTTTTTTAGATTTAATTTAATTTTTTTCCTGTAACAAATGTATGCTGTAATTACTGAAGCATCGAATTTGTAAATAATAGGCCAGACGATTGTATTTGTAACTGTGCATTATTTGTATTCTTAGGGGACAGTAAGTCCCAGAATAAAGTTTTTTTTTTCATTTCATTTCATTTTTTTTTTCATTGTTCAGCTTGCTGAGGATAGGCGGAAATGATGCTTCGAAAGTCGAAATAACAGTATATACCACGGAAGGTGCGATATGTTTATAGGCTATTTAAAAAAAATAAATAAATAAAAAATAAACTTTAAATATTTGATAAAAAAAAAATTATTTTAAAAATAGGAAAGATTTTGCGATTTACAAATATTAAGAATCCTTACTGTGTATATGTATTTCAGGTTCAGGAGTCAATTGCTAGTGTTTCACCTTGTTATCCAGAAGGAAGGACGGATGAATGCGGAACCTAAAAATAGAGGCTAATATCATGCTAAGCCATACGAGATGTGACTAATAAATTAAGGCCGGTTGTGCAAGTCGGCCACAGTGGCCAGTAATGATCCACGATCGGGACACCTTAGTGCCACATTCACTAAGGTCAAGGACGGAATCCTTTAGTGCCCTGTCATTATGCAGGTCCAGGACAAAGGACTCACTGGAAATCACTTTCTCTCTCGTTATCTACTCCAGTGGAGGAAGGTGACCGTTCATCTAACTCGTGAGGGATACTTTGGTATGCAGTATTCAAATTGTTCTTTTCCAACAAATTCTTAACAAGTATAAAAAAAAAGAAGGAAAAATGTTTGCTACATAATGTGGAAGCTATCAAACGATCAGAAATAAATCTTAATAAACTTATTTATAGAATGATTTCTCAGTATCTTAAAATAAAATCTGTCAATAAATCCGGTAACAGCATTCCTTAGATATAATCGTTTTTTATATCGTGGAACCTTTATTGCCTCTTTTGGGTTTTTTGGACATTAAAAACATCTCCTACATTCCTGTGTCGAATGGAATTCTTTTTAAATGTTCAGTGCTGCTACGCTGAGATATTCTTTATAATCTATAATACGTTCGTCTTTGTGGGAAAGTGGTTTACTTAATCTTTATTGTATGATCTGTAAAATATGTTGATAAAACAAAGCAATAGGATATTTGGCCCAAGAAAGGATAATAGCTGTGTTACGCTTAAAATGGACATTGGGAATTAATGACCGAATTCCAAAAAAAAGTAATCAGTTTTGCACCCGGTAACTGACCAACATTACTGGATTGTAAGAATTGGATACGAGATGAATGGGTGGTTTAGTGGATACCTAAAGGTGAACTCTATAAGTTCAAATAGGTCTAATTACTGTTATGTAAATGAGTTTTTTGTTATTAATCGGAAGGTTTGTCAAGAAATGTTGAAGGAGTAGAGAATCTAGACCTTCTTACACCAGCTAGATAAGGTTGGTAACTTGTAGGATAACTCGTCCTTCCTACCCTAGTTGGAATACTCTCATACTTTATGCATCAATAAACAACGAATAACTATTCTAAATAGTATTGATCGTTTAATCCGAGTATACATACTTTTAGACTATAGGGGACTATGATTCCTATCCTATAGATCTATGAGACCACTAGAACCGACATAGCTGACTCTCATGGGCACCAAGGCCTGGATATTTGCCCAGACAGATGCACCGCTGTGGAGCACCAGCTCATATTACCCTCCCCTGCTATAGCATAGGCCTGTGTAATATCTCTCTGCGGTGACTGCCTTTGATGTAAATGTGTGGTCAGCTCTCTCGTCTTTAATCATAAGGCATATCGACTCTCTCGATGTCGATACCTTCCCTCCACTCCCCCCCCCCCCCCCGCCACGAGTTTATATGTCAGCCTTTGTATCGGCGTTCCATACCTGAGTCGCTATACCTGAGTATGCTCTCGTTCAGCTTTCAGTCATGTCTGTGATATACCATACGTCCGTGTTATTTCATTTACTGTATTTTCATTTATTATTTATCAGAAGCCAAATTGGCAAAACTTCGACTCCATTCACTAATTAATTTCTTAAAATTTTATTCTATATTTAATTATTAGTGTACGATTCCAACTCTAAAACCTTAAAGCTCTCTTGCCTTTTAATAACTGAAGTTCTTAATTAAACTGTCTTTGGAATACTTAGAGTTGAAACTGTCTCATGACTTAATTAAGTATTCATTTCACTTTATGATTCTTTATAATACAATTAATTAGAAATAAAGAACTGCGATCCGCAATAAAAGTAGCATGACAAAAAAAAAAAAAAAAAAGAACAAAATGTCACAATAGGAAGAATAGGTTAGAAAGCGTTAGATATACAAAATAAATATTGATAGGCCTTGAACTTTGGTTCTGTATATAATATACAACTAGTAATTGTGAAGATAAAGTCTATAATAACATTTCATTAACCAGCCATTAGTACCATTTCAATTTGAAGGTCCCGAGGACATATCCTTTCAGACGGAGTGCTATCGGAAATGGAATGGGAAGCTAGTAGTGAAACATGTGCATTTGAGTGGCTTTGGAATTTACTATGAAAGGATAGGTATCTAGTTCTGGCTGTATCAGTAAATCGATGGATACGAGATGAATTGGATGGTTTACTAGAACTCCAAAGCTCAACTCTGTACATCCAAATAGGTCTAAATAGGTTGATTTCTAGGCAGCGGTTCTGTTGAACAGGGAATCACGCAATAACATTAAAGGATACTGTGGATAAGAAGTAATACACAGTAATACAGGCAATATAATAAGCGTGAATATAAATGTAATACCTTAAAAATATCAGGTTCCAGTTTCAATGGCGCATGCAGTTTTGGTTTTTGTCTTCTGGTCAAGTTTTCCTAAATCTCTATTTATTTATGTATTTTAAGATATCGTCATATAGTTTTCCCCATTATCATATTTGCCATATTTGATTTAATATACTTACAATAAACTATATATTGGTTATAAGGAGTTCCCAATAGCCAATGTTCTTCATCATCACTAATGTTTCGAGATCTGTAGAGATAATCTAGGATTATCAAACAGTTGGGACAAGTTCCCTCCCCCCAGGGTAGCTATCAAACTGTCATCGGGCCGATAGATGAGGCCGAACTATGTGAGCCCCACTCACCTGCGGCCCGCTCCAGAAATTGATGGTCCGCTCCAGGGACCTTCGTTTCCATAATTCATGGAAGGGCGGGGAGTTTAAGGCTACAATGGCAAGGACAATGGCGGATTTGAATATGCCGGGCAACAATGTCTTCTACACCAGCTACCTGGTACCGGGGTAATCTTGTTTGTGAAGGATGGACTCCGGCTATCTCGGCCGATATAATAAACGGATAAGGATAAAGAAATTCTGTTGGCTGTATTCTCCTGGAGATGAATTACTCTTCAAATAAAAATTTTATTGAACTATTTTTTTAAATATAAATATGGGGCTAAATAAATTTGAACAGCTTTATATTGTATAACTGAGAAAAAATTATATAGTATTTTTGTAGTTTTAACAAGACCTATTGTAGCATTGGCTCAACTCGCCTAACTCATGGTATCTAAAAAGAAGAAAAACCTCATCTAGGTATATATCTTACAAGACTCGGTTAACCATCAGACATATTCTCGAGGAATGTCCTCTGTACGAAACCTATTATCAGGAGGAACAGATGGAAAGAAAACTCTCTTCTATGCTTGGAATGAGATAACCAATATAGTTAAAATTATTGAGGTTTTAAAACAATATATTGCTTTCGATAAAATATAATAAACTAAATAAATGTAATGTAAATGCATAGTGTTAACAGGATACTTAACACCATAGATGTTGATTGCCCATATATGTCATGACTAGCTATTGTTCAACAGATTAATATTGTGCAAGTTTTTAGAATTTTGTTTCTAGAAATAAAATTTTATAATATACGCTAACTATTCCTACGCTGTAGTAGTAACTTTTAAGTATTTGCTAATAAAACAATAGTAATGATATTAAAGTTTATTAACCACATGTCGATCTTCTTCACAGACTGATCACTTATTAAAGAATTCTTCGATCATAATGCTCTCATCATCATCTCTTTTTAAAAGATGATTTTGAGCGTCCCAAAAAAATAAAAAATAAATAAATAATTTATGTATGATTTAAAGCCAACCTAATACGATTTGTAGCCACGGGTTGCACCATGCTGCCTCATAAATATTCTTTACATTTAAAGTAATTTTAAAATTTAAACAGTTTTTCTTTTAATATTAAAGTTTACCCATTAATTTTTGTTATAATAATTATTTTATGTTACAGTTGTGATGCCTTGAAGTTGAAATCGATGCTGACACAGCAGAATGGCTCAATCCACCCTCCTGATTTTAGCCACCTTAGTGACTCCATTCATCAGCGCCCTTGATACATGTAAGTTTTATATTTATTTTTATTTTATATTTATTCTGAAACTCTATTGCTGAGTATATGCTTTTTAACATACAGGAAGCGATCAAGTAACTGCCAAATAAGTTGATTAAAACCTCAGGAAAGGTAAATTCAATTATCGATGTTTAGTTTAAGAGATTTCTTGGGTTATATTTCCTGCACTCCAAACATTTTTTTCTTTTTACGAAATATTACTGCATTCTTCTTTTCTTTATTTTTCGCGTTTTATAATTAGATTTAATTTTTTTTAATTCAGTTAGTTACATATTATATTAATTCAACTTTATATAATTAATATAATATTATGAAATATATTGGTACATTTTTATTCATGTTTCATCATTGTTTATTAATTATTATACTGGTTACTTATAAAAAGCTTATTAACAGATATCAATAGGTAGTCATTTTCAAGATGTATCATTGTCATGTTACATTATATTAATTACCCTTATCGTTTTCTTATTGCATTTGTTGTGAACAGTTTTTAATCAATAAAAAAAAATTCTTCTGTGCTACACGGATATTTTATTAGTTATTTTAGCTTTGTAGTTTGAAGTCACTTTAATTAATTTTACTCTATCTGTATAGGTAATAGTCCCAAAAGCAAAGCGAAAATCTGTTTGTGTGTAAAATGTATTTATAAATCAGTAGCATTCCTGATTCGCTTGTCGGTTTTATGATATAGGCATATAGGATGATCAATCGAATTCTCTTTGGTAATAATATGCTTCAGTATGCTTTATGTCCGAATCATAATTATGAAATAAAAATAAATTTTATTTTGTGGCCATTGCCCTTTAAGAATAATTATAATATGCTTTAGAATGATGACCTACCAGGCGTATTTATCATTAGGAAAATAATAGTGATGATAGATAATTATAATAAACATTACATTTTGACAATAGAAACAAATACTAATCACACATTATTTACTAAAAGAATTAAATTTAAAAAAAATAATAATAAACTAAAAATGAAGGATAAAAACTAAAATATACAGTATAAAAGGATAATTATGAAAGCAAAAATCATTAAATGAGAAACCAGTTTTAGAATAATAATTAGATAATAAATAAATTATTATGTCTTGTCAGATAATAGCTCATGAAATAAAATTAGGATTAATGAATTATTTGACACATCTATTGATTTTTTTTTTTTTTTATTTGAAAACATGTTTCGATTGTTAAATATCGTCATCAGTTCTTTTAAACTTCAGCAACTAGCAACACAGATTACATGTTTTATTTTTTAAAATGTTAGATAAGAAAGCAAACATGTTCATTGCTACCTAGGCAAAAAGGAAGGGCTTCTAGGAAACATCAGAACCTTTAGTAGACTGTAAAGAGACTATCGTATTAAGTAAATAATATGTAAGTTGAATATCTGGCGTTTTTGGTTATCCGTGAAACCTGATATCCACCATTGCCCCGGAATAACAGAGGTTTCTTCTGTATTTGAGTATATTTTTGTTTTCTATACCTGAAATTCCTTCTTCTTTTCTTTTCAAGATTCGTCTTATAGTTTTTATACCACGTATTGATAAAGAAGCAATATTTCTTATTTTCTAAGAAAATATTTACCTCCACCTGGAAGGTGTGTGTTAGAGTTTTATAAATATTTTCCGAAAGACTGTATTTCCAGGAAGGCATTCCTAATACACTCTCCGTAGATACATAACAACCGTGGTTAGTATTTGCTCAAGGCTTACTCAGAACGGAGACCTCCAGATATTGAAGGATCGGAAGGTTGGCCCTTCATGATCTGGGATTTGTCCTGTTTACAGAAGAGACCGCAGACTAGTTGCCTTGGTATTGGGGCATCAAAGGGCCGACAAAGTCCCCCTTTATTAGGAAGGGCTCCCGCAATAAAAGCCCCTTCTGTTTTATTATTCACTGGCTCCTGCCCATAGAGGCAGATTTGCATTGGCGGATGTCTCTACCTTCGGCACATTTCATATGTATATTGGTCCTTGCTTCTCTCTATTTACATAGCTTCCTCTTATCTGGGATAGTTGTAAGAATAACCCCCCCCCCTACTTTCAACAGTGTTTCTCGTTGTAACAAAGAAAGAAAAAAAAGGAAGAGAAAACTTCACTATTATAGATTTTTTTAGTATTTGTTAAACATTTTAAAAAGTTTTTTGTAGAAAACAATATTTAAAAAAAAAAAAAAAATCTAAAAATTTATTTGCATTTATTGCATGTGAAAATATTGTTGGCTATGAGGAATATTCTATATTTTTTACAGATATACTTTTTTTTTTAAATATAAGTTCTCATATGTTAAGTTCATTCGTTAATCAAAGTTAATATCAATTAGTATTCATATCCGAGTTGCAATATGCGCATAATTCAACTATATGTTTACGAATATGTGATAAATATTTTTAAAAAAATGTATTTTGTTAACTAACATGACTTACTAAAAATGGATTGATCCTATAAAATTTTAAGGAAAAAATAATAAATTAATAAAACATTAAGAAAACAGGATATTTAAATGAAAAAATAGAATTAAAAAGGAATCTGGATTGGAAGTGTTTGAGACTGTGCGTTGCGGGTAAGGTATTCATCCGCGCCGCGATCAGCTTTAGGACTGCTGAATTTCTTATATGACTAATGTTTAGAGAAAAAAATAGGCCTTATTTAATTCAATCTATTTATATTTTTCAAATAGTAATAATATTCTACATTAAATATTTGATCGATGGTTTTAATTAGTTTTATTATTTAAATAAAAATTGAATTACATTTTTTTAAATTAATTTTTCCCAAAATCATTCAAGCAAAGGCAACTGCTGTTCCTTATGTATAAGAACCGCCTAATACCAAATATGGAAACCAAATATAATACAACAATATCTAAATATATAAAACTTGACAGTGAATTATAAACGTAGTTATAGAGCGTTGGGAATAAAATATATATTTTTTAATGACTGGTAAGAGACAGTCCACAGATATCCTAACCCAGCATCATCACTGGAGTGAGAACACTATAGTATTGTCGCACAGGGAATGAGTGTAGAATCAGGTCATTGTCATAAATACGTGTTTATAAAAGATCTAGGGACAGATTCCGTTTTAATCTGCGGCGAGGGTCATGGTAATGTGTGGAAGTGGATAATGATTGAACCAGTGGGTCAAGATAGTAGGAAAGTTGTGATAGAATTTCAAAAATATAAGGTGTATATTTTGATAATTATAATTAATTATTATTAATTGGCATTAACATTGATTTTATTTTATTCTTCATAAACTTAAAATATTATGTTTAAAATATATTATTTCGATATCTAGAGCTGACATCCCAACTCATCCTACCACTGTTCTCAACACTTATGCTGATGACACATCTTTATTAGTAGTAAACAATGATCCCTTCATTGCATCCCAAACACTTCAATCCCATATCCTAAACATTCAAGAATGGTCTCAAAAATAGAGAATCAAAATAAATCCAAACGAATCTCACCAAATAACCTTTACTCTTCGTCGTAAACCTACGGCTTTCTGTCTTACAGTATCCTTTAATGGTATTCCTCTAAACCCTGTTGAACAGACCCGCTACCAAGGGCTCCACTTGGACAAACGTCTTACTTGGAATCCACATACAAGACTAAAACAACAAGAAACTGCTCGTCGTTACAGACAAACTCTACATTTACTAAACAAACTTCTTTTCATGTTTTGACATGTTTTTGTAATCGTAATCAACACATTTACTTGATGTATATATTTGAACAGTTGTAAATTTAATTAAATTGATATAAAATATATCTATATATCTTGATACCATATTTCTTTAATACTATTAGCTGATTAAGATTATTTATAATGGCTGTTATATATATATATATATATATATATATATTTTTTATTATCAGACATCTTGTATGATAAAACCGCTCGATAATCGTCTTAATAACTTATACGCAATTCGGTGAATAATGTTTGTATTACCGAATGGATGTACAAGGTAAGGATCTCTATAAGGGCGGGTGACTGGTAGCCGCGATAAGAGCCGTGCCGTTAATATTTAATGAGATATAAAATAAAGAGGAGAGTGTAAGGTATAAAGTATCCAGCAGCTCGGAAGAGACTCTCCACACACGTATGTTAGTATAATAAAGGAGGATATAGTATGGCAAGTATATAACAAATGTGTTGCCGTCGGCTCTTAGCAGTTTATGGGGCCTCATACTCCGGCCCTCACGATAAGGGGGCGGCTATTCCAATAGAGGCCGCGTGTCGTCTTACCTCTCCCTCCTCTCCCCTACCTACAGGGATAGTTATTGCCAATATTATTTTTAAATTGTTACTATTTCGTTTAGAATCCGATTCTTATCTCAGTAGACTGTTATATATGTTTATAAAAAATGTATATTTCTGAAAAACTATCAACATGAATCACATACCTATCTTAATACTGGAGGTTTTAACTTGTTAAAGCCTGAGTTTGTTGAGCCTGAAACATTAGAAAAAATATGGTTTATCAATAAAGTTACGTAACTAAAATCGTTAAACATTTGATTTCAATCGCTGCATTATAATTACATTTAGTAATCAAATTAAACTGTCAACAAACTTATTTCTATTAAAAAAAAAAAAAAGATTTTAACAAAACCAAACTTAAAATGCCAACAGTACCTTGTAGCAATGAAAATATACTAAAAAAAAATTATGTAATATTTCTACGGTTGGAAATTGGAATAGAAGTATTATTTTTTTTATTTCATGTTTTAGGCATTATTTCTTGTTGCCAGATATTTAATATCAAAGTAAATAAATATTGAACATCTTGAATAAACGGTAAATGAATAATTAAATTTATCTATTAAATATCTACAAAAAATCAATTAATTTAAAAGACTAAAAAGGACTAACGACTTTGGAAAGACAGTGTACCCCAAGACATACGGCAGATGAAAATAAATGGATTGTATGCGATGGATAGAGAGAAATGGAAGGCAGAAGAAGAAAAAGCCAGGAGCAGCTTGTATGTTGTCTGTTGAGCTAAATGAATAAAAATAAGAAGGAAGAGGACTTGCAGCAGAATTCTATAAATTATTAATACTCGGTTTTGTAAACTGCCAATATTATTCTTAAAATTAATTTAATTTCACTATTTGTAAAATGTATTTGTAAAATACTGCAGTGGTAATAATCTACACAAACGTTCCTACATTTTATTTTATTTGTTTTTAAGAAATTAAATTTAAGTTTAAGAAACCCCTACTTTTTTTTTTAAATAATGATAAGATATCATGCAACTAAAACAAAATCACATATTGCAATAAAATTGATGAATACTAATCATTAATCAGAAATATTAACGTACTGTATGAAACAATTTTTATTATGAAGTTATCAGAAAAAAAGGAATACTTTATATTTTGAAATTGTGGCTAGGGCATATGTGAAATGAAAAAAATAAGTAAGTATATGTAGTCCAAGTATAAAGTTTAATCTTGGACGACATACAATTACTTAAAAAATAAGTAAGTATATGTAGTCCAAGTATAAAGGTTATTCTTGGACTACATACACTTACTTATTTTTAAACGTCCGACATTCTAAATTAAACACAAAATAAAAATACTAAAGCGCAAACGCACAAACCAAAAGTGAAACTTTGCATGATCATGTTTGGTTTTTTTCGCATTAAAATTTTTTTGTCAGACAAAAACATTGAGGATCATCATAAGCACCCCGGTAGATGAGCAACAGATCTCTAAATACTGCCCTTCGAGTTCCCATTATTAATAAATAATATGAGATCCACTATCAACGCCTCGAATAATGATCTGCAGATTGATAGTGGGCATATTGCATGATATGCACTTTGGTGGCTTGTCTTTCGTTATGAATGAGACGTGTATGGCCGATCCTAAGTCTACTTATAACAGCTTCTTCTTTTCTACTGTAAGGGTTAGAGCTTTTCCACATTTTTGTATATTTTTAATAGATTTCAGTTTGTTTAGTTCTTCTATGTTTTCTTAAAGCTGGGGCCCTGTCCATTTTGACTCGGTATTTTAACCTATTGCAAATGTCAGATGTTTTGTAAACGTTTGTGATGTTGCTGCTTCCTTCGCTGACCGATCTGCTTCTTCATTTCCTAAGATTCCCACGTGAGACGGAGTCCAGACCAGTTATACATTTTTTTTTTTATATATTGTTTATTAATGATACATACACTTGAGTTTTAGTTACTAAATGGTCTTTAGTTTAAATGTTTTTTAAATGTCATTAGGGCAAAGTTTTCTTCTTCATATTATTATTACTCAGTATAATATAGCGCCGCAGAAATCGCATAACATTCTGCATTGAAGTTACTGGTAAGAGAGAGAAGTTTAATAATAATTGGTATTATTAATACATAATATTTATTTAGCAATTTAAAGGTGTTTATACAGTTGGCAATGATCCTTAAGCATACTCTTGTGTTTCCCTCGCCCTAATGACTACCCGCCATCAACTATTACACCCCCAGAAGGCACCGTGGTATCATTTAGCAAGTGGCCGCTAAGTGAAGGAGCAAAGCGGACAAGTGCAGTAATGTTCGGGTTATCAGCAATTCTGGGGGGCCCCGCTCGTTTTCGGGCCCATTTCCCCTCCCTCCTCCCCCCAGGCTCCCTGATAAGGCCGCAAATGAAGGAGGTCCTGATAGCGCCCTCACAATAACACTGATAAATGAGCCACCTCAGCCTCAGCCTGTCCCTAGTCGCTTTTTAAATGGTTCCTAATGGACTCCGTGTCTTTTCAGATCACTTCTCACCCCCCCCTTCTTTTCCTCTTCCTTAATGAAGTCTTTCTCTGTGTATAGATCCTATGTAAACTTGTTAACTTGTTACAAAATATGCATTGTTTTAAAAATTGATATTTACAACTGTATGCTATATATTTGTACAAAAACTGTGGAGAATGATTACAATAATTTGAAAAGAACGATTCATCGGTATCACTTCAATAGAAGTTCTATCCTAATCGGGAATTGGGTAGGAAGAGGGGTGTGCATTCGAGTTGTATGTAGCCTATCATGGAAGGATTTGTATCTTGTATGAGCGAATTCTGCAACATAAGGGACATTTAGATCATTATGAATAAGATTAATGTCTGATCACTGTAAATAATTTAACAAAAAAATAATAAATGCATCTAGTAAAAATGAAGATAATACTCACAATAACATGTCAATTGATTGTAAAGCAACTGCCCATTAGTAGTACTCTAATTAGAGCAATGTATTAGACGGTCCTTTGGCTATCTTCTTTTTAGACACCTCGGGTGGTTATCTGGAATAGTATGGGAAGCAAGTTGAGATAATTGTGGATTTATTTGTTTATGGAGTTTACAATGAAAGGAGTATCTGGTTTGGGCCAATTCAGCAATATATGGGGCATTTAGATTTTTATGAATAAGTTTGATTGTGAAATAATTAAGAGCATTGAGGATTTTGAATTGTAATGATTACAAGAAGAATTCTAAAGCTTAGTGGGGCCCTAGGTCTCAAGTGCACATGTCCAAATAGTTCTAATTACTGTAAAGTAAATGAGTATTTTAATAATCTATTCGATCAAATAACTGTTTGAAAAGTGTATAACGATGAGCAATTTCTTGTCGTTTCACTCAGTTTAAAAGTTTTGTATAAAATATTTGCTTATGTGAAGTATTGTATTGTTCTTTGTTAAAATTATTTCCATTATAATTAAAGTTAATCTCCTATTCCCTTGTTAACCTTCTTTTGTTCTTGTCTTCTTATTACCTTCATTCTGGCCAGGAATAAATGCGAAATTTTACTTATTTTGATATTACCGTTAGTGGCGAATCTGCTGTGATAATCTTCTATTATTTGTATCATAATTGTAATAATAGGCTCAGTGAATCGAAAGGCTCAAGACAGACAGTACCTAACAACACCTCCTTCCGGTTTTCCTTGTCAAAACCTGAGCTTGGACGCAAGCTCCCGTCCCATCTGATAAATATTCTGTTAACTTGCAACTACTTTCTTACCTTTTTCTTCATTCACCTTCCATGGTTTTAATCCTAATCAGAAATATCTGTAAAGAATCATATTAAGGGTTAATAATTAACCTTTGGTAAACTGCCAATTATCATTTTTTTATTAAGTTTGCTTATGTGAAGTATTGTATTGTTCTTTGTTAAAATTATTTCCATTATAATTAAAGTTAATCTCCTATTCCCTTGTTAACCTTCTTTTGTTCTTGTCTTCTTATTACCTTCATTCTGGCCAGGAATAAATGCTCTGTGATAATCTTCTATTATTTGTATCATAATTGTAATAATAGGCTCAGTGAATCGAAAGGCTCGAGACAGACAGTACCTAACAACACCTCCTTCCGGTTTTCCTTGTCAAAACCTGAGCTTGGACGCAAGCTCCCGTCCCATCTGATAAATATTTTGTTAACTTGCAACTACTTTCTTACCTTTTTCTTCATTCACCTTCCATGGTTTTAATCCTAATCAGAAATATCTGTAAAGAATCATATTAAGGGTTAATAATTAACCTTTGGTAAACTGCCAATTATCATTTTTTTTATTAAGAGGCTCGTGTTGGGTGAATGATTAAGACAGTAATGGATTCATTCTATTATACACGAAATTAAATTCGTCATCCGCAAATATTTAGCTGAACACAGCTAAGAAAAGTGTCAATAAATAGAATTCTTTATAAACCCAATTGACGAATCCAACTAGAGGCATAAAGGAAGGAACTGTTTGCTAAGACATGTAAAAAGAAGGATACGTTGAGAGGGCTTGTGTGAATTCAGAACCCTTTCTGTTGTTGCAGGGAAGGGTTTTTATTATATATTTTCTCCCTCTGCCGGCGGAGATTTTTTCCCTTTCTTCACCCTTTTCTGTAGTTAGTTCCGGTCGAGCTGTTCCTTTGCCGCCTACACCAGATGTCCTCATTGTCTTGGCTCACCTAAGTCCCTTTGTTCCTTACTTATTTCCAGTTTTCTATCTGAGATTCTTTGCACTTGTGAGAAGTGTGATGTTGATGGCGCTGTTGCAAATAGTATAAACTCCCATTTCTGAGAAATATGTAATATTCTAATGATGTGTTTGTAATACTTTGATATTTATATCTTTATGATTCATGTTTCTGCTACTTTTAGAATTTGTCATACAGCTTAGAAGTTTAAAATCGTTGCATTGTGGATCCTTTAACGTTTTCAATATTCCGTCGTGAAATGATTGAAATTGGTTTCTCATAGTTTTCCCCATATGGCAAAACAACGTTGCCCCATACTTCAGAGTTAGAAGTATTACCCGGTTAAGCGATTTTGATCTAAATCTCACATTTTTATTTTCTTAGAGTAGCTGAAAATCTATGATGCCTGTCCCAGATATTATTTTTTTTAATTTCAACCAAATACACAATTGATAATAAAAGGAGTACCAATTGATAATGATTGAAAATAGCAATTAAGTCCCCATAAATAAAAAAATAAATAAATTAAACCTGTACCACTAACAACCCATGAAGGCTCTTGGTGGTCAATACTTAATGAGGATATACTGTTACAAGGGCTACGCTCAACTGCGTTTTTTCGGGTTTAAGGGTACCCACTTTTGAGAGGCCGGGTCTGCCCCAGGTGGTCTCCTAACCTCCAGTTCCTATAAATAAAAATACCAATTATAAATATGACCCAAATACAAAGTAAAAATAAAATTTCTTTTTTTATTTAATTGCTGTCGGAGCTTTAATGTTTAGTTTATGAAGGACTGGGTGCTAGAGTTTTGATCTCTTCTTTAGGCTGAGGCACTTTTGTTTTGCGCCGAAGGTCAGTCTTCAATCAAATAATAAGTCCTGAGTAATGAATTTCGTTTGTTGGTGTTATGGGTGGTTTATCGATGAAAACAGGTAGACAAGAGTCAACAAAATTTGGTGTAATTGAACTTGATTCTCCATTTTATTTTTTTAAACACTCTTGTAATATTGTTTATTGGTGTTGAATTGTTTACGATGCAATGGTAGAGTCTTTATGTCTGATTAATATTGCTGTGTCATCAGAGTATGTTGCTGTTAATGTATCAGGGTTGTGTGAGGTGTAGTGAGTGTAAGGAGTGTATAATAACTGAGTTAGTAAAAATCAATTGGGTAAAATGTTTTTTATGTCAGTGTTATTATACATGTGATTAAGAAATAAGGTTTCTTTTATAACGGAATAAAACTAGGTTTTTCCTTTAAGGCATTGTATCAGGTACTCCTGATTAGTTCTTGGGTGATGGAGATAAAAATAAATTTTCTATCTTATGCTTTAATTTTGCCCCTGAAACATTTATAACTCTACTTTACAAAGTAATGTTTTCAGCTTGTATTGAGAATGAAAGATGAAGAGCCAGCGGTTTCAAATAGGCCCTGCTAATATTCGGTGATGGTCAACTAATCCCGGGTAGAGCCGTACCATAAGCCGCCCGGACACGGGCAGAGGGGAAGGTATTTTAGCCGCAAACAGATCCTGCCAATGAGCGTTTGATGTGAGATCCAACAAAGGTTTTAGCTTAATCAGCTCACCGGTGGCCTGACGTGCCCAATTTGTTGATCTCCCGGCTTTGTAACGTTTGTCGTCCGTAGTGTGGTACCCGGTGTCGCATGGTACGGTTCATCTCACCCGGTGTGGTCACTCTGTGTCTCTTTGCTTTATATCCGCTTAGCAATGATATCCTTTATACGTAGTTTTACAGGTTTTGATATTTGATCAAAGGTAGGGTATGAAACGTTCTGAATTTAGCTGCATGACAGCCAAATCATATTACCAACAACCCTTAAAAATATTATTCATGTGCCTACACCCATATTATATTATTAAATACCTGAACAAAAATCACTGCTTTTTAGGACTGACATAGTATAAACCAGATAGTTTTTTAAACAAATAGTTATGGTACCTTACATGTAAATTTTATAGATATGTATATATACAAAATATACAACAAATATATATACAGGAAAATTCCTTTAAATCATAGAAGTCAATATAATTATCATCTACATCTAATTCAGTGAAATTTATTTATTTATTTTACAACGTCTCTGTAATTGTCAATACACCTGTAGTAATTCTTTTTCTTAGACCGTAAGGTAAAATTTCTTTCAGTCGTTTTAAAAAAAAATACAATCAGTGTAAAACAGCAACTTGAATTAGTTTGTAAATCCAAACATTTCTTCTTGCAAACCGTCCTTTTAAAATTTTAAATTATTATTTTTAATTTGTATTTTTTTTTTTTTTTTTTTTTTCCATAATTGAATGTTTCCGCCGAAAAACGTTCTTAGCGACAAAATTTCCGAAGTGGCGATTTTGAAGGTTTTAAAATGTATGATTGTACGTCATAGTATGATATAGAACTCCATCGTGTCATTATACATGTAAATAAAACAAATTAATATTTGAATATAAAATCTAACCCACAAAACTAACAAAAACTTCAGATTATGATTTTCTTTCACTGATTACTAAAAATTGTATGTTTGCCGCTTAGAACAATTTTCGGCGGATCCATTCAATTTATTATATAATTTATTATTATCTTAATTATAATAGTATTGGATGGTATTTTTTATTTTATATTTATTATACATTATTAAAACCTTTTTTTTTCCATAAATATATTTTCATTTGTATAGTACGAATGCGATTCCGATGGTTTAAAGCCACAAACGTTTTATATAAATAAATTATTTCGAATTTAATTAAATCTTTTCAATAATTATGTCAATCTACTTCCCATAAAAATAAACTAGTTATATTCAATCGCCACTGTATCCATTGTACTAAAGCTAAAAGGAGTTGGCCTGAGGGGAGTGCGTGGCGGAAAAAGAAAATATGCCCCATACTTCATTGCCCCTCCATTTAGCAGAAAAGGGTTGACCAGAGCGGCGATAAAACAACCCTTAGAAAGAGATCTGTCAGCCAATGGAAGGAGACCTCCGCCACAGATCTGACCAATGAGCCCCGGCTCGGCATTTGTCTTCTTCCTCTCCAGCCTGCTCCTGCCCTGGAGGCTTTGCGCTATTACCTTCCCTACCTCCCGGGTAATGGCCATCTAGGACAATGGGAATGTAGTGAATGAGGTTCTCGCCGGTGCTGATTGTCGTGAAATATCTCAGGCTGATTAGAACTGCACTTAATAACGAAGTTAATTTAGGTTTAAAGAAACTGACTATAAATATAAATTATAGAAATGTTTTACTATTTTTAATTCAAGACTCTTCCACTGTGATTTAACTTAGTTCATCTTTAACAGGGGTGTGTAGTACTATAACCACCACATTGATTTGTCGAATAATATACACGTGATACGAATTAGCTCAAAAGATTTTTTTAAAAATGTTAGGTTTGCTAAAAAGAAAAAAATTATCGCTTAATGGTTTCTTTTCATAATTTGAACGATTATATAAACTATGATACAAAATATTTAAAACAAATACGCTTATTGATAATCATTATCATCACTACTTGGCGATATCCAGTCTTTACTCACAGGTTTACACTTGAGTTTCGTATAATTTCGGTTTACGAGTTAGTTTACCAAAGAGCCAGAAACATTAATAAAATGCGGGGCAGCCTTAAATTAATAATATGCCTGTGAGCACTGTTCAAAAACTATTTGAAAAAATTGAGTAGAAGACTTTAGCATTGTCAGCAAGGAAGTTCGTGACAAGACTTATTTCCTGAATGACAATATTCTGCGAAATTTGATGGATGAAATTTCCACAAATATGCGAAACCTTGCAGAGAAAATAATAGATAATCTAACGACGCTGACTACCGACTGGTAATTGAATAAGCTTGAACACTGATCGACCTTACAAAAAAAATTAGCATTATGAAAAGTTGCGTCATTATGAAGTTGTTGAAGTTTTATAAGCCTGTTTACATGTAATTAATATTTTTCTATTAAAAAAAATAAAAAGCAGAAAAAAATCAAAACATTCTGTGAATTAATAATGTTATATAATGTTAATAATGTTATTGGTTATTTCTTTGAGGAAAACGCGATGTGGACACTTACATACCCATCATAAGCTCAATTACATAAGCATTAATAATAATTTTCCCTAACTGCTTATTCTGTAACCGTTGTTATAATTATATATTTTTTTTTTTTACTCATTATGTAAGCTTCAATCACAATGCTGAAATTGCGAACTAATAAATATACCTATTTATTCAATAACTGAAGGCTATAAAAAAGTGAAACCTCCAGCCACAGTACACGCCAAGAAGTCTTTATCACTCGTCTCAGAATAGGAAATAGCAAACTCGTCAATCTACATCTCATCATCAAAGAAACAGCTCTGAGATTTCAAAAATGCGAATTAAGTATTTTACATATCTTTAAAGAATATCAGCACTACAGACCAGTGTTAAATCAGCTAAAACTATCGATCCCGCAATAAAATTTCCTTCGAAATGCAAACTGTTGTTAGATATTTAATTTTTGTATAGAAATTATTGAGAGTGCTAATGAACAAGATGTTATAAGATCTAGAACACTATAAAACAAACAAACAATTACTAATATACGTCGCTATAGTAAAATTTAGTGGTTTTAAAGGAGTAGCTTTTTTATAAAAATATACTGCACAAAGCATAAGGCCCTCACGTAGTAAGAAAAATGTAAAACAAAATTGTCTATGTTACCATAAAGATGCAGATGAAGTAGAAGGGAGTAGGGATTATCTAAAAGTTACAAGGAGCACCATCAGATATGCAACCTAAATGGACTAGTAGCTTTTATCCTGACCGACTTACAAACTCCTAACGTAGGCAGAGATAGAGATAAGGAGGGGCTTACTCCACATTTGCACCTTATTTCACCTATTCCGTATTCTTTATATTTTCTGTAGGACCAAAATAGATTTTTTTTTTTTTTTTTTTTTTCGTTTCTCACTCGAATCTGAAGTAACTCCCTGACAAAAATACAAACCAACTTCTGATTAGATCTGCATAAAAAATAAACCTGGAGGTAGAACTGTGTCACTGTGTACTCTCGCCGGAATGAATTTTTTATCGAGTCGAGAAAGTTCCCTTCTTCATTCTTTTTTTTTTTTTTTTTTTTTTTTTTTCTATTTCTACGTACTCAATATAATATAAATGAATAGGTTATTTTTTCTTCGGTCGCAAGCCCGAAGGTATGCATATTTCGTTTGAGTTGTTGGTAGAGGTGTTTGACCCTCGTTATTCACCGAGAGTAATACAGATCTGAGGAGAAGTTTTCGAAGGGGAATATTACGAACTGGGGTCAGAGACAATGCAAAGGCCGGCGATACAGTGTCGAATTCTCCAACCGGAAACGCCTCCCCTTCCTGAAGCAGGAATTATTAATAACGGGCCCGAGTGTAACGATTTACAGGAATTTAATATTAAAACCCCAGCCATGGGGCCAGCTGATTAACGGTGTACATCAAAAGGAACAATGGGTCGGAGGGTGCAAAAACCGAACCGCGGCGAAAACGGTTTTTGCACTCCTGTCCACCGCAACGGCCATAATACGCTTATACATAGTGCGATTGTTCCCTTAGTCTAAAACTTTGTCATCAGAGGGCTCAAACTTTTTGATTCCAATGAGATAGTTTTAAAGCAATCAATTTCATATTTATTCAGTTGTAAACTCCATTCTGAAATAAATAATAAATTAATAAAAAGCTGAGGGAAACCGAAGGTTCGATACCTTAACTGTGATCACTTACTAGCTTTAATCCAAATCACTGAGATAAACTTTGACATTTTCCTCCCATCAACGTCTCGGAAGTTTAATTGATGGCTCAAAATAGATTAGTTTTTTTGGAATTTTCTCATCATTATATCCAACGACTTACAAGTACCAGATATTCAACTTACTACTTAATTTTCAAAAACTTTATTGCGTTGTTATTTCCTTAATGTGAGCGGCCACCCCCTCAGAACTGTTAATAGTATTATAATTATCCAAAAATCATTTAATTTTTAAGTTAGGATGGTAAAACCACTTTAAATATTTTCTAAATAGCAGAGGGAAAATCTGTGATACAAAGTATGTCATTGGCAGTTGGTTCTATCTTAAGGTTTGGAATAGCTCCAACCAGTTGCTTCTCCATAAGTCAATTCGAGTCAATATATCAATTCACCCCTTGTAATGGCTATTATATTTAATATACGACTACCGTTCCGGATATTTAATTAGCCTATTAAAGTATTAGTGTTTTAGGTTAGATATAAACTGCTCTGAAATGAATAGGGTGGTGCACTATAGAGTGGGATTGGAGTGGTTAGCAGCAAAGTTTAGAAATGTAAATTGTATTTTTTACAATATAGGTTAATATAAATAAAGATAAAGATAAAGTTGTACAGTTCTTAGTAATTTTAAAATATTTTCTAGATTGATCGGGATAGACTAAAAATCATTATTTACTTTTTTCTACGATTATATACTTATCTAGAATATGAGAGATATGTACTAATCTATATTTATTTATATTTAAAGTTTTAAATATCATTTATTCTAATTAAATTTAGTTCCAATTATGATTTCCAATTCCAATCATACCTTCTCTTCCTGTTATTATAGGTCATAAAAAATTCATGTTGCTCCTAATTTAAGTAATTTTGACTTATTTTTATTTAAAAAAATTATAAGTTATTCAATTTAATAAAATAAGTAATAATTCTTAGTATAATCCACCAATTAGAAATTTTACAACTCTATAAACTGTACAAACTAACAAGGGGACGTTTTGACTTGTAACTCACAGATTTGAATGCCGATTTTTGTGTGGGTAGTAGGGACCTATAATAGTGCAAAACTAGAGTTATAGCCGCCAATGGGCATTAGGAACCGAGAAAAAAATAAAATATGAAAATAACGTTTTATTTGTTTTTTCAACTCTCAGCAAAAGATAGAGAAACGATTTTTTCAGGTTACATTGTAGTTTTGTTTGCTATTTAAAATAAAGATACCTTCGCCGCTTAAGACATGACCCGGCTTAAGGGTGTTCAAAAACTTGAAAAAAAAAACAACAAAATTCCAATGAAATCCGTTGTAAATCTGTAGAAAATTTTTTTTCATGAATAACTAATCTCAAATCTCGATTTATCGCACCAAACAAAAAAACCGTTATATGTGATTTTTTTTCAAAACCAAAAGATATTGATTTTTTACCCCTTTCAAGGACGTTAAAATTTTGAAGTTGAGATTTCATCAACTTTTAACGGCCATAACAACTGCTGTGCTCAACCGATTACAATAATAATAGCATCACAAGAATCAACATACATTAAGCTTTTTATCCATGCATAAAACATTGGGTTCACTCATTATTTTAGTGGACAAAAACTGATGAAAATAAAAAAATCCAAAGTCAACTATAACTTAAGGTATTTCAATAAGGAGAAATCCTGCGATCTCCGCTTTTGAGCTAAACTATGCAGTTTTAGGGCTTCTAGATGACCTTAAAATTTGGTTTCTATCGGTGACGAAATATATGAGAGAGCGCAGATTTTTTATTTATTTTCTTATCCCTGATACTTATTTTAAAATGTTATATCATGTATATTAATGTGTATGTATTATTAATCCATAATGTTCTAATTTTGCTGGAACACAATTGATCCTATACGATTATGTGACGACGGGACGCTCCCTGTACTATTACTAATTGATAACAAGAAGACGAGAAAACTGTTTTATGTATGGACACTAGTGTAAGATTGAAAGGAAGTCCAACAGAGCTGCCGTGTATTCTGTGGCCCCTTCCCAAAGCTAAATAATATAGCGCCCCTCCTGCCTAAATATTTCAGATACCCTTACCTAGGCCCGTCTTCCGCTACCTGGAGTCCTTTGTATAACTTCTCTGCGTTTTCACTTTAGGTTGTATTTCTACTTTATCAGCAGATGTTAGGATCAGCAGACGGATTCTAGCTGAAACATTAAATACACTTAAAGAATCGAATAATTAAGGGAAAAAATACTGATTAAAATTCAGCATTGTACTCATTATTTATTAACCTATTAAATAACGACCAATTGTCTATAGTAGCTCAATAAATAATACAAATACAAAATACAACATTGTGCATTAACTAGACATTCTTGAACAAGTATGGGAAGTTTCTTGAAAACAGTCGGACAAAAATAGTTATATAAATGTTTAATTTATTAAATATAAATATAAACATTAACATATATCGGAGACAATTTTTTATATACCTGCTGTATAATTATACCTCCTTAAACATTATTGAAAACAAAAAAAAAAAATAAATAAAAAGTGGACGGCATGATGCGGAACCACAAATCTTATCAGAATGAGGTGAAATTAGTTGTTTTTTTTGTGTGTATAATTATTTACTTCTATATACGATAATTGAATCAAGTAAATGTGTGGAAATATGATTACAATCACTTGTGAAGGAACTCACTCATTGGTAGCAATTAGCAATTAGCAGTAAAATCTACATAACAACGAAACTCTTCTTATCTTGAAACTAAAATGTATAGTGAAATATTTCATGCACTAAAATTCATGCTATTCGTTCCAGAGGAAACGAAACAGTAAAACCTTTAAATTATTTTAAATTTCCCTAGTCAGCGTAAGATCTTAAATCGATTAACTCCTATTAATTAGATCCTCGATTAATTTTAAATGCATTGATGATATCATATATCCTTTCTTTTATGTTATAATTCTTTTAGAGATGTAGATAATTGGGGTAGGCAGTCATAGATACACAGCAGATCAAAATAAAATTGTTTTTATTTTAATTGTTAAAGCCGACGTTTCGACTTGCATTGCAAGCCTTCATCAGGGATTCAGCGAGGATGGTAAACACACTGAAAAAACTGTCACCTATAACAGTGTTTTCAATGCGTTTACCATTCTCGCTGAACCCCTGATGAAGGCTTGCAATGCAAGTCGAAACGTCGGCTTTAACAATTAAAATAAAAACAATTTTATTTTGATCAGCTGAGTATCTATGACTGCCTACCCCAATTATCTACATCTCTAAATACTTCACAGTCAACTATACCATGTGAATATAATTGAGTGGCTTAGATGCAAAGGGGTACAAGTAACAAAACCTCATTGTAGAGTAGAAGCCAAGCAAAGTATCCGTTTGCCACAAACACTTTCAGGATTTTCGGTAAGTAGTTTCTTCTCTATAGATGGCATCACCTAACGGTATATTCACTTGTATCTCTTTGCCACAGAATTATTTGTAACTTTAAGCTTCACAATATGCACTTATTCCATTTTTTCAAAATTTGCCACTTGTACCCCTTTGCATCTAAACCACTCAATTGTTTTATGTTGGTAACAATTAAGTAATAAAAGCCTCTAAAAACTATTAAAAAAAAAAAATCAAACCTTTAACACTAAGCGGTCTTGGTTTCATTACTGGGAAAGGCTGTACTGTTTCTTGGACAACGGTTGTGCAAGGGAGTGATTTGGTTTAAATCCCGTTTAACTGCCAGGTTTTACTTCATTTAAGGGTAACCAGTTAATAGAGGCTTGGTTTGTCCCTGGAAGGTCTCCCCCGACTGCTCTATCTTCGGATGATATAACAGAATACATAATTGTTTTCCTCAACCGGATTTACCTATTTCTTGGAGTGCCTTACCCACTGATCTACCACGCTTCCCTAAACCCACAGAATAATATAAAACTATATTCAGTCTTATACATAAGTATCACAATGAACCGGACTATAAAAATTTCTTCTTATGTCTAAATTTAAACAGAACTGTGTCGGTGTTCTTGAAAGCAAAACAGCTGTGTTGTACTTTTTTTAGTGATATAAAAATATTTTTCAGTGTTATAATACGTTGTACGTTTCTTAATCGTTTAATCTTGTTTAGAATTTAACGATTCTTTTTTTTAGCTGTGATTACATTTTTTATTTATTAATCCAATTTCTTAAAGGATTCACTCATTATTAAAGTGAATAAAAAATGCACATTACGCATAAATTAAGTACTATTGAAAATGAATTAGGTTGAAGGAAATTTCACAAATATGTGAAGCGAAAAATCCCTAACATATTTATCATACGATTTTAATCCGTTTTATGTGGACTTCCTGTGATCCAGGCAGGGTTAATTAACGACATAATCCGGATTCACCGCTCCAGCTGTGGTTGAGGTAGAGACTGAGGGCTCATTTTGCTGATTTTTTTTTTTTTTTATCAGCAATTATGGAAAAGGAAATAAATCTGTTATTCGTTTTGCCTAATTTACCTAAATTAAAAATGTTTCATTCACCGAGTACTGTCATTTGGTAGTGCATTCCGTACCTTAGTTGTTTCTATTGTTGTCTTCTTATTTCTTGTTTTCAAGATTCTCCTTCTTCGAGAGTTATCTTCTCCAGAACAGAATACTCCTAGAGGAAGGGCAGGAGCGGTTTAGAACCTCCGGATCTAAGTATTTTACGATATCCAAAGAGACATTGATCTGTGACTATCACTCCCTACCAAGGAGCCCTGGGTAATTCAGTTGGAGGGATGCGTCTTCATCGGTTCCTCCTGGGAGTTGCCGATCTCCTATCAATTGCGGCCCATCTCTCACGCCCCTCCCCCTCCACTCCACTTCCCAGCCAGGTATCGTCTTTCCTCCTTTATCTACATCTGCAATTGTAAACAGGAGTAGCTTCCTTCGGGATAAACAATACCAACCTTATAGATTTCTTATTGAAAATGCTAGGAGTAAAGTTTTTTTTTTTTTCTTTTTATATTTTCTTTTAATTATTTATATAATTTTTCGGATTTTATTTTTAACAAATAATAGGGCTATTAAGATGGATCAGTCAAAGGAATTCAAAGAATTATTAAATTTAACCATTAATTATTTTAATAATCCAACGTTTCGGTCATAGCTTTGTTGGCCATCATCATGGCTAAAGACAAAAAATGTCAAATACGGAATCGGAAAATATACTAAAATAATACAAGACATATATGAAAAATTCGATAGTAAATGTAATGCTAGTTACGTAGGACACCTAGTTTATACATTTTTTTTTCTATATATCAATTTATTGAAATTTACAACTGTACAAAATATATACATTAAGTAAATGAGCTAAAACGATTACACTAACATCTCAAAACTTGAAAATAACTACTTATCACTTCAATAGCACTTCAATAAAAATTCTACACTATAAGATCTCAAGACCACCTTCTTTTCAGACGCCTCGTAGGATTATCGGGAATAGAGTGGGAAGCAAGTTGAGAAACTACTGGATTTTAGTGGTTATGGAGCTTACTATGAAAGGAGAGGTATCTGGTTTGGGCTAACTCAGCAACAATTGGAACATTAAGGTCTTTATGGATAAGTTTATTGGTGACAAAGTAAGGGGCGTTTAGGATTTTTCAAAGGATTTTGGATTGCGAGGATTGTATACGAGATGAATTGAATGGTTTAGTGGCGCTCCAATTTTCAACTCAAACTCGTTTGTGCAATTAGGTAACTAGACCTATAATGTTAACGAACCTTTTTTTAATTATTGACATCTTTAAGCGTTTGTCTAGTAAATATAAAAGAAGTCGAAAAGGACGAGCTGTTTTTTGTTGTTTTATTCTTCTCTATTTTCCGCTTGGATTAAAAAAAACAACAAAAAAATAAAAGTTTTTTATAATTATTCGTTATATTTATTGAGTATATCAAATGCTACAAGTTAAATGCAAGAAGTGAAAATATATGCCACGAAAACATTTAAATATAGCATGTAACATGTCATAAATTGCACAATTTGCAGTATAATAATTATATGATAAAATGTTTTATAATTATGTATAGCGTAATATTCAAGCGGATTCGTGGAAAAAAAAATAATAGTGATATCAATTTGAATCATAAATAAACTATAAGAACAAATATTTTTTTTACAATAAATAACAATATGTATTATTTATGTTTTGCATTTATTATACTGACATTTCCATATGAATCCAGGCCTCAGTTATAAGTACGCAAAAATGGTACTAGTATCTAAAAAGTAGGTAATATAAAATATTTTCTGTGTTATGAAATAATAATTTTTTTTTTTTTTCCAGCGCAATGTATCGCACCATTGGGAATGGAAAACGGCATGATACCAGACGAAGATATTTCAGCTAGCTCATCTTTCGACAGTGGAAACGTCGGTCCACAACATGGAAGGTGAGTTATCTTAAATTAGCAGATTGTTACGAAGAAATCAAAAGTAGCGTTAAAATCACGTTCTTTATAAATACTAAATATAAATGGAATTTATTTAAAAAAAAAAAAAAGTTATATATGTATGTATGGTTGCATTTTGTTCTAATTATTGTAAGATCAACATTGTTTATAATAATTGTATCTATATAATTTCTCTCCTTCTCATCAATTGATTTTTTTTTTAAATTTCCTTGCATTAATTAATAGTTTTATTGATAATTACGCTGGTATATAATTATGGCTTAGTAATTACTGACATCAGCCCGCATTAGGTAGTTGGGTTATTAAAATACTGTAGCTTACCCTTCTATAATGGCTAGCTAGCTTCATCATCTCTAATACTGCTCCGGAACACCCACGTGGTGCCTTACGCTTGATTAAAGCTTTCTAATGTAAGCAACTCAGTTTTGAAAATAATTAACATATTTTGTTTTTATAATTAACTCTATAATAATACTAATTATAGTAGCTCACTGAAAAAGGATCCTCGAAACCGAAAGTTCCAAGTCTCAGCGCATCCTTCCCACATTTGTTGTTATTTGTCTATGTTAACCATGACCTAATAATAACAAATATCATTTGCCGGTCTAATACACAATATTAGCGTTTTTTAAATTTTTTTTATTTAGTTTTATACAACTTTTTTTTTATAATCGGATTCTTTTAACAACGGTCACATTTGGGGAAAACTAGGCAAGTTCAAAAACGCAGGTGTTCAGGGCTTTGAACTTTTTTTTTCTGTGTAAATGGAATTGGAAAACTTATTTTTCTAATCGCCATTATTCTAAAAAAATTTTAACATTTATTTTAGAATGAAAAATGAACCTTTTATTCGGTCCAAGAAAAAATAATTGACAAAAAAGCATTTTTTTTTTTTTTTTTAATACGCTTTTCATCTTTCATTGTAATTTTCACCGATTTCCATTAATCAGATTAACTTGAAAATTTACACAGGTTTCAAGGTCCTGACAATACAATAATTTTACAACTTTGTTTTAATGTTCTTTATTTAAATTACCCCCAAAATGGGAGTCTGCCTCGCAGAAGGTAGAGTAGTAGGTTCTATATGGTCCAGATGGGTCCTGAGAATAAAATATCAAAACTGAAACCAAATTCGATAAGGGGAAAATGTTTGGGTACAAAACACCCAATATTTTTTAACTTTTTTTCAGATCTTGGAAGAAAAATGCTTTTAATCGAAAAATATTTTATTTATAAAATTATAGTTTATTAAATTTGCGTCTAAAGACATCCCTTAAGCATAGTTGATAGCCACAATCGATGGTCAAACATCGAAAAAATTTTCCAACTTTAAAATGTTATGTTTGGTCATGTTTAAGAGTCTATCTATTACTTAAAAAATTAAAAGTTCTGAATACTGCAAATTGTTCACCACATTTTAGTTAGGTTTTTTTTTTTTTGTACCGAATATAAGACACAGTGTTATTAGGAATAATTAAATAGTTCTTTCAATTACATTTCCATTTCTCTACCCAGTGATGAAAAATGGTACAAAACTTCATTAAAAAACAAAGGAAACATTTGAATTTGAAATTGAAAATTCTGTATTTAAACTTGGTAATGAATTCTTCTAAGATTATTAATATTGTCCATTGTATTGATAAAATTTCTTGTTTTCCCTCTACAGCTTTTATCTAGATGAATCAGGTATCCAAACATTCTTAATTGTTTTCAGTAAGAATTGTTTGTTCATATGAAGACAAAGTCAGAGGAGGAAAAGAAGACAAAGATCTTTTTCCTAAGATTTTAAAATTAATTGGACCTTAACTTTTTATTGCCTTAGGATACTTTTTTCTCTCAATAGAGTTCTAAAATTCAATTCAATTCAATTCAACAATTGACTTGTTATTTACAATAATATTTTATTATATTATCCATTGTAATAATAAAAAAGCAGCAAATGTCCTTGTAGTCACATATTTTCTTTTTCATTTCATATATCGTGGATTGAAGAGAATGAACTGCAATGAACTCAAGGCTCTCGTAAATCTAAGAGATATTGTTTGCAAAGGAATAAAGCGAGCTAACTACCGCCGGCGATGAGCATCAATTGATTCTTGCTCAAGGGAATGGAAAAGTTTTTATTCTCCTAATAAACTAACTTGGTCTATAAGCTCCATGGCTATCTATTACTATTACTGGATGGCTCACGTGTTTATGTTCATCCTCGCCTCAGCGGAGGAAATATTAATCCTGTGTTTGAAGATCCTTTGGGACTTTATGGAGATGGATTTTCTTTATGTTACATCCTTTATATCCTTTTATCTCGGGTCTCTCTCACGTTTTATTTAAATTAGATCCATCATAACCAAGCCTTAGAGGTATACATGTAAACGAGATTACCTTTCAGTTTATTAGGAAAATTCGTTTTAAGACTAAAATATAAAGGGAGAAAAGTAAAACGTTCAACCAAAGACTAAGACTTTTATATTCACTCCTCTCCAAACGTTGAACTCTTGGACATGCGCATCTCAGATATACGGGACAGCTAAAAAGACACATATTAACAAACTCTTCCAGGACGATCACAAAAGCAGCATAACACGTAAGAAATATAACTTTACATACTGACCATACTAACAGTTAAAGAACAAATACAAACCTACTACAAACGAAAAATTACATGGACATCCTAATACACTAATAAACGACATGGCCACAACACATATTCCCTACAACACTCAGAGAAGACAAAAATGGAGCCGGATGAGAGACCTCCTAGACTTCGAAGTATCTTTATTAGTTTTATTTTGGATGTCATGATTAAACAATAAGGATTTTAGTTTTGGTAGACGTAACGATTAATTCAGTATAGGGTAATGTTCCCAATCATCGCCAAGATAAGATAGTAGGTTTCTCATTGAAAAATAATGATTTCTGTTGGAATTTTGTATTTTAATAGATTTTACATCTGTCACGATCCCTTATCATTTTTAATGAACCTTTGTATATATGATCTGTAAGAAGTGGTTGAGATTTGCGTCTGCCTTTGTAGCTGCCAACTTTTGTAAGGAACTCAGTAAGAATTCAGGTTAGCTATAGCAAGTTTTACTAAAGAAAGGGAAACTAGGGAAAACGTTGACCCTATTGGGTATAAGACAGAAATATGCAATGTCATTACAAAAAATTGACATTATTATTTCTTTTCGCTTCAGACCATTTATACCTTTTTAATTTTAGTACTGTGTGATAAACATGAAGTAAATATATGTCTACTTTGTATTTTTCTGAAGGAGACGGCATTTCCCCTGTGAATGAGGACGAGAATATCCTAGCATTCGCCGACCAGCTATTGTAGATCATTCCCAAGGAACAAAGAACCAGACCATTGCATGGCCGTGGATGCGGAGAGGTAATGATACAGAGCAGGAGGTCGCGTGAGCTATGACGTTCTAGGATAGCCCTCGCGTCACGACTCGGTCAGTCTCTCATTAAATCTTCCCGCTGCCCCCAGCTGCCCTCTAATAGCTTGTTGCTTTGTTTCCGAAGAACGGGAAGATCTGCACTCAGTTTCAGTGTGGGTATTGGTTTAGAAATAAAAGTTTATTTTACCCATTTATACTGTAACATAAATTAAACTTTTACTTTGAAAGATCACATCAGTTCATTCTCTATACAGACAAGTACGAAACGTTAGATCTTTATGGTCTACTGTTCTTCAATTGTACTTTCTTTATATGTTCTTGTGATCTGACAGTTGTTATTCAATTCATTTGGTGATAATAACTTATCCCCTCCATCCCAATCGAATATTCTACTTTAACTGAGAAGATGACCAGGGATACAGTCAAAAAACACCACGTCTAAATATTGATTGGCTAGATAAATTATACAAGGTTTATAGAGGTTATAGAAGAAAAACTTTTTATTAGATTAATCAGCTGTTAAACTGCAGTTTTTTTTCTATGATAAATTAAGAGGAATTCAAGATGTGGGTCCAATACCAGTTTAGACTGACGTGAAAAAATAATTCCTCTATTATACTACCGAATAATATTTCATAACAGTCAACTATACTTTAATTATTCTACTTTAACTAATAACATGCTACCAAACTATTTTTTTTTTTTTGCCATTCCGATCGCCTTGAGGTGGTCAGCGACGGTTGATTTGCTGAGTGAGAGATTCCCTGTGTTCACGAATAGTTGCTCTGGCGGTTTTGTCCATTAGTTTACTTAGTTCTGAATAAATAAATAAAGATATCCATCTAACAAAAACAGAGGCAGTATTGGTATAGCTGTTTCAATATTCCTATAAAATGGAAAATATTTTTCGGAGCGTGCCGCACTGATTTGAGAGTCCTCCCGGAGGTATTTTTTATTTTAGTTCTTTCTTTAAAGCCTCTTCGAAAATCCTGCGGAGTTAGTAAAATGAAAAGTAAATGTTTAAGGCTTAGTCATTTTTTTTTCTACTTGGCTTTTTTAGGCTCATTTGATGTGTTCTGACATTTTATAAATCAACCAAATCATTTTAAATCAAGCACATAAGATTTATTGTTGAGTCTATCTGAAAGTGGTGTTTGTGTCTTTTCCAGTGTTAACTAATTTTCTGAAAATTATTCTCTATCTGCGTGGTTGCTGAGTCTCTGTTTTATGGTTAGAATTTTTTTTTCCTAAAGGGCATTTTCCAGAGGAAATTAGGCGGGGTTATTTATCGTTACGGATTTCCGGCTGACAATATAGATGGGAAGATAAAATTCCTGAGCGGACCACGGCCCATGCTCTGTGGATGCACATGCAGCCGCTATCAGATACAGCCCCTGATTGGCTGGGTCCACCCTCCGTTTATTATTGAATTTATTCATGAGGCCATTTAAATATGTGATTGTGAGGGGGCTGGGAGCTCATCAGGAGCTGTTTGCCTTCAGCCAATCAGGCGAGCCCTTCCTAATCAGCTGGTCAAATCCTCCTTTAGTAGGCTCGTTTGCGCTACTCCTCCGACCAATCAGAGGATATCATAACTAGTCGTACCTGGAACTTTGATATTCGTGCTTCAGTCGGACGGAGTAATATCAATAGTACAGCTCTACCTTTGTGAATGGACTATCCTCAAGATAGATAAGGAATCAGCTTTACTATTTGGTCTAAACCTTTAAAATATCAATGATAATGCAGATGATCGATCAATTGTAGTCTTATTAATTTTGTTTTAATTCCTTAGATACCAGACTTAAAAGACAATAAACTGCTCCTAAAGGTCTTAATGTTCCATATGTTGCTGATTTGTCCCATATCAGATACCTATCTTTTAATAGTAAACTCCATACCCACTGGAATCCACAAGTCTCCCAACATGCCAACTTCATTCTCTATAATCCTCCGAGTCGTTTAAATAAATATGGCCGAGAGACCTTCCGATCTAGAGCTATTGAACAAAGTGCAACTAGTGAGTAGTTCTTTACCTGTCATTATAATCGTTTCCCTCAAATTTACTTGTTGTATATAATTTATACAGTTGTAAATATCAATAAATAAAAAAAAAAAAAAAAAAAAAAAAAAAAAAAAAAAAAAATCATAAAATCTTAAATATACCAGATGAAGATTAGAAATTAGATGATCAACATATAATCGTTACGGTACAGTCTCAATAATATCAAACATTCGAGACTAAAGGAGTGCCAGATTACAGAAAATGAAAGTAACTGGATGTAAACAAAAGAAAACAACATTAAAATTGACTAATTATTACATTTTGAAAAACTGTATTTTATGGCACTGATATTAGCACACCACATAGAATTCAGACAATCTTATATGATTTTCCGCTGGTAGGCGAATCTTCGTTTCTATAAAATAAAAATTTGTTCGGTAGTATAATAGAGGCAGTAGTTTCTCTCGTCAATGATGTAAACGGGTTTTAGACCCACATCTTGAATTCCACACGACAATTTATCATAGAAAGGTCAACAGCTGAAAAGATGTTAAAAATGAAAAGAAAGTCTTAATATCAATATTTAGCGAGGTTTACAGTTTCTTAGTAGACGGTCGTTTTAACAGATTTATGAGATAAGAAGATTATACACAACCGCCAGATTTTTCTCCAAATAATGGTACCCATTTAGAATAAGGATAATATCATATCAATTGATCTCATTGTTATTAGCATTATAACATTAAGTTTTACGCAGTACACGGTATGCCGTGTGTCTCAATAGCTTATGGCGGAGGCAAACCAGGCCAGAGAAAATTTCGAAGTGAAAAACAAAACCAAGAATATTTTCATCTCGTCCGTAAAATATAAATTCAGAACCTATAACCTCAACCAGGACTAAGGCTGAACAGCTCCGTCACAAGAGGAGACAGACAACAGACTAAAGTAGGTCCTCAAACCGCCGTAAAAAGACAAGACGTAGGAAGCCCCTGGGAAATGCAGCGTGGTGTCACTGCTGGAGTCTCCTCATCTTCATAAATTGTTGGTGGGAGGGGAGGAAAGGAGGAATTTACCGCAGGATCGGCGCTCTCTGATACCGTGTCTCTTTTATGTCAGTGTACGGAGGCGGTAAAATTCCGCTACCCTTCATAGCGGAGCGGCGTATAAGCTGGAGCTCTTGCCTCTCCAGCGCCCTTCCTCGATATTTACTATGTTCTGCGGGGGTGAAGTGTCTGTGTATTATGTATAGCGACATGAACATGAAGGTTTTATATAAGTTGTGGTTAGATAAAAAAATACTGTATAATATTTTATGAAAGCATTCAAAAAGAATTTAAAAAACAAAACAAAAACGAAACGTCAGCCCAAGTTTGTAATACCTATTTTTATTTCAATTATTTTCTACTTTTTTTTGCAATTTTTTATTCAATGATTAGATTGGTTTGAAATTACCATTAAATTCTTGTTTTATTGACCGAATAGATATTCCATTCAGTCATATATATTTTTTGGAAGAATGGAATTTATGTTATCAAATATTAGAGATTTTATTTTTCTTATACAACACTAAATGAATTCGCAGCAATAAAGTAAATAAATAACTGTGAATTTACATACATATAGGTGCTTTTGATATACGAATGAGGTTTACCGAAAGAGGAACTTCATACCCTGAATATGAATTTTTACAAAAAAAAAAATGTATTGAGGCCTTCAATTTTCAAACTCAATTAATGCGAACCTCTGACTCATACAAACCGCTTTGAACCAATTTCAGCGGACTTCTACAACATATCTAAATCCAGTTCTGATTGGCTGCGAACTGAAAAACCTAAACGACACAACCCTCAGAGCTGGGCAGACTAATCGGCTATGTAATCCCTTCTGTTGTACTAGCTCCCGGTCACGTCCCCTGTTAATAACATTTTTTCGCACTTCTGTTTTCCCAATTTGCTTTCAATTCGTCGGTGGCTTAGCTATTTTCCGATGTGGTAATTTTCACATTTCCATTCAGAGTGCCTCCTCTGTTCGTGATGTTGAAATGGGATTTGGAAACAAACTTTGCTGGATATAAAGAATACGGTTTGGCTTTGGAGCTATGATGATTAATATCATAGATTTTTCTAATTTAGTTACTAAAATTTACAACTCAAAAAACGACATATGTGAGTCTATAGATAAAGTTCTACTCATTTGCAGAACTTTATTAAAGGTTTTATGTTTAAAATTTTCAAGTTCCACGTTATTGGAGGCCACTGAGGGAAACTTCAATAATGTTTAAAATATATAATCTGACATAAATCTATACCCAATAAATTTATACCCAAGGCCTTTAGTAATAACCTAGTACCTTAGCCATTTGTCATGGAAATGGCCAGAGAAATATTTCACTGTAAACAGAAGCCTAAGTTTAGAAACCGTCATTAAATATTACCTCTTAGCGTGGTCAAGGTATTGAGGATTTTTAACAAAAGACCTGGTACTAGTTAAAGAGATAGCCTCTCTGATGTATAACTTCCTCAATTCTTGGTCTGTAACATCGGATTTTCTTAGTTGTTTGATTGAGTATGGAGTTTATCATGAATTTTAATTTTAATTAAATTCTGATTTTTTTACTTGTTTTTTACTTGTTTTAATCATATCATTCATAGTAATATTAATCCTATTTAAAAGCTTGGTGGGTGAAGAGGTTATGTGATAAAACACATTTTAAGTAATGTTCGTTTAATTTTTTTTTTTACTACATTTATCTGTAGGAGGAAACTGTTTCAAAGTCTCTTCATCTTCTTCATATATATTTTTATAGTTGTTTTAAAATATTCAGATTCTGTTACCTATCAATTATGCACATAAATTCTTTATGCAAAGAATTAGATTGTATTTTTTAAAAAAAATGTGGGATAACCCCTTCATCCACCAAACCCTTCATTTATAACCTATACTCATACATATCATTCATATAAACATATGTTCATATCTTCTATACATGTATCTAAACGTGAATGAGTTTGTCTGTAACGATTTAGTAAATTTTAGAAGTAACATAAATAAATTGGACCACATATGACTTTTAGAGACAATATAAGAGTATGTAGTTAACACGAAAGATATATATTCAAAACTATTTTCTATCAGATTTCTTTAGTTATATAAGGATATATTTTACAGTAAAAAAAACAAAAACTGTTAGTTAACTATATTCCACGATATATAAGTTTAATAATTTGACCTTTGAAGGATAATTTTTACAAATATTGATTTTTTATTATGTTTCTGGCTAAAGTTGATACAGCATTTGAAAATGATTCTAATATATATTTGACATAATATGGTTAAATGAAGTTAAAGGCAAACAAATATATGAAATTAGACTAAAATAGGAATGTACATAAGAATATTAGGGTGTTATATTTATATTTCTAGGTATATTTCTTTGAATAAGGCTAACAAAACCAACAGATTAGTGAGAAATGGAAAGAACTGAATACTTTATTCTTCTTCATTACACAATTCAAACATTTCAAGAAGGAATAATATGGTATATTTTAAATATTAAATTCCCATCGACTGAACGAGATCCGCCCAGAATAAGAAAATCCAAGAAAGAGACTAAAAAAAAAAAAGGATAAAAAAAAATCCTTGGAATCTGGATCCTATTCTGTGAGACAGCAAAGGAGGCCTTTTAAATCATGGAAAGGATTGGAACGGTTCGATAGGCCATACAATTTGTAGTTGAGTCACGGTTCCCGAGCTGGTAGGAACTTTTCATAAGGTCCTCTTTGGCTATGCCCTCTTCGCCATATTCATTATTCAGGATTTTCATGGAAATATCCGCGATAAAGGACTTGGAGAAGAGCATTCCGATCGAAGAAAACCGGAGAAATCTAACCGGGAAAATCAGTTAATCTGAGGAAGTCGAGGGTGAATAAGTCCTAGCCTTTGCCCACATCCTACCGATCCAAAAAGTGGAAAAACCTCCCAATTACAATATTTCCTTATTAATCACAATAAATGACTTTATATTCTAAAGTCTCTGTTTTTTTTGTTGTTGTTTTTTATTCCTTAAGGTATTGCCAATTATAAATCCATTCATTAACACTAAACTCACAATGAAATGACCTTTTTCGGACTTTTTGGCAGAAATCCTTAGAAACAACATTCATTAAATCAATATCCACTCCTCTCTTATTATAGTTTTATAACGTGAAATTGTGGTAGGAAATTGTACACACGAAATGCCGTTACGTTTAAAGTTAAACACTGGATTTGTTAGGTTCAGTCATATTATTGTGGATGTTAATTTAATATTTGATTAGGGTTCTATAATCAGAATGATACGTAATAAAATAAAAAAATATTTATGGTTCTAGGATATTGAACATCTCCTTATAATAACAAAAAATCTTCAGTAATCCTATTTTTTTTTAGTTTCCAAAAGCGAAAACTTTTGGAAAACTTGAAAATTGACTTGGAGGAGCAATACTTGATTTTTTTATTCTTTTAAATTTTGTACAACGAAGTGTTGATCTAGTATAAAAAAAACTTTTGCTCTGTGATTAAAGATAAATTTCATTTCATTTTATTTATATTTTACAAGAGTCGCGCAGCTGAGAGACCTGCGTTGGGATTACTAAGGATCTGATTTTCCCTCCCATTAGTCTGGGTCAAACTTGGTTCTGGGTTTCCGCGGGATGCTTCTACAGCGAGGCTTTAGCTTACAGATGTGTAAAGTGCACATTTTTGCGAAAATGTTTTATATGCGTCAGTAGAAAATTGAGTTGTTCAAATATTCAACAAAATCTTGTTGTAAGTACTCAGACAATTCATATAATTCGTGTTCACTAAATTTAATCAAATTTCAATACCAGTTTTGTGGCTACATAGCAAAATTTTATTTCTTGCACATCTGTGATCTAATAATTTGTTTCGTTTGTTTATTGATAATAAACCTGTATTGAATCATACATTTGAGCATTATTCCTTCCATGATATTTTCACGCATAGCAGATATTTATAAACTGGTGCCATTGTACATATTAAGTAGTTGAAGTGTACGTAAAAACATAATTTGACATCCTTTTTTTCAATTTTAACGTATAATTTGGTAATCCAGGTGGACATGGACTATTAAAACCATTTTCGTTCGGAAAATGGACTCATTATTAGTGCTTACAACTGAAGGCCCATGAATCATATTTTTACATATAATTTTTTTTTTTTTGATTCGGTAATAATTTTAATTCGGCAGAAATAATTTTAGTGATTTCATCTGGTTGGATTTTAATTTCTAATAATAAAAGTATATTCATTGTGGCACACCTCTTTTCTGCCACTCAATATTGTACGTTTAGTTTTTATTATTGTCATTGTTATTATATTGTAAAACTATCCAAGAACTGTGAAGAAGTAGTTAAAATTCGGTAGGGATGAGTGCGTTAGGTCTACCATTTTATATAGCTCCTAACTACTATCGGTTTTCAAATTTCATAAAGATTCATATTTCACACCAAATATTTATTTCTTTTTTAAAAATTAAATTGAATATAAGTAATTTTATTGTCAATATCAAGCTTTATATAGCACCGTACCTTTGTAACCTTTCATGTAGAATGGTGCTCGCCACCTATCGTTCAATTTTCAAACTTCACTGCTACCCAAATTATTTTATTATATTATTATTTTTTAATAACAAATCAACAGAAAAACAGTATATTTTATTATTACTAAATCTTCCTGTAACTGTTCAGTAGTTTTCGCGGTTAGTTACAAACGAAAATGGCTTGTCCGTTTATTTAATAGTATAGGTTACAGACACCTGGTGATTTTTTTTTTTAATAAACCACACTGATTCTCTTAATTACAGAGTGAACATTACTCATGAAGTTGATTTATACTTATTACAAAGGTATTCCACCTAACTGGGTGAGTTATTTACGACGGACTGAGCCTACCGTGGGCAGCAGACGTCGGAAAAATGATACCTTCCCCGGGAAAGCCTAAGTTTACGGCTCCTCGTAAATAGAAGACGAAGAGGAGCCGTAACGACTGGGGGTGGGATAATGAAAACTAAAGGTGGGGTCCGGGCCCTTGGGTACATTTACAGGAGAGAGATGGAGTCCGAATCGATAGTCCGAGTCCTATCGATTCTACTAAGGAAAAAGAGACAATATAGTCTGGGAGGATAAATAAAGAGGTGGCCGCCTTCTTCTTTAAAAGGCCTGCTCCAATTTATTAGTCTGTCCGCTCTGTTAGGGGGTCTTCCATCTGTCTGCTTGCGGGAGGAGTCTACTGACTTGTGGCTGAGTACTATCGACTTAAAACTTACTGTACATTAGAATCGATCGCACAAACTCCAAACAACAGTATTAAAAAATATACTTATATCAGTTCTTTAGTATTTGTTAATTAAAACAGAATAAATTCGAAGAATTAATGTCGGACTTATTTTATGTCATTTTAATGTTTTGCCGTCTTATAAGGATCAGTCGTCTTAGCAGATTCCCATATTTAATAAAAAATTTTATATTTACCTATGGTTTATAATTTGGATGGGTAGTGGGAATAACGTGGAATGTTAGGATTTTATTATTTTTTTCATGGGAAAACATTCTATGGAGTCTAGGAATATCATTAACACGGTTATATAGGCAATGTCCCCTACAGAGAATGCTCTAGCTTACCATACACATCCTGAATCTGATCTCGTTACAATGGAATAGCGTTATTTGTTGTCAGGGGTTCCTAACCAGCTCCGTAAAGCGTAGTGTTGTTGCATAGGTGGTGAAAAAACGTTGTATGCTGCATTCTGAGGTCCCTTTAGGTACCGCAGTATTCTATATTAGTTTTTTTCTGTTCTCTTGCATTGTTGCCGAAAGTAACGTACAACGTTATTCCCGCCACTCATTTAATTATTTATAGTTATAATTTAGAATATATACTTGCTTTGGTGACATTTACGAACTTATGGCATATAATATTGAACTATTGTTATATATCTAATCATTGTTTTTTTTCTTGTGATTGGTCATATTTGATTACTAAAAATGATAATACTGAAGCATAAATAAAACATTTATAAATGTTTTTGTATTCAACTAATAATTTATAGAAAAATTCTAAACTATTGCAGCATTTCAATAAATATGCCTACATAAATATATTGTTATGAATATTCGTATTTATATACTTTCTGGTTTTAGTTTCATATTCTAATCCTTCCATGAACTTTCGGACAATAATTTCCTCAATTTGTCTTTTACCCAATGGTTAAGCATGGAGCTGATTTGGCCACAAACCCTCACAACCACCAAGTATTTCTCTAGAGTCCTACCTTAAGAGGCTGAGTGTGCCCCAGAGAGACTCCTTAGTCAATCTTTGTTTAGTATAACAGAATAAATAATTATATGCTTAGGCCGAAATCGAGTCTGGCTCTAAGAGGTATGATTTCAGTCCTTTACACAAAGCTGCCTCGCTTCCCTGAACTAAATAAAAGGGTGCAGTAATAGTTATAAAAAATTATATAATAAAACTTTCTTACGAAAATTTCATTTTACTAGGTTTTATTTATTTATTTGTTTTTACATTTTCCATTTTGATATTTATTTATTTTAATGTCTTCATTCTTTCATTTTTATTACATATTATTAATTTAAAACATCTAAATGTAATTTTTAAATACAATGCATGTAATACAAAATGCGGAAAATATTTTTTAAAAATTCGATTCAAATTTAAACACGTACCGAAAAATTTAAGTTTATAAAACATGCTATAATATAAAATAGTTGTGTTATTCCTGCTCTCTAAACTTGTATTATTATACTTTAGGATGATATTTTAAGTTTTGAAATTTATTAGTTATTTATTAGTTCAATTGAATACATTTTGTAAAGATTACTCACAAATACCGATATGAGAAAGTTAAAGAAACTCTATGACGAACCGATGGGTACGAGAAAAGAGGATAACTCAGAACAAATACAAACATGGACTGACTCAGAGCTGAAGGGCGTCTTAATATTTAAAGAAAACATTATCTCCGAGAAGAGTAAATTATTTGTTTACATTAGACATTTTGCCGCGCGCGGAGGGTGGGGAGGCGTAGCTTGGCAACGGTCCAGGTGATATATGTTAACGCAGCCCCAAATCCCACCCCTACCTCTCTGTAGCCCTCATTAAATCAAATAGGATTTTTCCCCCTCTTTTATCGTTCTTCTTGGCAACCGATTCTCCTGTTAATTTCTGGTTACCTGCTACCATTCGATAATACTTTTCTCGTAGTTTTTGTATTGTGGGAGGTAAGTCATTGCTTCTTTGGATAGCATTTATTATAAAATAAAAATAAAAAAGACTTTTTATTTATAGGCTATATCCGTATGGCTAATTGACTTTTAGCATAAAACTGCAGTAACTTTCGGAGTCGATACAATATGCTCATTCCAAAGAAGATTAAATTTAAATTAATTCTCTAAAATAAGCTTATTTAAACTCCAACATAGTTATTATAACTATTTTGTAGTTGACTTTATGGTCACATTAGGAATATCAAATTTCTAATTTTATTCAAAACTTTGACTGCCTTTTTCTGAAAAATATTACATATGTTAGAACCATGCACTACTGAAACATCATAATACTCGTACACTATTTGAAAAGTGTTTGTTTTAAATTCCAAAAGATTTTTTTTTTTTTTTACTAATGAATGGATATAACATATGTAATATTTTTTAGAAAACTGCAGTCAAAGTTCTGGAACGAAATTATGAAATTGTTATTTCTTATGTTTGAACCAAAAAGTTAAATACCGTATGCGGCAATTTTGAACTGCATAAATTTTATTGAATAAAATTTAATATACTTTCTAATGAGCTTATTGAAATTGCTCTAGTTTTTCGTAAAAACGTAGTAATTACTTGAAAAACATTAAATTAAAAACACATATGAATAAAACAAATGAGAATCAAGCCAAAGCTGTTATGCAATTTTGTTAAAATGATTCATAGAATCCATTCTCGAAGTTGCTACAGTGTTATACTAAACACCCTTTATATGGCTTTAATTTCTATCGCGGAATACCCACTGTTTTTAAAAATGTGGTCGTGGTCAATATAAGATTGATATCGCATTAATCTAACATATTTTGATGGTGGAAATATATTGTGGTGTTAGAAGAGTAACATTAAGTAAAAAATAAAATGGTTTTAAGTAAACGTTCATCAAAGGTTTTTTTGCTCTGTCTACTTTGTTACTGACATTATTTAATCAAGTAAGTTAAAGTACTGTTTCTTTCTGCAATATCATGGAACAATCTTGGTTCTCATAAGTTTATTTTTTTAATCACGCTAACAATAAATAGGGTTAAATCAGAAAACCCGTTATTTTTGATTTTGTGGGTTTCACTTTTAACCCCACGATATAGTTGCTATATTTAATATAATACCAGCGAAGTATTATCACCGGAATTAAAAATCCCAAAATCACTGCGGTAACATATTCCTCCTCTTCCGTTCATCTGATTGGCGCTAGCACCCTCATTACCGCTCGCCTTCAGATCGTTAAACCTTGATTTACTGAGGCCCTAACCCGCTTTTTATTAATTTTTTTTTCTATTCCCCTCTCTCGAATTTGATTTGTGGTTGTATAATTAGCCTCAAACACCCCCGGGGAACCTGTAATTTGGATTTAATGGCCGGAGGAGGTCGTGAGTGTCTCTGCGGGATTCAGTCACCGCTCCTAATCGATGTGATCGGAGTCAGTTTGAGGCCTCTTAGTCGTCAAATTAAAGTCGTTAGTAGTCCTTGCCTCCTCTTAGTCATTACTAATGTCGTTAGCGTTCCTCCACATCTCCCGTGGGAGGCCTTCGTCTTACGATGAATAATTTCACGGAGGATGCCATTCTGTTGTGGTTCCAACCCTTGCGTAACTCGGGATACTACCAAGATAAAAAAAAATGCATTTAATAATAATGTAATTGGCCTTCGCAGTTTATTAGATAGCAATATGCCGATTAATCATACTTCATAGCACCAGAATTTGTAGATTAGTTAGAAAAAACGTCTTATTAGCGACCAACGCACATTGGGACAATTCCTGAATCTAGCGGGACAAAAGACTGAAGCCGATCGTACGAATAATTTAATATATTTTTCTTATCCAGAACAACTTGAAATGATTAAAACAAGGTTATTGAAAGGTTAATAAAACATTTAAAATTTTATTTGTGACCTGTTGTTTTATTAAGAAAAAAACTTCACAAAACCTTTTATTGATTTATCGGTGATTATATAAATTTAATTTTAAAAAAATAAATATACCTACTTTATGATAATAATTTCAATATTACGACTGGAAAAACACCTCTGTAACAACTTAAATTTCTCTGAAATTTTGATCAGTAATAAATAAATAGAATTTATAATATATATAAATCAGGACAATGTGTTATCAAACTATAAGCTTTAACACTTTAATACTTAATTTCTATCCTAAAACGACAGAACTTAAGCACATTACATTGTTTGAAACTGAATAGAAAATTATAGTCTATAGTGATTTGTCATCTTAGATCGAGATTATCACTATCATCAATATCTTGTCTACTGAGTAAGGGTACCATACTCGTATCTGCTGGTATTACTAGCAAATTAAGAAGACTATTACCGAAAGTCGTATTTTTCTCTGTTAGTGGTCTGTATGAGCTAATTAAAGGACCAGACAAAATAAACAAATTATTCATAATGTCAGTGTTGGTTACTGTGCGAGGCATTTTCCGAGGAAAATGGTCCCTATATCTTTTTATCTCTTTGTGCCTTTTTTGGACATCCCCAATTGCAAATTTTTTAATTATATAAATGACCAGATATATTTTATCTTCCTGGGAATTATTAAAACTGAAACCTCCAGCCCGTAACGCTTCAGCTAATTCCAAGCGCGCAACTGAGAGTACTACGCCAAAACACAATTTTTGGTACTACTGATAAACGGGCAAAAACAGGCAAAAATGGGCATTAAAATGCAATATATTTACTAAAATTAAATGCCCCTAGACACACAGAACCATTATTTAATATCTACGTTCACCTACGTAAAAAGTTGCAGATTAAAACATGAATATGTTTTTTTTACTTGTGGACTTTTTAATTGGCGTACCGTCTGAGTATCTAAAAGGCATTAAAATTTAAAATAAAATGTACTAATACTTACTATTTTGAATTTAATTCATCATAAATTGTAAAAAAATATGAAAACTTATTACGATGTTCACTGTCGAATGCTTGAAAGAATAGTAACTTAATTCTTAAATCGTACAGGATTAAAGCGGTATTAGTTGAGGTGTGGCGATTCACACAAAACCGAAGACTGTAACAAGTCGCGTGATAGTCCAGCCGTATGCGCTCTATGCCACAAGGGCCATCCGGCAAACTATAAAGGTTGTGAAACTTACAAAAAGCTGAAGGCACGATTTCAACCAGCCCAAACCAGCAACGAAGAAACAAGGCCAAGAAGACAGCCCTCTAGACTGGTAAATGAAACCATCTCCTATGCTAATATGATGGGTGGCAGGGAGCTAGCTACTGAAACAGGGGCCATGCCACAGCCCCAGCCTCATAAAATATATCTTGAATCACAATATCCTTCCCTTAACCAAATCCCTCAGTCTCAAACCCAGCTCCCACAAAATCCCATAATCCAACCCAATAAAAATAACATACCTACAATTCCTCATATTCCGCCTCCTCCTAATGCCACTGATATCTCTTCTATCCTTAACTCTTTCCTCTCGGAATTTCGATCCATGATTACACCTCTTATATCACTCCTTACAAATGCATTATCCCACATTATCATCCCAGCCCAAAGAAATCCCTAAATGAAACCTTCCCTATCCATTCTCCTCTGGAATGCGAATGGTATTCGGAATCATACTGACGAGTTGACAGCACTACTACACGACAGTAACATTGATATAGCCCTGATTACTGAAACTCGACTAACTAGTAACAGAACACTCAATATAGCACAATACGAAACCCATCGGACGGATCACCCGGACGGGAAAGCTCATGGTGGCACTGCCGTCATCATCCATCATTCCCTCTCTCATTACTTACTACCTTTACCGAATCATAGCTTCCTACAAACAACTGCAGTTGTTATCAAAACCTTCCCTTTCCCTCTTACAATAGCTGCAGCTTATTGTCCTCCTGGAAAAACAGTCTCCCTCACCCAATTCAGTTCCCTCCTTGATTCACTTGGAAACCACTTCCTTCTAGGTGCAGACCTTAACGCCAAACATCAACAGTGGGGTGCCAGAATCACCAACTCGTTATTTATTAGAATACTTTATTGACATTGCCTCAGCCTGATTTCACTTCGTCATGTCTTCCAACATTTAGCCTGTTAGATCAACCACTTTCTGCATCAAAAAATCAAACTTCATTTTTGGACTTTTGTCCCGCTAGATTCACGAATGGCCCCACTGCGCAACGGTTGTGAAATGAGAAAATATTGCCATAATCCTAATTTAAGAATGTAGTGCTGATTGCTTCATAAAAAATAAAAATTATTAAGCTACCGCGTAAAGCGTTTTTCGTAATTTTGCAGATTATATATATAATGCTATGTTCATTGGTCATTTTTAGTATATATGCTTAGAAGCACTTAGGGCTTTGCTATTGTCATGATTCTATTTCTCAAAATGGAATCATACCTCAGCTGCTAGGCCTAGCCTGAAGACGTGAGAAATGCCGATAGAGAGGATTACGTGTGGTTCGGAGGATGAGGTCACTTCTGATGTGGCTGGGCTTAATTTTCCACCACACTGGCACCTGTTTGCCCGCTAAGTCCTAAGTCCCCTAGTCAGGGCTATTTTTTTCCCTCCTCCGTCTCTCTCTCTATATCACCTTTATGCCGGGGATCTCCTGACAGTATGGAAGCAGCTAAGACGAAAATCCTCTTCGACATCTTCCTGTCACAAAAATCCGGTTCATATCCTTCTTATCTTACGCTCCTCAGGTTTCTTATTTTTAAGCAGTGTTTATGTGCTTTATTTCTTTTGTAGAAAAAAAAAAAAAAAAACTAATTTTATTGTTTTGTTACTGAGAGTTTTGGTGCTCGATCGTATTCATTATTTGTTATATCTATATTTAATAAATATTAACAACCACAAACAAAATTAACAAAAGTAGACTCCACTATTAAAAAAACGTATTTTAACGCCAGTAGAAGCGAAAAAGGTAACGGTTCGGATCGGCGACACCACCAAACTAGGTTGACCCGCGCTACACCGACCAGTTCGATCCTTACGCTTCACTTCATGTTTACATTTTTCGATAGTTCATTCCTATAACCTCACATGTAAACAATCACTTCTACAGTTTCAACTTGGATTGTGTTGTTTAGTTCGTTATATTGATATTTAGACTTCTTAAATGTAAATAAGTGAAACAGAAGTTAACAAAATGAGTTTCATAAAGGATTAAGTGTTTTATGGATTCATGTTTTCTTATTTCATCTTATCTCATGTGTAAAAGTGTTACAAAACTTAAGAAGATTAATTTGTACATGGATTTGGTGTTTTACATATTTATATTTGTTCTATCAATTTAAGTGATAAAATTTACAACTTGTAAAAGTGTTATAAAACTTAACAAGATTTATTTGTACATGGATTTGGTGTAGCGCGTCATAGATTAATGTGTTTTTAAAGAAAATTAGAAGCCTGATGATGGAACATTATCTCTGAAACATGTAGCTACAAATTTTAAATAAATACTTAAGGATTCTGTCTTTTATATATTTATAATTTGTTATTTTCACTTCTCTGACAGAAAGTTCATCAGGAATTAACTTTACTTGTGGTTCAGTAGTATATTAATTGTTGATTAAATTAATATTAATTCAAAATTGATTTAGTTTCTTGTATTTTGATATTTCCTTATTTCCACTTTAATATTTCCTTATTTCTCATTTTAATATTATAAGGTAAACAGAAGTTAATATTACTTTAAACAAGGATTTAGAGTTTCACAGTACATGTAAATGTGAAACCTTTCCCTTCTAAAAGCAGCGACTAGAACATCGAAATAAATCGGTACAAGGTTAGAATCGATAAAAGGTATTCTGAGCGGGTTTAGGGGTTGGTGTCGCCGATCCGAACCGTTACCGCGAAAAAAATTGAAACTAAAACTTTCAGTGGCATACGACTATTTCAGTTTCAATATTTCAGTGGGAAACATGCACTCGATATAATTTACAAAGTACAGTATTTTATTTATTAAAAATATTTTTGTTAAAGAAGGTTTTGATGCCTAAAAGTAGACTATTGAATAAAAATTGTATACAGTAAAATTCACTTTAAACGAATAAAAAATTTTCATACTCTTTTTGTAAATTAAAGAAAAAAATCGGACCTTGGGCAATCCATATCCACAAAGTTAAATTTAAAACAATTATAGATATTATTATTAACCATTGTTTATCATTATTTATTACAATTGTTCAGAACGTATTTAACCTTACGTTAAATTTAATCTTTTACGTGTATTGAATTCATCTGGTTACGCTTTTTCGTTACATCGTTTACGTTACATGCTTTGCAATTCAGTCTTTCCTTTTCCTCGACTAATAAGGGGCTTTTCAATGAATCTACATATATTTCTGTGCAAATATACACTTGAACGATATAAGGTAATGAATGATTCTTTTGAATTAATTTTATTAGGCATTATTAATTTCTAAACACTGGAATTGGTTAACAAATAAATATATGGAAATATTTTAAAAACATGTGTACCTTTCAACCGACTTTAAAAAAGAAGAGGTTCTCAATTCGTCTGTATTTTTTTAATTTATTTATTTAATTTTTTTTTGGTAACGGTTCGGATCGGCGACACCACCAAACAAGGTTGACCCGCGCTACACCGACCAGTTCGATCCTTACGCTTCACTTCATGTTTACATTTTTCGATGGTTCATTCCTATAACCTCACATGTAAACAATCACTTCTACAGTTTCTACTTGGATTGTGTTTTTTAGTTTGTTATATTGATATTTAGACTTCTTAAATGTAAATAAGTGAAACAGAAGTTAACAACACGAGGATTTAGTGTTTTATGAATTCATGTTTTCTTATTTCATCTAAGCTTATGTGTAAAAGTGTTATAAAACTTAAGAAGATTAATTTGTACATGGATTTGGTGTTTTACATATTTATATTTGTTCTATCAATTTAAGTGATAAAATTTACAACTTGTAAAAGTGTTATGAAACTTAACAAGATTTATTTGTACATGGATTTGGTGTTTTATATATTTGTATTTGTTGTTTCAATTTCAGTATACATATTTTGTGAATGGATTCTTTGTCATCCATATTACTTTTTGTGCTAAAGTAAAACGGATTGTATAATTAATTTAATAAAACATATCAGTTTATAAATAAATGTGAGAAAGTATATCACAGGTTTTTTATGTTTTCTTATTTCCACTTAGAAAATATAGCAGAAATTAACATCATCACTTTCAACTAGGATTCTGTCTTATATTATATAATGGCTTATAACATGGAGAATTGACAATGTGAAAATAATCACAGATTAAGAGGTAAATGACACATTACTATATAATTGTAGAAGTATTGGTATAATGTTATAGATTAATGTGTTTTTAAAAAAAATTAGAAGCCTGATGATGGAACATTATCTCTGAAACATGTAGCTACAAATTTTAAATAAATAGGAGTTATATTTCCTTATTTCCACTTTAATATTTCCTTATTTCTCATTTTAATATTAGAAGGTAAACAGAAGTTAATATTACTTTAAACAAGGATTTAGAGTTTCACAGTAATTGTAGGAGAATAACCTTTCCCTTCTAAAAGCAGCGACTAGAACATCGAAATAAATCGGTACAAGGTTAGAATCGATAAAAGGTATTCTGAGCGGGTTTAGGGGTTGGTGTCGCCGATCCGAACCGTTACCTTTTTTTTTTATATGTTTGTTACGCGATTACTCCGTCAATTATGAATCGATTTTAAGGATTCTTTTTTGATCGGTAGGTCATACTTCAGAGATGGTCCCATAAAAATATTATTATTTGTATAGTTTAATAGTAAAAGTTACTTAAAGTATCAAAGAGGAGATTTACTAATGAGATCAGACAGCTCCCTCTAATCTTTTTTTTTTTTTTTTTAAGCTATTAATTGAAATTTACAATTTTATACTAATAAGTACAGATGATAATGCTCGAAATAACATGTCAATTGCTTGGAAAGCAACTACCCTTTAATAGCGCCTCTCATCCTAATGGTAATATTGTTATCGATTGAATGGTGTTAATCATTACTTATGTACGATATTGGTTATTAAGTCTTCTTGCTTGTATTAATACCACTTGTAGATACCTCCGTTTAAATAACAATCCATTGGCATAACATTTATTATCCATCACCGCACCTGCAGTTGTCACTTCCTTTCCACTAACAAGGTAAAAGGTCTTAAAATAAACCTCCGCCCTTAACCAGACTGTGGAGTAATTTGTCTTGACAAATTGAAAACGACCCCCTTTCCCAAATCGGACGTTTCTATTATTGAATCTATTTTCAGCGACGTCTTTGATGTCAATGACGATGCCCCCTCGTCAAGAATCCTATCATCTCAAAGGGTGTAATGTTTTTGATTTATTGTCCTGTCACCTTGACTCGATGCTGTAAAAAAGACCTTTTGGTTGACGTTTTGATTAGAATTATTTTTTTGTCATCCCTTTCAAAGGGGTGTGTTGACAGAAGTCTCCGGTGCTGAATGAATCGTCAGGGCTAGTTCTGGAGTCGGATCAAACATTCCTTCGGTAAACCGCGCCTGGGCATTCCGATCCGAATTTCCAACATTCCGTTCGACCTCAATATTGCTAACTATCTATATCTCCCATTGTAGATTACACGGTAATATGATTTACCGTATTGTTATGGATGGAATAATTGCATTTGTATAAGTTTGGAATTGTTTGGACGTTATGAATTTAATACGATTTATTAATTTAGTTTAAATTAAATTTCTTACTCACAAGGCTTGACATAATTCGCAAATGGCCTACTGAATTAATGTATTGTTTTTTGAATAAATTATTCTCTAATATTTTATTACACATTTTTACGATATATATAACACACTAAAAAAACAACAAAAAAAACACTAATTGAATAGCCGGATAGTAGCCTTCCGCCGGCTGATTTAGCAGGCAGTTGCCCGTGAAGATCGATTAGACACGGCACACGGTCCAGCCGCTGAGAGATTAACAAAAAGTAGTCCGAGGTACAGCTGCCATATTGTACCCGGCGGAACTCTTTGTGAGCGGTACAAAAGCCCAACTAGCCCCCGTAGCTTGCCCACTTCAAAAATATTAGTACAGTGTTTCGATCGGTTGGGCATAGAGTGCTGACACGAGGATGCTAACAAAGAATTTTAAACTCTCTTCTCTTTCTATTCCGTTCAAAAACAGTTCATTCCTAAAGGAGATATTTTGTTTTATTTTATAGTTTATATATTTATTTATTTATACATCTGAACTATAAATACCAAGATAGTGGAGATCTACCGACTGTTGTTAGAACTTAAACAATAATGATAGTTTAACCCTCCAGTAGTCGCAACCCTAGGACTAACACCAATAGTCGCAACGATCTGACAGATCACCTCTTGAAATTCAATACCGTAAAATGGGGTCACATTAGTACGGTAGGGTAAGATTGGTACACCATTATTTTTGTGGGGATTTCCTCCTCACAGGTTCTTGTGTCGACTTTTACCAACTGAGAGCCACGAAACGACTCATTTATGCGCTCTCATTTGGTAAAAGTCAACACAAAAACCTGTCAGAGGGAAATCACCACAGAAATAATTGTGTATCACTTTTACCCCACCGTACATCTGACCCCATTTTACAACAGTTTTACAGATGATTTCATCCCTTTTATTTTTCTAATTCCTTAATTTTATTTTTGAAGGAATGTACATAATAACACACATTGATAAAGTAAGTAATACAAATATTATGTATCTATTATAACAACGTTTAACTATTTTCCCGTTATCACAACTTTTTAACTATTATTTACTTCAATAATTTTATTTATACAGCTTTGAGAGGAAATATTTGATTGTTCTAAACATAAATACATTTTACATTGTTCACATAATTATTTAGTCTGCCTTCGTTTTTCACATAATTCACGTTATTTTATAGAGCCGCGTTCTTCATGACTTGCTTCAGGTGGAGGCATCCTCTTTTCTATAATAGATGAAACATAAACAAACTATTACCTATAAATGAATTACTGGTAATGCATTTCTCGTCGCTAGATCCATCATCTTTGGGTTTAGTTTCTGAATGCTCAATTCTTCAACGTCTGTTTCACTCAGAATCTATCTCACTTTTATCAAAATTTTCTACATCACTATTATTTTCCGTATTACATAAAATGATTTTACGAATCATTTCAATATCGTCTGGGTTTTCTAAATCGAAGGTGCGCTTACGATAATGTAATAATGATAGAATAAAATCTGTCGCGTCAGTAGTCACAATAAGCCTAATAAATCTTGTCCCGGTAACAGCGGGATAGAATCTAAATAACATAAAATCTAGAGAGAATATTGAGAATTTGACTTCACTAATGCATTCGAGGAATGCTAGTTGAAAGTTACTAAGTCGCTTATCTCAATTTAAAAATCCTACTCGGAATACTGCGCAAAAAATACCTTGGGTGATCTGTCAGATCGGTTGCGACTACTGGAGGGCTAAGTATGAAGCTATAACTCGTTTTGTGAAACCTATGAAACGATGATAATTTATTAATAGAGAAGTCAGGTTAAAATCAGTAGGTTTCTTCGAATATGTATTTTACAATAGACTCATTTGAAACATTATTCAGGTCAAATTCGGATTAAACTCATTAATTTCATTTTTTATAATTATATTACTGAATGAGGTATATTATGATGTAATGAGAGTGAATTTTTATTATATATAAAATTATATAGGCTAGAAATTCGTTTGTTAAGCAGAGCTCCGAAACTCTAGAGGTCCAAATCTAGTGCAATTTAGATAATCTGACACATATTGGACGAGAGTGGTGCAAGATTACCTACAATGGTGGATATAAGGAAAAAACCCAAAGATAATTGGTAAATTATTGAATATTTATTTTTTGTAAAGGAAGAAACTTTTGTCAAAAAAACAAATACTAAATAATTTAAAAAAATAAATAAATAAATAAAAGAACACACATACAACCAGAGTTGGGTAAAATTAAATCATATCTAAAATTTAATCAAACTTAAATATATTTGAAAACTTATTTCCTGGAATCAATCACCTAATTTAATGATTACTAAATCTTTCAGCCAAATAATCATTAATTCACTATGAAATGTCTGAAATTTTTAATTAAATTAGGTGACTAATCTAGGGAATTAGTTGTCAAATAGGTATGATTAAATTTTGATTATATTTAACTACGATTAAATTTTTCCCAACTCTACATACATACAAGGGGCACCTAATTCATATGTATGTATTTATGTACTAATACAATTTTGAGAACACGATTCAACATAAAAGTTTTCATAAACATTTAATTCATATACCTAACGCATTATTACATCACTAGCATTACAATTATCTTTTTCCTACACGATAACTTTATCCAACGCTTACTTAAGTTTCGTTCCAACGTTACTGCTTCTCTGTGTTTCTACTATCCACTATATTTCCGATATCCTTGATCTGAGTATCTAATAATAATAAAGGTTGTTAAAACTAGAAATTATAAAACGCATTACAACAATGGAGTTGAAATTTTATGAAAACTATTTCTATTATACATTTTATATATAGTTTTGATTGGTTCTGAAGGTACATATAAGACCACAGTTTAAAATTTCGGTAAATATTTTCGTTTTCATTTTTAAAGTTTTTTAAATGAATCAAAATAACAGTTCCAGGTCCATACTTAGAAACCCCGTAAATCTTTGAATCAGCTTGGCAGCGTGTTTATTTTGGCACTCCCGTCATTTTTCTTCGATCCTGTTTTTTGATAAATATAGATTTTCTTGGCTTTCGTTCACGGTGCTCTAGTCTTCATTAATGACAGAAGCTTGCCAAAATCCAACCGCGCTAGTCATCTCAGTTTCTGTCCCGAATTCATCACCTGTAACAAAGACATCGTGGTGTCAATGAAATACTATTCTGATAAATATTATCGTATTTTTTTTTTCTTCTTCATCTTATAATACCCTATGTTGTATTTAAAATCCTTTCATCATTCCATTTTTTCATCAAAGGGAAAAAAAAATCTTTCGTGTTGGCTGTCCTTTACAAATATTTGACTTGTCATTATCCCATACATATATATTTAAGTAGTACATTATTTTTATTTTATTTACTTTTTTTTTATCCTTCTCCAGACACAGCTGTTTCTGTATTCTTCCTTCCTTGTATTCGAAAAATAAAAATTAAGAATAAACATAGGATATCAATATACACCCCATTAGCGGTGCGGTAACAGGATCTACAATATTAGTTGTCGTTGATGAGAGGGAGTGTTACAGCGGCGTATAATTCCTATTTGCATGATGATTCCAGCTATCTCGCCTCCCCCTCGATAGGCTCGCAACACAGTCCCAGGCTACAACTGCTCTCGTGTAGAAATCCTTCAATTTACCTGAAATCGCACCTATTTCCTCAGCATTTTTCATTCTGTTATCTGTATACATTCTAAGTTTTATAAAAATTTCATATTGTTATCAAGGACTAAAAAGCCATAACAGCAGCTTCAATTTCAGTAAACTAGAAAAGATATACATCAACCTTCGATCACAAAACTTCCTCCAACCGACCCCATCAAGATCTCAATCCACAAGAAGTAAATATTAAAAATTAAAAAAAAAAAAAAAAAAAACAGAGGGAGAACCATTTAACTATACTATTTTTATTTTATTATTTCTCATCTGTAGTAATCCTGCAGAAGAGGTGTTAAAATTGTGCATACACCATGCAGAAAGCATGTTTTAAATGGCTTTTCTTCTAATACAATTTTTTTTTATTTTTTAGTATCAGCAACTTTCAACTCGAAATAAAAATTTAAAAAACTGAAATAAATCAATAAACTAGATTTTTTTTTTAAATTACACAATAATATTAAATAAATGAGAATAAATAAAAATTAAATATAAAAAATTTTTTTTTCAATTAGTCTAGTTTTAAAATATTGCTGTATTCCAGAAGTTCCTTTTTACATTTCTTGTATAAAGCTTCTTGTTGAGCTATACTATACATAAAACAGCAGAAAATAGTTTCGATACTTGGAAAATACTTTTTTACTTATTATAATTTGGGATTCTATTTTTTCTTTTTTTTTCTTTGGCCTTACCAAATAAGTATTTTCACAACGGATTCAAATAAAATTAGATAAATTTACGTTAACAGTTGCTACAATATTAATCATAATACTACTGCTTCAAAAAGTGGCACAGAAACAAGCTTTTGTAGCTGAACAGCAGGATATAGGCAGCATTTTTTTTTCAACGTACTGGGGAAACGTTCTTGCAAAATTGGAATTTTCCGGACCACAATGGCCCATTGTTTATTAATCGAGGGCCTTTGGTCGCCTACCCCCCCCCCCCCCCCCCCCAAGTGGCCTATTGTCCCGATGTTCATTATTTGACCGCTCGCCTAAGGAAACGAATTTCCCGCCCTAGCCTGGGGCCAGGGGTGGCAGGGCGAGCAGCTCACAAAGGCTGAATAGGCCAGGTTATAGGACGAATGAATGTCGTCGAGTAGCACTCATTGTAGGAGTGGGCCCCATTGTGGCCAGAGGGGCACTCCGATGTCCATTCATTCCCATCCGGAGTGCATCCCCTACCTGTCTTCCTCCCGTCTTATCATCCCTCCTGACGTTCTCAATAACTGCCAAGGGATTCGTGTGATTCTTGCCGCCTCGGTGGAGATGAATATATTGACTTGAAATGAAAAATGCTTTCAATACACCGAGTGGTTGTATGCATGAGTTCTTGCGATTCAGTGCATTCCAAGCATTGGAAGGTACCTCATAAATTGATATGGAGGAATGGTTCTCATGCCATCAGTCGTAGTTATAAACGTAGACGGTAACGACATCGAAATATGTCGATAGTGCTGCTAGGTAGTTGGTTAAAATGCTAAATATAATTATAATATTGCAAAATATATATATTTTTTTAATTCAAACTTTTATTGGCAAAACTCCTAATTTATTTATTTAGCTTGCTACTACGTGTTTCGGGACTTTAGTCCTATCATCAGGTTTCTCATTTGATGCGGCGATTGTTCAGTAGACTAATTGTTAATATGGACCTATATTATGATAGTGGACAATGTGCATAAACCACAGCAAATGAGAAACCTAAAGATGGGACTTAAGCCCCGAAACATGTAGTTGCAAGGTAAATAAATACATTAGGAGTTGTGCTAAAAAAAAGTTTAAATTGAGAACCAAATTTCCTTCTGCATAAATTGTAATTAATTAATTTTATTTTTTTATTTATTTATTGAAATTCGCAACTGTACAAAAAAAAACACGCAAATAAGTCATTAATGTAATAAATTTGAAGTTAATGGTTTATTGTTTGGTTCATGTTTCGATGTGATTGCGCAGCTATGGGGCAATATAAATTAATATTGTCTCTTTGACTTAATCTAAAAGCCGTGATTGTGGTGAATAGGGGCGGTTAAGTGATGAAATAAGTTTGAATAAAGTATTTTTCCCTTTAGAGTAATGAATAAAGGAGACTAACCTTACCCTTCCGAAAGTAACGAAAACTTCGAAATAGATAAGAATTAAGAACGAAGTATTTTGGGTGGTAGTTCGATATCGTTACTAATCGTAAGTATCGCTGTAAGCCTTGTTTCTATATCAAGTACACTGAATTCCATGTGGTACATAAATTTAGCAGTAAGAAACAAATTATTAAAATAATTTGAACGGAAATTGAATGTTGGTATTATTGTTTGAATTACAACATTAATTGAGTTTACGGTATCGCCTAGTCTTTGACAGATAAACATTAATGATTTGATATTGTAACAATAGCCGTATTAGCAAAACGTGTAATTTGGATTTAATTAATGGTTCGTGCGGTCTTCACATATTAAAAAGATGATTGAAGCGTTGGGAACTAATCGATACAATCCTGTAGTGAGGTTCTATGTTTAAATGTGATAATTACATAGTTTTGCGCTTTTTCCGATTGTCTATAAATAGTTTCTGATAAATCTGATTTGTATTCAAATATTCTCAAAATAACACAGATGTGAGAAAAGCGATGAAAAGCAGGTCAAAATAGACAAGCCTTCTTGTCGGAAATTATTACTCCATGAACAGAAATTGGTGAGTTGTCATAATGCATGAAGATATATCAGATTCTATTGAAGAGAGGTGACGAGAGCATATGCGTGAAAATGAATCTAAAGTTTGCCTATAAGTTAATGATATAGTCGTCCTACTTCGGAAGTAAGAAGCTATAGAGAAACTTTCTGATAAGATGAAAAGAAGACCTGTACCACCCATAATGGTATACTTGATAAATACTTGATAAAGAAGCATGGTTACATAACCAACGGTAATAATAATAGAATGTGGTCCGCATTCATGTCTAACCACCACTTTAAAGTGTCTGGGTGTCAATCCAAGGCTGAAATCATAGAAAATATTTGTTCTACCTTCAGCCGGACTCGAACTCAGGCTGTCTCCTCTCTGCTATTGTTTTCTGTTCCATTTAAATCAAAGTACTTTAGACTAATAATATCAAATGAATATTAGTAACGATTCTATATATGTTCATTGCAGATAGAGATATAAACAAACAAATTTTATTTTATTTCGTTTTGTCAGTTCTTTACGATTAGTTGAATCCTAAAATATATTTCCCTACATAATGGCTAATGTAGTAAAAATAAAAAAAAAGTTCAATGAATTACCATTTACTACTTTAACTGATATTTCAATTTTCTTTTTACATCTTTAATGGCTTTGTTGACTTCCAGAACATACAGTCGTATAAACTTTTATGCCCAAGGAAGATCCTGTTGTCGTATTTAGGAGACGTTATGTTTCTCTTTAGCTAACGAACCATATAAAGACATAATTTTTAGAGGGTAATGTTTATAAAATAGGACGTAATATCCTTGATAATAAATTCTCTCATGAAATTGTCTACCAGAGGGCGTATAAAAGTCAATACTAATAAAAGAGTATTCCATGCCCTTATACCCCCCCCCTTCGACTCCTGGAACTATAAACGTGTCTGATGCCGTATTTATTCTGAATCGTATGGATATTTTATGTATTTCGGACGTTTACATGCAGTATTAAGAAAATGATAGTAAAAAGTTTCTGAAAATATATTAACCTTATTATTCATTCTATACCATACTTATTTCCAATTGTTATTACTAATGTTAAAATTTTATTACTATCAACATTATTAAGGAGCTGGTGTAAAAAATATTCAATGATTTTGTAGTTGGTTCGGAAAGCAATATAGTGAATAGTGTCGAAGGAAATGATGTGTCATGGCTTATTTTCATTTATTGAGATATTTATTCTAAACGAAAATAGAAAAGTTTTTTAGCACAGTGATGATTATAGTTTCCTTATTATTTTTTTCAAAAATCATTTTGTAACTTAGAGCATAGTTTTGCCACTTGACGTTAAAAAAAAACTCAATTTATCCCTGACTGAGAAAAAAAATAATCATGGATATATCTAACTATGATTTACTGTATTTTCCAATTTACATTTTATATTAAAAATATCAAATTCCTTAAATTCCTAAATAAATGATTTTTCGAAATAATCAAAGTTAAGAGAAAATAGCGGTTTCAAGCATCTTTTTTATATCAAACTAATATAACACCTAAACGGCAAATCCTAGTGACAAATGTTGTATAGCAAGAAATACTTTTCTTTGATAAATTTTCGATCCGATCAACACCAACAAAACTAAATCGTGTCAAAATGAATTTGAAAAAAAAAAAAAAAAAAAAAAAATGATAATGTATCTATTAATCTTACAAAATAACCATTATCCTTAGATAGCTGAAATTATTATTATGGATATGTATATCTATAATCTACTGTTTCTGATAAGGAAACTGTCAGCAAATTTTCGATTCGAGCACACAAACAGAGCTAGAGTATGTCTTTAGTATCATATTCTCTGCAAATCTCGTGCGAGTTCGTCTTCGGCATGTTGTACTTTATTTCGAGGTTGAATGAATTACCTTTCCTCTATTTCTTGAATTGGTTGGTAACTCGTAAGACATAAAAACATCAAGCCTTTACAGTAAAACTTCGATACAACGCTCAAATTTATAACGATTTCCCGGATATTGCACATTTTTACCTGGGCCCCGGTCCCAATGGAAAATTTTCGAAAGAAAGATTATTCGTAACGCTACGATTTTCAGTTCATAACCCACCGATGAAAGGTACAAACACATTTTTGCAAACTATATTTTCATTATAATTAGATAATATTATGTCATAATTAAATTACATTTGTGCTCACAAAAATAATGTAAGTGTACAATTGAATTAAAACCAGAAAAGAAACAACATGTGCCATGATCTAATCGATTTTAGGAACAGAATTTTTATTTAATTTTGTAGATCCCCTTCAAAATGTTTCCCGCGAATTCTACGACACTTTTACAATGAGAATTTCGTTTAATATTGGACGTTTTGAATGCATTAATGACAATTTGTAAAATTTTTTTGTGTGATACGGAAGTAAGGAGATGAAACTTTTAAAAATAATAATGAATTAGAAATCCACTTCTAGAAAATAAAATAGATTAATATTTTAAGCCAACGTGTTCTTTTAATAATTATTTTTTAATTCTTTATTCATTTTTCCTGTTTTTTAAATTCAAAATTTGTCTATCAATTTTCATTACCTATGTTATGTACTACATTTTTAATAAAAGGTTTGCTATTCATAGACGTTTTATGTTTTCTAAAATTTAAAGCTTTCATCAGGGCGTTGCGTGGAAGTTGCTAGACATATATTTAACTTAGCTTTAATTTCGAATTATATTTTTTTATTACACTCCCAGCGATCTTCTCTATTTATATCTAAGGTCCATCATTGTCTTTAGTACGCTTAAATTGATGCTTAATAATTAATTATTTTTCCAGAGTTCGGACGGAAAACCACGGTGGGGCCTGGTGCCCAAAACAGCAGATCACGACAGAACCGAAGGAATGGTTAGAGATAGACTTGCACTCCGTGCACGTTATCACCGGAGCGGAGACCCAGGGGAGGTTCGGCAACGGGCAAGGGCAGGAGTTCGCCGAGGCCTATGTTCTGGAGTACTGGAGGCCGCGGCTGGGCAAGTGGGTGCGCTACAGGAATATCAAAGGGAAAGAGGTCAGTAAAAAAAAAATTGATTTATTTATATATATCCCTTAGTTCACAGATGTGTTGTCTAAATTTTTGCAATAATGTTTTGAATGCATCATTAGGACATTTAGAGGTTCTGATATTCACAATAATCCTGTTTGAAGTGCTAATGAAACGAAAGATAGTTCAAATAACCTTTGTTCACTATATAAAATCAAATTTTATTACTAGTTTTAGAGCTTCAAAGTTCCGAATTGGAGTACTGTTTAATTTTATTTTCTGCACTTAACATATCTGTGAGCGAAGACATCGATATATCCCTTAATGCATGGACATTTCATTAATTTCTTTAGATATTAATTAAATGTAAAAAAACAAGAAGATTCTTTCACGTTTGGGTAAAATCAATTTCCTTATTATGATTTTGAATTTTATTGGTGATCATTATTTTCATTGATGAATAATTTTCTATTTCAATTGGAATTTTTCATTAGAATACCAGTTTCGATTGTTACATGCATCATCAGTTCTAAAAACATAAAAGCAGCTTCAAAACGTCAGCACTTCACTACATAGATAATATATATTAATACTAAAAATGTAAGAAATTAAACATCTTTATACTCGCCTAAAGAGGAAAGATGAATTACTTCTATAAGATACCAGCCGACTGAGTGCGAAGAGACGAAAAGTGTCAAAAGGAGGGGTTGTTTTCGAGGTTTTCCCTATGAAAATTTAAACCGGGACTGTTAGAAATATTTATCTAGCCATTTAAACAAAACTATATTGTTTTTGAATGATCTCATTATTTTTAATCAATCAAAAATATTTAATGTTTTATGTTTGTTAGATAGGGTTAGTTTCCCTCCCGAGTCTTGAATTTGTTGTTATTTTCATTTAACCCTTTAACAGGAGATGTATCCTGGAGGATGCTCATATTTAATGCCTTTTGCTCAATAAATGACGTAATGTCCGACGTATTATCCTACTCGATATCGTCTAATATCCTTTATTCAACCTTGAATTTCATGATACATGAGTGGGGGTTAGCGTGGCTATAGCCATTCAAAGGAAAAAAAAAAAAAAAATTGTATTCAAAAATCCCAGGCCTGCCCGTTAAAGGGTTAAATGAATAGCGAAGTTGGAATTCTGCGCCTAATTATTTATGCCCTAATATCATCCAGTTTTTCCCATGTATTTAAATTCACAGTCATTACATTGTAGTTCATATACACCGCTTTTTTGAAAAGGGTCTGTTTCGTCTTTAAATGAAGGGAAGTATGATGACAATGGTTTATCTATTTTTAATGAAGGGTTTAAACCTATTTTTTTTTAAATTCCTTTCCGACTTTAGTGGATATTGGTCCGTAATATGGTATCAAAATATGTTTCTTCGGGGTATGTTTTGTCATTATGAAAGTTGTTAATCTATTTTTAATGGTGGATGACTGAAAATAAAAGAAAATGGTCGTCGTTTCCGACTAATCCTGAATTTACTAGACGAGCGTTTAAAGCTTCCTTTAACAATCACAAATTACAAGTCTTATTGACATGACAATAATTAGACCCATATGGACATTGAAGTTGACCTTCGGGGCTCCAATAAAACTTCCAAATTCTTCTCGTATCTTACCTTGCAACCCAGATACCTTTCCTTTCATAGTAAACTTCATATCTATTTAAACCCACTATTCTCTCAACTTACCTCACACTCAATTCCCGATAATCCTCCGAGGGGTCTAAAAAGATGATGGCGAAGAGACCTAATAGAACTTTTATTAAATTACTACTAGTGATTAGTTCTTCACATGTTATTGGCGTATCATTGTAACCATTTTCCTCCAATTTACTTGTCTATAATATATACAGTTGTAAATATCAAGAAGTAGTTTTTAAAATAAGGGGGATTAAAACCTAATTTTCTTATTAATTATGAATGGGGAAATGGTGTTGAAACATTAAGTGAATTCTGAGCTGATTCAACCAGGGTAAAGAGCATAAACCATTACCTCGGTGGAGTGCAGGCTTTGGAGAATAGGATTTGGGCCGGCCGGGCTGCGAGGGCAGACCCCAGCGGTAATCCGCATCAAGAAGTTGGCCGGGGGAGGGAGGCGAGGTGGCCGGCAATTAGCTTATGCCAGCTTCCCGGATTTAATAACACAACTCTGGGAGGGAATTAGGGAAACCTGGTCTTCGATTTATGGATATCGTATTAAATATGGTACGGTCCGGTGGCTGGCCAAATGAGATTGCCTGGATATTGGTGGATGGTTTGTGGCCTCTGTCATCTCCACAAAGCCCCTTTGTCTTTGGCCCAATAAAGGAACGGAAACGCCGCTCCTGTCAATGCTTAACGTGTGAGCTTACTTCTGCCTCCTCAAACCTCAGCCCTTAAAGACATGGATCTAAACGCTTTAGGCTTGATATAATTATTCTCAAAATGTTTAAAGTTAGTAATAATTTATAAAGCATAAGTTGATGTTAATCAATTTTTATTTATTACTTCTAATTTAGCACGAAAATACCTCAGCTTGATAACTTTATCTCTTGTTAAAATAAATAAAATATTTTTGCTAAATATATAAAATGAGTTTCTGGTTTTCCTTCAGAAGTAATGGTACATATTTACTATTAGGACTGCCTTTAATCCTATTTAAAAAATATATATATCCTGAAATGTACAACTGTATATATATATATATATATATATATATATATATATATATATATATATATATATATATATATATATTTATTTATTTACAATTTATTGAAATTTACAACTGTACAAATATACATTAAGTAAATGTGTTAAAAACTATTACAATAAAATGGCAAAACTTGAAAAGTTTTACTCATCAGTAGCACTTCAATAAAAATCTACACAAGAATATCTCTAGGCCATCTTCTTTTCAGACGCCTCAGAGGATTATCGGGAATTGAGAGGGAAACAAGTTGAGAAACTAGTGGATTTGAGTGGTTTTGGAGCTTTCTATGAAAGGATTGATATCTGGTTTGGCCTAAATCAGCAACATATGGAACATTAAGATCTTTATAGAAAAGTTTATTGGTGACAAAGTAAGGAGCATTGAGGATTTTTCGATAGTATTTTGGATAGTAAGGATTGGATACGGGATGAATTGGATTGTTTAGTAGAGCCCCAAAGCTAAACTCCGTAAATCCACATTGGTCGAATCACTGTCATGTAAATGAGTCTTTTGAAATTAATTGGGAGCTTTGAACGTATAAAATATAAAAATTAAGTAAATTTTTAGAAAAGAAACAATCTACTGGTTGCACTTCAATATTATTATTATTTTTTTTTTTTTTTTTTGCGCTAAAGCCCAAATCAGGCCTCTTGAATGAATCAACCATCCCTGTCTACCTTCCGCCTTCCTTTTCCATTCTCTCACTCCCAGTCTTCTTAGTTCGTCCTCAAAGTTGCCCAGCCACCTCAGCCTTGGTCTCCCTTTTTTCAGGAAGCCATCCCTAAGCCTACGCAATCTTTCCTCTTTGATCATAAAAACAATATTTGGCTCACCAAACAGCTGTACTAGTTCCATATTTGAAGTGATAATCCAATTTCAGTATTTATTCACCGGGTGAAGATCTTTCTTAGGACCTTTCTCTCCCAGATCGCCCTTCAATAGATAGTCTACATTAGACACCTCCGAGTGTTATCGGGAATCGAGGGGGAAGCTATTAGGAAAAGGAGATTATTAGGAAAGGTATCAGGTACCGAAAGTAGCAACATCATGCTAATTAAGATCAGTACAAGTAAGTTTATTTGTGACATAATAAGGAGCATTTAATGGAGTCCAAAAGGATTTTCCTTGGGCTGCAAGGATTTGATATGAGAATTGGATTGTTAAATGGAGCACGAAAGCCCAACATTGGTAACTAACAATGTTTGTCATTAAATGTCAATGTAGTCGAAAACAACGAGCAGTTTTTTGTATCTGGATTCCAATTAAGAAATTTATCAAAATAGAGCTCTTGTTAGCCTATCTGAAAAACCGGGATTTGTGGAATATTATTAAAGACTACTGCTGGTCTCGAAGGTTTATCTTATAAAATTTCTTTGATCTTGAGGAAGAACATATTAACTTGTTTATATAAAGTTAGACATTCTTCGAAAACATATTATTTGCTCTTTTTCTTTATTTTTTATTCATAAACTGATTTCCAATGTTTTATGTCTTATCCTTTTCCATAAGATATCTACGTCCGCATATCCTCCTTCGAAGCTTATATATCTAATTTATTGTTAATATGTTAGACAAATACTGATGTTATGTTTACTTACAAATTATTTGCTAGTTTATTTGTGTTCATTATAATTATGCTGTTCCACTTGACCTGCTGTTCCCATTGAAGTGGCAAGAATGCCCCATGCTCCATGCCCCGTGCTCGCTACCTCGTTAAATGATTTGCACAACCACTGGATCGAGGCAATCAGGCGGCCGGCTATTTGCAAAGCCGCACATACTCCAAACGGAACCTGACTACTTCAGTAGGACTAATTTCATTTTCCTGACCCTCTGGTGTTGCGGATACAAGTGCCTCCTCCATCCCTCAATCCTATAATTTAATTGGACAACTTTGTTCCCTAACTCTGCTTCGGAGGGGAATTGCTTTCTACTCGTCGGAGTGGGGGAGGGGGTCTGGTTGGGGACAGTCCCCCCTCCTTTTCGCTCCCGTGTTATGCTAATAAACCTAGTGTTCTTTTTTTTCTATCCTCTGTTTTCTTTTCTTTTTCTACTTCGTAACTTTCTTGAATCTCTTTTCGCAATCGTATAAGTAAAAAAAAGAAGTCCTTAACGAGTCCCCACTTTCCCTAACTTTAATGAATTTCGAACAAGACTGGAAATGAGTAGGCTGTTATCTATTTTTTTGGTGAAACGCTTAAAGAATAAAATAAAAGTTGGTTGATGTCACTTAAGTAATTCCCTAAACGTATGAAAACTGGACTCGTGATTTTTATTCTGATTTCTTACTTTTATAATCCATATTTTTTTCTAAATGTTGTATGCAATGCTTACAATCCCAAATTCTTAATAAAATTCTCAATTCTTCTTATGAAGTCAGAAATAAGCTCATCCATAATAATCTGAAGGTGTCACATTTTGTTGAATCGTTCCAGACCTAATACGTATCCCTCGATGATAAGTTTCACACCCACTTGAATCCACTTGCTTGTTCCATCTCGATTCCCGATAAGTTTCTCTTGTTAGGTTGTTGAAGTGCTATTAATTGCTAATTTCTTTACAATTTTTTAAAATATTATTATATTCACATTCGCAGAAATCATTGTTACTTGCGGCTAATTCAAATCAAAATTAAGCCCCAAAAACAAAGTTAGACTATATAAAGCAGTAATTTAAGCTCAAATTAGTATACCTCCTAAATAGAGCTCAACTTTAGCCAATAAACTAGAAAGGATGACTTATGCTTGAGAATCATCAATAATTACCCTCGATACACTAAAATATGTCTATGCGATACGACCTAAATCTTCTTCCTAACAAACATTCGTAACTCTTCGAGCAAACCAGAGCATAGTTTGCAAAAACAAAAATTCAAATAATTCCCTAATCAAAAGAACAAAATTTATCTTCTAGCATTACTTAGTCTACAACAATTTGTATTTCTAAGAGTACTAAATGACAGTTTGTATATACTTTCGAATGCTTTTCGTGGTCTTCACGGCTTGTTATATTTTTTTACTTTGGTGGTCCCAACACCGCCTAAAGAAGACAGACACAGGAACTTGGCGAGGAAGTAGCCTCCAGCTAATTATTCCGTTGTGAGTAGCCATTAGGGCTGCCTTCCCCTAATTGATATTTATATTGTTGCGAGCCCTTTTAGCCGGCCCTTCAACTTTTATGCCCTCCTGGGGCGAGCTTAAACCAGGATCTATGCCTTCCCACCTGCCTCCGGGTCTCTAACAAATAGAATCCCCCACACCGGGGCTTTTCCGGGCTTTAAACAGATTTATGTGAAAACTTGCTCTGGGAAACGTCAATTTGTGGGAAATATTTTTCCCTTTTCTTTCTTGGAGGGGTGAAAATGGGAACAAGACCCGGGGCTGACTGCGAAGAATACCCCAGATCCTACGGAATACTCGGAGCAGCTAGAAAAATACGAGGGAAACCTTAGTGACCTTTAAAATTATCTTTATGGCCAGTTCGCTATTTGAATTTATTCAGACTTTTATTTCTTGAGATTATTTTTTTCCCAACCTTATGTAACGATTTTTCCTTTTTAACCAACGACTTCATGTATGCGGAGGTTACATTGGAAGTCTCAAATTTTTAATTTTAAACTTGTAAAATATGTTTTGCAGAGATGCATTAAGTAGTTTACGATTTAATCTGATCCTTCCCTAAACATACTCTGAAAGTAATAATCCCAAAATACATTTATTGAGCATATTTCAGAGAATAAAGTACCTATCTGGTAATGAAATATGATAATTTAGTACAAAAAGTTAACAGTTAAAATAAATAATTGTAATATTTAAACAGATTTTCTTTTAATTTAATTCTTAAATTTATTTGCGTTTTTCGATCACTGTTACACGAATTAAAAAAACTTATATAATTTCTCCATATCTATTACTATAATAGAAGTGTTCATTTAAAATCAAATTTAAACATAAACTAATATATTTGTGAAGTATATCATATATGAAAATAAATTATTTTATGCCTCAATAATAAACGTCTTCGTTTTACATAAAAGGTTTTGATAAATATCTTATGAATGGGTTTTGAAAACAAAGGTATTTGATACCAACAGACTATTCTACGATTTACTTTTTATTTTTTGTAACGTAATATATTTGATTCAAACCTATCTTAAATAATCGCTATCAGCATATATGCTGAGATACAAAAACAAAATGATCAACGAATACGTTTAAAGCATTATAGAGCTCAATTTAGTACCCATTGGTATATTTTGACTTAATTTAAACATTATTTATAAATATTTAAATTTGAAGTTTAAATTGGATTTGTTTATTTCAATTTTTGCACATAAACTCCTATTGTTCTATAGTTTTTGAATGTGACCTAAAATGTGAAAATCATGAAATACTGACCCATTGAAATTTAAGAATTATAAATGTTTCATTTTTATAGTGATTCCTAGTGTAAAAAAAAAAATGTTCTTCTACAACTCATGAAGGGTCGTAGGCCCACGGTTTGTTTTTTCTGGGCCAACGGTTTTGAAAGGAGGAGATTTGACTGAAATCATTCTCAATCGCTAGATTTTTTTCCCTACTTAAGGTTACTCACTTTATAGAGGCTGGTTGTGTCCCAGAAGATTCAGAAAATAAATTTCATACCTTCAGCCGCAATCGAACTCGAATGATTGAACCCAATGGGCTACTCGCGTTTCTCTTTTATCTTATTTTTTATCTTGATTTATCCTCAATAAATTATGAAATAGGATATAATGGTTTCTATGGCTGTGTTAATTGACTTATGAGAACTCAATTGGTAACCATTTTTTTCGGGTTAATTTTTGTTTTTCAAAAAAAGTAAGGTTGCACTATAAAGGTTGCACTATAAAGGTTGCATTATAAAATGTCTCCATTATCAAATATTTGTTAACAATGCGGCAACTGTTAGCTTTTCTTGCTCGTTATTATATTAATCCTTTAACCTTAATTTGTGGGAATGATTTTCCCCTCACAAAAGGATTTTTTTCCCCATTTATTTTGGGAAACCTGTTTTATTTCCTCGCGGCACAGCTGTGAATGAGCAAGGAGGTGACATCCGATAGCGAGAACTAACAAAGAACTGCGGATACAAGAGGCAGCGAGGGCGGATACCCGCCACGTCCGGAGGTAACCCGACCCCTGGATTACAATGAGATCGAGCAATAACGAAGGAGTCGTTGTTTGCCGGGGCGAGGTGAAAGGGCCGTCCCTAATGAGTCCGCCCTTCCTCCGCTGTATCGCTGCCTTCGCCCCTGATTAAGGAGTCCTGATACCCCGCCCTCCGTCGGCAATTATTTCTTTCTCAGTTGTTTTAGAAATCCAGTCCAAAATCATTATAGTCGGAAGTTTATATTTAAATAGGTCTTGTGTATTCCAGAGGAGCAATATATTTATAACAAATTTGTGGTGCGGGAGAATGGTTTGTGATTAAATGACATATAGCCATCAGTGGTCATGATGAGGTGACGCACCGAATTTCTTGTAGAGTATGTCGATTATAATATCAAGGAAAATAAAATTCAAGGCAAGATTGAAAGTTGGAAGTGCTGCCTTTACAAAAATATTTCGAAAATAAAGTAATGCAAAAAATATTTGGCCTAAAAAAAGGATGAACATACGAGAGAATATAGGAGGTCCCACATATATGCGATACTTATCCGGTAAATATGGTTTAGGTAATAGCACTGCGACTATTAAAATGGGCATGTATAGTTACTGGGTTTAATAATGACCGAATTCCCTGAATAAAAAAGGTGATCAGTTTTGAGTTGGCCATTAAAGATCTGAGGGGTAGATCGAGACATAGATGGGAGGATCGTGTCAGGGCTGAAATTGGGAATTTAAGTTTTGATGGCTTGACACCTATCCTTTCATAGTAAGCTCCATAACCACTTAAATCCGTTAGTTTCTCAACTTGCTTCCTACTCCGTTCCTCATAATCCTCGGAGGCGTCTGAAACGAAGATGGCCAAGAGAACTTGTCGTGTTGAATTTTTATTGGTGCTACTGATGAGTAGTTCTTTTCAAGTTTTGATATGTTATTGTAATCGTTATCAATACATTTACTTGATACATATATTTTGTACAGTTTTAAATTTTAATAAACGAATATATATTAAAAAAAAAAAAATGTTTTGATGGAGTGAGTTAAATGGAGGTTGGTGGTGTCTACATCGAACCATCGAATTAACTAAAGTTTTTATTTATAATTTATTATATTTATCCATACCTATATACATATAGTACTTCTAGGCCAATCTCTTGGATGTTTACTCGTTTTAGTTTAACTTTTTATGTGATCTATTCATTATTGGGCCTTAAATTTTTTTATGATCTATTCAACTTTGTGCATTCGTTTCTAAATATATATTTTATAAACAATTATTGTCTTTGAAATTATTAATTTATTATTATAATTAATATAAATAAATCATTGATTGTAAAACATAGTCGTTATAAATTAGTGATATCAATGCACTCAATATATATAATGTTATATTTTCTTTTGAAGCCACATCTTCTTATTTAGTAAACTATTATTCAATGTACTAACGAAGAGAAAATAACGTTAAGAAATTAGATATATTATTCATTGTTGTTATTTTTTTTTTTGCTATTATTCCCTCATGGAAGACTGGTGGGATTTCAAATTAAAAGTTATGAAACAGCAGATGAATGGATCTGGAGGCCATCATTCATCGGAAGCAGAAAGTAGGAGGTGACGAGGACCTTATCTGGATCTGCCGATAGCCCCGAGCAACTTGGTCAATATCCACCCGACCATTATTTAGCCCGAGATGAAAATGGATGAAGAATTTTCCGTTTTTTCTTCATCATTACTATTGACTTTTGATGAATGGCTTTTTCCGATCCGGGGCTCCGTCTCTTATCTCTTCCTTTTATTGTGCCCGTAATTGAAAATTTAATTAATATAATTTCATTTGTCTCCATCGGGGGGAAAGATGACTTTAATTGAAAAATCTTTTTTCATAGCTTTATCAAATAGTATTTATTAATATTTATTTAGTTTAAGAAATAATTCCTGATTTTTTATTATGAAATAGTTAGCTCTTGATTACCAGCGAAAATTTATTGCTTGTAGACCGAGAACAGTTCTTTAGATAGCCCTCGACAATTTTCCAAAATATTACCTAAGTCAATAAAAATAATGTATTTTGGTTATATTGCCAAACATATAAAGGTAGAAAATGTCATATTAAATGACTGGGTCTATATAGCTTTTCTATCAGTGATGCTTGGTTATTTGAAATATTTTTCTGATACCTTTTCAGTTTTGATTTTCACTGTCTTGAAGAGAATGGGTATATTATTAATCTTAGCCATAGGTGTACGGTTTTTATATTTTTACATCGCAATAATATTTTGTGTCTGTCTAATAAATCTCCTACACCAAATATCTTGAATCGTTTTATGATCATTTGAAGTTGATGTAATGATTATAATCACCTTAGAAAAAAAAAACAAAAAAAAAAACAGTAACCTAGCTCTGATAACGGTTTTCGCTGTAGCCATAAATTGCAAGACCAAAATATGAGGAAAGTAAACAAATATTATATTTTATAAGTATTATTATTTCGCTGTTTGCCACAGAACAATGAATAAACAACCCAAGTTTTCAAGCCGGGTCTGAAGGTTTTGTCTTCAGTTCTACTTAATTCCTCACAAATTCAATACCGTTTGTCTGTTATATAGTTGTACACAAACTTATCCTTATGAAGTACCCCATTCAAGATTTCACACCTCCAAAAGGAAACCCTTTTAAGTCCATTCGTTAGTTGTAGATACGGTTGCAAGGATCCGTCAATGAAGACTTCTCAGTTTTATATATAACTTAAATAAGAATAATTTTAAAGATTTCAAAACTTTTTCGAAAATTGAGGAGTTTTAATTATTACTACATACGGAATATTGACTTTCGCAATATCCTTAATATAGTTTTGTCCGAAACCTCTAGAAAATATGTTTTTTTAATGGTTTATAACTGAATGGCAAATCATTAGGTCATTTATGTGTTCTTGATATATTTTGTCATTGTTTTCTTTTTAACGTGGTTATTTGTAAAGCTTCTTGGTAAAGTAAAGAAAAGATTCACTTCCAGTGTGACAAGGGACCTGTTGTCCAGTTGCTGGATGACTCCACTTACACCCCTCCTGATGTGGCCCCATCTGCGGACCATATTGATTGGACCATCAACCCCCCTCTTCGGAACCTGAGGAACCTCCCCAGAAGACTCACCTTCAACTTTCAATTTGTCTTCGCCTCACAAGATTGATGCAGTCAATTAACCGTGCTTCGCCAGAACACCGGATTGGATTACTTCGTCCGTAACGGCTGTAGGGTGGTGGTGGGAGGTGCTTAAACGGTTTTCCAGACCGGGAACAAAAACAGAAGAGAGGAAATCTGAGGGTAGGGGCTGTGGAAAAGCGACTTTAATTTTCCGCATCATTCATTAAAGCCAGTGGAGAAATTACAGCCACAGCAGCGCCATTGGAAATCTGGGCCCCACAGAGTCAATACCATCAGTCATTCGGCAAAGATAATCGCTACACTCCTTCTGTTTTCTTTGGGCCCCCCTTCCCTTTCTCATCAGGTCTTAATCAGATAAAATGATTAAAACTGACGTCTTATACCATCCGTTTTTTATTTATTTTTGTTTGATTCATATCCATGTTTTGAATATTTTTTCACATAGACTTGTCTAGTAAAACTCTAACAATGTAACATTTTAAATATATTTTGTAAATATTTCTTTTCTTGTTAATATGGTATAAAAGTTGTTGGTTCACATCTCGTTACATCAAATATTATCAATGAATGTGACAGCGTAAAGAAAAACTAATGTAAATCGTTACGAGTGTTCTGTGTAAGTATTATATCTTTGAGAAGTTATCTTTGAAAACTGAACATGTCCACATTCGGTCGATTTTATTTTTTATTTTTCTCATGAAGCCTTGCATGCAGCACACATTACTAAACTTTGTTTTCGTTGATAGGCATTTATCAATGATTTATAAAAAAACAGGAAGAAAAAGAAAAACAACTTAAACACAATCATACTAGAACAACCCGTAACCAAGCTTGTCCCACCACTGTAGGAGCTCTCTTAGCTGCGTCACTAGCAGAATCCAGTGTTATACATAGTCATTTAGTTTCTGACTAATCAATTGATTAAATAGAAAGTTATTATTCTCATTAGGTTTATCGTATATAATGATACTCAGTTCCAATGGTTAAATGAATATAAATAGGTTTATATTCGTTTAAACCATCACAACGTAAAAAATATTTTATTTTCATTAAAAGCTGTCATTGTATTGCCATTTAAACACTGATTTCACGAAAGTTTTAGTTGCATTCCAGTATCGCCTGTCATTCATCCTTTTAACTATGATTGATGGTTTATTTTCATGAGATTTTCTCATAAATAGTATTTTCTATAGAACCCACAATCAATGACCATTAACGTGCGTCGCAACTGACGATGTGAATAGAACACTTCAGCTTCTTGAACACAAAGCTCATTATCCGATTGATTGACGCCATACATAGACCGAGTGCCTGTCAAAGTCATTAATGTACCGTGTGCATGATTAATTAATTTATGAATTATTGACTTTATCAGACGTATCAATGAGAAATCGCTATGGCTTTCTCGTACGTAAAGGCTCGATACAGACAACACCAATCTCTCTTTACACTTCTCTTTCCATCCCATCAAAATTCAACTCCACAATATCAGCGCTGAGACAACCCACTCATAAACGTCTCGGTCTACACCTTAAACGTTTACCCGAAGATTCAACACTGAACCCAAACGTCTTGTGAATTTGGTTATTAATAAATCCGTCGGCCTTAAGACTTAAACGTGACACTGCTGTTACCTGGACTATACCCGTCGGACGAATATCCTGGAGCTCCGCTTTGTATAGCCTTCTAGATTCTCCAGCTTCTAAAGTTTGGGTACAATATTCTGTGCAATGCTTTATTTTTGAAAATTTTATAGAATTTTTGTTCCCTTTACCTACACAAACAAGTTTCGAACCCGAAAATCCCAATTCCTAAGTTTCTATACAGTATTTGCGAACTAAGTAATTTTGCGACCGAAAACCTGTAAGCGTTTCCGGACTTTTTCACTTGGATTTAATTTTTCATTGATAATATAGAACCCACATACTTAGAAAACTATACGTATTATAACATAATCCTCGAGACTTGTGTTTGCCATTAAAATATAAATTATAAAATTAAATTTATTATGAATTATTTAAGTAACTGTATCGAATCAGGTTCCTTATGCAAGTTATTATTATTAGCCAAGATTTAAACATTGTTCCTTGAAATTAAATGCTATAAACCATTCTCGTTCCTCTAATTCATTGTATTTACTATAAATAAAATTATTTAATGAATTTCAGCGTTGATTGAAAGATTAATAATTTATAAAATTTACGCTCAAAGTATTTATACACTTATCAATTCTTTGTTTTATTAAATAATACCTTTATAGAGAATTGCTATTTATTGTAGCAGAAAATGCCTTTTCGCTCTATTTCCTGCCCATTTAAACTAATAACAAGGGTTGTGAAAAGTTCTCCGGCATTGGGTTAATCTTTGTAAACCGTTAATGAATTATCGAGTCTTTTTGAACAGCCTCGAAAAAAAAAAAGAAGTTCTTGTTTCTTTTTTCTTCTTTTATAAAAGGTCTAAAGTAATTCCGAGGAAGAAAACTCCTTCTAAATTTTCCCCCCGATAAGTGGGATGAAAACAACCCTTGAACTTTTACAAGTAGTATCTTTAATTAAGTAAATTTTGTTAAAAACTCCCTTCGACCACGTTTACGGATGGGGAGGCAAAAAAATTGAGAAAGAAAACGATTCTAAAAAAAAAAAAAAAAAAAAAAAAGGAGAAAAGAAAACATTTCACAAAGTTTATTTTAAAATTGACTAACAAAGGGAAAAGGAAGGGCGAAATAAAATAGCAGTGAATCGTAGTGCTGGGGAGCTTTTTTTTTTTTTCCTGTAAAGTTGATTGTGAAGATCTTTATTTAAGTTGTCAGATTTTTAAAATGTCCGGAAGTGTTTAGTGATTATTTATTTCGTTTAAAAGTCCTAAAATATATCAAAATATTTTATCAAATAAGGAACCTTGTATAACGAATTTATAATATTTTAACACTGGCATCCTTCAACCAAATCGAGCAGTATCTCGTTCCATCGAGGAAAAAACAAATTTTAATACAGGAATTTAATTACTGCAAAAGTATTTTTTATCTAGTCTGGGTGATATAATTTTATGAATTTGTAAAGGTTTATTAAATATCTATGCAAATTGAAATTATGCAGAAAAAAAATCCCCAATGCAGGATGACCGCTTCATATTCCCTTTCATTAAGTGCTATGAGATCTCCCCCCTTCCCAACCCCACGTATGCTGCAATATTAAAATCCTCCCATCAACGATTTGAAATTGTTTAATGCTTAATATTCATATTGTATTATGAATTGTTATCTGTATTTCGATATACCTTAAATTTCGAAATTTCTATTACAGTTCTATCAAGTTTAACCCTGCTTCTATGTTTAAAAATCTTTATCTGTTTATAGATACTTTTAAAATTTATAGCTGGATTCAATCATTAAAATTTTTTTTTAAAAACTATTTACAGTAGAAACTTGATAATTCGTCATGAGTTGGGGAGAGGGGGTGACGAAATAACAGAAATAACGAATTACAGAATTTTGCTGGTAAAGTAACAAAAAAGCATTTTAAACTATATAATTGCAATTAATTATTTAGCAATTTATTGAATATACTCAGCACTTGTTCTATAATTCGTTTGTCATTTAAAATTTCACATCCCACATCCGTACTATCCATGTTTAACTAGCTGCTTACCTCTTGCTTATCTTTCCTCATTTTATAACCTGGAGCAGAAGTTGCTGAGCCAGATGCTAATGTTTTTGTTAGAAGATATTTCCAGTATTAACTAATTTCGAGAATTCGTCAACTGCACTCATACTTTCTTTCACCCCTTACTGCAATCCATGGAGAGATCGACTCCGGGCTTGTTCTGTTTGTTTTTTTTTTTCTATGAAATGATTGACAAAAAGTGTAAATATAGGCGAATTGTTTAGTGACAAACCAAATGAGACGGTTTAAAGATTAAATAAGTAGCAAGGGGAAAACATGAATGAAATACGTGCTTAATTTAGTTATTAATAGTTGCCAATTTGAAAAAAAATATACTGACGAATTACAGAATAAGAAGAATTATGGACTGACGGAACAACGAGTTTCCACTGTATTGATATTTACAACTGTATACATTATATACAAGGATACAAGGGAATTTGAGAAAATTATTACAATGACATTTCAATAACGGGTAAAGAACTACTCATTAGTAGCATTAAAGTTCCACATAAGAAGGCCTATTGGCCAGCTTCTTTTCAGACGCCTCAGAGGATTATCGGGAATTGCGTGTAAAGCAAGTTCGGAAACTAATGGATTCGAGTGGGAATGTTTTTTTTTTGTATGAAAGGATAAGTATATGTTAATAAATTGATAAATAAAAAAAAAAATTTAGGCTGAGGTATTATTTGTTTTTTTCATATTTGACATAAAATTCTCCCTTGAACTAAAGTGCTGCTTTTTTAATCCACTACTCGATGAACATTCTCTAAGCATTAAGTAGACTCGCCTCTGTATATAAAAACAGTTGATGCCGAAGGCGTGAAAAACACTGTAGATATGGCTGTCGAGGTCTCCGGATTTGGTGGCGGCGGTGTAAGAAAGAGGCGTGTTAACCTGAAGGCCTGATTGATTCTGATGGCAGAGATCCCCCTTCCCCCCCCCCCCCCCCCCCCCTGTATACATGTTTGTATTAACACTTAAGGCAGCCCGTGTTCGGACAAATAAGGGATCCCGCCTTCTGTAAAAACCAGTACCTCCCGGGGAGAGTCATGTTTTATTTAGCATCTCCTCGGACATCATTTATCGGCGGCCACTTCTCAGCATCAGTCATCGGCTTCTTGTCCTTTCACAGCCGGGGTAAAGAAGAGTCTGTCTGCCTCCTCAGATCGTGCTCGGGGTACGTCTCAAAGGCGAAATCGCTGAACGCATTTCAATGGTCGATATGGATGTGATGCATTAGTGCACATTTTTAATTTTTTTTTCTCAAATAAAATAATCGGTTTTGCTACGATCCAATTTTTTATTTCTCTTCTATCATATAGATTTCAGTCTTCGTTTTTCCGTGATATCTCAATTAATAGATTATATAGAAACACTCATAGAAAGCTGTATTTTAAATATTGTTTGTGGTATGCCTGATAATGTAGAAGTATCAATACAGTTTTCAGATTTACGAATTATTTGCCACTTTTATTCTACTCTTTTTTTTTTTTTTATTGGAAAGCTAGTTTTAAATATTAAGCATTTTATCTATCTAGGTAGGTGCTACAAACCGCTAGGGAGTCATGCCCGTCTGTCTTGTGATGCTTCTATTCAGTTCCTCACACTGAGATTCCTGGACACCATTGCCAACGCTGTCCCTCTATGGCAGCTTCGTTCTTCCAATTCTTCGGCTGTCATGCAGGATTTCTATAAGCAGGACATAAGGGCCAAGTCGTCACCTTTGCCACATGACCTGCCCACCTGGGTCGTCTTCATTTTATAAACTTGACGACATCGGGTCCTTTATATCCAGCGTAGACTTCTTGATTATTCCGACGTCACATCTCGCCTCTCACCACAATTTTGCCATAAATTCTTTTTAGGATCTTACACTCAAATTTTAACAGACTTTCGCGTTTGTAGTTGTCGAGGTCTCGGATCCATACGTCAGAACCGGTCGGATAAGCGTCTTGTAGAGAATTATTCTGCTTCGTTAGGTCACTAAATGGCTTCTCAAGTGATGGTTTAATCCCTTAAAAACATAAAACAAAAATTCAAAATATCAGCACTTTGGTACATAGATCATATATATTAATTTTTTTAAATATAGCATTCTGATACTCACCTAAGGTAAAGTGTTCTAAAATATAACACGTCCAAGAGCAGACTGACTGGAAAGAGACAAATGGGTTAGATAAATCCTTTAGATTTTCTGTTTGACTCGTCAGTTTCTATTCCTCCTGGAAACAAATTTAAAATGTGACAATCATGAATCTGGTTATTTGAAGATCTGGATTATTATTATTATTTTTTTATTTATTTTTTTTTGAACGATTTAATTATTTCTTATAATCAGTAAATATTTTATTTTAGACTATTTTCAACGTGGTATAAGTTTAACCCCCGAGTCTTTTTTGAATTTATTGGTAACTTCGCTATCCATTTAAATGAAAAAAACAAAATAGTGAAGTTGGAATTCTGCGATATTATTGTATTATGGCATGCCTTTGACCATGACGATGACCATTTAGTATTTGATTTAATGATTATCCTGTTTTTCAGTGTATTAAGCTCACTGTACCTTAGAGTTCAAATACACCGCTTTTTTACTAGGGTATATTTCGTCTTTAGGGAAAGGGAAATATGACAATAATTATCTGTTTAAATCGAGATTTTAAACTAATTTTCCTAATTCCTTATCGACTTTGGTGGATATATACGTAATATGGGATGTTTAAATTATAAAAACATTTAAAATGTAAGACATAACAATATATATATTATTTTATCCTAAGCATATTTACTACACCCATAGCATAGTATCTATTGTAACTATCTGGGTTTAAATAATTCAGTGACCCTACTGAATAAGATGTTCGCAACTCCAACTTTTAAACCCAAAAGAAAATAAATAAGAATAAAAGAACTATCCCCAGAGCAGGTGTTCCGCTATCGTTCCATCTTGCTCAGTCCAGATTTAAAGTAGCCTATCAGAGGATAAAGTCGGAAGGGAAAGAAAATGTGAACAGATCTGGAGAAGAAAGTTTGTTTGGATTTATTTCTTTGGAGGTGAATAAGATACATAATGGGCTAAGTTTGGCTGCTTAGGCTCGAGACAGTCCGTACTCCAGTCTTTAAGGGTCTCCTCAAAATGTGTCTTATAAATCTAGTAGTCTTGGCGTAGTTATACCCGAATATTTTGCCTTTTGCTTTCTCAGTTTCCAACCTGACATGGAAATGAGATATGATTCGCTATGATCTCTCTTTTTCTTATTAGTTAGTTATAAAAAACTATATATTAACTAGAGATTAGGGATTAGAGAAATGAAAATTCATAAATAATACCAATTGATACAAGTGTATAAAACAAATTAAAGACATTTTACTTATGTTATCTGCTTGCATTTTTATTCTCACAGATAATTTAATTGATAGAATATATTCGAATAAAATATATTACAAACTTTATGTTGTTTGAATTACAATCTTTAGCCCAGTCGCACGAAGAACAAAACCAGTTCAGAGAGGTCAGCTTTCCAGCATGCAAAGAAATAAAATAACTAGCGCCGGTTGTAACGAATAATGGTGAAATTACAGCGGATATCAACGGAAGAATAAAGGCAGGCAATAGATGCCTGTTCGCAGTTCAAAACGTTCCGTCGTTTCTTAAGCCAGGATAACCTAAAACTTGGTGCTCACTAAAAGAAACAACTAACTCCTCGGGGTTTGGGAGAAAAAATATTTAGAAAGATATTAGGACCGATGTGGATGAATAATGACCGGAAGGTAGGAAAAAATAAAGACTTGATGACATTGTTCAAAGAGGCAGATATAGTCGCTAGATAAAGAAAGAGAGGTTAAGATTGTTTGGAAACGTGGAGAGAATGTCTGCGGAGCCTTTGCCTCGAAAATTATTGAAATAAAAACCAGTAAAATCCTGAATTCCAGAGCGATAACGACTTAGATGGCTGAATGACAAGTAGCAAATTTACCGTCAGTAGAGAGTGGGAGAATGGCGCCGCAAGGCCGTGGAATGAGATGGATTCTATCAATAGGTTAACAAATAATTAGGAGGGGTTTGTTTTTATCGCTATTGTTGCTACTTTTTTGTAATCTTTATTATCGTTATCATATTAATAGCTTATTTTATATTTGTTTTTTTAGGAGTTTATTTTTCTTTCTTTTTTTTTTTTCGAATGGGCCAACAGAGGAGTACGTGCCAATTTCAATTCTTTCTTCCTTGTTCTTCCAGTATGCCTTCATTCGTTCATCATGTTTCCTCTTTCGGTCCTCAGACCATTTTGCCCCAGTACTTTTCACTTTCCTGCCCTGGAATCCCTTCATTTTTAATACTTTTCGCCGAAAGAGTTCTCTATTATTTATTTCCTCTATTTTTATACTGTTTTTTTTTCTAAATCCTTTTTTACTTCATTTGTGATGTACATTATTATTATATTTTATATGATGTACATGTATTTTAAAAATATTACTGATGCTCAATTGCCACAAGGTTTCTACTTTAAAACAATAAAAAAGCATATATAATATACTATAGATTCTATGCGTGTTTCTTCAATGTGCTGTATGCGCTTCCTCCGAATTCCATGATCACAATTTTTTACAATATCTACTTCTTTTGTTGAGAGAATTAGTAATATTTAAACAGGAAGGAACATAGGATATGTTTCGTCACAGGTTGAATCCTGAATAATGGTACCTCCCTTTATAATACCGCCAGCGGAGGTCTTCATCAATTCCAATCCTCCACCACTTAGTGGCATCCACCCTCCGCAGCCGTCAGATTTCGTTATGGAACAGCCCTGATTAGGTCTGGTATCCTTTCAGCATGTTGGAACAGCAGGGCACAATAAGAGCCACATCTAACGAGGATGTACTTACAACCGTTCCCTGTATCAATTACCAGAAACAAAAGGTTCCTCCCTCACAATGGCAACATCCAAGCTCCCTAATGAGCCTAGAGGCAGCCTGGGGGACGTTCCTATTTGACAATATAGGTAGCGCCAACAGCAGCGATCCCACTCTGCCTGTCCGCCACAATAGCGGAGGATCGCTAGCAATCCGGGATGGTGTTTGTCCTTTCTGGATCGCTAAGGAAGCTTCCATGTTGCATACGACTGTGAAGTGAATGTGGAGGACATTTGCATAATTTTATTAATTCACTGCATTACTATAAATCCCAATCATATTTTGAGTTGTATAAAATTCGTACTCGGACTAGCCTATTGCTTCTTATTTTATAAAATTGTTTTTAAAGTGATTTAACTACATTAAAAAAAAAAAAAAAAAATCCTTTCATTTTATATTTCACAATTCTTTAAAAAAAAACAACAAAAAAAAATTACGAAATTTTTAAGTAATGATTACAATAACATTTCAATGTTTTGTATAGAAACTACTTGTTGATTTGCGAACTGCAATAAAAGTTCTATACGAGCAGGTTATAAATATTTATTTTTCTAGATGACTCCAATTATTTGATATCTTCTGAATGAAGTTCGGACTGCCTCTCATATTTTTTGTTGCAAGTTTATTTAAATTTTTTAACTAGTTTTATATTTTTTCCGTAAAATCGATAAGTGGAGCTACCTCCTTTTGCATCAAAACCCTAAATTAAAAAAAGAAAAAATTATAACTTATTTTTGAATTCTTTGCTTAAAACTACAAATTTATATGTTAAAAATAATTAAAGCCAATTAAAATACATCTTTTAATATTAACTTTTACTATTCCGATAACGGTTGCAGATTATTACTTTCATCCTTTGTGAATGATATTCATATCATATGTTCATTTCTTTTTCTTTTTAAACTGTTTCAATCAGTCTTTTAAGAAGTCCGTTACAGGTTATTTGAAGACGAATGACTGACTGACAAACACGTCCAACGTTTCCCGGACCTAAAAGCTGTAGTCCAATCAATAAACACATTGTAGAGTACATGGAATATGAGATAATTTTTTGCTTCATATCATCGTTAGGAATAGTTAGAAGGTAAACATACTCAAATTCCGCGCCCCTGGGGGATGAGCTAACTGTGGGGGGAGGGGAGAAGTCCAATTTTTCTGATTTTTCAATAATAACTCGAAAACGGTTGACTCTAGAAACATATGTTTCAAATAAACATAAAAGCTAATTAAATTTCCTATAAAATTGATAATATATACATCTGTCATAGTTCTAACCGTTTTCGAGATATTCGTTATTGAAAATCGGTGATTTTCGGAAAAAAACAAATGTCATCTCACTTTTTGTCAAACATTTGTTTCTAGCACCTTCCAAAATAGTTTCTCAGAAAAAATTTCAGAATCAAAATTGTAGAACATTAAATTTACTTTAATTTCATATATACATTTCTGGTATTTGAAGCAAGTGTTTAACAAAAAGTGAGGTAAACATTTTGTTTATTTCTAAAATTATCGATTTTTAATAACGTATATCTCGAAAACTGTTGGAATTTCGACGAATATGTAATTTTATAGGAAATTTAATGAGCTATAATTTGGATTCGTAGCATATTTTTCTAGTTTTGGGACGTTCCCCCCTCCCACCACCTTTAGCTCACCCCCCAGGGGCGGGGACTTTTAATATGTTTACCTTCTAAATACTCCTAACAAAGCTGTGAAATAAAAAATTATCGCATATTTCATGCACTCTACACCCCTCATTTCAGCACTCATTGACTGGACTACATATGACGAGTAATAGTTATAAAGATAATGATCAACACAATAAATAAATAGCGATTTAATAAAAATTATCCAAAGTTGTAGCTTCATTTTTCATCGAATTATGTTATGGTAGTTTACAGGATTATTCATATATTTCCTATATCGGATATGAATGTAGGCACTCGGGGCTTCAAAGAAGTCACCACTTTAGAGTAATGCCCCTCATATAAGCCCTGCGACGAAGCCCAGAGCAGTAAGTAGGGCTGACAAATGCGCACTATCACTCACTCCAGGCCGGAGAGGAATCAGATATTAAATCATCTAGTCCTGCTACATCGAGGGAGAAGCAGCGCCATCTTTTAACTTTTCCATCGGCGAAGGAGCAGGCTCTGGGGCATTTTTCACCATCTCCGAAACGCATCATTTTTCCTGCGTCAATTTCCCCGGTTGGGGCAACACACCCGCTCTTTCTTGAGTCGCCACCTCGGCGCGGCGGCCCATTTTTCATCATGAATGTCAATACGTCAGCCACTCTGTTGAGAGGAAACTGACTATTTGTTTAACCGCCAGAGGAAGAGTTTCCTATCTTGGGAAGTTTACTCCCTCGGGAAAGCTTTGTAGAAGTTCTTTTGAAGCCCCGGTTCATATATGGGACTTTGACTGTACTTTTTAATTTTGACTTTATGAAAGGAGAATGGGATCCTGTAAGCCTAGAACTGAATATTCAAAGAAAAATTCTAATCTAAAACTCGAAAAAGGAAACCTAATATTCTATTACAGTCAAAGTTGCGTCTTGGCTTTTTTCAATATATCATTCTCCCTATAATGCTTTATCCTTTAGATTAGTTTTCTAAATAAAAATAGCGATTTATTTATAAAATGTTTAAGAAAAGTGCTTCCATATTGGCATTGATATGCATTTTGCTAGGGTGCTATCGTTTTCTTGTATAGCGTTTTTTTTTCACGCTCAAAAATCTAACATTTTGACACGTCATTTTGGTGTTGCTCGGATTGAAAATTTGACAACAGTTTCCCTATCAGAAATTGAATGGAGAATATTATTTTCTTATAGAATATTTGTCGCTAGGACGTACCGTTTGGAAGCTTAATTGGTTTGTATGAAAGTCACTTTTCAGCTTTTTTTGCACGCAGAAACAGTAGATTATAGATTGACATATACTATTGTTTTTCATAGTCGAAAATCAATTCAGGTTTCTTTTTTGTAACTGAATGTCTGGTAGACATGTAAATGCACTGCATAAAAAATCTAGAAAACCGCTTTTTATTTCATGTTTATGTGTTGATGCATATGTGATGGAAAGATAAATGTTATACTTAAGCTAAGAAACGTCATGATTGTTGGGTCTTAACGCTCTCATCTACTCCAACAAGGGCAGAAGTGTAGGAAGGTCGAGATTCATACCGTGGTTCTGCTACAAAATGAACAAGAGCCGCGGGAATTACCATATTGTCCGAGGAATTTCGTTTAAAACAACAAAAAGAAATGATAAATGCTTTACAAAAATGGTGATGATTTCGAGACCATTGATAATAAGCTTTATTTATGTGCCTTAACTTTGATTATGTTTATTAAAATTTTATTATCTTCATATATTTTTATTTGTTGATTTGCAAACGACTTTAATCAAAATATATATATATTCGATAAAAGTGGTAAACAAAGATTTCTGTTCAGAGTCCTTTAAGAAGCTAACAAATTCTTGAGGAAGGTCCACTACACGAAATCTACTTCCAGCAGGAACGGCTTGAAAGAAAACTTTTGACAAAGCTTAGAAATATGAAATTAAATATTGATAAATTCATTTTCTCAAATAATATAATTTATTCCAAACAAAAGTAACAAACCAAAAAATATGACACAGAAGACCTTGGGTGTTGAGTGTCAACAAATAAAAAAAATAGTCTAATCATTCAATTTATAGTTATCCAAAAGAACATTATATGATTTTTGCAAGTTAATTCTATAAGATATATTTCTAGACCTCTCCTCATTATCTTGTAAACGGCAAATATAAGGCTGACGAACACCAATCTAATCAAATTTACATTCAAGACATCTTCTAGTGATAATAATTCGTGTGATAATCATATTTGTGATACGACCTATGAAAACCCTGCGATTCCAAGTTATAAAAATAAATATGATTCCTCAATCTCAAAAATATAATTTTTATTTATAATATTTAAACCAGAAATTCATTAGTTAATTAAATAATTTCTTAGCAATCTTAATAGTTGGTAAACACTAAAAATGACATTCCGACTTAATTTATGCTGCAGAGAGAAGGCGACATCCATCTGTCAGATATGCCCAGTAGGCTCCAACATAGTCCGGACGGTGGGGCCATGAAATGAATTTTAAAAGCCCCTAAAGAGAACTCCGCCCCGTGACGAAACGGCACTCTCAGAAATAGTTTCACGAAGCTGGCAAGATATCTCGGAGATCAATCTGGAGCTGCCCCCTCGGAGGCTTCCATTAGTCTTCGAGGGGAGACGCGAGAAGACAACAAATCTCCGCTATCGAGGAGTACCATCTCTGCTATGCAGTAGCTGAGGTCCACTCGAGTATGTTTGGTCCGATGGGGACTGTAAGACTGGGGGAAGAATAATTTGATAAACATGGGGTTCTGCAAGAAGATTAACTTTGTTATTGTTCACAAAAGAACTTAAATTTGGGAAATTATTAAGTATAACTCCGTGAAGGTTTTTGAAAAAAAAAAAAATTCATCAGAGCTTGGGTTCTAGGTGTATGTAAATATCAAAATAACATTTATTTTTTATAAATACTACTTCAGTGCAGGTGTTTGTAAACAATTACCAATAAAACATATGTTCTAAATTAATCTATATCTATACTATTATATAAAAGGACAAGCCATTTTTCGTTGGTTATAACGGTACAATGTTATATAGAGCTAGAAATTGATAATAAAATAGGCTTAATTCAAATAAATTGTTATAAAAAAAGCTATAAATATTTAGTGTGACGTGTGGATCCAAGGGATATTTAATAATCGAACGATATGTGGTTAGCGGTAAACCCCACAGTACCAAATTTTAACTGCAAAATCTTCATAATTCTAGGAAGATTTTAAATAGTATAGTTTACTATAATAATAATTTAAATTCACAGTGTTTAAGTGGCAGAAGTTTGTCACTCTGTCATTAGTTTTTATAGTTAGATAGAAATTTAAATCCAACCAAATGAAATCAATAAAATTATTTTTGCTGCACTAAACATTATTGCCTTATCAAAATATCGATTTTTTTTTGATATTGTGTTTAAAAAATGGGGGACCTAACCATAGCTTTTGATGAAGGTTTTTAGAAGACTAATATTTCAATGATTTCAAATTCATTTTAATGTTTCAGGTTTATTTAATAAATTGTACCATTGGTTGTGTGGAAGAGCAGTAATATTACCAACAAATATTATAGCAGAGAATACTAACATTATTATTGAAAAAGTAAGTTGTGACATAGAGAATATCTCTATTGATAGGGTTGTAGTCCATTATCCGCCGGAGTTTCTTCCTAAAACGTCTCCGTCCATCTAAATTACCAACTCATAGATTAGATTTAAGGATTAAATATCCAATAATGCTTTTGAGTAAACCATTGCAATAATACCGGGCTACATCTTTGAGTGAAAATATATAGAAATATTATGAAAAAGTAATGCTCAACTGCATTACAAGATTTTTATTGTTAAAAAATAAAACTTCTGTTATTAGTTAAACCTATCTAAGTTCGTTACTTATAAGAGCGGGCGAAGCCGTGACTGGGGATGCTAGTAATATACACAAATGTGTATACACTCTTAATATTGATTACACCTATTTTAATGGTTTTTGTTTATTCTATGGTACACTAGTTCTCTATGGATGCGAAATATGGCCGCTTACATTAAGGAAAGAACAAGCAACGCCTTAAAGTCTTCGAAAATAAAGTAATATTTGGTCCAAAAAAAGTTGAACATGCAGGATTTTGATGGATTCTCAATGTTTTTTCTGATCCGCAGCGCGATGGTTATAATTATGATGTAAAGTCATTTGATTCAATGAACGACAAGAAAGAACTAGAGTAACCGAGGTAGACCGAGACGTAGATGGGAGGATATTGTCAGGGCTAGACTTCGCAATTTAGGTTTTAATGGGTTAGGTTGGAGGGAGGTCAGCGGTCAGAAATTTGTGCTATCTTTAATATATAACCTTCGGCTTTTTTCTTTTTTTTCTTTTTTTTTTTAATCATTATTTGTTATAATCATCCGGAAAAAACAACAGTTCAATGTTGGGATTTTATATTTTATTTAATTTCCATGACAGTGTGGAAATCGTTTTTACCTTTTCGAAACAATATATATATACACTCGAATCCTTAGTCGAAAACAGGCTATTGTTAAATACATTAATGTTTGAACATACTGATATCAAATGCAGGAACAAATACCATATTTTAGGACATACTGGCTGCCCTTTGTATTGTGACCTACAATAACGCAATACAAAGCCTCCGTACAGCAATGACATTAATACATTATTGACAACATTGAACCCTTTGTATAATTGACAAAAGGTTATTGAACAGGTAGCGAGGGGGGGGGGGGTACACTGGAGCTGGCGGATGAATAATAACCAATCCAATCAATTAAATATCGACCTTATCTTAGAATTTTGACGGTTGATGTTGCATCAGAACTCATGCCAGAAATAAACATGAGTCCCTGGGTGTATTTTTATTAATTAACTTGTTTTTTGTTAAGTAGCTTTTGTAATTACCTTATTGATAAGTTAATTAGGGAATTAATATTCCTTGGTTGTACTATTTTTGTTTGCCTCCGATATTCATAGCCGTACTATCCAGTAGGCAGTAGTAAGGAAAATTATTTGTAACAAGATTATATAGGTATATTAGTCAGAATCATAATATGTATATAATTTGTACATATTTTTTTTCATAGTCAGGTATTAGGTATTTTTTATCCAAATTATTTTCAAACATTTGTTATTCTAATTTCAATATTGACGTTTGATCTCGAATTAAGGGATCCTCTTAAAAGGTTTAAAAAATACAAAATGCAAAAATCTCTCAACAATGGTACTCATCCAGTCAGTATAAAAAAAGAAAATTGGACCACATACACATCGAAGATTGACTCCCCGTATATATCTTTTTCTTTTCTTTTTTTTTAAGGTGCTCCTTAAGGTCACTGTTCTGTATTAACTCATTCCCGCGAAGAACAACACTGTTCTGTTATGATTCGAAACTTAGTAAGTCAGGCAGGTATCCTCTCAGCTTTCTAAGCAGGTGTAGGTTGCGATCCAAAATATTTACTTCGCTAACTTTAAGTAGTGGATATAACTTGGTTTATTATTTATTAGAGAAATAATATCTTTACAAAATTAGTGTAATCTGTTATTAATAATAATAATTGTTCTTTATACATGTATTAATAATAGATATATCTGTGTTTGTGTGTGTGTATTATGAGTTTAATGATTTTTATATCTTATCGAATTTAAAATGTCATAATTTTGGAAGTAACGCAATATAATAAAAGTTTCGGATTATCACACTTTCACTGTAGTTACATTCTAAATATATTTGTTCTTTTTTTTTTTTTAAAAGAATAATTTAATTTTTGATTCAGTAGAGATTTGATTCGAATTGATACTAAGGATGATAGATATATGTTCCACCTATAGTTCAGTACGTACCGTTATGAAATTCGTTTATTAGTTTTTTTTTATTATACTTGCATTTTTATTTAAAATGGCAATATGACCTAGGTTATATTGAATAATCAAAAAAATAAAATATTATTTAGTGAGAATCAATATATTGGAAAAATCGTAAAACAGAAGAGAATGCTAAGTAGTCTGCTAAGTAGCACTTGGTCATATTCTCTAAAAGTGGGCTTGAAAGATGTAAGAATAAAGGATTTGCGGAGCAATACAGAGGATGAGGTTACATCTGAATTGTTATTCGTTGGTTACAAAGAACAGTCGTCGGTCGCTAAGGCGTGCTTAAGCATGGCCGGGCCGCACCATAGAATTGTGTCAAATTAAGAGAGATTGTAATAAAGTGTTTTGTTGGCAGCAGTGCCAAACATACAACTCAAATGCTGTTCCAGCTGCTGTCATCAAACCGTATGTTTGAAAAGAGAGGGTAGAAAGATAATAATAGATATATTTAAAAAAAAAAAAAAAAAAATCAAATAGTTATATGATATACGCATCCTTATTGAAAATGTTCTATTTTTGTATATTGTCTCAAATTTTATTGTAATCTATGTACTATACTTGAGAAAACTAATGGTGCTACAGGGCTTGTACACAGCTCATTTTTCACCTGTCAGTATCACCATTAAGGTACATAGGAGCACATTCGCCGAAATGTTCAAGTTGGAACATTTACTAAATGCGGACGTTAATTGTACTCGAAGCAAATGGCCCCATTCCGAGGCAGGGCACCTGAAGAAATGCTTCCGTAGCTCGACAGTTGGTCCAACTATTAGTTAGATTGCTCCTATTTGCTTTATTACAGCACATGTGCCCCCTGAGCAGTATGTGCCTCACGGAAGGACTTTAGATTAGAGAGTGCTTCAGGGCTAAGGGAGAGCCTAAATTAGGGAAAGAGTGTGGATGTTGGGGGGAGGGGGAAGGGTTGATAAGGTCAGTGTCCCTCGCAGCTCACAAAGGTTCTTACTCAGCACAAAGGTCGTTTCTGGCTTTTTTGCGAAGGAGTATACAGAAATGTCTTTATTCGAATGCTTTTTTTGATGTATAGGTAGACAATTTTTCTTATTTTTGTATAATTTTGAAGAAGTTGAAATGCGATTAAGTTCATATTATAAATATAGATATGAATAACTTGAGGAACGTCTGATGGTATAGAAGGATCAATAAAATCAAGATTAATGAATTAATTGCCACTTCTATTGGGATTATTTTGTTAGAAAACTAGTTTCGAATGATAGAACATTCAACTTAAATTCTAAAACATAGAAAATTTTCAACTCATCATCATAATTTTACATAGATTATATGTACTGAAGTTTTCAAAAATGTAAGACAAGAAATCAAATATTGGTACTCACCTTAGGAGATCTAACAGATATCTGAAATATATTCATCGTGGAAAAAGGAAGGAAGCAGGTAGGTTAAATTTGTATGATTTACCTAGGGATTTCCCCTACGACTCTTTGGATTTTTACGTTCCTATTGGAAACAAATTTAAAATGGGACTACTGAAAATGTTTGTCTAAATTAAAACAAAATTCTGGATCGGTTTTAAACGATTTTATTATTTCTAATGATTCATAAATATTTAATTTTATATTTCGTGTATTATTTTTAACTCCCGAATCTTTATTAAATTTTTGGTTATTTTCATTTAGAAAGAAAAAAAAAATCCAATTTTGCCATCTATCTAAATATTTGATTTCTTGTCATAAATTTTTGAAAAATTTAGTATATATAATCCATGTAACATAGTTCTGATGTGTTGAAAATGTTGTATGTTTTAGAACTGAATATGAATGTTTAGCATTCGAAACTTTTCTAATAAAATAACATTAGAACAATAGAATTGGCCATTAATTCATCAATCGCAAAATAGTTGCTTTTGTTTGTTTGTTTGTTTCGTTTAACGTCACTTTATGCTGCTATGGCTAATCGGACGATGCTACGGTGGGAGTTCTAAATTTTGCCTATCCAGGTATAATTAGGATAGGGATCTTTAACGAGTACCTGACATCGCACAGGCTCGGGACCCCCGTTTTACGTCCCTTCCGAAGGACGGCATAGCTGAGGATTTTTTACTCCCTTTAAAAAATCCTAAGGTCATCTGCCGGGCTGCGAACCCGCGATCTTGGGTTTAGTAGGTTGCTATGCTGACCACTACACCACAGGTGACCCCATATAGTTGCTTTTGTTACTCATGCATTAAAAATATGTATGTTTTACATTTCCTTACTTTATTCCTGCCGAAGTTTTTATAGTAATTTTAAATACCTAAAAGAGATAGTATATGGAGTGCTGTCGTAAGAAACCTGATTTTATGAAACTACTGTTGTAGTGACCGGCACACATTGATTCAGAATTAGAATCTAGCGCGGTAATAATAATTTTTTTGAGATAACACTATTTCTATTGACAAATCTTTTATATTACATACCATATTTCAAAATCTGGTTAGATTTCAGAAAAATGTTATAAGCTTCTGTAAAAGCAATAACATTTAAGCCACCAATAAACAAAATTAACTTATTTTTTTTTCTTTTAAACAACTTTTAATCTATTTTTCGGTTTTTATTATGGATCCATTTCATTCTTATTTTAGTCTTCAACCAGTCGCTACGCCAAAATTCGGCCTTTGTATGCAAATAATATTGTTATCTGCTTTTATATTACTACATTATATCCTCTTGATGGCATTGTTGGTTATTTATAAAGATAAATGTTTATTTATAATTTTATGAATGCTATTTAAAAAGGAGTCTTCCTAAAAGGGTAATTTTCCTAAAAGAAAAAAATATAATAATAAAAATATAAATATATTTTAAAAAATCATAAAATGAATGGCAATGATTGAAACTGGCAAATTCCTTCATGGATTCAAAAATTGATTATTTTAGAATATGTTTGCAAAATATTGATAGCCTCTTGTTGCCTAATTGTGTAAAAACATATAAACAATTCCGGCATAATTATTTTTAAAAAAATATATATATATATTTTTTTTTCCTAAACCAACCACTTTTATGATACTTACATTAAAAACAAGTATTTCCCTCTGGTACGTGGAAGTGGTACGTCCTGCCCCTGATGGGCGTGTAATTCAAGTGTTTTGAAAAAACTGCTCTTTCACATGCGAGCTTATTTAATTTTATTACAACGCACAGACCCTTCTATTTTGGGGCAATTAACTGTAAATAACATCAGATATGAGATATGGCCATCTAGTCGGTTCTGTGGATTAGCTAAGGGCTGCTAAACAAGAGAATGTACGAGTTAATTAGAGGTAACCTGAAAGAAATGTTAAAATTCTTTGTGTTTTTACTATCTCTAATGGATTACAACAGAAATATAAAATACAGAATTATGGAGAAATATTTCTTTGAGCAGTATTTTTTTTAAACGTGTGTAATTGAAAACGAGACGATCTACCACTCGTATGCATTGTTTAACAGTGCTTACGAGGATACACTTATATTACTAGATACAATTAAAAAAGAAATACAATAACGAGCAAATAAAGAAAATAGCATTTATTAAATTAATATTACAATCAGCTTCTATCATGTCCAATAAGTAAGTTGGATGACCATGAATCCAGTATGTTCAATGAAAAAATTAATGAATTATAATAAACGATTATATAAAATAAATTAGAATGATAATACGGAGAGAAAGATAGAAACTGAAATAGAGAAAAACAAATTTAAATATTGGGGAATCCCGAAATCAAATCCGAATGCTTTTAGAGTACAAGCATGTTCAAGAGATCCCTTTCTTGCTCATTTCATTTCTTTGTAAAGCACTTATTATTTTTTAAAAATTAGTTTTTGTTTGTTGATGTTTAACGCCCTTGGGTGCCAACAAGGGTAGAAAGGACATGTTATTCTACATGTTACTAACCTGTTCTAGCCAGAGTGGGAGGTCAAGACTTATTCAATGAGTCCGCGCAATCAAAGTATCATTACTCTATTTTTCAAGGAATTTTACAGTACTCGCATTGCACATGTTTATTTTTGAAAAATTACCGATTTTGCCAATAATATCTGTACCTCGGAGGTACAGAACACTAAGTCACATTTCCGTATCTTTACAGGAGAGGAGTTTAAAGAACAAATATTTCATTTCCTGAACTGTTTATTATACTTATGTGTACGAAATAAATCTTGACTTTCCCATCCAGGCTAGAATAGGTTGGTAACCCGTCCTTCGTGCCCTAATTGGAGTACATAAGGACGTTATGCCCTCCCCCCCAAAAAAAATAAAAATAAAATTAAAAAAACAAAACATTTTTATGTAACTTACCTTACAATTAGTTTGTCTAGGACATATAATTCTATACCTCTGTATAAAGTGGAAAAAGGTGAATAAGAATATATAATAATGTATGTTTGGTTAAAAATGGACATAATGTCCTGTACGTCCGAGGTACAGATATATATCCATTTACAAACGGTCTCTTATCCCTATTGCTATTTTAATTGAATTTGTTCTAATTATGGTTTTAAAAGCATCTGCAAAGCATATTCAAATAAACTTATGGAAATAAGAGAGCATACCAAGAACAATTATTACTAAAACGTGACAAATAGTATTCCCATGAGGGTTGGTGGGGACAACTAGATTTTAGTTTCGATGGGATGGAACGAAAGGAAGTGTAAATATTTTTTTATTTTTTTTGTTCAGCTTTTAAACAAAAAGTACTGATTGAGTAAGTTACCAATCTGTGACTGTAACTGTGACCATCAGTGATAACAATTCTTTTGATATATTTGCATTTTTGCGTGAGATTTAGTTTCATCCATTACGATTATTATAAATATATGTATGATTTATATATGAGTATTATTTTTAATATCATCTCAAATTCAGTATGCCAGCGATTAATAACAGATAGGAGAATCTCCTGGTCCAGAGGAAAATGGAACATTAATCCGACTGCAAGATGTAGCCCAAGGACTGAGAGACCATCCTATTAGTCTGCGTTAATTACAGCAATTCTCCTCCTGACCGCACTGTCCCATTGGATATCCCCACTAAACTTAGCTGTATCTGGGGGCGATTTAACTGAAATAGGAAGAGGAATTACCTCAAAGTTGTAGTTATCAAATGGCCTTAGTGATTCTCTAAAAACTATGACTATTTACAAGTTGAATAATATATACTTAATTATTTTCGTAGAAGTAATTTTGCTAAGCTTCTATCATAATTTTTAACACAGTGGCCACTTCTACTAACCCTTCCGTTGTCATCCATGAGTAATGCTACACTAAGCCGATCGATGCAAACACGCCGCCAATCTGTTTGTTCTGTGTCGGTCCATTAACAGAAAAAACAGCAGAGCTGAGCCAGGCGGACATAATTCGATGGCTAACAAACCGATTGTAAGCGCATCGGATAGAGATTCGTTTATTGTACCATTGTGCTCTGCTTCCGAAGCCTTTTCGTCCCACTCCGGCCTTCAAAGCTTCGGGTTCGGTAGGTCGCTTGAAAAAAAAAAAAAAAAAAAAAAAAAAAAAAAAAATCGTGCCTGGATAAAGGTAGTGAACGGTAAAGCTAAAACAGAAACAGAATAAAAAAGTGGACAGAGGCAATGTAAGTTCGGGACAGCGCTGGGTCGCAATAAATCGAACTGTTTGGAGCTGCTCGTTGGATTTGGAGTCCCACCTGTCTCTTTCCAACCCTGTCATAGTCTGGGGGTGGTGGGTCGGCTAAATATCAAATTCCATTTTTTTTTTTTTTTTATAAAATAATACCATTATTTTTGTTATTATAACACAAACAGATTTAAAAGAATTTAATTTAATGAACAAAATATGTTTCTTTACCTCCATGAATTTTATCCTGAAATATTTTTGCTTTACCTTTTTGTAAAAATGTATAGCATTTTTTGTTCGTTAAGTTTAAGAACTTACAAAATGTATGTCATGAATGCTGATTGTTTTTTAAGTAATCATGTTGAAGATTTAGCCTATAAAAACTTTCAAGACTGACTAAGATTCTACATATATTTACAATGCTCATTGATAACTTTTTATTATTTTTTTTAAATACAAACTTTACAGTATTATGAATTTTATTTATATACAATGTATAATAATCTCAATTACAAAAAAATACTACAGGCATAGAAAAACAAAAAAAAACTCTTTTCTTTATTAGTATACGATAGTTTATAATTAATACTTCTTGAAATAACTGTAATAATAATCTTACAAAAATAGTAGGAGTAATATCAATAAAAAATTAAACTAATATTCCTTTTTGTCTATATATATTTGTTTATCTATTAATTTTTCATATACATTAAACTAAATGTATATATATATTATAAGAATTTAAAAGGAATAATAAAGTATTATTTATTTTTTCTGTTGTAATATTTGATATTTTCCACTGATATGTATTCATTAGTGTGAACTACATAATTGTCCAAATATTTTATACGACTGTAATTATGGGTTAATAGGATTAACATACATCTATATAGATTAGTATTTTGACATGTATGGTGTGATCTAAATATTAAAGTATTTAAAAAAAAAAAAAATTCTGGTAGTCATGCTTACCTATTCTTATCTGACTAATAGTCCTAAGTTCATCTCTATTTTTAATTTAAATTATTCAAAACATTTAAATATTTAGCTCTGCCCAAAGACAAAAATAATAAGTGAGCCCGAATGAGCATTTAAAATCGTTTGGTTTGGTAATGATAAAATCTTTAAAAAAAAAAAATCATATTTTTTTTGTTTCATATACGCGTTTTAGGACTTCGACATTAGTTTCTTTTTAGTACAAAATGTTAATAAATAAACAATATGTAATACCTGACTATTTTCTATGTTCCACAATGAGGTCTGATCTTATTAACAAAAATTTCATGTTATGATATGTCAGTTCGGGCTTGTTACATTCTTAATCTTACTTCTCATCTTGGATCGCCCAATTCATTAATGGGGGTTTTTCAGCTCTTTCTCCATTTATTTTTATTTGAGCATTTAATCTTTTTTTGAGAACATTTTTCGGTTTTATAAACAAGTTTCTTTTTATTTATATTCAGAGTTAGTCCATCTGTGCTGAATTAGTTGATCAATTCCTGGGAATCGTCTATTTTATCTATAACCACAACAGTATCTTTCACATATTATTTATGTAATTTATCATGTCACCTATCATTATTTCACCTGTGATATTGACCAAAGCATTATTCATATCTAAATGTTGAAAAGTAGCTGTGTCAATATGCATCCTTGTTTCACCCCTTTTGTTATCGGTATTCTTTCTGATGTCATATGTTTAAATTCCGAAATTATCGTTGCTCTGTTGTTGAGAAGAGGTTGGCCGTTGTGGTTCGTTTAACCTTTTTTACTGTTATTGTCATAACTGATGTGATAAAAATGAATAATTTGAGTTTAATACTCTCTCATGTTTCTTGAGCACTGCTTATCGGGTATGTAGCTTAGCTACTGAGTTTTGTTGTTGCGATACGCCATGATCTGATACAAGAGCTTATATATATCTTGTAGCGTGCGTTGTTATGAAGATAATAAACGAGAACTAATCAAACAATGCAAATGTTCTTTACTTAAGAGCTATCGCAATTCATTTAACTAATGTTTATATCCGATGTTATGTTTTCTCTTGAGAAGGCAATGAATTAAAACTATATCAATTTGTTTATTACTATTTCCAATTGATACAGTGATAATATTTCAGATTTTTTCCACTAATATTATGTAGAATTTTATTAACCTCAATCAATTGATCGTATCTTCTTTGCAGTTTAAAATCCTTGGGTATACTAATATTGGCTACTTCAGTATACTAATAATGCTTAACTGTAAATTTTGATTTACGTAAATTCTATTAGATCTAATTGGAAACTGATCTAATTTAATATGTTGCTGGAAACCCATATTTTAAAAAGAAAGATGGTCTAAACCGAGTTGGACAAAAACAACTACTTGAAGTGTTACACTAGGTTGTTATAAAATTCATTGCTAATAAACACAATCCCTAATTTTAATTGTCATATTTAATCCTATAAGAAATGTTTTGTTATAATAACTTATATCAATGTTTACTTCAACTAATCCTTAAATTCTTTTTGACTTGAGTTGGCTTTAAAGGGTTAAATCATAAGGGTTTTTAGCGATGTAAGTAGAGTCAGCTATCCATCAGAATACTGCCACACTTTCTAGATGGAATCGGTTTGGGAAAAACTTTGATATTTTGTGTTTAGTGGAACTTTGAAGTCGTTTTGCATTTTTAGCTTGTAATCGGACAGTGGGCTCGAACCACTACTGTGGACGGTTTTGTAGAGTTTATGATGTTTTCTATGCAAAGAATCCCGCTTTGATCAACAGGAACCAAGTCATTTTGGAACAGCTGTGTTATAAAATGCTTGAGGTTTTCTTCGGGATCGATAACTTTCGTATTATATTTAATCTGATTATCTTTTGAGTGCCTGAATGTTTATGTAAGTTAGATTGCATGTAAGTTCATACATGTCAATGGTCTACCGTATCAGATTATGGATTAAATTGAGTCTATGGCATGTTTAAGTAGATGTTCATATATAGGTTTTTTTTTCTTCTTCTTTCTTAGCCATCTTTTTCCAGGGTGGACCTTGGCCTCTCCCACAATTCTGCTCCATTCGCTCCGATCCAGAGCCCAATTCCTCCAGTCGGTAACCCCGAGTACTCTTAAGTTCTCCTCAACATCCTTCAGCCTGATTTTTTTAGGGCGCCCTCTCTTTCTTTTTCCTGGGAAGCTTTCTTCCATAATCCTCTTCACCATTATGCCACTGGTCATACTTTTGACGTGTCCAAGCCAGCTTATTGTTTTTGATTTTATAAACCCTACAATATCAACATGTTTGATTACTTCGTCCAGTTCTTGATTACTCCTTGTGCCCCAAGCACATTGTTAGCAGATTGGACCATATATTCGCATCTTTATCTTTCTCTTAAAGAATCGAAGAGCATGATGGTCAACTTCCTTGAGTATCTAAGCTTCTGCACCGTAACTATTACCGATTTACATATATTCAATTTGGTGCACTTCGGGTGTAAGTACACTTTATTGTCATTCATTATTCTTTTCTTGTTCTCATCACTGACCTTGTTGACAGAATCAATATCAGTGTCTAGGTATGCGACACTGTCTTAAACTCATTCATTTCGAAACCCATTATTTTACTTTCACGATCTAACTTGCTAATAACTTCTCTTAAAACGTTTTGACTTCTTGCTAAGACTACAATGTCATCTGCATAACCAAGGCTTTGGTATGTGCAGCATGCCAAAGAATCATTAATTTCTTTAGTTTATATAAATATTTATTTTTTAATTTGTTTTCCTGAGTTGTCTGTTACATATAAACGAATAGTTTATTATACTTTTCATTGTTCCTGATGAAGTTGTTAAAGGTACAGTGCTCCCATGTTGACGTTAGGTGGGACCCTAGGTAACCGGGCTTGGGGATGACACCTGTCCCATGAGAAGTGCCGAGATGTTAACAGGAACGGCAGCTCACGTAGCCACTCTTACGTGTTCCACTCACGTTCCTTCAAAGGGCCCGGTCTCATCCTCCCCAGTTCGGCAAACTAAGTGTTAGGTGTCCTCTGGCCGGTCCATCTCTAGCCAAGTCGGGGTTTTAATTTGATTTGGTTTGTAACTTTACTATATTTCATCACTGACAACAAATATTTTTAGATAGAGAGCGATCACTTAAAATAAAAGTGGTCTTCATCAAATACATTCTACTATGTATAGTTTATAATACACAACAACAATAGAGAATATTAAGCAGCTTTCTATGGTGTGTTTCCGGAATGGTTTTGATAAAAGATGTATTTAAAAATTTATTAGATACTATATCGGTTAGCAAATCACCATAATTCATTTGATATTGATTTTAGCGCTTCTGATATTCCATGAGATTCGAAAATGCTATTACCCATTTAAACATATGAATTCACTCTTTACGAAAAGAGGAATTAATTTTAATCCAGTTCCCTTCAAGCTTTTGATTTTCTAGTTAACATCATTCTATTAAAATTGTTTGGTCGATTTTACTGTATAAATGCAAATTTGGTTTAAAAGCTAATGAATCTGGTAGAAAAATTGTTCCCATGTTCGTGAAATATGTCTCTCTTAAGCACAATTTCGGTTTTTCAAATTTCGTGCTAGCATTAAGAAAATTTGATGAATCTCGCTCACTGTGCACTTTGAGCACAGAATTTTAAATTTATCGCAGTGATCTCATCGAATCTTTACCATTCGTTGTAAAACTAAGACTACTTTCCTTACACTATCCTTTAATAATTTTCCTCTTATCTATGTTAAACAAGACAAACTGGAACTCCTGGACTAGGCCTTACTTAAAATCCACATTCAAAACTAAAATGTTGAATAAGAAATTTCTGGTTATACACTAGTCCAAGATTTAATAGACAAACGTTTAAAGTATCAAATATAATTCCAAAATACTCGTTTAGAAAACAGTAATCAGACCTATTTGGAGATACAGTGATAAGCGTTAGAGCTGAACTAAACCTTCCAATTCTTCTTTTATCCAAAATCCTTCGTAAAAACATCAATGGTCCTTATTATTTCACATTATACATAATGATCTCAAGTTCCCACATGTTGCTAAATTGGCACCAACCAGATCCTTCCATGATAAGTTCCATAGCCACTTTAATCCACGAGTAGGATTTATCATATCTAATTAGGAGAATAATATTGATTTTAATGATTAATATTTTGATGAATAAATGTGTTTGCCCTGGTAAGTATTGCACTGTTTGCATAACATGTTCATTATTTATATTTTTAAAAACTGTTTGAAAGTTGTACTGAAACCATGGTTAGATAAAACACACGCCAATCTTACCTTTAACAAGTAATTCATGCAACATTTTCTCGGAAAGCTATAAATTTGATTAAGACTACGTTCCATAGCACTTTCAATAAAGTGCATTATGCATGGCGAATATCTGGTTTCGATACGGTATCTTTACATGTACAAACGGATGGAGAAGAAAAAGGAACAAAAACTGGAGTATCGTGTAGATGGAACGCACGCAGGAGCGAGATAGCATCCATCAGCTTCGCGTGTTGCTAGCTTTTCATAACTCCCTTTTTAGTTAATCGATAGCACGGCCTTGTCACTTCTTGATCCGGGGCTTCTGGTTAGCCTCTTGTAACACCTAGCCATCGGTTGGTTGTTTTTGAGAGTAACGGACAGAAAAACCTGTGAAAATTAAACAAAGAAAATTATTATTTTAAACTTAAGCATAGACTGTAGGTCATTCAAGATAAGAAAAATAAGGGAAAGTGTTGTACCTTTATAGCAGTATACCTTGAAACAATTGACATTGTTTTTGTTATAGTTGCACTCTTGTAGATGCTTTGCGAGTCAAGTTCTGTCATGTTTGATAACGAATCCGTTTGTGTACTTTCATTTCTCCCGGAAAATAGCTTCTTTGTTTTTACTGACATCATCTGATTTTTTTAAATTTTCACTGTCCCGGAGTATTGTTGCTTCCTACCAAGTTTTCGAAAGTAAGTAATCGATTGCTTACTCTGGGTTACTATTTGATACCCTTTGGGAAGGTGCCCAGTCGACTCAGGATAAAAAAAAAAAAAAAAAAAAAAGTGGACTGATTCGCATGCATTTAATTAAGGTTCTTGAAACTTGAAACACTTATTTTTTTCAAATTTGATTTTGCAGATGAAAATGCCCAGAAGTATTTCGAAGAATTCTATTAATATTTCGTTGAAGTTTACTTTTTGTCAAATAAAAAAACTCTAAAAGAAAAACAAAAATAATCTTTTGTTTTCCATTGTATAACTTTCATTAGAGCACTGCTATAGACTAGCTTTGGGTAGTCCCTCTAGAAGCCTGTGTCATGTTATTACTCTGCATTGTAATAACCGCATATTTACTGGATGAGTTTTGGTGATACAGTTTTAAATTCCTATAGATAAATGAATAAAAAAAAAAAAAAAAAAAAAAGAACTAGGCCTTTGGGCTATTTCCTCCTTTAAAATTTTGGATATATTCTGAACCCTCCTTTGATAAAGTTTAAAATAATGTATGATCATTATCATAACATAAACTATATATATTTACGTCATTAATAACCTCAGTAAGTATCCAGATCACAGGACGTTTTCCAAGAAAAACTATTTCCTGCCTTAGGTCGCAATTGCAGTTAATCACGCCCACACAGGAAGATCTAACAGATACGGGTTCCTGACTGCAGTGTGTAGAATGCAGTTTAAATAGCATCTTCAGGCTGAATCGAGTTGCATTCCGATGCAACTTCTTTAATTGATTAAGTTATCTGGATACTGCAATCTTAAATTATACATTAGACTCTTTTCTCATTTAAATTAATACCAGGAAAGTACGAATTACTAGGGAATTTTAAAAACTAATATTTTTAGGTATTATTTATATTTGATCATATCTTCAAATGATTTTGTCTTTAAGAAAACTGGCTATGTTGGAACCGGAAACGGAGATAGAATTGATTTTTCAAGCCTTAGACGTCTCTTTTTGATGTCCGAAGTGATAAAAGTTATACACTAAATATATTATGTATGTAATAAATTATTTTAGAACCGACAAGTATATTCTACTTTAAACTAATCTACATTATTTTATGTATACTGTTATATAAAATGACAAGCCATCTTTCGTTTGTGATCACTAGGGCTGTGAATTATATGCAATAAAAATTGAAAAAATATGCAGAGATATTGGGTAAAATATGCATTTAAATACCGAAAATATGCAACTATCTGCATTATTAAAAAAATAAAAAAATCGCAATACCTACCTATACTTAAGTACAAACTCAAGTTTAAATAACTACTTGTGTTGAAAAGGGGAACGTTAGAAAAACATTAAAAAGCTAATATTAAAAAAAAAAAAAAAATGTTAAAAATCTGTATTAAAGATAAATAAAACACATTAAACAGAGAAAATTACAAACGAAAAATGACATTCATGACATTAATTTCCAGAAAACTTAAACAACAATCACAACCAAAATACTTATACTTTAAAACAGAACAATTAATATACATCAAAAACAATAAGCAACGACCATAATGAATCTCTCCCGACTTATTCATGCCACTTATGCACTGTTGTGGATTAGAATTGCAGACAACCACTTTTTCAGGTTTTCGACCAAAATACATTGTCTATTGAGCCTCAAAATAGATTTAAAACTATTAGCTAAACGACCGCTCTACATCATATGAATATAAACGTCTCCATCACTCTTGAAAGTCTCATTTGACAGTTCACCTACGTACTTTCCAACAAGATCTTTTGTCTTTGAAGGAGTGACTTTCGGTATTTTAGGTTAACACAAAAGAACAGTTTACGAATGATATGTCTCGGTGAATACAGTGTGAGAGACTGTGTAATGGAATGATGGAAGGGGGAAAGGAGAGATAAAAAGTGAAGTCATAATATTCCACGTATTTGAGCGAAGTATTAATCGGATTAAACAATTCAAAGAAAAGCAAATACGATCGAAAGTTCGCTAAAACCGGCTTTTGGAGCCTTATTTTACTGGACTATAGTGATCACTAACCACGAAAAGCACTGAACCAATCTATATTAATTTTTAACCACATCATCTTTATAGTTTCAGTAAGGTTTAGCAATAATAAAATGTACTTATTTTCAATTAATTCTGTGTTAAAAAAAATGCATAATATGTGAATAACTGTGAAGTTTGAATATTCACCAATAGGCGGTGGGTGATATTCTACATGAGAGATTACACAGGTACGGCGTTATAAAGAGCTTGAAATTGATAATTTAATTCACTTATATTTAATTAAATCATTAATTAAGATTTAAATATGTAGCGTGACATGTGGATCCGAATAAAGTTTGTCCATCTGGATAAACAAATCATGAATTAAAAATTATGCTTTCACGCAATCTTCAAGTTAATCAGTGCAATTTTAAGAATATTAAAAATTACTGTAAAGGTTAAGAGGTTAGGAATATCATGAAAATATTTTTTGTATCGATGAACAAATGAAAGTATAATTATTGGTTGAAACAAGTGCTTCACTAACGAGACCGGGCGAAGCCTAGTGATGTATAATTCTTTAAAAAAATATATAGGTATTGTTAGAAAATATACATTAAACTATATATTATTATGATCAAATTACCGACGTCAGTATTGGGCTTTCGGGTAAACGTCCGAGTGATAGACTGAGACGTAGATGGAAAGATTACGTTATGGCTGATCTTGGGCATTTGGGTTTTAATGGAGTGTCGGCATTGAACCTTCATGTCCGCTATTTATAATTTTCAGATATTATATAAATAAATCTATAAAAAAGTATGCTAAAAAACAACAATAATAAAAAAGAAATACGTACATAAAACATTTATATGTCTCCGTCTAATTTAGGATATTTTTAGAAAATAATTGGTGTACTCAAATCATCGAGTATGCCATTGCTTGAAGTTCTGTGCATTAAAACACTGGGCTGTAGCGTGCCCATTCAGTCTTCTCGCCCAACAAAGAGAAACAAAGCGACGTTATTGTTCTTGTTTCAACAATACTCAAATAATCCTTTGTACAAAGTCGCAAGCGGCGGTATTATTATTAAATGGGGCTCTAATAAGACTTAAACAAAGCAACGTTTTTCAAAAACTTTCGGTTACATGAAATGCCCTGGAATATGTTTAAAATTCTCTGTCATCATAAGTGTTTTTAATCAGCGAAAGCTACAAATGGACAGGGCTTTACAATGATGTATTGTCATTTTCTCAGTATTTTTTTAATATATTTAAAAAAAAAAAAAAATTAAATTGTGGTACCTTCCGAGATAAAATTTTAAAAAATTAATTGAATGAAATTAATTTTAAATAACAATAAAATACGCAACTAAAAATATCAATTATATACTTAAATTATTACATTAACTATCAATTAATTTATATTGTATTATATTATCATTTTATGGAAAGTGTCTGTTACTGCAATTTACATTAATTATTAATTTTAATTTAATTTAAATTATTTATTTTTTTTAAATTTCATTTTAACAATACACTGATTAAAATAATTTAATTTACCTATTATTCTTCACAGTGTTAACACACTATGACCTAGTGTGTTAACACTGTGAAGAAGAATAGGTAAATTAAATTATTTTAATCAGTGTATTGTTAAAATGAAATGTAAAAAAAAAAAAATTATATATTAAAAATGAATTTAAATTGCAGTCTGAAGATGGGATAATATCCAGAAACATGTACATGTTTAGTGGATAATAAATGAAAGTTTTGAGGATAATTCTGTACCATCATGCGTACCTCAATTGACTTATTATTTGTTGTTATATAGCAAACTGTATTAATATAGATGAGGTATTAGTTCACAGTAGCAACAATGAAGGTATAGGTAGTTAGGGCGATCATTCAAATAAACGCAATTAAAATACAAATTTATTTATTTAGTTAGAAGTTCTTTAAGCTGATTAATACCAAACTAATAGTGAAATGGAGTTAAATAAGATGTGTTTGGCACTCCAGATTACCAGATCGAAGCCAAACTTTCTCTGTACAGGACTCGATATGTTTTTTATATTTTTGTTAATAATTTTTTCTTTTATTGTTATTTCTGTACTCGTATATTTATTACTTTTAATTATTTGGCTTTTTATTTGTTTTTTCTCTTCAGTTAATCGAACTGAATTATATATGTATAAGTAATACGTATACCTCATGATATACATATTTTCATAGTTTAATTTAATTATAGCTATTTGACAACTTATTCTAGGAATCAATCACCTAATTTAATAATGATTAACTCTTTCACTGATTTTTTATTCAACTACTGATTATTTCAATTAAAGATTTAATCATTATTAAATTAGGTGGTTGATTTCAGGAAACTAGTTGTCAAATAACTATGATTAAATATTTTCCGAACCTGCATATTTTTAGCCTTTAAAATATGAAGATTTAACCATTTTTCAGGTACGTAACCATGGTGACTGTAAATATTCTGTTGTATAGTTGCATTATTCAATGGATAATGGATTGCTCATTCCGGCTAAATAAATGATGTTCTTTCAGGCACCGGCGGCTGTCAAACTTTGACAAAGAGGTCTCTTCCTCATTAAGCCTATCGATTTATGAAAATGATCGACCAAAGGGCACGTCTTCTGTCAACATTTACCCATTTTCACTCTTCGCAGTGTTGGTTTAGTCCATCGAGGATTATGGAAAGGGCTATGGCGCTCCTTCAACCGGTGCTAGCCAACAGCCTAGAATAGATTACCGGGTGACCAGGCTCCTCTCGCACCTCCGCCGTGTTTAACCGTACCCCGAGGGGGATCTAACTATATTGAAAGGTCGACAAACATGGGATCACAGTTTTATAGCCTGTTTGTACTGACGTTTACTTTAGGCAAAGTGAGCCCCCGGGTCGCGTTGTAGGCACGAACGCTTCTTCTTCCCGGTCCCCTTCCTGGGTCGAACCCCTGCCTCTTCTCGTCATAACAAGCTTTCATTATTGTTCTCTTGTTTTGTTAAATCGAATAGTAGGTCTTACTACTAACTGTTCAGGCTATTATGCATAACTTAGTTGACATTAAGATGTTTCTGAAACGATAAAAAAAAAAATGTATAGTTAGTAGTAAGGGCTGTGGTAATCAGGATATGCGTTAGAGTACTTGGAACTCATGCAAAAAAATAAAAATAAATAAATTAAATTGAAAATTAAACCCTTAAATCACTTGAGGTACGCATGATGATATAGAAGGATCAATCCTAATTGTAAACCCTTAAACATAAAAATTAGGATTTACAAGACCATTATATTAACTATCGGTTTTTATTGTTACAAAACGTGGCTGCTTACGTTAAGAAAATAAGGACACCTTAAAGTTTTCGAAAATAAAGAACGCAGAATGTTATGTCAGGACAAGCAAACTGTGAAATAAAAATTGCTTCCCCATGAGAATTATAAATCGCCTCTTAAGCAATTACCTGCCATTTGTCATTTTCCCAACTTTACAGGAGACACCATCATACTGATTAATTGCTATTAATAATAACATCCAAACAAAGCAAAAAGCGGGTTTATTACTTTAGTTTATATGAGACATCATGAGGAACACACCAGTCTATCCATTTCTTCTGTTTATAATTTAAAAAACAGCTAAGTTGTAGCATGTGGAGAGAGGATTCCATTTGTGTTATGTGGACAAAACTCGGTGTTTCACTTGGGCCTCATTTTTTTTTCTAAATGTTGCCTCGAAAATGGATCCAGCGTGAACTTTGACGTTAAGAATAATCTAATTTTTTGCCAAAAAGTTGCTTGTAGCATGTGGCTGCTGTAAGTCATAGTAGCGTAGTAGTAAAGTCATTCGATTAAACAATATTGCTGAAAATATAACGCCAATCAATCACGTAAAGGTCTGGGGGAGGTAGACAGAGATTTTGGATGTTTATGGGGTAGGAGGCGTGTGTTCAGGTGTTAGTTTTATTCGAGTCTTCGGGTTCGTTCGTTTTTATTTTATAATAAAAATGGAATAATTAATGATTAAATGATAATCTTTTGAATTGCATTATAAAAAATATTTTCTTTGTAGTACCAACATGATGCCATCTTACAAAGTCAGTGGACTATTAGCAAGTGAGTTATCAGTTTATCTGCGATCCTGTACGTCATAGAGTTTACTTCTTCTCATTAGAATCGAACTGGACCTCCTTCCCCTGAAAGCGAGCGACCTCTCAAAGAAAACTCGTTACAGGAGGAAGGACTCTCCTTGTGAGACTCCCGGCCATTTGTAATTAGCGGGCGGCCTACAGGTTATTCACTCGGCCTGCATTAAATACAAAAAGGTGCTGAGGGTAAAGCTCTAACGTCGACAGTGGTCCGTACCCCAGCCCTTTGTGGACCCTGGATGAGAGATTTGAATAAACCATGTGGGTCCTCTCCCCCTCTGGCTATTGTTCTGCCTCACCATAACCGGGGCGGGTAATCACCTGACTTTTTTCATAACCCCCTAATTTATATTCTTTTAAATTCTCTTGATGATGTCCTCAAATTCTGAGTGAACTTTTCTGGGCTTCTTCCGCGGCCTTCTTTTATGGACGTGAACCTTGCCTCTTTACATCTTAGTATACTCACGTTGTTTAAAATTAGTTCTTATTTATTACACTGTTTTGGTCATCAGTAGTAAAGTTTGTAAATTTTTTGAATAAATAAATCATAGATTGCCACCTGTTAATTTCTCTATTTCTATTAAAAAGATTCTTGACGTGTGATGGAATCCAACAAGTCTAGTATAATTTATATGAAATTTAAGCTTGTAACGATGTTTCATTGTGGTTGATTGCAATGCATTCAAATGATCTGATAGTACATAGTCATTTACTAGGTTCTCGGGCATTAACATCATTGAATGCGGTTATAAATATCAGAAAGATCAGTGGTCAAGCAATCTGCGTCTCGCATGGTGCTGTTATAAGTCAAAACATTTACTGATGAGAACTGCACTGAGATTCTAAAGATATGCCAACATATTTACAAATTTCTATTATCGCCTTGTATGTACTTCAACCTAGTGTTAAGTTGTGTATATATTTAATAACTTTTCTAATATGAAGTTTTTCTATTTTTTTTTTAGGTTATAGAGGGTAACAAGAACACTTACCTGGGAGCCAAGAGGGATCTGGACCCACCGATTTGGGCGAGCAAGATCAGGTTTTACCCTTATAGCTTTCACCGGCGTACGGTCTGCATGCGGGTCGAAATTTATGGATGCTACTGGAATGGTAAGTACATTGTTAACGATAATCTATTGTCCACTACGAATTATTTTGGTTGTCTCCACTAATATTAATTGTCATCTTCTATATATTATTTTTTAAAGTTTGGTTTCTTAAATTAACAATAGAACTTACGATTTCCGATACAGATACCCTGGAACAAAATTTATTTTGAAATAACCTGTGACAAAATAGTACATAACAGAAATAAAAAAAATAAATAAATAAATACAAGTGTCATTTGTTGGGTCTCACATATATCTTTTATTATCGCAGAAGTCACCAATAGTACTAAACAATGTTTCTTTGAATTCTGCTAATAGAAAAATATACAGATGTTCCGCTGCAAGTTTTATAAAGGCTTATAAACCAATATCAAAGAACTTCCTCTTCAAGGCGCATAACTTTTTTTTTCTTCTATTTTTTTTATTCATGAGGAAGTAAATAAATAAGATTTAACGGATCCGATAGTTCGATACCAAAACCACCGATCTCTGACCATACACTTCCTCCCCTGATGCAATCCGCCTATTTACTTTTTGGGTGTTTACCCAGTGACTCAGAACTTATTACCTCTTTTTTAAATTAATCAAACCTCTAATCATAAGGGACCTGTATATAAGTATTACATGAAAAAAAGCTATGATACATTGTAAACAACTAGATAATAATTATTCACTTTGATAGTCATCATACGATCAGGCACATCTGATAATGAAGAACAGTAGCAGTGATGGATACCTAGGAATCGATTCTGGATACAATTTTTTAAAGAATCGATAGTCTCGTGAATCGACACATCTTGATTCTTCTTATATTCAAATTACTCACCTAGCTGATAGAAATTATTTCTGAAACGCTGTAGGTCATTCAGTTAGTATTTTAATCTATTCTAATGCTCTACTCACGTTTTCTTACATCATTACAATCAGGAAAGAGTTGTGTATACCAAAACGTAGATGGGATGATTGTGTTAGTGTTGATCTTCTGAATTAAGGGGGTCTAGTTGATATCTATGCATAATTGTTGCTAATATCGGCACCGAACCTTATTGTTATTTTATTCCTAGAACTCCCATTCCTAAATCTTGAACAAGGGAGATCAACTTTGAAATTGAATACATCATTGGAACAAAATATGTTGTACTTTATTCTTTAATTACTCTTTGTTTAACACATAAAAAAAACAAAAACATAACATTTGATTGGTATACTCTGTATGTTATTTCCCAATACCTGCTACCCAGGTATTATCGGAAGAAGAAAGAACCCCAGTCCTGCTCCCCAACAGAATTTTCCATTAACATTCGTTTGGAAATCCCTTCAAAGTGAATTGTTTAAAGCTTAACTCCCTCTGTCCACTTTTTTTTCGTAGTGTGAATGCGTGACCTGTTTTCTTTTTTAAGGCCACACAGAAATGAAGTGAAAAATACTGTTTTTTAAGGTGTAGAATATATTTTTTTGTTTTATTAATTCAGTTAACTGGGTATGATTACCACAATTTTTTTATAAACTTCAATACTCGATTATTTCTTGAAATTCCGCTTTTATTTTAGTTAAAAAGATTTCAGTCAAACCTCGATAATCAGACACATATGGAAACGAGGGTTGCCGGATTACCTAAAGCGGCAGATTACTAAATGTAATGAAAAATTAAACACGAAATATGAAAAGTTACTGCTTTTTTTTCTTTATAACAACTATAAACTGTTATAAAACAACCAATATATAAAAACTGTAATATAACCTTTGAAAAATAATAGAAACTTCAAAAATGTCATATGGGTGTTGTAATAAAAAAATAGAAACAATTAACATTTAAAATGAAATTTTTCATAAATATATAAGATCTACATAGTAGAGAAATGGTTAGGGATGCATTCAGGTATAATAAACACATATATTTTTTTTTTTAATAAAAAAACTTTATATTCGAAGTACCGACGTTTCGACCAGCCATGCAGGTATTCTTCAGGGTGATTGTAGTCGAGTTGAAGAAACGGCCAGCATGATACATGAATATAGCTTGTATAACTGACTGCATTCCAGCCCATTTCTCTATTATTATACATACAGTCAAAGTTTCATATAAATGTATGCACTAAGATCATTATTTAAAAAAATAGACAAAAAAAAAAAAAAAAAAAAAATCCAAAAAAAAATAACAGGTATCCGAAATATAAGTATAGAGGGTTCTATAGCTTTCGAATTTTTTTTTTTTTTTTTTTTTTTTTTTTTTTTTTTTTTTTTTTTTTTTTTTTTTTTTTATTAACTGGTCAAATCGCTAAAAAAAGTTAAAGGCAAATTGATTCCTAAACAATATTTAAAATACACTTAAGAGAACTTTTAAAAAAATACAAATTGTTTAGAATTTTCAGAATTCAAGGTTTAAATTGAAGAGCTTTCATACCAAAGATATATTCCTCAACATGGTTACATTCCGGATGTAGAATTTAATTTTAATTCTCATCGCGGATAAAATAACAGAAAATAATTAATGGTCATCATGAAACAAAACTCTGTAAACGCTGAGTTATGAGATCTGGTGGAATTCCTTAAATTAGCGGAGGGGGTTGCGAATTGGCCCCACTAATTGCAGAAATATCCGTTAATAACGGGGTAATTGTTCTCAGATTGTAAAACAGACTGCGCACACTTGAGAATTCATAACTGAAATTAGTAAAGGAATTCAGGTAGGGCTGAATATTAGGGGGCATTAAATACAAGACTGGAGATGATATTAGTCAAGAAGGGACTAAAGGGTTTAATAACTGCGATAAGTAGGGCGGATTAGTGGAGATGATCTTGTGTCTCTGGTAGGGTTCGGGGAGAGCGAGGGATGTGGGTGTATTGAGGTGGGGCATTAGTAACGGAAGAGTGACATACTCAAGAAATTTATGTAAAAATTAGGGAGAAATATTTTAGTCAGGGATTAATTTATGTATGTGTAATCAGATAAAAACATATATTTAAAAGAAAATATATAACAAGTAATAAATTGGGGGGGCTTGGCGTTATGAGAATGTCCCTATCCACCTAGTTTCCCAATCATTTTCAATAGACTCTTTGTGTCTGTTATAATTTTTAAATATTTTTTTTATTTAGAAATTTTGTTTAGATATTGAAGATACCCTAAGCCCTGTTTCTCCCTCGGTCGGTTCATCCGTTCCTCTCCTTGTAGATTATTATGAATATTAATTTTAAAATAGTTAAGTAGCCACTTAACCGATCTTTGCGGGGATGGAGGGAGATGTATGGTTTATATGTATGTATGGTATAGCATTGTTTATTTTATTAGCCATTTCTGCGTTATAGATTCATAGACATGACCAAAATTCACTTTTTGTGAAAGTTGGAAAAATTTGATAAACTTTAATTTAATAAATACAAATATTTTCGATTGAGAGCATTTTTCTATATATTTTTACCAAAATCTGAAAAAAGTTCAGAAATTTTTTGGGTTTTTTAGCCCACCAAAAATTTTGATCCTATCAAATGTAGTCAAAGTTTTGAAATTTTATTCTCAGGATCCATCTGGATCATATAAAAACGTTAAACCTACTACTTTACCTCTTGCAAGGCAGTCCCCCCATTTTAGAAAGTAATTTAACTAGACTAATTGTAAGTGAAAACATTAGAACAAAGTTGTGCAATTATTGTATTGTCATTGGTCCTGGAAACGTGGGCAAATTTTCAAGTTTATCAGATTGCTGGAAATCGGTGAAAATTACGATAAAAGATTCCGTTACGTACAGGTGAAGTTAATAAAAGCGTATTAATTATTCAGTCAACACATAAAAGAATAAAAATGAGGATATGCTTTTAAAAATTGCAAATTAATTTGTACTTATACTTGCAAATTCTTTTTTAAAATTCATTAAAAAAATGTTATTATTTTTTATACAAAAATAAAAACATTTAAATATTTTTTTTTTATTTATTGCCTAGTTTAAAAATAAAACTAATTAAAATTATGACTTAAAGAAATGACTGTATACTCAAGCACACCCGTAGAAGCTCGAATAAAGGCTGAAGGATTCGCGACGGTGGGTTTTATTGAAAAATCTTTGAATCCTTGAAGAAGCTATTGAAGAGAGTCAAATCTCAAGGGAGCTCTTTCACTAACCCTGTCTCGCTTATCCGCTTTCCTTTCATAAACTTTATCTCATATTAGACCCATACCTTCTCTCTATATAGACAAAGTTAACTTTTGTATTCGGTAATTATTTGTTTCTTTTTCATATGTTAGTGTTAATGCTTTGTCGGTTCTCTAGTCGTTTTATATTTTTTAACTTCAACAGTGAATAAAAACATACTCTTATTCACCTAAACCCATATGTACATATGCCACACCAATATAGGGGTATACGAAAAATAATTTAAAAAATAGAAATACTTCAATCAAAAATGCTTAGACTAATCATGAAATAATCTTGGTTATTTCTATGTTATAACCTCTTTATGGTTATAGCATTTAACCACATATACATAATTTTTATAGACGACTTCATGGATAACATACTTATACAACACCTGGCCGGGACTGACTTACTCAGAAAATACCCTCAGAAGGCTGCAAAGAAGCTGAATGAGAGATCTGTTCAAATTATTTTTTTTTGCCAGGTGGAAGTACTGTTAAGTTATATTCTCCGAGGAATTGATTGTCATCGCCAATAAATTCGTATTACACCATAACACACAAGAAAGTTTAAGGAAAAATATTTTATTCATAAATCATAATTACAGAAATAGTTTATTTACTTGCATATATTATTGCTCTATAGTATTGCGATATTTGCTAATTCTGCTTGTGTATGTAACATAAAAAGCATGCTATCCTGTTTCGGCAGTACTTTTCAGTGAGTGTTGTCTTTCTTTTGTGTTTCTTTGTCTGTTTGGGGTTAAGGTACTTATATACTACAAGGGCAGGAAGGACGGGTTAGCCAAAGGTTACCAACCTATCTAGTATGGGAAGGTCAAACTTCATTTTGTGGAACCTCCACGAAATAAGTAATTACCTACCTGTAATTTAGGGGTATTTGAGTAATTTTCAGTATATTCCCTGTTGAAATTTATCAGTTTCTCTTTTTTGTAGTCAGGCTTGAATACACAAAAATCCAAGATTATTTTTTTTAATCTCCAAAGTGTAAATTAAATTAGAATATAATGTATTCAAAGTTTTATATTTTACATATCATTATTGGAAATTTATTGGCTAAGAGTAAAACCTTACTTAATTGTCACCAGCGAAAATAAAAATGATAATCAGCATATATTGCGATTCAATGGAAATATATTTACAGTTATATTGTTTATAAAATTAGCTTTTTATTGAATAATGACTATGAATTTAATTATAATTAATCTTACTCCGTTACTTTCTCATCCTACAAAATAATCCGTTAACTGATAGCCACTAACCAATACTGCTAATCAAAAGCAAAGGGCTTAATTGTTGATAAGATCGGTCAGAGCCCGAAGCAATTACTTTCTGAAGGGATGATATTAGCTGTAGGGTACAACCTGGAGGTTTCGCCCCCTGGCTCCTGTGGAAGCCTCTTATTTGTTAGCTCAATTCCTGAGGCAATAATAAACGAAAGAAAACTTAATCTTGTGATATAATGTTCCAAACAAGATTGCATAGAAATATAAAATAAAAAAAAAAAAGAATTAATTTTTAGTAGTGATTTAAAATAAAAACAAAAAAATATCGCTTAAAAATTGTTACGACCTTACGAAGTTACTGTTAAAAAATAGTAATTAATTAATTAATTTTACAAGACGTTTTCTTAAAGTTTTATAATAATCCGTTAGCGGATATCCAATAAAAAATACTGCTAATCAAAAGTTAAAAAATAATTATTTTTATCACTCGTGTAAACTGACCAAAGATAAATATTTTTTTTCTATACATAGCTCGTCTCAATGATGAAGCCCGGAAAATATTATAAATATCACAAATGCATATTTGTGTATGTTTATCCATTCATATATTATCAATATATGAAAACCCAAAAAATGTATTTTAAAATTAACACTAGACACTCGGTAATAAGACATTACAATGTTTATCCTAATTTACTACAGCTGATGTTTCTTGACTAATGTTTGTTTTGTTTTTCTCTCTGGAAAATTTAAATAATAATAATAAATAAATAAAGTTGAGTGCTTTTTTTTGCTGTTTCTTGGCCAATGGTTGTTCAAGGAGAAGATTTGGCCGGGATTATAATCAACTGCCAGGTTTTTTCCTAATTGAGGGTACCCACTATATAAAGGCTGGGTGTGGCCTAGAAGAGTTTCTCGATCGTTGGCCTTGGACAGATGAAAGAAAGGAGGCCCGTAGCAAGAGATTGAAGGAAATGTGGGCACAGAGGAAGGCAAGAAAAAGGATGTGTTTTGCGTAGTCCCGATTGGACTCATTCGCACTTAAAAAAAAAAATAATAAATAAAATAAAACGATTTATTAACTACAAGTAATATAAAATAAATTAGGATAATAATTGTAGAAAAGAATAAACTAAAACGGAGAAAGTAAAAGGAAGAACTTAAATGCAATAATATATATACAATAATTATAAACATCCCGTGGAAGTCTAAAACCAAGCGTGAACCCCTACTATAAAGAGATCCCAGCGCTTTACTCTGTTAAACTTGCATTTTAACATATATTCTTTTCTCTTCTCACATATAGCACAATTAAGACGTTCGAATATAAAATTATCCTTTAACAGCTGGTGCGGAAGTTCTTTTATATTTCCAACAGCTCTAGAGCTGTTCTCAAGGTTGTATCCTCCAAGGTCTGCATTAGGTTGTTATTAGACACGCGGGAGCACCGAGCTGCGGGGACGCCCCTATAAGGAGCATAGAGGTGTTTGCAGTCCGTGCCCATCGTGAGTTCTTCCAGATCACGACCGACAATTCTTATATGGCATCTGGGTCTGCGGCCGTGGCCTCTGGAGGTATTCGACTTCCCGTCTGCAAAAGTCTTTGTTTCCAGTATCCTTATAATATCACAAAATAATATTAAAAAAAAAAAAAAAATTAAGAAATTCTGTAGAAATATTTTAGCTGAATTTTATTTTTATTAAAATGGAAGTCGTGGAATGAAGCCAGTCAACGAAGACAGATGGCCTTCCATCTTTTCTGAACTAAGAGTTATATGATATGATTTAATAGATATGCTATTTTTTCAGTCAATATACATATTTTTCCTACTTGATGCTTATCAGCTTACTGATAACAATTATGGAGCTTGGTGAATAAGAATCGTTCTGTTTAAACCAAAATATTTGCGTTAAGTGGGAAGCAGTTATAGCCTTTTCTGCATTTGTATGTCTTGTTCCTTATTTGTATCTGCTGTCCCAACTACCACTATTAATTCATCTATATTCATCAAAAGCAACTTGATATTAATGCATTGTGTGCATTCTGAAGTTTTGTTGTTTTTTTAAGCTTATATTCTATGCGATAAGGTTTATGTGAATTCCTTAACAGAAGCTGTCAGATTCTAATGGAAGACGCAAATTAAAATTTTCGATTTTCTATTCTTTACGTCATACCGTACACAGATACCTGACGACGCAATATATCTGTACATCAAAGGCCTGGATATCCAGTTTTGTCCGTACATGGAAACTTGATACGACCTTTTGTTCTCGTGTACCAACACGGTACCAATTTTTCTTCCCTGACGTCCATTAATTTGAATATTTCCATGGATCGTGAGGCTATTCTTCAAAATACAGAACGGACAAAGAAAATAGGGTCTTTTTCATGAAAGGCATGACCTTTTTACAAAGCGCCTTTAGAAACCCTACGTAAGAACGTCACGAAGACTGTGGAAACTGCTCCTTCCTTCCCAACCGTGCCCTAATTTGTGACATTTCTAACGGTCACGAGAACTTAACTGTCGCTTCTAAACGTGGATAAGTCTGGCCGAAGTTCACGTTTGGCTTGTCTTCTTTTAGGTGCTAAGTAGCGGGAAATGTGTGACTTCTAAATAGTCACATAATCAGGAAAGATTTGTTGGATGCTTATCGTTACTTATCTGGATTTTAGATTTTTAATATTAATATTAGCGCTATGAATCCTCTGCGGCAAGCCGGGCAAAGAGAAGATTTGAGAATTACAAAATTAAACACTAAAACGGCCATAAAAACCGGGTAAGAAACTAGTAGCAAAAGTTTCTAAACAAAATTGAAAAAAGCAAAAAACAATTGTTAGGGTTACTAATATACGAATTGGTGGTATGTAGCTCAGCGGTAATGCTACAGAAAAGTACGCTACCCTAGAAAACCGATTTCCCAATGATATCGATTTTTTTTTTTATCTTGTATCTACGTCTCGTTTTCTAATATTATAAACAATAAATAATCGATACTTGATTTTTTTTTCTTTCAGATGGTATCGTGAGTTATTCGATGCCTCAAGGAGACAAAAGAGGTCCACTTTGGGAGTTCTTCGACGCAACTTATGACGGCCACTGGGACTCGGAGCTCAAGAGGGGTCTTGGACAATTGACCGACGGCAAAGTAGGACCAGAGAACTTCAAGATGGGATACGACTATGGCAAAGGTAGTGCTTAGAATTAACATAATTTTGTTTCCCTATTAGTATTCATAAAAATATTAAAGTTTTTTTTTTTTAAATCTTAGATTTACTACGTTATCGTCGTTATATAGTACTCCAATATTTACCAGTATCCAATTAATTACAAAAGAATTATTTACTCATCAGTAATTAGACCTATCTGGACGTAAAGAGTTGAGATTTGGGACGCCATTAAACATTCCCATTCTTACGGTACCCATTTTTTTTTTTTTTTTTTTTTTTTTTTTTTTTTTTTTTTTTTTTTTTTTTTTTTTTTTTTTTTTTTTTTTTTTTTTTTTTTTTTTTTTTTTTTTTTTTTTTTTTTTTTTTTTTTTTTTTTTTTTTTTTTTAATGTACAGTATACCTTGGGTTTGTTATCTCTGTAATTTTTTTTGTTGTAAATAAATCTATCATCGTGGTTGAGATCATTAGAGATCATTTCATAAAATAAAATTTTATGAACACAAGTTCAAAAATATACATAGTACTGCCATCTATAACTTACATAGACAGCGTGTGCATGACCTGGTAATACGCACCAATATTGATTTATTAAAGCGGATGGATTAGTACCCTTTTACATTATAGAATATGAGCACACGATTATATTATGTGTATATTCTAGAGGCAATTTGTTTCCCCACTGAATTTTTTTGGAGTCATATTTTAAGTCTCAAGAAGGATATTCCAATATGAATATTATTGTGAATCACTTTTTCATGATTCTAAACTTAAATTTTTGGTGTACAAATATAAATGCGTATTGATCTGTAGAGAAATTTCGAGGGTAATTCTCTATATATAGTTAATCATCTTCTGAGAACTGCCAAAATGTGTAAAATATTAAAATTTTGGACATTACACAGTTCTACAAAAAAGAAAAAAATTCATTCCCTTTAGAAATTTTTCCTGATTTTTATATTTTTATGTGTGCTGAATTCGAATCAATAGGAAAAAATAAATTCTACCAAGCGCCATATTTTAGAGATTGGAGGTTGTTTAAAAAAAAACAATTGAAATAGCTCTTTTTTCGTATATTTTATAACACTTTGTGAAAAACAGTAATACATAAAATAATAATATTTAATACTGAACATAATTAATGTGTATATTTTTTCCTTTTGTACTCCACATCACGTGTCTCCCGTTGTAATTTCCAACAGTAGTCGGTAGGTATCTTCTTATTGCATTTACCGCTGTACATTTTTTCCTTCTGGGCTATCTCTTGATAAAATCGTTCCAAAACCGCTCCCAAGTTGGATAGGAAGAAATTCAAATTTGGATGCAAAAAATGAATTTTTGAGGACATGCTGCAACCCATGGACGTATATGATAAAAGCAATTCTTCAACCATGTCATTTATGGAACAAGGCCTAATACTTATGCTCTCCATCTCTTTTTTTCCATTTTGTAATAATATATAAATGCTTCAAAATCAAGTAGGTTTCTCTATTTTTAGTTAATGCTTTCAATCATTTTTTGACCTAAAATACAAATTTGAAAAAAAAAAAAAATGCCCCATCGAGATTTTCTGACTTTAGATTCGCATTCAGCACACTTAAACATAATAAAACATTTTTGTTGAAGGGAGTGTTTTTATACAGAAAAGTGTTATCGATTTACTGTTCGGCTTCAAATATGGCTCTTTCATTGAAAACAAACTATTATTATTTAATAAGAACCATTACAGTAACAAAAAATAATTGAAGTGTGTTAAATCGATGAATGGAACCCCCTCCTTGAGATATAACAAAATAAAATCATCCAGCGGTCATAACACATGTGGCACCCCAACCCTTAATTTGAATAGTCGGTCAAGACTCTCATATGGGCGATGTAAATAGCCCAAGGGTGGTTCAACATCTGCCCTAGCCTAGGCCACATCTGGTCTACTCTAGTTCTCTATTGATCTATTTTATTTATATATATATCATCTCTTGGGAATTTACTGTTCAATAATGGTAAGTGGTCTTTGTATTATAAATTGTTCATACAATAATAATCCTCAACATTTTTTTTTTAACTTAACCCCTTCTTTTTTTTTCTGTTATTTATTTTTTATTATGAATCTGCAAACAAAGAAACACGCAGATATTTTCTATATATATTATATTCTATTACTCAGTAGATTCTCTCTTCTTATTCTTTCTTTTCCTCCTTATCCTTGATTCTCTCTTACTGCAGTCTTCTTTCTCTCGTCCATCCCCACGGCCATGTCATGTTCTCTCTTCTACATAAACCCTGATCTTGTTAAGTTGGTTCCAGAATCTCATTCAAACTTTTCTAAAAAGAGGTCAGAGTTATTATGGGTCCATTCATGAACAAATTTATAACAGCTTACACCTGTGATGTTTTAAAAAAAAAATTTTAATTTAACATATCTTTACTAGAAATTTTAGAAACAAACACTGCGCGGTTGCTCTCCAAGGACATCTTCTCCTTCAGTATTGCTCATTTCACGTGCACTGTGTTTCAGAAACAAAATCTAGCTTGACAAAAATCATTTCATTGCGAAACACAAACTATATGCCTAAATCAATCTTTTATATATTATAACAAAAAATCTTATTGGGTCCTGGATAAATTCTCAAAGTTTATGTAAAAAGAACTAAAATAGAAACTCGATAATTCGTCATGAGTGGGGATAAAGAAATAACGGAAATGGCGAATTACAGAATTTTGTTGGTAAATAAACAACAAAGCATTTTAAACTATATAATTTTAATTTGTTTGCATTTATTTAATGTAAAAACGAACAGATGAACATTATACACATTGGACCTGAGGTGAGATAACCTGGAGCAGAAGTTGCTGAGCCAGATGCTAATGTTTTTGTAGGAAGAGCTTTGCAGTATTAACTGATTCCGGGAATTCGTCAAATGCACTCATACTTCCTTTTATCTGTTACTACGATCAATAGAGGGATCGACTCCGGGCTTGTTCTGGTTGTTTTTTCTTTGAAATGATTTACAAAATGTACAAATAGAGGGGTATTTTTTAGTGACAAACCAAGTGAGATTAAAGATTAAATAAGTAGCAAGGGGAAAAAATGAATTACCTACATATTTAATTTTTGTTATTTAAAGTTGCCAATACTAAAAAAAAATAATATAAACCTGACGAATTACAGAATATTACGAATTATTGAGTGACGAAATAACGAGTTCCACTGTACATTTAAACCATCTACTCACAAAATTCGTTTATTAGTCTTCGGCTGAGCCAAAAGTTGGTCTTAATGTGCGATTTTTTTTTAATTTTTTTATATATACATTTATTGAAATTTACAACTGTACAGAATATATACATCAAGTAAATGTGTTGACTACGATTACAGTAACATGCTGGAACTTGAAAAGAACTACTTATCAGTAGCACATCATTAAAAATACCACACTAGAAGGTCTCTAGGCCATCTTCGTTTCAGACGCCTCGGAGGATTATCACAATGAAGTGGGAAGCAAGTTGAGAAACTAACGGATTTGAGTGGTTATAGAGCTTACTATGAAATGATAGGTATCTGGTGTGGGCTAAGTCAGCAACAAATGGAATATTAAGATCTTTATGGATAAGTTTATTGGTGACAAAGTAAGGAGCATTGAGGATTTTTCGAAGGATTTAGTATTGTAAGGATTGAATACGAGATGAATTGGATGGTTTAGTGGAGCCACAAGCTCAACTCCGTACGTCCAAATAGGTCTAATCACAGTCATGTATATGAGGCTTTTGTAATTAATTGGGAGCTTTGAACGTTTGTCTAGTAAATGTTGAAGTAGTCTGTAACGACGGGCAGTTTCTTGTCGTTTTAGTCTTATGTGCGAATAATATTATTTTCTTATTTTATATTTACTACAATTTTTCGTAAGTATTGATTAATGATTTTATCATGCAATTACAAAAATGTCTTCTATAGCAAAAAAATAAAAATAGTACCACGAAAAACAAAACAAAAATAATAATAATGATAAATTAATATATATTTTAAAAAAAAATCAAATAAAATGTATAGAACTAATTACAACGGAAAAATTCCTTCATGGATTCAAAGAGTGATTATTCAAGGATATGTATACTAAATATTTTTTTGCCACTAACGGTTTATTTAGTTTTTCTGTGGTGAGAGTCCCTGAATATTATATTATTAATTCATATATTCAAATTTTATTATACATTCATATTTTAAAATTATATATTAAAAATAATTTTGAATTTATTTTATTTTTTATTAACTCAGCTAAATAATAAAAAATAAAAAAAAAGAATAAAATCCAAAAAATAAAATCGCCATTAAATTATTTCGTTTCGTTTGACACTTAAGAGAATGTCTTGAACTTTGCTTTAAAACAGGGATCTGTAAATAGGTCCCCCTTCCCCCCCTAGACTAATATCATTAATGTAGCTCCACTAAATAGACTTATCGTTGGTCTAAAGGAGATTTCTCTCAGGTTGGTTAGGTTTTACAGTCACCTCTTGCCTGTCTTCTCACCAAAGTCTTCTTTGATCTCATCTGGGTTTTAACACTAACCGGAGGTCAAATTTAAATGATAGACTTAAATATTTTGAATTTATTTTACCAAACAATCCAATTTGGTGTCAAATAAATGATAAAATGTTGTTTGAAATTGAATGTAATTATTGTTCAGAATTCTTTAAATTAATTTCATATACCTCCACAGTATGTTAGCGTTAAAAATATAAAATGCATTTAACAATACATTTAAAAAAAAAAAATTCAAGTTGAAATATTTAAATTAAATTAATTTTAATTTTAGATTTATATGATCAACTATTTTAACAATAAATTTTAAATAATTATTTATTGTTCCAGGTGCTGGGTGGGTTGGATGGAGAAACGATACCAGAGCCAACCAGCCGATCGAGATTAAGTTTGAATTCGACAAAGTTAGGGAATTCAACTCAGTTCACCTCTACTGTAATAACGAGTTCACCAAGGACGTTCAGGTCAGTTGCTGTTAATAATAATATTTTACTTTGTTTTTATTTCTGTTATTACATTTTAACTATTTAAAAAATAATGGTTGAATGATCTTGAGTTTTGCTGTATTTCTATTTGGTGACATCAAAAACAAAAAAACATATACTTGATTAAAATACCTGCTTAAAAACAATGAACAAAAATACAAATTAAACGCAATTATTACGAAAAGAATAAAAAAAAAATCAGAACTAAATTATAAATATAAATGCAATATTTGTTCTTGTCGTGAAGTAGATCAGTCCAATTAACTTGAAAACGAGTCAACTATTAATAATTAGTAAAAATTTTTTTAAGTTCTGCCTCTTACCTCGTTGACTGCGGGTGACGTGAACACTCACGTCACTCTTCGTTTCTAATCTAGAGTGGGTGAGTCAGAAAAAAACATTGTATCACCCGCCAATGGGTAGAAAAATCGTCCGGGCCCAAAGTGAACGTGTTAATAAGGTCTCCAAGTATCGTATTTAGTCGTAAATTGTATTTTTAGTGTAATTACACGATTTTGGAAACCAATTAAAAAGACCCTACTGAAAAGTTATAGTAATAATAAATAAAAGGCTAAATAATAAAAGACAAAAATGCAAATTGAGATCTCGAAAGAAGATGTAGAAAAAGTAGAATCACAAATATATTTTGACTAAACATTTTTTTTTAAATTTATATAAAAAAAATCCGAAACACGGAAATTGGCAACAAAATTCAAAAATTTTTGACTAATGGGTTAAGAATTTCAAATAATTGGGAGAAATTAAACATTCAACAGGTCTGGATTATGATAAGTCTTTAAAACATGCTACTAAAGACTTAGTGTTTGCTGGTTATTGTTTATTTGCACATGATAAGATATTATAAGTAGAAAGGATGGAAAATACGGAATGAATCATTCTTTAAAAAATCCTAAGTTCAAGAGAGGATTATAGTAAGGTGGGAAAAATTTAAGAAATTTACCAAAAATAAAAGGTATACCAATACAAAAAAAAAAAAAAAAAAAAAAAAAAAAAAAAAAAAAAAAAAAAAAAAAAAAAAAAAAAAAAAAAAAAAAAAAAAAAAAAAAAAAAAAAACCAACGGTTAATTAACACTCAGACTTTCCCCCCAATTAAGGGTACCCACTTTTTAAAAGGCTGGGTGTGCCTCAGGAGGGTCCCCCGACCTCGAATTCGATCCACGGCTGAAATGAAGGAATGTAAATTTCTTGCCTTCAGTCGGACTCGAACTCGGGCACCTGGAGCTAATCTCAATGATAATTTTTCAATGGTTATTTATAGTGAATAAATTAAAAAAAAAAACTAACAAGGAGAATCTACATATAAAATAAAATAATGTAAACCACAAGTATGGAGTTGTCAAACGAATTATTTGAAATCAGTAATTCATTTTTTTATTAGGGGTACAACTTGATTAAGAAAAAATATAAATTCACATATTTTGCTTTTATCATACTTTCTAATTAGTAAATATATTATTTCATATTATATTACTTTTGCTAAATCCTAAGTTGAGTACTAATTAATACTTTGAATGGGGGATATACGACATTTAAAGTTTAAGTTCTGGTGAAGTTTTAGATTTGAGCTTGAGGGAACTTTATCGCTTCGCTTTGAAAATGCTTAAAATACGATAAATCGCCTTGGATTCGGGACTGACGGGACTTTAATGTATGCTAAAAACTGGAGCCTTTTGTATTCAACAGGGGCACGTGGTTCCTCAGCTTAGCGAATATAAAATGAAACGTTGCTTACGATAAAACTTCTTTTATAAGACACTGGAGCCTAAATTAAGTTTTCCTTATTCTAAATTCTATTTATGCTGGAGAAATGACGGAAATTTGCATTGTTGTCTAGACCCTCCTTGGAGAATATGTCTACATACTTCAATTATGGAAATCACTTTACAGGTCGGTCGGGATGAGACATTTTTGCTGATTTTTCACTTCTAAAATCATTCTTATTTTACTTAATGTAGATTGTGCATTTACTTCCAAATCTGTTCTATAAGTTGGATATTTAGCAAGTTTTCCTAGAATATGAGCCTTAAATAGTTTTAAGATTTTCAACAGTATTAAGTTAGGTAGCTGTACTTTTTTTTTTTTTTTAAGTTTCTTATTAAAATTTTATCGCTGCAAGTAAATTCCACTGTTAATGCTTCATGCTGCTATATTTATTTTTGAATTTAATCACTATCTTTTTTTTTCATTGAGGTAATTTTAAATACTTTCAAAACAAACTGCAGAAATAGCTTCCTTTTGAATAATTCAGTAGCTTAACTGAGATAAGTTGAGATAAGGAATCACAGCACACATTGATAGTTAATGCTGGAAATGAGGATCTTAGACGTGCTCAATTCCGAAAGCATTGCTATTTTTCACAATATAGATTGTACATTTTTCCTCATTTTGACAGGATCTAGCTCTGTTAGTGTTGCTAGGATGAAAAATTTGCGGACAGCCCCCTTATCAGAAATTTAATAGAAATTTTATATATATGTATTTATTCCCTTTTTTCCTTCTCTCTCCCCTCTTTATTGACGTTTCGACCCCTTATTTAATGGGATCCTATTCAGAACTGGAAAAACAATACCATTCTTAAATATCTTTCCCAACTTTGGCACCCATCCAGTCATTAATAATACAAAATTTGACAAATACACACTATAACCGGGTACCCCGAAACTCCAGGCCAGTAAACCCACTCCTGCAGCAAGTGCTTGCCAGCTCAGACACCAGGGTACTGAGCTGCTCGGCGGATTTACATATAATATAAATATAAAGGACCTATATTTATAGTATAGGATTTAATATATTTAATGTAGGATTAATATATAGGATTTATATAAAAATATATATATATATGTTACCAGGACCAACCACTTAGGAGCTATATTGGTCTCAACCTTGTTTATTTCAAATAATCATTGATTGTTAAATTAATTTAATTACTACTTTAAGTAATTTGGTCCTTTTAATTCTAAAACGTAAATTAGGAAAAACAGTTATAGATAGGCATATCCATTTCCTTGTCAGGGGGAAATATAATTTTTTTTTGTTTTCAAATTTTTTATTTCTTTCCTGTTTAAGCAAAAATGAAAAATATGAAGTGGACATTTTTGTGGTAGAAACATTTTATCGATAAAATTAATTTATCTTTTAACACTCTCTTATCAATAAATATTTTTAAGTAGCTACTCTCTTTTTTTTTTTTTAATTAGTACTGAATACTTCAATATAACCTAATAACTTAATTTTCAAGAATATGATTCAATTGATTAACTGATATTAGTTTGTGATCAATTTGGAGTTGATAGATAGTTTTAAAAGTAAACTTTTTTTGTTTATAAAATTTTTTTATCAAATAGCTTTAACTGACAGTTATTTGTATCTTATTTCTGATTGCTGCTTTCAGATTTGCCTTGCGGTTTTCAAAAGGTCCATTACTTCATGCACAGACCATTCCTCAGCTTCCACAAAACCCAATTTCATTTTTATCTTGTTACAAGCCCTTGCTTCGCCAACACAAATTTTGACACCCTAAAACGCCCTTGAAAATGCAGAGCTGTCAGTTAAAGGGCTCCCTTTGACTAGCTAATTGCCGAGAGGCTAATACAGTTTAAAATAGCTGACTACACCACCTCCCTAACCTCCTTACCGTCGTCAATTTGCGTCACCGCTAACCGGTTAGTCCCTGTATAACCAATTAGCTAGGCCTAACTAAACCCGGTTAGGCCGAGGGAGGGGTTTAAGAAATTCATTTTTTCCCTCCCCTGGAGGAACTCCAGGGCCTGGAGAAGAGGACCCTTGAATAAATTAGTATTGCTCATTTGACTGGAGGGAGATAGGGCAGGTCTCTCATTATTGTGTAAGCACGGAAAGCACACACGGCTAGTGGCCTCGCAAATATAGTCAACTCTCCTGGATAACAGGACGCTATAGTGAAGGGGAAAAATTCGATCCCCTGATAAGTTGGTAGTCACAGGCCTTTAAGCAGGGCCAGGTAATTGGAAAACTTTCGGATAGATATGGCCTTATTTGCATTGGAAAATTTCATTAACATCAGCCTTTAATTTTTATCTTAAACTTTTCAAAGGATCTTCTCTTCAGTTTTTTTTTTTTTCTATCCTGATCTGTTCAAAGTAGCGATAGAGGGTTCGGTAGGAATACAAAATATCAGAGGTGTATGCAGTATTACATTTTTTAAGACAGCCACTTCTTTGTAGTAAAAGAAATGTCTCTAAAAATGCTTCAGTTATTGAAATCTTATTGTAATGATATTTCGTCGAATTCACTTGATGTAAATAGTGTATGCAGCTGTATATATCAATAAATAAATAGAAACAAAATCCTTAAAACAACTAAAGCATTAAAATTAGGATTGAAGAATTATTTGCCCCTTCCGTTGGATTTTTTTTTATTTATTTTTTATTTTTTTAATTTTATTTTGTTGGATTATGTTTATTTCTATAAACATACACAAATTTCAAAACATCAGCACTTCGCTGCTTCGATTTCATACTTTTTTTTTTTTTTTTTTTTTTTTTTTTTTTTTTTTTTTTAGACAAGAAATTAAACATGCTAATACTCAACTAATTAGGCAAAATCAAAAGATTTACGAAATGTATCAGGATCTAATTAGACCTAAAAATTATTTACAATTCCAACTGCACTTAAAATAACGTACATAAAGAATAAGAAAAATAAGTTGTGTTTTTTGTGTTCAGTTTTTTGTAAGGTGAACTTGTTTCTTGGCCAATGTATACCTTGTATAGAACTTGTTTCTTGGCCGTATCTAACTACCTTATACAAGGTAGTTAGATACGGCCAGAATCACACGAAACCTCCAGCTTTTTCATAAATTAACGATATTACAGAGGCCGGTTGTGCCCAAGTAGTCTCACCCGACATAAGGTTCAATCCTCTGCTAATATATCAGATTAGTTAATAATCATAATCTCCCTAAGACTCGAACTTGAGCCCGACAGTTATAGGTAGTACAGTACCTTACCCACTGATCTTCCACATCTTTTGTTTTCATGAGAACCACAATCATATAAGCGTGACTTGAAAAGAGCTAGATGATTCTAAAATTTCCATCAGTGAGTTATCTATTGTCTAAGGTAATTAACTATATTTAACAACTACTGTTTATAGTAGTTGATATATACAATATATAAGAAATTGTTAGTTACTTCTCTCTGTTTCTATAATTCTCTCTACAATTAAGTTCAAGTTAGATAACTAAGATCTCAATAATTGTTATTTCATTGAATTCAATGATAATTTGAAGTATTATATTAAGAAGTAACAGTAGTATACATGAATTAGATCAGATGTTCGTTATTTAGGTTTGATTATATGGCTATTAGGAATGAGAGGACCGAAATAAATAGGCATCCATGCCTAAATTAAATACTTTAGTTATTACAATAGGTGAAGGAATTGTTATGAAAATGAGAAAATAAACTTTATTCTGGGACTTACAGTCTCCTAAGAATAATAACAATGCACAGTTACAAGTATAATTGTCTGGCCTATTATTTACAAATTAAATACTTTAGTTATTACAGCATAAATTTTGGACTGGAAAAAAAAATTAAATTAATTAAAAAAACAAAATATATATATACCGGTATATATAAATATAATAATATATATATATAATATAATACCGGTATATGCAATCTAACATATAAACTGCAATCTAACATATAAAAGAAAAAAAAGAGAAAAAAAAAGTAATTCTAAGTATTTATTTAATTATTTACATATTTGCGGAAGATTGATTGTCTAGAAGGTACAGAAATAAATTATTTTTAAACGAAGTTATGGAAGCTGCTTTACGAATAGAAGTGCGTAAGGAATTCCAGAAGGAGGTAGCACGAATGATGAAGGATTTGTCAAAGGACGCAGTTTTATGTGAGGGGAAATATAAGTTAGAAGGTTGGGATCTAGTGTTTAGGAGGTAAATAGAAGAACGCAGAGTTAATAGATCAAGAATATAGGAAGGTTTTTTGGGTTTTTAGAGATTCGAATAGGAATTTTTATGCATATTAAAACTGGCTTTTGACATATTTTTTCGTATACCTATTTAATAAGGAAGATGAGTATCATTTTGGAGAAAAATAGTTACACCCTTCTCAAAGTCTTAAAGTGATGCACATCCAGCGGTTTGACTGACAAAAAATAAACAAGACTTAACGCTTGTCGACAATAGTTATCAATTTGGCAATAAAATATTTCAGAAATGTTGCATATATAATTTTTGTTGTTAACTTTACGTTTTGACCGAATATCTGAGACGGAAATTCAGTATTACGATTTATAATCCATATCTTCAAGTTAAATGTCTTTTTTATATACAATCAGGTTCATAGGTCTTAAAAATCTAAACAGAAATGGGTTATAACGTGTGGTCTCAGATTATTAATGTATATTAGGATACATTAAGATTATAGTATACAAGGACAATTCCTTAAAAGTGTACTCCGGGCAAGTTGCAGTGCTCTTTCTCCCACTCACATTGATACTCCCTTTTTAATCACGATACGATGACTCCAACCCTTTCGGCGAAGGTTCTGTAAACAGGGCAAAAGGTTAGGAGGGTTATCGAATTATATGTCGACTGGCCACTGGACCGAAAGTGGATAATTGGCAGTTGTCGAGGAAATGGCTCACCTCGGAGAAGCAGGCCGCGCAAGGTGGGGAAGCGGCGATCGAAGAGGGCGCTATAATTAAGCCGATTATTTCGGGAGGTATTTTCGGATAAAGGGCTCAAAGCTGGAAAGAGCCTTCAATTTCCTTAGACCCCCATTAGAGATCTGTCCCTTTGCCCTTCTTAGGAAAGTGCTGGCTGACCGCTGGGTAGGACAAGAAGTACCTTTGTAGCGGTTCAACTAGATGCCTTGTACCATTGGGGTTATATACCAGCTTCGATATAAGAACGAATCTACTTAGTATCAGAACTTCTACCTACCTTGGTATTTGTTCTGAAATATATCGTAGAAAGTTTACAATTGAAGGGTTTGCTGAAAAAAGGAGGTAGCTCCACTTCCAAATTTTCGTGAAAAGTTTTAAAACAGTTTGCAAATTGAACGAACCAACTACAAACAAACATGAGAGACATTCCCGTCTTATGATTCACATGGTAACTAAAATTGGAGCTAAGTCATCTAATTAAATATATATATATGGATAAATTTCTTGACTGTTATTATTAGATATTTAGTAAGATTCTTGAGTTTCAGTCAATAAATAAAAACAACTATTTTGGCGACGTTTCGAGACTATATTGATCTCATAATCATGCCAATGCTACTGGGGGATATGCTATTTTATCCACTGAAAAAAAACAAAAAAATAAAATAAAATCCAGTAGAAACCAATGTCATATCCACCAGTAACATTGGCATAATTATGAGAACCATGTAGTCTGGAAACGTAACCAAGTTTTTATTTATTGACTGAACCTCAAGAACCTTTCTATATATATAAATCGCAAGATTGTACATAAGCTCCAATCTCCGACTGGAGCTACCTTCTTTTTTCAGCGAACTGTTCAATAATTAAATGGAAACACCTAAGTGTTCATTTGTAGAACATTGAAAATGAAGACTACATTTTACTACTTTTTATTTCTATTTATTTCATTATCACTACAACTGTTCATTGCTAGAACTTATTTTTTAATAAAAAAAACATTAAACATTATATTACAATAAAAGCCACATAAGATGTATAAAGCAGAACAGCCTCGTTTGGTTTTCTATGTAAATCTATAGACCAGTCTCCTTTGTACGAACCATGATTCGTACTAAAACTTATCCTTAGGGGTCGCTATTTTTATTCAGAATATGCAAAGTGTTTTTGTGTGTGTATCAATATATTTGATTAGTGCATTGACTATTTGTCGAATAATTCTTCTCGAGAAACTCTGATATCCTTCATCTTCACACTCAAGACTTTTACAAGTGTCTACGCAAATTGGACTAATAAAGATACTACCTGAGGCACATAAAAAGACGCCTAGGTAAGAGACACCTCAGTAGCATATGTCCCCAAATTGTTCTGGACCGTGGCTGGGAGGGAACTGGGGTGTCTAAATTGTCTGCCAGGGGCGGTAAATAATGGGGGCCGGGAGTGTAGGGATGTTGTAAGTGTTAAAATGAGATAAGCCCCGCCGACGTGCCCGGAATACCTTCCTCCAGGATCAACAGGGATACCCTCCTATTGAATATTCCCCGAATCTTCATAACGTCGCTAGGGGGCGCTTGTAAATAAACCGAAGCTTAAAAGATGGGGAAAAATACGAATTTTAGCTCGGGTGGAAAGGGGGGAGTGCTCAATCGCGGCTGGATTTTTGTGAGAAGTGTTATTACGCCCTGGAAATGTTAAGCGATAGAAAGGTGTGACGTGGAGCATTTTGAGATTATAACTAAAATGTCGCCAAACTTTTAAAGATCCTAGTTCAGATGTTTTATAGTAATTGTATTCTGTCATGACCTAAAACTCTTATAGTTGGCTGAAAGTATATCAAATATCATAATGTTTTTTAAATAGTTTTTTTTTTTATACATGTATACAATAAGTGAATTATTACAATGAATTCTCAATAACATGTAAAGAACCTTCAAAGAAAGAATTTTCAGACTCCTCGGAGGATTATCGGGAATTCTGTGGAAGGTAAGTTGGGAGACTAGTGGATTCGAGTTGGTATGGAGTTTACTATGAAAGGACAGGTTTCTAGTTTGAGCCAAATTAACAACATTTGGAACATTAAGTTTATTTATAACATAATAAAAACCATTGAGGATTTTTCGGAGTGTTTTGGATTGTAAGGATTGTATACAAGGTTTAGTGGAGCCCGAAAGCTTAACTCCGTAATCCAAATGGGTCTAATTATTGTAACGTAAACAAGTCTTTTGGTATTTATTAGGAGCTTTGATGTTAGTGTTGGAGTAGTCGAAAACAAAAAAAAAGTTAACTTTTATTCATTCTATGTTTTCTTAAAGTTTCACAGCTTACTAGTGGTATTCTACATACTTAATACGATGGCTATATTTTTTTCTCTTCTTTTTCATTAATTGTTTATTACACATATTGTGTGAATGCGTCCATATAGCCAACTGTTACTTATTGCCCTTAATTGAGCCATATTGGGATACTTTCTCAATAAACCTTTTTATATTTATTTATATAATTAATAGTCATTATAAACAATAATAATGTAGCAATAAATACTGTTGATCTTAATGAATGGTTTAATTGATGGAAGATGTCAGTACCATTTGTCATTGTTCCCGGTAGTCTTGTTGTTACTTCAGCCCTACTCACCCTGATGTAAAGGGTTGTCTTTTGATAGAGGGGCGTACTGAATGTTCTTTGAATAACACCAAAACGTTATCTATCGATCCCTGCTATTACTGAATCATTTATTTTTTTTTAATTTATCTTCTAATATTAAAAAAATATATATTTTCGCTATTCAAATGATGTGTGTAATGTTATTCAAGTGGTTTCATTAATTCTAGGGTTTGAAATTGATAATTAAAAAAAATAAAAATCAAATCCGATCAAGATTTTTATCTGGAATTTTTAAAATCATTTGATGATTTTTATTAAGATCGATTTTTATTTTTGATCATATGTGATAAAAATCAAATTCTGATCATTATTTTTGAACAAAATTTTTACTATAATAACAATAATAATAATTTTTGAGTAAATCCATTCTAAATCAGAAAATTAATTTTTTTTTTAATTATTTCCAAGATGTATTTTGAGTATTTTGTATACAAATATATAAATCAATTTGTGTGTAAAAGGTGATTTTTATTTTCTGATCAACATTTTTTGATCGCAATTTAACCATTATTATTTATGCAATACCACATCAAATCAATCAACATCAAAGATCAATTGAAATTTTTATTTATAAATCAGGAATGATTTTTAAATTAAAAATCAAATATAATGATTATTATATGATTTTTCGGAAAAAATAATTATTGATTTCCCTGATTTTTTTCATCATTCGGACCATAATTTTTACATATGGTGGATCCATTACAAAAGGATGGGTATAATTTAAAACTTGATAATTAATGCTTTATTTTTTTATTATTATTATTTGGACCTCCATCTAAAAGGCAAACATCCGTTTAATATCGGTCTAAAATCATTGATATTTGTTTAAAAAAATAATTATTGTAGTAATTATATAAATTGATACTATTTATTAACTTTTGTTTCGTACAGAAAAATAGGATTATTATCATTCCTAGTGCTTGCTTTAAGTATGAAAGATTGTTACGATTTGTCAAAAAAATATTTAAAACTCACTTCAATTACCTTATCTTTCTCATGATAATTAACGTCAAAATCTCACTCCTAACGTCTGATTACATTGTTCTGCATCAAAATATTCCCTTCAACAAAAATGTTGTTATACTTTGTTTTGAAGTGTGCTGAACACAAATCCGAAGTCAGGAAATCTCAATCAGGCACCATTTTTTGGTAAAAAAAATGAGGTGTTTTTTTTAATCATTTTGAAACTTTTATTATGTAATAGAAAATGAAAAAAAAAAATGGAGAGCATAAGTATTAGGCTTTGTTGCATAAATGACATTGCTGAAGAATTGATTTTATCATATAAGCCATGGGTTGCAACATGGCCTTAAGAATTCATTATTTAGCATTCTCACTTGAATCTCTTTCCTCCCATTTGGGGAGAACGATATCATCAAAAGGTAACCTAAATGGAAAAAAGATATAACAGTAAATGTACAAAAGGAAAATAAATACACATTAACCCTCGAGTGGTCGCGCGGATGACAATAGTTCTTCATTGCTCTTAACATCGGTACTATGTATTTGTTTTGGCATGGATGAATATGACGAGCCTAGAGGGGCATAAAGGGAGGCTATATGCAAAGGGAGGCTAGGTGGATAGTCTCAGTGCCTCGGTTAGTAGCTTTTTGTTATTTCCGACCTGTAATTCCCATTTGTTTTGGTTGGCTAACAATTGTCCTCTCCACCTGACCTTTCAATTATTTTTAGTTTTGTGTTGTTTTTTTTTTTTGCCTACATTAGCAAAATTAATACACTTAGAGTTTGTTATAATTACATTGAATGTCCCATACGGATATTTTTGAAGTACTGTGCTATTTGAGTGAATTATTTCGTTTGTCATCCACGCGACCTGTAATATGTACCTACCTACCTACCTTCCACGTACTTTCTTTATATTACATTATTTTGAGTAAATAATTCATTTCTCTTATCCTTTTAAAAGTATTTTTGAAAATAAAGGGATTAAAAAAGATGCATATTGCTAAAACGCCAAAAAATTTAGTTGGATGACTATTGTCATCTGGGCGACCTTTCTTGTAACCGAGCCATACGCGACCACTCAATAGTTAATTAAATCAGATATCAAATATTATTATTTTATATATTACTGTTTTTCACCAAAAAAGTGTTATAAAAATATATTTAAAAAAAGCGCTATTTCAGTTTCAATTTCAGCTTCAACAACCTTCAATCTCAAAAAAATGGTGCTTGGTAGATTTTTTTATTCCTATTGATTCAAATTCAGCATACTTGTAAATACAAATTTCACAAAAATCAGGAACGATCTCAAGTGAGCGAAGGTTTTCTTATTTTTTGCAGTACTGTGTTATATACCTCGTTGTTTCTGTTATTTTGTTGGCCTATTCATACTTAAAGACAATCTCAGTTTTTTATTGTCAGTCACAAGACCTGTCCCGTTACTACTCCCGTCCAGCCAGCCTCATCAATTTAAAATTCGGATCCTTAAATGCCGGACCGGTGAGAGGTGACACCTGAATTGAGGAGGCAGGGCAGATCTGGGACCCTCATGGTGTTCAAGTCGTCTCTTTTATAATTCATAGGGCTAAGAGCAAGTCGGTGTCGTCCTTCAGCTCTCTCTCCTTCTCTAAATTGTTTATTCCATCGGATAGCCGTCGCTTCTTTTTTTTTACCACGGCGAGCGATTCGCAAAGGAATCTGAATTTACAAACATTAAAAATGATATAAAATATGCTCCACACATGGAGAGACAAATTCGAAGTGAACCGATCGTATAATTAGCCCTTATGAAGGTTCAGACGGCTTTAAAGTAATTCAGAGTCATATTGGAAAATTATTTAGCTTTAAAAACTAGAGAGATGTAAATAAAGTAGAACCTCACTAATCCGACTTTTACAAGACCGACTTTCCGGTCAATCCGACCATCTCGTTGAGACCTGCGGGTGGGGGAACAATATTTTGCGAAATCTATAAAATGTAACAAAAAAAATTTCATCATATATCCATTACCCTTCGCCGTAAACCGTATCCTTTAATAATATCACGCTGACCTCAGTTGAACAGATCCGCTATCTACTAGCACTCTATCTGCACTAACTTCTCGTCGTTATAGACTACTCTAATATTAGCTAAACAAATGTCGAAGGCCTCTAAATAATTGCACTAGACTCATTTACTTGATAGTAATTAGATCTATTTGGACATGCGGAATAGAGTAACCTTCTAGTTCTTCTCGTATCCTTCCATAAATAAACTTATGCGTAATGATCTGAATGCCCCTTTTGTTGAATTGGCCAAAACCAGATATCTATCTTTTATAAACTTTGTGCCCAATCGAGCAGAAGATGCCCAATGAACCTGCTAGGCGAGGACATTTATGAAAGTGCTTATAGTTCGTAGTTTCTTTACAAGTTTTTGGCGTGTTATTTTAATCATTTTACTTGATGAATATTCTTTATAATTGTTAATACCAATAAATAAAGAAAAAATACATTTCGTATCTACAGAAGTTTAGAACTTGACAGGTTTCCTGGAAAAGATTGTTTTGCTAATTTGTCGAAACCTTTCTTTCTTTGCTTAGGATTTTTACGTAGCTTTATATTTAAAGCACAATAAGAATTCCTCCCAGAAAAGAAGCTCTTTCCATTATGGGAAGAAATCGCTGAGGCCATCATATAATCCCGGCACCCACACCTCAGATCCTAAAACAGAATTTATTGTTAAATACCCAGATTATATTAAGACGTAAGAGCCCGTTCCCCCTTGGGGGAGGGGGGTGGAGGAATAAAAAAGCGGGAATAAAGAACCCCCGGGGTAGGACCCCTTGGAAAGGAAAAATGAATAACGGTACCTAATTCAGGTTCGTTTTAGAGGGCAAAGTATTGATTTGTGTTTAGTTGGGGCCGACACTAAGTGAAAACTCCATCGACCAGTTAGCTCTGAGCTTGTACATCGCTCCTTGCTACAGCACATTCATAACAGGCCACATCCATCATGCCAGTCACTTCTAAAGGCCCCCTCACAATGGGAAATTGATTCTCATTCTTCTCCAACCCCCTGGTGTAGACGTTTGACATCGAATTATTATATATCTATCGATTTATCGAGTACGATTCAAATTGTGCTACCTTCATGCTCCCCATTGCCTTTTCGAAGGCAAGAATGATATTATTGTGTCAATATGAAATAGTCATGGCTTTAAATTCCCTCCTTAATCTTATTTATTATAACAATACTATCTCATTTATTCAAAGATTTCTAATATTTATTTAATAAACTCTAGAAAATCTAATAGCCACTACAAAATGATCGAATAGAATCGACAAAATAATTATTTTTATGTATTCATATACATACAATACAAGAAAACGAATAGCAGCAAAGACAGTTCGGCAAACTCGGGTATTTAATGACAGCCAATTTAGATTTAAAAATTAGTCTATTATGACAATAATGCAGACAATGTCTTCTTAACTAAGGTTCCTGAGTAAAAATACTTTAAAAGTTGTTTTCTCAACTGAACGCAATATAATAACAATAATAATATAGTTCTTTATTTATTCTGGGACCTTGAGTCCCTTAAGAATAAAAAAATATGTACAACCATGGGCCTTCAGAGCCTTAAAATGAAATAATGCTTATATAAAAACAAAAAGTTAAAATCAATATTTTACAATAACAATAAAATTTTTGATTTTTTGATGTATCTCAGAGTTTTACTTTAATGGGCAAAGTTTTACTTTGAAAATCTTATCTTGCATAAAATGTAATGATCTAGAACTTTTAGTATATAATTTTTTTTTATTTTAACTTTAGCCATTTCTGTGTTATGGACTCTTAAATATGACCAAAACTAACTTTTTTTGAAAGTGTGTAAAATTTGTCGATGTTTGACAGTCGATTGTGGCTAAACGCCTAAATAAAATTCAGCTTAAGGAATACCTTTAGACGCATATTTTATAAACTTTAGTTTTGTTTTAGAAAACATTATTCTATATGTTTGTTTTTTTTTCAAAAATCTGTAAAAAGTTCAAAAAGTCTGGTTTTTATTGCTCTCCAATTTAAATTGTTCATATTTTATACAACTAAAAATTTCATTGTGACAGTTTTCCTGGATCTGGATGGATATTAGGTGGTTAGAGAAGTGGTACTTGAAAGTGGAAAGAATAATTGAATGACAAATGTTGAGAGGGATGGAGTACCATAGAGAAGAGGATCGGATTACGAAAGATCTTTCGAAAGCAGCTGAGCAATGAGCAGGAGTATAAAAATCTGATTGACGGGAATAGGTTTGGCAGGTAAGAACTGAAGATTTGAGTTGAAGGAGTTCGGAAATGTAAGGTGGACGTTCGGATTCAACCCTTTGAAAGAGAAAGGATGGCAGATTTACCAAACCATCCATAAACCAGTCGTATTGTATGGGAGTGAAACCTGAGCGCTCACTGCAAAGAATGAAAGCATTATAAATAGATGGGAGAGACAAATTTTGAAGAGGATATACGGCCCTACTAAAGATGGAAATATATGGAGAATAAAAAGCAACCAGGAACTAAGAGAACTGCACAAAGCTCCAGATTTGGTTGCTACAATAAAGCAAAGGAGATTAAGATGGCTGGGCCATGTGCATAGAATGAGCCCCAACAGAATGCCAAAAATCATGCTGAATGGGCGTCCCGAAGGAGGCAAGAGAGAAAGAGGAAGGCCTAGATTGCGCTGGGGGGAAGACGTTGAGGCAGACCTAAAGACACTTGGTGTGAGGTATTGGGGGAGAGTAGCTAGTGACAGAAACAAATGGAGGGGAATCGTGGAAGAGGCCAAGGTTCTGCATGGTAGTGTAGGGCCATTGTTGTTGTTACTAATAAATACAAACAAAAATATTTTATCTTAAAAGATATTCCATAGAATAAAAAATATCCGATTTTCTACAATATATTCGCAATATGTTGCTGCATAATTTCTTGTCATAATTTTCTCGTCTTAAAAAAGAGTAATACAGAAAAAATAACTTTTATTTTCAACTTCTTTGATGTATCTGTGTATGTATTCCGCGCATGATTCGTGTTTTTCCTCAGGGAGAATTAAAAGATAAGTTATATTTTTGTATGGTATTTTTGCATATTTGAGGTGTTGATTTCCAAAACCAGTCTCGTCCAATTTCCAGATTTTTTTGTTTTTTTAAGATTTTCTACTAAATTATATTTGTGTGTTGTACCTGAATACGTTTATGTAACAGGTTATATTTTTTAAATAAAATATTTTTATTTGTGTAATTAGGATAAAAACTAGGAAACAAATAATTGTTGTGTTACAATATGACTTTTTATTTAATTTAATGTAAATAAATATTATAAATATAAAATATATATTTGAATCAATACGCGTATTACCTAACGTTGTTGGAGATGTTTCAATATAAGACTAATTAAACTCGCTGAGCATGAAGTCGGGCAATGAGCGGTTTTGTGAGACATCAACATTAAATTCTCTAACTATCATAACTGGTGTAGTAAGATCAGGCTCATTGTCGGGTATAATTTTAGCAAAGTTTTTGGAATGTTTTAACAACGATCTTTAACATTGGTCCAATAAAAAGGTATTTTGAACTAGAAAGTTTATGGGTAATTGTTTTTTATGGCTTACTTTATATCTTTGGGGGTGCTGAACACGAATCTGAAGTTTCCCAACAAAATTTCCATCGGCAAATATGAGAAAAATTAGAAAAAAGTAAAAAAAAGCTTTAATGTTTTTCATTATTTTGCTTGTAACTTGCAAAGTAATCATTTAAAGCAAAATACTCTTTTATTATAAAATAAAGAAGAGAATATGACCTACAATTTATGTCCTTAAGTTTTTTTTATCAGACGTAAGGTATCTACAAGTAATTTGAGCAACTGTGGGCAAGCCTCAATTCTCCGCAAAAATAAGTTTGTCGTACTTTTTTGCCAATAACGCCGAATCTATTCGTCCGATTAAAAATTACTTTTTTTCATCTTAAAGATGGTTAAATTTACTATTAGACTATTAAATATGAAGTTCTAATAATGTCCCGTAAAAGCACTCTGAAAAGCCCGTATTGTTGTAAAATCCACGTTTTTTTGCACATTAGTCTCTATAACCCCGAAACTACTCGTCTGATTCAAAAAATTTCATAAAAGTACGGAATCTTTAGCGTTCTCGCATGTGTATTTCAAGGGACCCGATTAAAACTTTATATATTGAGTCCAATAGTAATTTTGACCACTTTTTAGATAAAAAAAAAGAAATTTTGAGTTGGACGAATAGTTTCGAAGTTATAGCGACAAAGGTGCAAAAAAACGTGGATTTTACAACAGTACGGATTTTTTTAGCGTTTTGGCATGTGTATTTCTAGAGACCCGTTTGAAACTTCATATAAAGAGTCCAATAGTACATTTCATCATCTTTAAGATGAAAAAAAGTAATTTTTAATCGGATGAATAGTTTCGGGGTTATTGATAAAGAAGTACGACAAACATATTTTTGCGGAGAAGTGGGACTGGCCCCCAGTTGGCCAAATTCCTTTTTGCATACCTTACGACTGACAAAAAAAAACATAAGGACATAAATTGTAGGTCATTTTCTCCTCTTTATTTTAATATAGGAAGGTATTTTGCAAGTTACAAGCAAAATAATGAAAAAAATTAAAGCTTTTTTACTTTTTTTTAATTTTTCTCATATTTGCCGGTGTAAATTTTGTTAGAAAACTTCAGCTTCGTGTTCAGCACCCCAGAAAATATAATGTAAGCCATAAAAAAAAATTACCCATAAACTTTCCACTTCAAGCCTTATTTTAAAACATTTGACTGGACTACATAAAGAGTTTAATTTCTGCAAACACTGTGCCCGGGTGGATATACACACACCCGAGTACGAATTTGAAGATGCCTTTGGCCTTTACGTTTACTAGACTGACATCATCAGGTTTTGCATCTTTCATTTCCAAATAAATTTCCGAAATGTCAGTGTTAATTCTATTACAATCAGTGAAGCTATTGATTTGGCGATATATGTCGACTCCACCGGCTTTGCGACTTGATGATAATACCGCTACCGATGATGTAGTTGCAATTTGTCGGTTCTTAGTGGTATTACAATATGATCTCAGAGCTAGACACATTCACTGGCATGGAATGTGTCTGAAGCCCTTTCCAACCGTATACGATCGCTGTATTTGGTTTTGGCTTTTCGACGCGTATAGACCGATTTTATAATTTATTTATAATATTGTTTCATTCTAACACCTTATTATATTTACTGTCACTGCTTTAAACTAATCTTTTATATAAACTCGATAGATTTTGACGACAGCTGACGTTTAAAACTTAATCGAACATCGTAGCTTCTCCGAGTAAAAAGTTATACTAATTGCAAATCTCCATACGCAGCAAAATAACATCAAAATTGCGGCGCTTCCCCCTCCACCGAGCGCAATGCGTCACTGTTCTCGCTTATCGTAATGAATTCTTTAATCCTTTAGCTATCCAGTGTTATAATTTAATTTTGGATGTAGAGGTTAGATTCGAAACTACAACGCCAAACTGTATCGCCCGATTTTGTTATCATTAGGTTTTTAGGATTGCCCTCATATGGTAGCAAATTTAAAGACGTATTCACGTCAAAAACTAAATTTATTTTTGTTAACATAGTATTTGTTTGTTTTGACGTTGAAACTTCTTTAGCAATTCCGTTCCAATATGCCTCATCACTTCGATCGCTTCCTGTCGATCTGATTACCTTTACCTCCCTTCTTAAACGCGGAGATAACATTGAAAGTAGTTAGTCTCGTGCGTTGATAACGACTAACATATCATCCCATTAACAGCGGATTATCTATATCCACTCTGATATCAAACAGCTTATATCAAATGTAATTTATTTCAAATTCATGTCTTGTGTAAACTGATCCAATTGTAACAGACGTTTTCATCAGTGTTATGACTTTTTTTTTTATTAGACTTTTACTTTTTTCCCAAACTCTGGCTCGATTTCGCAAACCGTTTCCAAATAGAAGATGACCCAATTGAACTCTTAGAATCATCTGGGTCCATCGGCTTGCGCTCACTGACCGAGCTGACTGTTGATGGTGGCGATATGTCCTCGGCCCAATTCTGCCCATAGGCCTGGATGAGACTTTGGAACACCGCTTCTATTCGTTCAACCGTTTCCTCACTTTCGTTTAAGTCACTTCCTCCTCCAGAAACTGATCCCTGCTCCTCTTCGCTTTCTTCATCTATACTCATCCCCTCTTCGTAACATTCGGCACTTCCTATGGTTTCCTCTTCCTCCATAGTTTCTTGTGATCTTTCTGTCTTTGACTTGTTCAGTACTAAGTATCTGTCGATTTCTGCCCTCAAGGATACGTAGGTTTTCTTAGGAGCTCTAGTTACCGTATTTTTGGCTCTATTGAACACGAGGTCTTCAACATAATACGTCCTGAAAAATGAATTATTATAATAAAATATCATGAAATAAAATAATGAAGTATGCAATAAAACATTATCATACTTGAGAGCAGGTTTCGGTGGCGGCTGGTACTTTTCCTTCTGCCTTCGTTCTCGAATATTCTTAACGGCGTCATATAATGTGAATTTCTGAGGACCTGTGAGTATTGACGTTCTATCTTCTCGGCTGTCCATGCTGTGAGCTTTGAACGGTTGTTTAACCTTCCTCGGTGGCATACGTGGAATTTGGTCATTAATATTTTCTTCACATTTTATCTGAGGAAAGATTTTATTAGGAGTTAAAGCATCTGAGAAGTATACCAATTTATGATTAATTATAATCTGATGGATTTCAAATGAATATTTTAAAAGCTTTATTTCTTTTTTTTACTTTTCATAACAGATGTAGTTGTCAGCCTATCATTGGCCATCCACCTCTACTGAATGATATAGAAAAACTTAAATAATAGGATTACTTCTTTTAAAGACGAAGAGAACCATAATATATAAAAGTATAATCGCTCTTTCTGAATTTAGCATAAAGTAATTTTAGGCTAACTTTCCTATGTACCAGTTACTATCTCTGTTAAGGGGCTGCAAAAAAATTATATTTATTTTGGGGTATTATTAGCTATAATAATTTGAAGAAATTCGATAACTAAATTTTATTAAAACTGGCTACTTCGTTCTAAAATTTTGTAAAACTATTCAACATAAAAATGAGGTTAGGCAATGAAATTGTGAAAAATTCAACATTCTACTTAAAACATGAAATCTATTAAAGGGCAAAAAATGTCGAATATTTAAATCTTCCCACTCCTATTCTTGTATTTTACATAAAGTCCTTGAGTTCGAAAACTTATAATTCTCTTACTGATCACCTTTACACTACATAAAATTTCATAAGTTTTGACCTCCTGTTGGCTGGACCCTTTTTGTTGTTCTTGTTGACTGAACTTCTGCCATTAATAAGCAAATAGACGCCAGTACGCAATTAACTATTGTTTAAATTCTGGATGTATCTCAATGAGCATAACTCCTTCACCTTCCCATTGATTTAAAGGTTTCAAATCACCCCATGTTTTATCATGTTTATAGTTAGAACTAATTTGCTTATCATATATTATTTTTCCTGCTCAAACCTCAGACATACTTTATGTAGTATAAACATACTATACATCAAGGCATGGTAACTGGTTGATTATGCTCTTACCTTGGCCACGTTTTGCGGACCCATGGCTATGACTTTGACCGCTCCTACGACTTTGGCGTAGAAACCTCCGCAGGTGACCATCTTGAACCTCTGGGAAGAGCTGATGGGGTAAGGAGGTCCCTTGGAGGCCCGGATCACCGCCTCCACTAGCCCCGACAGCTGCAGGGTCCCGGAGCTCATCATACCTGAGGTCGACAGCACATACAGCTTGATTGGCTGTCGTTGGAGCTGGTGGATTAACTGATTTGGCCTCATTGGAAACATTATCGTCTTTCCTAAACACTAGACGTAATTAGTTTTTCCCTGTACTGCTTTGTAAAGCTGCCAATAGGAGGATTTATGTTTTAAATTATTATATACAAAAATAGACTTACCGTTCTCCAAAGGCTCCCGCAGCACCCAAACCTTGCTGGATCTTCTCTCATCGTTTCGCCTTTCCTCTTCATCAGGACCCGAATCCGTAACAGGAATATCAAGCCCGATGTCTTTTTCAATGGACGTAACTTTCAATTGGGATGACGTAAAAAAACTTGTCCCAGCTCGTGACAGTTCATCCTGCATGATTCGGAAAATCGTGCTTCTTTTTTCTTTACCAGTCAAATCTGACAGATCCAATTCCAACTTTTTGCCTTGTTTTCCTTCCTTATTTGAAAGTATAATTATAGTCTCACTAAGAATAAAGTCTTTAAACTGAATTTTTTTTTTTTTTTTAATTTATTTTTGCAGCAAACTAAAACCACTCTCAGCCATAAGCACCAACATCAACATAAGCAAACATAGAACTATTAGCCAGATAAGAATAGTCGAATAGTCTAAGACTTCCTTAAAAAAATATTTTAATAATTAAATGCCACCATAAATGTGAAAATTGTAACCTATATATCGCGCATGTATTTCAAAAGTGACACAACTCAAAAACATGGATTAAAAAATTGTAAAAATCTCAGTCCTCCATGAAATATAAAGTGTACTTGAATGATCTTTTAATCCCAACTGGGAGGTTGAGATGTATCAAGTGGGATTTGAAGATAATGCGATATATTTTTTATATTTCAAAGAAGACTACTGAAATGATGATAAATCAAAAAAAGGGATTTTTGAGTTGTGTCATTTTTTAAATACTTGTGGGACATATCAAATAATAGGGCTTATAAAAAAAAAATTGACCGTTTTATCAGATTCCAGAGTTCAAAAGTCTGTAAATATCTTAATGCTATTTATTATTTACCAATACTCAATGATCCCTTTAGAGCATTCTCTAAGCTTGTCTCTAACCCTGGACTTCTTAAAAAAAAACCCTCAGTTCAGTTATTTATTTCAAGGAAGAAACATGACAGTGTCCTACGAAGTTCTCGTAATTTAAAGACATTACTGGAAAAAAATTTTTACAGCCGCTGAAGCGACTCGTGAAATTAGCAGATATGAAGGGGAAGGTGTCCTTGAAGAGCGCACTGTGCTGTGTTAGTTTGAAAAATTTAGAAGTGGAGATACGACGTTGGAAAGGAAGAAGAGCTCCGGGCGGCCATTAATGGATATTTATGAGGTTCTGAAGGAAGCTGTTGAGTCAAATCCGTCCACAAGTACTCACGAACTTGCCAGGGAGTGTGGTGTGTCGAAAGATACTGTAAGTCGCCATCTTCTCTCCATGGGGAAGGTGAAAAAGACTTGTAGACAGGTCCCTCACGAACTTACTCCTCAACAATGAGCAGTCCAACCAAAGAAAATTTTACAGAACTTCATGGGTTTGAACTCCTGCCTCATCCACCATATAGTCCAGACCTCGCACCTTCGGATTACTACTTGGAAGTAATAATACAAATATTTGTTTCAAAAACGGTCATTTTTTTTTATTCACCCCATTAGTATAAAAAATATAATATTTCAATGTTAAGCCAATTTTTTTCTTCAAAAAAGTATTTGAACAATTATATAGTTCACGCTGATGAATATCACTGAAAAATATCGCAGATATAGTCTAGTGTAGAAAAGAAAAATAATGTTTTCCTCTTTTTTTTAATTCTTGTAAGAAAATTGTTATTTTTTTTAACTTATGTTAAATATAATTATATAATATATATATATATATATATATATATATATATATATATATATATATTATTATATTATTACAGCGCTTTATAGCAATATTTATAAGGTAATTTTTTTTTTTTTTATTACATAAGGTAATTTTTTTTTTTTTTTTTTTTTTTTTTCGAAAAATAAAACATTAATAATAATATAGAAGATACATAAAATTATAAATACCTTATCCAAAACCTCTGTTGAACCAACATCCATCTTTGAAAACTGTGAATTTGGGAATACACTTCCTGTGAACATGTTGGATTAAAATTAAATAATTCAAAACCTAATGCTTATAATGTTTTGTTTACTTTTTCCATCGAGAATTTTTTGATTAGCAAACAAAATACATCCAGAAGATCCATATTTATGATATGTCTAGATCTCACACACACATGAACACCCTCCAAGATACTGGGAGAACTTTTATCATTGATGATCTCTCTAGCCGAGAAGAACTTTAATAGGACATCAACCATTATCCTTTTAAATTTATAAAAGTTTTTATTTATTTAGATAAATTAATTAATATAAAAATGTATCGTAACTAAAAACGCATCGACATACTTTTTAATAAAAAGAATGTCTTTAGGAACTCCATTCCATCATCATCTCCTAAAGATATTCTTTTTATTAAAAAGTATGTCGATCATCTTTTTTTTGTCCTTAATCCCGAAAATATTTCTTCTATCCTTTCAGCTTTCAACTCTTACCACCCTTGACTCCGTTTTACTGTCGAACATGGTGAAGTCAATAATTCCTTTCCTTTCATTGATCTCCTAGTTACTAGAAATCCTGACCACACTGTGTCCACTGATTGGTACACAGAACCTACCTACTCTGGCAGACTGTTAAATTTTCATTCTCAACACCCTTATCATCAAAAAATAAATGCTGTCAAGAATCTCATCCATCGCTGCCTCACCTTATCTGATTCCACCCCCATTTCACACGACTAACATACTACGTATCAAACTAAGAAGATACATAAAATTATAAATACCTTATCCAAAACTTCTGTTAAAACAACATCCATCTTCGAAAACTGTGAACAGTCACAGTTTCCCACTTAGGACCATCAATAAAGTCCTTTAAAATTACCTAAATCATCCGACCTCCAACCTTCCTTCTTCTAATTCCCCCGCACCTTCACCGCCTGTATTCTTTTACAGATCCCTTCCTTATATCCCCTTCCTCACTGATAACATTCAAAAATCTCTCCGCTCAACCTTCCCTAACCTACATCCAGGCCTTAAATTACAGAATAAACTTCAAAACATCTACACCAACCTAAAAGATCCTATTCCTCTCTAACTCAAATCCAATGTTTTTTACCGTTTAACATGTTTCTCTTCTAATTATCATTCAGTGAGGAACATGGCCGCTACTGCCATGTTTACTCTCTTGATTCTTGTGGAATTAGCTCACGTATCAGCTCGAGACTTTGTATATATTGTGTGTCTACAAACTATAACAATTTGTGAAGTTTTCCGGCTAGGTGAGTTTCTGGAAACTAATATATGAAGGTGGTCTGTTAGTGTTAGACTAGATAGTTGGGCGCAGCATGGCTAGGCGGTCTCGACCTGCTTAGTCTGGAGCTAGGCTATCAGTTACATTTGCCTACTTGTCACTATCATCACTGGTGGCGTAGTTAGGTGCTTGACCGCTGTACTATTGAAACCCAGTTAGAAACTCATAGACTTTTTTTTTTTTTTTTAAATAATTTATTTTAGGCATATATAAATATTTATTCATATATGTATTTTTTTTCCTTTCTATTTTATTTTCTATAATTATTAAAAATAATTTAAAGATTTAATTTCATCATGGAGTATGAAAAATTGTCGTGTTTCGATTTTGATGAAGAAATGCCATTTTCTGACTTCAGTGAATCGAACTCCAAGTTTCTCAAGGCTAGAACTTTGTCGAAAAGACAAAGGAATACTGCTCTTGAGCCTACTGGGAACTCCCCCGACAAAAAAAAGAAAAAAAAAAAAAAAAGATAAGAAGCCAAATGTATCCACCACACCACCACAAACCCAAAGTAAGACTATAGTCTCTGCAGTCACACCCATAGAAACAAACAATAGATTCCAACCACTAACAAATATGCCAACTGACAGCTCAGCTCCTCAACCACTAAAACCTTCCATGGATTTCAAACCTCCTCCAATCTACGTCACCGGCGTAGAAAATTATTTACAATTCTGTCAAAATATATTCGAGTTAATTGGTCAAACCAATTTCCAATGCTTCTCCTGATATGAAGACATCAAAATAAGTACGGAAACAAAAGAAAGTTACAAATCACTGATAGCGCATTTGAAAAATAATAATATAGAATTTCATTGTTACCAGTTAAAAGAAGAGAAGGCCTACAGAGTAGTACTGCGTGGGCTTTATCAATCTGTTCCTCCCAACGCCATCAAAAGAGACCTAGAGGAGTTAGTTCATTCTGTCAGGCATGTCGCCAATGTTCTCCACCGTATTGATAAGCATAAACTCCCATTGTCCTTCGTGGATCTGGTGCCGGCAGAGAACAATACTGAGATTTTTAATATCAAAAGATTGGTATACTCCGTTGTAAAATTTGAAGTTCCTCGACTCAAAAAAAAAAATAGTTCAGTATACCAGATGCCAAAACCTGGGCCACACAAAGACCTATTGCAATCGGCAACCAAGGTGTGTTACATGTGCAGGACCACATTTAACTGAATCATATTTAAAAACACGTGAAACTCCAGCCTTGTGTGTCCTGTGTGGTGAGAGCCATCCCGCTAATTATAAAGGTTGCCAGGTATACAAACTTAGGCAAAAACAAAGAAGCACCAACTCAGCTACAAAAAGAAATTCAGTTCCTCATACAAACGTAACTGTAGGATCCCAGAATCAAAACATCCCAGTCATCAATAGCTCTCTCAAAGACTTCCCTTCACTTCCTTCTACATCAAAAGTACAACATCCTCAATATCAACAACCCAGCCATTCAGCCGTTCAACTCGCTGAACCTCAGCCATCAACCTCAGCAGCAGGTTCATCTCAGACTCTTCAACCAACCAATGAATTCACGACGGTCTAACGAAGAAATTGACGGTAACAAAATCAGGCGCCTCAAACATCCTTTTCATCCCAACCTCCCAAGATAATCAATCCTTCCCCATCAACTAGTCGCTGAACGGAAATATTCTGATGTCATGCAAGTGATAAAAATATTCTCTGACCTGTTGACCCTTTTTCTTTTCCGAGCTTAAGTGGTTCTTACTACAGATTATTGTTAGGTCTATTTGGAACTATTATCATTGACTGGTAGTCCAAGATTTCACTTTTACTTTTTTCCCACCGGATGTTATTACTTCTGTAATCCTATTGAAGAGGGTTCGCTACCTGAGAATTGAGGGTGTCCTTTACACCGACTGTTTGCAAGCTATTGCCGTTATACGGAGATATACCTGGAACTGCAGGTAGCCGCATATCCGTTCTCCTAAATTAAGCTATATAATGCAAAATTTAAAATAATGATACTATTTCTATTTTCTATATGTCAACCAGAAATTCTCAATGATTCTACTTTAGTAAACTAATTTTTGATACTTTGGTTATAGGTAGGTATGTTATTTTTAACATATTGGAAAATCAATTTAAACTCCTACATTGTTTTTAAGGATCTTCAGACACCACAACAAGTGAACCAACAGATCAAGCCTCCATTACAAATACATGGGCAAACCATATCTCCTCAACAATATCCAAGCCAAATCCCATTCCAGGTACCGTCTTCAAGACAGTTTAATGATCCGTTTCAAATATCAGAACCCTATCCTACTACCTCCCAAAGTTTTGGTGATATCTCATCGATTCTTTCATCCTTCCTCCGTGAACTCCAAAAAAACTATCAGACCCTTAGTTACCCTTCTCACAAGTCAGAAATCACTTCCATTGTTCCTCGATGATCCAAAACTCCTTGGCAGTTCTTTTATGGAACGCAAATGGTTTGCTCAATTACAGAAATAAACTTGACATATTCTTACACGACAATAACATTCACATTGCCCTAATTACCGAGACCCACCTGACGCCTACCTCTTATTTCCACATCAAAGACTATATCCCTTACAGAACTGACCACCCCGACAAAACATATTTGTCACCTCTCAAATTCCTACTACCCAAACTACAATAGATTCCTTAGATGACCTTTCCTCAGATCATAGCACAGTTTTGCTTACATTACATTCTACTCCTATTATCAAACCTTCTCCTTCATCCTTAATAACTGGACGAGTAGACTGGGACAAATTCCGTTCGGCTTTAGAAAACCAAATTGACGTACAAAATCCACTAAAAACATGTAAAGAAATAGATTCGGCAATAGAACATCTTACAAATTCAATTCAAACCTGCATAACAGAAAACACTTCACAAAATAGAATTAAAATTTCAGAAAATATCTAACCACAGAATATTCGCGTTTTATTAGTAGAGAAACGTCGCGCTAGGGCCAAATGGCATAGAACTCGGTATCCAACTGACAAAACCTGTTATAATAAATTGACTAACAGACTTAAATCGGAACTTAACAAACTAAAATTTGAAAATTTACAAAAACAAACTGAACAACTAACTGTTTCCGATAAATCATTATGGAACACTACCAAAAGACTGTTAAAATTCAAAACCTTCAATCATCCTCTCCTTACTCCAGCTCAAACCTGGACCAAATCTGATTTAGAGAAATCGCATGTATTTGGTGAACAATTACACAATATTTTTAAACCTCATCCTGATATCCTAAATCCTAACCATGTAGAATTTATTGAAGCAGAACTGGCCATTCCTCTCCAAATGACCATTCCTCCTAATGCCTTCCACCCTTCAGAAATAATAGCCACCATTCGTAAATTGTCCTCCAACAAAGCTGCTGGACACGACATTATCACTTCAAGAATCCTCAAACACCTTCCAAGGAAAGCAGTATTATTCCTAACTTATGTTTATAATGCTGTCCTCCGTACAACATATTTTCCCGATTCCTGTAAATCATCAATAATAAAAATGATCCAAAAACCTAAAAAAAACCGCCAGGAAACCCTTCCTCGTACCGACCTATCATGAGCAAAATCCTTGAAAAGCTCCTTTTGAAACGACTTTATCCCATCCTTGATTCCAATCACATTATTCCTGATCACCAGTTTGGATTTCGCCAGTCTCATTCCACTATCCAACACTGCATCGTGTGGTGGACGTTATCTCATCTGCATTGGAGCGCAAGATGTACTGCACGGGTGTCTTTCTTGACGTTGAACAGGCATTTGACCGAGTATGGCACCCAGGTCTGCTTTATAAACTTCGCTAATTCCTTCCATCTACATATTTCCTCATCCTCCGTTCCTACCTTTCTGATGTGATTTAAAGTTAATCACAATTCTAAATACTCATCTATCTTTCCCCCTCCCTAGGTATCCCTCAAGGTAGTATCCTGGTTCCCATCCTTTATACAGTGTATACAGCTGATATCCCAACCCATCCTAATACTATCCTCACAACCTATGCTGATGACACCAGCGTGTTATCAGTCAATGATGATCCATTTGCTGCATCCCAGACACTCCAGTCACATATCACTTTCCTTGAAGAATGGTGTCATAACTGGAGAGTTAAGATAAATCCCAGTAAATCCCATCAAATAACCTTTACCCTACGTCGAAAACCTACCTCATCCTGTCCTCCTGTATCCTTTAATAGAGTACCATTAAATAATGTAGAATAGATAAGATACCTTGGATTTTATCTGGACAAGACCTGGAATCCTCATACAAGATTGAAAAGACAAGAAGCTGCACGTCGATTTCGATTGTTACAACGCCTACTTGACAAGCGTTGACATCTCCCGATTCACTTTAAAAAACTCATATATATATATATATATGACGATTATCAGACCTATTTGGACATACGGAATAGAGTTATGGGGATCCACCAAACCATCGATTTCTTCCCCCATCTAGATGCTCCTTACTTCGTCACAAACGAACTTATCCACAATGACCTTAATATCCCATATGTTGCTGTTTTGGCACGAACCAGATACCTCTCCTTTCATAATAAACTCACTGCTCATCCAAATCCACTTATTTTATTACAACTTGTATCTTTTGACTAGACCTTGCTACTATTTTGTATTCAATTATGTAATTAACTTTAGATATTCTTCTAACTATGTAAACAACTATTAATTCTTTCGTTAACTAATTTACTGTGTATTATTTTTGTTTCATTTTTTATATTATTTTTATTTATTTATTTAAAATATATTTTTGTATAATCTTGGTCACATCCGATTTTCTGTTTTGTCTGAAAAAGACCTGCAAGGCAGATCTAAACGTAGGCAGGCCAAGAATAAAGTTTTTTATTTAAAAACTTGTATGTGTTTATTTACTTGACCTCACACCTGATTATATCTCTACTTACATTACATCCTACATTCAACTATAGAATCCTCATCATAAATTATAATATGTGATAAAAAAACGGTTAAACTTGCATTTTACCACATGACTAAATAGGCTTTAACAAATTTGAATTAACTATTGACTCATAAATAGTGAACGTTTGGAAAACCAAATTCCATGGTAATGGGCTGGGCTATTGGAATATTGGAACTACTTATAAGTTATACAGAGGTATTGGAATGATGAAGCTACAACAGTATTTGTGAACTGCAGCAACAGAAATATTGGATTGATACTGTTATGAAGATATCAGAATAGTAGATATTGGAACAATGGTGCTGCCAAGATATTGGAATAGTGGTATTATAAATATATTAAAAATACCTTGATTACCTTTGCTTTGATTGACAGACCGGTTCGTATACAACGATGTCATGGTGTTAACCTTATTGCTGGGAAGAATATCAAAACAAGGAGAATTAAAAACCTTGAGCCGTACCCAATGATTCGAAAATCCATAGAAGGTTCTAATACTGTGGATGTATGTTTCGACAGCGTAGAGCTGCAGTGGAACTTCCTCGATATTTTTGTTAGCTTTCTCCAGGTATTCCTCGTTGAATTCTATTCCATTCATGTATTTCTCTTCCAACAGTAACTTGTACTCTTCCAAATCCTCTTCACTTGATTCTTCTTCTTCGCCTTCCTCCTCGCCTTCCTCCTCCCCTTCTTCCTCAAACTCTTCATCCATTTCATCATACTCATCACTCTCTCCGTACATATCCTTGAATGCATTTCTTATGGCTTCGCTAGTTTCTGAAATATCGGTAGAAAGTTCCTTTTCTAAGGCCGGACCCTTCAAATCTACAGGCTTAGGTTTTTGATCTTCTTCCACATTAGTTTTTTCAACGGATGATCCCGTTGCGGTTTGTGGTTCTGTCTCTTTCTCTTTCTCATCTTCTTTAGCCATCGTACTTCAGGATCTTTCTTTACTTGTGTGTTTTGTGAATGTTACTGTATGCTTAAATTTGTTACTGTGAATTTGTTTAATGTGTTCAAGTTGGATTGTAAGGTAAAGTGAGGTTACATCATGTGGTCGTTTTCATCTGTGTTTTTTGGAAATTATCCTATGAATTAGGTGGTTATTAAATAAAACTTCAAACGAAAAAAGTTGCTTAACTTTATTCGCAATTACAAAAAAAACAAAACAATAAATTAATTCTTGTTCAATTTTCTTCATAACTGGTTATGAAATTAGATTCGAACCCTCCAAGAAGAATAAATCTTTGCCTAATGAAATTCGTATTGGTAATTAATACCCCCTCGTCGGTTGATCACTTTCATTACGATAAGATTGCTGAACTATCTCTTCGGTTGGTGGGGCAGTCGTTATTTATTGCCATAATCCGGGAAGAGGAGCTACTTCCGCGAAGAAGGAGAGAGGTGGAACCCAGGAAATCTTCAATTTATTAATATTCCTAAACTGATTTGAGTGGGACGCAGGTAAGAGGTATTCCCTAGGAAAGGAAATTTCCAATAGGAGATTAATACACTTTATTGAGATATTATCGTATAAATGTTCACTATCGTTATTAACAGTAATTTCACTTAGCTATTTAAAAAAAAAAAAACGTCCTTCCTATATTTCGACATGGATGCCTTTTGGCTGAGGTCTATCCTTTTTTGGTGTAATCTTTTTTTCACACTTATTTTGACAAGCTCTAGATCTGGTATTGTTCAAATCTTAAGTTTGACGACAGTTTCCACATTAGAAATGTAATGGAAAATATTATTTGTTATATAACATTTCTCCCTTGGACCTACCGTTTAGTATTGGTTCGAATGAAGACAATCATGTTTTGCCTCCATTTTCTATGTGTTGGGTCTTTTTTGTCACGCTCTAGCTGTTTTGGTGTTACTCAAATCGAAAATTTCGTATAGAAATGTAATGGAGAATATTTTGTCTCATAACATCTGTCGCTAGGACCTACTGTACAGGTGATATATTGGTTTACATGAAAAATACATGAAAAAAAACTATCTGAAATTACTTAAGACTCATCATTTCGCTCCTAATTTTCTAAATATTAACAATGAGACCCCTTTTTCCCGCCTCGGGTTTATCATATACGACTATTTTTGATTTTGAAAAATACCGAAAAGTACAGTATTGTGATATAGGCCTCGATAGATAACCATAATTTAAGTATAATCCGACTCAGATATATAATCAGATTTAGATATTAGAAACCATATAAAGATATGTTCCTTAAATCTTGGAATTGTACCCAAATAATGAATATCATTGTTTGTTCATATAGTGTTGCTATTTAATTATTTATTTAAGTAATTTGAGACTGTTAATTCTGGAGTATAAATTGGGAAATGCAGTAGATTATAGAAAAAAAAATTTAATTGAGAAAACTTAACGAATTTTTCATGTTTTAAACGTATTTTATATTGAAGTCCTCTATTTTTATTAATAATTTCTTTTTTTTAATATTTTGAAATCTTCAAACATATTGTTCATCGAACATCCACCGGCCAATGTCCTAGTTTCTGTAATGTTTTTGTCTGTAGTATAGTTCTGTAGTCAGTGATTAGTCTGCATTTACGAGTATATATGAGGTTGTGTATATTTTGTTCTTGTGTGAAATCACAAGGGTATAAGAACGAGTCTCTTATTTCGAATAAAATAAACATGTTATCTCTAAGCTTATGACGACATTTCATTTATTTTTTGCAAACAAAATAATTACTTTTATGCTTAATTGCTTAATTGGTAAATTTTTAACTTATCTATAAAATATAATTTCTTTGACTTAATCTGTTGAAATATAGTAAATGAAATATTATTACTTTGCAATAAGAGGTGTTGCTATAATTCGTTTATTGAAATCCCTTCGTCTTTTCTAGTTGTCTAGTCTTAATCTAAATCATTCAAGTATAGCAGTTAATAAGTAATAAATAGCTATTCGGTGATATTTAATAAATAAATAAATTCTAATAGACACAAAGCTAAAAAAAACTATCTGAAATTACTTAAGACTCATCATTTCGCTCCTAATTTTCTAAATATTAACAATGAGACCCCTTTTTCCCGCCTCGGGTTTATCATATACGACTATTTTTGATTTTGAAAAATTCCGAAAAGTATTGTGATATAGGCCTCGATAGATAACCATAATTTAAGTATAATCCGACTCAGATATATAATCAGATTTAGATATTAGAAACCATATAAAGATATGTTCCTTAAATCTTGGAATTGTACCCAAATAATGAATATCATTGTTTGTTCATAGAGTGTTGCTATCTTTAATTAGACAGATTGGTATTCTGTATTTTTATCAACCCAATGAAGTTAAGCAGCAATATGTTTTGTATAAATAAAACATATATCTCTCTAGAAAAAAATGAAAGTTAATTAGTTATGTTAAATAATTATAGGAAGGCAATTAGTTAAACAGACTTTCTTTGGACTCTACTTCTATTCCGTCCCTAGAAATCATGATAGGTTCATAAAACTAACCACTATTCACTTTTTGTTTACAGGTGTTTTCAGAAGTGAAAATCATGTTCAGCGTCGGAGGTACGTACTACTACGGCGACCCCATATCCTTCAGCTACATGGAGGACAGGATCTTCGAGTACAACAGGAACGTGTCCATCAAGCTGCACAGGAGGGTAGGCAGGTTCGTCAAGCTCCAACTTCATTTCGCCGCCAGGTGGATCATGATCAGCGAAGTCACATTCGATTCAGGTGAGATTAACCGCATTTAATAGTTGGAATAAAGTACTGGTATTAAGGATATGGGTATGATTTTATGTTGGGCACGTTCTATCTTTGGCTTTCCCGATGCTTTTTTAGACTTTATGATCGTACCGATTTCCTCTATCATCACGTCCATATCCGTATGAACATGCGTTCGTTACCTTTGAAACGTATTAAGATGCCGCAGCTGGTTACCGTAGTTATCCTAAAGCCATTTAGTCAACTTATCTAGAATGTCTTACATACAACCAATTCTAATTTGGAACTTCACAAAAAATTATTATCTAGTATTAAGTTAGGCTGCTTGCTACCAAATATTTGAATACCTACAGTACCAGAGGAAGCAAAAAATTACCAAAACTGAAGAAACAATTAGAATATCAATAAAAAATTAACTTATATCGTCTATAATTGTCGTACACACTAAATGTAACGGAGTCGGGGAGACTCTCCTGGGGCTCATTAATTGAAGGAAAAACTAGGCAGTTGAGTATGATTCCCGCCAAACAACCTCCTTTCACAACCGTTGGCCAGGAAACAGAACATTCTATCCAAAATACTGAACCCAAGACTTGCATGTTTTTTTTGTTTTCTATTTTTATGAATTGTATGTGTAAATAATTCTAACTGAACATCTGAAGGCAGAAACAAGGCTTTCATGAATAAAAATGAGAAAAGAAGAGAATCTGTACGTGCAAGATAAATTGTAGAAGATTAAAAAGAAATCCTTCGTTATGGTATTTGCTAAATAAAACTGATTAAGTTATTTTAAAAAATGTGATTTCCATTACTTAAATAAGCAGGTTACATTAGCAGAAGTATAAAATGCAATTGTTCTGAAAAAGAGGAAAAATTCTGTAAAGCCCATTATCAGTCTGAAATGCGGATAGTTCTTAGAGTTGGTTTTAACATAAAATAATGTAAGTCTCTCATAATAGGAATATGGTAACATTATGTAGATTACTTGTGTTATCAGTCAAAACGCTGTATCTTTGCAAATCCCCAAATTGCGGCTGATCCGATTTTCGTGAACAGTAACTGTTGAGACTGCCAAGTTTGCGACACACGGAATATTTGACTTGTAAATCCTACACCCCCTGACCTTATTACCCGTCGAGATACAGAGAACCCCCACAGAGCTATCGCTTGCTCTCAATGAAGGGAGAACACTCGTTAGCGAATGACCCGAGGAAAGTTCCACAAACCAGGTCGCCATTAGGAGGAGAGCACGGAGATAAGAAAAAATTCTATCATCATCTCCATTTCCCCTGGGCCTTCTATCATCACGAAATATCTCGTGATAAGGCCAGATCCTGCCTCTACCAGCGCCCTCACCAATAAATTACCGAACGTCTTTCCGTTTCCAATTCTGACCATGGCACCGTTAAAGCTAGTGAAAAGCCGGGGTCGCTGATCTTAAAAAGATTCCGTGAACGATCCACCGTCGACTTTATCACAATAGCTTTAGAGATATTCTGGTTTTCTACTTTTAGTTTAGTTTTTTTTTTTTTTTAATCGGAGTTTCACTTCTTTCTAGCATAGTGTCAATTTAAATACAGTTGATTACAAACTATCAAAGTAAGTGCGGTTCTATGCATCTATATTAAATTAAAAACCATTTTTTGAGAAAGCTATTTAAATTATTGCAACAAGAAAAAGCTGAAAATTAAAGCCTTTGATGAAGACTTAATTAATGAAAATGTATCGGATTGGACTAATTCAACAGAACTATGCTCGTTTTAGAGGAATGCATAATGCCGTTGAATCGATGACCGAGACATGACATACCACTCGTGAAACCAATACTGCACTAACAAAACTCCAGGAAATACACAATACTAACATTAACAATATCTTTAAGATGTTATCATTTTAGTAGAGTTTTTAGCGAGTAAAGAGTGAAGAAATAATTTTTTTTTTTTTAAGGGGGCTTAAAGTCTTTATGTACTCCCACTAGGGCAGGTCTGGCTGTCCTACCAGTTAGCAATCCCTAATCTATACACGATGAGAGCATGAGATTCTTTACAACGAAATAAAATCATCCGACCCAGGTTGTAATCGATCCAACGACCTTCCGTACCAAGCGCTTGCTACATATATTTAAGTATATATTTAAGGTATTGTTAATATTTATGGGTAAATAAAGTATGATGGTTTGGGCACCTCCAGAGGATGAGCACGGAGAGAACGGCCAGGATAACGTATGAGACGAGAGTAAAAGTAAGAAGACTAAGCGGAAGACCACGGATCACCTGGTAGGAAGGCGTGCGGGAGGCGTTCAGGAAGCGAGGGCTGGACTGGAGTAGGAGGAGAGAATTGGTTCAAGAAAGGGTCACTTGGATCAAACTCTATAGAGGGAATCCCCTCACTGCACAGCGGTAGAGAGGGAAAGATTATGATGATGATGATGTTAATATGAAATGGCACATAACAATAATTACGTGAGGTACGCATGATGGTATAGAAGGTTCAGTTAGGATTAATAAATTATTGGGTATTTCTATTGGGGATCCGGTGCAGAATTCAATTTTGAGTTGCTGTCTTGAGGATTTTGGGATATAATATACGTCGTAGCTTAGCTGGCTTTAGAATCGCTTGGGCATGCATTATCGTATAGAAGAATCAATCCTAATAACATTAAAGTTATCTTTTAATCTAATTTTATTTGAATGAATTATACAATATTTAGTTTAGATACAAAGCTCCTCACAGCTATTGTCCTAATCCGGAATATATTTCATTCCTTGAAAGAAATAATTCTGCCAGTTTTGAACATAAGAAAATGTATAAAGCAGAGGTATGATAACAACGCCTTTATTTATTATAAGGTTTATTACAGCCTCTTAATTGTGTCTCGTGTAATTGACATAGCAATAAATAAGAAAGGAATTAGAAAAAAACTAAAGGCGACATTACAGAAGTCACCGTTGGCGATAAATTCAGCTCACCCTGAGATGATAACGTCAAAAAAAGATGACAAAAAATAACGAAGAGGATTTTATGCTTTTTCTCATCCCTTCTAGGAAGAGTTTACAAAAGGAAAAGGACAATAATTGTGGGTTTCGGAAGGGTCGAAGTCTTCCCTTTAAATAATGAAGTTGTTTAAATAATGTGAAGGACCTAGAAAAAGAGAATCCGTTTACTGGTTTCAGATGTGACTGACGATAAAGACACCGTCCGGAGTTGTACCTTTGGCCTATCGCCCCTTGGCATCTCCCCGATGGCTACTATCTCTCTTTGTAGCCTCTCTTCTCTTTTATTTACCCTCCGTTTAATCCGTTTTTACTCTATTTTTCAGCTTTTCGAGCATTCGTCGAATGTTACTAACTATTTATTATGTTTATTTTATTTTATTCAGATAGTTGATTAACGTAACTAAATTAGTAAAAATGTAGCAGTTGTTCTGATGCCAAAGTTGAAATTTCGCGATATTTCGACAATGTATGATATCTTAATTCAACGATATCCGTTAATAATATACCGTTAACTTTGAAGTCCATTATCTTCATTTCTAAAAATAAACTTCCAATATTAAAAGTGTTAAAGTAATTATTGGTAATGCTTATATCTTTTTCCTCATAATGATAGAGTTTCCCTTAGTGTGGGTACCGCACTTGTAACGAGGTGCATAAAATACTGATTATTAACATAACGGTAATTAGACCTAGTTGAGCTTTGGAGCTCCACTACACCATGCAATTAAACTCGTATCCAATCTTTATAATCCGAAATACTTAGAAAAATCTCAATGCTCCTTATTTTGCCACAAACAAACTTATCCACTAAGATCAAGATAAGACCTTCTGACTTATCCCATACCAGACACTTATCTTTTCATAGTTAACTCTTTAACGTTTCAAGCCCACTAGTAAATATGTCAACTTGCTTCCCATCCCATTCCCGATAACCCTTTGAGGCGTATGAAAAGAAGATGGCATCAGGACCCTCTAATATCTACATAACTTATTGAAGTACTACCAATGGGTAGTTGCTTTACAAATAAATGGCATTTTATTACGAGCCTCTCATTTACTGGATGTATTTTTATTTTATTTATATGCAGTTGTAAATATCAATAAATAGCTAAAAAAAAATTTTTTTTTTTTAATTATTGAATTATTGATTCTTTATTATTTCCGAAAAAATTTCGTACAATTACGCACCTTAATACGTTTTTGTAAAATGGATATTTTGGACATTCATTAAAATTATTCTTTCTGCCTGTCTATCAATTGTGAAAAATGTTCAGCATCCTCGAAACTAGAAATAAAAATAAAAGGGTCCCGCAGAACTGGCCAGGTATGACATATTAAAAGCAGGGAGAGGAAACAATGGACTAGGAGGTGGGGTAGGTGGAGTAGGGGGGGGGGTAGGGGGTTGTGACATAGGTATGACGTGGTTATTGGGATTCCTGGGATGGTAGGCCAAGTATGCGCCCGCACAAAGGAAACCATGCATACCCCCCTCCGCTCCCTCCCCCCAGCTCTGGTATTAGCATAACATCCTCGGCAATTAGGACAACTTTTGCCAAAGCCTAAATATGTCGCCTCCAGGCCCGGGTCAATATCGGCTTCAAGGAATTTGATTTGGATATTCCCTAATTATAGTTCATCGTTTCGCAGAATGGCTCTATCCCATTGTCCTCGTTGAGTTTCTCTATTCAGTTATTGAAGTTTATTGTCTAGTTCTAAAGCCACGTCGAACTTTTCATTTGAATAAGTTTTAAACTCTTCTTCATAGTCTCATTTCCTTCGCTTCTTTTTAAAGTTTCGTAGAACAATGTTAACAAAACTGGGAGAACGGAATTCATTATTCCTTTTGTTGAAGTTCTATATCCCTCATCAAAGAAGATCGATTATCAGTAATAGTTCAGTATACTTGACCTGGATATCACTAATACAACTCTGCCAATCGATGGGGAACTTGGTATTTAGCGGCGGATGTTAGTTCTTGTTAAGTATAATGATCGAAAATCGTTCCGTCCTTCATTTTGTTCAGAACTTGGCGTCATTACTCAAAAGCGGCTTACATTACTTTCTTTGTTTTGTTGCCACTTTCGAGAACTATCATGGCATAGACTGATACGATTGATTATTTAATTAATGTCATATAGATTTATTCATAATCGAAATGTATTTTATATCTTAGATAAACTTCATAAATAGCCGTTATTAATTTTTAAAAATATTGAACTGCTCTGAAATTAACGTAGGTATATGTTTTTTAAAATAAATAATCAGAAAACATTTTTATTAACTAAAACACGTTTCATTCCTCTGAATTACCAAAGTGGCTCATCTGAATACAATTTTGAATCCTTATTTTTAGTCATTTTTAATTTCTATCGACATAAGATTAATACATATTTTATCATTTAAAAAGTGGTCCAGCTATTTAGAGAAATGACAGTTAATAGGCTAGAGATCTGGAGGGAAGTGCGGTTGAGGCAGATATTCATTACTAAGCTCCAAAAATGTCATCACCACAAACTCTTCGATAACGATGATTTTTTTTTTAATGCGGTTATAGGCTAGAGCTCTTTCATTTGACTTGAGGTGATCAGGGACACATAGTTTGATAAATTTAATTTACTCTGCAAGTTCTGGGAATTACTTCCACCAAAGCAAGCTGACTATTGTCATCTACGGAAGAAGTCCTACCGCGGACCTTATATATAACTTTAAGGCTGAAGTCTCTCTCCCCCCCCCCCCCGAAATTTTTAAATGTATTGGTGAACTTGCATACACTCGTGCTCTCGTCGCCCCCTACTTTTTTAATGTTTCTGGCTCTGTGGGCCCTGCTCCTACAAGTTTTAAATCTTCTAAGGAAATTATACGAAAATCACTTGGTAACTTGTGGGTGAAGAATTTATTATTTCTGAGTTATTTTCGAGTAGTTAAATGCAAAATAGGTAAATCATATTCTTATATAGGAGAAAAGATTAAATATTGTAATCCGTAAAATTAGAGGTTAATCAGTTTATTACACAGAATTTAAGGAAAACAAGAAAGCCTGCATTATTTTCTGGACAACCCATTACATAAAATATATAGAGATAATTAATCTCATTCATCTTCCGCTCTTTATATGTATTCATTATATTCTAATTTATTTCAGATGTTGCTCATGGAAACTTCACTCCTGAGTTACCTCCGAACCACGAGCGATTGCCTGTGCAGAGTGACGTGGTAATTGTGGACAAGGAACAGAACCGGCCGCAGTCTGAAATACCAGGTACTGTTTTCTGTCCCTATTTTCTGATTCATAAGCATTAATCTTTAAGTTTTTATTAACTCAATATTCTGTCTTACAGTGGCGAAACAAGATGACCACACCTACATGGCCGTTATCATTGGTATTTTAATGGCCGTTATTATCCTCTTGGCGGTGTGCATCTTCCTCATAGTGTCTCGCCATCGACAGAGGAAGTGCTTCGCCTCACCGCTGGCGGCCAAAAGTGTACTTCCTGGTGCCATTAGCTCCGCCGGGAGCTCTTGCGGCACTGAGAAGGCGTACTCCTCGAAGGGAACCCTTCCGCTGGGCCCGGACACTGCCCTCTTGATGGACATGAAGAGTGACGAGTATCAGGAACCTTACCAAGCTCTCAAGTATGCACCTTACTATTCCTATAGCACCGTAGTCATGGAGATGAGGGATGCACTAGACAAGCAGCCTCACCCCTCTGGTATGTTATTCATCTATGTTATATTGAACTACTGTGTGTAATGAGTTAACTGTGATGAACCATATTATTTCAGATACATCTTACGATTATGCAGTTCCTGAAGTTGCTAACAATACTCTTCCCCTTCTGAGCGGAGAGAGCCCTCCCCTGCCTCTAGTTCAGGAGAGCAAAGAATCCTTGTACCACAGTAAAGGAACGTCTAGATCTAAAGAGGACAAGACAAAAAAGGTATATTTTAATATGAATCGTAATGATTATTTTAATCTCTTTTACTCTCTTCATACTTACAATGTTGTTCTCTAGACTAGTAGATTTATAAAAACATTAGGGAGAATTGTGAAAATCCGTTGTTGCCCCTCGAAGGAGGCTGACTATAATGAGGACGTAGATATGTTTGAAGGAGGAAGGGGGTGGAGGTGCCTGTAGGATCGGAGCTAACAAGGGACCGTTTGTTCCTACTAAAACCTGTGCCACATAAATCCAGCCTTTGTCCTTCCTAACAGCTCCTCTCTTCTATTTCTTCTTTCTCGCCTTTCCCCTTGTTTATTTGTTTATTATTGCTTTCTTAATGATTGCGAGTCTTGTCTTGTTACCTTCGGAATCTGTGGTATACTCTTTGTCTCTAAGCTAATTGGACCAAATGATGTTTCCAAGACTTGGTACGGAATTGGCGTCTTGAAGAGCAGAAGTTCTAAACTGATCTTATGATAAATCATACTGCCCTGTGTTCGCGATATATATATTTATTTCACCTTAGTTTTCGGTGCTCAAGTCATTGTTATCTTAACCTTTGTCACTGTTAAGTACTTTAAAATTGTATAACTTATTATATAACTCTTAATACTTTAAATTTATCAACTCTTTTTTTCAAATGAGAAGCATTTATTTAGGATTTCATCTATTTTGTATGTTATATTGGGTCGTTTCATATGAAATGCCTGTTTTCACTGGAAAGTTTATTCAGTAAAACAACTTTATTAAAACTAAACGATTTTATATAAAATTTTTACTTATATTAAATAATATTTTTCCCAGCGTGTAATACTCTTTACAATCCTTTAACTGAAAAATTGAAGGTTTTTGTGAATAATTCAAGTCAAAAATTTGCTTTTTTGACTGCGAATCATTTTCATAAAAATTTACCTTTGAGGAAGTTGTGTAAATATCTGAAAAGATGACCATGATTAGTATGGTAAATTCTGTGGATGCGAAAAGACTTGTTAACGCAGCTGTTAAAGTTTCTTGATTGTCTACCGTGAAACATGAGTTTCTGGCGTTAACGTGTAAGTGTATAGTCCTTCAGTTTAACCAATGCAGGTTGGTATTTGATGCATTAAGTCAGTGTCACTGATGTACAATATGGGTGTGATGGTTTCACCTCTGGGTGAAAAGGAGAAATGAATTATTCCTGCAATTGTCAACTACTCGGAAACCAATATTTTTTTTTCATGTCAATTTGGTTTTTGTGTTCTGTGGCGTGTCGTTACGAAACCCTTCTCCGAACGCTATGGCAATGTTTCTTGCAGTTTGGTCTCCCGATTGTCCGAAATAAACAATGCTACTAATACTGCACAACGTGCAGTCCATTGGAATAATGGTAAATGTTGTAAAAATAAATATCATTAATAACGGCTTATTATAATCTGCAAACATTAACGTAGTAAACAATAGAACAATAGACCATTTCATATGATATGATCCTTTACTCACTATTATTGTTTCAAGTATTGATTTTTTTTTAATTTTTTGGAATTCAATTTTGACTTGTCTAATTAAATTTTATAAACAAGTTTACAACCTATAAGTCTTTCCTGAGTTTAAATTTTTAGTGTATAGCATAGCATTTTTAATATATTCTTTAGTGAGGTAGAATAAATGACTATTATTTTGAAAATGCGACCTCATCAAAACTGAAAGTTTGCATGCGTGTAGTGTGACGCTTGAAATATCATTTTCCCCTGTAATTAATAAAAACAAGTGCGTGCTGAAACTGCTGGGCCTGGGCCGCGATAAGCCAGAGGATGATAAAGAACGTTTTGTGTAATGTGTTACAAGGCCTTGAACATACTCTACCAGTTTAATATTTTATGCTAATGTTTCACTTTTTCCAACGTGCATTGCATGTTCTGATTAGTGCTGCTTTCCGTTCCCTCTTCAATGGTAGGTGGGAAGTTTATTTAACTGAGCGAAACTGTTCAGTAAAACATTTTTTTTTTTTTTAATTTCAGGGTAAAAGTGTGTTTTGAAACTTCCAAATTATTTATTTCGCATTGTTCTGAGCATTGGTGTCTGGTTGGGGCCAATTCAAAAACATACGGGACATTTAAGATCATTATGAATAAGTTTATTTGTGACTTATAAGGCGGCTTGAGGATTTTGGATTGCAAAAATTTGATGCCAGAAGAATTTGAAAGTTTAGTGGAGCCCAAAAGCTCAACTCCGTATGTCCAAATACATCTAAACAACGAGCAGCTTCTTGTTTTAATCTAGTACGTCGATTCCCCGTGTGTGCCCAGATGGAGTCCTAGCAGATCTTTCCAACAAGGATTAGTTGAATGTCATTTAAGGATACTGTAGGACAAATTATTAATTTTACATTTTGATATATTTTTGTGAACCAGAAGGGGTTGAAAACTGAAAAGGCCCAGTTGAATGTAATAAACAAAAAATGTATAAAAGTGCCTTTAAAGCGGTCCGCCGCAGACGCAGGTATAAATTCCCCGTAGGCCTTTCAGTGACCAGCCTATATTTCACAGCTGTCTCGTGAAGGGATGTATTATTTTTATGTCGGGCTGTAAAAGGCTAAGTCTACTCTCATATCGGATATCTTTTATAGCGCTAATATCCCCTCTTCATAGTTATGTCTCGATAGCATATCTCGTATTAGTGTCCGATGTTGATTAAATAGTTTCCGATTGATAGGTTTTATTTATTAATGTAGGTTTTCACACTTTTCTTGGAATGATGAAAATAATCTACGAAATTCTGTTAAGGCAAAACATGTTTGAAAATTAAAGGTAAAAGTCAATTTTAGAGCTAAAATATTTCGATTACTTACAGATAAAACTTAGCGTTATTCTTCACTCATACTTCATTGAAAAATAAATATAACATAATTCGGGAAAATGTTTCTCATCTTCAGAAACATCTCTCGTTACTAGTCAATGTAAATGTTATATTAGCAACAGTACAATATCAAATAATTATCGCGTATTAAAAGGAGAAATTTAAATGGAGAAATTAAAAGGTTTGATGGAGGGGGTATACCCCTATTTAAGATGGGTCCCCAAAAAAAAAGAAAGGTCTTTTTGGACGGTCCTGTGATGAGGAGTAGGTGCTAGAAGGACTCGTCGCGGAAGATAGGCAATACCATGGACGAAGTAGGCGGTTGAGACAGACCCGGAACTGTCCAGTCTTTGCCGTAACGCATAACATTTAAGATAAGTAAATGAAAGTGAAAACAGTCAGAATAGGTTAGGAATGCAAATAGTTTGCTGAACCATGAGTAGATCTAGTGTAATATAATATAGTAATGTTATCAAAAATATAATATCACTAAATAAAAAAATACTTAATAATGATAAGAAGAGAAATAGAGAGGGCTATTGTGTCACTAGAGACAAAATATATTATTGATAAATGTAAAAATATTTAATTAACCCCATGCTATGTGTAACAACATATCGCAATTGTTTACCTATGTATATTGACACTGTTCATATGTGAAATAGTGAAACATTTTATTGACTAGTGGCTAGAGATTTATTTCCTGAACATTGGAAATGTCATTGCCGAAACATGCTTAATTTAATTGTTCAATAACATTTTCTGCTGTTTAAGCCCTGTATAAATTCGGGTTGGAAAACCTTTTTGGAAAATACCTAGCCTCAATAAACTGGATATATATTCTATTAGATCTTCTTTATATTTTTTATTTTGATGAGATATAGTTGACTGTTAAGTATTAGAAGAAGTAAAAAATAAGTTTTGTAATTGCTGTGTACCTTTATGACTGCATGCCGCAACTATCTACTTCTCTTCATATTTAAAAAAAAAAAAAAAATTCGTATTTCTTGATTATTTTTATTTTTGATGTTTTGATCAACACCAATTCAAAGTGGGATCCTCCCCATTAAAAACACAAGTTTGGCACCCGGAATCTCCAGGTCTTTAAGCCCACATACTCACTACAGCAAGTGCTCATCAGTTCAGATACCAGGGCACTGGTTTTATTAAATAATAGTATTTACTTTTTGTTGACTCGATCCTTTCGAGTTCCAACAATTCAACATAACCTTAGCTATTACCTGAACTATATTTACTGTTTAAATGGCTTGCGATTCTAGATTGTGTTTGTAACCTTCTGTATTTGTACTCATATATTTTTGGACCGAATATTTTTCTATACACCCTTTGATTCTCAATAACCCTCCGAGGTGTTTAATAAGAATATGCTCTTCTAATGTAGAACGTTTATTGAAGTGTAATGGAAAGTCTCTTTACACGTTATTGATATGTCATTGTAATCATCGTTTAACATATTTACTTGATTATATATTATATACTGCATATATTATGCAGTTATAAGTATATCTGTACTGTATTATCCTATATTGAGTAGTAAACTGCTGTTACAATATTTACGATACCTTTCCATACTCATCCTAACACACGCCAAGTACTCCCCCATGACGAGTCGCGGGCTGCGGGAGGCGCTATATTTGCCAGCACTCTGGAGTAAAGAGCTTTATGCAATGGATTGGTAAAAGGCTGAGAGGCTATCGATCACTTTTAGAGCCGACCCGGGACAATGGGTAATCTTTATCCCTTTGATTCTTCCATTGTTCTCCGGTCGACTTCGGCGGCTCGATGGGTCTCAAGTAGTCCATAACCCCACTTAAGGGGAGGGTCTTATGTCCCCCCCCCTCCCCTCCCCCCTGCTCTCTGCTAATTGTCTCCTTCGAATCCCGAACGGCTTGGAAGATTAAAAGTCGAAACTGGGAAATCCCTTATAGAAAATGGGGAATTTTTAGTTACGAAATGGTTAGGGAATTTCTTTGATCAAGTACAAGTATAAAAATACAAATATGTTTAAATGTCTCCTATATCTGTAAATATTTGTGTATTTGTTTGAATTATTTTTAATATTATCACCGTAAAGTCTGCATTATTCTTGATGAACTAACTTTATTGTTTGTTGAATTTTGAGGATCCACTAAACTTTCCAAAATATCCTCAATGAACCTTACTTTCAATCAAACTTATCCATAAAGATCTTAATATTCCAAACGCTACTTATTTAGCCCAAGCAAGATCCTTTTATAGTAAACTTCCTAACCATTCAAATCCATTATTATCTCAACTTCCTTTTCAGTCTATTCCAGATATCCTTCCGAGGCCTCGGAAAAGAAGATGGCATCGGGGCCTTCTAATATAGAACTTTTATTGAAGTGCCCTATTACAAAATTCAATTTAATATTGAAAATCTAACTTACAAGACGCAGAAACAAATTAATAGGAGCTATGCCCATCACCTATATGTCTCAAAAAAGGAGACTGAAAAGGAAGTGGATGAGAGATCTACTTTCTTAACTTTCATTAAGAAGAATTACCGCTGCGTATCGTTCTTCCAAAAACTTGACATGTCACTTTTTACATATTTTTTCCGCAAATTGTCGGTACATATTTTGATTTGTGTGGATAGATAAATAAGGTTAAAAAATATATATATTGAAAATCAAGTATCCATGCAGATACTAGATAAGTTCCTTAAATATTAAGGACACAAATGTATACACTGAAATAATAATAGTTAAGGAATTCATGTGTACTGTTAGCCATGTTTTAAATATCAAAGGCACACGTCAACTCACTTATTAAAACATTAGACACTATAACTACGTCTAAACACAAGAATTTAAAATTAACGGATGGAAAATCTAGTCTCATAATCTCACAAATAAAGTAGTAAAATGGTTTTAGGGTACTTATAACTTTGCAATCCCTCCTTATACTACCATTGTGTCACTCTATAGACTTCTTACAGTAAAATCTCGATTTTCCGGCCCTTCAACAGTCCGATACCTCAGAACCCCCAGTTAATAATCAGATAAATTTATCGTGTGGGCAGAAGATAATTGTAATGCTAGTGATATTAGGGAGTTAATCATATTTTGTGTTATAAAATAATACAATTTAAATAATTTTTCATTTTTTGTAGGATTTCATTTTTTTCTTTACATCCAGTTATCCGTCATCTTTGGTATTCTGGCACCTCTGGTCCTATTTGAGTCGGATTATCCAGATTGTACCGTGACAAATGAAGTTAAATAAAAATAAAATCAATATGCTTAAGAATTCCAGAATTTTTATTTAATTCACTTAAGGACTGTTTATACATTCCCAAGTGCCGACTCCTCCAAGATACCCTCCACATACCCACATACTTCAGGTGAAGGTCGAGAAGGGCAGACGTGCTAAATTTGAAAAGTCCCCGACGTGTTTACTTAAGACTAGTGCCGAGCCCTCGTAAAGAAAAGGGAAAGGACATTTTCACAAGCCTAAGCGTAAAATAGGATTTGGCGATTTCGTGAAGACTTTAAAAGCACTTCCCTTCCACCGTTGAGGGGTTTGCGTTGCCATTTCGCCCTCCCTCAACCGTAATGCCTCCAGCTCCGCATTGGCTGTTTTCAGATCATTCTTTCCGATTAATAACAAATGAGGAGACATAGTTGTTACTAACTGAAGTTATTATATCTTAAAACATCCTCGTTGTTTTACTTAATTATACATGCTCATGGGATAAATTTTAATTATTTTTTTTTATGGAGAAAGTAGTCAAGAGATGCACTCTGGAGGATTGAATAACATGGCGTGCATAAACCTTTATTGGAGTAATCAAAATTGTGCACTTATCAGTTAAGCATTTCTGATCGTTTTCCGAAATCCTCTAATTATCCTAAAAACAGCCTTTTTGCTAAAGTAAATGCTTTAAGGCCTTATGAAGAAGCACAGCTGCCAATTTTTCTTAACATGAAGATCATGCTTTGAAGGTTATTACTCATTTTCAAGGTAATTTAAAGTATCCACTTCTTCACCACCTAAATGACAAAAACAAAATGTGATAAAATGGAGTACATATTAATATAAGCAGAAAAACATTTCGAATATATGTTCTTCATCCAGATAAGTTTCTGTACAGTACATTCTGTGATTCAGATTCAAGGTTATCCCTTTCAAATTTTATGGGTTTGAGTATTTGATGGGGCTCAGGTGGCTTTTTAGGTTTGGGCATCATCTTGACTACAGCTAATACCCAGAAGTCAGGAAAATATTTGGTGCCAAGTACAAAACTTCATAGAAACGTGAGGAATAGGATCACATTAGAATATGGAATGCTATCAGAGTATGACCAGGAGCTTTGGTTACCTTTGAAATCCGGGAATGTTTGTTTGTTTATTTCGTTTAACGTCACTTTATGCTGCTATGGCTAATCGGACGATGCTACGGCGGGAGTCCTAAATTTTGCCTATCCAGGTATAATGAGGATAGGGATCTTTAACGAGTACCTGACATCGCATAGGCTCGGGACCCCCATTTAACGTCCCTTCCGAAGGACGGCATAGCTAAGGATTTTTTACTCCCTTTAAAAAATCCTAAGGTCATCTGCCGGGCTGCGAACCCGCGATCTTGTGTTTAGTAGGTTGCTATGCTAACCACTACACCACAGGTGACCCCAAATCCGGGAATGATATTTAATATATCTGAACAATAAAATGCTTTACAAGGACAGGACATTTGTAGAGGAATATTTACTTCTGCTTCAATGTACCAACAGTAAGTGGGTTTAAAGTTTTGGGTGGTGGCCTAAAATGTTTCCTAATAACAAGTAGTGTATCCTAATATGTATTCTAATAACAATCCTAATAATAAGTAAGTAATGTAAAATATTTCCATAAAGTTGGATCAAGACCAAAATATGAGTAACAGTATATATATATATTTTTTTTTTTTTTTTTAAGAGTTTCTTCACATATGAAGGTTTCTTCACCCAAACTCCTCGTCCAACGCCCTCCTCCATTCTTCCCTATCGGCTGCATCTTCCTCCCTCAACCCGTGTCCAGCCATGCTCTCCTCCACTTTGTCCCTCCATTGGGTACGAGGTCTTCCTCTCCTTCTCCTTCCCTCGGCCTCCCATTCCATTAACATTTTCGGGATCCGTTCCTTGTTCATCCTTCTCACATGGCCATTCCACCTCAATCTTCTCTCCTCGATCACTTCCAACACACTCCCTCTCACATTCATCCTCTCCCTTATATCACTGTTCCTAATGCGTTCCACTCTCGATATCCTTGCAGCTCTCCTCCAGAAATCCATTTCCACCGACAGCAGTCTTTCTTCCTGTGCCCTGTTAAGGGTCCAAGTCTCAGAGGCGTATAACATTACACTTTGGACTAATGCGCTATATATTAGTTTCTTTGTTCTTTCAATTATGTTGCTACTCCAGAGAAGAGAATTCAGCATGCCCACAGCTTTCCTGCCATTTGTTATTCTCTTTCTAACCTCGGCATTTGTGGTTCCATTTCTTTCCAGAATTGAGCCAAGGTAACAAAATTGTTCCACTCTATCCAGGCTCGCAATTTCAGGCTCTAATATTTCCTCTCTGTCTGTGCTCATATATTTGGTCTTTTTATAGTTAATGTTCAAACCCCAGTTCTTATATTGCTCCGCCACTTTCCTAAACATATATAGCATCATATAGCTCGCATCGTATATATATAAAGTGCGAAAAATAATGAATATAATAAAGAAAATTAAAACAAAAAGGAGACGATTATAAAAATTAAAAAATGCATGCAGATGCAATTTTTAAAAAAAGGAAATGTTTACAGCAATTGCATGATATTGATGATTATAATATTTTTTTGTTTTTATTGTTATTTATCCTATTTTGTTTTCCTTAGTCCATAGTCCTGAAGATAGTATACAAGGTATGCTAAAGCATCAGCACTGCTATAAAGATTTTTTCAACCTGGATATGTTTTTACTATGATCTTGATTGCATCCTTTGCTACTTGAAAGTTGTTCGAAGATAGAAAGAGCTAAAGAGCTCTTTCTTAGTGTAAATTAATTTTCCCATCTCGCATTTATTTCAAACAACTATTTATATTATTGGTAAATTTTATTGTTAATATCATTGTGGTAGACTAAAATTAGATTATCTAGAAATTAAGTTAGTCATTTTTATTTGTCACAGTATATATTAAAAATATTCTAATCATATATTAATGTCATAATCATCATTTATTATACATAATAATAATTTAATTTTAATATTGTGATAGACTCCAACACCACAAGATGTGCTGACTGCACTTAAAAGAAGACTTGAGCAAACTTCTGTACCCGAATTCCCCAGACATCGTCTCCGGATGATCACTCAGCTTGGAGAAGGAGCTTTTGGAACGGTACATATTATATATAAATATGCATGGATAATTAGTCTGCTCCATTTGGTTATTATATACCAAAGAATTCTTTTCTCTCATTTAAAAACTAATGTTATGTATAATGTTTAACTTTTGTCTTAAGAAATATCTTTTAATTGGAATACATATTTACTATTTCTATCTGAACTTTTATTTCCTTTCAGGTATACGTAGCCGAAGCTGATGGAATTCCAGAATATGGTCTTAATGCAAGTTTAGGAAAGAGATTGGTAGCTGTGAAATTTTTATTGAGAAATGCAACTGTTAAAGAAAAGTAAGTTAATTTATAACTACATTGACTACCAAGGCAAAATAATTTAGTGTTTGGCAAATATTTCTATAGGAACTAATGTTAATGTTTGATGCTTTAAAAGTCTTAGAATATCTTAATTTTTTTTTTTTTAATGGAAAATAATTAAAAAGCTGTACTGTCTCAGTAACTAAGATAAGCAACAGTACATACTTCAATTAAAATGAGCTAAAATTTTTGTTCTTTAAATTTACATAATATTACTTATTGCTCTTGAGTAAGTCATATTGTAATATTAGAAACAAAGCATTGGTTTTATGGATTATAGGAACAAAGAATAAATTGTTGATAGTGATGTTTATTTATTTTTTTAAAATATGTTCTTCTTTATTTTAAGGAAATCCTCTACCTTTTTCACTGACCTGAAAGCTAAGGAGCTTAGCTCAGAAAGCTCCTTGCCCTTTGTTACATTTTTTATAAATAAATGATCTACCATCCCCCCTTTCTGAAATAATTAGCTGACCTCAAAGGAGGGGCTGAGTGGTTGAGGAACGTGATGTGAGACAGTTGTGGGTAAAAGCCACAAAGAGGAAGCACCCCATCAGAGGTCTTATAAGGAGGAACCCTCCTGGTTAGGGCTTAAGTAACATTTATATTTCATAAGGGAATCTTCTTTTTCTCTTTTGCCCTCTCAGCTCTTGTGAAATCATGGATTATGCGGAATAATAAATCACTTAATATTATCAGCATCTCCTCTCCCCGAACTTTAATAATTCTCATAACTTGTCCTAATAGATTAACTTCAAATTTACTTTTCAAGGCATCTGATCCTCCGGTATTACTTTATCATAACTTATGTGACTTTTATTTTTTTTTTTTGTATTTTAAGTGATTTATAGAATGGTGGTATAACATTTTTTTTTTTTTTTTTTTTTTAGAGGGTATGAAAGAAAAAATAAAGCTTCAAACATTTTTTCCTTAATAATAATAATAATTATCATTATTATTATTCCATATATTTATAAAAGAACCATTTTAACAAATTAATAATTAAAATAAGTTGCTCTCATTTCAATTATTGACTTAACTTACAAAGGCATTTTAAAAAACAAAAAACAAATACAATAATCATATCATTACTAAATATTATATGTATGTACTTCAAATAATCTCCAAGTTCTTTAGTTAATTATTCGTATCTAAATTCATTGAAATTGTTATAAACAAAGTAATACATATTTTATGTAAAAATTAACAAATTATAATTGAAAAATAACATTATGGAGTTTTGTGTACTTGGAAAATGAAGTTATTTTTCTCTTTGAGTGTTTAAGTAATTCTTAGGTAATATATTCAAATGTTTTTTTGTCCATAAATATTCTGATTTGTATAAATATCAGTAATAACAGTTTTTTATCTAAATGAAACAAAGATTAGTTGAAAGAAACTAATTTAACCTCATTTATTTAAAATTATTGCATTATAGAAGAAATAGCAAATAATAAATTTGTAGACAAATTGGACGATAAAAGTACAATACTAATAAAATGCTGCTATAATGTTATATATACCAGATTCAGTGCAAAAATTAATTTAGATAATGTTAAAAAAAAAAATTTATCATACACTGCTGTTTAAGGGAAAATATTAAATAATCTAGAAACCATATTATTTAATGTCGTTAAATACCATACTAATTGTAAGTAATAGGATTTATTTTTTTAACCATAGATGTAAAGTATGAAATAAAATATAGGGTTGGGGAAAGGAATTAAATAAATTATATTGTAATATAATACTTAAACATGTAAGTTCGATAAGTTTGGGTTCCTCTGTAACAAACCTAATTTCATATATTCGTTCGTTGTGGTGAATTAATTCTGTGGCACCTGTGAATAGTTAGTTGCAAATATCCTATTTTATGAAAAAAGTTCACCAAAGAATATTCCTCTCTGCATAATTTAGGCAATTAGACACAAATAAAGATAAAAAAAAATTATCTCTCTGGTAATTCTCATTCCCTGAAATTCACAAAACTGTACTTAGCACACTATTCCCAGGTGCCACAGAATTATAACTTTAAAAGATTAGTATTAATCAATAAATATTTCACATATAACTTTAAAAAAATATATAGGTGAACAAATTTGAAAAAGTAATAGGATCTCTTAATATTTATGCTAATTAACTGATTTTCTTGTTTTCAGAGTCGAATTTCAACGTGATGTTCGCATCCTTGGAGCACTGGAAGATGTGAATATTGCTCGTGTCTTAGGAGTGTGCTGGCGTGAAGAACCATTTTGTGTTGTCATGGAATATCTTGAACATGGAGACCTAACTCAGTTCCTTAAAACTCATGTTCCTGCTGAGACAACCCACACACTTCCTTTAGGAGTCAAAACATTAAGGTAATCATAATTTTATTATTTCCTTAAAATTGACAATGTATATACAATGCCCAAATAGCATGAAATAGCATTCCCAACAATGGTGAATAATGTAACTATTTCACTAAATTGTCATACTATATCATGATCCATTTTTTGAGTGTATTTTTTGAGATAGAGAGAAATATTCGAGAAAAAATGTATTGATGGATCATCCAGCTTTATCTGTTTTTTTTTTTTAATGTTTTGCCTGTAAAAAAGTCACTATAACAAAAAAAATTGAAAAATATATTTTGTGTATTATGTACCTGTCCTTCAATTTAATCAATTTTCAAAAAGATGACAATCAGTTGGTCTGTAAGGAAAGGTCGAAGATATTATTTGGCCATTCAAAATAATTCATTAGGTCAGTCAGATCTGAAGATTTTAAATTTCACTGCGATATACTCAATGCTTTTTACTGCATGCTCAATAATAACAATATTATTGATAATAATTAGTAAGGTATTCAAGGTATATCACATTCGTCTAGAAGGCAGCAACTCCTATTATTAAATTATTGACACTAATTTTCTATTTATTTAATTTAATTAAATTTATTGCTTAGAAATATTTATACTTAATAGCGTTATTTATAATAATGATTTATATTCATAAAACTGTGGAAAAATTTATGAATAAAGAAAAAATTAAAAAATAAATAAATTTTACAAAAAAGGATGAAATTTTTTGTAGTGTGTATTTACTAATAATAGAGTATAATGAAAGTCTGAATACCTTTAAAATATAACTTATTATAGCCGTAATAGTTTTGAAAATAAATAAACCATGTTTTTTTCTGTCTTTAACTGAAAATCTCTCACTACATCTGTCCAATAATTATTTCCACAAACTTTTAATTTTTTTATTATGTCGTTAATCTGTAATTAATAATTCTTCTTTTTTTTTAATGTAGTTTTAAATTTAATATTAATATTTTTATAGTTTCAATTGTCTTCTCTACATGGCTACGCAAATAGCTTCTGGCATGAGATATCTGGAGTCCTTGAATTTCGTTCATAGGGATCTGGCGACAAGGTAAATATTTTAGATTGTATTTTTATTTATTTTTTTTATTTTTTTTTTTTTTTACAAATTATTGGTGCCATGTATCTCTGCATTAGGTTAGAGGCTTAAATATCATAGATTGTTTATCTGTTGTACTGGATAATTTGTTTTATTTTTTTATTTTATTTTAAGAACTATTCCATCAAAGTTTAAAAAAAAATAATAATAAATAGAATTATGATAGGTACGTAAGAAAAACATGAAGTTTCTTCATTTTATTTGTTTTACTTAACAAAATGCAATAATAAAAGCATACACTGTTTTTTTTTTTTTAATTTACTTCATTATTTTAGAAAATGCTTTTAATAGATACACTTTTTTTTTTTTTTTTTTTTTTTTTTTTTTTTTTTTTTTTTATGTTTGCTTTGTGAGATCCTTTCTATAACACTTCAGCTTTAAAAATACCCTTTAAAAGCAGTTATGTTTATTCTGGCCAGCATAGACTGTGCAAATATTTGTTAATTTCACCTCTTTTAATAACCCATTAGCACCTTGAGTAATGAAAAAACTCTTTTGTGTTTTTCTTAAAAGGATAATATTATTTTTAGCTGGCGATACATTCTTTTTTATTCTCTTTAATTTTTAATTTATGTATTTACTGGCTGATATATGCTTTTGCTGATATACAGTAACTTATTTATTTTATTAAATATTACTACAAATTTCCCTTGTATGCTAAATATAGTATTAAATGAAATACTTATTTATCTGAAATTATCATAACTGTGGACACATTATTTAAATTTTATTAACTTTTTATTTCATGGATCTACATTTGTTCAGAGTTGAAAATCCTGTTTGTACTGTTAGTATATTTTAGTTTCATAATGTTGAAACTATCATATGTGCTATTTAACTTGTTACAGTTTAAAATTCTTTATATGGTTTATATTAAGCATCACATTAGTTTTGAAGTTGGGTTTAATTACTTTGAGTTCATAGAATTTTTTTTTTCTCAATATATACATTAGGAAAAAATGCTTGAAATATCTTGTAATGTGAATGTTTCAATCATTTTTAGAAACTGCCTTGTCGGAAAAGCTTATCAGATCAAAATCTCAGACTTTGGAACTGATAATGAAGCCTATGCCACTGACTACTATAATGTTAATGGGAGCATGCCTCTTCCCGTACGCTGGATGGCATGGGAGTCAGTATTTATGGTAAGGGGAGCAACTTATATATTTTTTTACTTTTTCCTTTATTATATATACTAAATATATCCATTGATGATCATTCCTGCCTACATACTCTTTCTAAATCAAAGGAATAAAATACACTTTGTGGATAAATTTATTAAATTGAAAAGTACTGAACATTATTCTAATCATAATGAAATATTATTACAAATTATTAAATATTAATATTGTTACACTTTTCAACAGAATATGAATTTACTACTATAGCCATCTCATAAAAAAATAACAAAATCTAAATATTACATTTCTTTTTCAGGGGAAGTACACAACTAAGAGTGATGTATGGTCATTTGGGGTGACCCTGTGGGAGATCCTTTGTCTCTGCAGAAGGAGACCGTTTGACTCACTCACTGATGCCGAAGTGGTTGAAAATCTCGCTCATCTCCGAGATGAAACCGGTGGATTCGAACCTCTTCCCCGACCACCGGCCCCATGTACAAAAGACATCGCTGACTTGATGGCGGAGTGTTGGAGGACTTCTGAAATACAGAGACCTACATTTTGCCAGATACACCTATTCCTCCAAAGGAAGAACCTTGGGTATGCTCCTGTTTCGTGAAAATGTTTTCTGGAGTTAATGGATGTTTAGCTTATTTATCATAAATAATTTTTTTTCTTTAACTGATTCCCAAAATAGAAAATTCAATACCCTTCATCATACAGTGAAAATGATTAAAATACTTCTAATACTTTGTCTAGTTTCATCTTTTGAGAAACAAATTTCATTTCTATTACTCAATACAAAGCAGCTATATTTAATTTTTATTGCATTAGTAAAGGTTCGATCTTTTCAACTAATTGAAACATTGCTGATGTGTTTTAGGTTACATACTACCTTACTATAAGGGATCTTATTCCTTCCTTCAAACAAAGGGTCCTGTTATTGGTTATTATAGATACTTACAAAATTCTTAGTTGTTACATTGAAGTCAAATGAAGATTAGTAGATCTTTCCTTGGGGATCAGTTATAAAAAGAAATGACATGCTAGGAAAAAAATCCTAAAAACTGTTTTTCTATAATGAACTTAACAAATGCATAAAGATATTTCTATGTCATACAATTATTTGTTTTAAATAAAAGCGTGACCAAAACAAAAAATATTTATGTATGTATAAAGACTATTTAAAATGAATATGAACTTTGATAATGGTTCATTAAACAAAAATGTAACTCCATTGTTATATTAAAGTTATAAATGTATATGACAATGTATATTTTGTAAATCACTATATGTATGTTGTATGTAAAAGTTTATGATGTAATCTATTATTTTTTAATAATATATATAGTTAACATTTGTACGTATTCTTCCTTTCGTTCAGTACTTTTTATTAAAATTGTTTTCAATTGCATGAAAATGTTTTATTATTAGAGTTTATGGTGTTTTGATACTGTTTATTTATTATTTTTTTAAACAGCTATTTGATAATTCCATAAGTCTTTTCTTTTACCCATCTTAGTTTGTGTGAAACTATTTTTTTTAAATTTGAAATTGCTGAATAGTTCTGTATTCAATAATATTTAGATAAAATGGAGCTTGTACATGGATACTCCTCATCAATTTTTAAGTTTTGTACTCAGTAACTTAGTTTTAACTAGTATTGATGTAATCGTACACTAGTGAAGAACTATGCTCATTTGTAACTTGTGCTTAAGCATTTGCATGTACTAAATTTATTCATAGCACCAGTTTATTGTGCTCTGTTTATAATGTAAAGTGATATTGAAGACTTGCCTGTATATAATTTGATATATGCATTAATTTTAGGTAGTTAGTAACTGGAAGTAAATACATACATTAGTAAGTACATAAATATAAAATATCTAAATGTATGCACTCATCTATAAAGTAGAATACTGTGCATTTTATTCTTTTGTAAATAATTAAAAAAAAAAAAAAAATCAACATCGAATTATTAAAACTAATTGAATTTTCAAAGAATGCTATCAGAACCCTCTAATATCACCAGCTTGAACCTGAAGCTTGTGCGAATTTATTTCTAATTATTTTTAACATACCAGTTGCCTAATATATTTTTGTTTATAACCAGTTGGTATAGAGGATATTTTATTCTAAAAGAGAAGAAAATTTTATCACCACAATTGATCTTTTGAAATGTTTTCAATTATATATTTTCTTAATGAACTTCTTGTTAAAAGCTAATTATTACAACTAGTTTCCTATTGAGGGAGAGTTGTGTGACCAATATAACTTCTAGTTTTGTGCGTAGATCTTTTATTTTATCGCATATTTATATATGTACATATATATAACACCATTGTAAAGTAAATATATTTAAATAATAAATGAGTTGTATCACTTTTCATACTCAACATATATAATTTTTAGAATGATTTATTGAGGATGTCAAATACAAAGCCATGGACAGATGAAGATATCTATGAAATATTTGTAAATAAAGTAAATATTATTTATTGAGAACATATCTATCTATTTGAAGTTTATTATGAGACAGGGAACAGAACAGATGATATTTTAATACAAAATTATCGAGAAATATAAATGACAATAAGATATAGTAATCCAGTTTGTACAATTACTATTAACTTGCTCTTTAGAGTTTGATAAACAATTATATTATTTAGTTTGTTGATTGATAACACAGATTAAAGCTTTTTAGAATCATTAGCTTAAAAATAAGTGTTTTTTAACTATTTAGATTCTCTAGTTTATTAGCGGTTTATTCCAACTTTTTATTTATTTTCCGTTTTGTTCTTTGTTTAATCCATTGGCTGATAAAAGCGATGCATTGTGGTGACAATCATACTGACTGCGAGAAAATTCTCCTCACATTTCCTCTCAAGGCATTTTTTAGTTTTCTCACATATAGTATACTTGTCTATTGTTTGATATGTTAGCGATGTGTGGATGTTTTCTTGACATGTTATTCGCAGTTCTATAACACTGTTCGAAATTTGTAATCTTAAGGTCAGTTGTAAACTAATAAATCTTTGTATACGTAAGTATCTACCCTTTCTAAAGGATACTCCTCTAGCTGTATTGTATTTCTCAACTGGTGTTTAAAAAAAAATAAATAAAATAAAATAAAAAATAATAAGTGAAGCTAAATGTTTACAGAGGCATGTTGCTTTATAGACTAAGTAACAGATCGTATTTTCAATGTTAAGTTTTGTAATTTATAGAATGTATATACCTTTATGATGTATGATTTGTATTAAATATCGATTATGTGATATAGCAAGCCAATCATATTCTTATGTTTGGTTATGGTTTCCGTAAGCCTACAATTGTATATAATACTATATATGAATGTGGTAATTAGTATGTGTTTATGGTTTATTATGGTAGGACCATTTTTAGTATTTATAATTATACATATTGACTATACGGTCGAATGAGTTTATTTATAAATAATTCTGTAATAAAAGTTTAAGTTATCAATCCTAGTCATAAAATTAAAAATAGATTTTTAACTGATTGTAGATTTGCGTGTTCAGCGATGAGACTCTTGTACATTTTTAATGTTATATGTATATAGTTTAGATAAATGGTGTTTTGATCGACATTGATAACATCTGATGTCTATATATGTAAGTCTATATTTGGCTATATAATAGTAGTTTCGGCACGATTAGACACCTCAAGACTTTACGCACGAAAAACATCGACATTAATAAGTAAATAAATTTATTGACTATTTTCTTAAAACTTATCGACGTGCGAAAGCATTGATCGGCGTTTCTCTTTCACAGTGATTAGGGTCTATCTAAGTGCACAACGACCTATCTCGTGTAACAAATTATTTAAATAGTTATTTATTTAATGACTACATATCAGACTATATGAAATTTATTCTATTATGTTTCATTCGGTTTACTTTTTTGTACTTTCTCCATTCGATAAAAAGAATGGCACTAATTATTATTTAATATATTGTATATTGGTCTTGATTAGAAAATGACCATACTGTTTAATAAAAATGAAATAAACAGTTATTGTTCACTTGATATTTTATTCCATACCTTCTCATTTGTAATTATTTACTAAGCATTGTTCTTTCTTGTCTTCTGGATTTTCTACAGACAGCTCTAATAGTATATTTATTTAAAATTGAAATATAATGCAGAATAGCTATGATTTATGTCTCATTAAACACAAAAGGTGTAACTAACATTGTTGGTTTAGGTTATATTTTTTACTTACAGCTAAGTTTTCAGATTGAAAAATATAATCCACCGAAGCATCTGAAAAAAGATGGCCTCATGATCTTCTTTTGTAAATATTCATTAAAGTACTACCAATGGGTAGTTCCTCTGCAAGTTTTATTCATATTATATCTCATATATACCGCATATTTACTATATGTGTTTTCTAATACAGTTGTAAATTTCTATTAATAAAAGAATAAAAAAAAAATATATATAAAAATGCAGCAGACACATCTACCAAAAGAATGTTTACTAAAATATTTTCAGTTAAGGCACATTCATAACTAATATTAAATCTTCATAAATCACAAGCCATCAAAATCTCAGTTAAACCAAAAATTTCATTTACTTATTTTGTGATTACCATAGCAGAATGACTGAATAGTCAATAAAAAAAAAAAAAAAAAAAAAAAAAAAAAAAAAAAAAATTGAGTACAAGCTATTTATTTATTGATATACAGGGTGTTCAGCATAAGACAGCAGTAACTTTGAGAGGCGATTCCAGGCATCATTTGCAACAAAAAATTTCATATAAACTATAGCTTGATTCTCATCTGTTTTATAGATATTTTTAATTTTATGTTTTTTCAAGAAATTTCTAATTGTTGACAAATAATTGTCTATATTTCCTGAACTATTAAACCTAGAGCAATTTCAATATGCTCATTAGAAAAAAAAAACAGGGAGAAGCAATATCGACATTTTGGGAAATACTGTTTTTTGAAATTAATAAGCGCTTTCAGTATCAATTTTCTAAATTATCACTATTCATGGTATACCATTCGAAAGGTGTTTGTGTGTAGAAGTTTTTTTTGAGTAGAGCACGTTTGAAACATATGTAATATTTTTGAGCAAAATGCAGTCAAAGTTTTGGAAAGGAATTAGAAACTTTCTATTTCATCTGTTTGGATCAATAAGTTAATTACTGGACGCTGCTACTTTGAAGTCAAAATAAGTTTATTTTAATGGAAATTTAATCTTCTTTCTAATGAGCATATTGAAATTGCTCTAGGTTTATTAGTTCAGGAAAAATAGACAATTATTTGTCAACAATTAGAAATTTCTTGAAAAAACAAAATTAAAAATATCTATAAAATGGATGAGAATCGAGCTATAGTTTACATGAAATTTTTTGTTACAAATGATGCCTAGAATTGCCTCTCAAAGTTACTGCAGTCTTATGCTGAACATCCTGTTTACTCACAAACTTGTCTATTGAACTTTTTCAAACTTAGGTTCAGCCTATAGATAAGTAACTATGTTTTAACTCCATAAAGAAAACTTCGGATGTCTAACTTTCGCAACAATGGACATATTAAAAACATTTTAAATGCTGGGCTTAGTTAAGCACTAATTAAATGAAAAAAAAAAACTGTTCGACAAGTGACAAATTCTTAATGAAATGGTCTGTAACCCTTTATTTTATTTTATTTTATTATTTTTTTTTTTTTTAATTTCTTTAATAAAGAAGTTAGTATCAGATTTTTAAAAATTCAACCTGATGAGTTTTCAAATCAATCCTTCCAATCGGAATTCACATCTAGAGGTTTTTTTGGATTAGTAGCATCTTATGTTACATTTTCATAACCATTTTTTGACTGATTAAACTCCCAATAGTAGCCAAGTATGTTGTGATCTCTGCATCTGCATGTTGAAACTGGCAGCCTTGAGAAGTAGAATGGTTTCTTTTTCTTTCATGGTGGATTCACAAAATAAATTGTGACTTCATTATTCAAGAATAACTCACCCTTCCTGACCATCTTAGGATATATTACCCAATAAATAGCAATAATGAAATTATGATGTCCTTTACTGCTAGTCTTGGTTATTTGGAATTGGCCGATTCAGCTGCTAGAGAATCATTATAAGACAAGTAACAGCAGATCCAATAGAATTGTAACTTGCCTGTCCGTTTAAGAAAAAAATAGAAACGGAATTGCAATCAATGTAGGATATGACTCCACACAATAAACTGAAGGCTATAAAAAAAGTTAGTGAAATCATGGCTTACCTCCAGCTACAGGACTTACTAAGAAGAAGTCAAAATCACCTACCTCAGAATAGGATATTTACATCTCATCACTGTAGAAACAGCTCGGAGATGTTAAAAATGTGGTAGCTAAATGATCATTCTTCATATCTTTGAAGTATGTTAATACTACAGAACAGTGTTGAACCAGCTAGGAACAACAATGAATGGTATCAAAGACATTAGGAGATGATCAAAGGACTATTGATTCTGTGATTGCATTTCTTTCAAAATACAAACTGCTTCACATTATTTAATTTGTAATGTAAATTAACTAGAGCATTGATATACAAGATGTTCTACCCTTTAAAACACAATAAAACATACAAACTTATTTGTCTACCATAAAAATATAAAAATGGAAAAAATAAAACTGTGTTTATGATATTAATATTAGTTCTAATGTATACATATATTTTGCTGTTTCTACCATAGCTGTAAAAAGATATATATTTCTTCGAAAGCAGTGAAAATATTATTAATTTTGATATATTTCTATCAATGGCAACACCTCATTATGCATTCTGCTTATGAACTTCAGAAGAAATCATAAAACAACTAAAGTTAGCTGTATTCTTTTTTTTTTTTTAGCAGACTTCTAATATTGATTTTAATTTTGTCAAACAAATTTTTTTCAAATCCCTCTAAAAAGAGAAACAAAATAATATCAACACATGTATAGATAAACGTATATATACATCATAAGAAAGAACAAAATAGGATACATTCTTTTTGCATGCTGCACAACTGAGAAGAAACCGAATGCCCATGCCAAACTGACAATTTAAAAATGATACAAGAGAAAAATAGTTGATCTGAAAGTTTGAGAATTCTTCGAACTGTACAGAGATGGGGTATATCCCAGGAAATTCTCACTACCATATGATAGTATAACAGAATAAATAATTATTTGCATCTGCCAGACCCGAACATAGATCTATGATTTCAGTGCATAAACGTAGCGCTACTGCACCTCTCTTTCTTTTATTTATGGATTATGAAATAGAATTTTTATTATTTTGGATTTTGATTTTTAACCCTAAAGATAATAACAATTTACAAGCAAGACTACAGTGTTTTTTCCACCAACAACCAGCAGTCCGCTGATGTTTTATTATTTCTATTATTTCTGGGGTACATGAATTACTCTTTATTTTTGAAATTTTGTCAACTCCAAAATTACTTGACTAGGAATTTTTTTTTTTTTAAGAAAGTAAATACTATTTTTGTAAAATGAATACAGATGGAAGTAAACTTTACATATAATTTTTCTCAAAATGGTCCAATTTGAACTGCTGTCATTTTCCCCTGTTTTCCTTCCTTTAGAACTGTCTACACTCTTTCTGCCTTGGATCAACTTCTTCTTCTTCTTCTTGCGCAGTACTACAGCCCGGGGTGGGCCTAGGCTTCCCTGACAATCCTACTCCACACATTCCTGTCCCTTGCTCCCTCTCTCCATCCAGTCACTCCTAGCACTCTAGGACGTCCTGCAGCCGTCTGTACCAATGATGGTTCCATTCAGCAGCCTGCTAGGCATCATATCATTCAGCATTCTTATTATGTGACCCAGCCACTCTATTCATACTTAACAAATTGTAGCACATTACTATCTTTATACAACCCATATATTTAATTGTTTGTGTGGTATCTCCATTTATTGTTATTATTATCATAGACAGGGTCATAGATCCTTCTTAATATTTTTCTTTCGAAGATCTTAATTTTATTGGCCATCATAGTGGTGAAGGTCCATGCCTCGGCTCCGTACGTCAATATTGGTCTAACAAGTGTTTTATAAATTCTGGTTTTTGTACTTCGTGATAAGTAGGAGGACTTCAAAAAATGGATATTGGCGAAGTAAGCCCTATTCACAGCCATCACTCTTTTATTTACTTAATTAATCATTTTATTTTCGTGATTGAGTTATTTTTCATGATTGGGTTATTCTCATGCAAGAGACACCCATAACAGATACATTTACATTGCTTTAGGAATAATTATAACTACATATAGAATAAATATATACCTAATAACAATAAATTAAAAGAGAAAACAAATATAATATCTGGTGAAGTGATATTCAATGAAATCCTCAATTGATTCTATTTCTAATTCATAATGTAGTTGATTATTTCTAATTAGGATTGATGAATTAATTTGTATTGATCCTTCTATATCATCATGTGTACCTCAAGTGATTGATTATTTCTTATAAACATGGGGGTATCTACTGTAATTCTCATGACCTTATTTAGGAAAGTTCGTAATTTTTTTCCATTTCATAAAGGATGCACACCACACAATCATGGAATGATAGAAAATAAAAAAAATAAAGAAAAAAGGAATTTTAATATAATTTCAAATAGTGTACTTTTGTATTTTCAATTTAAAGATTCAAGAAATTTATAATATGGCTGGCACTAATAGCAATAATTAATGTAACACAACTTTTAAATAATCAAAACATTATGTACATTTCTTGGTTCACTGTTGCACAAAAAGGAAAAGAGGTTGGTGACATCTCGGTTGGTAGTTTTATAGTTTTAGAATAAGCTTGTTATTATTTCTGCATTATCTATTTAATTAACTCATCAAATTATCACATCATAATTAAGAAAGAAAATGGTAGAATTGGCAAAAAAAGAAAAAAGAAACTGGCTAATACAAGCTATAAAAAGGTATGATTGGGGAAACCAATAAGAGGTGACTATAAAAATAAATAAAAATAAAAAAGTTAATAAAATATTCCATAAAAACTTAATTTATAGTATAATTTAATTTATTTAACTGCCTAGTTTACTAAAGTAAAAAGAAGTTTGAAGTTAAAGAAAAGTTAGACTTTTTATAGAATAAGGGTTGACCCTAAAAAGGTTGTTGTTGTTATTAAATATTGAAGTAAAATAATTATTGCATAATTTAATAGATTTTGCAAACATTATAAATACTTCAAAATATTTCTGTCAGCAGATGAACTATTTAATTGCTAAAAGCAATTAAAAAAATTATAGCCTTCATTTAAATCATAAATGAAGTGGTGACGGAAAACAAAGTAAGTCTCTTTAAGTTACCTCGAGTCTGCTCCGTTTTCACTGGAGAGGCAACTGCTATTAAGGAAGCACTCCTGCACTGCCTGGAAGCTGAATATGAAGAATCAGTAATTGTCACGGATTCAATGAGTGTATTACTAGCAATAAAAAATGATCAGTCTCAACATGTAACAATTTTAGAAATTAATGAACTTATATGGAAAATTCAAGAGAAAAACAATACAATTAATTTGATTTGGATTCCTTCCCACTGTGGAATTTCTGGAAATAAAAGAGCTGATTCTGCAGCCCAGTTGGCAAGAATTAGTGACGGTGATATTGTTAAAAACATCAACCTTACACCTAACGAAGACTGGGTGAGGCATGTGAGATGCTCGATTCAAGCCAAGTGGGAAGAGAACTGGAAAACAAATAGGTCTAAATTGTTACATGTAAAGACGAACTGCTCCGCAAAGTGGCAAAAAAGTTTTAGGACGTCTAGAAAGGAAGAAATAATTTTGTGCCGCCTGAGAATCGGCCACTGTGAATTCTCACATGGCTACCTTCTCTGTGGTTTGGAGACCCCTACCTGCGTCAACTGTCAGGTACCCAGGACAGTACAACACATATTAGTAGACTGTTCACAGCTTTCATCTATAAGGGAGAGATCTAAAATTTCAAATACACTTCAAGAAATCTTACAAGATGATAAAAAATCAGTGAAGTCTATGTTGAATTTCTTAAAGGCTATCAGGTTTTATGGACGGATATAGGAGATAGATAATCGAAGATGAACTGCCAATGACCCTGAAGGGTAGAAGCGATCAAATAAATAAATTTAAAAAAAATTAAAAAAAATCATTAAATTGAATTAAATTAAAAATCTGTATTTTTACCATTTAGAGCATAAAAACAAAAATGCATCAGATCCACAAATGAATGCATCAAAGGGGTAAGGACTTTGAAATGTTCCTCAATTTACAGTACCTTCTTTAAAGAAATAATAAGAAATGCTTATAAATATGAATAAAAGTTTAAGAATATGACATATGTACATGTGATCTAAAAGGAATAAAAATAAAGACAAAATTAAAAAAGTGGTGAAAATTTACATTCATTATAACTCTGTTTTTATGAACGAATGAAAAGTTGACAATACAATATTCAAATTTAAGAAGAAAGGGAGAAAAAAAGATTAGAATTTTAGGACAAGTTTGGTGAAAATTGATTGATTTATAAATGCTGTGTAAATGTGGTGTATTGTTTTTAATTACAAATCAGTTGATTCTATTTGTGAAAGAATTATTATTGCCTTCCATGCAATTGTCTAAAGGGTTTTACAAAAGATATAAAGGGTTTCAATATTTTCTAGTTTTAATATAAATTGACAGGCTAATGTGAACAGTAAATTATTCACTGCTTTTTCTGTTCTACTTTCATCACAGAAAAAAAAAAAAGAAATTCAGAGACATTGCATTTCTTTTTTTTATTGAGTTATTCACTATTACAAAAGTAGTAAATGGGAATTATACTTTAATTTTTGAACTTATTGTAGTAATGGTAGAAGGCCAACAGTTATTCCATAAACATCTTAAATTTGCTTGAGCATAAAAGTAAACTGGGTTAATTTTTATTTTACCAGATTTCAATTTTTTCTTCATATATCTCAATAACTTGTCTCTTCATTTTGACATTACATCCAACAAAGCATCCAGGTTTCACACCCATACAGCACTGTAGGCAGGATAATAGTATTTTATATCCTATTTCTTAAGTTTTGGGACAGTTATATCAAATTGAATAATTTTGCTGATGATAAATGACAAACTGTTCCGACCTTTAATCTTGCCTTTATTTCCTCTTTAAATTATATTTCCCGATATATTTTAGAACCAACATAGTTAAATACCTCAATGCATTCAAATTTAATTTCTGAAATATTTCCAAAAAAAAAATCATCATTGTTTGTTTTATCAGTAATAATTATTAGACCAATTTCTTTAATGGCTTTCATAAGTGTTATGTATAATTTAATAATGTGTACATATTCATATAACAGGATCAAATAATTAATTTCCCTTTTTTACATAATAAAATTCTCCATTCCACCTTTTAAAGTACTGTAGATCCATTTATTTTTGGTTGGATCATGCCTAAAATCTAAAGCACCTGAAAATTTTCTTGAAAATTAATTAAACCCTAAGCTATATCAAACTATAATGATCAAAATATTGTTTTCAGTAAATTCATTAAAACAATCTTTTTAAAAATATTTTCTAATGATAATTGCACTATTTCAAATTTCAGTATAAATTTTCAAACCTTTGGAATCATTTTTTTCCCCTCTAATTTCAATAATTATTTTTTTATCTTTGAAATCACACTTACTGGTAATATCAAGTCATATAATTAGTAATACAAGGTAATTACAAATAGATTTAATAGAGAATATTTTACTTTTTTACATATAAATTTTATTTGTTCTGCTTAGATGGAAGTAAAAACCACATATGTACATTGGGTACAAAAAAAATATTCATACACCACATTTTTTTTTTTCGGTAAAAGTAAAATTAATAATTAATTGGAAGTGAAAAACTGATGATTAGTATAAAAGCAGCATTGTGCATTAATTCTTACCAGCAAGGAAATAAAAAACCCATACAATGTAATTTATGAAAAAAATCAATTTTTTAAAGCAAAACTAATTCGTACAGCAAAAAATGCATCTAATAATAATTTTTAAGTTCGTTATCAGATCAATGTTTTCATCTAATAGTAATCCTTTGCTCTAATGTGTACAAAATTAGGTGTATGCACTTGTTTGATTATGTACTGAAAGATAATTGCTCCAAAATGGGATGCAAATCAAAAGAATTGAACTCTGCTTCCTAAGGAAAAATGTAATACACTATTAAAGAGTTTAAAATCGAATTAGTAGACAATAAAATACATTCTGGACTCCTATCGATGTGAGAATCACAAGAAATAGTGCAATTAGTGTTTAAAATCCTAAAATAAGTGCTCGCGAAATAGCAGAACACATCGCAACAAAATACAGTAAACATGTTGCACCTCAAACTGTTAGAAATAGACTCCATGAAGCAGGTTACAGAGGAAGTGCGTCAAGGGAAGAACCCTTCATAAATGAAAAAAAAAAAAAGAAATGTAAAAAAAGATTTCAGTTTAATTTAACATTTTTGAATGCAATTAAAGAAAATTTTTCTGAAAACAGAAGAGCAAAGCTTTTTCTAAAAAAATTGCAACGAACTGTGAAGCATGGTGGAGACATCAGAGTTTAGAGTTGTCTGAGCGCAAGTGGGTTAGTGAACTCATTATTTTCTATAGAATTTTTAATGTAGAAAAATATGTGAACATGTAGTGAGGCAATTAATAAAAAATGTACGAAATTTAGAGATTGAGGACAGTTTTTTTTTCAGCAGAACAATGGCACTAAGAACACAACCAAAAATAAACAAAGATTGGCAGCTGTAAAATGTTCCTAGGATTTGTCTAACACCACCACAATCACCAGTCATTAATCCATTTGAAAATCTATGAGCATTACATGAATTGGAATTAAGAAAAATCAAATGCTCATCATGGAACAACCTAATTTTCAATCTCCAAAAATCTTGGGCAGAAATCAACCCTCAGGAGAACTATAAAATTGTTGAACCAATGCCTAGGAGACCGTGATAAATGTGAAAGGTTATCCAACCAAATATTGAGCTGTTAAAAAAAAACATTTGTTAAATAAATATAAATACTATTGTTGAATAAATTTCCTATGATATGTATGAATACTTTTTTTGCATGTTGGTTTTGAAATTTTCATGTTATTCAAGTTGAACTGTTTTATACTTTTTGAGACACATATGAATTAATGCATATACACTATAGTTTATACAATGATCTCTCGTGTTTAAAAATTGATTAGGCATACTTTACTCCTAAAAACTATGTGTAGAAATATGTTTTTTACCCACTCTATATAGAAGTAAATAAATTAATATTTAGAAAAATATATTCCTGTTTATAAGTACTGAATGTCTTGGTGAATAAGTTTAAATTAGACTTTAAGAAAAATTATTTATATTCCCATGTTAATTTTACAAAAGCTAACAATTTATCATAATATATCATATTGAATAAGAAGACATGTTTATTCGTATATATAAAGATTTATTTATGCATTAGATAATCTCATTTTACAAGATTTTTGCTGTTTAATTGCCAAAAAGCTAGCAAGAATAATTGCAATATCATTCTTTAATCATCTTGAAAGCAAAATATTTTCCTCAAACAAATATTTATGAAACAATCCGATCTATTTTTCAAAATTAATGATGATTAATGTCCTACATAAAGGTATTAATACTATTGAATGAATAGAGGAATGGGGTTTTAAACCATAACTCTTTTTTTTTTTTTTTTTTAATGGTTTTCAGTCATTTTATGAATCTTCTTATGCAATAGTGTATTTTATTTTTAACAAAATATGTATTGTACTCTTTTCTGACTTTTAAAATAAAAACAGACAACACTTTTGATGCTTCACTAATAACACCCTTTAACCATGCTTTACCTAACAAATGGAAAATTTTGAGTTATGATAATTTAGAAATAAACATACAGTATATTAAAAGCTGATTAACAAGCGTAGATAAGCTCTGAATTTTAAAAAGCTACAGTAGATCAAAATAACCAAATTATTAACTAAAATATAGTCAAACAAGAACAGAAAAGTTTTATCAAGAGGTCTTATAAAATTTTCCATTGGTTATCAAAGTATATGTCATTTTATTAAAATTACTACTTCATAATCAAAATGATTACCCCAAACTTTGTGACAATCATTTTTTCTGCTAAAATATACTACAAACTTCCTCAAACACGGTTCAAAATGTGTTAAAATGTGGAATGAAATAATCAAACATGATAAGGTATATTTTTGTGATTTTAATTTATTTAAATAAAGAAGCGAAATAAAAAAAAAAATAGTTCTTTTTTAAAATTATAGTGATTAAAAATAAGGAAAACACTAGAGACAGAACACAATTTTACACATATATACAAAGTTATAAAGGAAAAACAAATTTCAATCAAATATATTTTTAAAAATAAAGAAAAGAAGGAAATAAAAATAAATAATAATTTTCTGTATAAGCTTATAAAAAAAGTTATTAACATTAAAAAAAAGTCCAGCATTATGATATTCAAAAGATTAATTAGGTTTAGTTTTTTTCTTTTGTCTCTAAAAACCCTCCAATATCAACCAAATTGGATTGATTGCAATGAAATTCAATTATGACATTTGAGTTGCATAAGCTGTTTAGGTTATAAGATCTGATGAGGTTGTTTACTATTATAATTAACTTCACAACTAGTAGTTAAGATGAACCTCTTTTTGCCCAAATCAATTAAAAATATATATATTTTTTAGAAAATATGAAGTATTAAACTATCTCAGCAGTTATTTAATATTATTAAGTTTTTGAAAAGTTTCTAAGATGTTTTTTTTTTTTTTAAGAAAAAAAATATATATGCATTAATTATGGATCATTATAAGCATACATTACAAAATATTCCTTTAATTATGATTAAGATAGTAAATAATATGCAGTAAACAAATCTTACTAAGTTAAAATATGTTCAAAACAAAATAAATAGATGTTAATTTTGGTTAGATATATTGCAGATATAGATCTACATAAGGTTGTACTAATTTTGAATAGTATAGGTATGAGTGGCTATGAACAAAATAAAATTATTTTTCTATCAAATCAATTATCAAATAATTCATTACCTCATTTCTTTTTTTCTTGTTATAACCAATACTATTAAAAAAAAAAAAAGTTTACATGACATAGAATTTATATTATAAAAAAGTAAAACCAGTTAGTTTGAATTGAATAGCTTGGTTTTATAATAAAGCCTTAAAGCTATAACCTGATAAGTTCATAATTGACTTCTTCCTGAATAATAAAAATGAATGCATGTTAGATTTTAGTGATTTATTCTTAAAATCTTTTCAGGTTTCAGAATGGCCTTATTTAAATTGACCAACTTTTTGAGTTTATATGGTGATCTGGAGCAGATTCACAGATGAACTCCATTTTCTTTTACCTCTGAGCACAGACATGTAGAATCCTGATAACATTCAACATGTTTGAGCTTCTTGAAATGATATTTTAACAGCAAATGATATAAGAGGAGAATAATGAGGTAAATAAGTACAATTTCTGTTTTGAATTATAACCTGAACCTGATGTTTAATAATTCTTGTGATTTAAAAAATAAAGAAATGTCTTTCAGAATCTGCACAAAAGTATTTACTTTAATCTAGGACATTACTATTATAGTGATACATTAAAATAAACAAACTACGATACAAGTAACTTTTAATGATCGACTTTAGTATTCCATCATTATTGGCGAAAACTTTATGGATAAAATTTAGAGATATTAGTCATTGATGAGTAATTTACAGTTAGTGAAAAATTTCTTTACACCTATTATTGAAATACTTATTAATGTTTTTTTTTGTTTAAAGTAAGTAATTTTATTTCGAAATTTTGTTATGGATGTAATTCAAATGAATGTGCTAACTTATACACATACAACATTTTTTTTTGTTAGCATAATTTCGGAATTATGGTAATTTAATTAGAAAATGTATGCCAAAAAAGTCTTTGTACACTGTTCATTGGCAGAAAATATTCAAAACTTGTTAATCCTCAAGAGAATTACAGGCACTGTAATCTTCTGAGCTATTTTTAGTCTTCTAGTATCTGTTGCTGTGCAAGGAAGTAAATTAAAAATGGTATTTATTCTCAATAAGGAGAAACGTTCTCTCTCAATTTCATATGTTTTAGAAAAATACTTTATTTAAAAAATGTTAATAACCGAATATTGTTATAGGTTATATTAAATGTTTATAACAGCGGTTTGTTGTCATAATCATAATCATGTGTTAGATATCGTATTAAGCCTCAGTAGTTGGCCTGTTGTTGACCAGTGAGCGTCATGTGTGTCCCGTGCCAGAACATTTATCATTTAACCTGTATCATTAATCGTGACTATTACGATTAAATTCCGAAACTTTCGGTTATCGACAATCGGAGGCCGTTTAGCTCCTATATTGTTTTTTTTTTGTTCTTCTATTTCAAATCAGCACTTTTTGTTTCGTCTGGGACTCCTGGACCACGATCATCGTCAAGCAGTTCGTGTGCCGCCGGCCAAGACGAAAAAATCAAATTCAGTAAAAAGAAAAAAATCAATAGAACCAAAAGGAGGACATTTTCTTTTTTTTTCCACAGGGTATTTATAAGTCAAATGTTATTCTATTTTTTTTGATGATCAGATATATATATATTCTTTTTTTAAATTATACAAACACAAATTGTGAGTGAAATTGAGAGAAATTGAATTAATTTTGTTATAAATATTTGTTAATAAATAATTGTTTAAAAAAAAAAAAAAGGCATTCAATATTTTTTTATATTGACTAATTATTAACCTTTAACTTTAAAAACCAGCGTTCCAGAGTTGGTACGAAAGGGAGAAAAAGCTGTTCAAGGGTGCAATTTCTGTTACCCTTACGGTGCCCTAACAGATGTAATTCAAATGAATGTGTTAACTTATACACATACAACATTTTTTTTTGTTAGCATAATTTCGGAATTATGGTAATTTAATTAGAAAATGTATGCCAAAAAAGTCTTTGTACACTGTTCATTGGCAGATTGAAAATATTCAAAACTTGTTAATCCTCAAGAGAATTACAGGCACTGTAATCTTCTGAGCTATTTTTAGTCTTCTAGTATCTGTTGCTGTGCAAGGAAGTAAATTAAAAATGGTATTTATTCTCAATAAGGAGACTTTCTTTGAAATTAGAAAATTAGTCATTTTTAGAAAGGAAGAAATGTTTTGGGGGGAAATAGGAACCACTATTACTCAAAATCACTCTTTCATTAAAAAAAAAGTCAACAGTTTTGAAGAAACTGGGAACTTTCATAGTTTGTTAAGGTCTGCACGCCAAAAACAAACTTGAAAAGGTACATTTGCGAGAAAGAGGTAATCCAATACTAAGACTCGCTGCACTTGATTTTAGGTTGTGCCTTAATATGTCCAAACAAACTTATTGGTCCATAATTCTGTTGGTAATTTTGTTTTCCAGCTCGAGATGCACTAATACACCCCTAGACAATAATTACACACTATCCATGTTTAACAGTGGGGCACACATATTTAGGCTCTAGGCTTATTTTTAGTTTTTGCATTGCCCTACAGTCCCATTAGGTGAAAAGACATTAAATTTACATTTGTCACTAACAAGGGGACGTTTGCAGTTGTAACTCACAGATTTGAATGCCGATTTTTGTGTGGGTAGTGGGGACCTATATTAGTGCAAAACTAGAGTTATAGCCGCCAATGGGCATAAGGAGCCGAGAAAAAAAAAAAAAATATGAAAATCACGTTTTATTTTTTTTTCTTAGCTCTTAATCAAGATAGAGAAATGATTCTTTCACGTTCAATTGCAGTTGTGTATGTTATTTTTAATAAAAATAATTTTGTTATGCTCAAGACACTACCTGGCTTTAGGGTGCTCAAAAACTCCAAAAAAATGACAAAATTCCAAGGAAATCCGCTGTAAATCAGTGGAAACTTTTTTTCATGAGCAACTGACCTCACATTTCTATTTAACGCACCATAAAACCCTTATATGTGAAATTTCATCAAAATCAAAAAATATTAATTTTTTACCCCTTTCGAGGAGGTTCATATTTGAAGTTGAGATTTCATCAACAATTTCTACAGGCCACAACAACTGCTGTGTTCAACCGATTACAATAGTAATAGAATCACAAGAATCGGAATACATTCTGCTTTTTATCCATGCATAATACATTGGATTTACTCCAGATTTTAGTTGACAAAAACTGATGTGAATGAAAAAATCCGAGGTCAGCTATAACTTGAGATATCTCAATAAGGGAAAATCCAGCGACCTCCGAATTTATACTGAACTATGCAGTTTTACGGCTTCTAAATGACCTTAAAATTTTGTATTAATCGGTGGTGAAATATGTGAGATAGCGCAAATTATTTACATTTCTTCAGAAATTGACAGCCCCTTGCCTACTAAAATCCTACACAATTTTAAAGGTAAAAAAAAATTATTTTTGATTTCGACAAAATTAAGTTTCTACATGTTTTTTTAAAATGAGGAATTTGAAAATAATATCAATTTTTAGTTTAAAAGTTTTCCTCACCTATATTATATAAATAAGACGTTTTAAAATGATCTATTTCTACTATTATTTTAGTTTTTACAAGATAAATTTCAAATTTATCAAAACCTGGTATTAAGATTTTATTATTCATCAATCTTAGGATTTCTATGCAATTTGAAATTAAAATATGTCATTTTAAAACGTCTTATTTATATAATATAGGTGAGGAAAATTTTTAAACTAAAAATTGATATTACTTTCAAATTCCTTACTTACTTTTGCAGGTTCTATCCCTCAATGGGTTGCCTGGTTAAGTCAGAGCGTCCCTCCACTTCTCTCTATCCCACCAGTCATCCTCGTCAAGTCCCCTGCCAGCCATTTCCTCCTCCACACAGTCCCTCCACCGGGTTCGGGGTCTTCCTCTCCTCCGTCTTCCTGGTTGTTCCCACTGCAGAATCCTCTTTGGCCACCTACGTTCTGGCATCCGCTGACAGTGTCCATACCATCGTAGCCTGCTTTTTCCAATTCTCTCCGGGACTCCTTCGGTCACTCCCAGCCTGCCTCTGATCTCATCATTTCTGATTTGGTCTAGGCGGGTAATCCTTAGGCATCTCCTCCAGAAATCCATCTCTGCCGCTTGTAGTTTAGAGTTGAGCCCTCGGTTAAGTGTCCAGGTTTCTGCGGCGTAGCTGAGGGATGGCTCAACAATACTTCTAAAAATGCGCCTTTTGTTGTCCGTTGAGATGATCGTGTTCCATAGGACTGGATGTAACATTCTAGTCACGCTTCTTGCCAGGCCAACCCTCCTCCTAACCTCGGGTTCTGACGTCCCGTTCCTGTCTATTGTTGACCCTAGGTATTTAAAGGAAGCTACCTTCTTGCACACCTTCCCATCAATCTGTAGGTCCGCGGCATCCTTGCAATTCACTGGCAGGTATTTGGTCTTATCAAAATTTATTCTGAGACCCCACAGGCTGTATTCTTTTTCCAGGGCCTTTAACGCTTCTTCCAGGCCTTCTCGGTTATATGTGACCACCGCTTGGTCGTCGGCAAAGAAAAGGGAGAACAGCAAATGTCCGTTAACGTCTATACCTTTTCTCTCCCATCGTGCGCTCCACTCCTTTACTGCCTGTTGTACATAAATTTTAAACAGCGTCGGTAACATACAGCAACCCTGCTTAAGTCCTTTGGATGCAGAAAAAGGCTCAGATACACGAGAGCCAAGCTTTACTCTATATTCGTCCTCCCTGTACATGCACATCACTGCGTTTATTAGGGCATTACTCATACCCGCATTCTTAAGGGCTTTCCACATATTCCGTCTCGGTACAGTGTCATACGCTTGCTCTAGGTCTATAAAAGCTATGTGCACAGCTCTTCCTTTTTCCATTCGTTTTTCTATGAGCTGTCTTAGAACAAATATGCTGTCCGTACACGACCTGGCAGCAGTGAACCCAAACTGCTCTTCTGGAGTAATGAACTCCTCTTCCAATTTACCCTTTAGAATTCTAGCGATGATTCTTGATATAGAACTCTGGACACATATGCCTCTATAATTTCGGCATTCCTTCCTGTTTCCTTTCTTATATATAGATGTGATAAATCCTGTCTTAAGGTCCTTTGGTAACTCTTGTCCTTTTAATAGGAGGTTTATTAGCTTTGTTAGAGCCTTTAATAATCTGTTTCCTCCTGCCTTTAACAGTTCCATCGAGATACCTCCAGGTCCTGCAGCTTTTCCACATTTTGCATGTCTAATTGCATCAAGAACCTCACCCTCTTCTACGGTAACATTCCCCTGTGCATCCTCCTCAGGTGGATATAAGCCTGACCATTCCGGCCTAGTTTCTGTGAGCAGATTTTTGTAATATTCCAACCAGGTCCTTTCACTTATTAGAGGAATCACATTTCCCTTCACTTGTTTCCTGAGAGCCTTTAGTATCCTCCATGATTCACGAATCTTATTGTATCCCAGGGTATTATCAATCCTCCTACAACATGCTTCCCATGCTTGGTTCTTGCTTTCCGTGACAGTACGCTTCACCCGTGTGTTCATATTTCTATATTCTCTCCAATCATCTTGGCTTCCACTACATAGCCACTTATTGAAGAGTACTTTTTTCTTGTCAACCATTTCTTCTATTTCACTGCTCCACCATTGCTTTGGAGGGTTCGTTTCTATCTCCCCTAAGGCTTCACTCGCTGCTTCATGGATACATTCTTTAATGTGTTCATATATTTCTATGGCATTACTACTCCCATTATCCATTATTTTGTCTTCTAGGCGGCGTTTGTAAAGGTCGCTTACGCTTTCGTCAATGAGCAGATGAATCTTATATTTACGCTCATCTAAGAGAACGGATTTTGTTTGTTCAGGTGCATCCTGTTTTTTTCGCCACAGTGCCAAGCATTTTGCTCTAATCAAATAATGGTCGCTGCCACATTCCATGCCTCGCAAGACTCTCACATCCATTACTGGTATTTGGCTTTGTTGCTTTGTAATACAGTAATCCAAGATAGAAGGTCTGAATCCCGGTTTACTCCATGTGAACTGATGTTCCTTCCTGTGTTGGAAAAACGTGTTTTGTATTTTTAATTCAAATTCCTCGCAGATATCCCGGAGTCTGGTGCCGTTATTATTTACAGCTTCCTCTCCGCATGTACCCACTACCGGGTTTCCTTTTTCTTCCTTTCCAACTCGAGCATTCATATCCCCCATTATAAACACTTGATCCTTTTGCCTGATCCTTTCTATATTGCCTCTAAAAACGTCATCGAAAAGGTCCTTTTCGGCGGCCATTATATTATTATCTGGGCTATATATTCCTAGAATAGAGACATTGTATCCGAATATTCTCATATCTAATCTGATAACCCTTTCCGAGACCATCTCATAAAAGGTTATCCCTCGCTTATGTTTTCTTCGGATTGCAATAGAGACTCCTGCCCTGGCCCGCTCACCTTTATCCACTCCACTCCAAATGTGAATCCAATTTCCAATTCTTTCTTGGCCCCTTCCCTTCACCTTTGTCTCTGTAAGAACCACGCTGTCAAGTTTGGACTTCTCTATCTCTGCGAATACCTCAGTTTTTTTTTATTAGAGAGACTCTGCACATTCCACGTTCCAATTTGTAATGTCCTTTTCCGTTTCCAGGTCCGTTTACCAATGTTTCCGTCCGGCTTTTCTTTTATCTGACTTATTTTAGCTTGAAGAAGTTTTTCTACTAACAGGGTGCTGGCCTGATAGAAACCCCCAACCTGGAGGACCAGAGGTTTTCTGTTTCAAATTCCTTTCAAATTCCTCATCTCAAAAAACATGTAGAAACTTAATTTTGTCGAATTCAAAAATTATTTTTTTTTACCTTTAAAATTGTGTAGGATTTTAGTAGGCAAGGGGCTGTCAATTTCTGAAGAAATGTAAATAATTTGCGCTATCTCACATATTTCGCCACCGATTAATACAAAATTTTAAGGTCATTTAGAAGACGTAAAACTGCATAGTTTAGCCCAAATCCGGAGGTCGCAGGATTTCCCCTTATTGAAATATCTCAAGTTATAGCTGACCTCGGATTTTTTCATTCACATCAGTTTTTGTCCACTAAAATCTGGAGTAAATCCAATGTATTATGCATGGATAAAAAGCAGAATGTATGCCGATTCTTGTGATTCTATTACTATTGTAATCGGTTGAACACAGCAGTTGTTGTGGCCTGTAGAAATTGTTGATGAAAATCTCAACTTCAAAATTTGAACCTCCTCGAAAGGGGTAAAAAATTAATATTTTTTGATTTTGATGAAATTTCACATACAAGGGTTTTATGGTGCGTTAAATCGAAATGTGAGGTCAGTTGCTCATGAAAAAAAGTTTCCACTGATTTACAGCGGATTTCCTTGGAATTTTGTCATTTTTTTGGAGTTTTTGGGCACCTACAGCCAGGTAGTGTCTTGAGCATAACAAAATTATTTTTATAAAAAAATAACATACACAACTGCAATTGAACGTGAAAGAATCATTTCTCTATCTTGATTAAGAGCTAAGAAAAAAAATAAAACGTGATTTTCATATTTTTTTTTTTTTTCTCGGCTCCTTATGTCCATTGGCGGCTATAACTCTAGTTTTGCACTATTATAGGTCCCTACTACCCACACAAAAATCGGCATTCAAATCTGTGAGTTACAATTGCAAACGTCCCCTTGTAAGTAAAACTTGTTCCCAGAAACTATTTTACTTGTTAACATTTTCTTTTTTACTTGTTAACATTATTCTTTTCTAACATTCAGACATTTTACCCAATACTTTAATGAAGAGTTATTTCCTAGCTGTCTGTGAGTTATATCCTGCACATTTTATTATGTTCCGCACTGTCTGTGGTGTAACTTTAATGTCATATTCATTTTCTAGCATACCAGCAATGGAGATGATACTTGTTTTTGTGAAAAGTTTTCAAAATTCCTCGCATATATTTCCATTAATGTTTTTTCGGACGTCCAGGCCTTTGCCAACTGTGAAAGTTCCCAGATTCTTTAAACCTGTCAATGATTTTTTTATATTAAAGAGTGATTTTCAGAAATTGTTTTGCCTATTTCCCCCACCAACTTTTTTCTTTTCCCCAACAACTAGTTTTCTAACCTAAAATTTCAAAGAAAGTCTCCATAATGAGATTAAATATAATTTTTAATTTACTTCCTTGCACAACAACAGATACTAGAAGCTAAAAATAGATTAACAAGTTTTGGTTGAATATTTTCTGCCTATGAACAGTGTAGAAAGACTTTTTTGGCATACATTTTCTAATTAAATTACTATAATTCATAAATTACCCCTCCAAAAAAATTGTTTGATGCATATGAGTTGGCCCATTCATTTGAATTACATCCATAATTTATTATTTTTAAAAAGTAATAACTTATGTTAATCTCCTTAAATGAAACAATTAATGTACATCCATAATGAAATTTTTGAATAAAGCTACTTAATAAGAAAACAAAACAAAGAAAATAAACATGAATAGTAATCAATAATGGGCTTACACAGACTTTTTTTTACAAACTGTATTTTTCACTACAAAATACTGTTTTTAATTTTGTACTAGAGCCAGGATATGATTTATAGGCATTGAGATCAGGAATTATTACAAAGTTAAAAACATGAAAATACTTTTTGATTTGTCTATTAAACCAAAAAATATGACGCTTTCAAATTCTGAAAAATTCCTTAATTTACTTAACCTTAATTTTATTGAGTCTTGCTATCCATCTACTACATTACTGGGAAGAAAAGAGGGTCTGAACATTTTATTGTTGTCTTCATTTTGTTGTAAATAATTTTACCTTATTAAAAAATAATATTTTTATTAATAACACAAGTACGCACTATCAGAGAAAAAAGATTCGTACATGTTGTATATTATGTAAGGCTGAAATAATGTTATATTTTATGCAATAGTTGATTTTATTATTAATGTTTTAATATACGCCATCTCTTTCCTTTGGCTTTCACAGGTAAAGTCTGTTAGTTTTAGATGCCTTCTTGTGTTACCATTTTTTTTTTTTTTCAATATTTTTGCTATATCACATTTGTTAGAAGTGGATACTTCTCAAAAAAGTGCCCATTTGAATATTTGCAGAGACCAATTCGAAATATTCACAAAGTTATAATTTTTTAATTAATGAATCAATTTTGAAAATTAATATAAACAAATCATTATATATTTCTGCCTACAGTGCTAAAAGCTTGTAGCCCATTTATTGCACTAAAAAAAAAAAATCTATAAATTTGAACCCATGTCCTTCCTAGTGAGGAAAGGAATTAATAAATTGCTTTCATTTTAGAATTATTGGATATTTTTAAAAAGCAGTTTCTGGAATTGATCTTTTTTTCATTTTTTATTTTTTTGCTTAATATTAATACTTTTTCTTGTTATAATTGTACATCTGCATAATTATAGCAACTATTTCACATATTAGAGCCCGACTTCTTTTAAAATAAGCAGATTATAAGGATGTTGGGATATTAATGAAGTTTTTAAAGATTTTTAGGTTTAAACAGTTCAAATTAATGAATATAACTATTACATTAAAGTAATAATAACTTATAACTTCTGCATATAAAAAAAAATAAACACCTAGTTAAAAATAATATATATATATATTTTTTTTTTATCAAACTCATGTGTTATATAAATTTAAAATTAGTCATTTATTATTAGAATTTTAAAATCAAGCATACTTTCTCTTTTTACAACCAATAAATATTCTTCAGATGTGAAGTAACATGCTCAATAAAGATTTGAGTGATTAAGGATGGATTTTATGTTTCAATACTCGGTAAACAGTAGAGGAAGACTTTTTTATTATATCTAAAAATAATAAAATTTATTTTTAAATATTAGACCCATTAATTGTTGCTGGACAAGAAGATACAGTGGTTTAAAAAAGTATTGGCACACCCACATTTTTTCTAATATTTTAGAAGTATCAAGGTTAATTGTTTGTCACTTAATTTTTTTAAAAAGTAGCATACAGCTTTTAATTTTTGGTAGCAATTGATTGAGCTAATTAAAAAACAAACTAATTAAAAACGTATAATATGAATTTCAACGGTCAAAAATATCAGAACAGCAGACATTTTTATTATGATAAACATTATTTTAAATTTTATGTACATTTTAATATCATGTTACTAAACCATTTACACCTATTATGGCCTGAAGTCTTTGTATTATCGAGAAAATAACTTACTGGGTTACTTCAGGTAGAACTTTATCAAATTATTGCTGTAAAACAGTTTTTCCCTGTGATATTAATCTTTTGGGGCCTTACAAATCCATGTGTTCTATGGGATTTAAATTCAGGATTCGGGGAAGAGTATTGATTTGTCTCGGAACATTATAAAGCGACCACACCTTTTTTTTAATCAGCTCTGGGTAGGGTAAATCACTAGTTATGGTCATAGTTAAGGGAACTTGTGGATTTAATAGGGAATTTCGTTTTTGTAATATGACATCTTTGGTTATATACTTAGATTCTCAAAAGTTTATTCTATTGAATGTAAAATTGACAAATACAGTAAAGCTTCTTTTCATGTAAATATTTCAATTTTTTTACAAAAAGTTAAAAATACCAGTTATGGGCATGTTGTACCATTTATGGTCATAGCCAAGACTAGTTATGGTCACTTGGAAAAATAATTTTTAAACAAATATTTTTAATAATTTAAAAATTATTATTTATTAATGAACGACTGTAACTTTAAAAATAATCTAAATACTAATACAACACGGTCTAACAAAAAAGTAAAATATATATTAAAAAACCAATCACTTGATGCACTCATTCATGAACTTTGTAGTTACTTTTTAGTTTAGAATACTGCCATGAAATGATAGTTGAAAATGTATCCAAGCAACTATTTATCAGTGTATAACTAATAGCCACACTTCTCGTTGATTTTTTTACATAAGCAGTAACGGCATACAACATGGTAATCATCCCCACTAAAAAAATTATGAATTAAAAGAAATTGGAATGTATTTTTGTAAATTATCTTATTTAAATATTTCCAGTTTTCTTTTCTTAAACAGTATCCACCCACGAAGTACAGAATATAACTAACTGTATTAACTAGTATTGATCACTTAAGAAATGTAAGATTAAACATGACCACTACTTGGAAGAGATGAAGTATTTAAGTTTTAAAAGGACATAATCAAATGAAGAAAATAAATTTTTTTTCTTTATTAGCAGAAAGAATGTTTGTAACACCAAAGAAAATTGAAATGGATGGGAGTGACCATAACTCATATCTCGTATTTTTATACACCAGGTACGGTCAGTTCAAAATTATTGTTAATTAATATCATGTCCAACATAATGGAGCATGTATGGAAGCCTGAATTCTAATGAAAAGGTACATAACTCAAAAACTAAAAATTAATGAAGCAATTTCACAATAATTCCTCACTTTTAAAAATGATCTTACTAAAAAAAGAATGAATCCTCACTTTTAAAAATGATCTTACTAAAAAAAGAATGAATCCTCACTTTAAAAATGATCATACTAAAAAAATAGGTATTTCAGGATACTATTTGAGGAAAATATTTTTTAATGCCTACTGCAAAAGGGATAGGAGGGAAAATTTCGTTAGTAAATGAATCTTAAATCCTTTTTAGAAATAGTTATCCTGGTGATATCACAAATAAATGGATTAGACCCTTATTATAATAATAAGTGTATTAGCCTGCCCATAACTAGTGATTTACCCTAGTTATTTTGCTGGAAGATACATCCATTTTACTCATTTGGATAATATTGTTATTTTTAGGTTGCTACAACTAATTATAGTTTTTGCTTTAAGACTGTGTATTATATTCATGTTCTTTTGTCTTTGGAAAGTTACTTGAGATTTAATTGCCAACATATGTTAGTTATTACCAAGTAACAATTAAATCTCAAGTAACTTTCCAAAGACAAAAGAACATGAATATAAGACACAGTCTTAAAGCAAAAACTATAATTAGTTGTAGCAACCTAAAAATAAGAATATTATCCAAATGAGTAAAATGGATGGATAGAATTTTCGATAATAAACTTGTTGATGTGCATAACTTTCGAAAGATTAATGTACAGAAGAAAATATGTCTCTAACAGTTGACACTATTGTAAGTTCGGCATAACTATGTTTTAGAATCAACAGTAGAGATCAGACTTATTCCATATTAAATAATTTTAAACTTCTTTGATTTTAGATTGGAGATCTGCATGATAAAACTTATAGATTCAAACAAATAGTCTATAACAACAAAGCAATTAAAAACACAATAATCCCTTATATGTCTTTACTATGCCGAAGGTATAACCAAATCTGATGATAACCTAAAATATGATGTAATAAAAAGTATCCCACGCAGAGTTTGATACATTTGTGAATGAAATCTTTTTCTTATGCATGAAACATTAAGGTAAAGTTAATAGTTTAGTTTTCTTTACTAACTCAAAACTAGTATTTATTATGTGCCATCCATAGAATTAGAGAGCATCAGTCTGAAGAGAAAGAAGGTGCTGGAAGAGGAGTTTTTTTAATGTTCTGAGGGAAAAAGCATTGTGAATGTGAAGAGGTAAAAAATGTAAGTTACTAATTAAATCTAAAAAATACTATCATACATATTAAGTTATTACTTAAAATACTGCCTTTGCAATGGATATTAAGATAATTTAATTTACCAAACCACATAATAATTACATTTATTCATTACAATTGTATGCTAAAGAGCTTTCTGTTGTGTTACGTTTAATTATTTTGTCTTTACTAAAATTTATGCTTGAAAGACAGATATCTTAGGTGGAAAAAATTTGAAGTGGTTCAAAATTTCCAGAAAATATATAACTGGTAGTACGTTCATATTGAAAAAGTTTGGAAAATAGCTTTTAGTAAATTTCATGTATGGAATCTACCACTATTTAGTTGTTTTTATAATTTTTCATCTATTTTATAAATCACTATCTGAAACTTTCCCTGAAAAATTATATTAGATTTTTTTTTTTTTTAATTCTTTTAGTTTATTCTTTTTTTTTTTTATTTACCTTTTGTACTCATTGATTTTTACAACTATGTAATTATATAATTAGTAAATTAGTCGAAATGTGAATTAATGCTGAGTTTATGGCCTGTAAAGCAAATACCCAATGACAGCACTTCAAAAAATGTTTTACATTAGAAGGTCCCTTGGCCATCTTTCCGTATGTCTTGGAGGGTAGTTGGAAATAGAATACAAAGCAATTCGGGAGACTAGTGGGTTCAAGTGAGTAATGAGCTTATCATGAATGGATGGTTATCTGGTTTGGGGTAAAGCAGATATTTTGATATTAGGAGAATAGGTGCAGGTAAGAGCTTAACTCTTGTTATAATAAATTACATTATAACTTGGAGACAGTTTCTAATGAGTGTCTTTGTTTCTCCTAATACAAAATAAAAAATTTCTAACCTAGATTTGACCGATCTTGCTTGATCCCTGTTTTTCTAGTGTTGTTTTCTTGGAAAAATAGGTAAGTTAAACCTTGATAAACGTTTATGTGAATAACGTGGTCTATAAATATCTCAAAGAATTCGATATTGTAATTATAAATCGATTTTAAATATTGCCATATACCCTTTTTGTATTTGTAAATACTAGAAACTAGTTATTTTAACAACTATCATTATTTTAATCAGCATGAAGTATCAGAATAAGCAATAAAACAAAAAGGGGTACTCTCCTATAAAAATAAACAATACTATCATATAGATAAGGGAAATAAAATAAAGGACATAAGGGAATAGACGATCAGCAGTATTAAGCTATTTCATTTGAAAATTTATCATCTACAGAAAACTGAACCACAGGAAGAAAAAAACTAAAACATGTTTTATTGCTTCTTTAGCCGATAAGCTCTTTTTTTTCTTTGTTGGTACTTTGTCTTATAAAACATATACAATTTATATTTTTTTTTTATATCTCAGCTTAATTTTAATTGGACTCTTTCATTTTAAAATGAATTAAAAAGCAATTGATACTCCAAAAAACTATTTATTCATTCAGTGTTTGAGAAGTACAACGAATATAATTGTAAAATCAATATTAAATAGCTAAAATGTATTCTTATGGTATTCTCCCCCCCCCCCCCCTTAAATTGTTATTATTTCTAAATTAACATTATTTATTGAAATTTATGAGTATATAAATAAGCATATAAAGTACATATGCGGAATTATCCATATAGGGACATTTCAATGGTTAGTTAAACAACTACCTATTGTAATTCTCTTTTAATTGTAGAAAACATATTTTAGATAAATTTTAATGTGTTTGTGTGCATTATCTGTTAACGTATTAATTTAACTTTTTTGTTTTTATTAATTTATATACTATACTTTTTTATATCCAACTACTTAATTTAATCAATATAAAGTAAATTTTATTATCAGAGGAAAATTAAAATAATAAAAATCGGTTGGATTTTAAAAATTGGAGGGGACGATAAAGTAGAAGAAACAGAAATAATAATAATGTATAAATATAAATAAATATAGGATTAGCGAACCCGAAGGTTCAATGCCGACGCCACCAACCGTCGACCGCACACTTCCCTCCAACCCACTCATCCAAAACTCAAATCCCCCAGGTCGGCCCTGACGCAATCCTCTATCTTCGTCTTGGTCTACCCCTCCGTCGTTTACCTGACGGCTCAAAACTGATTACTTTTTTCGGAATTCGATCCCAATGACTTTACATGCCCATTTTAAGCGTCGCACTGCTATTACTTGAACTATATTTACCGGATATAACTCGCGCAGTTCCGCATCGTGAAGCCTTCTAAATTCTTGTTTCTTTACCCGTTTTGGGCCAAATATTCTACAAAGTACTTTATTTTCGAAAACTTTAAAGCGTTTTTCCTCCTTTAACGTCAGCGGCCATGTTTCACATCCGTAGAGAACTGTTGGTAGTATAATAGTTTTGTATATCCTAATTTTTAAATTTTTGGAGAGCAAGCGCAAACTGAGTACTTTTGCGACCGAAAAATAAAAAGAATTACCGGCTTTTAACCTAGCCTTTATTTCTTCTTGAATTTCATTTTTCCTCGATATAATAGACCCTAGATATTTGAATTTTTCAACGTGTTCAAACTTTGTCTCGAAAATATCTACATCACTAAAATGTTCACCGTTTCTACTACTAACCATATATTCCGTTTTATCGGTATTAATTACTAAACCGTTTTACCGGTTTTCATGAGCGTAGTAGCGTTTAGTTTTATAGTTTCGTCGTTTTCACCCAAAACTACCAAATCATCAGCATAACCAAGAACCGGACATTTACCACCCATCTCTAATCCTTTTCCCGTAAGCATTACCTTTCTAATGACGTATTCTAGCGCTAAGTTAAATAATACCGGAGAAAGAGAATCGCCCTGTTTTAAACTCGAACGTACCTCAAACTTTTAGGAGTAAAAAATCACAATTCGGACTCTATTAAATGTTTCGGACATGCACATCTTTACTAGATTAACCAATTTCTTTGGTATCCCCAGTTCGATCAAAATATCAAACAGTTTCTGCCGGTTAATCGAATCGTAAGCCTTTTGGAAATCAATATAGAGCTGATGCACTACGCCCTTAAATTCTAATTTTTTCTCTAAAATTTGACGAAGGGAAAACATTTGATCGGTAGTTGAACGACTCCGTCTAAAACCACATTAATAGTCTCCAATTATTTCCTCCGCGTAATCAGTAATTCGGTTCGTTAGAATTGATGTAAATATTTTATAACACGTCGGAAGGAGTGAAATAGCACACTAGTTGCTACTCTTTTTTCTAGGGTTGGGCGATAGTCGATAGTCAGCACTATCGATAGGCCGATACTATCGGTTGAAAACTATCGATTGCTATCGATAGTTTTTCAATAGTTTCTTCTATTTTTTTCCAAAACTATTCAATAAAGAATTTCAACTAATTTAATTAAATTTAGTTATCTACCTACTATTTGAAATTTGCAGGATTATAAATTATAAGATTATATCATAAAGATGAGAGAAAAAAAATAATTTATTTGAATTTTAAAAAAGGTATTTACAATTTATATGGTTACAATAATAACACAGGCCAACGATGAAAAAACATTTTTACTTAAAACACCTTATTATTCTGCTTTTAGGGTGCTAAATCCAAATATGACACTTATTAAGCGGTATCACCTACCATTTTTTCACATTTGCACATTTTTTGTGCATAATTTTTTTGATTTATTACAGAATTTAACAGCTTTTATATACTATAAATAAAATTGTAAAATAATTTGTGTTGGATGTAGAAGAGTTGGTAGCACTGCTGAAACAGATATAGATATAGATGAGCAAGATGATGAAGAGTTCCAATGTGCTACAGCAAATATAGAGCCTAAACTGTTTACACAGATTGAGCTTAACGACTTAGTTAGGGATGTTGGGTTGAAAAAAGTAAAAGCTGAATTACTTGGTTCTAGACTAAAAGAAAATAACTTGTTGGCAGTTGTAACTAGCATATATGTGTATAGGAAGAGAGAGTTTTCGAAATTTTTTGAACAAGAAGGTGATTTAGTGTACTGCTCAGACATTCCAGGTCTGATCAAAGAGTTTGGTGTTGAATACAAAAAAGAAGACTGGAGGCTGTTTATTGATTCTTCCAAAACTAGTTTAAAAGCTGTTTTATTACACAATAGTAACACTTATGCATCTATACCTGTTGTTGCACCATATTCTGAAAATATGAAAGAGAGCTATGAAAACCTAGAAATAGTGTTGAATAAAATTGGCTATTCGGCTCATGGTTGGATGATAAGTGGTGACATGAAAGTAACATGCTTTTTGGTCAGCAAGGCGGTTTTACCAAATTTCCATGTTTTTTGTGAGAACGGGACAGTAGAGTAAGGGATCAACATTCGTGCAGAAAGAACTAATCTGTGAGGGAGTCTTTAATACCCGGCGAGAAGAACATTCTCCGTAAAAACCTTGTAGATCCTAGAAACATTCTCTTATCACCTCTACATATAAAGTTAGGCCTCATGAAACAGTAATATATGCTTTTTTAAATTATATAAAAAAAGCAAATTTCTCAAAAACTATGGGTGATACAAAAGAACTAAGACCAGATTTCGATTCAGCACACAAAAATCTATAAAAATCAGCTATTAAAGCAAAAAAAGTTTTCAAAAACATTTTTTTGTTGGTCTGTGTAATGAACAAATCAAATCTTCAGAAAAAAAAATAACGAAATAGTTGATTTTAAGAGTAAAGTATTGACTCTTGAGCCACATATTTCCCGAAAGAAAAACTAGCATTTCTGCTTTCCTTTGGCTTAATCTTTGAGAGAACCCTTGAGCTCTAGGAATTCCGAATTCAACTTCAAAAGAACACGACACTGAACAGAGACAGATCAGCTTTATTCTGAATCTTTCAAAAGTTGAAATTAGTAAAAAAGATCTATCGATAGTCAGCACTATCGATAGTGACCATCGATAGGCATGACCTATCGAAATATCTATAGTAACTATCGACTATCGCCCAACACTACTCTATTCTAGGACCCTTTTTATGAATCGGAATAAGTATAGATTCTTTCCATTCTTCTGGTATTTTTTCTTTTCCCCAAATCATTGTTACTAATTGATGAATTTTATAAACTCCAGCTTCTCCACATGCTTTGAATAATTCGGCAGGGATATTGTCGATTCCTGCTGCTTTATAAGATTTAATTTTTTGATCGCTATTTCAATTTCCTCCTTACTCGGTTCTTCTATTGACGGTTCCGCGCTGAGAAAAGTAGGAGGAGCGGAATTTATGTTATTTTCCGAACTTAAAATAGTATCAAAGAATGTTCCGAATTTGTCTATGTCTACCGGACCCGCCAGTCTATTGTTATTTTCATCCCTTATTCCTTTTATTATAGGCTCGAAACGTTTACGCGATCTGTTAATTACCCTTATACATATCCCTTACGTTGTTTCCGATTTTATTTGATTCTATTTCGCTTATTTTGTTTTTAAGATAATCCCTATTTTTATTTTTGAGGAATCTAGAGGTTTCGTTTTTTAAACTTCGAAAGTAGGAGATATTGTTCTCGCTCGGATTATTGAGAACTTCTAATTTAGCAGTTTTCGTTTCACACACGCGTTTAAACTTTCCTCATCGAACCAAGGTTTATGTTGTTTATTTTCAATACGGCCTAGATAAGAACTTTAATGCTATCCCTGATACCTAACCATAAATTGTCGATATCCTCACTATTTTTGTCTAAAGCTCCTAGAACCTCGAATCTATTTTTTACTTCTTAAGCGAAATTGCTTCTTATCAACGGATCTTTTGATAACTCTTGATTTAATTTATCGGACGATATATTATTTTTATTTTTCTTGTTTATTAAAAGTTTTTGATGTACTTTCGCGATGACAAGTTGATCTATATCTGCCCCACGGTATGTTCTCACGTTAGTTATGCTGTTTTGCCATCTCCGTTGTACCAAAACATAATAGATTTGATTTCATTTTTGTAAGTTTTTGTATTTGATCAATAAAATTTTGATGTCCACGTATAGTTATGAATATTTTTATGTTTAAGCGTCGTACTTTTGACTATCAAATCCTTCGATATAGCAAAGTTTATAAGTCGCGTTCCATTTTTATTACTGTATTCGTGTAGACTTTACATTCCCATAGTCGGTTGATATATTTCTTCCCTTCCCACTTTAGCATTTGCATAACCTAATATTATTTTCATACAATATCGCGGTAGTTTATCGTAAACTCGCTCTAATGTATCATATAAATCACATTTAACTTCATCGTCACTATCCTCGGTAGGAGAATGAATATTAATTAACGCAATCTTGAACCACCTACCCTGAAATATGGCCACCGATATTCTATTATTAATAAACTGTAAATCCCTCAAAGCGGAAAGAAATTTATTCTTTATCAGAAACCCAGTTCCTAAACAATAATTATCAGTCCCTCCGAACCAGATAGTATACTTCCCTTCGGTTGGCGATCCCTCCCGCGGCCACCGAACCTCTTGCAATGCCACATCTACCTCATACCCCTTAACCTCGTTTGTTACCGATTTTAACCCACCCGCTGTATAAAGACTACGAACATTTCACGCCCCAATGCTTAAATCCCTAGTTTTCAACTTGCGCCATGAATCCTCTGAAGCAGTCCTGAAGGAGGAAATAATGTATATAAAAAGAAAAATATAAAATAAATCAATGAAAATGTTTTAGTTTCATGAATCTAATAATCTGATGGCAGTGTCTGAATAGATTCTCTCTACTAAACGGTGTGTGAGGTTCATTTGATTCCTTTGCCATCGCTAAAGCAAGCTTCCACGGACGTTATCCTGGTTCGGCGGATGCTCCCCCTGGGCCGGTAATGAGGGCGGGGTAGATCCATCAGCTGGGAACGGTTAAATAAAACCGCTTTAGACGGAAGAGCAGACAATGGTGGCTTTTTGCCCAAGTTCCAGGGCTTGCATATGATTAATGGAGAGCGGAGGTTGATAAATGAACGCAGCCTTTGCACCGCGGTGCGGTTCTCCAGTTCTCTAGCTCTCCAGCGAGGGCCTAACGACCTCCAGCCTTTAACTACCCAACAGCTCCCCTTATATTTTTCTTCCTCAGGTCGCTGTCATAGCCCAAAGCTGCCTGTGTCATCATAATTTATTCATGTTAACAACATTTAACACATTATCATCGGTGCCATTTATTTTATAGTCAATACCTCTTCACGTCCTTTTAGGACAAAGTAGCTATTGTAAATACTGTAATTTATAGTAAATACTACATACTTTGTCAATAAGACTCCAAAATATACAGCCTTGGCCAATTGCATTAGGTCTTTTTAATTTTAATGAATAAATATGTAATCTTCGCTACTCCCGATACTTGTTTTGTTGATAAAAAATATACCCTTAAAACATGGTGAAGGAAACATACTGATTTAGGGCTTCATGTTTTTAATTTTAATTTGTCTTTGACCAGATGCAATTGTATTTATTACTGTACTCAAGTGTAATCCTTATTGGACTTGTCCCAAACATTTTTTTTTTGTATTGTACATATAGTTTTTATTTATTTTCAAATCTGCAGGTCTCCCTACTTGTTTTTCACTGAATTCCCTATTACCTTTCGAGGTATTTAAAAAAAAAAAAATGCCCTCGGGGCTATCAATGGTTAGTTGCTTTACATGCAATTTTAATGATTTTTCTGCGCATTAAATAAATATATATGGTATACTTAATACAGTTGTAAATACCAATAAAAATGTACCAGTTTGTTTTTTAATGTTGTACAATAAATCGTCATCCCAGTGAATATTTTAATTGTTCCGATGGCGTAATTTATTTTTTTATTGGTTTTGCGAATCGGAATTTATAAATTTATCCACTGGTAAGGTTTAGTTAACAGATATTTGACTTCGGATATATTTTTAAAATAGCAGCTTTTTTTTTTTTATGCGTTTAATTATTAAAACGTTGATTCCCGGTTTTAATTATTTTCGGTTGTAGCAGAATTTCTGAGTAAAAAATATTAAATATCACAATATTACTGGAGAAATAAAATATTTTGTTGCAATCCGTTCGTATAAATATCCATCAAAAGGTAAACTGAAAAATCAATCAGCGTTCCAATTAAATTTTAAATAAATTAAAAAGTGCTCCCCCTTTCCTTGTGAGTTCATTACGGATTCAATTAATTTGCAAAATGAAAAGACATAAATTAATTCCAGGGGAGATATTTCAATTATCTTTGTTTAGCCAGGCTTAAATGTAAATAGCTTACCGTGTGGGTATATGTACTATATATACTCCTCTGTGTGCATCAGGCCCCAATTCGCAAACGTTCCTCCTCTCTCTGATAATATAAAACAATATGCTGGTGTAACATCTCTGCTGGTTGGCTTATAGAAAATAGGGAGGTGAAATGGTAGGAAGATCGTTGAATATTATTCATTCAGTGGCCATTTCCATCTTAGAATGAACTTAGTTCGTCAGTTTGTAGGCCAGTTAGAGAGTTACGAGAGATAGTTATTGATGAAATATACATTTGTATGAATTTAAAAGGGCCTTAGATAACCATTTTTTTTTTATGGAGTAGACAGGTAGTGTATTAGTTTTAATAATAAAGTTTACAAATTTAGAAATAAAAAAATAATTGATACGATCTTATAAAGGATGTTGTTCGGGTGTGTGTCTAACTTAAAGTCCTGAGCACAAAGCGATAAATATCGTGGCGGTAAGATCGCTGTGTTGTATTCCACTAGATTGTATTATGTACGTAGAAGGCGGTATACAGTACCATAACAAGCGTTTCAGTTGTACAAAAATACAGTTTAGTATCCAATTTATCTCGTATCCCATCCTTACAATCCAAATTCTTAGAAAAATCCTAAAGGCTCCTTACTTCATCACAAACAAACTTATCCACAATGATCTTAATATACGTATATATAATATACAGTTAGTAAAAAATGTCTGCCTACTCTCATTATTAATTTGAACATGTGGGTTAAAAGCAAAAGAGAAAAAAAATGAAATAATTTATTTATTTTTTCCTTTTAAATACGGGCCCTTTTGATTAATTTGGTACATTTTAAAGTTGTTTAAAAATTTTATAAACACAACAAAAAAAAATAATATAGAAACAGTAACGATATGTTATCACAAAAAAAGTCTGCATACACGGCAAATGAAAATATTTATTAAATCAACATAATTAATTAACAAAAAATTCTCTAATGGTCCGTGGGACCTGCTTTATTTTTTATTACCTCTCTTAAGCGATTATTCATCGAGCTAACTATTTTTTTTTGTAAAAGTTGGATCCGTTTTCAACCATTCTTCCTTAAGGGCCTCTGAGAGTTGCTGTTTATTTTTTATTTCGTGACGCCGCAGCCTCATTTTAAGATCCTGCCAGAGGTGCTCTAAGGGGTTGAGATCAGGCGATTGTGGTGGTGTTCTTAACGGCGTGGAGCATTGTACAACAACCATTCTTCGACCCTTCTGGCACGATGTTTAGGATCGTTATCTTGTTGAAAAACAAAATTTGATCCTAGGCCTAACTTGATAGCACTGGGTCGCAGATTTTGTTTTAGGATATCTAAGTATACATATTGATCCATTATTCTCTCGATGATCTTCAAGTTGCCTACTCCAGCTGAAGCCATAGAGTCCCAAACCATGATTCCTCCTCATCCGTGGTTAACTGTCGGGCATAAGTTTTTCAATTTCATGGCCTCGTTTTTTCTCCTCCACACTCTAAAGTTGCCATCAGGGCCGAAAATATTAAATTTGGACTCATCTGTGAAAATAACTTTGTCTACTTTATGAGTAGTTAAAAGATAAACTTACTAAAAGTTCCCACCCCTGGGGTGTGAGGTAACAGTGGGGGGGAGGGGAAAAGTTTCCATTTTTGGGTATTTCGATTATATCTCAAAAACGGTGGATTATAGAAAAATGTTTTTCAAATATTAGGAAATAAATAAAAATACAAGGATTAGGAATATTGTTTTTTTTTTTTTTTTATAATTTTAATTTAAAAGTTATATTAATTTATTTAGACATAAAACAAAACATGTAACTGTTTTGATAAGTTATAATCTATTATATTATTAGAGAGGGAGGAATAATTTTTTTTTTTTTTTTTTTTTTTTTTTTTTTTTTGTGTACAACAAACGAATATTTTTATCTGTAGCTTTAGTGAAATCAATTGTGCCTGATATATCGATAATTTCTGTAACCTTCTTGATAATGTTTTATGTTTAGAAAATTAATTTGCGTTTATATGTGAACCCGTTCGTTTCTCGAGACCTTCAGGTTTGTTTTCAACATTTACAATCATTATTCTCGGCAAGACATTAAATTAAACAATAAAATTAGCAATTAAATAAAAAGTCAGACCTCTATATCTCTGGATCCCTGTTAAAAAGCCAGAGGAGACATAGTAAGAGCGAGAAATTAATGAATTCGATTTAAATATCTATAATGTAGCTTTTGTTCGTGTATTAACAAAATAAATATTCCGAATCAGTCGTATTCTTAACATTTTTATACTCTTCATAAGAGAAATATTTTAATTTGCCACATTCGAGGTAAATGAGTATTATTTATTAAATTGAATACTCCTAAAAATTTAAAAGTATAACTTATACAAAAAATAAAATAAATAAAAAATATTGCATAAATTTAAATAAAGTAAAAGGTAATACTGGTAAATGTAAGGGGGATAAGTCTTCATAATTGCAGCGGTTGCATCTAGTAAATAAAATGAGAACATTATCATCGTGCCGACTAAAACAGACATATAAATTAGTTTGATTATGAATGAATCTTTAAACAGATAATCAATGGCGATGGAGAAGCGCCCTTGTTCATTAGCTGTCAAGCCTTTAAAAAAACAGATGGCGGCTATATCTATTAGGACTTTGAAATATTCATTTTTTTTTTCTTCGGATGTTTTAAAATAAAAATACAAAGCGGTCAAGAATAACATTTGTGAATGACCATTAGTGAAAGAAGGGTCCCATGGGACCTCCTCGAAGATAGAACAAAGAAACTTCCAAATTCCTGATTAATTCAAGTGACCTTCTACACAGCCGAGTGGTTCGCATCTGTTGGCTATTTCTTATTCCGTTCACAGGCGGACCAATAAAACTTTCCTCCATATCTATTCCGTAGAGATTACAAATAGTTACTTTTTTCAATGTTCTTTCCTACAAAATATATATTATTTATCAATAAACAGTATCATGATAATCAAATGTACAGATAAGATGAGATGGCTTTAATAAAATATAGTTATATCATACCACTCACCGAATTGAACTAATAAAAACAAAATAGACAACAATAAAAAAAAAAAAAAAAAATCTCAAAAGAGCTTTGACATACATAAAATTTCATATCCACAGTTGCATGTTTGTTCCATTGTATGAGCGATAGGAAAAATAAAAATAGTTAAATGCTAGTTCTGTTTATTTCTACCAACGGACTCAACTTATAATTTTTAATTTTTTTTTTAACTTAATTCTTCAACTGACACCTTCCTTCCAGCTTTCCTTCAAGACAATAAGCGGATATGCTAAATACATAATAAATAACAGAAAAAATATAAAAACCTCACCTCGTTTGAGATTATTAGTTACTTAAGGAGATACCGTATACAACTTCTTTTTAGCCTTCGGTATGTATTATCGGGAGTTTTTGTTGTGGCTACGTTTTGTATGAGTCTGTTGGGATGATCATAACGTGAAATATTTTGTTCTGATATAACCTACTGTAGTGGGTAAGTGTAAATCTGTATTTAGTTGTCTATAAAGACTAAAGCGACAATAAACTGCTCGTCGTTACAGACTACTTCAACATTTACTAGACAAACGATCAAACCTCCCAATTCATTACAAAAGACTTATTTACATAAAGACCTATTTGGACGTACGGAGTTGAGCTTTGGGGCTCTACCAATCCATCTCGTATCCAATCCTTACAATCCAAAATCCTTCGAAAAATCCTAAATGCCCCTTACTTTGTCACCAATAAGCTTATCCATAAAGACCTTAATGTTCCATATGTTGCTGAGTTAGCCCAAACCAGATACCTATCCTTCCATAGTAAGCTCCATAACCACTCCAATCCACTAGTCCACTAGTCTCCCAACTTGCTTCCTCCTCCATCCCTGATAATCCTCCGAGGCGTCTGAAAAGAAGATGGCCTAGAGACCTTTTAGTGTAGATTTCATTGAAGTGCTAATAGTGACTAGCTCTTCACAAGTTATTTACATGCCATTGTATTCACTGTCAACACATTTACTTGTTGTATATTATTCTGTACAGTTGTAAATATCAATAAATGAAAAAAAAAATAAAAAAGTTGTCTATTACTTACATATTTACATATTATTTATATTATATATTATTTACATATTTCTATTACATATCTACCTAGCATGGAGTTCTTACTTAAATAGTTAATCTTTTAAAGTATACTTAAGTTTTGTTTTGACTTACACAATAGTTTCCACAGGTCCACTTTAGGATATAAGTCAGCATTCATGTAGGCAGAAATTAATTTTTTTTTTTTTTACAGCAAATAAAATTATTATTTATTTAATTCTTCCCAAAATGAAATGTTCACATTTTTTTAGTTTATAAAATGTAGTTAAGGAAAAAATGTATCTAAACAATCATTTCTTGATTGTAATAACTTTTCTTTACACTTTTGCTTGTTCTTCAGCCTATTTCCTCACCTTCCCAACTTTAGGAGGGCTCTGCTATTTAATGTTTTCTCAACAAATATTTTTATCAATGAATGAATTTCGGTTCTTAAATTAACATAAAATGGAGGTTAGTGAAGCCCTCTTCATGGATCATATGTAGCCTCGATGATAATTGTTAAGAACATCATTGTTAAGGCCAAAACGTTGAGTGAATTTAACAGTTCCTTGTACACATTAATTGATTTCTCCTAAATTCAACGCATCTTGATATTATTTATAGTAAAGAGATTATTCTAATCCCCAGATTTTTAAGACAGCAAAGTATTATATGTTTTATTTACTTGATTTATTGATTCACACCTGTCAGCGAATTTGTTGAAAAATATATAATAAATAAGACATGTACTCTTTTAGAACTACGATTCTCAATTTAGAAGGTAACCAAGGCAGAATAAACAAGAAAAAGGCAACATGGGGAGAAGATGAAGGAATACTGGAGAAAGAGAAAACAACATAGAAAATAGAAGAACTGAATTTGTTACGTAATCCTAGTTGGTCAATGCGAAAATAAAAAATAAATCTTTGGACCTTGTCGAGCCGCGAAAAATCTGTCAGAGAGAAAAGATTGTAGAATAAGATACTAGGTTAGTGGAAGAACAAATTTTAATTTCCCTTTGCCAGACTTTATCAAATGCCTAACCTACATCAAGAAACACACCAGTAGCATAAAGGCTTTGCTCAAGATCTGTTGAAATATAGTCTGTAACTGTGCAATTGTTGGGTTGTCGAGTGTAAAGAGCGGAATCCAAATTGATGACCAGGTAAGTTTTGTTGGTCTGTTAGTAGGTCAATTATTATTTTGTATGAGAGTTTTTCGAAAATTTTCGAACAAAGAAGAAACAAAGTAATATGAAGAAACTAAGGTAATATTTTTGTGAAGTTTAGGCATTATCAAAATGTGTGGAAATTTCCATTGGAATGAGAATTTTTTGGCACTAGCATTAGAGAGTGTTGTGAAAAAGCTTTTCTGGCTATTTCCTTGAGCAACTCGGTAATAACGAGATCATCCATGACTAGGAGCTTTCTTTTTAGGCATTTTTCTGATAAATTGAGAAACTACAGAGGGTGAAAATGCAGGGGATGGTAATGTCAGTCGAAGAGGAATGTATAACGCGTCTTGTATGTAGGATTTATGTTTTATGTAAGGAAGGTCCGTATGAGGTGTGAAAAGAGTAGAAAGATGCTCAGCGAAAAGATTATTTTTTATTATTAATTTTTTATTTTATTCATAATAATAAACTTACATAGAACACTAAACTTGACAATGCTTCAAAGATATTCGAATTCATTCTTTTATTTTAGGATTGCGATATGCTTCCCTGTGCTTTGTAATTAATATAGTTGGAAGTAGAATGAAGGCCCCCTGGACGTGAAAGGCCTTTGGTTGAAAAGCAGATGCGGGCTTTGTGCTCGCCACTATCCGGATCTGAAAGCGCTCAGATTACTCTTACCCTTAGGAATCACAGCGACTGAATAAGCGCGTTATGGAGCAACTCGAGTTGGATTAGCGTGGGAGGAGGGGGGGATTATTGTACTTGGGTTTCACAAAGTACTCCTCAACAACCCACTCGTCTAGGGAAGAAGAGCTTTAAAAAAACCTCTTCTATCATATCAATACCTGATATAATAGACACTACGACGACACTTTTTGTAAAAAAGGATTCTTTTTATATGAAACTAATACGTCATCATATGTCCTGCTGATCGAAGGATGTTATGAGTACAATGTATATAATGTATATATATGTACAAGTTAAATAAATAAATGGGCGTGTAAAGTCGTTGGGTTTAGTAATGATCGAATTATAAAAAAGGTTATCAGTTTTGAGAGGTCAGGTAAATATCCGAGAAGTAGACTGAGTTCTAGATAGGAAAATTGCCTGAGGGCTGTTCTTGGGGATTTGGGTTTTGATGGGGTCGTTTAGAGGGACAAAGGTGGTTTCGGGATCGAACCTTCGGGTTCACTATGATTTTATTTATTATTAATTTGAATGAGATGAAATCGAATATACGATAAAAGGATGCACCATCGAGTTGATTTTTCGAATGAAGTTCTTTGCATCTGGGCTTTGTTTTTACATTTTGGACTCAAGATTTATTTATAAACTAAATGAAAATGACGATTGAATGTTTCTGCCATCCAGTTGGAGATGTTTAATTGCTGTATTTTTCCAATTTCCAATTTCCTATTCCATTCCCCGGTACAATGGAACGTCACTAACATAGGCTATTCGATGAACGTCATTTTTGGCACTTAATTAACTGCCAAGTTAGTAGTACCTACTCTATACTGACCCTCTGATAAGCTCCTGAATAAACCTGACTCTGTGGCTTTTATAGTGGAATGTATTACAAATTATTTATTTATTGACGAATTCTAGACTCATTTTAATCATATAATTTAATAATCTCGTTTTTTTTTGTTTTTTTTTTATTAAAAATATTTTTTGATGAGTGGATAAATAGATAGATATATTTATGTTGTTTAGAATTAATCCCATTCTAAAGAAGCAATAAAACAAGGAAAATTTCTTGTAGCACATTTATCTCAGCAGCCGATATAATTAGTGGAGCTTTTTTGGTGCTGAATTATTATTTCCACAACTGTCTAACCATCTGTCCACTGCCCCAAACATTAAAAACTTGTTCTTATTGAAACCAATTTTATAAGTTTAAAAAAAAAAATATGCATTTTGTATTTATGACGAACCTAAGGGAGAATAGTCATGGCATCGAAACTTTTTCAATTACTTACTCTAAAACTCACCAATCTTGCTTGAAATATTTATTCGTAGGTCATATCTGAAAATTGTGTATGCCAAACTGATAGTTTTTCCAAAAAATGGCATTTTTTCAATGGGATCTCTTTGCGTCATATTACCACAGGGTGCGGGTAATATGACGCAGGGTGAAAACGTGACGGCCCCGTGCTCGGGAATCCAATACCATCTTTTTTTTTAAATTTCGTCCGAGCCGACCTTCTTAGTGCGCGCAGCAAAAAAAAAAAAAAAAAAAAATAATAAATAATAAATAAAAAATTGGAACTCCGTACCGTCCGTTCGTGCAGTTCCTGACCAGTTTTGCTGGACTTTAGAAAAAAGTCAAAGAAGGTTTATTTAATTTCTTACCATTTTTACGCCTGCGGTACAATATGACACGCGCGTTATGTAATCTCATCCGCTCTGCCTCATATTAGCCGATTTGACTAGGTGAAGAAAGGTTTAAAAACCAAATGGAATTTAAAAGCTATTGTACATGGAAATAACCCTAGAAGGTAGGGAAAAAAATGCGTAAGCTACCCTATCACTTCAATTTGTTAAATTATAATGTGAAGTGGTAAAAAACTTAATGGATTTCTTTTCAGCGACTAAATGTTTTTACAAAACTGAGCGAGACAGCATTGTGGCAGCACTTTTCTTGTCGCTTTAAATATTTAGAGTGCAGTTTCTCCCAGACAGCCCTGCGTCATATTACCCTACCCTACCCTAGAGAAAATGATATATCGTAATATGTGTCGGTGCAACAAATGTTTGAAAGAAAAAATATCTTGATGTTAAAGAAAAATATTGATATATTGAGTATCGATGCCGACCTATTTTGCTTTTGATGCTTAGCTGGACCAAGTTAAAAGCACAATATATATAGTATATAAGCGGAATTCATTCACCTTATTTTGTCATAGCGAATGTATTGGCATTAATTACTTTAATGTAAATTATAGCAAACAAATTTGCTTGATAAATACCACTATTTGGCAACAGAATAAAGATGACCTTTTATCAAAATTGTTTTAATACTATTGCCTATCAGCATTAAGGTACATATACTCTCTAATAAACCCCCAAAACACTGGCGCAAACAAGAGGAGGAGCAAGTTGGAACATAGCAGAGCGACGAAGCCCCAACTATCGACAGGAAAGCCCCCGCTAATCAGTGTCCAAAGTCCCCTCGGATTAAAACTTAATCAGCCGGAACAGTTGTCTCATTATTTCACCGCTACATTTTACCCTTATCTCCGAATTACCCTCCGCCCCTCCTTCCTTGTCTCCTTTTTCCTTCCATTCGCCTGCAGCTATTAACGCTCCTAATACAAAGTAATAAAGAGAAGTTTCCTCTAATTATAGTTACTGGATAGGAGGGTACAACGTAAAGGTTGTACAACTATAAGAACATTATTAGAATTGATCATTGGTTGGTATAGTTGAAGCTAGAAAATTAAATGAAGCATTTCACTATTATCACGAACTATCACTTTTCTCATGTTATAATATTTATAATATTATTAATAACTATTCTTAGAGAAAATTGTGCTTCGGTTATGCAGCAATAAAGGTAGTCTTAATATTTTTTCAATACTGAAGTTTATATAAACCTAAAAATTAAACTTAAGCTTGCTATAATACTTCCACTATTTGACCTTATACAGGGTGAAATAATATTAGTGTTTCTGGTAGTTAACTGTTATTTCTGCTGTGTACTAAAGCTTGGAGTGTTTGAACTATCTCCATTCAATTAAACTGTCATGGAGTCATAAATTATTTGCTACTTCCATGGGTATTTAGTTTATTCAAAGACTAGATTTGATAGTAAAACATTCATCTTCTAGTTTTAAAAGCATACAGACATTTTTAAAAAATCAGAACTGACATACTGATTATATATTCATTAATTACAGATTGTATATATTTAATCTCTGACTTAGATTGATATGCGAGAAAATGAAGGAATTCAATCAAACAAGCTGGATAGCATTCATCGATTTTAAGGCAGCGTATGACACTGTCAGGGAATGGCTGGAATGGGAATTCCCTCTCAACTAATTAGGCTAGCAAGATGCTCAATGTCCAGTATGAAGTGCAGAGTGAAGTGCTGTGGAAATAATTCGGACCCTTTTGATGTTGGGATCGGGCTTCGGCAAGGAGATCCGCTGCCCCCTCTCCTCTTTAATATACTCTACATGTAACCATAAACAGAACTGAGTAGGATAAAGGTGAAACAATATTTAATAAAACCACACAGCTTCTTGCTTATGCGGATGATGTGGCTATTTTGGGAAGGCCACTAAAATCAATAAACAAATCCTTCGTAAAGCTTGAGAATGAAGCGAGTCAAATAGGGCTAAAAATAAATGATAAGAAGACCAAGATAATGGTCCTCAGAAAGAATAAACAAGCCCACCCCAAAAAATATTACATAATAGGAAACCTCTAGCTCTAAGCGGTGAATAGCTTCCAGTACCTTGTATCCACAATAAATGATTGACTGGATGAGGAGGAAAAAGTAATGAAAAGGATTGTGATGGGAAATAGAACGTACTTCGGTTTGTCTAAGATTCTGAGGAGTCGACTGACCAGTAATGCCACGAAGTTCAGGATGTGTAAAACACCTGCGGTAACCTATGCCAGCGAAACCTGGAACATGGACCAAAAGACAAGCGATCTACTGGACCGGTTTGAGAGAAATATACTTAGGAATATTCTGGGAGCTGTACGCCAAAATGGAATATGGTTGAGAAGGAAAAATAAGGACCTGTACAGCAAGTACAAAGACCTTAATATCTCGGCGAGGATCAGAATCCTGAGATTGAAATGGTTTGGTCACCTAAGGAGGATGGAGGGCAGTAGGATGCCAAGAAAAATCTACGAAGGCACACCAGGTGAAAAGAGAAATAGAGGGAGACCCAAGGGCCGCTGGAGAGACAGTGTACTCCAAGACATACGGCAAATGAGAATGAATGGGGTTTATGCAATGGACAGAGAGAAATGGAAGACTGAAGTTGAAAAAGTCGGGGCCGCTATATGCGCCTGTTAAGCTATAAGAAGAAGACTATATTTAATCATTTAAAAATTTTAGATAAGAAATCAAGTATTGGAACTCACCTACATATGTTAAGATGAAGTATTTTTTTTTTTTTTTTTTTTTTTTAGTCTAAAGAGAGAACTGTGAGATGATAGAAAGAAAGCGCAAGTATAGAATCCTTCAAATTTTCTCAATTGTTGGTTCATTTTTTTTTTAACCAAATATTCCACATAGTACTTTATTTTCAAAAAAATTGAATTATTGAAAATTGAATTGGTTTATTTATTAATTTTTTTCAATAGAAACTTTTATTGAAATTTATGTACAATCTGCCTCAATGAAGGGCAATAGGTAACAGTACTAATGATGTATTCATTCATACCATATTTACAAGTACACATGCACACAAAATTAATATTTATCAAATATAAAAATAAAACTAATAATTACTTAGAATCATCAAAAGTAAAAGTGAAATAATAAAAATTAAGTAACATAAATTAAAATACAATACAGACACACTGGGCCTGGGGAAACCCGAATCAAATCTATTCTCCCACTTATTGGAAGTCAAGGCCTGACCTCTCAGCTGCGTCACTGGTAATATCCAGTGGAGGCTGAGTGGGAGCGCTTTCGCCGCAGATGCTTAGGACCTAACCTTCTCAACCTTTTTTAACCTTTTGGGATGGTTAAGGCTAGATAGGGATTGAGCTACAGAATTGGGATGATTGAATAGATTTTGATGGAATTTCGAGAATTTTGAAGGAAGGAGATCAATGACAAAAGGTATTTTTAGATCATCATGTAGGGTTTTATTAGTTACATAATAAAAACTTGACTATTCTTCGGAGAACTTAGGGTTGGAAAGATTGAATGCGTTTGATATTGATTGTCTTGCTGTTCCCCACAGTTCAAGCCCGTAGGTCCAAATAGGTTTTAAGATTAGTTTGCGTATGATTTTTTTTTTTTTTTTTTTTTTTTTTTTTTAATCAACTTAAAGATGAGAATTTCTTTCTAATAGCCTGTAAAGTTGGCTGTATCTCCTATTTACTTCTTTTAAATTGATTTGAAAATTAGTAAATTGAAATTTTATTCAGAAAAAAAAATCTATGAGATATTGTATTTTCCACTTTTCTATTGAAAAAAGGAATTTGAAGAAGGGACAAAGGTTATTTGAGTAAATTCAAAAACAATCACAGTTCGATTAATGGGAAGTGAGCGGTGGAAGAGTAAACTGGATTTTATTTGTTGACCCGAGGCCGCCCTTTACGAATTTAATTAAAATACTTTTTACAACTGCCACTGGCCTCAGATAAGCTCTCCGATTCCACGTGTATTGGAATTTTTCATTTTAATGCGTAAATCTGCTTGTTTTATATTTTAACCGGAAGAGAAGTTATGAAAATGGATTTCCTTTACTGAAAATGTTACTGTAAATGAATTAGTCCCAACAAATTGAAAAATTCTTTTCAAATCGTATATTTTTATTTTTGAAATTGAAAGAATTATTTTTTAAAACGTATATTTTAGGAAAGTTTTTAAATCAGATAATGGAAATGACCTTGGTAGCTGAGTAAGTAAGGCCCTGTAACTACATGCTTCTCGGCCAGAGTTTGAGTCTGGCTGTAAACAAGAAAATTAATTTAATGTTGTGCAGCCGTGGATCGACTTTGGCCAGCTAGTCACTAGCCGACGAGCCGGCTGGCGAAAAAAACGATTAGATGAATATCATTTCTTCCATTAAAAGTAGGGTGACATCAGCAATATTGGAAGCGCTTTGTTTATAGCTTTATAACCGCCTCAAAGTGTTTCAGAATCCTAATCTAGCTGACCAAAATCATTTATCACACAATATTTTAAAAAATATGTTTTCATTAGGATTTTCGACGCTGAATACGGTAGTGTAGACGGAATTGAGCTAGGATAAATTACAATGCAGATATTACAAGGGTTCATAGAAAAAAAATTCTAAAACATATCATTTATTTTTTAATTACTATGAAAAGTTTTAATGTATGAAAAATTATAGTAAATCAGGTACCGACGTATTACTGATTTATTGTATTACTGTTGCCTAAGCAACCATTTGTCTTTACACACACACACACACACACACACACACATATATATATATATATATATATATATATATATATATATATATATATATATATATATATATATATATATAGTCAAGTTTCATAAAATATGTTGTTTTTTTTTAAGCTCTCTTTATCGACATTTCTTTAATGTTTAGTAATCTCTTAGCACTGCTTTTTCAAGTTATATTAATTAAAAAGTATTAGTATCAAGTTTTATGAAATGATGTGAATATGAATGAACTGCGAATGAGAAAAATGGGCCCAAAATGATTACGTAGTAAGGCACAAAAGGAATATTAATATTTTATGAACAATGTGATTTTGAGTTATAGGCAACGATGTTGTCGAAGGGTACCAAACTTTAAATGCAAATTGACTTTACAAAAGGAGGAAAAAGAAAATGTGATTGGAAGACCTTTCCAAACTTTGCCGTCCTTCAATCTTCCTACTTACCTGTGTAAGTGGCGAGGAGCGTAGTATTGACTGCACTGCTGCTTCACTTGACAAGAGGGGAAACTCGCAAAGAGCCCTTGGACCGAAGGCTAATAGGAAATTGTTTTTACTCCTGCGAAGGGCCCCTGTTTCCCTTCTCATTTTTCACTATTTTTTCTACTCCGAGGAGGGACGCCATGTGTGGCCGAAATCCCCTGCCGCAAGGAGCACAGGACTCGGCGAGGGTGCCCACTGTGCGGAAACTCCCTCCTCCCATTAGAGTGCGAGCTGGACAGATAGCTCCCCGGTTTTTCTTCCATCCAACTCTCTATCAATCATGTTCTTATACTGGTTGATGTGTCAGTTCTTGAAAGCAGTTTCAATAGACAAAACTCAAGGAAATAATCATCAAAACATAACAGCAGAAATAACTGTTTTTTTTTTAAATGAAAAAAAAAAAATATATATCGTAGCAGCCGAGATAGCCTCAGTAATTCGCAAGACTGATTTGAAAAAAAAACCAACGTAATTACTTTTGCTTTGCTTACTTTTTATCATGAATGGTTTCACCAGTTACTCCAGCACCGGATTCTTAGTTACTTACGTTGGTAATCCTACCATTGCAAGGAGTTTGTACTTTAGAAAGTAAGGTGATCTGTGATATCAGACTTTTACCGTCTGTAACAAAAGGTTCACTGACACTCCCGAAAATTGGATGTTTAAATTGTTGTTTCTAACTATTTGTGTTTGTAACCAATAAAACAAGCAATAACACTTGGTGCTTCTATTCATGAGTTCTATTTCATAATTTAATTTATTTAGTATTCTAATGTTCTGGACTTCTAACTTCCCGACCTAGATTCGAGTACTGCTGAAGAAGATTATTATTTACTTTGTTATATCATACTAGGATGTTTGATATTGGAGATAAACCTGGTTAGTGTAATGCTGGGTAAATCTCCTCCTTGCACAATCGTTGTCCAGAAAAAAGGTACGTACAAGCAAGTACTGAGCATAATACCCTTCATGTAGTTTTATTATGTTTTTTCTTTTATTGTTTTTTAATATTTATTTATTGAAATTCACAACTGATATAAAACAACATTCATCCAGTAAATGTGAAAATAAGATAAAATAATAACATGACAATGGCTTGTAAAGCAACTATCAACTGGTAGCACTTAAATAAAAGTTCTATTTGAGATGGTCCCGAGGCCATCTTCTTTTCAGACTCCTCGGAGGGTTGTCAGGAACAGAATGGGAAGCGAGTTGAGAGACTAGTGGATTTGAATGGTAACGGAGTTTACTATAATAGGATAAGTTTCTAGTTTGGGCTAAATCAGCAACATTGAGGTCTTTATGGATAAGTATATTTGTGACAAAGTAAGGATTTTGGATTGCAAGGATTGGATACGAGATGGATTAGATGGTTTAGTGGAGCCCCAAAGCTCAATTCCATACGTCCAAATAGGTCTGATAACTGTCATGTAAATGAGTCTTTTGTAGAATAAGAAATAGGAAGTTTTAGACATTTGTCTAATAAATATTGAAGAATTCGAAAACGACGAGCAGTTTCCTGTCGTTTTAGTCTTGTATGTGGAATGTTTTTTTGTTTTTTTATAACAAAAACATATTATCCAAACAGGCTGGCGTATGACTTAAGATCACGACTTAAGGTGAAAACTGGGCAGTGACAGAATATGACTCGTACAACAAATACAGACATTACTTAACAAAATTTATCTATAATTAGGAATTTAACCAAATGAACAAGGATTGGGAATGTACAAGGAATTGGGAATTGGGAATGTCTACGTAAAATCGGTACAAATAATTTTATTTTATGATGTGTAAAAATCTTTTATTGAAGTATGCAATTGTGCATTATTTCTTTAATGATATTTTCACGCAAAGCGGAACTTGGTTAAAATTACACTCATTAGTTGTTAAAAGATTACATTTAAAAGCATCAATGGACAACCAACTTTTTAATTTTAATTCATGAGTTGGTAATCTAGGTGGACAGAAACTATTGGGACATGCGGATAATGGACCATAAGTCATATTTTTACACATAATATAAAAAAGCTAAGGATAAACATTTTGATTTAATATTAATTTCTTCTCAAACACTCCTATCCCATATCCTAAACCTTCAAGAATGGTGCCAAAAATGGAGAACCAAAATAAATCCAAACAAATCCCACCAAATAACGTTTACCCTACGTCGTAAACCTACGATTTCCTGTCCTACAGTATCCTTTAATGATATTCCACTAATCTTTGTTGAACAGATCCGCTACCTAGGACTCCACTTGGACAAACGGCTAACTTGGAATCAAGAAACTGCCCGCCGTTTTCGACTACTTCAACATTTACTAGACAAACGTTCAAAGATCCCAATTAATTGCAAAAGACTCATGTACATGACTGTGATTAGACCGATTTGGACGTACGGAGTTAAGCTTTGGGGCTCCACTAAACCATCTAATTCATCTCGCATTCAATCCTTACTATCCAAAATCCTTTGAAAAATCCTCAATGCTCCTTACTTTGTAACCAATAAACTTATCCATAAAGATGTTAATGTTCCGTATGTTGCTGATTTAGCCCGAACCAGATACCAATCCTTTCATAGTAAGCTCCATAACCACCCAAATCCACTAGTTTCTCACTCCATTCCTGATAAACCTCCGAGGCGTCTAAAACGAAGATGGCCTAGAGACCTTCTAGTGTAGAATTTTTAATAAAGTGCTACTGATGAGTAGTACTCTTCAAGTTTTAACATGTTTTTATTATCGTTGTCAATACATTTACTTGATGTATATATTTTTTACAGTTGTAAATTTCAATAAATGTATATATATATATATATATATATATATATATATATATATATATATATATATATATATATATATAATTTATTCGTCTGAAAATTTTTTATTGATTTCATGTGATTGGATTTTAATTTCTAACTACAAAAGTATATTACAGTGTGGCAAAGCTCGTTTCAGCAACATTGTACTTTTAAATTTGTACTATTGCTAAATCTTTCTAGAACTAGGATGATAATTTCGTTAATATTTGGTGTAGATGGATTCAGTAGTTTCACCATTGTAAACTCTATTGCGGAATATCATTTATCATGAATATCATAATAACATAACTTATCACTCGATTTCCAAACTTATTATACATTTAAATTTTTAAAAATAATTTAATGGAATATAAGTACCTTTCTGTATTAATTTTAAGCTGTATACAACACCGTACCTTTGTAACCTCTCATGTAGAATGGCGCTCGCCACCTGTCTACCGGCTATCAAACTTCACTGTTATCCACATATTATTGATTTTTTAATAAAACATTAATTCAAAATTAGTAGATTTTATTATTTCCAAACATTCATGAAATGAGTAGATGATGTGGTTAAAATTTGGTACATATAGGTTCAGTAGTTTTTATGGCTTGTGATTGCAGACGAAAAGCGGCTTGTCCTTTTATGTAAAAGTATAGATTTATCATGTTTTTTTTAAAAATTATTTATTGACATTTACAACTGTATATACTATATAAATTATAATACATCAAGTAAATGTGATGAAATAGATAAAAATAACACGTCACATGTTTTTAAAGTAACTTGGTAGCACCATAAACATTTACTTTTACATATGGTTTATGAAATAAACCATTGGTAGCACTTATAAAGGTTCTATATGATGAAGCACTATATTAGAAGGTCCCGAGGCCATCTTCTTATCAGGCCCCTCGGAGGGTTATCTGGAATGGAATGAGAAGCAAGTTGTAATACTAATGGATTTGAATGTCTGTGGAGTTTGCTATGAAAGGATTGATATCTGGTTTATTTATCATGTTAAAATACTATATTTATAAAATACTCTATAAAATCAAGTTTATATAAATCACGAGTTATGGTTTTACGCTACTTTTAAAATATTTTGCAAGCTTTAACTTAATATGAGAACAGGTAATGTAGTTTTTTGTTGCTTTGTTCAATGCAAATCATCCGGACCTATCAGATCCAGTACAACATTCTCATTCTTTGACCTAAGCGCCCTTTGTTTCAACTCCCTTCTATTATCGACTCTTTGTCTTGATCCATTGAGCCCTCCTGCCCTTACCAGAAAGACAAAAGAAAATAAATACATGCCCATTATTTAGCTTTTCTTTCTCTGCTGCCCTTTTAATTAATTTATTTTTTTGTTACCAAGTTCTTTCCTAGAGGATACAGAAAAGGAAAAAAAAGTGATTCCGTGTAATAAAAGATAATAAGGTCCTCAGAGGAGACGCCAATGGCAGAGACATATTTCGTAAATAAGCAATCATTATAATTAGCTGGTAAAGCTGACGGGGCATTAAAGATCCCAGATGGTTTGAAGATTGCGGTGGAGTAATTCCGAACTTTTAGTCCAAGCCCATTAATCTGAGTGGTTCGCCGTTCTGACATCCGAGTGGAAACTTTGAACAACTCCGTCGCCTAAAGACCCGCAGCGGTACTTTTCGGAAATAATCCCTTCTGTAAAAATTATCAACCCTTTGGAAGCCCTTACCGAGGCTGGTGGAATAAACAATAATTTATTTCGAGAGAAGAGCCTAATGAGGAACTTGTAAGCCCCCACATAAAAGACACCTGCTCTCCTCTTGGGTATTTTTAATTAGCCGTGGGTATTTAAGAAAATTTGTTAGGGGGAACCTATTAGGACTGTCCCTCAACTTTATGAAATTGAGTTGTCTTCCTAAAGTATCCCTTGGTAAGCCGTGATTACCTTTGTCCTGAGTAGTTAGACCAACTTTCAAGATAGTTCTTTTATAGAGATATTATGCTGTATACTCTCCAAGATTAGTTACTTTTTACAGAAGTAATATTTTTAATCAACTGTAACAATATTATAATTTTCTGTAAGTTATGTTATCTTAATTGTTTTTTTTAATATGTCAGACCAATCTTAATCAGACACAATAGTAATTGTGTTAAATAATTTATTTCAAGAAGGATAAAATTCTATTTATTTTAGATTAGGTGTATGCTATATTGGAGTTGGAAAATATTTGTTTATTTGAGAATTTCTAAAATTAAACAGTTGAATACGATTTATATTATAATCCAATCGTCTAAACCCTCTGATTCAATCCCTATACACTTTCACACATCCCTGTAATCCTCCTCACAGGTTAAAAAGGCATTGGCCTCAAGACCAATTGTTGATGTTGACATGGAGTCCTAGCAATGCCCAACTTCTCACTCATGCCCTCAGCGACTGTATTATAGTGCTCTCACTGAGCCTCCACTGGGTTTCAATACCAATGACACAGCTGAGGACGTGGTTTGTCCTTCCATAAATGGAGGAACAGGCTTGTTTCGGGTATCCCTAGGCTAAGTGTATATTTTGTAAACATAGTAATTAATTATAACTTTTAATTTAATTTTTCTGTTAACTATTACTATTTATAATTTTTTTTTTCATTTTTTATATTGTCTACTTGTGTTCTTTTTATTTTTCATTTATTTATTATTGTACATACTCTGTGAATAAACTCATAACCGCAAGACTAAAACGACAAGAAACTGCCCGTCGTTACAGACTTCTTCAACATTTACTGGACAAACGTTCAAAGCTCCCAATTAATTACAAAAGACTCATATACATGGCTGTGATTAGATCTATTTGGACGTAAAGAGTTGATCTTTGGGGCTCCACTAAACCATCCAATTCATCTCGCATTCAATTCTTACAATCCAAAATCCTTCGAAAAATCCTCAATGCTCCTTACTTTGTCACCAATAAACTTATCCATAAAGATCTTAAATGTTCCGTATGTTGCTGATTTATCCCACGCCAGATACCTATCCTATCTTCATAGTAAGCTTCATAGTAAGCTTCTTAATAACTCTAATCCGTTAGTTTCTCAACTTGCCTACTACTCCATTGCTGATAATCCTCCGAGGCGTCTGAAACGAAGATGGCCTAGAGACCTCCTAGTGTAGAATTTTTAATAAAGTGCTACTGAAGAGTAGTTCTTTTTAAGTTTTAACATGTTATTATAATTGTTGTCAATACATTTACTTGATGTATATATTTTGAACAGTTGTAAAATTCAATAAATGTATATTAAAAAATTAAAAAAATAAATAAAAAAATTCATATCCTATAGTACCTACTTATTGATCAGATTGTAACATTTACTCAATAAAAGCTAAATCTTTTTTTAAAATACAGGTGTTTAGCAATATTCGTAACACAGCAGCAGGGATTAAGGAAGGGTTTCATCTAACATCTAATAAAGCTTTGTCGAATGAACGGTATTAGTTTAAACTCCGGTATTTCATTATGTGCTACTTTTGATTCAGCTCAGAAAGTTCTCCGGTTTTAAAATATTCATTCGTACTGTGTGAATTATGATTTTCTGATATTTTAGATAATTTAGCCTTCTTAGATTTAAATAAGTTATGTAATTAAATAATTATCAAAAAATCCTATATTAATGGAAGTTAGGTAAAGTTCTGGTAGGTAGGCCGAGACGTATATTGAATGATTGTGCAATACCGATCGTTGAGTTATAATGGAATGGGACGGAGGGAGGTGTGTGGGCAGAAATTGTTAAAGTCGGCGTCGAGCCTTCCAGTTCGCTGAACGTATCTATCTACTTATTATAATGGCATTTATACCAGTCAGTTGCCATTAAAAAACTTCACTGTCTATAAAAGAAAGGGTCATTTTACAAAAGAAAAACAAATTTTTGTTGAAAATATATAGTAGAATCACAATTCTCCGAGATCGACAATTTTCCAGATAAAGAAAAACTCCAGATAATGAAAATCATCAATACATCAATATTTAAAAAAAAAATTATTCGGTTAGAAGGTTTTTGTTGACGTGTACCGTTTGTATGCAGTAAGACGAATTTGCTTATCTTAGCCTTTCTAGAAAACATTTTTAGTATTTTTTTTTTTTTTTTTTTTAAATAAAATATGGTAAATATTACGTTATTGATTTGATAATATTTGGTACATATGCAGGTATCAATTAGAATATTATATTACTACTTTATTTATGTATGATCACGAAGAAATCATTTATATGTAACAAATTGTAAATTTTATTTATTGTTTATTGGAAATTAACGTCCCTATCTATGTACTCCAACTAGGGAAGGAAGGAAAAATTATCCAACAGGTTACCAAGATTCATTTCGTGGGTCCGCCACGAAATAAATTATAACCAGCCCAGGTGGGATTCGAACCTGTAATTATTTATAAATATGTAAACGAAGACTGGTGAACTGATAATTAAATATAATTTTAATGTATTGAAATTCATTTTATTTTTTTCGGATTGGTAAAATATTAATTTTTATTTATTCATTTTTTTAAATGAATTTTAAGCATTTACGGTTGGAATTTTCCTTGGTACCGGTTTAGCGAACGGCGGATAAGGGAAAGTTTAATGTAGTATAGAAAAAACTATAAATAAATTATGATTTATACAGTGGATTTAAACGAGAGAATGGACATGAAGACACTTTATTATTCATCCAAGAAGAAAAGGTAGAGTATCGTGCTTGGCAAAGCGAATCAACAGATAAACATAATTGGATCTTGCTTATGGAGTCCTTATATAGTGAATACCCAAGGCCATTTGAAAAAATGGACCTCCGATCTTAAGACCAGGGTCCCACAAGCATCGCTACCCCCATGAGATCCTTCCCATCCTAATCCATGCCGATCTTGTGGGGATGATCTGGCAAAGAAAACGTAGCCATGGCGATGGACTGGCGATCGATGGTGTAATTTCCTGAAGGCCTGTCTCACAGGTGGCCTCCTTATTTGATGGGGTGTGTCCTCTTCGGTAATTGCTCATTGGCCATCGAGAGGATGCGGGAGCCAATGGGCTGTCGCCTGCTAGGAGGCTATCTCCGCCCTTCATGTTCACATCTTGTCATCTGTATCTTTATATAAGAAGGGGGAGGAAGTAATGATTTCCACCTGGATGGTTCCGCGGTGGCGTAATTGTCTATAGCTTGTAATATGAACTGATCGATGAGGTGCTATTTACGGAGGTGGTTAAGCTGAAACGTTGACAGATATATTACAAACATAATGATAGGAACATAAACAGATTGTTTTCTTTAATATCGCGCAAACCTCTATCTTCCCTTCCCCCTATCTTCCCTAAACGCCTGAGAGTAGCAATGCTCGATTAGTTCAACTTTCAATAGTTCAGTACTCGAATATTCCATCCACCTTTTTACCTTTTCTACATTCAGACAGTTTACCAGTTCCTACTTCACCTCAAAATTCTAAATCGGAAGTAGAAAATATGAAAATAAATGTTTGAAATCACATTTTTTTTTATCCACTTATTGAAATTTAAAACTGTACAAACTATATACATCAAGTAAATGTGTTTATTACGATTAAATTACACGGCAAAACTTGAAGAAAACTACTCATCAGTAGCACTTAATAAAATTCTGCACTAAAAGGTCTCTAAGCCATCTAAGACGTTGAGGTATAAAAGGATCGATATCTGTTTTGAGCTAAGTCAAAAACGTAAGGTATATTAAGATCATTGTGGATAAGTTTATTGGTGAGAAAGTAAAGAGCATTGAGGATTTTTGAAAGGATTTTGGATCGTTAGGATTGGATACGAGATGAATTGGATGGATTAGTGGAGCCTCATCTTTTGCACTTGAGGTACGCATGATGATTAATTCATCAATCCTCATCTTTTGATTTACACTACTCCCTTACTAAAAGGCGCATCACTACTGATTCTTTATTTTTATGAACTTTTGAAGGTTTTTTTTGCAGCTATGTTATATCTTCAACTTCAAATGTTATAAAGCTCACCTGATTAAATCTGAGGTATAGGTTGAGGTTAACATTCTTTTTCAATGTTTATTTATTATTTGTAGGTTTTGTCTTTGCCAATCGGAGTTGGCTCTTTCTATCTGTCCATTGCTTCTTCTTTCGTTAGTCCCCGGCCAGCCGTATGTCCAGTCACAGCATCTCTGCACCTGAGGCCTACTCTCCTTCTTCTAACCTCTGCTTCCTAATCAAATTCAATTTTGGAGATTCTTTTATAATTTATCCTTTTAACATGTCCGTGCCATCTCAAATCTCCTACCCTCCATTTCCTATAGTATATTCTTTCCTGCTTCCGTCCATTATAGTCTCATTTCTGATTAGCTGACTCCTTGATATTCTTGCCGAAATCGTCCAAGATTCCATCTCCTCAGACCAGAATCTTTTACCTTGCGAATTTTCTAAGGGCCATGTTTCTGAGTTACAGGGCGTTACGCTCTCTACCAAAGCCTTATATATGCACTTTATAAATATATGTATAAAGAAAACATTTCAATTATTAAGGGCTTATGAAAAAAAAACTTTCATTAATTATGAAATAGCATGGATCGAAGGCATACTTTTCTCAAATGACCGTCATGAACCATTTAGACATACGAAGTAGAGAGGGCTCTACTAAACCTTCGAATTCTTCTCATATCTAATCCTTATAATCCAAAATCCTTCATAAAATCCTCAATTCTCCTTATTATGTCACAAACCAACTTATCCATAACGATCTTAATGTGCTATATATTTCTGCTTTGGCCCGAACCAGATACCTATCCTTAAATAGTAAACTTCATACCTACTCGAATCTACTAGTCTCCCAACTTGCCTCACGCTCCATTCCCGATAATCCTCCGAGGCATCTGAAAAGTGCTACTAGTGAGTAGTTCCTTATATGTTATTGACATGTCATGGTAATTTTTCCTTTGAATTTACTTGTCGTGTATAATGTACACTGTTGCAAATATCAGTAAATAGTTTAAAAACATCCACTTTTTGCGATTTAATGCGAAGAGAATGCAATTATTTTTAAATTTAATGCAGCTATACAGTTATTTTTTTAATCTATTAGTTATTCTAAAGAATTCAGATACTTAGTTAAATATTAAAAATGTTTTAACTCCTGGTTTTAAATGTTGACTGAACATCTGAAATATTTGCATTACTCTAAGTGCAGTTGAATTGTTCTACTTCCTAATGGATCCTATCCAACCTGAATCATCTTTCCATTTTTTTTTCTATAACCAAAATCAAAATTCATCCGTGACGGAAGCATTTAAGTTTCGATCTCATAAATCACACATCTCCTAAAAGATTTATCGAATTCCTCTCACAGAACTATTTGAGCCCGCGGTAATCCAAAACAATTACTTCACGATTTGTCTGACATCGGAGACATGAGACATCAATTTTACTGCAGAAATCGAGAAATAACAAGGAGCCTGGAAACACTTATCATCGGATCCATCAGAGGAGAAAATTGAGTACAGATGTTGCTCCCGAGGGTGAGTGCCATCTGGCCATCGGCTGTACCAATTCGGACGGTGATCCGCAAAAAGGGGATACTCTAAGGGGGTACTTCTCATCAGCTTTTATAGTGCTTCTTTTTTTTTTTTTTTCCTTTTCGTTCTATCAAATAGACAACCCCCGCTCAATGTAATTGGCAATAAAAAGCGACGTTAGCAGTCACTCTAATAGTGAATAATGCTTTCAAATAACTGGCCATATACGTGTTATAAAAGTAAGTGGGTAATGTTTGTACACCGGTGTCACCTGATCGACGTGAAGGCAATAACTTCATAGATGCATAGATAAATAGATTATCTATGTTCTCGCATTGAAAAGATGATGGACAACTTGTCCCAAGAACATGTTGATTAATGCTATTGTTGCGGATACCTAATTATTATTATTTTTTGTTTCAGAAAACACATGTTCTTTTTTTGTTACATTTCATAATTTTACTTATTTCTTATTATGCTGTTATATTTTACTTTTATTTTATATTTTAATTTATGTATAGTAATTTTGATTTAAAGATGTTTACTTTATTATTAGTTGAAAAAACTAATAAAAAAAAATGAAAAATACCAAAACAATTCACGAAGAATCTTGATGTCATTACTTTGATAATGGTGTACTGTTACTAGGCTAACGTTTGTGAAAAGTGGAAATTTGACTGAAATCACGCTCAACCACTAGGTTATCCTATTCCCTAATAAAGAGTAACTTCTTTACTGAGGCTGAGTGTGCCCCAGGAGAGTTTTCTATCATACTAATACTACGCTATAGTATAGAAACGTATTTGGTCTCTCATAATCCATAATGAGTTGACCTAATAAAAATTTGATCGATAACGGGCAGCACTGAACTATGGCCTCACAAAGTTACTTTTGATGCGAAACAAAATAAATTTAATAGAACAGAAAAGTTCAAGCTGGCTTTTCCTCTAATTCGGCGAACCAGGGAAATTATTCATGCCGAAAAGTGGTTTGTAAACCATGATTATGCAGTCTTTGCATAGCTCTTTTTTTTTATATCATACAGCATATTTACGTTATTTATTTATGCTCTGTGTTAGTTTAAATGTATCCAATGAATAGAAATTCCATTAATTTGTGGTGCTAATTCAATTGGAGAGCCAAATATTTGACCTCTCCGAACGGTTCAGTTGAATCAGCATGACACGTGTTTCAATATAGGTTATTCATTTAGCAATGCGCTTTAATAATATATGTTATACAAGAGGGAATATTAGATTTCCGAAGCCTGGCGGAGCTATTCCGATACTGAGCGGTCTGAATCGCATCAGTTATGAACAAAGAGCTGGCTGGGCACACATTATCAGGCACACACCGAGGCCCAAATCATGATAAAGTGGCTGGAAGCTAAGTCATATTTAAATGACAGGGATGCGCCGAGATGAAACAGATGTAAATCCCTCTGTTAGCGCTTATTTACATCTCTGTCGACTTTCATCAACATTCACCCCACCCCCGCCCGTCTCAACTGACGAACCCTTTCCTAATTCACTTCATAAATCCTTAATTCTTTTTTTATTTTTATGTTCTTTGCACCTTTCTGTTAAACTTTTCAGACAATTTTAATATTCCTTTTTATTTCTCTTTCCTCATGTTCTACATACCTCTCATATGGACCCCCCTGTTTACTTGAAAAGTGGGTAACTAGTTCATTCAGGTTTTTGGGTCCTTTTTTTTTCTTTTCAATCTAAAACTATGATGCAAAAATTTTTAAATCATCACTTTTCAGCATATAGACGGAAAAATCCACCCAATTGATATTTCTGTTTTCTCGGCCATTCTTTTTTAGGTGTTTACATCCCCATATACTTTCTCCAGAGCATAAGCAACGTACCTAATGGGATTCTTAAATAAATAAATAAATAAAATGCTTAGCCAACTCGAAGGTTCGACGTTGACACAACCAACCTTTTACCACACACCTTTCAATCCCATCAAAACCCAAATCTTCAAGGCCCAACGGAGCCTTGTGCGTCCAACCCGCCTGGTAACATACAGTTGATCTGTTAGAATATTCGATGGTATTTCATTTGGATCGATCCTTGCAACGTGACGGGCCCAGCGATGTCTTGCTTTCTTCAAAAATATAGTCACATCTACAACATTTATTTATTTATAATAGAGCGCTACAGTCCTAGTCGGACCTTGGCTTCACTAAGTACAGACAGCCACTCCTGTCTATCTCCCGCCTTCCTCCTCCAACCATTCACACCCAGTTTTCAGAGGTCATCTTGAACGTTGTCCAGCCATCTCAGCCTTGGCCTTCCTCTCAACCTTTTTCCTTCCGGCCTGCCGTTCATCATCTTTTTTGGAAGTCTATCTTCCGTCATCCTTTGCACGTGGCCGAGCCACCTTAATCTGCCTGCTTTGACTATTGAAATTATGTTGGGTACACCGAACAATTGTTCCAGCTCCAGGTTTGTTCTTATTCTCCAATTCCCGTGGTTATCTACAACCTTACATTTCATATATTCAGATTTTGTCCTTTTTCTCTAAGCTCCCTGTTCACAAATGCCTCCGTATTAAAAAATACGCCGAAAGATTTTTCTTTCGAACCTGAGGAGGACCTGCTCTTGGATGCTCCTAGTAGTCTAACACTCTGATTGTTTTGTAAAGTCTTTCTTTAGAGGTCCTGGATAGGGATTGGCTTCGTAAATGTTTGTGCATAGAAAAATAGGTGTGGTTCGCTGAGAGAATTTGTCGCTTGATGTTTTTCTGTATGTTGTTCTCATAATTAACCTGTGGACCATAAATATATAAATTATTGTACTCTTTCTTAAACTAAGAAACCAATAACTAGGTCTATGCATGCGGCAGACTTCTCCAACGACTAAAACTTCACTATTAATACTTTCAAGAGATTGAAAGTTCTTTCTGCGAGATCCAAATCATCTACGAATCTTGAACGCTGCACTGTTCTGTTAAGAAGGGTTCCTGTTGTTTAGATACCTCCCTTTCTAAATGCCTTACACCTGTCTCCGTTGCGAATTTTCGTGACAGTTTTCCATTCGCCTTGACGAAGCATGTATCCTCCTTCGTCATTATTACCAGATGAACCTATTGGGCTAGGATTTTCTATCACCGCTTAATACGCTTCTTCTTAGTTCACTGAATGATATGCTTGTCGAAAAGCAACGAGCAGGCGGTGGGTATGTATCAGGTATTCCCTTGTTTTCTCCAACAGTATTCGCACTGCCTACCCCTAGGACGTTTTCCCTACGGCTCGAAAGTGATTATCTTGTTTTAAAATTTGGTAATCATACATACATACATCGGTGGCTCTATATCCCGTCACCGAGACTGGGCCCCCTCCAACAGCTTTTGCCAGTCAATCCGGTCAGCTGCAGTAGCTCTCCAGTTCCGGACTTCCAGCAGAGTCCGTGCGTCCAATGTCACCAAATCCTCCCATCTTCCATTTGGCCTACCAACTTTTCTTCGCCCATGTAACCTTCCGGACAGTAGGTAATCATTAAATACAGCGAATTTACAGGCTCGCTTTTGTTGTATAAACTTATTTTTTTAATCAAGCTCCCACAGTTCTACATTGTGGAGCTTTCTAAATTCTCCCTGTATACTTGTTTTTTTTTTGTTTTTTTTTTTGGGGGGGGGGGGGAGTAATATCTTACACTGTTTTTTATTTTCGAAAACATTATGGCGTCGTTCCTTCCTTAACGTAATCGGCTACCTTTCGCATCATGGTAGTATAATAGTTTTGTATATCATTTTTTAAATTTCTGTAGAGTAATCGCGAACTGAGTAGTTTTACAACCTAATAATGACAAGCATTTCCGGTTTTTATTCTTGCCTATATTTCTTCTTGAATTTCAGTTTATCTTGATATGGTAAACCCTTGATATTTAAATATCAATTATATTATGAAATATCTATATCATAATAACCGTTTCTACAACTAAGTCTATATTTCGTTTATTTTGCATTACTTACAAGTCCAATTTTGTTAACAATATGAATGTTTTTGTGTTAAATGTAATAGTTCCCTTCTCATAACTCTATGGGATCAATAGAATTCTTAAAAGTATTAGTTATATAATATACAGTAGTATTTAAAAATATTACCAAACAATTTAAAATTACATTCATTACATCTTGCATCAATGGGGTTTATATCTTAAGTGATTTTTCAAAAAATTCTTGAGAGATATGCCCCATCTAATGCAAAACTGCATTACATTATATTAATTTAAACTTTCGTAACTTTATTTATTTTTTTAAATACAACTAGCTTTTATTTAAATATCTTAAACAATCCTAATACTTTACAACCTGATTAATTTTATAATCATAAATCCATAATCCTTTTAATTAGTACAGAAATTAGTACAATAGTAAATGATCTTGTTCTCTCAATGGAGCTTAAAACTACATATTCATGCTTTCGTAAACATGCAAACTAACTCCAATTCATTCAGATAGTAAGGCATATTGTACACACAAATCTCCATTCACATAGGCTCAACACCTGTTTACTGGTAATATGTTTCAAAGCCTGTTCTATTTACTCGGCAACAAATTATGAATATGAATTAATTGATTTTAAATTAACTCTATTCACTTTCGTAATGGACTTTAAATTATTTTGTGCATATGACATATCAAACTAATGCATTTAGTTACCTACATGTTGAATGATGACATAGCCCAGATAATGTGACTAATGGAATAATGGAAATCAGAACCAGAATATGTTTCTATTAGTGAAATATTACTGAGTATTTTTAATATTTCAATATAAAATAGTAATTTTTGAAATAAAATTTAAGTTATTTTTTTTTTTTTGTACAATCTCTTGGAAACATTGAGTGTAATATTATTAAATAATATTTTGAGGTATGAGATGAGAGGTTAACTTTATTTTCAGGTATGCCAAAAAAATGTTTTATGGCTGGAAAATCAGAATTCTTTAGAATATGATATAATCAATGTCTTCAATCTTCGAAAGTATTTTCCTCTTGTTTGGAAGAAGAGATTTTTTTGATCCTCAATTTCGACACCATTCTTGCAGGTTTGTAATATGTGATAGTAGTTTTTGGAATGCAATGAAGGGATCATTAGTTACTAATTACAAACATGTGCCATCAACGTAAGTGGTGAGGACGGGAGCATGAGTCGGTATGTCAGCTGTAATTTTAAATAAAAAATTACATGCTAATGTTAAACATCGGAAAATGTGTACATAGTTGTTAAATATAAAATTATCTTGGTTTAAACGACTATTTAATTTTATATAAAAAAAATGGTGTTGTTATGCATTAGGAGTGACTTTATAGAGTTAGATCGTTGAACTGTCACAAACAGTACTATTAATTTTAGGCTTTATATTTAACAGCTCAATAGAGTGGATTAGGTTCCTTCTTTGTTTAGTTCATACTCTATGTGCTAACCAACTAGAGCGGAATGGGGCTTGACGTCAATAGGGTATTTGTTCACAAAAAAAAAAAAAAAAAAAAAAAAAAAAAAAAAAAAAAAAAAAAAAAAAAAAAAAAAAAAAAAAAAAAAAAAAAAAAAAAAAAAAAAAAAAAATAATGCAAATCTTGATGATGAAACCAAAAACAAACATAAAAAAAAGTATTGTTTTCTCGGTAGGTTATTTTATAAATATTACATTGAAATATCTGTTTCTATTTAAATGAAAAAATACTAAAAAACGCAGATATGTACTATATTTAGGAGTAGGCAATGTCAGCCATCTTTTAATTGCATAACTGAACGGAGAGTTTTTCTTGAACTAAATATAGAGTAGAACTGTAGTCCGCCGTACAGAGGCTCAGAATTTTTCGTTTGGTCGAGCTAGACTTCATACTGAAAATCTCTATTATTTATTTTGTATAGCCAGTTTTATTAATTTTATATAATGATAAGAATAAAAGTATCGTAATCGTATATTTGTTTTTGTAAATCGTGACGAAGATGGAACAATTGCAGGCGTGTAGTCTAGTCGGCATCGAGTTTTCTGGTTTCTTATTTGTAGATTCTTAATAGAATGTTATAATTCTATTGAATCTATCCTAAAAATAATTGAGGCACATGTTATGAAACCTTTTTACTGATTATACACTTAGATTATATCAGTATTTCCCCTTCATTTTCTGGTGCTTATGTATTTGCTTTATCATTAGTTTTTGCTTTAAAATTACATAATGTTATTATTAGTGGTATAAAAATAAAGAATCCAGAGTTAGACAATATGTACTTATAACAACTAGCTAACGATTACTACTATTTTTTTAATTTTTTTTTTAAGAAAATGAACTTTATTCTGGAACAACTTGTACCCTAAGAATAATATATAAGTACAATACATAGGACAATTGTCGGTCTTTGATAATTAATAATAATATATAATAAAAATTTATTAATAATTAAATTATGAATTACAAATTAATGAGAAATCTTGTAGAAGGATACATCTTATGCGTACTGTTATTATATATAACATAAGTATTAATTTTTTTAATTTTATCGGAAGATTAAAAATTCAGGAAGTAAAAATATAGAATACGTTTAAAGGAAGTAAGAGTGGAGCTTTTTCGAATTAATATAGGCAATGTATTCCATAAAGAGGAAGCGCGGATAATAAAGGATTATTTGAAGGATGAAGTTCGATGCCCAGGAGAGTACAGTTCAAAAGGTAGATGGAGGAGCGCAGAGTAAGGAGGTTATGAATATAGGGGGGTTTTTTGGTTTTCAAGGATTGAAATATGAGTGCACCTAAGAAGTATTAACGTAGGAAAAAGGAGTAAAGCCACCAAATTACAGAATAGCTGTGAGATATGTGGAACGTCTAGAAATCCCGAAAATAAATCTAATAAAACAGTATATAAGTCTTTTAAATCTCATTTCAAGCTCACGTAACAGTCCTCCATATACTATGCATCCGTAGTCAAAGTTGGGAAAAATGATACAAAAAGTTGTCGAGTGCTTAGTGGTAATGAATCGTGGTAACGGAAAAGTCGCTTAAGAATAAAAATAGATTTTCTCGTGATAGGGAAGTATGATAGTATAGTTACAGTTGCAAATATTTAACACATTTGTAATTATACGTAATTTTTTTTTCAACTAGTAGTTAGCAGTAACATTTATTACTGCAACAACTAGTTAAAATAAAAGTGGTTAGACATGTTTAATTTCTTACTAAAAATATGTTTTTGTTATTCGCATCTAAAACTACACTAAAGTAGTATATTTCCCTCTGAAATGGTTCTACATATGATTTTTTTTTTCTCGAAATTTCATATTAAAGCTTAAACTGTGGCAAACTTTATATCTTCTACTTTATCTCCATGTAAATCAGCAATTTCAGCAATAAAACAATTCTGCCAATTTCGTCTCGGTCTAAGTCCTGGATGTACCCTCCATCTTCATCATCTCCCGATACTACGTTGATGCTTTTTAGAATTCGTTTATTAGCACGTTCAAAAACATGATATGTCCATTTTAACCGTCACGATGCATTTACTTGGTAACTTTCACAGGTTTACCGCTATAAATCTTCCTGGGACTTTTGAGGTGTTTTTTGTAACGTAATGATTTTCAAAAACAATAACAAATCGCCAGTTTAAGAAGTGATTCACTCATTTATAACGAACAGAAGAAGAATGATGTATATATTCACTTGCTCAACGAAAGCATGCCCGACATCAGGGCTGACATTCCTATGACCGCATCTACAAGAATGATAATAACGGGTAGGAATCCTAAAAGGGACGATTAGCAGTGTAGATGGAGTTTTTGCATTCCTCTAGACCTCACAGGAGGACCTACAGCAAAGATATCCTTCCGGGCGGAGAAAGAACCTTTTTTGGATATCCTTGGAAAATAATGGTCGGATTGAGCCGTCATCTTTTTCAACCTAATACATTATTTTTCTTTAGGGAATTGATAATAACAATTATTAATATTTCTAAAAAACAAAAAAAAATTCGGTTAAATGGAGTGCTTCAAGTCGTTGAACAAATACGTAAAAGGGAAAACAGAACACGCCTCATTAATTACGGACAATGAAAATTAAGGTAAAAAAGTCGGAACACGTTTGGTTGGGCATAAATGTTTACACAAAAAATAATACTTATGCTCATAATTCGTTATCATTTATATAAAAGGTTTTTTTTTTTTTTTTCTTTTTTTTTTTTATTAAAATTTTTTTTATATTATTATTTATATTTTTTTATAAATACTTAACAATCAAATCTAATATGTGGTTCTGTCTGTATATAATGTAAATATTAATTTGTAATAAGTTATCATTACAATAAATAATTAATAATTATAATTGTGTTGTCTAGTTGCAAAACCGGCCATCTCCAAAAACCAAAATTTTTCAGGAGAGCTGATTTTCTGTTACATCACGCCAAAACGAAGTAGGAAGAAAATCTCTTCGGTTTTTAGTGGCACAAGGGTAGTGTGTTTGAAAGCACTTTTTGAAATGGAAGGGGCAAGTGGAGGGGGTGAGTTACTCAATTTTTTATTTTGGATTTGGCCGCTTTTGCAACTCAGTTTGGAGTTGGCCGGTTTTGCAATGAATTAGAACTTAAAAATAACTAAATTTAATGAAAATATTGGGTTTTTTGGGATGCAAATGAACAAAACTTTCTTCAATAAGTGAATATTATTTGAAAAAATTAAACTCTGAAATGTTGTGGTGTAACTCAAACATCTAGACGGAAAACTGGCGAGAATTATTTTCAAAGTAATAAGTTCCGAAAATAAACGGAGAGAAATGGAAGGCAGAAGTTGAGAAAGCCAGAGGCCTTTACACATATGTTGTCTGTTGTGCTAAAAGAAGAAGAAGAAGAAGAATTTCCGAAAAGAGTAATTTAGAAAAATATAAACATTCAGAAACATATACTCTTGCTGTATTATCGTCTTCAACAGGCGCAAACATTTCTTTCTGATATTCTTCTTCATCTCTCTCATCTACTTCTCTGCTTTCTCCTTCTTGAGCAGCTGATGCCACGACGTTGCAGTAAAAAATCAAACGATCTGTAGAAAACCTCCCTTTGATCTAGCACCTTATTATTTGGTTTGGTTCTGAAAAATCTCTTCGTTGGGGTGACTTTGAAGTGCCATAGTGGAGGGGGTTTGAGGAGGGCATTACTGGGACTCTTCCAATCAAGATTTGTGTAGTCTCTTCCTGGCTTGAATACAGTTCCACTTTTCGAGAGAATGCCGAAAAACTCTGAAGGCTGAACGAGACTCGATTTTCTTTAACTTCTTCTCAATTTGGGTAAAAATCCGATCTGGAGGGGTTTGTTTCTTCTCCATGTTGTATGGTCTCTTTGTCTTTTTCTTGCTAAATTAGCTGGAACTTCTTCTACAAATTTCTCCATAAAGATCGAATGAAAAGTGTACGAAACGATAAAGGCATAAACGTTAACTACAGGAAAAGCAGGAGTAGACTGATAGTTACCTGATAGGAGGCCTTCTTGAACTGAAACAACAGCGCGGATGTGGAGATGGCCGGTTTTGAAACTCACTCACGGAAGGATTTAGCCGGTTTTGCAGCACACTGTGTTTTTCAAACGCAGGTTTAACAAGGATTTCACGGGTTTTTGCGAGGTTTCTTGTTTTCAATAGCTGGAAAATGTATCTTAGGACTCAGAAAACAGAAAAAACGTATTTCTCAAAATTGAGGAGTTGGCCGGTTTTGTAACTAGACGACACAATTATTTTAATAATAATTAAAGTAACAAATTATTTCTCCCAATTAGTATATATATATATATATATATATATATATATATATATATATATATATATATATATATATATGTATATATATATATATTTTTTTTTTTTATTGATATCTATATATATACATACGTTTCCTGAGTTTTGAGGGTGTTGAGATGGAATTCTAGGGCTAAAAGAATTTTCTATCACATTTTACAGTGTAAAAGCTAAAATTTTTCAAGTGAAGTATATTCAATATAATTTTTCACAAGAACCGACATCGGATTCGAATTCAGCATTCAAGAGAACCCTTAAATACGAAATTTCATCCAAATAGAAAAATAAAAGTTTGTAAGCTTCAAAGTTTGCCAATTTAATAATTGGTAGGCAACTTTTGTTTAAATTGATAAAAACGTGAATTACGCTTAGACGGTTTTACGTATCAACTTTATTTTTTTACACAAAATATAGGGTGGTAATACGCTTGAAATGTATTTGGTTTCATCATCCTATCTGGTTTTAAACTCAAGTTAAAAATCAAAATGTTTTTCGGATTTTCCAATTTTTTTAATAGGTTTTTGTTCATCGCATTTTACATTTATATACATCAAAAGAAAGCTAAGACCCTCCTCTTTCCAGCGATACCAACCAGTGAATTGCATGACAAAGAAATGACGATTTAAAGGTATGTAACCAATAATCGGTTTTAAAATTTCATTATCATGGAAGAGGCTGAAAAAAAATGATATTTTTTGATTTTGTTGAATAACCGTTTTTTAATGTTTTTGAGGGTGCTGAATTAGAATCTGACCTCAATTTTTGTATGAAAAAATCTATAGAGGTAGTTTGCTTGAAAAACTAATCATTTTTTTAGAATTTAATTAACCGAAACCAAAATCTATGGAGCGACTGTATTTTTCCTTTAATTCGCAATCAAAACTGAAAATCTTGGTGCAAGAATCATGTCGATATCATTTTTTAAATTCGAGATAAAAAATAAATTAGTTTAATGCTATTTTATTTTTTTCTCGGCTTCTAGGGCCCATTGGTCGGAACGGCAAAATATGTGTCTAGTATTTTTTGACCAGGAACCTCCAAAAAAAATGCCAACAAGATCCGTGAGAGACTGAGTGTGTCCTCCCCTTGTTAGTGACATTTAAATAAATACCCTTACTAATGAAAAACTGAGAAACATTTGAATCTCCAGATTTTTAACATTTGAACTCACTTTTAAAATTCCACCCAATTAATTCTTTTGTTTTCTTGGTTAAAATTTAGATATTTATTCAGGGGTTTACGTTCCAACATACTTTAACAACGTCGTATGAAACCTATAGAAATCATAGAAATTAATTAAATAAAATCAAGTAGTATTAAAAAAAATTTTTAACCGAGAAATGTTTAATTATCTAGATCTCTATAGTTGAATTAGTAAATAATTGAGTTATAGCTATGGACAAGGCAGTGCTATAATTTCTCATATGGTGTACATGCAGAGGGGATTTTAGGATTGAAAATTGAATAGGAAGGCATTTTATTCCATATTTTTGAGCTTACAGTTTGTGATTTTTTAGCAATTTGTTATTTTATTTTCATATCTCAGAGTAGGAATGATCAAACTTTGACTCCTAAAATTTTATCTTCCACAGAATTTAATGATCTACCACGTTTATAATGAGACTTTTTTAATTTGCTTAGGAATTACTGTTTTATATGATCTTGAACATGATCAAAACCAAGAAAATTGGCAAAAAAAAAAATAAATAAATAAATAAATATAAATACTTTTGACTATCGATTGCGAACTTTAAACTTTAATTTAGTAAATAATGCATTTTTTTGATTGAAAGCATTGTGGTATATGTTTTTGCAAAAATCTTTAAAAGAGTGAAAATATTTTTAATTTTTTCGCCTCATAAACTTCCTCCAATCAAATTTAGTCATATTTTTGATATTTTATTTTCAGGATCCATTTGGTCATAAAAACATAAAACCTACTATTCCTGTCATTTGTAATGCAGTCAGATATAGGGGGTTATCTCTCAACATAATGAAAAACTTTAATAAATTATATTATTTTTAAATTTCTTAATATTGCTTTATTTTTTTTTAATACGCCTTTCTTTTATTTAAATAATGTTTTTAATAAAGCTAGTAAGCTTTATATGTCTGGTAAAGAATGTGGGGATATAAACACTTTTTTTTTAAAAATGACCTTCCACCAAAATAAAAAAAATAAAATAAAATCGGGTAGACTTTTTTGTGTGACAGTATTGGAGCACTTTCGCTGATGATAATATGTATGCGAAAAGAAAATTCTAATACTATTAGAAGGTAGCACCATCTTAAAAATTAACAATGGGGTGAGAAGGGTCTCAGCACGCTCAGTACAGAAGGCCTTGGGTTCGAATCTCACCTGAGCAAGTTTAATTTATTTTAAGGCTGGCCGAAGGAATAAATATCGACCTTCCCACCTAATATAGCTTGGTGACCTGTAGGATAACCAGTCCTTCCTGCATTAATTAGAGAAAAAAAAAAGCCGACTAGCTTGGTTTCCCAATAACGTATAACTAAAGTAAACGACGTAAATTTTATTTGAATATTGTAGATAACAGTGACAGATACGTTAGCTACAAGGAGTTGTATACATGTGCCTCCTCGCAGATAGGCCTCAAGGAGGAATGCTAAATAATATAAGGGCATCAATACACGAGTACCGGGCCAGTTTCTTCTCCTTACATTCTTAATCCGCATGTAGTAAGGTTCCCTTGATGGATGGTGATGGACCGTGTGTCACAGAAAACGTACAATTATTATTATTAAACGGTTTTAATAAATTTGAGAGAAAACAAAACATTGTTTTCTTTAGCAAAAAAAAAAAAAATAATAATAATAAATTCTGCTATTCAGCGTGAATACATTACAGGGACAAAAACGGACATATATGTTTGTATGTATATTCTGAGAACGTTCCTCCAAAAAAAGATGTCAATCTACAGATAAAGAACAGAGTTATATTTAAAGTAGAAAAAAGTTTAAAGTTTAAAGTTTAAAACCTGTAGATTTAAAGTTTAACAGGTTTTCATCATGAGAAAGGATTGTAGTATGGGCATCGAATCTTTTGGTTATTCAAATTACGACTAGAGTATATATAAATATATTTACAACATTACAGAGGCTTACACAATATATAAACTCTCAACTTATTTTCACAACTGGAAAAAGATTTTTTCTCAAAACCCAAGCACCCGTCCATCAGTTTAACGAACTCAAAGGTTCGATGTCGGCACTACCAATCTCTAAACTTACACCTTCCTCCACCCCACTCTTCTAAATCCAAATTCCCAGGATCAGTCCTGTATCCAGCTCTTAATTCCCCTATTTCCCGGTGTAATTTTCGAGCATTTATCTTTTTATGTCGGATATACGGGAAAAAGTGATTACATTTTTTTTAAATTTCTAAACTTGAGAATTTCCAAATTGTGAGTGGACAAGTTTAGCTGACAACTCGCGAGTGCAATTTTGGAAGATCGCCTTCGACAGCAATGTAGAGTCTCCTTTTTGGTTAATGTAACACCAAATGATACTGATATTTTTTCAAAGCTCACATCACTTTCATCGAATTTTTGGATGTCTTCATTCTCAAATTCACATTCTAAACGAGTTGCCTCAGCTGCTGAAAATTTTATTTTCCAATAATGGAGCAAAATCACGAGATTTCATTCTTTCTCACATGTTGAAAAAAAAAGGAAAGCTTAAGAAGTACTTAGCCTTGGACATAAATAAGAGAGAAATAATGATTCAAAATTCAAAGAGAAGGAAATCTCAGGAGTAAGGTAAATATATATGAAAAAATAATTCCTTATCATAAAAGTCTTAAGGATTTTTAATATAATACACTACTATTATATCGAAACGCCAACACTACAATAAAATATTTTTACTTGGACGTGTTTTTTCTTAGTCCTGACTGCATCCTAAACTATCTTTTTCATAAAATTAAATTATATTTAAAAAAAATTTATTGTAACATTCTTACGCAAAGGTGGAGAAGTTATCATGATGAAAGAGACATTTTTAAAATGAAGTTGGTAACAGTTCCTTCACGGAGATTGGTTTGAAGGTATTTGAATTTTTAATGTAATAAACCTTTTGTTTTGAACTGGATTAAACCTTTTCTTAATTGAATGAAAACTTTTCCTGATTGAATCCATTGTTAAATTTATTCCACTTGAATTATATTCTGTGTAAGTTTTTACGTTAGCAGTCATGTAAATTTATCTACTTGCGCGTTAAACCTTAATAACTTCACACACAATATATACACATAAAAAGCGTGATGCTTATCTTAAAAATTAGAAAAAAAATTGTTTGTCTAGAGTTTACCTCAAGGCTTCTTCAACATAATTGAAAAATAACAAAAGCTAAAAAAAAATTTAGTAAGAAAGCTTAAAAAAAAGAAAACAAAAAGGGGGGTGTGTAGGAATTAGAACAGACTTAAGCTTTTATAATTCTTTAGTATCAAATTTTAATTGTGATAGTAATGTAAAAATAATCCTGCATATATGGTAAAAAATGTATTTTCAAATAGAAGTGGAATAATAAAGTTTGCATTTTTTCTATTAAAACCTTTCTCAAGATTTTATCAGATACGATTGGTTAAGATGGTGTATAGTTTGAGCATTCTTATAATAATAAAAAAAAAAATTATATTTTTTCACTCAATTACCATGAAAATTGATAAATAAAAATAATAAAAAAGGGTGTAAATTTCTTTAAATAGGTTCATAGGAAACATCAGTCCTCTGTATTGTTAACAGATATGATTTTTTAAATAAGAGTCAGTTATGCGTTTACAGATTATAGCACCTTAATAAAGAAATTCCTTCTAAACAAGTAAAACCGTACATACTTCAGACTTAGTATTAAAAAAGTTGTCTTACTGAAGAACTGATTCCTGAATCAGATTAAATATTAAAATTTTAATCTGTTTGGTAAATATTCTGAGTAACAAAAAAAGTCGAGTACCTAGAAAATATCAATTCGTGGATATTTAACTCAAACCTATAACAATAATTTAAATTTATTTTAAAAAATTAAAAATTAAATACCATAATTTTGAACAATAAATAAATGGTTCTTTTAAGAAAATTAACTAAAATTTCATGTTTTATTTTTTATTTTGTTTTATACTGAATTTTGTCATATTCATCGTATTTCCTTCACTTGCTGTTAATAAAGCTTCTATCCACCTTGTTATACTGTAAGACTTCTAACGACATTAAACTGTCTTTTTTTATTTTTTATTTTTAATAAGAAATGTATCAAAACTTTTCTTGTTAGCCATAGGGGCTTAGAAAAAAAGAAAGAAATATTACTAATTAAGGTAATTTGATTATTTTAATCCTAAAATGTATATTCGGAAAAAAGTAGATAATAGATAGGCATGTTTTGTTTTACCCAGTCAGGGAGAAATTGAGTCAGATTTTATTATAATAGATTTCAAAATATTTGTGTATTATATTGTTATTAGGTTTGTTTTTACTTTATTTATTTTCATTATAAATATTATTTAAATGGTCACATTGTCATCCTTGCACTAACTGGCCTTGCTGCTTAGCCTTTTAATATTTATTTATGGAAATTGTTTTAAAAAATATTGAGGGAGTTCTTCTTTCTTGCGAGATTTCATTGAAACAAATATGCCGAAGAGGAGCCATTTTTTTCCGTTTCCTGCTAGATAGGATGATAGGACAGGGCAATATCATTGCGTGAGAAACGAAATCATGCGTGATAAAGTTTGCAATGTGAGCTACTCGTGCTTGAACGACAACCCAAAAACAAGCTGTTGGATTTTGAAGTAGAGAGAGAAGCAGCCAGAGCCTTAGCAGTCTTCGCCAGCTCTCATAAATATAGAACTTAGACAACTTTAACTAATAACTGAAGTTTTATTCATCTATCAATAAAAATCTTGTATTGGAGAAAGCATGCAAAAAGGAAAAACTAAACTCATAAGACATCCAAATAAACTACATTTCGAGATCTATCTCCCGATATTATAAAAATATAAGGTTTCTTGTTTTTACACACTATTAATAGTGAGAGAAACAGTGAGTCCGAAGATCCCCTGCAATGCTTTTGTAAATCTAGACTTGCTATTTGTTAACTGGAATTGCAAAATAAACTTGGAAATTGGAAATTTTGATAATTTGAATTAAAATGGTTGATTAGTAGGAATTTTCGGGATTCTAGGAAAAAATGTCAGTTCTTCAGTCGCTTTTCCAGAAAGGATTGTAGTATCAATGATATTTTTTCGCGTAGCTGAAATTTTTTATCTGGCACCTTTGTACTGATTGGTTGAAGAGTTCATCAATCAAAATTGAAAATCTAGTTTTTAATTTTAATGATTTTGTTAGTAATCCACATGGGCAGAGAATATTTACTATATTATTAGAGATATATTGGTCAATTTTTAAACTTCTCTAGTATCCAATTCAGTGGTTCAGTGGTTTTCGCAGTTACTGATCAAATAAGAAAAATTGCTTGTCCTTTTATATAGTGATATAGACTGTTTTTGTCTACTTTTTTTTAGCTTATATTAGATAATTTGGGTTGATTTTTAGACTCTTTTTCATAATATTCTGATATTGTTACTTTGTTCCACTATGGATATTTTTGTTTATCTTTGAACCTTCAGCTCACCAAACCGACGAAACATTCATTATGCCGGGGAAATACGAGCTAAGCTAGTAAATTATGCATAATGGAGGGGCCGGTTATTAAAATATCCCGAGCGGAGGGTGTGAGGAAGAGATGAGAGGATATGACGAATCACTTAGCTGGAGGAGGGACCATTGTTATGAAGTTGCTATCTGGAAGAGTAGGGCATTACCATAACAATATCAGTCTCCTCTCTTCTGTTATTGGATCAGCGTTTGCTCTGTTCCTCTGCAGGAGAAGGCAGGATCCTCACCTGCTCCTATCATCATGGCTAGCTCTGATGAGCTCATCATATCTTCATCATGGATTAAGGATACCTGTATTAATCTAATGTAATAAGATAAGTATCCGATATGGATATCTCATGATTTTTATTAGTCCAGTCAATAAACACATTGTATAGTTCATGAAATATGCGATAATTTTTTACTTAATAGCTTCGTTAGGAGTAGTTAGAAGATAAACGTACTAAAAGTCTCCACCCCTGGGGGGCGGGGGGAGGGCTAAGCGTGGGAGAGAGGGGAGAAGGTCCACATTTTATGTTTTTCGATTTTATCTCGAAAACAGTGGACACTAGAAAAATATTTTTCGTATCAAAATTAAAGCTAATTAAATTTCCTATACAATTGATTCTATACATATCTATCGAAATTCCAACGGTTTTCGAGATATACGTTATTAAAAATAGGTGATTTTCGGAAAAAAACAATATTACCTCACTTTTTTTCAAACATTTGCTTCTAGTGCCTTCCACGATCGTTTCTCAGAAAAAATGTTGGGATCAAAGTTGTAGAACAATAAATTTAATTTATTTCATATATAAGTATATGCATTTGAAGCAAAAGTTTAACAAAAAGTGAGGTAATTTGTTTTTCATCTAAAATTATTGATTTTCAATATCGTATATCTCGGAAACCGTTGAAATTTCGACAAATATGTATACAATCAATATTATAGGAAATTTAATTATCCTTGATTTTCTTTGGTACTATATTTTTCTAGCGTCCACTGTTTTCGAGATAAAATCGAAGAACACAAAATTTGGACCTTCTCCCTTCTCCACCACGCTTAGCCCCCTAAAGTCTAGTTTAGTACGTTTATCTTCTAACTACTTCTAAGGAAGCTCTGAGGTCAAAAATTATCGCCTGTTTCGTGCACTCTAAATCCCTCATTTCAGGACTTATTGACTGGACTATATGTTCTCATACAAATAGCTTGGGGTTTATCTTTACTCGAAATATCTCATCGTGGGTTAGAGTATAATTTATCCTTACTACGAACAACTAGACAGAGTTAATGGAGTTTTGAGTGTACTGACTTCAGCTTTGGGGTTCCACTAAACCATCTAATTCATCTCGTATTCAATCCATACAATCCAAAATCCTTCGTAAAATCCTCAATGCTCCTTCCTTTGTCACCAATAAACTTATCCATAAAGATCTTAATGTTCCATATGTAGCTGATATAGCCCACACCAGATACCTATCCTTTCATAGTAAGCTCCATAATCACTCAAATCCGTTAGTTCTCAACTTGCTTCCCACTGCATTCCTGATAATCCTCCGAGGCGTCTAAAACGAAGATGGCTTAGATACCTTCTGGTGTAGAAGTTTTAATAAAGCACATTATAATAACATTATAAGTTATTATAATCGTTGTCAATACATTTACTTGATGTATATATTCTGTACAGTTGTAAATTTCAATAAATGTATATATATAAAAAAAAAAATATAGAGTGTACTGAAAGACAGAAAACTAGCTTATTGCTTTTATTATAGGTATAGTAAAATAGAATTTATGTTCACATGAGCTCTAGTTACAACTATAGTAAGCTAAACTCAAAATTATACCACTCTATCTTCGAACTATACGCTATACAGAAACATTATTATACAGGTGGACAACACGGAGAGGAAACAAAACTTGAAGTATAGCATATTCGTCTAGTCTTGTCTGCTGTCGATGGGACAGTCAAAGTGTCCCATTTAGGATTATAATTATCATCGGCACGCGAACCAACCCTTTTTTCTTCATCTTTATTCGTTCACCTAAACAAAGTATATTACTTATAGTTTCTTATTTTTAAATTTGTATGAACTTCAACCGAAAAGAGATACTGTTGAACAATGTTGCGATCGCATAGCATAAAGTTTATTTTTAATGTGACCCGAAATCTTTACTTTTATTTCTTGTGCAACTTCTACGAATGCTGCTTCATTTTTACCTTATTTTGACAATCCTTTTGGGTGATTCCATGTCAAATCAACCATTGGTTTGGAACTTGACCTCCCAGATTTCTATTATTTTTGGTATAGCTGCTGTACTTACCAAGACAAGTAAAAATGCAAAATATTACATTTTTCTAACTTTTGGTTTTTGAGTTATAAGCTTTTAAACATTTGAAAAACTACTGTTTTCGGTCCTTATTTAGTGTATTCAAAATTACGCCATTAAAAACCTATTGCTCCCAGAGAGTTCAAATTTGCGGCATTCTTTTCTATTTAAAATGCCCTTTAATATGATATACCACTTGATATATTTTCGGTTCATTTTAATTTTTTTCGAAACATCCAAAAACGGTTTTCGCAATTCCCAAAATACATACCCTTCGATTACTTCGAAAACAATATATATATGATTTATGCTATTGCTGACTACATGTGGACAAAATTTTAAGATGGTACGAAAATGGGTTCTTGATAAAAAAAATAATATTTTTTCTTTTTTTTAATGGACAGTCCAGTCAATGAAGGATTATTGAATGCGTTTTCTGTAATACAAGGCTTTTCTTTGGAAACTTGTTCAGGGTAGTTAGAAAGCAAACATAATATAAGTCCTGGAGTTTTCGGGCCTGGGAACAGGAAGGAGGGGGGTGCGGAAGGTCTCTTTTTGTGGTTTTGGACTCATATCTCGAAAACTGTGCATCGTATGCAAAACATGACTATTAACTAAATTAATGTTAACTAAATTTTCTACAACCTTTATGATATACACGTTTTTCATATAATATACCGTTTCCGAGATATATGATTGGCAAATGTAAAGGAATTTTAGTATGTTTATTTTTTCAAGAAAACATTTTTTTTTTTTATTTTTTCCGAAAATGTTCACATTTGCCAACCGTATTTCTCGGGAATGGTGCAGAATATGAAAAATGTGTACAGAGATGTAGAAGGTTGTAGAAAATTTAGTTAACTTTAATTTAGCGAATAGTCATGTTCTGCATATGATGCACCGCTTTCGAGGTATGAGCCCCAAAACCAAAAAAAGAGACCCTCCGCGCCCCCTCCCTTCTTGTTCCCAGGCCCAAAAACTCAAGGACTTATATTATGTTTGCTTTCTAACTACCCTGGACAAGTTTCCAAAGAAAACCTTGTATTATAGAAAACGCATTTAATAATCCTTCATTGACTGGACTGTCCATTAAAAAAAAAGACAAAATTTTTTTTTTTTATCAAGAACCCATTTCCTTCCCATCCTTTGTCTACATCTAGTCAGAAATAGTATGAATCACATTACGAAATAGTATTTTGGGAATTACGAAAACCGTTTTTGGATGTTTCGAAAAAATTTAAAATGAACGGCAAATAAATCAAGTGGTATATCATATTAAACGGCATTTAAAATAGAAAAGAATGCCGCAAATGTGAGCTCTCTGGGAGCAATAGTTTTTTAATGGCGTAATTTTGAATTAACTAAATAAGGACTGAATACAGTAGTTTTTTGAATGTTTAAAAGCTTATAACTCAAAAACAAAAAGTCAGAAAAATGTAATATTTTATATTTTTACTTGTCTTGTTAAGTACAGCTGCTATAACAAAAATTATAGAAATGGGAGAGGTCAAGGTCCAAATCTAATGTAGAATTGGTTGATTTGGCATGGAATGACCCTTTTGTGAAATTTCATGACATTTCATTTTTTTTTTTCTATTAAGTTAATAAGAGACCAAGTCATCACGTGTCCATACTACCTTCTCTTTCGTTTTTTGACATTTTGTTTGCATTTTTGTATTATATTTAATTAATTTATTAATTAATTGTACCTACAAAAATAAACGCTTGTATGAAGGATTAATAAAATTTAACCTCTTGTTTTTTTCTTTTTTCTTGTTTAGTTGACAATGAGATCAACTTTTTGATAACCTAGACTTTTGTTGTTAAAACCAATGTCAACTTTCTGTGGTTCACGTACTTGGAACCAGCGTATCAACTATCAACTATTCTAGTTTGATAGCTGCAAGTTGTGTAGTCTATAAAGAGTGGGTTTACAAGAGGATAATTTCCTTCGTGATTATAGCCAAATAACAGAAGCTCGGATATTCCAAATATATGAATAATTGTGGTTTATACGAAACGGTCACAAGGCTTTACACTTTCTCGGAACTATGAGTTTGTTTAATAGTAAACTAGCAATTTTGTTACACACAATTACCCTTGAAAATGGTTCTTGTTTGACCATCGATACATAATTAATTTGGCATGTTCTGTCTCACCTTGCCCATAGACCAGATATTGTTTGTGTAGTATATTATGATTCCTTTATATAAAAATCGTGTCCTAGATAATTACAAGGACGTAAAAGTAGGATGTGAAGAGTTCTCTGTCTCAAAAGCATAGGAGTGCTACTGGCAATAAACCTAGACAATTGACTAAAGGCGAACTGTGAATTTATTAGCATTGAATGACCAGTAAAGCAACTACCTATATTGGTAGAACCTCTATAAAATATCTACATTAGGAGGTCCAAAGACCGTTTTCTTTTTAAACCCCCAAGAAGAATCGAATGGAAAGCAAGTTGAGAGACTAGTAGATTCAAGTCAGCAGAAGATAAATAGAATATTAAGATAGTTTTTTATTGATACTAAATGAAGGAAAGCAGGCAGGCTGTAATTCGTATTAAATAATGGAAACAATTTTTAAGTTGGAAACAGTCTTCTTTCCCTGTACACGATACATCATTTAGGAAAAATTTATCTTTACTCAGTTCTTTTTTTTTCTTGATTTAAGTTCCTAAAAGATGAACTGTTTTATTAGATTTATCTTCGGGATCCCACGACGGTCACACGTTACTTGCCGATATTCTGAGCTTGGGTGGCTCTTTCCTAAATTCCGACGGCAATACTTTCTTGGTTACTCCTATTCCAATGTCTAAAAACCAAAATACCTTCCTATATTCTTGATCTATTAACTCTGTGTTCTTCTATCCACCTCCTAAACACTAGATCCCAACATTTTAACCTATATATCCCCTCACATAAAGCTGCGTCCTTTGACAAATCCTTCATCATTCGTGCTACCTACTTCTGGAATTCCCTACCCACTTCTATTCGTAGAGCAGCTTCCATAACTTCCTTTTAAAATAATTAATTACTGTACCTTTTAGACAATCAATCTTCCGCAAATATGTCAATAATCAAATGAATACTTAGAATTACTTTTTTTTTTCTCTTTCTTTCTTTTTTATGTTCATATATATATACGGTTGTATTTTATGTTATAATTATTATTTCATAAATTTATTTTTTTTAATTCAATTTAATTTTTTTTCCTGAAGAAAATGTATGCTGTAATTACTGAAGCATCTAATTTGTAAATAATAGGCCAAACAATTGTACTTTCAACTGTGCATTATTTTTATTCTTAGGTGACAGTAAGTCCCAGAATAAGGTTTATTTTTTCATTTCATTTCATTAAAAGATTTGTCTCCGTTTTCAGAATTGGGTGGTACCAATAGCTAATTTATAGGAAAAATGAAATGGCTGGTTGTTTCCATGTGAAACTTCAAGTAATATCAATAAAGACGAGATTGAAACGTTTTATGCAAAACAAAAAAGGAGTATGGTTCTATTGTTTCTTCTTGCAGCTTTATCTTTCATTATTCTCATGTTTCTGTACAATTTATTTATTACTTTATTTTTTTTGTACATCTTATACCTGCGTAAATCTTGTTGTATTTTTCTAATATTGGAAATTATAATTCTTAATAATAAATTTATTGCGTCTCTTTATTCACAACTCATGTTAAAGTAACAATAAGTGAGTTAACAACAATACAGGCTCTATAGACGTGAGGGAGAGCAGCACTCAACAGTGTCTCCTCTTGGCGTGAATTAAAATAAAACCGTTTTATTTGAGCAAATCTCCCATCAGCCGGCTAAGATTATTTCCGGGTCTGTCCGTCGTGGCCATGTCAATAATGTGTATTTTTTGATACCCAGAAAGTATTAATAAAATTAAATGAATAAATAAATTTTCATTGTTCTTTACATAGATAAATATATTTACATAAATAAAAGTATAACTATTAAATTAATTAAAATTACACCAGTAGATTCTAAGATAAACCTAAAAACCTGCTAATATATATCAACAATAGATTTATTAATAAATTAAATAAATACGCAGCCTTAAATTATAAAATGAACTCAAACAGTTAAATTGAATGTTATAAAAATTTCTTTTAACTAATGTTTAGTGTGGGTGTTAATTAAATTAGCCTTGTGTAATTTTTGATTAAACTTAAATAATTGATCTATATAATAACAAGTACGGAGAACTTGTTTGTTGGCTAAATATTTAATTAACTATTAATTAATTCATCTCTGCTTTATTAATAAAGTCATAACGAGAGATAGATCAACACTTACGTCAGGAACAAAATATATAATGTGAATTTCCATAAGGACATGAAGGATTTATGGATTTATTTCACGCTTTGATTAACTCAATACAACATAAATATGCAATATACACTTGTTATATTAATTCAGGGTTTTTTTTTATTATTATTTTTTCAGCCCATTTATGTTCAAATTGATTAAGAAAATCAAATTAGAGTTTTAATTTCGGGATTCCAAATTATGTTTATTTTATTCCTCCATATTTCACTAGATGAGAAACTTCTGTCAGAATTGCAACATGCACGACCTTCACTAAAGCAAACTACGAGAAATATATTTGTTTCTTCTGACAGCATCCCGTACTATTATTCTTAACATCTAAGAAATTTTATTTTTTGTATTTATTAATAAAATTCACTGGTTACCGGTGACAACGTTCTGGGATCACACCTATCAGCAAGAATCTTTCCTGACACAAAATGGTTCAAATTCTCAATCTAGTGCTTTAAAAATAATTTTTTTTTTTGTAAAACACAAACTCTATAGCCAAATTTATGGTTTATGTTAGAATGTCTTATTGAGTTCCAGAACATACCCTATGCCTCTGTAAAAACCATCTATCATCTTATGGCACTTATGGTCCATCATAGAATCCTGGCCTATCAGTCCTAACCTGAGGCTTATTTGAGGTTTTTTAGCTTATTGGTATACACAGGTAGGGTTGCTGGTCCGCTTATAGTCACATTTTACGACTGGCAGGAGAAGCCCATCCCCCCCAAAAAAAAAAAAAAAATCATAAGAGATGCTCATCTTTTCAGGTGCCTCGTGTGTTAATGGATTGAAATAGAGATTACTATGAAACGATATGTATCTAGTTGGATTAAGTCAGCAGTATATGGAACATTAAGCTTTTTATGGATAAGTTTGTGACAGAGCAAGATGCATTAAGAGTTTATTTGAAATCATATGGATGGAACTAATCGAAACTTGGAATTCCTTTATAGAATCAAAGAATGATTTTACATTATGTTGACAAGAGAGGAAGAGGGATATCTAAGTTGGCAAGGCACTGAACTATAAAATTTCTGTTTCTTCGGTCATGAATGAACTTTTGGGGAGACTCTTTTGGGGCACACCCAGTCTCTATAAAGAGAGTACCCTTAATTGGGGAAAACTTGGTAGTTAAGCGTGATTACTGACCACATCACCTCCTTGTATTACCATTGGTAATGAAATATTCCAACATTGCAAAGTACTGAACCCAATACCCTTCATGGCTTGTTATGTTAATGAAATATTGTTTACCCCTTTTTCGGTATATGATTTATGATAACAGCTTTATGATTTTTTTCTAGTGCGAAGCCATGTCACTCTAATTAATATTCTTGGGATGTTGTAGTTTATTTAATTCACTATCACATCGTTAACAGCTCCGGGAGAGCTAACCACTTCTTGATGTTTTGAATTACGCTTATCCTCATGATATATGCTCTGTTTCTAATCAACCTAATTAAAAGGAAGGTATCGGAGGTATTGACGAGATAGAAGGATGTAAGACTGGAGGAGAGACAAGGAGACTTGAATAATACATAGCTACCGAGTCAATCCACTTAGAAGGAGGATCACCGCGGAGGAATTTCAAATATGAATGAGCTTGTGCCGGGCAATATCTGGTTGGATCTCAAAATTGGTCACCTCCACCCTCAGTGCCCTCAGTAGCTAGTCCTCGTCCAATTTTCCTTTCTTATTTTCAATATCCTTTCTATCTAATCTTCAATACCCCGTCTCCCGTTTACCGCCTATTGTCCTCGAAATGAAAACGATAAAATTTGTTCCACTTCCAGTTCTAACCTTATTTTTTTTTGTAATATTTTCATATTATTTTTATCCTTCTTCTTTAATTATTATTTATTTTTTTCCAAGTTATATTCTTTCTTTTGGAGTGGCATGCATTACAAATAGATCAAAAGGGCTAAGCATTGTTCCTAGAGACTGAATGTTCTTTTTTAACAAAGATAAATTTTTTAAAATTTTTAGAATTCATTGTTGCAGATGTATTTTTAATTCGCGATAAGTTAGATAATATCAATAATATGATATAAATACAATTTATAGAGCAACTAGGTATCTGTTCAGCGATGCGGTAACATTTCTTTGACTAATGTTCCCAATATTGAAAACACACAATTTTTTTTTTCTTTCTTCTAGCCCATATATCCTAATTTTTTGACTTTGTAGTTGTTTAACTAGTTTTGATCTCTTTGGTCTCTGCCCTTTCTTCTTAGGCTTTTCCTTTAACAACAAGCTTGTCTGTCCTAGATGTGGGATTCAGAGATGTTGAAGGTTCGAGTATCTTGTAGTTTGCTTGTAATCCAATGATGTTTTCTTGCAGGTGGCTGATTGCAGGCTCTGTGGATTATGCTGGTCAATCTTGCCTAGTTCATTCTTTCAAGGTGTTCGTAGAATGGAGACGCCTATTGATAATTGTGTCCATAGGCACAATGATGATAAAAGAGGCTCTTGCTTTAGGTACAGATCATCGTTGGGCCTGTGGTGCCTTTCTCCATTTATGATCCTAGGGCCAAAGCTCTTCCTCAAGATAGCTCTTCCTTACTTTACGAACGCTGTTGTAGGGAAGAAGATATTCTGGTGCAGATTTGTCATTTGTCATGAACACTATTAGTATTATTATTTTTAATATTTTATTTATACTAGAATCATTTTCTATTTCTTTTTTTTTTTAGATTTAAATGATTGAATCCTAATTAATTACAAAAGACTGATTTACATGACTGTGATTAGACCTATTTGGAAGTACGGAGTTGGGGCTCCACTAAACCATCCAACTCATCTCGTATCAAATCTTTATAATCCAAATTCCCTCGACAAATCCTAAATGGTCCTTACTTTGTCACAAATATACTTATCCATAAAGATCTTAATGTTCCATATGTTGCTGAGTTAGCCCAAACCAGATATACCTATCCTTTCATAGTAAGCTCCATAACCACTCAAATCCACTAGTTTCTTAATTATTGAAACCAAAATTAAATCTGCCTTGATTTAATATACTGTGCTTTTAAAATAATATTAAAAATATTTTGATTATGTAATCCACTGAGGTTTTCTAGAATGATTTTCTTCAAATTTTATTTTAAATTTGGTTGAAAATTTTCTAATTATTTATAAATTATAAGGTTAGTCTTTGTTTTTCTCATGCTTTATTAAACACTATCGGTTCCTATGTTGATTTTATTCCATTCAATATCTGCCGAGTATTCCGTAAAGATGTTCGACACTGAATACTTGAGATAAGAGATGCTTGTCTCATCGTCATGAGTTACTCGTGTGCGAATCGAATCTATTATATACTTAGGAAGGAAAACTTTCTATTCTCGAGAGAGAAATGTTAGTATAGTATAATATTTGATAGTTTATTATTAGTGTTATTATTATTTGGTTGCCTGAAAATTAATGCAGGTTTATGTTTTTAAAATAAACAATTATAAAATATTTTAATTAAACAAAAAACGTTTCATTCTGCTTGTTGGCAGTCTGTGGACATTTGATCAATAAAAGAATTTTCGTTGAAAAAGATCCTTACCAAAGTGGTAGTTGGTAGGTTAGAGGTCTGGAGTGATTGAGACAGCTTTAACAATTTCATAATGCCGAAATCATTTATAATGATTTTTTTTTTTTTTTTTTTTAAATTTATTTATGTAGTTTTTTTGTTTTTTTTTTATTTTATTTTTTATGTCCGTTCGATATTTAAAGACTGAATTATATCTAAGTAGTAGTATGCTAAAGACGTAAACTTTTTTTTTTCTTTAGGAGAGAAATAATAAATATTACCATCTATAAAAAAAAAAAAAAAAAAAAAAAAAAAAAAAAAAAAAAAAAAAAAAAAAAAAAAAAAAAAAAAAAAAAAAAAAAAAAAAAAAAAAAAAAAAATCTATTGAATATAAATAAAGAAAAATATATTGTACTATTGGGTTGGCAAATAAGTCCGTTCGGTTTATGAGGGTGAAATAAAACTCATAAAATTTATTTTGTTTCATTCTATATTCACCATTATTTACTATAATAAGAACGTCTGGAATTTATTGTCAAAAAACTGATCTAAGTAGTTTTTCAAGTCCAAGTTCGTTTTGGAGTCGCTTTCCATTCATGGAGTTCTGCAGAGAACGGAATAAGTGGAAGTCACTTGGAGCTAGGTCTGGTGAATACGGTACATTCCTTATCCGATGAATTAATCCCTAAATAAGATTGTTTACTCTCTTTATAATATGTCAAAAAACATTTTTGCAAATTCTTGTTTATCCTTGTAATTTATTAATTTATTGCGAGTGACTAACGAGGTATGGGACATTGCATTGTCTTAGTGGAAAACAACACCCTTTCGATTTTTCAGTTTTGGACGCTTTTTTTTTAATTGATTGATCCAACTTTGCTAATTGAAAAAAGTATAGAGTTGAATCAATTGTTTGTTCTGATGGCAATAGCTCTTTTCAATTTCTTGTTAGGGACCGAACCATCGAGCATCATTGATTTCAAAATTTCCTAAACGAAATTTGGCCAACCAAATTGGGTGAGCTTCTGCAGCACGGTTACCTTTTTTTAAAATAATACAGCAAAACATGCCGATAGTGAATGATATTTTTTTCCATATTCACAGTGCAATAGCAATCACAATACTAAGCTAAAGTAAAAATGAATTTGCAGTAATGTTGGTTGACATATTACAGAGGGAGTACACAATACACCTTAGGAATTAATTCATCAGATAAGATATGGACCGTAATGATATCAAATTAAACAGAAAAACTGAAAGGACTTATTTGCCAACCCAATATTTTCCCGATAAACCAATGAACAAATAGTCTGAATAAAATGATGATGATGATACCAATGTTTTCTTACAAATGTTTTTCTTTTTGATATTTTAAATAGGTAATATTCAATATTTAATCAATGGTGTTAGCGCAAGATCATTTATTCTATTACTAAATTGTTTCTTTTTACTGAGAATGTTTGGCATATCAGTCATAGCTGGGTGAGCGTTAAAATAACTTCATGACATGAGAATGACACACCTCTTGTTCATTTACGCGTTTCAGTTAGTTGCTGTCAGGAGTTACTTCACTGCGTGTCCGATGGTCCGAGGAGGTGCCGACAGGTGGAAGGATTTGGAAATGACAGGAAGCTACTCGACTGCAGGCATTCCAAGTCGCCTGCCAGTTGTCAAATCAACTCAGGTAACTTGCTCTTGTTGTTGCTAAATTGTGTTTCTATAAACTCAGTCTGTGTTGTCGGAGATGAACCATAATGTCAGTACATCATATAGAAAACTGTGGTATGGAGATTTGATTCTTTTCTTCACTTCCATTAGCATGAAAAATGATAAGTTATACTACTAGAATGATATGGCAAAGAACACTAAGATCAACTCTTAATAAATATAAAAATAATAACAACAAATCACATTAGATTGTCTGAGTTGTAATGTCCGATTTTTTAAATATTGAGTATTAAAGATGGTGAAACTAATAATTCAAAATCGTACGACCAAGAAAATGATCGAATCGCTCAACATTTTATTAAACAACAAGATGCACTCGTGATCTGGAAAGTACTTTTTCCATTTCATAACATCCGACCTCAAATTTCGATACAGATGGAAAATCAAATAAAATAGTGGGGCTGTAAGGTCCTACATCATCCATCCTATCTGATTTGTAATCTCTTACAGACTAATAAATTTCTCTAAGCTTGTATAACTTTATGCGAGGGAAATTGTTTACCAATTTTTATATACCAATTTTGTATACCACAGATTCATGCTTTTAATTGATTTTCTGACATGGTTTCACCTCGTGATTCAACTTTTATCAAATCTGAAATTGAAAATTTAGTTAGTCGCTGAAAATGGTGTGATGAAAAAGCTTGATATTTTTAATAAAATACTTTCTTTTCTTTTTTTTTCTGTTTCCAAATATTTCATGTGAGACAATCTAATAATAATAAAAATATAACTTTTATAATTAATTATTTTTTCTACACTAAGAAAAATTGAGTAAAATAGTAATTTTTAAGAAAGTGGCGAAATTGTTAGTCATTCCTATAACAGAAGAAATATTTAAAATTAATAAAAGCTGCATCGGCCGGGAATCGAACCCGGGCCGCCCGCGTGGCAGGCGAGCATTCTACCACTGAACCACCGATGCTCCAAGTGTTACAATTAAAACTAGTCTTTAAGATTTAACCTTTCACAGAGAATATTACAGAATTTAAGGTTTTCAATTATGAAACATCCCAAATCAATGCAGGAAATATCTTAGGTAGTGAAAGTGTTGAAATGATACGTAAAACGACTGTAAGATTTTTCAACATCCTAAACAGTACCCCTTTAATGTTGAGCAATCTTCAACAAACATGGGCGAACCTCAACAACGAACCCAAGATAAAGATGTGATTTGACCTTTTTTCACAAATACGTCGCCCGAAATGAGGTGAATCGACGATTGACTGCAGCCAGGCAACGCGTCTGATGACCTAGATGTTACAGAAGGGGAATTCCACGATTGAAAAAATGTGCTATTTTATGTAAAAACAATGATAATATTAGTTCTTTTACAAACGCAAAAGAAAATATTATGTAAATTGTTCTGCTGCAATTATTCTGTAATTGTTTAGAAAGGTATTCTGCTTTATTGTCAGTTTTCTTTGAATACAATATACATAATAATAATACATTGCATTACTTTTTACTACTTTTTGCGATAGATAACATATTCCTCCATTCTTCATAATCCATGTTTTGGGCAAGAAAGAGGTATCTCCAAGAATACTTCACGTACTTCTACTTTTTTTTTGCAGCAAACCTTTTCTCAAGAAAAATACAATATCATTAATAATAAAAAAAGTAATTTTTCATGAATTATTAACAATGATTAGTAACCAAAGGAAGAAAAACGATCCTGAATCTTTTCTTCTTATTAATTTTACTGTTTTTTTTTTCTGTCAGCGCTGTAACGGTGTCTTTTTTTTATTTATCTAATAAGTTAAAATAGTAGATGCAACAACAATCTTTAGATAATTTGTTGATATATTCTTTGTATCCTTATGTTGTGTGATCAGCCTTTCAGTTGTTAATAAGCCTTTGATTATTATTGCCACGCAGTAATTCGGTTTTTTTAAAATAAAAATGTTACATTTGTAACATTATCGTGGCTCTAAAATGTATGTAAGATTAATAAAACAACCTAAATTTACAAATCAACAAAGGTTGGCTGATACCTTAAGAAAATATTAAAAATTGTAACAATATATTAGTCATCGAAGAACAGTGAGGAAATGATAACTAAATTAACGGAACATTAAACAAAAAATAAAGCAATAAGAATAAGAATAGTCACGCCAAAACGTCAAAAACGTTTATAGGAAAAACCAAACATTCTAAAATTTGAAGATTTATAGCCAATTTAAAACGACTTCGAGAAACTAGTGGCCGATAGAATGTAAATTTCAAAATTGCTATTAATTCTCATACGATCTTCTAAAACTTCATGGCCATATTCCAATGACCAGCTGAGGTATATTTTGACATCTTAGCAAATGAGTAATTCACTAAAATAATGCCCACCTTCAAGTTTTATTTTGCAGTATATAAAGGAATAGTTTTTTTTTTTTTTTTTTTTTTTTTTTTTTTTTTTTAAAGTATTCCATCACAAAAATAAAAAAAAACCTTTACATTGTTTTTTTTTTTAATTCACAGAATGTCTATTCTAACATAACGCGCATGCCAAAGTGTTGCAACTAAAAAAAATCGTTTTTTTAAAAGTTTAATGTTTAAGTTCAATAATCTATGAAATGTCAAAAATGTATCAAATTAACTTCAAATCCCATCTGATACATTTTACTTGCTATTGGAACTAAAAAATAATGCTGTACACTTTCGATATATCATACAAGACAAAAAAGACTCTAAACTTTTTGTAATGTTGGTTTCTGAGCTGTGTCACTTTGGAATTACATGGACGTTATTAAAAATGATAATTTCGATTAGTTTTTAAACTCTAAATATTTTTATAATGTACTATAAAAACAACGAGTCGTTAATCGATATATTATATAAACATCATTCTAAAATTAGACTCACTGATAATCATTTTTTTTTTTCTTTACCCTAAATCTTTTCTTAGGCCAAACTTCTAAGCATTTTAAGGATTCTTATTTTATTTATTATAATTTTTTTCAGCTAATAATTGTGTTAAATTAATAATTAGTCAATGGGGATCACCGGTTTTTTATATTTTTATGCCTTACAATTTGGAACACATCTATAATTTAATTTTTAAATAGTTTTTTTTTCACCGGTTTGTAGCCTCTAGGAGTGAGATTTAGCTGTAGAGGGGGATATATTTTTATAATACATAAATAAATTACATTATATCTTAAAGGTTATATTTAATATTATCAGGTTTGGTTATCTAGTATATTATAAACTGAAAAGAACTAGAAAAATTTGGTTATTTGAAATATTGGTAATTGTTCGGATCGGCGACACCACCAAACTGGCTTGACCCGCGCTACACCGACCAGTTCGATCCTTACGCTTCACTTCATGTTTACATTTTTCGATAGTTCATTCCTATAACCTCACATGTAAACAATCACTTCTACAGTTTCAACTTGGATTGTGTTGTTTAGTTTGTTATATTGATATTTAGACTTCTTAAATGTAAATAAGTGAAACAGAAGTTAACAAAATGAGTTTCATAAAGGATTAAGTGTTTTATGGATTCATGTTTTCTTATTTCATCTTATCTTATGTGTAAAAGTGTTACAAAACTTAAGAAGATTAATTTGTACATGGATTTGGTGTTTTACATATTTATATTTGTTCTATCAATTTAAGTGATAAAATTTACAACTTGTAAAAGTGTTATAAAACTTAACAAGATTTATTTGTACATGGATTTGGTGTTTTATATATTTTTATTTGTTGTTTCGATTTCAGTATACATATTTTGTGAATGGATTCTTTGTCATCCATATTACTTTTTGTGTTAAAGTGAGACAATAATTAATTCAATAAAACATATTAGTTTATAAATAAATGTGAGAAAGTATATCACAGGTTTTTTATGTTTTCTTATTTTCACTTCCCTTGAGAAAATATAGCAGAAATTAACATCATCACTTTCAACTAGGATTCTGTCTTATATTATATAATGGCTTATTACATGGAGAATTGACAATGTGAAAATAATCACAGATTAAGAGGTAAATGACACATTACTATATAATTGTAGAACTATTAGTATAATGTTATAGATTAATGTGTTTTTAAAAAAAAATTAGAAGCCTGATGATGGAACATTGTCTCCGAAACATGTAGCTACAAATGTTAAATAAATAGGAGTTATGCCAAATAAATACTTAAGGATTCTGTCTTTTTTATATTTATAATTTGTTATTTTCACTTCTCTGACAGAAAGTTCATCAGGAATTAACTTTACTGGTGGTTCAGTAGTATATTAATTGTTGATTAAATTAATATTGATTCAAAATTGATTTATTGTTTTATATTTCGATATTCCTTATTTCCACTTTAATATTTCCTTATTTCTCATTTTAATATTAGAAGGTAAACAGAAGTTAATATTACTTTGAACAGGGATTTAGAGTTTCTCAGTAAATGTAGGAGAATAACCTTTCCCCTCTAAAAGCAGCGACTAGAACATCGAAATAAATCGGTACAAGGTTAGAATCGATAAAAGGTATTCTGAGCGCGTTTAGGGGTTGGTGTCGCGGATCCGAACAATTACCGAAATATTTTATCTTTCACTTATGTTAGCGGGTCCACTTCCCAACTGTCATATCAATCTTTTCCAAATGAAACAATGCTAATGATGAACGTACTAAGCAAAATATTTTGTCAATATATAAAATTTGTAATACCTACTCTTGTAATACCACTACAGAAATGAAAGTGGGGAGTACAACTATCTGAGTGACCTCATAATCTCCTCGAATGGCTAGACCTAACCGACTAGTTATAAATAGAGTAAGGTGGAAGACATAGCATCGGTGGTTCAGTGTTAGAATGCTCGCCTGCCACGCGGGCGGCCCGGGTTCGATTCCCGGCCGATGCATCCAATTTTTTCCAAACTTTTATACGTTTCTCTCTGAGCATTACTATATTTAAAAACAATAATCTAAGTTTGTTTTTTTTTAATGAGATTTATGAACTATTCTCCACTATAAGAAAGTTATGATCTTTCTTCACTTATAATTCGTTTCTTAACATAATTCAATAAATCACATACTCTTGTATCCATATAATAAAATTTTGAAAAATGGTTGTGTTCATTGAATAATTCTTCGCTTGATTCTATTTACTTTTTTTTTTTTTTTTTTACTCATTTTCATGAACAATAGATATTCAATTAGATATAATGGTCTATGGAAGGAAAGAGAGATTAGTTAAATAGAGAATAAAGAATGGAGTTATAATATCTACAGGTAAGGATAAATCTATGGGTTTAATTTTAATAATGCGCATTTAAAATCAATATGAAGAGGAAAATGAGTTAAGCCATATAAATTGAATTAAATTAAATTAATTAATAAACAAATAAATTTAATAAATTACTGGCAGGAAGGAAAATCAGTAATTAATTTTAACAATTCTTATTTTTTATTCTTTGACTGATCCATCTTATTAAATTTACATGTCATGTTACCGTCAATGCACTAAAAACATAGATGGAACTTATCTATAATTTTTTTGTCCTAGCTCGAGCTCTTCGCATATTTCTACTGTCATTTATATGTTCCCTCAATTTCGTTTTAATCGTCAAAACAGGTCAATAGTTCAGGAAAAACCATGCCATAAAAAAATCTTTGGGGGACTACAGAAGAAAGTCTTCTTTTCAGTTAAGAAAGGTTTAAGTTAAATGATATTTGAAAGCATTTTATTGGCTGGATAACACAATATTCTACGTTTTATTTCTTCTATCCTTAGGTCGTAATTAGTAGTTCAATGAGGTCTGGAGTACGCTCTACTGTGTGAGTGCGTTCTACATCTTGCATATCTTGATTATGTTATATGATTATCTTTCATATTTCATATTTTTCATTGATTTTAAGTGTATTACAGCTGTGAGTGAAAAAAAAAAATAAAGTAAAAAAGAGAAGAACTTTAGGTAGTTGATGAGTCGTATTCTATTCCATAATTGCCTTTTTCAAATCAAACGAACTATCAAATGTAGGGCGGTACACAGGGCAAACGAGGAGGAACAAAATATCAAAAAATTGTCTGTGTGGCGGCCCTTTCAAACGTAGGGACAAAGTATTTTTTTGAATTATTGAAAGAGGGCAATTAGGTTGTGTTGTTGGGTCCCATTGTACGGGTCTGGTCGATCGCCCTGAATTCATTTTCGACAGAGCTCACCCCCCCCCTCCACTCCTCCCCCTCCCCTGGGTGTACTTTTGTTTTTAACTTCCTTAATTACTTCAATTTTTCCCTTTGTTGGGGGAAGGGAAGAGGGGGGAAAGGCTACTCTGTCATAGGTTTTTATCATCAGTAACATGTTCCGTATTCATCGTTACCCCTCGACGTTTTTCTAAAACGATGCCTTCACCCTGTCAGCAGAATGTACGTGTTGATTGTCCGGCTTGGAGATCCCCTGTTAAGGGTTAAGGGTGTTAAGGGTTGGAAGCGATAGAAAAAGCTTCTTCATAATATAGCTGATTTGTTTGAATAAGTGAATACTTTTAATGAATATTTAAACACTTTCTTTTTACTTATAGTTGCTAATATTGTTAGAAAGCTATTGTATGTATAACATGTCCTATAAACTAATGATAAGTCGATACCGATCCTGGTAGCAGGAAATCGATTCTTGAATCTAGGCACCGATACCTCGGAAAAATAATTTATTTTTAAATATTATTTATTTTCAAAAAACATGGAAATAGTGCACACGAGAGCTGCAGATCGTGTATTGTCTAAACTCTTATTAAAAAAAAAAAAGTTTATGAAACAAATTACTGCAAGACGGATATATTATATACGATGAATGTATAATAAATGTAACTGATTACAATGCAGGTAATATTCAAATATAGAAGAGATAGTTAACAAATTATTATTTAAGAAGCCTAACATTGTCTTACGTTGGATTTTTTTAAAAACTATTTATTTATATCTACAACTGTACATCAATATACATAAAATCAATTTGAGAAAATGATTTTAGTGACATGAAAATCACTTGTCAAGAACTACTCACTAGTAGCACTTCAATAAAAGTTCTAAACCAGAAGGTCTCTTGGCCATCTTCTTTTCAGACGCCTCGGTGGGTTATCAGGTATCGAATGTGAAACAAGAGACTAATGGATTCGTGTGGGATTGCAGTTTACTATGAAAGGATTGGTATCTGATTTGGGCTAAATCAGCAACATATGGAACATTGAGGTCTTTATGGATAAGTTTATTTCTAACAAAGTAGGGAGCATTAAGGATTTTTCGAAGGATTTTGGATTGTAAGGATTTGATACGAGAAGAATTGGATGGTTTAGTGGAGCTCAAAAGCTCAACTCTGTATGCCCATATAAGTCTAATAACTGTTATGTAAATGAGTATCTTGTAATTCACTGGAAGCTAAGAACGTTTGTCAAGTAAATGTTGGAGTAGTCTGTAACGACGGGCAGTTTTTTGTCATTTTAGTCTTGTTTGTGGATTCCAAGTGAGACGTTTGTCCAAATGGAGTCCCATGTAGCGGATCTGCTCAACAGGGATTCATATACAAGATTAAAACGACAAGAAACTTCAAGTCGATTTCGAATATCTCAACATTTACTAGGCAAACGTTCAGAGCTTCCAATTACATTACCTAGTTACATAACACCCATTTCAGGACAAAAATTAGATCTTTTTCGACAGAGTTGAACTTCTACTTCCAATTCTTCTCGTATTTAATCCTTTATAATTCAATGGTTTACAATCAACAATACTTCGAAATTCCATCAATGCTTCTTATCATGTCATAAATTAACTTACACATAACGATCCCATATGTTGGAGATTTGGCTTAAAAAAGATAACTATAACCCACTCGATTCCACTAGTCATCCAACTTACTTCCCTGTCAGTTTCCGATAATCCTTTGAGAATTCTGAAATGAAGATGGCCAAGAGATCTTGAATACCAGGTATGCAAGTTTAAAATGTTTTAATTCCAATAGAATGCGCTCTTAGCCTATTGAAGGATTTGCTTATCTCTAAACGCTATTTTGTTTGTTAGTCATTTGTTTACAAAAGTCAGTTGTTTTTAAGTCGTTTACGTGGTATCATACCTTTCTTTGGTGTTAAAAATGTCTAATTTTAAACCAAATAAAGAGCATTTGCGGCATGTCATGATTTTCTTATTTAATCAAAAGAAAAAGGCATCTGAATGTCATCGAATTCTTGTTAAGACTTATGGCGATGTTGCTCCAACCGTCAGGACATGTGAACGTTGGTTTCAAAGTTTCAAACGTGGTGATTTTGATGTTACTGATCAAAAAACGAGAAAATCGACCAAAAAAGTTTGAGGACTTCGAATTGCAATCTTTATTAGACGAAGACAATACCCAAACCCAACAAATGATGGCAGAACAGTTGAATGTCACTAGGCAAGCCATTTCCGATCGCCTGAGAGCTATGGGAAAGATTCAAAAGGTTGGAAAATGGGTTCCACATGAATTGGACGAACGACAGATGGAAAAACGAAAAACTGTGTGCGAAATGCTGCTTTTACGCCACGAAAGAAAGGGTTTTTTTTTTTGCATCGAGTTGTAACTGGCGATGAAAAATGGATTTATTTTCAGAATCCCAAACGAAAAAAAAATCATGGGTAACGCCAGGACAACCATCCACATCGAGTGCAAGACCGGATCGTTTTGGGAAGAAGACAATTTGTGTGGTGGGATCAGAAGGGAGTAGTCTACTACGAGCTTCTCAAACCCGGCGAAACAGTCAATACCGAGCGCTACCGACAACAAATGATCAATTTGAGTCACGCATTGATCGAAAAAACGCCCAGAATGGGCTCACAGGCACGCCAAAGTCATTCTTCAGCATGATAACGCTCCTGCACATTCAGCCAAATTGACTAAGGAAACGATTTCTTCGCTTGGTTGGGAACTCCTACCCCACCCGCCGTACTCACCTGACCTGGCGCCTTCTGATTATCACCTCTTCTCATCGATGGGACACTCATTGGCTGAGCAACACTTCAACAATTTCGAAAACGTACGAAAATGGCTCGATGAATGGATTTCAAATAAAGATGAAGCATTCTTTTGGAATGGTATCCATATATTGCCCGAGAGATGGACAAAATGTGTAGAAAGCGAGGGTCAGTACTTTGAATAAAATATATTATACTTTTTTTTAAATTACTGTGTATATATTTTAAGAAATAAACGACATTTTAAACTTGCATACCTGGTATAACACCTTGCAATCTAAAATAGGCAACGCGATTCGATATTACTGGCTCTTTTAATGACAGCGATGGTGCCAAATCAGAGTAAATATACTGGTGGTCCTATAAATTTTAACTAAACAGGAACGAAAAATAATTTTCTCCAACTGATTTTTTTAAAGAAGAAACATTGAGGGGTATTATAGGGATATATTAGTCTCCGGTTGGGAAAATTCCCAGTCGTTAATAAACGCCCCAAGCAGAGTAGGTTTTAATCACCTGTATCCAATAAAGCGTTCATTAAGTGTGGAAGAACAATGGCCTGCTCTTCTTTGTTGAAGTATCCTCAATGTCGTAGGATTACAGACGCTGGCACCCTCCGCTGCATCCAAGTATGCTTATTATGGACTATTTAACAGAAAGAAAAAACTACACTCATCGTAAGTGATAGATTGGAGTATACTAAGCGTAATTGTAGCCTAGAAATTCTAGTCTAAAAGAAAAATTTGAAAAAATTATAATGAAACCCACATACTAGTCACTGCACAAGATTTGAAGAAGAAAATTAGTAAAGTAATTATAGGAGGTATAGCGTTAATTTTTTTTTCAATTCGAGTTAAATTATGTATTTATGGAACTAAGAAAAACATTTACAGATTTCAGAAAACACAAAAAAATAAAATTTAAATAAATTTTTCCTTGGCTGCTCAAATATAGAACAACAGCTATTTTTTTTTATTATGTGCTGCTACATTCCATTTTCTGACGCCAAGCAAAGATTTTGCATCAGCAGCTAAACAGTCTCCCCAACGGAGCCTGAATTTTTCCATCCGCCTGGTACCATACACTTGCTTTGTCAGAATATCCGATAGTATTTCATTTGGATCCATTCTTGCAACGTGACCAGCCCAGCAAAGTCTTGCTAACTTTAAAAATACAGTCACATCCTACATCCTTATACATTTCCTATAATTCAGCATTCGTCCTTATTTTCCCTGATTATAAATACAATGCACCAAGCCTAAATATGATTTGGCAATATAAACACCATGCCACATATATTATTATAGTTTTCATATTGCAACTATTACCAAATAGATAAATAATATATTTTCTTTTTCTTTCACCTACCAATAGTCAGTACCTAACTCTCTTGTTTCGTTTCCAGTTCAGTAATATTAAAAAAAAAAGTAGAAATTATCTAATATATATCATAATGATTTTAAACACTTCAAAAGTGGGAACTCTTAGTATGAAACAATAATATAAAAAAAAGGTAAAGGTTTATATAGTTTAATTGGCGCAGTTTGATAAATTATTTTTAAAAAATTGCTTCAAAGCTATCTTATTATTTTTGATGTCTTCCTTCAAAAATTACAAATCCGAATGTAGATGCGTCAAACGTTGAAGAAACTGGTTTGATTTTTAATTAATCGTTATTGAAAATCGAGCATTCGTTCTTAACCATGGTTTACAAAAAAATAAAAAATCTCTTTCCTGATTATCATTCTATCGTTTATTTAAGTTCAATAAAAAAAAAAAAAAAAAAAGTAGAATAAACCTTGATTGAATTATTTACCTTCTCCTGCAGGAAAGAAGTTAAATGAAGGTATGCTTTTATTTCTCTTACATATTTTTTTTTAATCTAATTTTTAATATAAAGTTTTAATGTCGATTCCAAATCTTTCTTTGTGCCTTTATAATAATACTCTACATACCGCAATAGATCAACAAAAATATTTTGTTTATGAACTTTATAAAAATAACATTAAATTGTAATCAGATTTATTTATTTATTTATTAAAGTTAAAGGGGTTAACTACCACATCTTTATTAGTATTATTACGCATGAACCGAATGGCAATGCTTATTATATTCTTCGTAAGCATTAACGGAACATTTTTCTTTAAACATAAAATTTGTAAAAAAAAAAAAAAATAAATAAACAAAAAAAAATCATCTCAGGAGACAAGACGGCCCCTGAACACATAGACACAAACATAAGGAAGATCGGACAGGTCAGCCACTTTAAATATCTGGGAGAACAGATCACAGCGAACGGACTAGATCCGAAAGGGATCACAGACAAAAAAAACAAAATGGAGAAAGCCTATTACCTCACCAGAACAACATATTCCAAAAAATGCCTATCCAAGAAAGTAAAACTAAGACACTATATGACAGTCATACAACCGGAGGCTCTCTACGCTAGTGAGACGCTAATCCTGAACAGAAGTATGGAACAAATTAAATTAGTCGACAGAAGAATGACCAGAAGGATCCTGGGTCCAAAGAAGATCGAACAAGGCTGGGGGCACAAAAGCAACAAGTAAGTGTACGAGTTCTCAGAGAGCATCGTCTCCAAAATGGGGAAAAGACGTCTCGCCTTTTACGGTCACTTGACGAGGATGGATCCGAACAGACTGACCAAAAGGATATTCGACTATTTTGGTAAACTCAAGGCATATAACAATTCATGGATCATGGAGTGCAGAGCTGACCTGCAACGTTGCGGAATACAGGAAAGCACAATACACAACAGAGCACAGTACAAGAGGGAAGTGGAGAAGAGGGGGCGGATTGAGTGCGGAAGGGTGAGCAGACCGAGCATGCGTGTGTGGTCGGAGAGGAGAAAGGAGCACAGTGAGAGGATGAAGGCGAGATGGGCGGAGGTCAGAGCGGGAAAGAGATCCTGGAGAAGATGACTGCCGGGTTTCCTTCATGACGAATAAAATTGTAGCGTGATCCACAGCGGTCTTTACGAAAAAAAAAAGAAAAGAAAAAAAAAAGAAGGAATTTTCATCGTGGTAGATCATACAGCAAGAAAATCGGTTGGTCACCACAGAGAAGTACTTCCATTGAGGAAGTGGATATGAAATATCTTGAAGTTGATTTGTTACCCGATAAATATATATCATTACAGGTAATGGATATAATGACAAATATATATCAAAATTATTCTTTCTCTGATTGGTACTTTTCATAGTATTTTTGAATGTAGGTTTAAAATTTATTAAACGAAAAGAAATGGCGTTTTCGACTTCTTCAACATTTATTAAACAAACGCTCAAACCTTCCGATTAATTGAAAGAGTCTCATTTGCATACTGTAAATTTACCTATTTGTATGTAAGAAGATGTGCTTTAGGGTTTCACTGAACCATCCAGTTTGTATTAAATCCAATTCTAGCAATCCATTATCCTTCTAAAATTCCTCAATGTTTTTCACACACCTTTATCATTAACGAACTTTTCCATAAATATCTTAATGTACAATATATTGTTGATTTAGCCTAAAACAGATAACTATCCTTCCATAGCAAACTCCAAAACAATTCAAACCTACATCTATCTCAACTTGCTTTCTATTTTATTCCTTTTAATTGAAGTTCTACAATAGGCAGTTGCTTTACAATTGATATGCCATTTTTTGCATCATCATCACATTTACTTGATGTATTTTATTTTGTATACATTTTTAAATTTCAATAAACGGTTAAAAAAATCAAAATTAGATTAAAAAAAAAAATTAGAATAATAGGATTTTTAACACTTGAGGAGGATTTCCGTACGAAATCTCATATTTCAATGGTTGTGGAGTTTGCTATGAAAGGATTGATATCAGAAACGTGAGTTATATTACGATCTTTGTGGCTAAGTTTGTTTGGGACGAAGTAAGAAGCATTGAGGATTTTTCCAAGGCATTTAGATTGTAAGGATTGGAAAACGAGACAAATTGGATTGTTTAGTAGAGCCACAACGCTCAACTCCTTATGCCCATAATTTAAAAGTTTGAACGTTTGTTAAATAAAGTAGTCGAAAACTTCGGGCAGTTTCTTGTAGTTTTAGTCTTGTATGTGGATTCCAAGTAAGACGCTTGTACAGATAGAGTCCTAGGTAGCGGAACTGTTCAACGGGATTAGCGAAACATCATTAAAGGATGCTGTAGGGTAGGAAGTCATTGGTTTACGACGAAGGGTAATGGTTATTTGATGGAATTTATTTCTATTTATTTTGATTCTCCATTTTTGACACCATTCTAGAAAGTTTATGATATGGGGTTGAAGTGTCTGGGAGGCAATCATTGTTTACTGAAAACAAACAAGTGTTTTCAACAAACGTATTAGTATGATATTAAAAAAAAAAAAAAAAAAAAAAAAAAAAAAAAAAAAATATATATATATATATATATATATATATACAGATTTCATTAATCAATATTAAAAAAAAAATAATTATTTTTTTTTTTAATAAAAAAACGAACATTTAATTAATTTAATTCAATTTTATCTAGAAGAGCGTTGTGTAATGTAACTGAAAAAAAAAAATAACTTTAGCTAAACTGTCAATTAGAATTGATGAATTATAGTCCAATTTTACATTTGTTTTCAGTATCAACAGAAAAAATGACCTAAAGGACTCCACATCTCTCTGTCAAATAAATGTGGCATGATGTCTCGTAACTCTCAAACTGCTTCAGGTCCTATTACCTTTTAGAAACCCTTGCGTTTTGCTTCCTTCAACAAGTTTCATTTCTTGTCTCCTACTTTTTCTTCTTCTTCAGTTGCAATACGGTCCTCGAAGGACCTTGGCCTCCTCGCTCCCACCCCCCTCTTGCCAAAACAACTAGTTTCCATCTTCTTACACTCAGGGTCCTGATATCCTCCTCTACACCTTCCAACCACCTTTTTCTCTTCCAGGGTTCCCCTCCAAAACTTTTGTTAGTAATCTAGATTCGTGTATTCTTACATGCTCCAAATATCTCATCCTCCCTCTCTTTATCCATTCTAAGTAAGCCTGCTACTGGTACAGTTGTCTTAACTCTTCATTTTCCCTTATTCTGCACCTGCCAAATTCCTTTACTGCGCCAAAAATTATACGTACGATCTTTCTTTCTCAGGTGTTCAAAATGTTTTCATATTTTTGGTGAGCACCCATGTCTCCCTCGCGTATTTGACGATTGCCTCAATATCGTTTTGTACCCTGTTAATTTAGCCTCTACAGTTGACCGCCTTTTTCAGCTATTGGCAGCCGTTATTTTTTATTTATTTTTTTTTTATGATGCGTGATTAACATTTTTAATTTCACGAAATAAATAATTGATGCGATACGGGTACCATGTTTGTAACCAACAACGGAGAGGTTGATTCTAGAGAACGCTTGCGTTGTGTTCCGGTGTGTTCTTGCTGATGAATAAAATAGGACAAGGCTCTGTAGCGGAGAGCTGGAGGAGGCTAATGGAAGAGCGTGGCGCCCCACCGTGCCACCTCCGCAGTGTGTACAGCCCCCCCCCCCCGCTTTGTATATAACTGTGTATATAGCTCTCTAAATGGTTCAGTCAACAGGAACACCAGATCTATACGCCAACGTGTGCAATCTCTCCTTGGAATAATTTCAAATAATGGCCTTATTCAATACAAATGTCCTTATCGATCTATATACCTACCATATTTTGGATTATATGCACTTATAAATGTTGGGGTCTTTGACTTCTAATATGTTTCTAGCATACATACGAAGAGATACTTGTTGTGAGGAAGAATTTTTTTTTTTTTTTTTTTTCAGAAAAAAAAATAGGCAATGTTTGGAAATTAACAAACAAATTTTATTTTATTTGCCAACGTTTCGGCTAAATCATTGATAACCATCATCAGGGCTGAAACAGAAATATCGCAAAAATAAAAAAGAGAGGAATGTAAAGTATTTCAGAAATAAAAAAAACATATAAATAAAATGAAAAATAATAGAGGTAATAAACAATTTGAATTGATCTGAAAAAATGTAGATAAATTATAAAATGATAAAGAAAATAAAAATAAAATGAAATATAATAGGGTTAATAAACAATATGAATTTTTGTATGCAGAGAATTGACATTATAAAGAGATAAAAATTAACAGTTAAAAAAATAAGATATAAAATAAAAAAGTGTAAATAACATCAGAAATTTACATGGAAAAATTTACTAAATATGTCCTACAACAATCCTCTCATAAATAAAATATATTAAAAAAATCTATGAAATAAATTAAAGTAATCAGAAAAAAAAACCACGATCAAATAATATTATGTAATTAATAACAATAATATTAAGATTAAATAACATAAGACAATAGTGTGACCTTGTTATGTAATATGTATTAGAAATATTAAAATTAATTAATAATATTACTTTTTTATTAGTGAGTAACAATAACATAATTGTTCCGAGAGTTAACGGACGGACAGTTACACTCTTAAAACGAAGTCAGTCCCCGTAAAAACATGTACCATGTTAAAATTATTAGTTTTTTTTTTAGTTTTTTATTTGTTATAAAACGTATTTGCAATAACCAAACTGTAGATCTTAATAGAGGAGAAACAATGAAGGGGCATTCGGCTAGAGACCTGTAAGACTGAACCGTTATGTGGATTTAGTATCTTACTAATGTAAGGGCGCGTTTCCTCAATCCACGGTGCTACGTGGATCAATCAATACCTTAAGTGGTAGTTATTTTTCTTCATTATGATACCACATAAGCAACAGAAATAATGAAATAATTGTAAAGAAAAAAACGTATATTATCCAAGCAACAAAGGAACTTGAGAGAAAGATGGAGTAGTTTGTTTATTGGTATAGTTTTGCAGGGAGCTACCATATGTAATAAATTAAAAGTTCAAGTAAAGAGGGCGTTTTTAAAAAGTAATTATATCAAAAGTTTGAGATTATTAAATTCAATACATGGATGTTCTCTATTTATTTTTTTCATGCATTCCTTTGTTTTGGACAAACCCAAACTCTAAAGTATTTTTTATTCAGCTACTAAAATGTTTTCTGAGAACTGAAAATATTATCTTAGTAAAATTTTGTTATAATTTCATGGTAATCGAATAAACCCATTTGAATACAGTATCTAAAGAATGTCCTAAGTGTTATTTAGTTGATCTGAATAAAATATAAATAGCTATAGATTTTGTTAGAAATAAATAAAAATGCTAAAAGCTGATAATTTACATATAAACCACATCATTTATTTGTTAATAAACAAACTACTTATTACTACTTACCTATAAACTTATTCAATAGGAATGATTTATAAAAAAACTGTCATATACTTTTATTAATTCTATAAAAGGAATAGTATAGTTTCATTTTGTCCAGGTGAGTTCTTTTCATGTATGTGTATATATGTATATAGTTAAATAAGCTTACTCCAACTTAGACTTTTAAAAAAAAGGTTTATTTCAAATACAATAAATACAACACTTGTGTCTAACAATGACTGACTGATAGCTATAAGACGGGTCGTACTGACCGTGACAATCCTAACTTACTTCTCCCTTTCGTCCTAAAAGACGAGGTCATATATAGGGGTTGTTATCGGTGTGAAAGCATATAGTGAATAAGGAATCGAAGGGCGTAGGATAAGAGGTGATGACCTTCTATAAAGATTACTGTCTTAACTTATAGGGGTTGTTATCGATGTGAAAGCAAATAGTGAATAAGGAATCGAAGGGCGTAGGATAAGAGGTGATGACCTTTTATAAAGGTTACTGTCTTAACTCTTCCCTTCTTTAAGATTGTTAGCTCCTGATAACAATTTTTGCTAAAATGTTGATTCTTACAATTTAGATAGGATAATTTTACAAGAGTCCTCAGTGAATGGAGCACTGGGTGTCAATACTTTTTGTGTTTTCTTATATCTATAATAGTATACATATGCGGTTATAATAATGATTAACAGTATAATAGTGATAATAATTGAATAATAATAATACACTGCGATATTTTCGCTAAATCTAAGAATGTTGAGTGTTGGTATAGTTACATTTGTGGTATTTAAGTTTAATGTTTCTGAAATTGATACATCATAAAATGGTTGTAATATGTTGTGATAATTGTGATAATAAATTTGTGTTAATGTGGGGTAACAATTATTTATGCCTATATTTATCAGACTTACTTTAGGTAAAAATTGGCTAATATTATTACAATTGGTTATCTTACTTATATTATAAGTTAAATATTGTTTTGTAACATCGAGGTATCTTATATTTCTATCTAATCTATGCTTAAGTTTACAAGTTTTTACATTGCCATTTTGAATTATTGAATAAATACAACTGTTATTAACTTTAATAAGATTTTTACAATAATATTCCTCCTCGTATATACAGTCTGCTGAAAAAATGTTGTTTTGGTTTTGAATGTATAAATCGTTGTCAAGCTCGATTTCGTAAAATGTGCCATTAATATATTTAGGTACTGTATGAACTACGTATCCTTGGTATTTGTTCTCGTGAGTTGGTAGTCTTATAAAAGTATGAATTACCTTCTTGTGTGTTGAACAAAATATTTTACAATTTGCCCATAAAATTTCTGTTTTGTTAGATACTAAATGAACTGTGTTAGGAAGATTTTTCAAAACGTTAGTCATAATACTGGAATGAATTATACCTAATTTGCAAAATTCTAGTGATAGAGTTATTTCTTTTACTTGGTTTAGTAATTGAGAAATATGTATGTATAAATTATAAGTGTCTTCATTTGTTTTTAATGTCATCGTATTATTGGTGATAAGCTCGAAATTTTTATTTAGTGTTTTAATTTTATTTTTATAATCAGATATTAATTGTTTGTCATTATTAACTGAGGTTTCTATATTATGTTCAATCCTATAATTATTTTCTTCTATCGTTCCTATTATTTTATCGTAGTGTGCTTTATCATTGGCATCCATATTGCCAGTTAGCCAACTAATTATACTTCCTAAACCGTTAATTAATCCTCTTTTTGTCCTATGCTTATATTGTAATAGTTCTAATTGATGATTAACATTATTGGTTAAATCTTTTAGTATAGAATAAAGATAATGTCCTTTGAAAAATTTTAAATGGTTATATATGTTCTCTAATTCAATTTCTAAATAACTAATGTTAAAGAAATGATATGTTTCAAAATAAGAATTTATAACTTTTATATCATTTATATAATAATGAAGTATTCCTGGCGAGTTAGTCAGATCATGCACTTCAATCGCTTGGATCTTCTCCATCAGAGCTAGAACCATGATCAGAGTTGTGAGCTTGTATAGAGGCGTCATTTGTAACATAGGTTTTACTCTTATTTTTCGCTGGTCTTTTGATATTGTCGATATGGGTGGTTTGTTCTCTTTTTCCTTTTACTATGATGTTCACTTTCCTAAACTTATTCCGGCTTTTAATTTTTGCTTGTGTATTTTTCAAATATTCTTCGTCTCCTAGAATTGGTGGTTCTTCCCGATCTCTATTCAATTTATCAGTTCTATCTGCTTTCTCTTTAGTAATTTTGTTTTTAATTATTTCATGTATTAGTTGTAAGTCCTTATGGTACTTTTGAACATAGGCTTCTGTTAAATCTATTTCTCTATTTTTTAGATTATTTATTGTTCCGAATGCTATCTCATTAGGGGTTAGTTTAAGATTAGAATTAAGCATATTGTTGAAAGCTGTAATTGCTATTCTTAATTTTTCTCCGAATTTATAATTGTGCTGAACCGAGATTGACCTCAAAATTTCTCCTAATGTTGCGTGAGTTTTGTTTAATAAACCGAGTGAGTTTGAATGGTTACTTGATGTATAATGTAATAAAATGTCATTCTTTTCAAAGAATTGTTTGATTAGTTTATTTTTCATTTCCGTTCCTTGATCGAGTTAAATTTGTAGCGGTGTGGGGTAAAATAATAAATAGCTTTTTATACTTTCGCAAATATTAATCGCATTGTGATTCGGTATCACTTGTGCAAATAATCTTTTTGAAAATGTATCTACTGCTGTAAAAATTAATTTTCCTTCGTATTTTAAAATATCGATCATTATTTCTTGGAATGGTTTGTCCGGTGTTGGTGTGTGTTCATATTTTGTTTTAATAGGTTTCCGATCATATTTAACTTTCTTGCAAGTAGTGCATGTATTTATGTATTCACCTATCTTATCTTTCATCCGAGGAAAATAATATTCCCTTTTGAGCTTTTCATATGTTTCTCCTATTCCTCTATGTTGGGTTTTTCCAAGGTGGTAATTGGAGATGATATTTTCTTGTTCTTCTTCGATTTCTACGTCTGTGTTCATTAAGTAATATCTTTTGATTTTGACTGTGGGGTATTCTGATTCTATGATTCTTCTCAATTCTTCAAAGTATTCGTTTAGAATATCTTCTAGTACCGTTTGATTTGAAGAACAGTATACTCCATATGTCGTTCCGGGTTGTAGTATTTCTTCTAAATGTTCTTTAATTCCTTGTTTGTTAATCACATGTATTGTATATCTGTTTTTCTTAAATGGTTTAGTATATTCGTATTTTTCGTTACCTCTCTTTATTACTAATTGATATTTTTCTATGTTTATGCATTTGTCTGGTTCGCATAACCATACTTGCGCTGCGCTAGATTCTTGTGAGTGAATCGTTTCAAGGTCTTCTGAGTTTTCTCGTGTCAGTGGCATCTCTAATTCTTGCATTAGTGATTCGTATTCTGGTGAATGCCTGATAGCTTGTTGTAAGACTTCGTCTAGATCCATTTCTTCGGAAAGGTTTAATTCTGTTATTTGACTATTTCTTGAAAGCGCGTCTGCTACATGATTTGTCTTTCCCTGTACGTGTTTTATATCGAACTCAAATTCTTGCAGTTTCCATATCCACTTCATTATTCTCGTGTTTCCATTTTTCATCGTGAATATCCATGTCAGTGGTTTATGGTCTGTCTGTAATAAGAATTTGGTACCATATAAGTAGGGTTTGAAATGATGTGTTGCCCATATTACAGCTAACAATTCCTTTTCGATTGTACTATAGTTAAGTTTAGCTTTTTGCAGACCTCTCGAGGCAAATGCTATAGGGTGTTCTACATCATTCTCGTCCTTTTGTGATAATACTGATCCTAAAGCTTAATTACTTGCATCCGTAGTAAGAATAAATTGTTTGTTCCAATCCGGATAATTTAGAATTGGTGCATTTGTCATTAGATCGATTAAGGCTTTACATGCGTTCTTTATTTCTGTCGTTTTATAAACTTTCGTTTGTAAAGATTGACATAATGGTTTAGTTATTTTTGCGTATCCTTTTACAAATTTTCGATAATAATTTGTCATACCCAGAAATTGACGTGTCGTTTTTTTTTTCATCATGTGGTAAAGGAAAATTTAGGATCGCTTCTATTTTGTTGGGGTCGGTTCTTAAGCCTTCCGGTGTTACAATGTAGCCTAAAAATTTTAATTGCCGTTTAAAAAAATCAGTTTTGTCTAACTGAATTGATATGTTTTTATTATGTTTTTTCAAGGCTTCGAAAATCTGTTTTAAATTTCTTAAATGTTCCTCCTCTGTTTTTGAGTAAACTATAATATCATCTACATAAATCATAGCGTTCGGTATATTCTCTATCATCATGGTCATGGCTCTTTGAAACGTAGGTGGTGCGTTACAAAGTCCAAATGGCATCCTTGTGAATTCATAGTGACCATTTTCCGTAGAAAAGGCTGTTTTTTCTATGCTTTCCGGATCCATTTCAATCTGATGAAAACCTGAGGTTAGATCTATTGTCGAAAATATCTTTGCTCCTTTTAATCTGTTCAAGAGGTCTTCTATATTAGGGAGAGGAAATTTATCTTTTATCGTAGATTGGTTTAGCTTTCGGTATTCTATCACCATTCTCACTTTCTTTATTCCTGACGCGTCCATTTTCTTTGGAACTATCCACAGTGGAGAGTTATATGGCGACTTACTCGGTCTAATAATATTATTTTTTAACAATTTTTCCACTTCCTCGTGAATTTGTTGTTTGAATTGTTCCGGGTATCTGTAATTCCTAGTGTAAATAGGATTTTCATTGGTAGTAATAATTTTATGTTTTAATAAACCCGTTATTTTTAATTGTTCATTTTCTTTTTTTATCATATCTCCGTTTTCACTTATTGTATTAATTAATTAATTTTTCTTTTAAACTTTCGTCGATGTGGTCAAGTCTTATTAGCTTTTTTATTTCGTTTTTATTCGATATAAAATATTTCGTTTTCTAATTTATATCGTTTTTCCTTGACCTTTAATTCTTTTTTTGTTTAAATCGATACTTATTTGTAAATCTTTCATTGTCTCATAGCCCAGTAGTATGTCGAATCGATCACTAAAGGGAAAAATAAGAAATTTTGCTTCTTGATTTATTCCTATCAGTGGAAGCAGATTTATTAGTGCACTTTTTGTACCTTCTGCACGACCTGCAGATGTTTTTATCGCAAGCGTTCATTTATTATTTTGGCGTCTTTTGGTAATGCTTTCGGATTAATATAATTTTTCGTTGTTCCGGTATCGATCAGCCATTTGTTTCCTTTGTCATCTTTTATTTCCGGTAGATCATTGTTCGTATTATTCAATTCGTGAACTTCTATTGGTCCGGCGGGTCGTTGTTGCATGGACCTGAGCCTAAAAAATTATCCTGTCGAGCTTCTATAGCGTTCAGTCTTTCCGTTAGGATTCGAATCTGCTCGTCTTTTTCATTTTCTGTATAATGCACTCTATTGGACACAGTTCTCATAGATACTGTATTGGAATCTTTTTCAGTTGGCGGTAATGAACCTTGTTCTCGATTTGGATTTTGTTGGTTTCTCCAGTTTCCCGATGGAGGTTTGTTAAAAAATTGATGTTGAGATTGCGGGTCCCATGGTTTGTTGTATATTGGTTTTTGATACTGCTTATAGTTTGGGTTTTGATTATAATACGATTGATACGGTTGTTGATACGGTTTTTGTTCGTACCTTGGTTTTTCATAGTGGGGTTTCTAATGTTCCCAGTCTTTTTTCTTTTGAAAGTTGGGATCAAAATGTTTCCCTTTATAATTTGGATTTTGAAAATTTTTTTGTTGTGGATTATACTGATGTTTACCGTATAACCTTTGAACAATGTGTGTGCCACTGTTTTTAAGGATATCTTCAATATCTTCTAATGTATTCCATGTTATATGATAAATGAAATCTGTTAAAGAAGGGTGGAGATTATGCACCGCGTGATGGGATATTTGTCTATCATATCTTTTCATTTCTGCTTGTTTATCTAAGATCGTATCGTCGGTGTAAACTCGAGTATATAAGTCACAACGTCGTTCTATTAATCTTTCTAAATAATTATGAGGATTTTCGTTACTATGTGGCCTGACATTTAATAATTCCGCAATTAATTGTTCTCGAGTTCGAGAATCTTGATATTTATTTTTTAGAAAAATTAAAATTCCTTCTACGCTATTAAATTCTTTATCATGTACAGCTGCGGCTACTTTCCCTTTTAATTTACATAATAAATTTAAAATAATCTTTGTATGATTAATATGTCTATGTGGATTATTTTCTTTACAGTATAATTATGTTAAAAACTTAGTATTACGAACAAAATTCACTAGACCTATTTGATTTCCATCATAATCTGGAATCATTTTAAATTCACTTTCTTTAATTTCTAACGCCATTGTGTTTTCGTTTGTCTGGTCGGTTAGTCTGAAAGCATTAAGTCTGTCTAGTACAGACATAGAAATGTTACAATTTATATAAAAATAATTACCCTAAGATGTCTTCAGTTGATGTTGGCTTCTTAACAAAAGAGATGTTGGGTTGAGATTGTAGAAATTGAAATTTCTGCTTACTGGAAAGAAGATCCTCGTAGTCGTGGAGAATGCTTGATCTTGTTCAAGACTCAGTGGCAAATCTTCCTCTAGACGTGGAGACGTGGTTATGCTGCTACGATACTGGTATTACACTCAGCCTAAGCTCCGCAAAGTTACTAATTCTTCAAAAATAAGCTCTCAAGTCCCTAAGTTCGGGCGCCAGTTAAATAAGCTTACTCCAACTTAGACTTTTAAAAAAAAGGTTTATTTCAAATACAATAAATACAACACTTGTGTCTAACAATGACTGACTGATAGCTATAAGACGGGTCGTACTGACCGTGACAATCCTAACTTACTTCTTCCTTTCGTCCTAAAAGACGAGGTCATATATAGGGGTTGTTATCGGTGTGAAAGCAAATAGTGAATAAGCAATTGAAGGGCGTAGGATAAGAGGTGATGACCTTTTATAAAGATTACTGTCTTAACTTATAGGGGTTGTTATCGATGTGAAAGCAAATAGTGAATAAGGAATCGAAGGGCGTAGGATAAGGGGTGATGACCTTTTATAAAGGTTACTGTCTTAACTATATATTATCATCATTCCTGGAAATATCAACCACTCCCTCCCCTTTACTATTTGCTGTGGTCTACCGACCTCCCCATGTTCCCTTTGATGACGCTTTCGAAACCTCTCTAGTCCAATTAACATCAGCCTACTCCAACGTCATAATCTCTGGTGATTTTAACACCAATATGATATCCGAATCCTATGATAAATCTTTCCTCATCAATTTGTTCCATTCCATTAATCTTTATCTGGTTCCTTTTCTTCCTACCCATCACACACAATTCTCAGATACCTGGCTTGACCTGTTTATCACTGACTCCCCCGATAAAATTCTTTCATCATCTCAGCACCCGGTTCCTTTTCTCTCCTCAAATGATCTAATCCAGATTTCGTATGATCTACCAACCAAATCTTTTGTCCCAACAGTTGTATCCTTTCGAAATCTGGACCTCCTGTCTTTCGAATCCGTACAACCTGACCTCGACTCCATCCCATGGGATACTATATATTCCTTCACCTCGATTGAGCCGATGATCTCTACCCTCACCGCAAACCTTCACTCAATTTTAAATACCCATGCTCCTCTGAAAACCCTAAAGATTCACCGTCCTCCTGCTCCATGGCTGACAGCTGAGATTAGAGAGCTGATGAAAAAAAGGGAAGCAGCCAGACGCAAATTTCGTCGAACTCGATTGCCATCAGATTACACCACCTTCAAATTTTACGTAACCAAACCCAATCCGCTATCCGATACTCTAAATCCAAATACACGCATAATGCCCTTTCTACCGCTCCCGATTCTAAATCCAAGTGGAAAATCCTTAGAAAACTAACCTTTCCTGACCCCAACTGCAACTCCTTTCCTGTTTCGCCCGATGAACTAAATCAGTATTTCATTTCATTAGCTCCAAACCCTCCGTTCGAAGCGGAAATAACGTACCCTAGCTTTGATCCAACCAATTTCTTCTTTTCCCATGTTTCCTATGACGACATACTCTCGGTCATTAAAAAATCCCGCACAAATGATTATGGACCCGATAATATTCCTTTTAAACTCATCAAATCGTGCCTTCCCGCACTTATTCCTATCCTTCACCATATTTACAACCTTTCCCTTCAAAACTCGATATTTCCTTCCTCTTGGAAAGCAGCACTAGTCCGCCCCTTGAACAAAATTCCCAATCCCGCCTCCCCTAGAGACTTCCGTCCGATTTCCCTCCTCTCCAACCTATCCAAACCACTGGAACGGATCGTTCAGTCCCAACTTTCAGATTTCCTAGAAGAGCGCTCCCTCCTTAGCCCATATCAATCCGGTTTCCGTCCCGGATACTCCACCCAATCCGCCCTCCTGAAAATATCTCAAGATATACACTCCGCAATCGATCGCCAAAAGATTACCATCCTTATCCTTTTGGATTTTTCAAAAGCTTTCGATAATGTTGACCACAACATCCTTCTATCCAAACTCCGAAACCTCTCCTTGTCCAAATCTGCCTTACTTTGGTTTAAATCCTTCCTTTCCGACCGATTACAGTATGTAGTCATTCCAAATAAACCCCCGTCCAAGACCCCCCTCTATCCTGTGGTGTTCCTCAGGGCTCTTCACTTTCACCCACACTCTTTTCTGTTTACATTAATGACCTTCCCCTTTCCATCCATCACTGCCGATATCACCTTTACGCAGACGATCTCCAAATCTATTTATCCTTTCCCAATTCTGACCTACTGCAAGCTACTAGGAAAATTCAGGAAGACTTGGATCGAATCTATAAATGGGCAGTGACGAACAAGTTGAATTTGAATACTGAAAAGACCAAAGCGCTTGTAATAGGTTCGAGTTACCTCCTGAAAACCATGCCTCCTATTCCCACCATTTTCCTGATCCTATCAAATTCTACCCCTCAGTCAAAAATCTCGGAGTCATCTTCGATCAAAACCTATCCTGGAAAAACCATGTATCCGAAATTTCCCGTCGCACCATCCCAATCCTAAAACGTCTCAATTACGTTCGCCATTTCCTTCCTTTCGAAACCCGCAAATTACTTGTTACTTCCCTTATCTTCCCCCACTTCGACTATTGCTGTGCTGTGTATGGGGGCGTTTCTGGTGATCTCGAGGCCAGACTCAAAAGACTGTTTAACTGCTGTATTCGTTTTATTTTCGGGATCCCCAGGAATGCCCATGTTTCACAATTTTACGCGGAGTTAAAGTGGCTCTTTCCTTCCTACCGTCGCCAGTATTTTTTGGCTTCCTTTCTCTACCAAACAGTGAAATCCCAACGCCCTCTTTACATTGCTCAACTCCATCAGCTCAAATCCTCTGTTCTTACCCGCCAAACCCGTTCCCGCCCATCAGATTTGTACACTCCTGCTCATTGCTCCACTGCCTTCAACAGATCATTCCTAATCCGATCCTCATCCCTATGGAACTCCATCCCTTACACCATTCGCCACTCAAACACCCTTTCCACTTTCAAATATCATTTATTTAACCACCTACTGTCCATCCAGATCCATGAAAACTGTCATTAGCCACTTAAAAGTCTTATAAAATATAAAAGTTTATGTACAAGAAATGTTTATTGTTTCTACACAAATGATTCACACAATGAATCAAAATATTTTCTGTTTTTGTTTTTGTCTATATTTCTTAGTTTAATCATTATTTTTTATCATTATTAATTACTATTTTATCATATTTAATAATATTTCATAACCATCTTCAGGCTCTGTAGGCCCCATGATTGTACATTATTTTTTATTCTTAAGACTTAAGGTCCCAGAATAAATAAAGAACATTTTTTTTATTTATTTTATTATTATTATTATATTTTTATAACCTCAAAAAAATTATTTAACCTGCTCCACTACAACCTAAGAAGAGTCTTGAATAATTATATGGTATTGTAACTGTGGAGTATTATATAATAATTCACCTAACTATTATTTTTTCCTACACTTATAACTTGTATTTTATTTTCTTTACCGTTTCATTTTCTGTATTTTTTATCTGACATATATTTTATCCTTTATGATGGCATAATTTGGCCGAAACTACGGCGTAAAAATAAAGATTTAACGTAATAAAACATTATTTTTTTAAACTTTATCTATTATTGGCCGATCTCTTAAGTATTTAAAGAGTCGACCTTTATTTGCAACTATCTATTATGCAGTAGAAATAATACAATTAAATGTTGGAGTGTGTGTGAAAGAAGGATGAATGCAAGAAGAGTGAAGAAGAATGTAAAAAATGGCGTGAGACTTGTGAGACTCGAAGAACCTTGCGGCACTTCTTTTTATCTTTTTTTTCTAACTTAGCCCAGGAGATCACCCATCCAGCTTCTTTTTATCCTTTTTCTGATTTAATATTGTATAATCCCAGTAACCTTATCATTTATTGGTATTGATGCCCATCTAATTATTCGTTGAATCGTTTATAGTGGGTCTCTACAAAAGCTCCACGAAAAATACCTTAATATTAAATAATATTAAGATATAAATTATAATCTTAATACTAAATTCATATTTTCAGTACCATAAATACTCTGCTTCAATATTGATCATTTTTACTACTAAATTCAAATCTATTGGCAGACCATCGTTATTATTTAAAACTTTCAAACCTTTCAAAAAAAATAATTTAGCCAAAACTGGATTCGGGATAAAAACTCTCGGCCTGAAATAGCTGTTAATTATAAAATATGATGAAAAAGGTAATTAATATAAAATCTCTCTTTATTTAAAATAAAAAACTTTTACAGTAACGTCAAAATGCATTTTTAGTCAGTGTTATTTTCATGGAATATTTTAGGATTTTTTCCACAAGCATTTAGCCATAATCACGAACAGGTTTTTTTCATTTATTTAGTCCGTAACTCATTACCATCAAACATGTTACTTTTTTACTAATGAGCGTGGATTTTGATCAAAATCTCTCTTTTATTACATAGTCCTTATTTTATATATATTTATTTTAATTTATTTCTGCTAAATACATTTCTTTTTATAAACATAACATCTCTTTAATAATTTTTAATGTATTTGAATTTCACTTAGTTTTCTGGTACGTCAAGCAAAATAAGAGCTGAAAAAAAAAAGGTATGCTTACCACACGCTGGAAGTGTAAAATTCTTCTGAAGTGAATTCAACTTCAAAAATTCTGCTGCTTTTTATTATTATATGCTTTTTATATGCTTTATATTAATTCAAATCATTTTTATTTTTATTACTTATTCAATATTTTGATCACGTTTAAAAAGACGAGAAAAAAAAAATGACTTAAATTGCTGGATGAATTCTGTGCAGTCAAACGCTTTATTCCGACGGATCTTGCTTCTTTGAAGGTTGACATGTTATTCAATCAAGTATTAATTCCTTAAAGTTTTGAAGCGGTCGTATATAAAAAAATAAAAAAAGTCGCGCGAGCGATGACAACAGATGACGTTTATAACTATCCCCTCTCTAGTGCTCTTCTTTACGTCATAGCTTCTTAACGGAATGAGCTACAATTTGCAATAGGATACCGTTTTAAAGAATATAAACATTCCCTTTTTTCGGCATCTTCACCGTTCAGCTAGTGTTTTCAGTTTTGGAACAATGTTTACCCAAATTATCAGAGAGGTGTTTACCGACTTCGTATTAAAATATTTGAAAAATTAAAAGTGCTAGATCTATACTATGTTCAAACGAAATGTAGCAAAATTCTTCCAGTATGAATAGGTATGCTTATGGCATTGATTCCTTTAAAGACTTATAAGTAGGGCTGTGAATTATATGAAATTAAAACTGAAAAATATGCAGATATATTGGGTAAAATATGCAATTAAATACCGAAAATATGCAAATATCTGCATTATTAGAAAAATAAAAAATCGCAATACGTATCTATAATTAAGTACAAACTCAAGTTTAAATAACTAATTGTGTTGAAAAGGGGAACATTAGGAAGAAAAACATTAAAAAGCTAATATTAACAAACAAAAACAAATGTTAAAAACCTTTATTTAAGATAAATAAAACACATTAAACAGGGAACATTAAAAACGAAAAAAATCATGACATTAATTTCCAGAAAACTTAAACAACAATTCTTCAATGAAGGAGTTACTTTTATTGATCAATAATAGTATAATAAACAGCATTTAAACTCCTCTTTATTAAAAGTATAAACTAGTGACATGTTTCGGGAAACAAGGTCCCATCATCAGACTGAAAACAGTATTTAACAATTTATTATAATCACACTATATTTTCAACATCTAGACAATACTATTCATATTTCTATCTATCACAATGTATATATTATAAATTACCTTTAAAATGATTTCTTGGTGTTAACACACCGTGTCTGTTTCTCTTTTACATAGTCAATAGAATAATTCATCTACCTTATGGGTAGAAGGGTCAATCCTAATTTCTAATGTTGTTTTTAGTACTAAGCTGGCCAATGTTATATTATTAATTCATTAATTATACTAGCATATATGGATCCTATTTTATCTGTGTCTGTTTTGTAGTTTATTGCATTATTTATTGTTTTATTAATGTATATCGCTTCTTTTATTTTTCTATTATGTGTTTTGGTTTCGTGTTGTAAGATTTTAACATTATCAAAATTGAATTTGTGGTTCAGTTTTTGTACGTGTTCTAAAAGGGCTGTTTTATTGCTGTTTGATTTGCTAATTTTTTTAGTGTCGTATTTATGCTGATTAACTCTTTTATATAAATTCTGCTTAGTTTCTCCAATATAATGTTTTTTGCAATCCAAGCAGTCAATCTTATATATGACATCTTTTTTATTCATATGTTCTATTTCATTCTTTGTTATTATATATTTTTTTTTTATTCGTGTTATATAGTGCAACATCTATTGTACCCATAAGGTAGATGAATTATTCTATTGACTATGTAAAAGGGAAACAGACACGGTGTGTTAACACCAAGAAATCATTTTAAAGGTAATTTATAATATATACATTGTGATAGATAGAAATATGAATAGTATTGTTTAGATGTTGAAAATATAGTGTGATTATAATAAATTGTTAAATACTGTTTTCAGTCTGATGATGGGACCTTGTTTCTTGAAACATGTCACTAGTTTATACTTTTAATAAAGAGGAGTTTAAATGCTGTTTATTATACTATTATTAAACAACAATCACAACCAAAATACTTATTCTTTAAAACAAAGCAATAACATCAAAAACAATAAGCAACGACCATAAAGAAACTCTCCCGACTTATTCATGCCACTTACTCACTGTTGTAGATTTGAATTGCAACCACTTTTTCAGGTTTTCGAACAAAATAAATCGTCTATTGGGCCTCAAAATAGATTTGAAACGGCTGAACGACCGATCTACATCATATGAATATAAACGTCTCCATCACTCTTGAAGGTCTCATTTGAAAGCTCACCTACGTACTTTCCTACAAGATCTTTTGTCTTTGAAGGAGTGACTTTCTGTATTTTAGGTTAAGTTAACACAAAAGAACAGTTTTCGAATGATATGTCTCTGTGAACACTGTGTGAGAGACAGTAATAAAATCATGGAAGAAAGAAGGGTGAGATGAAAAGTGAAGTCATAATATTCTACGTATTTGAAAGAAGTATAAACGAGAAATTAATCGGATTAAACAATTCTAAGAGAAGCAAATACGATCGAAAGTTCGCTGAAACCGAAGAATCGGCACTTCGATACATGCAAACGCAATGATTAGGCGTAACAAAAAGAATGGGAGGAGTTCTTATAGCTTTTTTTCGGTTTTTAACTTCTTTTTTTTTTCTGCTCGGAAACATAAACAAAATTCAAATCTCAATTGCTGATATGCCGGATATGTAGATAAATATGCAAGTCTAGTTCATAATATGTAAAAATATTCATTTATGGCAAAATATGCAAATAAGAAATAGCTCAAATTTATTCCAAATCCCTCATAACATATATATTTTGATAATATTGGATGTTTTAGTTAGGAGAAATATTCAAATGCATATATTTCACAGCCCTACTTATAACAAAAACTACGGACGAAGACGTCAAAGGTCGTCGCCCGAGTGTCTTTGGGCATGGTCCCCACTTCTGTTTTTATTGCATATACAATTGCATTGCCATCCACTCCTAAGATATGCTGCAAATTTCAAGTGCTTAGATCATTGGGAAGTTAGTAAAAATATCAAAATCTAGGTAATAAATCTAAATCTATGGGTCTAGGGTACTGTTGTCGATATGCGGTTAATATAACAGAAAAAGCATAGTGTACTGTAGTCGGTATAAAAACCACAGTAAACTAAACTACAATAATAAGGCAATATTCCAATAAAAAAAATAGCGTAAAAATTATACTATTTTTTTTGTGATTTACTCCTCAAAGATGCGTGACCTGGATCATTAGTGCCACTATGTTGGAACTTAACGCCATGATATTATTAACAATCTTAAAAAATATTATCTTGGGCGTAACGGACGACCCGTGTGGAAAAACTCACTGACCGTGAAAGCACTGAACTGAAAAATATCGTTTACAGTTTTCTGCCACCCCTCGATTGGCTGTGATATTTTATTTCGTTAAATCACTCTTCCACTTTTTCACAGCTGTCCGTTAAATAAATAATTAAAAAGTCGATTCCCAGTAAATGTTTAATGCTGTAGAGAAACTCGATTGCGGAGGCTTTAAACAACTTATCAAGTCCAAGTAAATTTTATTTATTTCGGTAAAATTAAAAATATCAATCGATGGTTGTCGCGAAGAAGTACTATTAACCTTCAAACCCAAATTTTTAATATTTGCTTTGTGAAAAATTGGTTGAGTTTTAAATTAGCCTTCTAATTAGTGCCTTAAAGTATTTTGGTGCAAATGAAATTTTAAAAGTAATTACAGGATTTAAGGAAACGGTCCAAAATCCTACTGAAAATACACAATTTTGTCTTAACCACTTCTTCACAAAAGCCAGGGGTGTATTAAAAGAAAAAGAGACCTATGTTTAGAGTAGAGAAAAAAAAAAGAAGTGAATTATGAATTATAAAAAATAATTTGTTATTTATTATATATTAGTTTATATTACATTGCTTTAAATTACTGGAGCCGACGACACTAAATCTGTCATGATAGGTCTCCTAAAAAAACTAAAGCTTATCTTAAATATTATCAATTTTTGTTCAAGAAAAACCACGACTGCTGTTTGCAAACACGGGTCATAAAACAAGGTAAAATAAGGTTCCAGAAGGATGGTATGAAAGGGTATGATTGTATGAAAAGGCGTTTTCATACCCAAAATCGCAACAAAAAAAACCCCGCACAAAATAGCGGTGATTGTCGGTTTTTTACCTATAGCTAGACGACAAAGAATGTTTTTTGAAGAATGTTTTTATATAGTAAATTGTAGCTGGAACCAGTACCTACGGAATACAAAAAAACATGTATTTTTTGTTAGGTTATGGTCTTAAGAACATTATAGAGATTCGCTTACTTGCAACCAGTCCCACTTCCCCGCGAAAACACATTTATCGATACTCTTTTGGCTGTAACTCCGAATTTATTTGTCCGATCCGAAATTTCTTTTTTCCCACCTTATAGCTGGTTTAATTTCCTATTAGACTCTGTATATATAGATTATTCAAGTCGCTTAAAATACACATGCTAGCACGCTAAAAAAAATCTTACTGTTGTGAAATCCAATTTTTTTTTGTCGTGTTTATTACTTTAATTTCAAAAATATATATCCGATACAAAATTTATTTTCTTCATCTCAAAGCTGGTTAAATTTATTATTAGATCTCAAATACGAAACTTTGATTAAATTTCGTAAAATGCCCACGGCGGCACGCTAAAAAGCCTATAGGCAACAGTTTACTGTTGTAAAATTCAAGTTTTTAAAAATCATTTATCGCTATAACTAATTTTAATGTGTCGTCGTTTCCTGGACTATTATAATCTATTAACTATAATCTTATCTATTAATTAGTTATAATTAACTTTGCAATAATTATTCTTGTTATTATGTTTTACAGCCCAATGAAGTTTGGAAGCATTGCATCAAGTGTTTCTCACCTAAAACTTGGAACAAATAAATTTAGGAAATCACTTGTTTCTATGCATTTTATTTTAATTTCAAATTAAATTAAAATAAACTTTATTCTTGAACCATTTTTTAATAAGACTAATTATCGTGTACGATATGGCCTAGCTTCACTATTTATTATTAAGAAAGTAAAACTAATAACCGATAATTACTGTATTAGAAATAAATAAAAGATTTATAATAATATTATGATAATAACCTAATTTTGGTATTTATTTTACATGAATGAATTTACAAAATTAATCATTACATTTATTAAAAAGTACAGTAATATGATACAAACAATAATTCATAAAGCTCTTGTTAAAAAAATAAAAATTAAATAACGTTGTAGTGAAGTTTTTACCCTCTATAAGCCTTCCCTGAAGAGCATTCGGTATAAGATCCCTTAGTCACCATATCTATTAGTTGTTTTTATTGATTTAGTTAAAATCGAAAACAAATAAAAATTAATATTGTAATAAATTAAAGAATTTGAATATAAAAAATGTCCATGCATCGGCCGGGAATCGAACCCGGGCCGCCCGCGTGGCAGGCGAGCATTCTACCACTGAACCACCGATGCTACATCTAGAGGAAGTGGCTTTTTTTTTATACAAGTCTAAAACTATCTTAACTATCCGACATAGGTGTGATTTTATTTTGTTCTTGCTCAGTTCAATTTGGTGGAATTTGAAAAAAAAGAAAAAGTTTTTCACCCATTTTGTCCTTTACTCCTTATATCACATTTAACTGATATTGCTTCAGTTAGTCCTAACTTTTCCTCAGCTGTCGTGTTATTGGCGTAATTATGTTTTTTACTTCAAATATTATTTTAATTAGATTCCATAGTTTTTCAATCATTAGTAAATAAATTTGAAGCTAAAACATTAAAAATTGTTTTTTTTTAAACAAAGTTTTCTTTTATATCTATATATCCACTAAAAAAAACAACTGACATTAAACACATTTTAAATTATTGACTAAGACAATGAATATTTGTCCTATAGTAAATTGTTATTTTAAAAAATATATATTTTATAGCATTATCCGTGTTTTTTTTTCCGGTTTTTTTAATACAAACAACTTGGATCTTCAATACCACACCGCTTTAAATAAATATTTAAGTCTGGCAGGTCAAGAAAATCCGTTGATTATAAGATTTATTCGAAAAATAGCAAATAATACAATGTAGGAATGTAATTTTAAATATTTACAAGTATATTTGGTCAATTTTAAATTTATTATTATTTTTTTTTTTTGTGGATAGATTTGTCAAAAATTTACACTGGGTAAACTAATTTTTATGTTAAATAGTTATCCTGATGATTCAAAGGAATAGTATATGTAGTAAGTAGCTTGTCAGTAGTAAGTAGCTTGGTCGAACGGGAAAATACATTTGTTTTTCAAACAAATTTTTTTCGGTAGATTTTTTTGTTTTAAGGGGTACTAAACCATAATATAAATTCTACCACCTCGAAAAAAGAAAAGCTTCCACGAAATAAAGAAACAGTTTTTGTAGATTTTTTTTTCCAAATGTAAAATAAATAATCGGATTATAATATAACGAATTTAATGTACAATAAGTTTCCTTAAAGGCCGAGCGAGATGAGGCTATGGTTTCAACACGCTAGGTCGTGAAGTTGATAGGTTCGATTCCCACCTGGGCGGGTTGAAATATATTTTTTTGCGGAACCACGAAATTAATCTTGACCTTGAGAATAGGTTAGCAACCTGTAGGATAACCCGTATTTCCTGCCCAAGTCGAAATACATAATATAAATTCTACATATATTTAGAGGACATATTTAAGGCTTAACTCAAATAAAAAATAAAAAAAAGTTTTCTTTATGTTATTTTATAAATGCTTTTATATTAGCAATTCAATAGTGTATTATAAAACAAATCATAGAAACTTTTTTAAACTAATTTTGTACAATTGTTTTTTATGTTTCATTTTTTATGACCTACATAATATAGTGCTATGATAATATGAAATATAACTAGCGTGTAGGACATGAGGAAGGTCAGGACTAGTGGTACTTACTCCTAACATCATCGTAAATTATTTCATCCAAGTAGAACTACTTTTTAGCCTTTTTCAAGTATTTTCTGCCCTGTTTCTCGATGTTATAGTTTATAACGGATCGTTGATATGTCTGTAGAGTTTGTCATGATATCTTTAGTATGAAGTTTGTAGTGATCTTGCACTAGAAGTCTGTGTGTAATTTTTTTTCCATTAACATACCAGACTGATTGCGTAACGAGTGTTTATGTTAATGAACGGAAAAGTCTGTTTTTTTTTTTTTTTTTTTTTTTAATGCGCGTATTTTTAGCTGTAATGTAAATTTGTGTCTTACATCCATAGGGATTTTAGTAAAAAGTGTACAGATTTAGTATTTTCCTAATTTTCTCCAAATGTTTCAGAGTTTTGCTAAGACTTAGGGGTTTCTCTTTCACATCTTGGTTCAATGTCATATTATCCTTCTCTCATATTAAAATCGTTAAATATTAAAAATATTAAATATTAAAAAAAAACCAGGGTTTGAAATCGATAATTAAAAAAAATAATAATAAAAATCAAATCCGATCAAGATTTTTATCTGGAATTTTTAAAATCATTTGATGATTTTTATTAGGATCGATGTTTATTCTTTTATTCATAAGTGATAAAAATCAAATTCTGATCATTATTTTTGAACAAAATGTGTACAATTAACAATAATAATAATTTTTGAGTAATTCCTTTCTAAATCAGAAAGTTAACATTTTCGATTTTTCTCCAAGATGTATTTGGAGTATTTTGTATATAAACATATTAATCAATTTGCGATTTGTGATCAAAAAGGTGATTTTTATTTTCTGATTTACATTTTTTTTTCGCAATATAATCATTATTATTTATGCAATGCCGTATCATTCAGTGAGTGATCACAGTTTTTAATCAAATCAATAAAGATCCATTGAAATTTTTATTTATAAATCAGGAATTTATGGACGAAAAACTAATAAAATCGTTAAGTTTCGCCATCTTAAAACAGCATCCTTATGGACGAAAACTAATAATAATTGTGGGAGGATAGTGGCCCAGGATGTCCTTCGGCCCCTAAAAATCGTCAGATCTGTAAAACAGTGTCCTTATAGCAATTATAAATGCTATTATAACATGCTATGCCATCATCCGCCTGTCAAGAATCACATATTTAAAATAAAGAATTTTCGCAATTATCAGTTCGCTTTAAAAATTACTAATACTTGATTTTTATTGTGATGACAAATAGCCTATGCCTAAGTTCGATGATCAATCCAACTAATTAACTCGCCCCTCTCCTGGAAATCATAAGTACCTGATCGCATTAATTGGGCGAGGGGTTTTAAATAATAAGCTGGACGCCGATTGATGTCTCCCATGTTGTCTTTTAATTAAACTGGTAGCGGATGGGGAGAGCGAAGAGAAGAGGGTACAGAGAGTACACGTGGCAGCCCACCCTCATTATAGGACTCCATGCTCGCTCCCTGAGGTAGGGGTGTCCTCAGGTAGGAACATAGGGCATAGGAGGTGCTTACAAAGAATCATAATACATAGTCCTTGAGGTCCGTGTTAGTAGAAAAGTGTAACGAGTTAGTGTCACTCTTATAAAATTATTTAAAAAGATATATCTCGTTCCTATTTCAATATATTTTTTTAAGTGAAAAAAAAAAGTATCACTTAATTAATTAGGCAGATAATAATCAAGCGTAAACTTGGATTAGAATGAGGTATTGGAAATTGGAGAATTCAAATATTTTCAGGGATTTTCCTAGTCTGATGTCAGGAGGAATAGAATTCCAGAGGATGGTTGACCGGAAGAGGACAGAGCATATGGTGTATACAGATCAGATAGACTTGGAAGTATGAAGCTGAAAGTAAATCTGAATGGAAGAATATTGTAAATATAGGCACTATGAAGAGTATTGATAATTTGGTAAAGAGATATACCTAAGAAATATTTCATACGGAAAATGGGATAGATCCAATTAAAGAGAAGAAACATAGAGGCGCCTTGGGATATTGAAGCCAAATATGGAAAAGTAGTTCATTATTTGCTTTAATCTGACCTTGAGAACCATCGATAGGCCACCCAATACCAGACAGCCGTAGTTAAGTTAAAGGAATAATAGGAAAGTAACTAAAACCTTACGAGCTGGGGAAGAAGGTGACGAGTTTGGTGGAACAGTTTGAGTAGATCTATGGAACAACGGTAGATTTGGACAATCTACATGAATGTTATATTGTAAAAATCTCTAGGCCGGATAAGAATATCTTTCTTTCACTCTTTTACATAATTCTTAATGGACATTGTCCTAGAACAATGTTTTCTTTATATTTATATATCAATCTGTATGAAACAAGAAAAAATCGAATGCTACCAGAAAGAGCAGGGTTGCAAGAAAACAGTTCAACAGTTCCTACTTTTTTATTACATTTTAATTAAGATTTAATATTTTGTAATGATCATTTTGTACAACATCGAAACTGTGACTGAAGAATAGTTGGGTAAGTTATTTATTGCATATTGGAGAAGTTATTGAATTTATTATTGCTAATGTAATAATTTTCCTTATTTCTTTAAGTGTGATAATTGATTTCCAAAAAAAAAAAATAAATAAATAAATCCTTTCTGGAAAAAATAACACTATAAGGATAAATCTAAAATAAAAATTATTATCAATAAAGGTCATAGTTTCATTTCAATTAACATTTTTTTTTTTAGTATAGAAATATAATAAATAAAAATGGTGAACTAGTCGGCACTTTTTACTATACTGAAATATGCTTCTCGAAAACTTAATTGAAAATATAAAGTTTATTCTGGGTCTTACAGTCCCCTAAGAATAATAATAATGCCCAGTTACATGTACAATTGTCTTGCCGTATTGTTTACAAATTAAATGCTTCAGTTATTATAGCATACATATTGGACAGGAATAAAAAATTAAATTAAAAAAAAAATGAAATAATAATAATAACAGTAAAGGTTAAAAGGTTGGGATTTAGTGTTTAGGAGGTGGATATAAGAGCGCAGAGTTAATAGATCAAGAATATAGAAAGGCTTTTTGGTTTTTAGAGATTGGATTAGGAAAGTACCCAGAAAGTATTGCCGTCGGAATTTAAGGGAAAGCCACCCAGGCTAAGAATATCGGCAAGTAACGTGTGATCGCCTGGGGATCCATAAGATAAATCCAATGAAACAGTTCATTAGTCTCCCCCGCATTATCTATATATTTATTAAGATTTAGGTTTTTATTATATGTTTACAATTTCCTGTATAATAATATAATAATTTCTGCCATGAATTCTTTGTAGTCTCACAGGTCTCCTGACAATGATCTGGTTAAATCATTTTGATTATAAAATTCGTACTTCGAGCTCGAAGTAGGGTCAGTTTTACATTGAGCTGATACGAAATTTACTATCGAAAAATAATCCCTCTCACTCTCCATTAAATGTATTAGTTAATTTTATTTATTTCATAATGTTTTATTAATTCACTTTCTAAAATATTAAACAATTAAACAATATTAAACAATTTCATTCTGATGTTCCATATAATACGACCTGATTGTAAAATCAAGGTAATTTTTAATTAATTTTTAACGCTTTCGTTGTCATTTTGTTTATATTTATATTTTTAACTTTGAATTTCTTGTTTATATTTTATATCATTGTTTATACTTCTAAAAGAATATCAGTAGTCTACTTTATCCAATGTTGGAAATAAAACTGATTTTTTTTTTTGTAGAGTTTAATGTACAAATAAGATGCAAACTTTTTTTTTGAAAAAAAATAAGTTGCATCGGCCGGGAATCGAACCCGGGCCGCCCGCGTGGCAGGCGAGCATTCTACCACTGAACCACCGATGCTACATTTTCCCCACGCAAAACTATAGTAGAAATATCTAAATAAACGAACATTTTACAACATTCAAGTAATTCAAATAATATAATTTGGAAATATACTGGTTACTTGCGATTGTGGTTCACTCTTAATGTTTATATAAAATGTCATTTTTATATTGGCAATTTGATGTTATATAAATTGTAACACCAACTGGTGTAAAAATAGTTTATAACAGGATTAAACAATTCAAAACGGTAGAGAACTTATTTATTACAGGAAAAAAAAATACAGAAATCGCCATTGTAACTGGCTCTTTTAGCCCCGGTACTATCTAAGTACTCGACATTTTGGAACATTTTATCTACACCTCTCCCCGAGTGCTTTCAGAGAACTATCCATCACAAAAGATGCAAGTTATGATCTTTAACAAGAGATATGTCGAAGTACTACGAGAAATGGGGGTCCATATTTACACCAAGAAAGGGTGCCTATATTTAAACCTACTCCACCTACGAAAAATGGCCACTACCATATGTAAGCTCAAAGCGTGCGTGAATAAAGGTGTGCTTCAAAAAGAAGCTTTAGATCTCCGCTTTCCAGATATCATTGTGAAATTATTTTTAAATAAACATAATAACATGAAACGAAAACGACTTCATATGTCTCTCAAAATTTTACAGTTCGCGATGAACACCAGAAACACTTGAGTTTGCACAATAACTCAAGCTGTATCCACACTAGTTGAAAGAATAGTTCTAACTGCTCATTGCTATCTTATATTAGCGAATGGGTCCATAGCCAGTCCTCGCCGCCAGTCTTCAATATCTCTCTTAGCTAGTAGTGAGGGTGCCCATATTTGGACCAGTATCTGTTTTTACACCTTTTCCTCTCCCTCTCTCTCTCTCTCTCGCTATATATATATATATACATATATATATATATATATATATATATATATATATATATATATATATATATATATATATATATATATATATACATATATATATATTTATATATATATATATATACATTTACATCCCGCAATAAATGTAAGCAGATAAATTTCGATACTTCCCGTGTTTCCCAGAGATCTAGGCTGTTTCAAAGCTACAACAGAACTTTTCGCTCTAACTTGGCTACCTACCAGGGTATATGTATATGTCACAGTTGCTATCTCGAAACTAGATCCGATTACTTGATGAAGATAGTTTTTTATTTTGTATCGTGATATATTAATATCCTTAAATTAGTAACTGCTGTAAGTCTAATGGGGTTAAAAGAAAAAAAAAATGTTTTCGTATTAATCATATTATTTGTTAAATATTCGTCATAATTAGCTTAAAAATGAACATTACATTCCTGTAATATTATCATTATTATTTTATTTTTTATTTTTTTCGTTTCACCCTCTTTGGGGTACGTTGAATCCATCACTTCACTGTGTGTTGTCCTTTCTTAAGTGCCCAGTACTTCTTCATTCTTTCCGATCTTCTTTTTCTTTCTTCATCGGAGATAAAGGGTTTGGTTTTTAGAGTAGATTTATCTTGGAACCTAACATATTCATCTTTAGTTATTAATTTAGAAGTTTGATCAAGTAGTGAATTTTCTGTAATTTTTAATTCTGCTAGGTCCTTTTCAGTTTCTTTAAACCAATTGGGTTTTGTTTTGAGATGGCGTAAGAACTCAAAGATTTGCTTGGACAATCTATTAGAGTTCATTCTGAGAAGATGACCGTAAAAATTGATTCTTCTTTTTCGCATAGTATCAGAGAGTTTTTCAATTTTCTTGTAGAGTGTTTCATTCTTTATGTATATTGTCTTATTATCCTGAAATTTTGGTCCTATGATTTTTCTTAAAATTTTCCTTTCTTTTAGTTCGAGTTTCTCCATATGACCTTTGATATTTATGTTTAGTGTTTCAGCTGCATACATTATCATTATATCTAAGCAAGAAATAATTTTTATTTTATCAAATATAAATAATATATTTTCGAAAAAACTACATAATTCACCGTTGTAACTAATTTTAAAACTAAAACTTTTTTTAGAATGAATTAGATTTTAAAAACTAATATAGGAAACTCGAAGATCGGCCATGAAATGAACCATGACCTTCCTTCCCTGGCTTGAAATAGTTGGTAATCTGTTGAAAAACCTGCCATCCCTGCACTAGTTAGAGTACATAAGGACGTTATAATAACAGATAATACATTATTGAAGACTGAAGCGAGTAAAAGGTAAGAAGAAGAGGAAATAGGACGACTATGAAGGGCCACGGACGCCAGGAGGTAATCTCGATTATGAAAATTACTATTTATTAATTTTTATTTTATTTTATTTATGTTTTAGTATTTTTTTTTATTTATTTATTTTTTATTATATTTTTTTTATGCTGAAGGTGATCGCGCTTTCTTTTTTGTAAAATGTTTAAATTCATATTTAACATCTTCCACGCCTTTTTATTAAAAAATAGTTCGGTTTTCATCCACCATGCACCCCCTTCCATATATTATATTAGGCAGTGCCACCCCCTTTCTGTCATTACTTTCTGCAAGTCATTATCCCCTCTTTCCCTGATTTTATTTTTTAACAGTTCTTGTTAGTCTAGCCTTCATCCAGACAACAATCAGTAAGTTCATTCATTTTAATTTCTCATATTTCCCCAAACTCTTCCTTCGTTTATTGTTATGCCAACTTTATTCTTTGTCTTACCTTTCTATCTTACCATTTTCATTTTCAAATATATTCCTTATACTTATTTTTAAATTCCTATTAAAAACATCTGTTAATAAAATTGTTACATTTTATTAATTTACACAATTTAAAATTTGTATTATTCAATTTAAATTAATTAATTATTTTATTACAACTGTATCTTTGACTAGACTTTGCTACTATTTTGTATTAAATTATTTAATTAACTTCAGATTTTCTTTTAATTATGTAAATAGTTATTAATTCTTTATTCGACTAATTTAGTTTGTATTATTATTATTTTTTTTTTTTTTTTTTTTAATTTTTTTTTTTTATGTTAGTAGCATTTTGGTCACATCCAATTTTTTGTTATTTTAGCCCTGACGAAGACCTGCAAGGCAGGTCGAAACGTCGGCACGCCAAATATAAACTTTTTTATTGAAAAACTTGGACGTGTTTATTTACCTTATAAATATTATTATTCATAATTATTAATTTATTCACTTAAATTACATCTCACACTAAACAAGTAGGGACTACGACTCTATTAAGAAATTATCGATGGTAAAAACTAAGATCATCTTAGTCTGATATTAACCAGTAACCATTTTTGACTGTACTTAAAATTGGATAATATTTACGCAGCACCGCGATAAGCTACCAGTGCACCGGTCGCCGGTAGAGATAGTAACGCACTTCTTAGTTTTCAATTATTAAACCCACATAAATGGGATTTATTATAAAAATTTACATAATAGGTTATTAAAAATGAATTAAAATTAACAAAAGTGAATACGATATAATCAAACAACTAAAAGTTTAGTTTTTATTGTGTTGAATTGTTTGTTTGGTCTGATACAATGCATTGATCATATTTATACTTGTATATACATACAAAATTCTGCTTCCAACGTTCGAAAGTATTATATTTCCATTTCACTAAAAAAAAAAAAAAAAAAATAATTTTTTAACTACAAAGCTGTTCCAGGAATCAATCTATTATTCCCAGATGGCACGTGAAATAATATTGTTGAGATGCAAATAAAGCTTTCAGCATTTTATCCTGATACAATAAACAAACATTTTCTGATATTTTCATACTTTTTTTTTCTTTCCATTTTCCTAGTAATAGTAAAATATTAATAATCTCGCGCATTCAGTTAGTTGTTTTTTTTAATTCACGGAATTCGTGTTAGGTTTTCCCATTCCAGTCCAACAAGGGCTATAATATATTTATTTTTTTATTCTAAAAATGAGACCAAATGCCTTCGTTTTTATTTAGTAAAAACAAAACAACTAAAACAAAATGGGAATAAATGAATCCCATTACCTTTATATTTCTTTTTCTTTTTTATATTTATCGGACAGGCAAATTCATTTCTAGGAAGAGGGAAAGGAAAGTTTGGCAAGAAAATTTAATTGGGTACGTCGATACTGATAATTTTCATAGCCTGTATATCTTGATATTATATTTCAAAAATAATAATTAATTATAGAGCTAAAATCATTTTTGAAATATATTTATCTTTAAAGATACAAAAACAAATAGATCACATAGGAAATAGTCTAAATAGTTTAATAGTCTTTACTGTAATGGTATGGGCTAACCAAAGGTTCCATAATTTAAACATTAATATTTCTATTATTCAAACATCACTTGATAAAGGACACTTAAATGTTATGAAGTTTCTATCTAATAAACTTACCTAATTAATTAGAATTATTTTTCATAAATAATTATTTAAATTTGTAGTAAAATAAAAAGAAATATAACTCTTTAATATAGAATCTAATAAATCAAAGTATATTTTAAAAGGTTATTAGTTAATTAAAAATAAATAGTGATTTGAAGAAAGATGTGGTGGTAATAAAAAAGGAAGTGGAGTGAGTGAGAAAGTTTTTGGAGGAAGAGGTGTTAAGGACCCAGTCAAAGAACATCTCTGGGGCCCAAGGCAACACTAAAAAGAATCATTTGAAAATTAATAACAAATTGAATTACAATTTGAATTTTATGACAGAGCGGCGAATGGCTGATTATTCCAATGAAGAAACATATATGGTTGTACAAATTAATATTTTTTAGATAGTGAACTAGTAAATATGAAGTAAATAGTAAATTTGGCTGGAAAACTATTGATTATCAAATGTATAAGTTATCGCTAAATATAGTTTTCTGTTTAAAATATTTATTGATATTATTCTCTGGTGCCTCTGGCCATGTTGCAGTACAGGGTACCTTAAAATAAATAAATAAATATTTATTGTAATAGTAACTGTATTTTTTTTTTAAATATATTTAATTCGTGCTTTCTTTTATTTTAATTCCTTGTAGATATGATATTATTTTCAAATATTTTATTATACACTGCGAATACGATTTTTGAAAATTTATAATCTATATATGTAATTAGATCAAAAACTTAGATATTTCATATACCAACATAACAATACTATCTATATTTTATCAATACTAAGATTTTTTTAACTCTATCATGATAATTTGTATTATTTAAGTGTTTCATTTACATATGTGTATATATATATATGTGTGTGTGTGTGTGTGTGTGTATATGAAATTTATAATTCAAACAAGTTAGTTCTCACTATTGATAATAATATTTGAATAAGGCTCAAATTAATCATTTTATAATTGAAAGTAAAGTTGAAACAAAATCTATTGTCTTATTAAATATCCTGATTTAATAAGAACCGGTTCTCTAAAAAGAAAGTCAGCATTGAACCATTAGGTTATTGTCCGTAGTAGCAGATCGTGACGTTTTTTAAAATACAATTTAAAAATAAACATGTTTAATTTTATTACACAGGGGTTTTCTACAGTTTCTTAAGGAATTCAGAAAAAAAAAATAACATTAATTAAACGATAAGATTTACAAAATTATACTTAAAAATTAGTTATATGAAAATCGTATCGTAAATCGTATTTTTGAAGATAAAATACAATCATTGCAATCATTATTTGAATGCTGCAAACAAATAAGATACCTACATATCTCACAAATGAAACGGGTGATTCTCGTTGTTTTTGTTTGTATATTAAATGATTTATTATATAAACTTTTATGCTGAAGGGGATGCAATTATATTGTTTATTTCTGTATGGCTAAAAACATGTGAGAATTGACAATGTTAAGGTAATCACTGGTTAGGAGAAGCCTGATGATGGAACATTGTCTCCGAAACATATTGTTACAACTGAAAATAAATTTGAGTTATGCCAAAGAAATATATAATATAATGATTAATTATGAAAATTAACCTTTAGGTGTATATAAACTGTACCATGGACAGTCAATGAACTAATTTATTATAATTTTTTTTTATGAGAGTAATGTTTGAATTTTAATAGTCTCAGTTCTATTTACTATCGTGATGCCTAGGTTTAATTAAGAGGGATGGCTAGGATTGATATTGTCAGCTCTATCAATACAATAGTGACTGTAGCTCTAATTAATGTTTAGCCTCAAACGATCAATCAAGGTGCACCCCGGGGCAGCACAGTCGGTCCCTTCCTGTCACACGCATCTCCACAATAATCTGTAAGAATATTTTAATCACCTGTAATTTTATGTTAACAGGTTCCTTCGTTTGAGAAGTGGGTTTAAGTTTTTGTTTTCAGGTTTGGTGTTTTTATTTTTGTGTGGGCTCCAGGTACAGGTAATTTGCCATTACTATCTGACGAATCAGTGTGTAGTCGATGTATAAGGGAGGACGTCTCATGTCTAAATGTGAATGTATGAAGTTAGGCATTTATCCTAGTTTAACGAGTCTTCTATAGTTTTTTGTTTTTAGGCTCTTACTTGCGCATTTTTAATTAAATGGGTTTCTTCAAAACATGGACATAATTATATGTTTAATTAAATTCAATATAAATTATAACTATGTAAAAATAGTCAACAAATAAATAAATTAAACATACATTTAAGGTAGGTATGATGGTATAGAAGGATCAATACATTTACCCATACAAATTATACATAATAACTAGGGCTGTGAATTATATGCAATAAAAACTTAAAAATATGCACATATATATGCAGAGATATTGGGTAAAATAGGCAATTAAATACCAAAAATATGCAACTATCTGCATTATTAGAAAAATAAATCGCAATACCTACCTATACTTAAGTACAAACTCAAGTTTAAATAACTAATTGCGTTGAAAAGGGGAACATTACGAAGAAAAACATTAAAAAGCGAATATTAAAAAACAAAAACAAATGTTAAAAATTTTTATTAAAGATAAATAAAACACATTGAACAGGGAACATTAAAAATGAAAAAAATCGACATTAATTTCCAGAAAACTTGAACAACAATCACAAACAAAATACTTATAATTTAAAAAAGAACAATATACATCAAAAACAATTAGCAACGACCATAAAGAAACTCTCCCGACTTTTTCATGCTACTGATTCACTCTTGTAGATTTGTTTTTCGGAAAACCACTTTTTTAGGGTTTCGAACAAAATAGATCGTCTATTGGGCCTCAAAATAGATTTGAAAACCTCTGCATCATATAAATATAAAACGTCTCCATCACTCTTGAAAGCTTACCTACGTACTTTCCAACAAGATCTTTTGTCTTTGAAGGAGTGACTTTCCGTATTTTAGGTTAAACCAAAAGAATAGTTTACGAATGATGTGTCGGTGAACACTGTGTGGGAAATTGTGTAATGGAATGATGGAAAGGAGAAGGGTGAGATGAAAAGTGAAGTCATAATATTCCACGTATTTGGGCGAAGTAAAACGAGAAAATAATCGGATTAAACAATTCTAAGAGAAGCAAATACGATCGAAAGTTCGCTGAAACAGAAGAATCAGCACTTCGACACATACAACTGTATTGATTAGGCGGAAAAAAAAGTATGGGAGGATTTCTTATAGCTATTTTTCGGTGTTTATCTATATATATATATTTTTTTTTTTCTTTTTTTTTTTTTTTTTTTTCTGTTCGGAAACATAAATTAATTTAAATCTTAAATACTGATATATATATATATATGGGAAATATGCACAAATATGCAAAAATTTCATATTTATTCCAAATGCCTCAAAAAACATATATATTTTGATAATATTAGATGTTTTAGTTAGTTGTGCAAATGCATATATTTCACAGCCCTAATAATAACCGAAACCGATTTTCGTAGACGCCTATAATATTTTATTGAAATGCTAATAATACTAATAATAATAAACAAGAAGTCTCTTTCCTTGCAAAAAAATAAAAGGAATATTTGCCGTTGTTGGATGAGTTTTCTCTTTAGAGAAAGAGGTCAACAGAAGGAGCCAGGGAAGGTGAAGAATGCATCAGGTGATGAAGGGAGGAGAGAATAGAAAATGGTTAACAGTTTGAGTTTTCCTTTAGGACTCTAATCTTGGACAGGCAGCAGCTACTGAATACTTGATGAAGAGGAAGGCTTAGATAATCCGATTAGGGGGAGGATTTATAATATTAAAACTGGTGGGGGAGGGAGGTGGGGAGGGGAAGGCAGGTAGTGCAGCTAGAATATTCTAGGCCCCACTGGACAGCGCCCCTCCTTCTGTCCCTCCACTTCCGTCTAAAACAACCTTTTTTCACCAACCATTACTTCCCCGGTCTTCTTCTCTTAGCCTAGTCAATAAACCAATCAATAGTAGAAGAAAAAAATTGACGTTTACAAAAATTTTATAGCAATCATAATGTATACGGTGCCTCTAAACAAATGTAGTATGGTACATGCCACCAAATAAAAAAAACACAATAAAAATATATAAATAAAAAAGTAACCAACATTTACATTTTCACATTACATCATAATAATTCTTATATTATTTTCATACTATTTATTTATTGGTAGAAGATTGATTACGAAGAAGAAAAATCAATGCAAAGAAAGTTAGGGAAGAAGATTCAAGAATACACCGAGAACCCATGGTCGAGGTAGGGGAAAATGAGAAAAGGAAGAGATTCCATTTTACACTTTGGAACAATATTGTTGGTGCAGAATTTATTTCTACACTTTATCAGTAAAAACAGAAGTGATAATCAATCGAACTAAATGACATATAAAATTATTTACATCAAATCAATAGAAAGGGACAACAACAGACTCGGTCCCGAACGAACGATATAATGTGTTCTTGGCTACTGCTGCCTACAGTTGTACCTCAGTTGTGTACACTCAGCCTCCCAATAGTTGGACAACCCCTCCCCCTCCCCTCTCCCTCCCCTCCAATTCCAAACACCAATCTACAGCCCCTAACCCACTTTCAATGGTCCGTGGTCGCAATAGCTCAAAACTACCTTCCTCTCAATAAGAACAACCCCATATTGTTCTCTGTAGGCGTCTCATGTTGGTCCTACACTGTTGTTAGCTACGAATACTTGATGTTAACACAATATAGATTGGTTAAATAACTTGAAACGTTATCAAATATGTATTATTTTAAATAATCAAATATTAAGATTATATATATATATATATATATATATATATATATATATATATATATATTATATATATATATATATATATATATTTAATAAATATTTTTTCATTGATATGAAACTTGATGACAGAGACGTGGTGACCGTTGTCACCATCCTTAACACTAGACTAATTGTAAGTTAAGATGGTTAGTCCCCATCTTCCGAAAAAATTATTCCTTTCATTATTATGAAATATTATATGGTCCGCTCGGGACCGAGTCTGTTGTCCCTTTCTATTGATTTGATTAAAATAATTGTATATGTTATTTAGTTCGATTGATTATAACTTCTGTTTTTACTGATAAAGTATAGAAATAAATTCTGCACCAACAATATTGTTCCAAAGTGTATAATGGAATCTCTTCCTTTTCTCATTTTCCCCTACCTCGACCATGGGTTCTCGGTGTATTCTTGAATCTTCTTCCCTAACTATCTTTCCATTGATTTTTTTTTTAATCTTCTTCGTAATCAATCTTTTACCAATAAATAAATAGTATGTAAATAATATACGAATTATTATGATGTAATATAAAAATGCAAACGTTGGTTACTTTTTTATTTATATATTTTTATTGTGTTTTTTATTTGGTGGCATGTACCATACTGCATTTGTTTAGAGGCACCATATACAATTTGATTACTATAAAGTTTTTGTAAACGTCAGTTTTTTTCTTTTTTTTTTAAAGGATTTTTTTTTCCTCTTTTTGAAGTTTCTTCCACTCCTCTCTGTACATCGCTTCTTCTTCCGTTAGTCCCCGGCCAGCCTTATTTTCAGCTACATCTCTCCACCTGATGCGAGGCCTACTTCTCCTTCTCCCACCCTCTGCTTCCCATTCATAAGCTATTTTGGGGATTCTTATATTATCCATTCTTTTAAGGAGGACGAACCATCTCAGTATCCTTCCCTTCATTTTCTCCAGGATATTCCTCTTAACTTTCATTCTTTCTCTTTTAATCTCATTTCGGATTCGTCGAGTCCTTGAGATTCTACCTGATTTCTTCCAAATATCTATCTCCACTGCCAGCAATCTTTTGCCTTGCAATTTTTTTATTTGCCATATTTTTGAGCTATATAGCATTATGCTTCTACTAGGGACTTATATATTATTTTTTTCCACATTGGCACAAATGTTGTCACTGCAGAGAATTTAATTTAATATTGCGATTGAGAGAGAAGCGCTGGGATCTCTCAGGACCTGGCTTGTCCTTCCATACGTGGAGGGGCAAGTCTCGTTGGGGAATCCCACGGATGTGTATATATTGTAAATAAAGTATGAATGCATTTTTAAGATTTAATTTAATTTAATTTTTTTTTTTATATATCTGTATTATTAATTTAAATGATTATTTATATATATTCTTTCTCAACGTTAAGTCCTCGTAAATATCAAAGATCTGATCTTTTTTTTTTCTTTTTTTTTAAAAATGAGCCATTGACGTAAACAAAAGATAATGTAGTAAGGCGTTGTCGTTTAGCCGAATGGCTTGGGATAGTCTCAGACAGGAAAATTTTGAGTCAACTACCCGACGATTTGGAACGAGCTCAAAAGGCAACATGCCTTTGAAAAGACATCAAACAGAAACCTATATGAATAGTCATGACGAAAATTCTTAATTTCTGCATAAAAATGACAGTAGACAGAAGATAGACTGCCAAGTAAATGTTTTGAGAGGCTTTTGTCTGGACTCGCATAAACAACACTTAAATTACAACTGGATCTCACAGATTAAAATGATAGCCTCCGCCAATAACATTATTGATTACTTCTCTGATCTCTCTAATGTAAAACCCAACAAAAGTACTATTATAGAAAAACTAAAAATTAATTTATTTTCGAAAGATATAAGCCGAGCGTTTAACTCAAAGTACAACCCTTCTTATAAAAGTATTTGCAATTTTGCTAACCCCATGCCAGAAAAATATTTAACTTTTAATATAAATTTACAAAAATTTAGAACTGTTAGTCAGCTGAGAGTGTGTAACAATGCATATTAAAGAATAATTTATAAAAATCAATGTAAAGTGGTCGAAGTTGTCCTGCAATCGAATCTCAAAGGCAGCGATATCTACACAAGTATATTATTGAAAAGGACTGTCTGCAATCTCTTGAAAGTGTGTTGGAGTTAAATAGCATTGACAACCTAAATAACATTTTTTTGTTCCTTATATCCTGAGATGTTTACTTTTTACATCTTACCATATGTGAAAGCCATGTATTATGCGTATCAATCCTTGTTAAAGGATTTCCCATAGTTAAGGTCACTTATTGGGGTATTCAGTGCTTGATGAAGCGAACACAAACAGATAGTGAACGGGTACAGGGAGGCTAGTAGAAGTGATGGATTCGATTGAAACTAGATTAGGGAGCCTATGCTATGGGGATGGAACAATACACAGCGATGGAGCGCTACCAGCGGCCTCGCTGTGGCATTTTGAAGCAGAGTATTGGCTACCTTTGACCGCCCCGATCCCTATTCCAAGGCCTGCGTACCCTCCCCCCTCCCCCCTTTATCGCCTATAAAGTATCCTCGATATTCCGACAATGGCAAACGCTATTTCCGGGCTTTGTCTGTTTGGAATTTTCGTTAGGTCCTTGGTCTGACGGTGAATTTGAAATTTGCGTTTCGGTAAACAGCTGTTAGTTTATCACCAAACTAGCTTGCTCCGTAGCGACTTCTCTCATAAGTAAAGAACTTTGATAATTTTAACTAACAATAGAAGTTTTATTTGTTTATCGATAAAAATCCTGTAATGAAGTATGCAATTAAGCATTATATTTTCAGTGATATTTTCACGCGTAGTAGTAATATTTAACCTGGTTAAAGTTGAACTAATAAGGAAAATGGAGATTATGCAAAAAAGTAATTATACATCCAATTTTAATCTATGAGTTAATAATCCGAATTGACAGAGACTATTGAGAAACCCTTGCGGATAATGGGCTGCATTATCAGTGTTAACAACTAAAGACCTATTAATGATATTTCTGCATTCACTACAAAAAAAGCAAAAGATCGATATTTTTTTTTCATACAAGTATATGAAAGTGTCGCGAACCTCGTTACTGCCAATCAACATCGTACATTTAAATTTTTATTACTATAAATTTAACTATTACTAAACCCTCTTAGAACTATGTAAATGATGTTAAAATTCAGTACAGATTGTTTTAATAGTTTTACCATTGTAAATTCTATTGAGAATGGGTCGATTTTCAAACTTCACTGGGATCCACATTTTGCACCACATATTTAAATTAAAATAAAAAATTATTTATTTGAATATAAGCAATTTCCAAGCTCTATATACACCTGTACATGTAGAACTCTCATGTAGAATAGCAATCGAAACCTATCGATCAATTTTCAAACTACACTGTTATCCACTTAACATCAATTTATTAATAACGAATTAATGGAAAATCAGTAGATTTTATTATTGCTAGACCATCATGCAACTACAAAGAGCATGTAGACAATATTTGGTGCAGATCGGTTTAGTAATATTTGCGGTTAGTGATCACAAACAAAAAATGGCTCGTCCTTTTATATAATAGTATAGATATAGATTAATAGTTGATAACATTTTTAAGGTTAAGAACTATTGCAGTGAAGTTAGAATGAATTATATTACAGACTGATAAACTTACTCAAGGGCAGTTTTTTATAAAAGTTTTAGATTTTAAAAACATCATGAAAAAAAAAAAAAAAAAAATGGGGTAGGGGCTGTGATGGTCACCTTAAAGGAATAAATGATAAATAATAAAGATTGCTTAGTTATTTGCCACTTCTAATAAAATAATTTGTTCAAGCACTTATTATTTTATTAATTTATTTATTGAACATTACAATTTTATAAAAACGCTTTAATAAATTTTCTATATGAGAAAATCCAGCAATTCCTAAGACAAGTGGAGTTTAAAGGTTCTTTAGTTTACTATGAAAGGATGGGTACCTGGTTTGAGCTAAAACTGCATAGTATGAAACATTAAGATCTTTATGGATAAGTTTGTTTGTGACATAATAAGGAGCATTGAATTTTTTACGAAGGATTTGAATTCTGTGCATTGGATACGAGAAGTATTAGAAGTTTTACTGCAGCCCCAGAGCTGTACTCCGTATGTCCAAATTGGTCTAATTACTGCCATGTAAATAAATAATTTGTCATTTTTTGGAAGCTTTGAACGCTTTTCTAGTAAATACTGGAGTAACCGGATACCTATGTTTCAAAATTAATTTCTTTTACAAATAAAAAAAAACAAAAAACAAAAAACAATCAAGGAATAATTAAGTTAAGATTAAATAGCATTTATTATAAAAAATATAATATATTTTAGTATTTTAATATAATACAAGTTTATAAACATAAATCTTAAACATTTAGTAGAAAATCATTAGTAATAGGGGATTTTACTAAGTGGAAATTCACTGAAATTCACTTTCTGTGTATATTACCACCTTCGTTTTCTCTGTTGGCGAAACGAAACACATCATATGATATAGCGTTATCATTATTACTTTAGATGTGTTTGAAAGAGGAACGACTCAATTATTTCCTCACCTACTTCAGATAACAGGTAGCCTTAGCCTAAAGTGTCACTTGCCCTTTGAGCACAATGCAAGACACAACGCTGCTCTACGTTTCCAGCTATGAGTCTATTAAAATATCTAGTGCTAGTTAGATACGGGGACGATGAGGTGCTTGCTCGCGTTTTCAGTTTATCGCCATACAATAAACGGGTAGTATAAACCAGCCAGTAAAATACCTTCATATTGTCATATCTCCTTGGAATTAATCCATTTCGTATTATTCGTTTTATCGCACCATAATATTTTTAGAGAATAAAACGCAGAAAGAATAAAATAAAATAAAGATAATACCTTGCATTTAATATTGAATATTACGTTTATAAAACTAAAACGACCTGGACCTAATAAGCTAAGCTGGAAAATATACTAGAATAAATAATTCCTTTTTTTTTTTCAAAATACTTTTGTCTAAATTTATGCATCATTCCGAGGCATTTAAACTTACAAAGACATCATTTCATCGCCTTAATTAGACGCCAAAATTCTTAAGCTAATTATCATTATTATTATTATAATAATATTATTATTATAATTGTAAAATTATTATGTTACAATATAATAATACATCAAATTATATCTATAATAAAATTATTTGGTACTCCCTCAAATCCAATATTCATATAGAATTAGACGATATTTACAATGAAATATGAATGTTCACAATATAATTTTAATTTTTTTTTTTTTAATTATTTATTGATATTTACAACTGTATGCAATATACATCAAATAAACTTGAGGTATTGATCATAATGACATGTAAATCACTGGTAAAGTATTACTCACTAGTAGCACTTCAATAAAACTTCTAAACTGGAACGCCCCTTGGCCATCTTCTTTTCAGAAGCCTCGGTGGGCTATCATGTATCGAATGTGAAGCAAGTTAAGATACTAATGGGTTCGTGTGGGAGTACAGTTTACTATGAAAGGATTAGCATCTGGTTTAGGCTAAATCAGCAACATATGGAACATTAAGGTCTTTAAGGATAAGTTTATTTGTGACAAAGTAAGAGCATTGAGGATTTTTCGAAGGATTTTGGATTGTAAGGATTGGATACCAGAAGCATTGGATGGTTTAATAGAGCCCCAAAGCTCAACTCCGTATGTTGATATAGGTCTAATAACTGTCATGTTAATGAGTCTCTTGTAATTTATTGGGAACTTCGAACGTTTGTCTAGTAAATGTTGGAGTATTCTATAACGACGGGCCGTTTCTTGTCGTTTTAGTCTTGTATGAGGATTCCAAGTGAGACGTTTGTCCAGATGTAGTCATAGGTAGCGGATCTGTTCAACAGGGAATATCATTAAAGGATATTGTAGGACAGGATGTCGTATATTTACGACGAAGGGTAAAGGATATTTGATGGGATTTATTTTAATTCTCCATTTTTGACAACATTCTTGAAGGTTTATGATGTTTATGAAACTATCTCAGACCTCTATATGAACATATATCTATATGGATATATTTTCTTGTAATTATCTAAGATCTCATTTATTATATTCAGATTAGATATATTTTTATACCTATTTGTTGTATTTTTAATTTAATTTACTTTGTTTCTTCTTTTAAATTTTTTATTTTTAAATCATTTTTTATTCTATAAAATTATTTACTTTATCTTAGCATTATTTTTATTATCTTAAATTTTAAGGGCTAAGGGCCCTGAGATAAAATGTATTTTCATTTTCCATTTCATTTCATTCATAATATGAATACAACCATCGTAACATTTATATACATGTATTATATATTACCCAAGTTTATATATGTATATACACATATATACAATCTTTCACGTTCATATATGTACATGCACAGACACCCAAACATACATGCACACAGATATGAAACTAAATAAATGATTGAAGTAATTTTATCAGTAAACATGAAAATGTATTGAAATAAATATCATATAAAACTTTTGTATAAAGGATATTTGTAGGAAAAATTCGGAAGTTATTTTTAAAGGGAATGTTTGATGAAATTAGAAGTATTCAAGTTTTATATTTGTTGCTTTTAATTAATTATGCTAACATATTATTTGTGTTTACAAAATATTACTCCTTTACCAAGTGTTTAGTTTCTCTGATTTCCCAAAAAAATAGTTCTAGTAACAACTCAACTTTTAGTAGATAGTTACGTAGTTACATTAACTAATAATCGGTAATTACATTATAATTAATATTAGCCGGATAGTGTACAAGGCAAGCAATCATGTGTACCCCCCCCCCCCCCCATGAGCGGTGTACCGTGTACTGTGTACTCCATCTAAATAGGCAATTAATAATACATAATGTCTCATTTAGCGATAATTAGCCCCGTATACCTAATATCGATGATGAATTGAAATCCTCTTCCACCATTCACGTCAGTTACCATTATACGATACCGTTATAACTTATATTAATATATTACATGTACGATATAAAATGTTTGAAAATGCATTCTGCTCTCTGAGTTGGGAGATTATCGCGGGGTACTAATTAATATCGATTGCATATCAAATGAGTATTGCATTGGTATGCCGCCATGACCGTTGCATACCAATTTAGCTGTAATTATCATATCTAATCTGGAATCTGATACCTGTGTATTCCTGACAGTGGCTGAAGTATTTCGGTCTCGAAGCTGTTATTCAATCTTCAGTTTACTGGCTTTATGTGAAGTGTTCCATATTTTTTATTTTAAATCTATTTCAGAAATCGCCCTCAACCACTTCTGGCACATTTATATTTTAGTTCCATCTTGACTTGAGAAAATGATCAAAGTATGTACTTCTAATAATGTTTCTTATGGAAATCATCTAAATTCATAATACAAAAATTTATTTTTTAGGTGTATTTGTCTTTTTACTGCTTTTTGAAAATCGCAAAAATGAACTAAGGAAATGGTCTTTATTAACAAAATAAAAAAAAAATTAAAAACCCGAAGGCCTTACCCCGATAACACCACTGACTGCAGACCTTCTATCCTATCAAAACCAATTCTTCAATCTATCCTATCAAAAATGAAATACAATACAATTCTCTCTTCTACGTCCCGATCAGGCCCATTTTAAACACCTAAATAATATTCATTGGATAAATACCCCACAATTTCGCAATGGTGAGTTTTACATTCTCAATCCTTATCTTTTATAAATGCAAATACTCTTCGAAATACCTTATTTACGAAAATTTAAGTAGTTGTTGTTTTGTTTATCTGAAAGACCTTAACTAACCCTTTAACTAACTTTTGGAAGTATAATGCATTTCCTAGTTTCAAATTTCAGTACATTACGGGCGAATAACTTTCAGTCATGCCTTTATTTTTTCTTGAATTTTATTATTTCTAGTTACGGTTGATCTCAGGTACTCCTCAACGTACCCAAATGTAATTTCTGATATGTTCATATAACCGAAATTATCCCCGTTTCTTCTGCTAACAATTTATATATATATAAATGTTTTAAATGTTTTTTTTTCCATTATTAATTACTAGACTAATTTTATTGCCGGATTTTATGAGCGTTGTATATCATCAGGGTAACCAAACAAAGGTATTGCGTCACCTCATTTCAGACCTAGTCAGGTACGCATTAACTTTCTATTAATGTATCGACAAATAAATTAAATAATATGAGAAAGAGAATCTCTCCGTTATAAACCAGAAAGTAGTTCTTTAAAATCGCCTTTAAGTTCTAAAATATTCCTTGAAATATTATTCATAAAATTAAACTTTTAGTAAAACCAGCAGGGGAATTAAAAAAAAAAAAAACACGAAATGGTTGAACACATTTCAAGCATCTCTACTAGTCTTTTCAAAATAATAATAAGTATTTTATTTCTAATTCGAAATGGATGTTATATTGAACTCCTGATTTTTATAACAATTATTATGCATCGATTATATGCGCTAGTACAGCTTTTCTTATTGTATTTATAACGTATACTTAAAAAAATAAAATAAATGGTTGGGACTGTCCAAAAATACCGATCCGCCCATATCTTCAGAACATTACCCTTTTGAGTATGGAAGGATTCAATTATTTGCCTCATACAAAACACTTGAAAATATACAAATTATTATAGGAAGTGAAAAAAAAATGAAACCTAGACAGAATCATATCATGTTGTTTCATCGAGCGAGAAAGTGATTCGGGGACTGTTGGCAGAAGAAGGACCAATTTTCCGGTGGTTAAAGATAAAAGGGTTGGGAGGAGGAATGATGTCAACAACAGGTTAGCGCCCTTAGCAACCTCTCATCAAATTTTAATGTATACACCACCCAACTGAATCAGGAAAATTCTTTAAGGAACCTAACAGAAAATAATCATCTTTTGCATAGTTGAATACACACTACGGTTTTTGTTTTTGTGGTTTTTATTTATTTTAGAATTTGTATCTGAATATTAATACAGTAGTTAGATATCTATGATTTAACACACACACACACACACACACATATATATATATATATATATATATATATATATATATATATATATATATATATATATATATATATATATATATATATGTTTAATTAAATAATGAAAAATAAATAAACGAAACTCTAATATTAGTTTCGATCTAGTAACATTTAAATGAGATATTTTATTTCAAAACTTCAGTCACTTTTATGAATATCATTGCATTTTGAAAATTTAAAAATTGACCATATTCTAAGACATTTCTACAGAAATAACAGCAATATATTCTTGTATTACGTGGACTGAATTACAGTTTTATAGAATTACGAGAGCGAATTTTTCGAATCGGGCAAGTCGTTACCTACAATCCCTTTTCGCTTGAGATTCTAACAAATTTTACCTACCCACATTTTTTCATTTTGGTAAGTAGAAATGAATAGAAGAAATTTGGGGGTGCCCTGCGTATATAACATTTCCAACCTTTAAGGAGCCTAATAAATCTATAACTATGGTAATATTATTACTTCGTTACTTATCATTAAAAATTATTTATTAATATTATAACATTATACAATATTTAAATTAGGTAAATTTGTGCCAGATGATAAAAGTTACTTGTCAAAAACTTGTAGACTCTTTAGTATTTTTTCGTGACCAACTGTTATACAATGACGTTATGTGGCCTATCACTTTCAACTGCCAGGTTTTCCCCAAAATTAAGGGTACCCACTTTATAGAGGCTGAGTGTACCCCAAGAGTGTCTCAGATCCCGAAGCCGATTTACGACCCAAGAAACAAAAAAATAGATTTACTGCCTTCAGCCTGGCTTATGCCAAATTGGACCGCGGAGTTTAACAGTGCAGAACCTTACCCACTGAGCTACCCCGCTGTCTGCCTGATTGAAGTATTAATCATTTATATTAAAATTAGTTTTATATTTTTTAAAATTTTTTATAATCCACTTTAGTCAATAGACACAATGAAGAGTGCATGAAATATGCGACTATTTTTGACTTCAAAACTTCATTAGGAGTAGTTAGAAGATAAACATACTAAAAGCCCCCACCCCTGGGGGATCCTTAAGGGTGGGGGGAGGAGGAGAAAAGGTCCCAATTTTGTGTTTTTCGATTATATCTTGATAACAGTGTGCTTAAGAAGAATATGCTTCTAAGTAAAATTAAAGCTAATTAAATTTCCTATAAAATCTACACTTTTCATTTCAGCACTCATTGACTGAACTAATTTTTAGTAATTAAAAAATAAATCTGATTTCAATTATACTTTCTAAGTTAAGTGTGCAACATTCTTAAAATCTGTTGAAATCTGCAACGTTACGATAACAGAGGCTGATACTCTCCCATACGAAACGATCACTATTAGATATTGATTGGCCTTTTATCACTTACACTATAATATTACTGCTAATCGATATGACGAAAGTTGGCAACTGGTGACAGACGCATTAGGGCGGTTTGTGGCCTGGACGTGGGCAGCAGTGCTGTAGTGGCAACTGGACTCGAGATCTATAATGGCCTATCTAATAACACACCTGTATCAGGTGAATAGCATAGCCTATTGATCAGCTGCCAGGAGCAGCCTCCCCGCTTTATCCCCTACGGCTAGATTTTATACCCTATCTATATCGCTGTCCAACTTTGTATCCAACTCCGGCCCCTGTGTGCAGTTGGCTAGCTTTATGTTACTCTACAAGGCTCGTTAGTTACTCATGTTATTGATTCGTCAGAGGTAAATATATATTTTAATGAAAAATATTCATTGAAACCAACCAAGATGGGATGAGTTAGAAAAATGGCCGTTTTACAAGTAAAAATCAAAACGCAATTTTCTACTGCCGAAACGAGCTTTAATAATTCGAAGTATAATGCATTGAAGCCATCTGCAAGCTAGCTTTCAAAATTCCTTGAGGTTAGGTTAAGTTTCTTATGGACATTCAACATCGAGGGTCTTCAGTGTCCGTCCTACAATCTATATTATTTCTTTGTATTTTTTGATCATTTTTTTAAAATTAATTTTATAAGGTTAATTTTTAGAAGATTATATTTCTGGAGAAATTGGATGATCACATCAATATTATTACGATTATCACCAAGAATAGTTAGGAGGTATCCTTGTAATTCTGCGTCCTGAAAATATCACATCGAGGATAGTCTTCTAGAGTGTGTCTCATTGTTAATTGTATGTTATTGCAAGTCATGCACGGTAGACTATCCTTTGTTATAAGATATCCATGGGGAGTCGGATATAAAACTTCTTGATGATGTCTCTCTTTCGGGGTTTAAATACAAAATCGCGAACCCTGATTCAAGTTAATAATGTTTTTCTCCGAATAAATTGAAACAAAAGAAGACCAGGTAGTCCGATGGTTCTATTTTTGGTCTTTTTGTGAAGCTTAATTTCTTCCTAATCAAAAAGTTTTTCTTTTGTATGACAGGAGGTGTGAGGTCTGGTATCATCTTGTTCAAAACAAGATTTGCTTCCTGTCGACTAAACTTGGGTATCGCTGAACCGAAGCGTAAATTGTATATACTTGTTCAGAGTAGAGCTCTGCATTAATGGAAAGACATTGAGGTCAGAACTCTTACTGGATGATTAATTCGTAATCCTTCCTTTCAAGGCTTCAACCACTTTCATTAAATTTTTGAAATCGCCTTCGCACTGTCCTTTCATTTAAAGATTCTTCATCCTTTAGCTTTCATTCAAATACTAAATGAGTGTCCTCAACAGCTAAAAACTTCCGTTTCCAATAATGGAGCAAAATTACGGGAATTTCGTACTTCACTTGTCATTGATATGCAACAAAGTTACAGCATTTATATTAACAAAAAGAATATTTGCCACATATCTCACAGTCCTTAACAATGCCTAACCCCATAACCCTTCTTCGAAATAGACAGACAGTTGGTCATATACTAAGGAAAGTTATTTTATTTTTTTTTATTTATTTATTTTTTTTTTTGTGTATGTACCAGTCTTACTTTCCTTCTTCATCTTGGTGGCCTTACTAAAGTCATCCAGGCTCCCATAAAGCTTTGAACAGTCTGCATGTTTGGAGTACGTGTTCAACATCCTGTTCACCTTCCCCACACTCTCAGAGTGAACTAGAACCAATACAAAACTGTACAAACGAGCTCTGAGTCTATTATACCTTGTTCGTAAGCTGAAGATTTAAACCTGTTCTCGCCGAGTGAGTTCATAAACTGCATCTTTGGGTCATGATATCTCTTACTTATAATATAATAAGTCAACACTTCTGCCATATAGAAATGGATACTTCCAAAGTTAACTGCCAACCTCAAACTACCAAGATATCAGTAGACGTGTAGGTTAGAATTTTTTAGGGTGGGTCATGGTAATAAAAAGGGATGGAAAAATACTCTCGATATCAGGTTTCTTCTAGTGTATTGTCTTGCCCTGATCTGGCCTTGTTAGTCTTGTGGCTGGTCTTGTCACACTCCGCTGACATCATCATGTGAACTGTTAGACTTCGTCATCTCCTGATGACTCCTCACAGATCCGAGACCATGACTACCACCGACGACGCCTTACTCACATCATAGCATCTCTGATTAATTAAGATTGCTTTGTCATTAGGTAAGATACAAAATTAAGTAATGATTTTTACAACTATGTGCTATTTTATATGTCAACCCTTTGTTTAAATATATATTGCTTTTAATGTCACTCTTTTAATTAATTCCCTTAGATTACTTCTTTTTTTTTCGTAGTGACTTTCACACTGGTTTCTCTATTCTAACCCTGAACTTTTTAGGAGCTGGAAACTTCCACAGTTAATTAACTTTGACATTCACTAAACTATTTAATGAAATACAGTCCAGTAACTTAAGAGGAAACTTCTTAAATTCTGAGGTTTTTACCTTTGTTCTTTACAGAATGTTGCAGTTCTATTGTTGTTCCATTGAATGAATGTTGTGTTGAGCTCTTTGTTCGATTTGTCTAAGGAGTTCAGATAGAAACGATACGTCATAGGTATCATCAGGTATAATAAGTGTGAATTCATAGCGAAAAAAGTTGACTGTGGTCCTTTATTATTACTTATTGCCGTTCTATGAGACACAATGTAACAGTTTTCCATTAAAAAATTTATATATTTTTTGTTATGGTTAAACTCAATTTTTTTTTTCACTTTTTCATATTAGGTTGATTGATTTTTTATGAAACATTTATTAAAAATTTTTGTTACAAATGCTGCTAAAAGGACATTATATAAATATATTTACATGTGAAAGAAAGACTATAGCGACAAGAAACTGTTCGTCGTTACAGACAACTTCAACATTTACTAGACAAACGATCAAACCTCCCAATTCATAGACTTATTTGGACGTACGGAGTTGAGATTTGGGGCTCTACTAAACCATCCAATTCATCTCGTATCCAATCCTTATAATCCAAAATCCTTCGAAAAATCCTAAATGCCCCTTACTTTGTCACTAATAAGCTTATCCATAAAGACCTTAATGTTCCATATGTTGCTGAGTTAGCCCAAACCAGATACCTATCCTTTCATAGTAAGCTCCATAACCACTCCAATCCATTAGTTTCTCATCTTGCTTCCTCTCCATTCCCGATAATCCTCCGAGGCGTCTGAAATGAAGATGGACTAGAGATCTTCTAGTGTAAAATTTTATTGAAGTGATACTGATTAGTAGTTTTTTTCAAGTTGTTACATGTCATTGTAATCGTTATCAGCTCATTTACTTGATGTACATATTTGTATAGTTGTAAATTTCAATAAATTGATATATATATATATATATATATATATATATATATATATATATATATATATATATATAAACATGTGAAAGGTGACCATCCCTTACGCATGTTATAGGAGCTTTACATATTTCCTTTGTTTTTCGATTTTTTACATATATGAATGAATTTACAGTAGAAAAAAAAAAAAAAAACCCTGCACAATAAAAGAAAAGATATAAATAAGAAATAAAAAAATGTACACACAAATAACAATACATAACTTAAAGTAGGTACATAATATGGATATTTACTTAGAATATCCATTTACAATATTGTTTGTTACATTTATACCCATTGTTGCGTATATTAAACATTACTTTAACATTTTTTTTTTTTTTTTTAACAAGATTTCTTTTTGTTAATTTCAATATTTATTTTAAAATATTTTGATTTATGAATATATTGTTCTTCATAAATGACAGCTTTTTTTCAGTAAAAAAAAAAGAAAAGAAAATAAGTTTTTGTAATAATGATTAGGTTTAGTAAGACGTAGTGAGAAATGAATTTTTCATAGCAGCAAGACCGTCTTTTTCCACTTTTCCCGCCAATAATCCAACTTTTCTCGCTAACCCTCCCCAAAGGAAATCAACTTTCCCAATCGGAACCGTTGAGCAGCCCAACCATAGACTTATATAACTGGTCTAAAGCCTAACCGTCCTCCCTTCTCACCTCAAATTCACATCTAATTTAGCGTTCACCTGTATTTAGATATTCATGAATTTATTTTTACATTAGCGTTTTGTTTTATTATAAAACATTGCATCTAGAATATTAACGAACCATGAACATGCAGTTGTAGGTGGGAATGGAATTACTGAATACTCGGAGGAGATAATCGGTGACTATCAATGTGGTTTTAGATGGAGTTGTTTACCTATCGATCAAACATTTTCCCATTGACAAATTTTAGGATTTAAGGGCGTAGTGCATCACCTTTATAATGATTTAAAAGCTTATAAATCAATTAACCGCTAAAAACTGTTTAATATTTTGATCGAACTGGGTATACTAAGGAATTTGGTTAATTTAATGGTTGCCGCTCTCGTTAAGGGAAGAAGGACGCCTTAAAGTTTTCGAAAATAAACCTCTGTTTATGTCTCTCGAAAATACTGTATAATATTTGGTCCGATGAACAACAACAGGGAGAATTCAGAAGGCTCCACACTTGCGGGAGCTTTATCCGATAAATATAGTTCACGTAATAGCAGCGCGATGGTTAAAATGGGCATCGACAGTCGTGTTATTTAATAATGACCAAATTTCAAACCTTCGAAAACATCTAAAGGGTATACCGAAAACCAAAGCATAAAATATATGACAGAAAAATTAATTTAGGAGGAATTGAAAATATATATAGGCATACAAGAAATAAACTTTATGACACGTATTTGGTATGAAAATAAATTAAATAAAACATAAACTTGCAACAGATGCTACAGATAAGTAGTACATAGTAAAATTAATACAGGTTTAATTAAAAAATATGTATGTTTATATGTAGTATGAAATGAGAGTATGTTAGGGTTTAAAAAAAGGAATTATCGAAACAATATTGTCTTCATATTTATTTATAAGACATATGTAATATATCCTTATATTGTTTATATTAAAATAATGTGCCAACTCCGAAAAGAAGCTACAATTTAGACAGTGTATATATCGAATACGTAACTTAATTGCTGATTAATGAATGCATGCTTTTTTATATCAGAAGCGTTGATCTACCGGATAAAGTATTTGCTCTCTCTCTCTCACTCTCTCTCTCTCTCTCTCTCTCTCCACTATTGTCCACTATTTTCACCACTATTGTTGGTATTGTCTCCACTAGCCTGCTGACACTGCTAAAACTTCTTAGGTAAGCTGAAACAGTAGTGGCTGGCAGTCGAAATTCTCTTTTTTCGATTAAGAGCAACAGACGATACTAGGACGACTCATGTATTGGGTGCATGAGTGGCGGTCTGTTTATTTGTTCAGATCACGCATCATTTTGCCATTTTCGGACATTCGCTGGTAATGTTTCTCTATTTCTGGAAATATAACGTAAAATGATTTAATTATTTATTAAGTTTAGAACTATTTTCTCCCGTTTTATGATTTTTGGCTCTTACCTCTATAATTCCCAACAGACGATGGACTAAAACGCAGTCAGGATTACAGTTACAATACCTCTAGGTCTTGAATGTTCTGCTGGTTCCATGTACTAGGCCTTCAATTCGTTGGCTTCTTGACCAGTTGTTTTTGCTTATTGACAATGCATAATTGCTTCACATGTTATGTTTTAATAAATGATTTACTGAAATTTACATGGATTACTGGTATTAAAATTAACGTTATGTGGTGATTGAATTTTTATATTGGTATTCTAGCTTCTGTAAATAAATAAAAGATGCTAAGACTATATGACAATGAATTTATGGTTCGAGGTAGCTGCAGTCTATACTAACAATATTATCCAACAAATAGCTTCGAATCATCCTCCCGTGGGAAATCTTCTACAGATGTAATATTACTTAAGAGAACAACGGCCATATTTACGAATTAACAATAGTTAGCCGGAATAGCGACCATTAGAGAGACATACTGTTATAGCAGAACCAGGAAGCCCAGGGTGGACGAGCTGCCCTGACCTAGATAGCGCGCCAAGAGGAACTAAGTAATATATCCCCAGCTTGGGAGACTCTGTCTATTAATGAAGTTGGGGGCTTGATGAAGACGCACTGGACCCCTGGGGCTTAAGCAACTTGCGCACGGGATCAGCTGATATTTTATTCAATCCGGGCCGATAGCAATCTCCTCTAGCATGTGTTCTTCCCGGTCGCCATATGCTATCGAAGGCAGTCCGGCCCCACTCTAGTCTACTCAAATGACCTGGAAAACGTGGGGTATATATGGAATCCGAGGTCTCCCTCTGCCTTCTGTTTGGTTAATGGTTCGAAATTGTATTTTCGATATTGTGAAGGGCGAAAAAAAAAAGATATACGCCTAATGGTTCGGGCGTAATTGTTGTAGGATAGCATTCTCTCGTTTCAATTGACCGATTTTATTGCATTGAATGCCCTTTGTAATGAGTTTTTTTTTTCTTTGAGTTGGTACTCAAGGTAGGAAATATTAAATCAGCTTAAACGATACCGTACTTAAAATAACCAAAACCCCTACCCATTAATGTAGGGTATAACAATATCATTTACTCTCATATAATATACGAAATCCTTATACGATAAACTGTGGAGTTACGATAAACCCCACAATCTGGTGATGATGAATTAATTTTTTTCTTTAACCTAGGTTTTTTAACATAAATTCCTTAAAAAATAACTAAGCTACAGTACAGGGAAACAACTAAAATATTAATTTATGAAATCTAATTAAAAAAATGAAATTCGTATTTCTCCCGGACTGGGAAAACAATAGACCAAGTACATGCCTATCTACAATCACCTGCTTTTCCTAGTTTACATTTTAGATTTAAAAGGATCAAATATCTTAAATTTATAATTAATAATTATTTCAAATAAATAAAGTTGAGAGAAAATAGGTGTTTCATACATATCGTTTTTCATTCAAATCAATATAACTCCTAAACGGTAAGTCTTAAAGACAAATGCTATTTAACAAAAAATACCCTCCATTAAATTTCTGATCAGGAAATTATAGGCAAATTTTCAAACCGAGCAATACCAACCGAGCTGGTGCGTGTAAATAAGCCCCAAAACTGAAGAAGTTTAGGCAAAACGTGACTTTTTTTATTTAAACACCTATAGCTCCTAAACGCTACAACGCTCTTAGCGACAAAACTATTTATCAAGAAATGTTCTTTATAAAATTCCAGATATGATAACTTCAGGCAAATGATTAATCCGGGCAATGCCAACATAGCTTGTCAAAGGAAACATTTTTTGGGATTGACAAAGACGTTACATAAAAAAAGTATAGACTTCCAGTCGAAATATATAACCATGTCTACAAACATACATTCATTTATGTTTATTGTTGGAACATGAGCTTACTTGTACTTCAAGTTATTTAGAATAAATGTATTGCATTCAATGAATTGTACGTATATATTGAAGGTAGTTGGAATTTTCCCTTATTAATTTTCAATAATAATCAGAATCGTTTAACTAAAAGATGAGCATTTCCCTCACTTCTTTGATTTTCATAAAAAAATGCAGTAATATGTTACCAAATATGTATTTATAAATGGTAAATAAATGTCATCATGATGTATCAATGATTGTAGCATGGAGTATAAAGAATAAAAATATATATTTACAAAGACTTATTGTAAACACCATTAAAACCAAACAAAAATTAAATATTTTACTTTTGACATAATAATGTGTTTTTCATCAGCTAGATCATTTTCTTCTATTTCTAAACAGTTATTACAAGTATTATTAGTATATTCATTGCGAATTAGAACTTTACACATTTTACAATTTTTTTTCGTTTTTCTCTTTTTATTTCTTCGGCACACCTATACCAGATCTATTTTATATTACCTCGAGCTGCTACGTACAAGAATCTAGAATAGTAAAAATTTTAGATTCCTAATAAATGATTGAAAAATAATATAAACACAATTAACGACAATTTATCAACTAATTACTTACAATTTATCTTCTCAACTGACTTTTTATCCAACAATTCAGGCATGTTAGATCCACGACTCATTTTGAACCCAAATAATCATTAATCAATGAAGAGAAATTAGAAAACTCGCTCAGTAAAATGTCACGAATAAACTGCATGAGGGATAATCTGACACTGAGGAGTGTGGACATGTCAATTTTCGGTACAAATCTTCCATTATCCTGGCCACCTGCATCCGTTTTACTTAGAAACCACATATTCTTATTCGTAAATATCTAACTCAGGTATACTGAGATTTAACGACGAAAGTTAAATGCCATTTCTTGTGAATTAACTAAATTAGTAGAAGAAACTGAGTCTTGATGTTGTCGCCTAACTGTCGGCATAATAATATGAAGGTTTTTTTCTCTTAACATTTATTTATTTTTTATTTTGACTGATCCGTCAAACATCTGCAAGATGTCCATTTTTTACATGTTTAATTTTGTGTATAACTTGTTCCACGAGCTTATTATGATGGATTTGATAATCATAGAGATGCATCCGTGAATTCAATTCGGACCATAAATTCTTGAATAAAACAATTTTTTAAATAATTTTGGAAAGATTTTAATATCCAAGTTAAGTAACCAGAGTGGAAAAATATATGAAGTTACTTGTTTTTATATCTTTCAGGGAAATATCAGTAAAAAAATCAATAGGCATTATAATATTTTAGTCTATAAAAGTTCCGGAAATAAAAAGAAGTCGTTTTAGATAAAGTTTTTTTTTGTTCGATTTTTCTGGATTTGTATGCCAATAACTCTGTCTTTCAGAATTTTGAGTTAGTAATTTCAGTTCGCATATTATCCAAGGCTCTCAAAGTTTATAAAATGGTTCAGTATAATAGGATAATTGGATAACGAATAATCCTCTAGTTTGTCTAGTGATAACTTTAATTATAAGGTGATTTTTCAATTAAAAAAAAAAAAAAAAAAAAAAAAAAAAATAGCCATAGCAGCATAAAGTGACGTTAAACGAAATGAAAACAAACAAAAAAAAAATACGACCATAATTGAAAGTAATAAAGGGGGAAAGACAGTTAAGATTTTATTTTATTTATTTTTTATTTTATACGAGTTTTATTTTCTACCAATGATTTTTATAGATTATGTCAAAAGAGGTTTGCTATTATTAACATTGCTCAGCATTTACTCCTTATAATATATTTTTCTTTCAACTACGTGTTTCGGTAAATTCATCCCACCTTCAGGTTACTCAGTTTTGACTTGCTTCTGATGTCTCCCTAGTTTCAACTTCATAAATATGAAATTTGTGGCTTATATATCAAATAAAATATATCATAAGAAGTTAATGCTGAAAAATGGAAATGATTCTAAACCTCCTTTGAAATAATCGATATTATTTAAGTAGACGCCATAATGAGCAACGAACCTTATCCATATGGAGTTGAAACTGTGGAGAAATCAGAAGCAACTCTGGATTAAGCGACCCGAGAATGGGAAAAATTTCTGGAAACATGTAGTAGCTGAACAATATTGATAATAACACCAATGATACTTACCCGTTATTTTCATCCCTTAATGTAGCTAGAATCTAATGAATAGATGAATTGTAATTTTTATAGATAAAAATAAACTAAGTATTGAGTGTTTAAAATTTTAATACATTTTTTGGTGATGGGTAAAAAATGTAACTTGTAGAATATAGATAGCCAAAAAAGTTAGTTATATACGTTTTTATTAATAAAATTGAAATTAAAATATTGATCTGAAAATAATAAAACCTGTTTGTAGTTAATTTTTGATCACTCTGGAACATCGACTAGTCAACAATGAACTTGAAGTCCACGGTTCAGGTCCGGCTGAAGGCAGAAAATTTAAATTTCAGCCGCGGATTGACTCAAAGTTGCAAAACCAGGCTATTTAAAGTGGGTGCTTTTCAATTGGGGAAAAACTGGTGGTTAAGTGTGATCGCTGACCACACTACCTTCTTGTGAATCCGTATATCTTGAAACAATATTTCCTTCCTAGGTACAGAACCCAAATCTAAATGAGAAGGAACTGTTGTTTTAATTTAATTTTTTAAAAGAAACTCGACCTTCTCACCTTGGCTAGAATAGGTTGGTAACCTTTAGGGTAATCAGTCCTCCCTGCTCTAGTTGGAGTTCATAAATATATTTTTTTTTAACATCATCATTATTGTAGTTTCAGTTATTTTTAGACTTACTTTAAAATAAATGAAACGTTTTATTTTTATGAAATAAGTGAATATAATAAAAATGAATTATAAAGTTGATAAAACTTAAAAAATCAGATGATCTGTGTTATTTCGTTTATAAGTGTATTAGTATGTCCATGTAATTTTTGGTGAAATCGTTTGTAGTAGGTTCATATTTATTCTTTAACTGTTGGTATGTGTAGGTAAGGATGTAACGTTATGTTGCTTACGTACCATGGTGCTTTTGTGATTGTCCTGAATGTTGTTTTTGCCAGGAAGATTTGGAGTTTGTTAATATGTTTCTTCTTAGCTTTCCCGTATATCTGAGAAGCGTGTGTCCAAATAGGTTTCAATAAGTAAGAGTTTATTTTTTGTTAAAGTTTTAGAATTCCTTCATTGCCTCACAAACACTCCAATCTCATGTCAACAACTTTCAAGAATGGTGTTCAAGCAAATCCCATCAAATTACGTTTTCGACTTCTTCAACATTTACTAGACAAACGTTCAAACCTTCCGATTTACTACAAAAGACTCATCTGACAGTTATCAGACCTATTAATTTGGACATATGGAGTTGAGCTTTGGGGCTCAACTAAACCTTCTGATTCTTCTCGTATTCAATCCTTACAATCCTTCGAAAAATCCTTAATGCTTCTTACTTTGTTACAAATAAACTTATCCATAAAGATCTTAATGTCCCATATGTTACTGATTTAGCCCAAACCAGATACTTATCCTTCCATAGTAAGCAACATAACCACTCCAATCCACTAGTCTCTCAACTTGCTTCCCACTCCATTCCTGATAATCCTCCGAGGCGTCTAAAAAGAAGATGGCCTAGAGACCTTTTAGTGTGGAATCTATTGAAGTGCTACTAGTGAGTAGTTCTTCACATGTTTTTTACATGCCATTGTATACACTTTCAACATATTTATTTGATGTATATATTTTATACAGTTGTAAATTTCAATAAATAAAAATATTTAAAAAAAAAAAGAATTGTAGAGTAGACCATTTGGAGAAGAGTGAATATTAAAGTCTTAGTCTTTGGTTGAGCGTTTTCCTTTGTCTTGATATGTGGACCCTATTCCATTCTTCGGCTAAACGTCAAACCAAGGTAGTGTACTGTGTCTATTTGAGAAATCGGTGTATTGTCAATAAAAACTAGTGGGCATGTTTCTCGTCGAAGAGTAAACGTAATGTGTTGCGATTTGTCGTAATTTACATGGCATTTCTAAATCAAACCTATAGATAAATATCTTTTTGATTTTAAGCTAAATTTAATTCAATGTGAAAACTTTAGTTTTTATTCAACTCAAATTATTGTAAAACGCCGCACAGTGGGCAAAAAATCCATTTCGACGGCCAAAATTATTTTATTGCAGAAATATGTTTTAAACGACGTCCGACATATAGGAAAAATATTTCATGAAAGTGGGAGAGTTCATATTACTTATTTAAATAAATAAATAAAAAAAAAAAATAGTACCAAAAAAAAAAAAAAAAAAAATGCCCTACTACCTTAATGATCAATGACTTCTGTTTTGATGGTAGGTACTATTTGTGTAAAATAAATTATTTCGGTATAACAGGTTAATAATATGTTAGTAGTCAAAAATATGAAAACAAATTAAGCATATGAATAAAAACCTTAAAAATTAATTTTAAAAAGTGGGGATTTTTTGCTCACTGTGCGCCGTCCAATTTATATAGAGGTAGTGTGAGATTTAGCTAAACAAACTGCAGGAAAATAACATAGATAACAGTTATGAAGAATATAAAAGAATTGAATTAAAAAAAGGAGAAAAAGATAAAACAGCAAGAGGTAAATTGGGAAATTAAGAATTGTTTATTTAAAGTAAGTAGAAACAGAAGTCTATTAGCCCTTCTGAAGGCTACCTGAATAGAAGGGAGGGCTCGGAGGAGTTAATTTTTTAAAGCACTCCTCCAACGGAGTTGGGCTAAATAATAGAGAAATCCGGAATGGCAAAGGGAAAGGGACTTTTATGGCCCTTTCAGAAATAGTTATAGCTCGTGCTGCTTCTGTTATAGAACTAACGGGGTCGTTTAGCTCCTTCTCTATCTCTTCTCCTATGTTTATTTTTATAGGAGAGCTATGGAATCGTAGAATAATCTAGGTCCCTCAAAGCAAGCGGATAAAAAAAAAATACAAACCCGTTTATGGCCAGCCATAGTGATTCCAAAGGCTCCGAGAACTGGAATATCAGAGGCTATTGAATATATTATATATTTATTAAGAGGGGTATTATGTTACATATAATACAAAGGGCCTGAGGAACAATAGATCTCACGCTGTCTGGCCGCATAGGGCTCCCTAGCCTTTCATTCCGCCATTATAATATTAATAACCATACCTCGTTGCTCTCTTGTGAAATTTTAATAGGCCCCATTTAATATTCTTTTTTAGAAATTAATATTTAAATATCCAGGGCTACAATGGCATATTAGGATTTATGTTTAATAATGTAATTTTTAATCAAACATAAAGGTTTTTTGAACTGCAATATTTTTTTATAGTGCATTTTAAAACTGAAAAATCTGTTATATTCCGCGTATTTAGGACGCAGATATTGTTCAGCTAATAATAGCATAACATATCGAGGGGCAAGGCCAAGTGATGAGAATGCAGGAAGACCGGAACTCAAAAAAACTATTGCTGGCGGGAATATATGGCACAAGGAGAAGACGTCCCAGAAGACTTTGCTTATAAGATGTAGTCGTTAACAAAGAAACTTTGGAAGTAGCGAATGGGAAGCGGAAGGCTCTTGATAGAGACCAGTGGACGCTTATCGTCCGGAACCCAATGCCCACACAAGACAGTAGTGCTACAAAAGAAGGAGAAATATATATATATGTTTCATAAATATAATATTTTTTGGTAATGAGTCGGTACCAACATGATTCGATTCTCGATTAAAAAATCAATTTCCATTGCAAAATATTCGTATGATGGCTGAAATAAATCAAACCAAATCTATAACCATTTAATATATAAATTAGTAAACAGCAATTAGAATTTTTTATCGATAATATACAGGATGTAAGCAAATTATTACAGATGTTTCACTAAACATTGGAATGAAAATGAGAAAATAACAGTGTATAATTAGACGGTGTTGTTGTTTTGCTGCATTGATTTCGTTAGTTCTATGGCTTCCGCAGTTTGAAAATGCACATCCTATTACTTATTTAGCCAATATGTATCTTCAACCAATTGATGTTTGACCTACTAAAGTAATCGATTAGTATTGAAGAGGATTGTATTGAATTATATACTCAGCAGTGTAGATCTATTAATGAATAATTTCTCTGTTATACAGGGTGTCCTGAATTTAAATGGCAAAACTTCAGGAACTTACTTGGTATAGGGGACCGAAAAACTAAGACAAAAAGTCCTTTAGAGATTTGCTCGTTTTTGCTTAATTTAAGAGAAAATCGCAAAAAAAGAAACAAAACAAGTTTTCATTTTTATACTTATATATTTACATTTATATTTATGTTATGTTATTTTTAATGTAAATATTGCTCAAAATGTTGTCCTCTTGCACCAATGCAACCATTACATCTAGCACTCAATTCACAAATTGCAGCTAAACATTGTTCTGATATTTGGTGCACTCCATCTAAGATTATAAGAAAAGTCGATCTCCAAAAAATGTGTAAAAGCGATACCATTCAATCTCCCAGGTAAAAAATATGGTCCCACCAGTAATCCGTTCCAAATTCCAAGCCAAATGTTAATAGCAAATTCATGCTGAAACCTATTCTCTCTATTAGCTCTGGGATTTTCAAGAGCCCATACATGATAATTTCTTTGATTAACAATTCCTCCTCTTGTAAAGGTAGCTTCATTGGTCTATATAATTTTTAATGGAAATAAATTATGGTATGGGTTGCGATTATCACCTTTCAAAGTTCACCATATTGCTTGCCGCGATATTGCTAATGCAGCAGATGCTCTTCGGATGCTAGTCTCAGGATTGTTATCGAAGTGGCGTTGGACACAATTTCTTCTCCGATAATCTGCTCTTATTTCTGCCTGGAATTGGTCGCCTTCATTACGCATTAAGAATGACCCAGTCTCTCGTAGTCTATTAAAAGTTTACGAAAAGACTCGTCGATTAGGCACTCTTCTATTTGGAAATCGGCGCGCATACTCCCGCACCGCTTCTAAAGCATTACCGTTACAGAAACCATACACAAAAATATAAAAAATATTATATTTATGAAACATATATATATTTCTCCTTCTTTTGTAGCTCTACTGCCTTGTGTGGGCTTTGGGTTACGGACGATAAGCGTCCACTGGTCTTTATCAACATCCTTCCGCTTCCAATTAGCTACTTCCAAAGTTCATTTGTTAACGGCCACATCCTATAGCCAATGTCTTCTGTAACGTACTCTTCTTCTTGTTCCGTACATTTCCGCCAGTAATAGTTTTCTTGATTCCCGGTCTTCCTGCATTCTCATCACTTGGCCTAGCCCATCGATATGCTATGCCTTTATAAGCTGAACAATATCTGCGTCCCAGTGAGCCTCTATTACTTCTTTATTTGTTCTTATTCTTCATTACCCTGCCTCTTATATTATAAGATCATAAGGGCCTTATGAGGGTTTATAAGTCTAATCTTATTTGTTCTAGAAGGTTGCCAGTCATATTCCTGTTATAAAGTATAGATTATCAATTAAATATAGCTTATTTATGAATAAAACATAAACATTAAAAAAAGAGTAAATAAAGGAGAAAAAAAGGACAACATTTTATACACGGATCAGAACTAAACATTATGCTATTACATACATTATATTACCATATCAGGTACTGGAAATGGTATGTCGATCACACTATGTGATTATAATCTGAAACGAACGTTCAAATTGTAAGAGGCAACTTGGAAGATTTTAGTCTGTATTGAGCTTATCATGTAAAGATATCTGGTTTGAGTCTACTTAGCAACATATATGGCATTCAAATCATTATGGATAAGTTTGCTCGTGACATAATAAGGAGCATTCATGGTTTTACGAAAGATTTTAGTTTGTATGGATTGTATACGAGAAGAATTAGAAGGTTTAGTGCAGCCCCAAAGCTCAACTCTGTAAGCCCCAATAGGCCTAATTACCTTTATGTAAATAAGCCTTATTTAATTAATTGGAAGATTAGGGTGATTGTCAAGTTAATGTTAAGATAGTTTATAACTACGGGCAGTTTCTTTTAGTTTTAGTCTTGTACGTGGGTTCCAGGTTTACAATGAAGGGTAAAGGTTATTTTATGAAATTTGTTTCGATTTATTTTAATTATCCATTTTTGACACCATTCAATTGTTTTGTGATATGAGATAGGAGTAACTGAGGTGCAACGAAAGGACCATTACTTATGGTATCATCAGCGTATTAGAATTAATCATGTCACTTGTATACATCGTGAACTGGTTGAGAACTAGGATACTTCGTTGAGTAACCCCCACTGACTGGTTAAAAAGAGGAGAAAGAGAACAACATTAGGATCCACGGATCCAAGTGGGTTGCGGTTGGCGACAGTCCCCTCAAACTCCAAAACGAAAAGATGATCGGGTTTTCGTAAAACAAAAAAAAAAATCTTTAAACTTATGTTAGTACTGCTTATCAAATTAGTAATTTTATAAGTCTTGAAACCATATGGTAATTTTCAAAAATTTTTATGACTTCCCTTTCTTCTGGGGTAAGGGAATATTGGTATTCCGCCCTCCCCACCCCCCACCTTCAAAATGTTTTCCTAGATATGTGACAGTCTATCATATATGTCATTTAATTATAAATACTCATTAGACGAAGAAAGGAGACCAGTAGCACTTAAACTTATTTGCAACAGCTCGATTTGCCGTCATTTGAACATACTTGAAATTTTTGGAAAGATTATTCTGAAGATGAAAAAAAAAAAAAAAATTTCATTCGATAACCTCTTATTTATGTAGCTTTATTGCCAGTAGTTCTATCACTATCGTTTAAGAACTATTATCGCAGAAAATTGAAACATGGCAGGTGTTAACATGTACCTATGTCGGCAACTCGGCTATAATACTATTGTCGAAAAACTAAGTTGGAACGACTTGGTAAGTTAGCGAGGGAGACATATTGCCCTGGCCCTTCCCTGCCGCCTTCTGCTGATTCATATCCCAACTTGCACTTGTACATTTATATCGCCAATGCAAATGAGACAGTTTTAATCTTAGCAGATCTACTGGCTCCGGGAATATATTACTCCCTTGATTCATGGATCCCAAAAGCGAGATAATGTCGACTACAACGACTAGTCTAAATATTCATGTTAAATTATCTCAATTAAAGACGGCGAGGGGTCGCTGAGGGTGGAGTTAATATTTAAAATCTTTTAGCACCCTCTGCTGTGATCATTGCCGGGGTGCATTGGTGATTAGCTCCGATGGCTGAATGTGTGAACAGTCATAACAAACAGTTCGCAGCGGGGCACGCGGTGTCCAACTCTATCCCTCTTACCATCAGATATGTTGCCCGTAGCTAATGCAGAATCACAAATAGGGTTCCATTGATAAGCCACATTGATAATCGGTGATTGATCGCGCTTATATTGCCTACATTAGCCACCGAGAATAGGCAAGTGGGATAGACGTTTAGAAATCACATACCAGGCCCTGGTTTAGGACAGGGAAACGGCAACAATCGGATCAAAAGTGGTCGGATCACAGGACAAGTTCTGGTTTTGTTTAAGATTTTTAGTTGGATGTAGCACAGTATGATAACTAAAAACAACGGTGAGTTAAATATGCACATGATGATTGAACACCAAATGTTTTTAAAATAAATATAACAATATAAAAATCACTAATTTAAACCTTTTTTTTTAATTTTTAATTTCCTCCTCCATCCTTGATAATTCTCCGAGGCGTCTGAAAAGAAGATGGCCTAGAGACCTTTTAGTGTAGATTTTATTGAAGTGCTACTAGTGAGTAGTTCTTCACAAGTTATTTACATGCCATTGTATTCACTGTCAACACATTTACTTGTTGTATATTATTTTGTACAGTTGTAAATATCAATAAATAGAAAAAAACGAACAATTAATTTGTGACTGAGAAGTATTTAAAGATGTAGGCAGTTGGGGTATACAGTCATAGGTACGCAGAAATTTAAAATTGCATTGCAAGCCTTCATCAGGGATTGAAGAAAAAGAAAACAAACAAAAAGATATCGCAAAATTGTTGAGAGCATAAAAAAGTATGAAATGAACAACTGTATGAGAATAAAGATAATAACATTAAGGCAATACATAAAGACCAAGAAGACAATACATAAAGACTATTGAATTAACAATTAAATTGAAAATAAATTGAAATTAGTTTTGATTAAATAAAAGTTAATGAGTAAATACAACGAATTAATGGATAAATAGAAAAAGCTTTAAATTAATAAGTAGATACAAAGTTAATGATTTAATGAGGTTAAGTCAATGAATAAATACAAAGGATAATCAACAAAGTTTACAATATAGTTGACAACAAATATCTTAAGTATAGCAATGAGAAGTATAAGAAATATGAATTAATTGAGAAAAGAAAAAAAAATACATAAGAAATAAATATCAATTCCTTCACAAAAAGAAACGTTAAAAACTCATTTTAATTATAAACTCTAAAGCTACCTGTAATTGGGTCTATGAATAAGGCAGTGGTTAAATAATTTAATTGTTGATGAAGGAATTGTAAATTTATACGTTGATTGAGTTCAATCTGCTTTTGCATCAAAAATTAATACATTCTGCTGCTGTTACTAAGTGGGCAAATTAAAAGTATGGAATGGAAATTTTTTAAATGGAATGGAAATTTTTTTTATGTTTAGTTGGAATAGGTTGTATTTGGTTCATGTATTACTCGTTTCGAGTTATTTTTCTCAGATTTTTTTTATTATGTATATTGATACTATATATGATATTAATATTTAAATTGAATCTTTTAAAAAAAAAAAAAATAATAATAATTATTTCAACTCAGCAACGCAGATTTTGGCTTTAATATTTTTAAAATATGTTTGTTTTAGGAGTCAATACTGCCTCCACTTTCACCTTTACACTCACGATATGCCACCCAGCCCTGATACATTAACAGCATCATACGCTGATGATACAGCTATATTTACCAGAGATGAAGACCCCACCATTGCTTCATTAGCTCTTTAACACCTCTTAACAATACTGCAAGACTGGTTCAAAAAAGTCCCTACAACTCCCTGGAAATGTAACGACTAAAACATCGAAATAAATCAGCTGAGCGTAAAAATCAATAAAAGGTTATTTTGGGCATGAGCAGGGATGGAGCTGTGTTTCGATGTTAACATTTTTATATTTGAATTCATTCAATATTTGACTATTTTAAAAAGAACATTGAAGCATTAGATGCTCTCCATCACGTTGGAACATCGAATTAATCAGTTTTGTTATTTGAAATGAAGCGATTTTAATGTAGCATCGGTGGTTCAGTGGTAGAATGCTCGCCTGCCACGCGGGCGGCCCGGGTTCGATTCCCGGCCGATGCAGCTTTTGTTTTGATTATCATCATTGTTAGAATACTTTGACAAATCTTAGTTTAAATTTTGTTTCTATTTCTACATTTTACATTTTTTTATTTTAATATACGACAAACGTTAGTTCACATTTGCGTAAACAAACTTTTTGTTCACGCATGAATAAATTGCACATATAAAATCAACAAACACTTGTTTATTAAATACCAGATATAGTTCCTTTTTCTTTTTTTCACACAGGTTTTACAAAAAAAAAAATTTAGATTTTTCATATTATATCATTTATTTCGGGTAATAAAAAAGCAATATAAATGTGCGTATATTTGATTTATGCATTTTCTAGATGCTTCATATATGGTACTTTTATATTTACAGATTATATAGAAAAAAATATTTTGTTACATATATTTATATATGTAGATATCTAGTTACATAATTATATTTTAAAATTTTTCCTATATCTATCACTAGCTGAAAGTGCCCTGCTCCGCTACGGTTTATTATCATTAGGATTAAGGACAACTTAAAGTTGATTTTTATAAATGACAACGTTGATAATTATTATTACTTAAATAAACCTAAAGAATTTCATTCTTAGAATGTTGCAATTGACTAATCTGAACTGAGAAAAAGGTGTATTCTAGGTTCAAGGAATGAAAGTCAGAAATGCTAGGGACTACTTGTAAAATACAACTTGGGCCTGGTTGAGAAAAGCCGATTATCTTGTGACTGGAAAACTGAAAAAGAGTAGTTGGGGAGGAAGCTACTGGTGAAGCAATGTTGGTCGGTTGCTCGTAAGGAGTATGTACAACGAACTGGCCTTACATGTCATCACCAGAGAACATAAGTATTTTAACCTTCTCTTTAACATAAGTCTATAATTAGCTTCTTCTTAATAGCTTCTAAGCCTTTAAGAAGTCTTTTAATAGCTTCTCGTCATGAAACAACTCTAACTTGTAAGGGTACACCTCTGCACCCACTATGAGTTCACAGAAAGTACCATATTATAAGGTTTCGACATCGATTATATTTTTGTTTGTTTACAACTATAAGGAACTTAATTTGTGTTCAAAGTGTGCGGTTAACATCTAACCTATTTTGTAACTTTGCTTATCTCCAAATACCATATGACAATTAATCTATTATTATTCACCCAATAAAAATTGAAATCGCATTTTTGGCGAATTAGCCGCGATCCAGGCCGATTTTTTAAAATTCCTTTCTTAGCGAGCACCTACGGCTCTAAAGGAGGCCACATATCGAATTTCATTCCAATCCGTTCGGTGGTTTCTGAGATTTTGTGTTAAATGAGTGAGTGGTATTTGACAAATATATAGTGGATTATAGGCCATTTTACTCCTTTAGAGGATGGGCCAATTTTTAATTTTTAGATTCCTATTTTTCAGGAGTTTTCTGATTGGAACTGGAATAGAAGGATAGTGTGATAAATTGTTAATAAATAAAATAAATCCTGGTAGCGAGTGTAGCTAAAGCAAAACCAGTAATCTAAATATCAGTAAACAGCATGACAACAGTAAACAAGGCATAAACTTGACTCAATTAGCTATGTTATATTTAATTTTTTGAAAAGAAAAAAAATGTTGAAAAATTATATATTGAGAGATAAAAGCTGTGATACATAAAAATATTTGCTATAAGGATTAATATCGAATGTTTAATGACGATTTAATGATTTAATGGAGGTATTTAATGGGTAAGGCACCTTACTGCCAAGTCCCCGAGCAGGTATTGTAAGTCCGACTGAAGGCAGGAAATTTATAATTTGTAATTTATTTAAAGGAGGAGGTTTGAAGACCCTCATCGGTTTAACCCAGCCTACATAAAGTGGGTAACCTTAATTAGGGGGAAAGATGGTAGTTGAGCCTGATTCATGATCATATAAATTCCTTATATAATCGTTGGTTAACAAACTATACTTCCTAACTAAATACTCAACCCAAGACCCTTAATGGATTACTTTATAAATTCTTGCTCTTTATCAAGGGTTTCCTGATCAGAAGAAGAATAACAGGATAGTGTGATAAAATGTTAATAAAATAATGAACCCTTTTAGCGTGTAAAGCTAGAGCAAAATTAGTAAATCAACAATCTTCAAATCACAATGAACGGCAAATTAGCATCATTGTTTTGTAATAAAACTGCTTCATTAGGTGGAAAACATAGAAGACGTGTACACATCGAAAGTGTCGAAAAATTTAAGAACCTGGGAAGCGTCATAACTAGAGACCGGATTTTTATGCAGTAAAATTTTGAAACGTATAAAAGCGTGAATTTAAAAACTTAATACATGCCGCAATCCATTAATTCACACAAACATAACCGACCTTAAATAAACTAAATCACATTTCGACAAACGTTCCGTTATATATATATATATATATTAAAATTTTTTTTGTTTTTTAAATAAATTAATTTTTAAAACTTTCGTGAAAATGTACGAATTATACATTTCAAAATTCTCGGGTTTAACAAACTTGATTGATTTTGCCGAAATAAGTTTTTATAAATTAAAGAATTACTCAGGTCAGAATTAAAAATTAATCAGATAAAAATTAAATGATTTGCAATGTGCATCTATTTGCGATTTCTTTTCGTGACCTATTGTTTTCAGACAGCAAGAAAAAAACACCACCTTCCAATCTATTTTCAGCTCTGGATATTTATTTGTCCATTGTTTCAATTTCGTAAAAACATTCGTGGTCGTTTTTGGCATTCTCAAAATTGATAGTTTGAAATCTTATCAACAACTGACCCTTTTCGCTAAATCAGAAGTGTAAAAAGGGTATAAAATAAAATGGGAAGCGGGGAGTAAAATTTTCTGAGGAAACGTCTTAGTTCTAGGAAGTACGTCGATCCTCAATATTTGCCTAAATCCTCAAAGCTCCTAATTCAATACGATAATTAAAAAGTAGTATGTCACAAATACATTTGTTTTAAGCGACTTTTTACTTTCAATTTAAAACTAATTAACCTATATAATATCTAGTGTCATAATAGTAAATAAAATTTTTAGAAATAAATGATTAAATGAATAAAATTAGATGAATTTGGTTCAATTATGCAATTTCGTGCAGTAAAATCCGAATACGTGCAATTAAGCTCAAAAAATCAAATTTGTGCAATTTCGTGCAAAATAAAATTTAAGAGTATGAATCCTTAGGTCATGAATGAGATAACTACTTGGGTTAGAGAGCACTAAACCACAGCAAACTAAATGTGCAATAACACAGAGATCCGGTCTCTAGTCATAACTTTATGAAATGAAGTGGATGAAGTAATAATTGAAAGGATAAAGACTGGTAATAGGTGTTATTGGGCCCTCAGTAAAATAATAGGTAATCAAAGCCTCTCTAAAAAACTTAAAATAAGGGTTTACTAACCATTCTTAGACAGATCGTTTTATATGAGAGTGTAACCTGGAACCTCACTGCAAAGAAGGCATTCTAAATAAATGGGAGAGAAAAAATTTGAGATAGATATATGGCCCTACTAGAGAGGTATGGAGTATAAAAAGCAACTAAGGAGACAAAAGATCCAGATTTTGTTGCTACAATTAAGCAAAGAAGATTAGGATGGCTAGGCCATGTTCATAGAATGAGCTCCCACTGGCAATGGCCAACGCTATGCCATGTTTCTTTATTTTTACATAAAATTAAGAATAATTTTTATTTTGATTTATTCTCTCGATAAATAGATAAATGGCAGTACTAAAGGTAACTCAGTTCCTGAAACAATTAAGTTGAAAAAAGAGTACCTTTTCCGGTATTTCCTACATTAAAATGAATAAAAAATTACCATTGAGAATAATTGGTGATTCTGACCAAATCTCCTTCTTTCACAACTGTTGGTCGAGTAGTTGTACATTTTTACAAAAGAACTGAATCCAATGGGGAAGAATGAATGCATTCACTTAACTCAATGTTATATTTATTTAAATTTTGAACGAAACACGATGAAAAATTATAATTTGAGAGAGAGAAAAGCCTTGATAATATAAAAATATTTGCGATAAAGCTTAATATCGAATGTTTAATGACCTGTCCCATAAATCAAAACTACCGTTGTGAAACGAACCTCCGCCTCGAAAGAAGGACCATAAATAATAAAGGGATGGTAGGGGAGCGGGGGGGTTGTAAAAGAAACTGTTTTAACAAGTTTATGAAGTTGTAAGTTGACGCAAGTAATCTGGTAAGGAGGGGCATCATTTGTTTCGGTCAGGGACAGTCGGGAGCAGCCCAAGGGCTTGGCTAAATTGTTTTGTTGGAGGAGAAAAAAAATAAATAAAAAAAAGTGGAAAATGAGAAGACAGGTGCCAGTGGCAGGTAACTCCCCTCAAGGGGGGAGGCTTGTTATTAATTTATATTTAAATGGAGTTAATTGTCTATGCCTCGCCTCTAACTTGTCTGCTTCTGACTCACTACAGTCAGCACTTTAGTCTTTTATCTTTGTAATGGTCTAATGTATAATTAACACACATAAAAAAAAAAAAAAAAATTAAAAATCATTTTAAAAGTAACATTTTTAATGGTAATGTAGCTCAAATATGTATGTCACTTGTGAATAGTCGGTTAATTGCAAAAATCGTATTTTAGGAATTTTTTTCCACAATGATTCAAAAAATAAAAATCATCTCTATAACAGCCTCATACGTAGAGATGGGTATCGATAAATGATATATTGAAATATCGATATTTCCTTTCGATTTATGGATTTATCGATACGTACATTACGATATGTTGTGTAATAAAAAGAATTGAAAAAATACTACATGAAACTATATAAATTTAAAAAATGTATAACAAAATCTTATACAATTGGTTTGGCGGGGGAAAGTTTTTAATATTTAATATTTTAAATGCAACTTTTTCAATTTTTTGTAGCCTGGCTAACAAATATGTTGCTACTGTTTCCACTTATTTGCCAACAGAGCGATTATTTTCTAATCTTTACTCACAAGGAATAAGTTATCTGCAAATGCTGATGACCATCCGTGAGTTAACGATATGCATAATGAAAAAAATTCACACCAGGAAAGAGGAAGTAAGAAAATCAATATGTAAAACACTATATCCATTTTGAAACTGATGTTACTCCTGTTACATACATACATTTGAGAATACGAAATAAGAAATTTTCAATAAAACACACTAAACATTACAATTCAACTTAAAACTTTAGCAATAGAAGTTTATTGTTAAAGTTATACAAAAGAGCTATGGAAAAATGAGAAACTCGAAGTAAAGCATCAAAATCGATCTGCAAAAATGATGGGGGTTAACGAATTTCAAGGAGCAGTGGTTCGATATTGTTGTTTACATTAACTAAAATGATAAAAATAAACAGGAATTTCATTTTTTTTTCATAGGTTACAAAAAAAAAAAAAAAAAAAAAAAAAAAAAACATCATGATTTATATATATAGATATTTTTTTCATAAAATTATCGATATTGAACATCAATATTTTTCTTACGATACCCATTCCTACTCATAACATAGACACACACACAAAAAAAAAAAAACAAAAAAAAAAACTTTATGCACTTAACCGGCTATTTACAAGTGTCACAAATATATATTTTTAATACAGATATCTAGTTACGTAATTCTATTTTGAACTTTTTCCTGATATTGCATTATAATAAAAATAAATCAGTTCTACCGCTTATTTAGCGCGGCGTTGGAAAGACAGAAATATTAATAACAAATAATATATATTACATAATAAAAGAATCATATAAATTTATTATTATTTTTTTTTTAAATTCATTCAATAATTCACTATTTTAAAACAACATTGAAGTAATATATTTTCTCATTTTCTTCTGAAGATTATATAAATCTGTTTTGTTGTTTAAATTGAAACCTGAATAACGTAGCATCGGTGGTTCAGTGGTAGAATGCTCGCCTGCCACGCGGGCGGCCCGGGTTCGATTTCCGGCCGATGCAACTTTTGTTTTTAATATCATCATTGTTAAAATACATTTATAAATGTTACTTCAAACATTGTTAATATTACTATAATTTCCATTTTCTAATTTTAGTATAGGTACAACAAATGTTTTTGCGCATATGGAGGGTGACTAGTAGGAGGGATGTCCGGTAACCATAATTCTGAAAAAAATCGAAAATGTAAATAAAGTCTATATTTTTTATGGGGTTACCGTTTAGGGAACGGGTTCTTAAACTCTAAAACATGTGATAGCTGTCTTTTTAGATTCCATGAGACCAACTTAAGTGATATTACGTGGAACAAGCTAACAGGTGGCAATGGAGTCTCAGTTTTTTTTGTTTTTTTTATATTACCCTTCTAGACTAACACTCTTTGTATAGAGTAATCAAACATATAAAATCAATTAGCATTTGTGTATTAAATATTAGATCATTTGATTAAGTCGGTCTCATATTGTTTAATTTATTTTATCATAAAAGAATCGACAAAATAAATTAAATAAGATTGAAGTAATACATAAAAGTTTTATGTATTACTTCAATCTTACAAAACATGCAATATATCTATGCAAATATTTGATTCATGCATTTATTTTTTGCAAAATGCGCTGTGTATACTTTCATCTTTACGGAATATAGAAATAATAAGTTGATGTCATATCAATGAAAATGACACTTGTGAAAATTGTGTCAACTTCGTTCTTACATATAAAAAAGTACGCATCAAAATAATAAAATATGTATTAAAAAAAAAAAGCATGAATTTTTCTCCAGGTTTTTTGTATTGTGAATTACTTTAGCGCTATTTATCATTGAAGATAAATTCATAGTCAATTTTAAATTTCTAAATTATAGTACAATATCATTTAATAAAACTATCCTCGTTGAATGTCCTATAAGTTATTTCTTTTTTTTTCATTTTACTAAGTTCTTTGTCAAAGCAATTATAGTGAAAACATAGCGGACAGTTGTATTAATTGATAATCCAAAAAGGATTTCACAATTTATTTTAATTTTTCTGGTAGAATGTTTTGTTTTTTTTTGTTTTTTGCTTGCTGAAAAAATAAATAGACATAAATCTGTTTTTAAAATATTTATTGCTATGTAAAACTGTAAGTATACATTATATAGAATAGGTAAATTTAAGAATAATGATTACAATGGCATGTCAATAACATGTTAAGAACTACTCTTGTAGCAAATCAATTGAATTTCATCATTAGAAAGACTCTTGGCCATTTTTTTTTCAGACGCCTCTGAGGATTATCGGTAATTGAATATGAAGCAAATTGGGAGACTAGTAGATTTGAGTATAGAGTATACTATGAAAAGATTGGTATCGGGTATGGGCCAAATCTGTATCATATGAAACATTCAGATCTTTATGTATAAGAAGAAAACTTTCGAAAATTTTCGGCCCAAGCAGCACCAACAGAGCTAGAGCGTGTCAACAAAGCCCCAAAATTTAAAGATTGTAGGCAAAAAAGTCACTTTAAGCATTCAAACTAATATAACTTCTAAACGATAGGTCTTAGCAACAAAGTTTATATACCAATAAATATTTTTCATTAAAACTCTGACCTGAAAACTGTCGGAAAATTTTCGATTTAAGCAACACCAGCAGAGCTAGAGCGTGTCAAAAGGTTACATTTTTTGAGGGTGAAAAAAAGTTACATATTGGAGTGTGAAGAAAACATTACAACTTGATTATTTTCATTCAAACCAATATAGCTCCTAGATGGTAGGTCCTAGTGACAAATATTACGTAACAAAAAACATTATCCATTAAATTTCTGATATGGAAACAGTTTATATAACAATTTATGAAGTATGGGGGAAATGACCTTGCCAAGTGTCTTCAAACATTGTTTCAAAAGGTTTGGGATCACAAAAGGATACCAATAGAATGGGAAAACAATATCATTATCCCAATCCATAAGAAGGGAAGCCAGAGTGTATGTGATAATTACCGCCCCATTTGTCTGTCATAGGTGGTATACAAACTATACACTCGGATCTTGGAACAAAGATTAAGGAAATTGGTGGAAAAGTATTTGGAAGAGGAACAGGCAGGTTTTAGGCCCGGTAGGCAGACACAGGATCATATCTTCTCCTTGCGAATGATTGGAGAGAAGGCATGGGATAGAGGAAAAGTAGTATACCTCGCTTTCTTGGATTTACGGTCGGCTTTCAACCACGTTCCTAGACAGGAAATATGGGCTGCATTGGAAGATAGGATAATCCCACAAAATCTTATAAGTTCCATCAAATCAGTTTACCAAGACCCAAAGGGAGTAATAAGCCTAGCCGGCACTGAGTCCAGGTCATTCCATTTCTATAAGGGAGTCAAACAGGGTGAAAGCCTGAGCCCCCTACTGTTCATAATTTTTATGGATTCAATTTGGAAATTCTGTAAAAGGAGGACACCCAGAGCAATAGTGGGATATTGGAATATGACTCCAGTGTTGGTACAGGCATTGTTGTATGCAGATGATGTGGTATTGGTTGCGGATACTGCTGAATCTCTCCAGGTCGCTGTAGAGGAGTGGCAAGAAGAACTGCAACTAAGAAGCATGCAGATCAATGCCTCCAAAAGCAAGGTGATGTGTGTTGGGCGAAGAATCAATGATCTAAGAATCACTTGCAATGGAGAGACTCTTGAGCAAACCGATACATACTGCTACCTGGGAACAATGATCTATAAGGATGGAAGAATAGACCAGGAGATTATGAATAGAGTCCAAAACGCCAACGGAATATTCTACCAAATATCCATGACACTTATTGGAAAACAGGAGTTGAGCAGGAAAGCAAAGATTCTGCTTTTCAAATCAGTTTTTCTCCCAGTACTACTGTATGGATCGGAAAGCTGGACATTCTTGGACCGCCATGCTAGCAGAATAGTATCTGCGGAAATGAGATTCCTACGGAAAATATTAGGAAAAACCAGGCGAGACCGAATAAGGAATGAAAGGGTCCGAGGTGAACTAGGAGTTAGATCCGTTCTGGATACGATCAAGGAAAGACAATTGAAGTGGTTTGGTCATGTTAACAGAATGGGAGAAGACCGTAAGGCCAGATGGCTATTAGAAGCAAGACCGGGAGGAAGGGGTCCTCAAGCCAGACCAAGGCTCATGTATGCAGACTTGATTGAGAGAATTGGCGCAGCAAGAGGAAGCACCATGCCGGAGATGAGAAGGCTTACACAGGACAGGGACCGTTGGACAAGATGGTCAGAGGATGCTACTCCACGCTTAACAGCACTCAGGAGATAGTGAGAGAAGAAGAAGAAGAAGAAACAGTCGGTAAACTTTTGATCTGATCAACACTAACAGAACTAGAGTGTGTAAAAATGTAACATTTTTCAATGTAAAAAACGTTTCACCTATCTCATTTTGAATACATCATGATCATTAGGGTCTTTATGGATATATTCAATTGTGACATAGTACGGAGTATTAAGGATTTACGAATGATTTTGAATTGTATGGATTGGATACGAGAAGAATTGGAAGGTTTAGTGGAGCCCCAAAGATCAACTCCGTACGTCCAAGTTGGTCTGATAACAGTCATCTAAATAAGCCTTTTGTAATTTATTGGGAGCTTTGAACGCTTGTCTTGTAATTGTTGAAGTAGTCTGTAACGACGAGCAGTTTCTTCCTTTCAAGTCTCTTAGTCCTAAACCTATTTAGGTTTTTATATATTTATATTGTTTTAACTTTCTTCTTAAGATTACCTGTAAACTTATATAATTGTACTGTAAATTGTTTCGTTCATTGTAGGAACAATATGATTTCGAAATGTCGCCGTAATGTAGTTGTTACTTTATTGACTGAACCTCGAGAACCCTTGATCAACAGTCAAGAAAAAAAAAACAAAACAAAAAAAAACAACCCCAGATTAGTATAATGTTTTTTTTTTTATATACGTATATTGAAATCTACAACTGTACAAAATATATACATCAAGTAAATGTATTGACAACATGTTAAAACTTGAAAAGAACTACTCATCAGTAGCATTTTATTATAAATTCTACACAAGAAGGTCTCTAGGCCATCTTCGTTTCAGACAACTCGGAGGATTATCAGGAATGGATTGGGAAGCAAGTTAAGAATTTAACGGATTTGAGTGATTATGGAGCTTACTATGAAATGATAGGTATCTGGTGTGGGCTAAATCAGCAACATATGGAAAATTAAGATCTTTATGGATAAGTTTATTGGTGACAAAGAACAAAAGGATAAAGTTTATAAAGTAAGGAGCATTGAGGATTTTACGAAGGGTTTTGGATTGTAAGGATTGAATATGGTGGTTTAGTGGAGCCCCAAAGCTCAACTCCTTACGTCCAATTAGGTTTAATCACAGTCATGTATATGAGTCTTTTGTAAATAATTGGGAGCTTTGAACGTTTGTCTAGTAAATTTTGAAGTAGTCTGTATGTATAATGGTAAATTATTTTTTAACTATTTTTTTTTTCACTTTTATTTTTGGTTCCACACCTGTCAAAAAAAGAAAATTGACAATCAGCGGATGTGCTGAAATGATGATATTAACATAATTGGCATGTTAGGCATGAGGAGGGATAGTGCCCAGTGGCACAGCTTCCTTGACTTTGGTTTACTTCTATAAAAGTAAGTCTCTCATCCAGTTTCTTTTCAGTCTCCTCCTGGTATTCTCCGGCATGAGAGATGTGGCCATACTATCGATGTATTTGTTTGGGTGCCCCTTTAATTTTTCATGGAACAGTCGGTAGTGGGTCCGTATGTATTCAATAACGGTATTTGTTGGTATTTGTAAGTCGGTGTGTATAGTTTTATTGTTAACGTACCATGGTGCTTGTGTTATTAGTCTTAATGTCTTGGATTGAAAAGTTTGTAATCTTTTTATGTGTGTCTGTTTAGCAGATCCATAAATTTGTGAAGCGTAGGTCCATATAGGTTTTAGTAGATGTGTGTAGGTCATTAATTTTTGTCTTGTATGTAGTTTTGATTTTTTCCTGAAAAGTGAGTACATCAGTTTCAGTCTCATATTTAATGATGTCCGTTTCTTCTTAATATGTTGGCCCCATGTCATTCTCCTATCGAATGTAAGTCCTAAATATTGTATTTTTTCCGTTTGTGGAATTGGGATATTGTCAATGTAAACAGGAGGACATGTTTCGTGTCTTAGAGTAAACGTAATGTGTTGGGACTTATGTTGATTTAGTCGTGTCTTCCAACAAAGTTTACACCAGTCTTGTATATCTTGTAGGTGGTGTTGCAAATTCAATGATACCTGCATTGGATCTCGGTGCCTAGTAATTATAGCCGTGTCGTCTGCGTATGTGGTTGTAAGAGTCGCGGAACTTTGAGGAATGTCATGTGTGTAAGTATATATAATAGTGGTGCTAGTATCGATCCCTGAGGTACACCTGCCAGAATTGGGTGAATAGATGAAATCCCTGAACCATACCGAACAGAGAAAAATCTGTCAGAGAGGAAAGACTGAAGAATAAGATAATAGGTAGGTGGTAGAGTAGTCTTAAGCTTGAAGAGAAGCCCCTGGTGCCAGACTTTGTCAAACGCTTGAGTGGCATCCAGAAACACTCCGGTTGCATATAATTTCTGTTCTAGTGCCGTCGAAATGTAGTCAGTCACTCTGTGTAACTGTTGAGTGGTTGAGTGTAATTTTCTAAATCCAAATTGATGGTCGGGAATTATTTTGTTGTCAGTTAGTATGTCTAACAATCTTGGATGCAGTAATTTTTCGAATAGTTCGGAACATGTAGTAAGTAAACTTATTGGTCTGTAAGACGAAGGGCTGCTTATGTCTTTGTCTGGTTTTTTGATCATGGTTATATGAGAATATTTCCACTGTATGGGGAATTTTATTGTCCTAAGTATTAAATTGTTGATTGTCTTGAGGAACAATAGAGCCTTCCTAGGCATTCGCCGGAGCACCACAGCATTGATTAAGTCATGTCCAGGGGATTTTCTTCTTGGTAATTGCCTTATTTGTTCTGCAACTTGTGAAGGTTTGAAGGAAGGCGGTGGTGGAGTGAGTTGTAAAGGTGTATCTAATGTGTTTTGTACTAAAGTGTCGTGTCCCAATATTGTGAAGTCAGTATGTGGTTTAAAAACAGAAGAAAGATAGATAGCGAAAAGTTCAGATTTTTCCTCATCCGATACAGCCCAAGAACCATCCCCATTTCGAAGTGGAGCTGACACCTCACGATGTTTTAGGAGATTTCTTGTATGCCTCCACAAATTTCCATCGTCAGCCGAAAGTTTGTTCATGTTATTTTCGTAATCTGTATTTTTAAATTTGATAATTTGCCTTTTGAGCTCATTGTTTAGTTCGTTAAACTTTCTTCTGTCCGATAGAAGTCTGTTAGTCTGCCATATTTTACGGGCCCTTCTCTTTGCTCGGATTAACTCCCTAATGTACATTGGATAATTAGGTAAGTTCTCTAGTTTTGAAGGCTTAAGTACAGTCGAGAACCATGCGGCATCTTGCATATTTTGAGTAAATTTTTACACTGCTTCTTCTAGTTCTTCTTGGTTTTTGATCGAGACTGGAACAGAGAGATTGGTGTTCAAATAATTTCTGAACGAATCCCAGTCCATATAACCTCTTATTAGTGTGGGTCTTTTTTTTTGCTTCAGATGGCTCTTCGAAGAGAACCAACCATACGTACAAGAGAATGGTCAGGGCTAGTATTGATGGTATGTCGTACGGTTCTTAGTCCTTTAGTGATGAAGAAGTCTAGTAAGTCAGGAGTTTTCCGTCTAGAAGTAGGCCAATAAGTCGGTGAATTAGGGGTTATAGTGTCTAAGGAAAGTTCGTGGAGGGCATGTGAAAAATTTCTGCCTCTTGGAGTAAACAACTTTGAGCCCCAAGCTTGATGCTTAGCATTATAATCGCCGCCTGCGATGAAGCATCTAACCGCTTGAAGAAATCCGAAAACATAGAAGATATCAGGGTGTACCTAGGGGGACAGTAAATCGCAGCGAATGTGATTGTATGATGTTTGGTATATAATGTGGATTGAATATGTGGTGTGATGGGTAAGTCTATAGCGTTGTGTTTAAGATTAGTTCTGATAATTATAGCTGTACCTCCGTGTGCAGTTTTGTTAGGTTGGTCAGTTCTGTAAATAGTGTAGTCAGGAATGTAAATTTTTGATTGTGGTGAAAGGTGAGTTTCAGTTAGCAGTGCTAAATCAATTATTTTTTCGTGTAAGTAAAAGTCTAGTTCAGTGCAGTGTTGTTTAAGTCCGTTAGCGTTCCATAGGATTATGGATAGGGATCCAACTGTCAAGTTACTGCTGTGGGCCATAAACAGAACACAAGGCTTGTGTAGCTTGGGATAGCTGTTGAAGGAGACTGAAAAGAGGCTGGATTAAGTTATTTATTCCATGAATCATGGTATATAAATTATTATCAACTGGAGGTGTAGGCTGGGTAATACCCCTCCTCATACCTGTACAGGTTTGCTGGTGCTGATGGATGACGACCGGAGCTGGTTGAGGTAGTGGCATAGGTTAATTAGGTCCGGGAATCGTCTCTAGTTCCGAGCGGTGATGGCGCTGCCTTATTGGAGGGAACTCATGTGTTCTCGGAGGTTCTTGAGTAGGCCTAGTAGTGTTGATTGAAGAACGCTGATTTCTCAAACTCCATTGAGCCGTGAGGTCTCTCAGCTTCTGACACCCTCTGTAATTGGCTGGGAGTTGACCACCACAATTTGCACATGTTGTGGGTGCAGGAGTCTCTGGTTTTGGTGCAGGAGCTGGTTTCGTGGAATTCGCCACGTCGCACGCATCTTGGTCGGTGATTACAGTATGTTTTAGTATGCCCATATTGCTGACACCGAATGCATTGGGGAATGCTTCTCTTTTTGCGTGGTTCTTCTATTTTAATTCTTGTGTAATACATGTATTCAGTATTAAATATTTCTTCTCTAAATGTATTTTTTGTTATATCCACAAAGAACATAGGTAGTGGCTTTTCGAATCTTGAAATCACATTGACTATGTTTGTGGCTTCATAACCTAATTTTTTTAATTCATCTTTGATTATGTTCAAAGGTGTCGCGTGGTGTAGGTTTTTTATGACGATTCTAGGGCATCTTTCCTGAGGAAGCTGAAAAGTATGAAAATCCGCTCCTTCTGATCGAAGGCACGTGTTAATTTTTCGGTATGTATCTGGTGTAGCTGGATACACAGTCACGCCTCTAGGTGTTGACTTAGTGTCGAATGTTTTGGGACCAGCTACCTTTTCTAAGAATGAGATGAGGGCAGGAAAGTTTTCAACCCCCTTTATAAAAATTGGTGGGATTCTGTCATTTTGAGCGGGCGTACTTATATTTACTGATTCTAGGTTAGGATTTTGAGTGAGAGCCTGAAAACTATTGAAAGTTGGGATGGAGACTGTTTTATCTATACGTTTTGGTTTTCGTGGCTCACTATCTGCATCAATAGGTCTTTTTCGACTTACCACTAGTTGCCATGAGCCGTTACAATCCACAGTATCACTGTTTATATCCTCCGTATCACTTGCCTGTTTTTCAAGAGACTCGGCCATTTCTGGCTCTGGAGCCCACTCTGTTATAATTGTCTGGTTTCTAAACTAACAGTTACACTATTTGTTTACAAACTAAAAACATGAATTTCACTAAAAAATAATACTTTTTAAAGAGACAAAAAAGTTACACTTTACACAGGTTATCACCATATGATCTCTTTTAACTATTTGAAATAGAAACACGTTATCAGGACGTTAACGTGAATACATTTGTAGACCTCATATTTCCAGGGGACGAGATCCTACGCCAAACGAGAACCCTTCGATGAAGGAATGATTCAGCAGAAGCGGAAATAGGACGTAAGATAGCCGGACACCAACACTGGCGTCCGAATAAAGAACCATCACCCTGATGGTTACGGCTAAATCACACAGGCCGTGGGCATTTCCTGCCTGGAACGAACCCCGGAGGGTGGGCCCTGGACAATTAATCTCCAGCCGGAGTGTCCCCCCCCCCCCGATCTGGGGTAGCCAATGTTTTCTTGAAAGGTATTAATGAATCCGCCCTTCATCTCCTGCCCGCTCCTCACAAACGGCTAACATTTTATAATGAAGTCATAATGGGAGGGCTTCCTGATGTTCCATAAGGTACAAGCTTATCATTAATAAAATATGAAATATCCTGCATTTGTTTGTATGTTTACTTTTTACTCTAAACCCTATGTCAGGCGCAATATGATTCATAACTTGGTCGGGCAATTCTTCTAGGTCAAGTACTCAAACATGCAATAATTTCATTGTAATAAGGAAGTAATATTACTAAGAGACAAGTTTAATAAAATATCATTTTATAATAGAAACGAGTTTTATAAATATAAAGCATTTTTCCACATATAATTGCTACTTAATGTAAGCTTCAGTCTGTTAGTCTTTTCATTATAATCAGATCGACAGTCATGTATGTATATATCTATACTATTATATAAAAGGACAAGCTATTTTTTGTTTGTGATCACTAACCGCGAAAATTACTGAACCAATCTGTACCAATTTTTAATCATACAATTTTCATAACTCAAAGGAAGGTTTAGTAATAATAAAATTTAAAGATTTTCAATTACATGAAAAAAAAAAGATAAATGTGTGATGTGCAGTGAAGTTTGATTATCGACCGATAGGTGGCGAGCAATATTCGAGAGAGGTTTATGATAAAACCTCTCTTAAGAAATTTATGATAAAATTTACTTATTTTTAATTAAATTGTTATTAAAATTATAAATGGAGCGACATATGGATCCCTGTGGAGTTTAAAAATCTACCGATATGTGGCCATTTTGCAACAGAGTTTACAATGGTAAAACTATTAAACCCAACTGCACCAAATTTTAACTACAACATTTTCATAGCTCTAGAAAAGTTTATAATAATAAATTATACTATAATAATAATTAAAATGTATAGTCTCGAGTCCCAGGAACGAGGTTTACAAACTGTCATATACTTAAAACCCAACCATATGGATTGATAGAATTATTTTTGCCAAATTAATTGCATGTATAATTACGTAATCTTCAAACACCTAATCAGTGCAATTTTATCCAGGTGTAAAATTACTGCTGTGCGTGAAAATATCATTGAAGAAAAAATGCTCAATTAGATACTTCAATACAAGATTTATATCGATACAAAAATTAAACTCAAGTTATTAGTTAAAAGTATTCAAGTTCTTTACTTATAAGGGCAGGCGAAGCCGCGACGGGGGATGTTGGTATACAATAATTGAAGAAGTAAAATTATGACTAAAAACATGATTATTTGATATTTTAAAGAAAAGTTAAAATGTTTAGAAACGGTAATGTATAAAAATTAAAAAAAAAAAAGATTCGTCGCCATGATCTTTATTTTCCAACACATCCTCTTCGTTGAATGGTAAATTACGAATAGCAGCCAGATCGTCTGGGTTCTGAGTTGTAAAAAACACTCCTCCTATAGCTATTTGGTTTTGGGATTGAAAAAGTTAAAGAAATCCCACATTTGGGTGCAACTCATCTGACGGATGAGTTCTTAATAAAAGGTTTTTAATACTTAAAAGTGAAGACTGTAGTCCATAATATGTAATATTAAATAGTATTTACACAATTAATTAAGATAAATTTGCAACAACAAAAAAATTATATCAGTTAACTTATGTGATTAGACGCAATTAATCTCTAAGATTAAAACCTCTCTGAGCGCAGCAGAGATGGTACTGGATCTAAAATGGAGCTAGGGTCAAACAGTAGATTGAGAATAAGGAAGACCAAGAAAAAACTTGGTAGACCAAAACAAATTCTATTCCTCACAGATTAAATGCGTCCAACGGATGGTTAAATTTTTTTTTTAATAACAATTTATTGAAATTTACAACTGTACACAATTTATACATCAAGTAAATGTGCTGTTAACTATTACAATAACGTGACAAAACTTGAAAAGAACTATTCATCAGTAGCACTTTAAAAAAAATTAAACACTAGAAGGTCTCTGGGCCATCTTCTTTTCAGATGTCTCGGAGGATTATCAGAAATGGTGTAGGAAGCAAGTTGAGAAATTAGGGGATTTGAGTGGTTATGGAGCTTATTATGAAAGGATAGATATCTGGTTTGGGGTAAATCAGCAACATATGGAACATTAAGATCTTTATGGATAAGTTTATTGGTGACAAAGTAAGATGCATTGAGGATTTTTCGAAGGATGTTGAATTGTAAGGATTGGATACGAGATGAATTAGATGGTTTATTGGAGCCCTTTGGTTAAATATATATATATATATATATATATATATATATATATATATATATATATATATATATATATATATATATATATATATATATAGACAGTTGTATATATTTAGATTTAATTTTTTTTTTTTTTTGAAAATTTATCTTAATTATTTGTGAAATTACTATTTAATATTACATATTGTGGATTGCAATCTTCATTTTTAAAAATTAAAAACCTTTTAATAAGAACTAATCATTCAGATAATTGCGACCGAATGTGGGATTTATATATATATATGAATCTCTAGTTCAATATCTTATATTGTTTCCTACCACTGGTTTATTGTGAAAGTCCATGCACACGAACACAAACCTTAATTCTAACTCTACTTGTTTAATTAAATTCCAACTATATTAATATTCTTGTTCCAACTGTTTATATCAAAGTTTATTATGACTAATTCTATATCATTTTGTTATTTGAGTAGGCTTTGTGCGGTGATTTACATTTTTTTAAAGAGCACGTGCAATTTCAGAACAAAAAATAAAAGAAGAGATAAGGTTTAAATGCATAGCTGCTTGAACTTAATGCAGTCGACAATTCATTTACCCATCAATATACTACCGTACTTTGGATCTTTGGGGTAGTTTGTGTTTCGTGGAATTTCGAAGGCATTTTGCATTTTAATTCTGTTCCTGATGTTCGAGCAGTGGACTCAAAACTTTTCTAGGAACAACTAGCCAGAATTTATGAAGGTTTGTGTGTAAATTACCCCGTTTTGGTCAACAATCCAGAAATTGCACCATCAGATTATCGTTTGTTTGTTGTATAAATAGAAAATTTCTTAAAATGTCTGACCTTTGATAATAACAGGGTTGTGAAAATTGGATTTGAAGAGGTCTTTTAAATCCAATAACTGGTATCAAGAAAGATGTAAATAAGTAGTTGAAAACGATAGAGTTTAATTTAAAAAGTAGACTTCTATAGTATTTAGAAATATGTAATCTCAAATGAAGCTATTTTTATGATTAAGTGTGTCAGGTTGACTTCATTTATTTCCTATACATCTTTAATTTTGTAAATAATTTATTTGTTATTACGTTTATACCTCATAGGCAAATTTGAATCGAGAGTAGACCATATTATCCATAGTTATCTTTTCATTGATATATTGACTTAAATTATTAAATAACACAGCAGTTAAGTACTTAAAAGTTCGCTCATCTATTTCTCGCTTAAAAAACAAAACAAAAAAAAAACAAGTAATGGACCAATTGGACATCCCAAAAAACAAATAGAAGGGAGAATTCCTTTGTTTAAATGCATTTGAATTAAAGAATGTCACAAGGTACAATACATTAATTAAGGTCAGCTGGTGGGGAAAAATACGATGCCGGCATGCATTTCCTGCGTAGAATCTAAAAAAAAATTACTGTTGTAGTAGATCGAGAGAAAAAAAAAAAATGCAATTCAAGAGTCGCATTCAAAGTAATGGCTCGTAAAAATTCTTTCGCTCACCATCGCTTTTACCCAAAATAAATCAGGATAAATGTTAGTTCCTTTTTATGGGTACTGTGTTGCAGTTTTTAAATTTTTTTTATTTTTTTTTTTAACATGTTATTTCAAATTAGTTTGGTAAGTTTAGTATAGATAATGAACGCATTTTATAATTTTTTCTTTGTTTAAAGTATAAGGGAAAACGCATTCTTAGAGTTTCGAGTTTAGTTATCTGTAAGAGGATTGTTTCATAAAAATTTATTAGACAGCGTGTTCGCTCATTTTGAATTCGTTCTCATCCATCTACATTTTTATAATATTCTTAAGGTATCTACTTTTTATTGGAGAGAGCCACGAGAACTTCTTTTGACCTCAAAATAAATCCACAGCTGTTATAACAGATACTAGAATTACTTAAGCAGACACTCTTAAACACTCATTTTTTATTTTTCCTCGGGCAATCTTATTTTAAGATAAGTTCACCTTAATCAGGTAAACTAACTGAGTCGGTCGGGGAAACTTAGATAAGTATGTTGCATAAAGAGCAACTCCATCTCCTTAAAAATATATACTTTAAAATCTAGGAAACGTTTCCTGGTCCCTTTTATTCTCAAGCTCTTTTATACCATCCTCAACTCATATATTTGTATTAAAAAATAAATTATAATTATTACATCATAATTTTAAAAATAAATTATAAAAAAAATGGGAATAGTTAAAAAAAAGAAAAAAAAAAGTATGATATAATATGGCTCGAAAATGTAACAGGAGCTATGAAACGCTTAAGTTTTCCATATAGCTTTAATGAAATATAGTTGCTGTTTAGGCTCAAACTTACGGAATTTACGTATAAAGTGCGTACATCAACTATTTATTAGGTCTAATTGGCACTATTTGTGGATACTTTGAAATCTATCCATCTATATATCTTCATATAAATCTTTAACAAACATTAAATACCAACCTCCTTAACACTGCATCGGGCGCATTATTAATTTAATCTGTGAGATGAGCATAATTTGTTGTTTGTCTTCAAACTTTTGTGTTTTACAACAGAAAGCTGTGCTTCCAGCTATCTTCCTAATACCCAATCTCCTCGCGACCTTACCCCTATTTGAAATCCATCTTCTGCGACGAACTTAGAAAGGTTTGAATAAGAAAGATTAATTGCGCCTAATCACGTAATTTAACGGATTTAATTTTTTTCGCAAATATATTTTAATTAATTGCGGTATTACTATTTAATATTACTTATTATGGGTTACAGTATTCATTTTTAAAAATTAAAAAACCTTTTATTATTATTATATATCAGATAAGTGGACACTTTACCATTTAAGTTTGTAGCAACTTCAATGCTAATGAATCAGATCGACCTTAATGAGGCATAGCGGAACTGTCTAATACACAAATGATAAATTAATCTTAGTACTGTAGCATACATATCGTATATCATTAACAAGTGCATAATTAAGCCCATGTATTGAGAACCATTTGAAGAATAATATTCATAAAGCTCGAAATAAATTACTTGGAAACGCCATTAAAAAAAATAAAGGGAGATAGGATTATTCTTTGATGGGAGGAGTTGAATGGCTACCCTTTGCTGCCACAGAGGGTTCCTTAACAAAAGAGACAACTTCCCTCTCTCCCCCCCGCCTCCATCCTAATCAACTTAATAACCTGAGCTGAGGAATAGGGTTAGCATTGTAAATACCACTAATATTATTAAACTTACTTATTATTCTAGTTCAAACCGGATTCATTATTGCCAAAGTGACTACTTACAGGGCTGAAGCTATTAAGAAATAATGTAGGTATATGTATCATTTAGTGAGTCAGAAAGAATTAATGTTAGGGGATCATTAAACTTTGAATAGCTTGATTTTTTATTGAAATTAGCAACAATAGTACGAACTATATATACGAACCATATATAGAAGGGGTGATTTAAATCCTTTGTACCTGTTTCCAGTACAAGTTTATGATAAAGTTTTCTGAAATATCTTCTCCTCTTAAGATTATTGTTGGTGTAAAATAATTGTTAAAATCTTCCGCGGATGGAATCGCGTATTCCTTAGATACAAAACACGTTTTTCTACCTTACTGTAGAAGGATGCCGTAGGATTTTTCGGCCAAGACTGTGCTTGGTTGGGTTGAAAGAAGAGGGTAGAAATGAGAGCAAATCCCAAGGCCACCAAGGATCAAAGATAAGCAAACATTTCCAATGCGCATATGATAGATATGCGCGAGTAACGGAAGGTTGAATCCAAAGACTTAGTCGGCCCATATTAACCGTCGCGCTACTATACTCAACAGAAAAATGGCCAACAATTTCGTATTATGGAAGCCTTCTAAATTCTGCAGTATAGTAACCATTTTCTTTTCTGCAAAATATTCTAAGCATTTCTTTCTTTTCTGAAACTTTAAGGCTTTGATTTGCCCTTAACGTAATACCCCCCGAAATCGAAGCGGTATTAACTGTAGGTAGGATAAACATCTAAATGTTATAAATTCACTCTAACAATCAAATTTCCTACACAATAACAGAACAGTTATTTACAATAAATAAACTTATGCACTTTCTTTGGGTACCCAGTCATGCTGGAATAACTAGGAATGAATATGCTGATTCTGCTGCTAAAGAGGTGAGAAATATTTTTCCTGTGCCCAACTTACCGATTATCCTCAGCGACCATCAAATAAATATTAAATAGCAGTGCAAGGAGGCATGGATTAATTATTGAATCAGGGTTCCGGATACTAACAAACTAAAAATGATCTGCCTTAATGCTCAACCATGACCACTGCTAAGCGGCTCTAGAAGGGAACAAGTGGTGATGACTAGGCTGCGCATCGGACACAATAGACTCACCCACCAGCACCTACTTCAAGGTACCACGTGTTCAAGGTGCCATGTCCCGCTATCAGTGGAGCATATATTCAGTAACTGCGGTCTACACATCACAGCTGGAACACCCCTCTTCAACAATGACCTAGGTACAATCTCCCAATATAATCAACCCGATGTTCTAAAGTTCCTTAGGGATTGCAGGATCTTTAGTATCATTTAAGTAAATTAAGTAAACTAGAATCCAGAGTTTGTACCTGGTATATCTGGCTATGTCACAGTATACGGCACTTAAAAATAAAATAAATAAATAGTATAATGAATAATATATATCTAAGTTTATTCATTTCAAAATATCTACCATAAAAAAATAACGGCTTGTTGAGTATATCCTATGCATTTAGAATCATTGTAGATTCTATGAAATTTAAAATAAATAGCTTTAACTTGTTTGCTGAAAGTGTCTAGGGAATAACCTGAGGATGAGAGAGCTAGAAAGGGACGATATAAGAAGCCGGGACGAGCTCTGGCGGGGACAGAAGACTGAGTTAGTGTCCTGCAATAACCCTAGCCGCGGCCACAATGCCCCAGGGAGGACAAATGGCCCAAGTTTTCGTATATAAGTTCCTAGGGTCATCCTCTCCGTCGGTTCTCCGCTACTAGGTACACTTCTTCCCATAGCGTAATATTTACATTTATCAGGTATTTAAAGACTACAATCGATTGAACCATATTATTATAGTTTTAGGTAGAGTTACTGAGTGCAAAACGACGATACAATTTATATTACAGAACTTATATACATTAAGGATATTAGCTAATTTTTAAGTTTTATAACTAATGTATGAAAAAAGGTTTTTGCCTTGATGCAAGCAAGCATTCTTGGGTCAGAAGAGGTGTTCAAATCCCGCCTGGGCCATTTGACATTGATGCAACAGATAAATTGGTGCATACCATGGTATATACCAACATACCATAAAGATTGCTTGCCTGTAGGATCACTTCCGCCATGCTTTAATTTCAAACCATACAGTCGTTAATCCCTTACAAACAAATTAAATGTTGATCACATGCAATTTCATGTACAAGGCCTTTTCTCTTATGGTTGTTTTTGCCTTTAGATACTGGTGATAGGGTGGGACGATAAGAAAAACCTGTCTATTGCTGTTGTGCAAACTTCAGAAAGCGAAATTCTCGAAATCATATACATTGATAAACTTTTCTTTGCTGACCAATGCCACTGCAGCTAGAACTTGTTCATTAGTCTGCCAGATCTTAAAGTAGTCTCATTAGTAGGGAGTCCGATAGCGGAAAACGTGAACTTACTCCATGTAGTCCGAACCGCATTTTAAACCTAAAAATGAGCATAAAACCTACAGTTGCCTATAGTTTCAGCTGAAAGATAAACGATATCTTATGAAGTAATTAAAAAAGTTAATGAAAGTAACTCGACCAATCCTTTTAGTCCAGTCAATGAAGGCTGAAAATGTGATGTAGAGTGCGTTTTCTGTAATTTTTTGTAGGTTTTTCTTAGGAAACCTGTTCAGGGTAGTTAAGAAGTTAACATACTAAAAGTCCTGGCGTTTTCTGGCCTGGGAACAAAAAGGGATGCCCTCAATTTTTTCAAATGTTAACGCATATCTCAAAAACCGTATGAAAAATATGGATATTTACAAAATTTAATTCAATTAAATTCTGTACAAATTTTATTTTTTTTTTACACTTTTTTTCATATTCCGTACCATTTCCGAGATATACGCTTGGCAAATGTAAAAAATTTGCGAAAAATTGATTTTAACCTTTTATTCTCTTTCTATACCCTCTAAACCGTTCATTCTATGACATAGGTTTTCATAATAAGTGTTGTAGAGCAGTAAATTTACTTTAAAAAAAAAAAATGTATTTATATTTCAATTGATCTTCAACGAGTCAAAAGTAACACCAATTTTAATGTTTCTTTCTGCATAATGAAAATCAAGACCTCACCGAACTGCAAATTCTGCAACAGGGAGGATGAAACGCCTTACCACATTATATGCAAATGCGATATGCTGGCAAGGAGAAGGTTTCTTCGCTTTGGGCAAGAAATCATCCTAGATCCGAGTGTGAACATAGACTCTATTAGGATTATAGGGTACATGAAAACACTAGGACTGTACTAAAATAGTACAGAATAGACGGCATAGGCACAATGAGCCACAAGGCTGAGGTGCCACTAAAGCCGGAAAAAAAAAAAATGTTTCTTGGGTAAAAGTGATCTTATTTCTTGAAACACAATGCCTCCAATAAGTCTATATACGAATTACGTATCCTAATTTATCGTATATAATGAACTTCAATGATTTATTCTCACACTGGGAGCCCTAAGAGCAAAATAATTTGCCTTCCCTCACCCCTCTCTTCCTATTTCCCAGCCCGAAAACGCCAGGACTTTTAGTACGTCAACTATGTTTCCGAAGAAAAACATTGAATCACAGAAAACGCACTATATTAATCCTTTATTGACTGGACTATTAACCAATCCTGAATTTCCTGGATTATCAAAGTTACATTTTATAACAAAAGTACATTTTATAGTAAATATTCAATCTGTCGTAAATGGTATCATTCATAATTAAGGAAAAAATCATTAATATATGTATCAAATGAGGCATACTTAGGCATTTTTTTTTTTATTTATTTATTTTTTTTTTATTTATTTATTTTTTTTTTTACTTACTCATAGATTTACAGCAATTAAAAATCAATTTTAAATTATAAATTTTTAATTGCTGTGAATCTATGAATGCATACCCCAGCAACTTACATATTTAGTAACTTCTCAATCAACAAATACCCCATCATTAATTATTTTTATTTATCATTTAATTCAGTTTTAGCTTTTAAATATAGTAGAGTAAATATAGTTATCTTTGTTATTACTTTCTTAAATTTCTTTTTATTTAACAATCCTATACTCTTGTACAAGTAAAATATATAGATATGCTGAACATTGCATTTAAGACAATTATATGATTTTTGGATGTATGACAAAAATAATGATTGAAGTAAAAAGTGAAAATAATATAGTATTTTAAATTTAACAAGTATTAGAAAAAATATTCTTATTTCAATAGCCAATATACGAATATTTTTTTATCCGCCCATTTAATAAAATAGGTATACTGAAATAATACTAAAACTTTAACGGAATAAAAAAATCCGCTTTATACTTTTACGTTTACTAGTAAAAATGTGGCATCGGTGGTTCAGTGGTAGAATGCTCGCCTGCCACGCGGGCGGCCCGGGTTCGATTCCCGGCCGATGCAAGTTTTTTGTTTCAATCGATATAGTTTTGAATTTTCTAAAAAAAATTTTTTAATTACCGTTATTGTATAAGTTATAATTTCATTCCTCGATTTCATATCTTTAAAATCTCTATAACAAAATGATATATTTAGGGATGCGCTCAGCAAAATTAATAGAAATTAGCCAGAGTAACTACTATAAATAATAAAATATTTAATTTCGTTCCCATATTTTTCACTTCTTTGCAGTTCACGACATCATCAGAAGTTGTAATTTTTATTTTTTTAATCTTAAAAAATTAAAAGAGAGAGATATACTTTCTTAATACAAAAAACATATTGCTGCCCAACAATGGGTTTCTACATACACAGCATACTAATCTGCCTAAATAAAGATAGTAACACTCTATATAACAATAATTCATGATATTGATTATTTGGGTACAATTCCAAGATATAAAAAATAATAATAATAATAATAAATCAAGATAAAAAATGGGTTAAAAAAATATTAAAATATATTTTTATTTTTTCTCTTTTTCAATTCATAAAAAAAAAATAGGAGTTTTTTTTATAAATAAACGGAGTGTAACTTTTATAGCAATTGATATTAAATAAATATAAATATTAATAGGCTAAAAATCAAACTCTAAAAATCAAAAGACACAGAACCTGTAATCTCGAAGAATAATTTCTCTGATTTTTTCAAAGTATTTTTTAAATAAGAATAATATAAAAAATCGACTACAAGGGGATCAAGTTTATCACCATTTGTATCTAATGATTTTTTATTTCTGACAATTATTTTACAAAATTAGTTTCATAATCATTTCATTTGTCTATACCACTGTGCGGATTGAAGAATTATCTTTAGAACTTGGACGTGTGATTCATTTACCACGAATATCTCTCTTCTTCGGTTCAATCAACTCATAGCTTCCCTAGATCTCTTCTTTTTTGGAGTTGTAACTAGAATAGGTTGGTAACCTGTAGGATGACCCGTCCTTCCTGCCCTAATTGGAGTACATAATGACGTTAAGCCCCAATAAACAGCCTATCCAAATTATAAAGTTCGAACCAACTAAACTACTTTTCCAGTTAGCATTATTAGTTACTGAGTACATACTATAACCAGTTCGTACGTTATTGTTTCATTTCCCATCAGAACGTAACGTCTTCTTTCTACTTTTTTCTTTTAACTCATATTTTAGCTTAAATTTGACTTCAGTATGTGGTAAGATATGTTTTCGGACTTAATTATTATTGAGGTAAGTTAGGTTAATCACCTATAACACATAATTAATAATTATATTTTATTTATAAACGCATATGCATGTTCTAATATTTCCAAGTCCATTATCAACCAAGAATACTTTTGCCTTATTCATTGTAATCTATTCCCTAATATCGTATTTTGTTGCTGTATCGTAATCATGATTGTGATAAATAAATTCTAAATGAAAACGATTGTCACTGAGTGAAGATATTCAAAATAGTTCCGGAACTCTTGGGAGTAACTGTTACATCCCGGCAAGGTGCCCCTATTGACCTTAGCGTTGCTTGTGTCCCGACTCTTATATCTTGGCTGTAGAGACCGTTAGAAAGCTGTTCGGATCCCGTCCTAGTATCTGAAGGAAGATGAGCAAATCGTGCCGTGAAACCACTTTCGAAAAAGTGAAAGGACGAATCTTCTCTTTGTTTTCGATATTTCATATCCGCGGTGATTCAATGTGTCTTGTGATTTCTAACGTTAAACGTGCTGAAAGTTAGATATTTAAAATAGAGCTTAGGAGAAAAGACACAAATGATTTTGTCGATTTTTTTGTAAGTATAATAAAAACAAAATCAATGAAGTAACGAAGATTCATTGGTATAAATGTCTACCTTAAAATTTAAAAATATATTCTAAGAGATTTTTAAACTGGAATTTTTAAAATCTAAATTCCGGAATTCCCACTAAAATATATAAATTTACTATTTATTGTTCATGTTTGTTGTAGAAATAACATAGTTTGTTATATTTTCAATATAGTCCAGTCAATGACAGCTGAAATAAGGGGTATAGAGTGCATGAAATATGCGATTATTTTTTACCTCAAGGTTTCTTTAGGAGTTGTTAGAAAATAAACATACTAAAATTCCCCGCCCCTTGGGGGTAAGTTAACGGTAGGGGGGGGGAATGTCCAAGTTTTGGGTTTTTCGATTATATCTCGAAAATTATGGACTCTAGAAAAATATGTTTAGAAGAAAAATTAAAGCTTATGAAATCATATAAAATTGATTCCATATAAACATTGACTATTTTCGCACACAAATTTTTATCTTACTTTTTGTCAAACATTTACTTCTAGTGCCTTCTACGATCATTTCTAAGAAAAAATGTCTGAATTGTAAAAATTTGTAGAGCATTAAATTTACTTTAATTTCATTTACCCAAAAATAGTATATCCCCCCACAATTAGCTCACCCCCCAGGGGAGGTGACTTTTAGTAAGTTTATATTCTAACTAATCCTAACGAAATAATCTCATATTTCATGTAATCTACAATGTGTTTATTGACTGGAATAATAACATAAAGAAGACACTTTGTACTTTAGGTATTTTTAGTTCTGCATAGAAGTCCTTGCGACTATATATAAAAAATTATTTTGTTTATTATTTTTGTTTTTCAGATCTTAACGTCCTTATGTACTCTATCTAGTGCAGGAAGGATGTGGATTTACGGCAGTAAGAAATGAAACAGAATTCCAAGCTCTGTAATTGGATTCTTCACACCGCACAGAGATATAAAAAAAAATATAATTATGAAAATGATTAAGTAAAAATAGTTGCCAGCAAGAATAACGCAAAAACATTAATAAATTAAATATATACTTTTTTTTATTTAATAATTTATAGTGATTACTACTGCTAATTTATATTGATTTTACAACAAACATTCCGAAATATATTGTATTATTGACGTCTTTTGTATAATATGTCTTTTGGCTGGGGTCTGTAATTATTTGTTGTAATATATATATATATATATATATTTTTGTTGACCCTCAACTAAATTGTAACATGCTATGATGAGAATTTGAAAAAAATAGGAGAAAGAATTAGGAAAAAATTTTCCTAATCAAAAATGTAAAGGAGAATATTTTTCGTTTAATATCATTTGTCGCTAAAACCTACCGTACAGCTATATTGGTTTGAATGAAAAAATCACGTTTTGCCAACAATTTTTTAATTTTTACTTGCTCTAGCTATGTTAGTGTTACTCGTCTCGAAAATTTGACGCATTTCCTTTTCAGCAGCAGTATATTACAGATAAATATGGCAATGATCTCTTGTTTTCTCATTGAAGGTTAAATTAAGTTTTTTTGATTTTTTTAAATGGTTATATTGGAAATCAAGGATTGAAATTATAATATATATGGGAACAGTAATTAAAAACATATATTTCAGAAATTCAACAGTAAAAAAAAAAAGTCTGCTTTAGAATTTATTATGGTATTCTGAACAAAATATGCATCGGCCGGGAATCGACCCCGGGCCGCCCGCGTGGCAGGCGAGCATTCTACCACTGAACCACCGCTGCTACGTCTAGATATATGTACACGTAGCTATAAATATTTGTAATATTATTTATAGTTATTGTTTAATTATTATATCTGTTTTATTTTAATATATTTTAATTTTATTAGATAGGTAGATAAACAAATATTCCTATATTAGCATTTAATTTATTTTTATTTGTTTATTTTTTTTTAACTCACTAGGTGACGTTTGCAGTTGTAACTCACAGATTTGAATGACTATTTTTGTGTGGGTAGTAGGGACTTATACTAGTGCAAAACTAGAGTTATAGACGCCAATGGGCATTAGGAGCCGAGAAAAAAAAAAAAAAAAAAATCACGTTTTATTTTTTTTCTCAGCTCTCAGTCAAGATAGAGAAATGATTCTTTTACGTTTAATTGCAGTTATGTATGCTATTAGATATAAAAATACTTTTGTTATGCTCGACACTATCCGGCTTTAGAGTGCTCAAAAATGACAAAAAAATGACTAAATTCCAAGGAAATCCGCTGGAAATTAAAATTTTGAAGTTGAGATTTCACCAACATTTTCTACCGCTGTGTTCAACCGATTACAACAATAATAGTATCACTAGAATCAGCATGCATTCTGCTTTTTATCCATGCCTATAACATTGGATTTACTCCTGATTTTAGTGGGCAACAACTGATGTGAATGAAAAAATCCAAGGTCAGCTATAACTTGAGATTTCAATAAGGGGAAATCCTGCGACCTCCGGATTAGGGCTAAACTATGCAGTTTTAAGGCTTCTAGATGACCTTAAAATTTTAAAGGTAAAAAAAAAATAATTTTTGATTTCGACAAAATTAAGTTTCTACATGTTTTTTGAGACGAGGAATCTGGAAATAATATCAGTTTTTAGTTTAAAAATTTTCCTCACCTATATTATATAAATAAGACGTTTTAAAATAACATATTTTTATTTCAAATTTCATAGAAATCCTAAGATTGATGAATAATCTAAAATTAATATCAGGTTTTGGTTTTGATATATATATATATATATATATATATATATATATATATATATATATATATATATATTTTAAATGGTCTTATTTGAAATTTATTGTGTAAAAAACTATAATAATAATATAAATAGATTATTTTTAAACTAATTATTTCCAGATTCCTCATCTCCAAAAACATGTATAAACTTAATTTTGTCGAAATCAAAATTAATTTTCTTTACCTTTAAAATTTTGTACGATTTTAGAAAGCAAGGGCCTGTCAATTTCTGAAACAATGTAAATAATTTGCCCTATCTCACACATTTCGCAACCGATTAATACAAAATTTTAAGGTCATCTAGAAGCCTTAAAACTGCATAGTTTAGCCCAAATCCGGAGGTCGCAGAAAAACAGAAAAACAGCAGTTGTTATGGGCGGTAGAAAATGTTGATGAAATATCTACTTCAAAATTTTAACCTCCTCAAAAGGGGTAAAAAATCAATATTTTTTGATTTTGATAAAATTTCACATATAAGGGTTTTATGATCATCGATATCTGAGGTGAGTTGTTCATGAAAAAAGTTTCCACTGATTTACAGCGGATTTCCTTAGAATTTTGTTAATTTTGAGCACCCTAAAGCCAGATAGTGTCTTGAGCAGAACTAAAGTATTTTTATATCTAATAGCATACATAACTGCAATTAAATGTGAAAGAATTATTTCTCTATCTTGACCGAAAGCTGAGAAAAAAAATAAAACGTGATTTTTTTTTTTTTTTTTTTTTTCTCGGCTCCTAATGCCTATTGGCGGCTATAACTCTAGTTTTGCACTATTATAGGTCCCTCCCTACTACCCACACAAAAATCGGCATTCAAATCTGTGAGTTACAACTGCAAACGTCCCCTTGTCAGTTTAATTTTTACTAGTCTTTATTATTATTATTTTTTTATACATATGTTAAATCACGTTTAAATATTTCTCACTCAATTCTTTGTTTAACTTAAAAAATCATATAATAGTCACACCATCATTTAATGTCAACCATATACACAATGAAGAATGTAGAATAAAGAATAAATGGAAAGAAGAGGAAAAAATAAATAAATAAAAACGTCTCAATATATATAGGAGAATATTTTTCGTTACATAATATTTGTCGCTAGGACTGGCCGTTTAGAAGCTATGACTACGAAAAAAGTCACGTTTGAAACACTAATAAATAAGTAAAAACAAATTTTAATTCTTTTAGTCATTAAATGATCAAGACTTTACATTTCTCATTTAGAATTTTTCACATAGATTATTATTTATTTATTTACATTTTGGTGCCATGTACCACCACATTTGGTTAGAGTATTTCACATAGCTATGACTACGAAAAAACGTCTGAAACACTAATAAATAAGTAAAAACAAATTTTAATTCTTTTAATCAATTAAATTACCGCAGAGTTCAGCCGAAAGACATCCAGGTCCCAGAGGCTTGTCGGTCTAATCACGGGCTGGCCATCATCCTTCCGGCAGCGAACTCTTTCCTCCCGGCGAAACCACACTTACTTTCAGTTTGCCGGCGGATCTTTCTGTCAGTAACAGTACCGATGCCTGTTGGTCGGGGGTCATCTCCTCGTTAAGATTATTCCTTGAGAGTCCTTCTTCCTGCCACAGCCTATATCGCGCGTGGAGAAGTCCTCTTGACTTTTCTTCTGTCTGTCACTAATTCGTCCCCTTATAGTTTTGTGCCGTTACGAAGCGCGCTCAAATACTATAGTTAAAATACTCCGTAAACCGGTATGAAATGTTTTAATTTTACTTACGTAGGGAGTAAACAGGATTTAATTCCCTGAGATTACAGAGGCTCGGTGTGTAAGATTTTCACATAGATTTAAGTTGATCAAAATATCTGTTTACTGAACAGATTTATATTTAAGTTACTAAAAAAAAAAAAATAAACTCATAAAACTTGATATTTGGTCTTCTTAAATGTAAAATGGTTTAACAGAAGTTAACAACATAAGTATCATAATGGATTTAGAGTTTTATAAATGGATGTTTTCTTATTTCCTCTTCCCTAATGTGTAAAAGTGTTATTAAAATTAACAAGAACAATTTCTCCACGTATTTAGTGTTTTATATATTTATATTTGTTATATAAATTGAAGTGAGAAATTTTCAGTTTACATATTTTGTGAATGGGTTATTTTTCCAGCGTATTACGCATGGCCCTAAATAGAGACAGATTGTATTATCAATTCAATAAAACAAATCGATCTAAAAATGTATGTGAGCAAGTATATCAGAAATTTCATATCATCTTGTTTCCACTTCCCTTGAGAAAATATTGCAGAAATCAACATCATAACTTTCGACAAGGATTTTGTGTTTTATATATTTATAATTTGTTATTTCCACTTCCCTAATATAGAGAAAATAAAAACTCAATCTACAATCTAGAGAAGTTTATCAGTTAAGATTATTTGTGATTTAGCATTATATTAATTCTGATTTAATATGATATTAATTCAGTGTTTTATATTTTCTAATTTCCACTTCATTGTTTTCCTATTTTTCATTTTAACATCAGAAGGTAAACAGAAGTTAATAATAGTTAGAAAATTGATTTAGCGTTTCTCCGTAAATTAAGGAGTATAACCTTTCCCCTTGAAAAGTAGCGAATAAAAAATCTAAATAAATTGGAAGAAGGTTAGAATCGATAAAAGGTATTCTGGGCGCGTAAAGGGTAGGGTTGGGCGATAGTCGAAAGTTAGAACTATCGATAGGCCGATACTATCGGTTGAGAACTATCGATTGTTATCGATAGTTTCTCGATAGTTGCTTCCTTTTTTTCAAAGATGTTCAATAAAAAATTTCAACTAATTTAATTAAATTCAATTATCTACCTACTATTTGAAATTTGCATGATTATAAATTAATTATAATAAAGACTATATCATAAAGATGAGAGAAAAAGTACTTTATTCGAATTTTAAAAAGTATTTACAATTCACATGGTTACAGTAATAATGAACAAATCAAATCTTCAGAAAAGAAAAATAATGGAATAATTAATTTCAAGAGTCAAGTGTACTCCTTGAGCAAAATATTTCCCGAAAGAAAAACTAGCATTTCTGCTTTCCTTTGGCTTAATCTTTGAGAAAACCCTTTAGCTCTAGGAATTCCGAATTCAATTTCAAAAGAACTCGACACTGGGCAGAGACAGATCAGCATAATTCCAAGTTTCAAAACTTGAGGGTAAAAAAAATCTATCGATAGTCGACACTATCGATAGTGACCATCGATAGGCATGACCTATCGATATATCTATAGTAACTATCGAATATCGCCCAACCCTAGTAAAGGGGCTGAAGCACCGCTTTTGAATAGGTAGGTACCCGTAATTTAATTTATAAATCAAGAATTGCAGTATGAAATGTTCTGATCAGCATATTTTTTTTAAGTTATTACATCCGAACTATAAACAGTTGAGTAATTGTTATAAAGGCTCCAAACTCAGTATTCGTCCTTTGTCCGTGCATCTTCTGAACGAAGACCTGATCCATACATCAAACCCTCCGCACATTGAATCCACCCGAGGCCGTGACATAAAAGAATACTAATCCACTGCGACAGGGGAAGGGCGGGATAGGATTAGCCCGGTGGGGGGGCAGTAATAGACACGGGGACGCAGCTATATATTTGATGGGGGGGGGGGGGGGGGGTTGCGAGCACTTTATGAAATATTCAGGGAGCCATCGCAGGGGAGTCACCTTAAATATTGCATCTCCCTTTGATCGGCCGCCCGTTTAACAAACCGGACCGGATGCGGATTAACTTCCTGTAACCGACAGCGCTAATTAAATCTAGTCCTTTAACTTGTTGATTCGCCAGCGGCAACAGATCTCTAGTAATGAACCGTCCCTTCCAGATAATGCCCACTGTATCTATTATCGCGTTCTGTGTTTTCTAGCAGAAGTATCCAAATGGCCGGTTCCTCATCAAATAACGGCTGGCTAACGGTCCGTTTCATCGCTGACGTGAAGTGATTGTTATTGATGGCTCATTTCCAATCTGCCTCGGATCCATATCAATCCTGGGGAGCTAATTGGATATTAAAAGGTTCGTGAGACCCATCGCAACATTTGGAATTCATGTTAAACATGACCAGAATCAAATGATCTCAAATAATAAACCGAGTGGTCCTTCCATTCAGTTGATAAACGAATTATAAGAATAAGTTCTTTCTTTGAACAAATACGGCCGGGTCCAGAATTACAACGAATGAAAATGGCACCGTTTTTGATTCTCATTATTTTTTATTGAACAACATTATTACCTAATGTAATTTAACTTTTGGGGTTTTTCGGAAATAAATGCTGATTTATGGTTTTAAAATATAAAGAACTAGCATCCCTAGTCGCGGCTTCGCCCGCTCTTATAAGTAAAGATCTTAGATAGGTTTAACTAATAATAGAAGCTTTACTTTTTAACAAAAAAAATCTTATCATACAGTTGAGAATTATTTTCTTACAATATTTCTATACATTTTCACTCAAAGCTGTAATTTTTAACCCGGTATGATTGCAATGATTAGTTGATTGAAATTTACTTCGAATCATTATTGGATATTCAATTATTAATTAATCTTTGAGTTGGTAATTTAAGATGGACAGAGACTTTTTAGGAAGAAACTCTGGTGGATAATGGACTGCATTATTAGTGATTACAACCCCATCAATAGAGATATTCTCAGCTGTCACAATTTACTTTTTCTATAACAATGTTATTGATTGAATAACAATGTTATTCTCTGCTATAATATTTGTCTGTAAAATTACTGCTCTTAAACACATCCAATGGTACGATTTATTAAATAAACCTGAAACATCAAAATGAATTTGAAATCATTGAAATTTTAGTCTTCTTAAAAAAACCTGCATCAAAAACTAAGGTTAGGTCGCCCATTTTTTTACACACAATATAAAAAAAAAAAAAAAAAATCGATATTTTGATAGGGCAATAATGTTTAGTGCAGCAAAAATAGCTTTATTGATTTTATTTGGTTGAATTTTAATTTCTATCTAACTATAAAAGTTAATGACAGAGTGATAAACTTCGACCACTTAACACTGTGAATTTAAATTATTATTATAGTAAACTATACTATTCAAAATCTTCCTTGAATTATTAAGATTTTGTAGTTAAAATTTGGTACAGAGGGGTTTAATAATTTTACCATTGGAAACTCTGGTTTAGAATGCCACTAACCACATATCGTTCGATTATCTAATATCCCTAGGATCCACACGTCACACTAAATATTTATAGCTTTTTTTAAAACAATTTATTTGAATCAAGCCAATTTTGTTATCAATTTCTAGCTCTATATAACATTGTACCGTTATAACCAACGAAAAATGGCTTGTCCTTTTATATAATAGTATAGATATAGATTTATTTAGAACATATGTTTTATTGGTAATTGTTTACAAACACCTGCACTGAAGTAGTATTTATAAAAACCTAGCTGAAAGTACCCTGCTCCGCTGCGGTTTAATATCATTAGGATGAAGGACAACTTAAATCAGTAAAAGTTAAGCTTAACGTTGATAATTATTATTACTTAAATAAACCTAAAGAATTCCATTCTTAGAATAATTTCAATAAGTAAATTTGACAATTTGCAAAAGTTAATTTTATATTATTTTGATAGCCCTCCATTGAAGCTTCGAGGAAGCACTACCATCTTACCCAGCTCTAATACCAGACCATCAGCTTTTCTTATGGCATACTTAAAGAGAATATGGTCTCAACTTCTTAACTTTTTTGATTTTTTCGAATAAAGTTTAGTCTGTTTCTATTTTTGCGTACATATCAAGCATTAATTCGTTGAAGAGATTACGGAATTAAAGTAAATAAGGTTCTTCGCCTTCTCGCTCCATCAACATATAGACGTAAAAATCAGCTGCAGGCACAGTTTTCTTAAGTGGTGTATTGGTGTTCGGCTCACGCTGAGGGATATTAATACTGTACCCGTCTTCTCCATGGCAGAATCTAAGACAATACTGAAGAGAATCATATGCTGGATAGAATTCACTGATTCTTATCACTGTTTTGTCCCTACATCGAACTGACCTTACATGTCATCACCAGAGAACATAAGTCTTTTAACCTCCTCTTTAACATAAGTCTTTTAACCTCCTCTTTAACATAAGTCTTTTAACCTCCTCTTTAACATAAGTCTTTTAACCTCCTCTTTAACATAAGTCTTTTAATAGCTTCTCGTCACGAAACAACTCAAACTTGTAAGGGTCCACCTCTGCAGCCACCATGAGTTCACAAAAAGTACTATATCATAAGGTTTCGACATCGATCGTATTTTTGTTTGTTTACAACTATAAAGAACTTAATTTGTGGTCAAAGTGTGCGGCTTAAACATCTAACCTATTTTTTAACTTAGCTTATTTCCAAATACCATATGACAATTAATCTTTCATTATTCACCCAATAAAAATTGTATTTACATTTTTCGCGAATTAGCCGCGATCCAGGCCGATTTTTAAAAATCCCTTTCTTAGCAAGCACCTAGGGCCCAAGAGGAAGCTACATATCGAATTCGAAGCTACATTCCAATCCGTTTGGTGGTTTCTGAGATTTCGTGTTAAATGAGTGAGTGGTATTTGTCAAATATATAGTAGATAAATGTTATTTTGATATTGCACCTAGAGCCCCAAATCTGATTTAAAATTTCTTTTTTCAAAAACCTTCCCGGGGATATACCTAATAATTTCCCAAATTTTCACGGCGATTGGATGTACGTTTTTTGAATTTATCGAGTACAGACATACACATATTCATTTATATATATATATATATATATATATATATATATATATATATATATATATATATATATATATATATATATATATATATATATATATATTGATAATGATAATATAAACGGTGCATTTTGTAGATAGTTTTTTTCGAAAAATGGTGAGTGTTGAAGTATTATAAGACTTTGTAACTTATCTAAATAAGGATCAAGCTGTTCTTTAGGTCACAAACTTCAAGGTTACTCTGCTATTGTAGAAAAATTAATGCTGCATATAAAAATATGGTCAGAATTTGAAAAATCTTAAAACAAAGTGGAGATATTACACCTTTTATGGGAAAAAACGTGGTTCCCTAAAAAAAGTCTTTGAATTATCGTATATTTGCTTCGGATTGGAATAGAAAGGTAAGGTCTATGTCATGTTTCTTCATTTTGATCTAGTTTTACTCAATTTTTTTTTTATTTTTTATCCTAAGAAGGACTCACAATGTATAGAGGGGTGATTAAATGGAAACATGAAATTTTGCTTTATTGTCTGGACAACACAATAGAATAAATATTTTAATTATTGGCAAGAGTTTATATACAATTAAAATCTTTTGTATTATAGTTAAAAATATTATGTGTTAAATATATCCTTTTTTATCTCCCTCTTGTGACTTTTCTAGCACTGTGGAGCCTCTAACAAGTGCGACCGTTTCTCTCGCCCCCTTCTTAATCGCTTTATTAGATTGAGGACTTTTACTCTTCTACCTCCAATCCTTTAAACGCACTCATGAAATGGAACTCTTGGATGTCTGGTGGTCTCTTTTCGGTGGGTCCTTTAATGGCTTATAGGATACATGTCCTCTTTCATGCGCAGACTGTGCCTACCGCAAGGTCAGAAATACAGAAGTTCACATTATTAACTTGAACTTAATGAAGTTTTTATCCCATACAATATCCTAACCAATTAATATTTTTTAATAAATTACAATTGATAACTTCATGTTTTTGAAATAAATGATGAAGAATTTAAAATTTATTTATTATTTTATTATTTATAATAATATTCTATTTATCTTCTTTAATTTTGGTCTGAAATGCATGATTTACATTTTTGAAATTAAAAAAAAATGTAATAATATACCTTTATGACTGCATGAAGTTGGATAAGTTAAAAAATTAAAGAAAAATAAATTAAGTTCACTTACCTTCGAGGTGTAAACTTTTTTAATTCTTGAGCAGGCCGATGAAATGTTTATTTGTTGTACAAAAATTAAGGAAGGATTAGTATTAATAGATAATTAAGGAAAATTGAAGGCAAACCTAATCTTCAATTTTTTTTTTTGACTTTTTTAGATTTTTATTTAAACCTAATCTTCATTTTTTTTTTTTTTTTTTTTTTTTTTTGACTTTCTTGATTTTTATTTAAACCTAATCTTCAATTTTTTTTTTGACCTTTTTAGATTTTTATTTAAACCTAATCTTCAATTCCTTTTTGACTATTTAATAATTAGCCATTATATTTGGACACTGCCATGAATATAGCGTACTGAGATTCAATTTTTTTTTTTTTGATTTAATGAAATAAATTCGTCGGCTTGGAGCATCAACAAGCCACCTCTACTTAGATGCTTCATTTCTAAAGGGGATATTTTATAAGTTCTATGTATGAAAATTTTAACCTTTATAATTTTATATTTAAAAAAAATATTTATTTAAAGACAGGATACCATATCATATGGTTATATCACTCTCACTCAGCCTCCACTGGATATTAAATATGACACAGCAGAGAGAGAAGCGCTGGGATCTCTTCTGTTCTAGCCTTGACTCTTAATAAGAGAAGGGGACAGGCTTGAATCTGAGTTTCCCAGGCTCTCTGTATTGTATACGCAGTATGACTGTACGTTTATTACACAAAAAAAAAAAAAAAAAAAAAAAAAAAAAAAAAAAAAAAAAAAAAAAAAAAAAAAAAAAAAAAAAACCTGTACCACTTACAACCCATGAAGGGTCTCGGGTTCAGTACTTAGGTAGGCTGTACTGTTTCTAAGCCAACGGTTGTGAAAGGAGGTGATTTGGCCAGAATTCACGCTCAACCGCCAGGTTTTTTCCCAATTAAGGGTACCCACTTTTTAAGAGGCTGGGTGGGCCCCAGGAGGGTCTCCCGACCTCGAATTCGATCCACGACCGAATTAACAGAATATAAATACTCTGCCTTCAGTCGGACTCGAACTCGGGCCCGGGAGCATGGTAGTCAAGCGCCTTACCCACTGAGCTACCGCGCCTCCTTATTACACATAATTTTTGTTGTTTTATTTTATTTCTGATCTTTGTTATTATTATTAGTTTTGTATTTATCTATTATGATTATTATTTTCCTTCATAGATATTATTATTTATTTATTTGTTTACATATTTTCTAGTGCTGTGCACCACTACATATGGTTTGTTTTTTTAGATCAATTATATGATTGTGAAAATATGAGTTATTTTCAAGCAATGTTAGAATGCGTTGATTCGTCAGGTTTATTATCTTTCAATATCTTTCCTTTTGGTATTTTGTGCATTTCCCAAGAAATTTTCAGTAGTCTGATTTACCTGATATTCGTTGCATTTCAGGGATGGCTTAGCTTGAAGCAACTGAGTGGTTTAGTTTCGAACGTTGAAAACAATTATAATTATAATTAGGATTATTAGTTCTTACTAAAAGCTTTTTAGTAATTCCTTTATTTTTTCTTATTCATTTATTTTTTATTTGAGTGTGTGTATGTATATATGTGTAATTTTGTATATTTTATGATTAGATAGATATTTCTAAAAAAATAATAAAAGCTGAGGTTAAAAAAAAAAAAGACATTATACGCTCTATCGGAGTTTACAAACCGTTACATGATAGGGTTACCTAGTCTAGGACACAAGTATTCATATACATCTACTGTTTTGGTTCAAATAAAATCATTAAAAACTTCTTAATAATAAACATCAATCCTTTTTTTTTTTTCAGTATGAATTTCTCAGCTAATACATAACAGATCTCTCTTGATCAAGAAACAAAGAAAGAGTGGAGGTTAAAAATTTACTTTTTAGAGTTTTCATACTAAACTATTACTCTTCACCAATGTTTTCGATTGAAAGCGTATATTACTTAATTAATTATATAAAATTAGATTTTATTGTTGTTTTTCGAATTTTATTTCAAAGTGATGTTTTTGGAAGGAATTTAAGGTAATAATTTAAAAATAAAAAACAAGACAGAGGAAAAAAACATTTATTTTTATCATCTAAAAATGAAAATAACATTTCTTATCTCATTACATATTGATACTTACAACTAGGTAGAAAATTTTTTCCTTTTAGTGAAATTAAAGATTTTCCGAAGCGCCGAATCCGAAGATAAGTCCGTTTATGGGAGGATTTGGAATGGCCACTTCTAGTGCAATTCGAAAGTGGGTTTGATCAGGGGTTTTAGGGTGTGAAGACATGGAGGCTGTGCACTAGAAGACTCTCCTTTTTTTTTTATTCTCACAACAAACAAAATATTCCATTGAAATATCGAACAAAATTAATGAAAGTGGACCTTAATCCGGCCTTCCACTGTTGCTTCAGTGATTGTCATAAGGCAATGGAGAACTCGTACGTTTGACTCCATATTTGTAGCCTAAGATAGAAAGAGAGATAGAGCTAGACTTAGAAAATAGAAATAGAAACAATGATAGATGCAGACAGACAGGTTTGCCGTTTTGTTTCACACTTCGAGACTCTTTGTGATTTGCATACGTGGTATAGCAACAGTGAACTCGGGGCTGCGAGAGAAACTATATCTCAAAAGGAAATGTTACAACGATCAGAGATAGACAGAATAAGAGAAGAACCTGATAAATCAGCTCTGGTCCCCGTCGCCTTCCGGCAGCGCTATGGAATTTAAATTTAAATAAATTGCTAATGAATAAAACAATTTTAAAATAATATAAAAAAAAATTATTATTATAGTACTTCGTTTTAGAATGATCAATTTTTATAAATAAACCAAGCGCTGCTTCTAAATATAGTCGATGAAAAAACGAACAACAACACTAAAACACTAACAAACATTAGATTTAAATAGAAAATGAATAATTAGTGAATATAAATTATCTCTCGCACCTAACACCTTAACTGTTAATTACTAAAGTTAACAAGGTAACAACGATCTTTACAATCTAGTAAATAACTTTGTATCGATATGTGAGCAAATTGCGCTGATAATTGAGCTTTAGAATATATATATCAAAATATTAGTAAAATTTTCAGAAATTATCGAAAAAACACAAACGAATTTTACAATCACCTTAACGACTACGACTTACAAACTAGTAAAAAATGACTGCTCAACCTCTCGGCTTAGTTTTTTTTTTTTTTTTTTTTTTTTTTTTTTTTTTTAATAATGCCGACGAGAATCAGATCGTTTCGTGAATATCCAACGCAGCAGTGCAGTCATGCAGATCAGTAAGAATGAAACAAGATCTCTTACGTAATTTTTTTTTATAATACAAATATCTAATAAAGAATACTGTTCCTATTAGACAACAATTCACTTGACAATATTCACGATATGGAAACATCACAATGAAATATACCTTAACACTAATAATGTTGTTCGTTCTTTCATCCGTTTAGAATTCGACGGCATATTCCAATGCTTAAAGGAAATGGGAAGATTTACTCGAGGGCGCAGTCGAAATTATAGGAAAACAAATAAATCCTGCGGGAAAAATGGAAAAAAAAAAGAAGAATGAAAATCCATCAAGTGTTCGGGAGAGGGAAAGTAGGGCGGGAGAAGAAAAACGCCTGGAGAAATCACCGGCTGACGACAAAATAAATTTGACTGTAGCCCTTGACTCCGCGCCGGGGACCAGAGAATCAAAAGTCGATAGTCACAAAAGTTTATCTGAGTAGATCTTAATTAATACAGTAACTTTCATTACGCCTGTGTATGTACATTATATATTGAATACTCAATAACATTAGATCCAGTGCAAAATACATAAAAGACACCCAGATAAAAAGTGAAGAAACATCTCTTTTAAAGAACGACGAAAAATCATTTTTTTTATTTTTTATTTTAAAGTTACTTTAAACGTTATTAACAATTATCACAAAAAAAATTATATTTTGAGAAAAACGAATACACCATTGATATTAAAATTCTGTCTAATTACAAATTACAAACACTCTTAAAATTTAATAGAATACATTGAACATTATTGCTTTTTTTTGTGACCAGCTCAATGAGAACTTTTTGAAGTCTACTACAGCGCTACCTATGAAAATTCGAATTTCGTGTTCCCTGTCTATGTGAATTCTAGCTTGTCGTTTGCTCTTCTATCATGATGTCGTGTCTCCCGCAATATCTGTGAACTGTTTCGACTTCTAGGTTACACACATTTAAAAACCTATTAATCATTAACGAAACACTGAGAAAAAATACGGGAACAATTCTAATCTGAATCAACAACGATCACATTACATACATGACATAAAGAATTTACAATGTATATCTGAAATACGATATAGAGAGGAAACGAAAAATATGTCAAAAACAGATAACAAACGTGTTACGGCGATTTCAGCCAGACACCTCTTGTATTCTAGATGGTTCGTTGGAATGTATCACGTTAGCTACGATGAGTTTATAGAATCATTTCATAAACAAACATTTCCTTAAGCCTAATTGTTTATATACACACTACATGCAGTGGATAACTCAGCCAGTCGAAAAATAATTATTAAATCAAATAAAAAATGCACAAGGCGTCAATAATACTCTAAAACTATGTACTAATGATTATATACATATCAACTTTAATTTTTTTTTTTTGTTTAATATTACTTTTATACAAGTAACAACAAAGAAATATTTTGTAAAAAAAGATAATTCTATATATTTATGTATAGAAAAAGAAATAATATTCAATCTGATTTGGTCGAATTTCATTATTTATAAAAAGCTTCAAGAGCTCGGTAATAAATGAACAACCAGCCAGGACTGGAAAAATGTAGAAACTCAGAGCGAGTTTCCGATTTGGAAAAAATCATTTTTCAAAGTCCTCCTGGCCTTCTGTCCGTTCCGGTTGTGTCAAACCATTTCTAAGATAAAAATAGGATTCATTAGACATTTATCTTTACATATATATTTTTACATATTACTATCCTTAGGTCATCGTTAAGTAATCTTTAAGGAAGAACCAGATTTCTTTTTCTTAAAAAAATCTCAATACACTTATGTGAAACTATAAGGAGATATCAGTGTAATACTAAAAAAATTCATTGAGGATTAGTCTAAAATATCAAATAGAGATAGTAGTCAATGTAGTCAATGAGAGACAGATATGACAGAAAACGTCACTCAAATTTGCTTCAACATATTTGAGCAGCTGCTAAACATCCAGTCTCTGTTTACCCAATTCAACACGTACAATCATCATACAAACACACATATGCTTACTGAAGAAATACAAATATATATATTCATTTAAAGTATTTTTTTTTTTTATCATTTTACCTCTTCATCCTCTTTTTTGTTTTTCGTTATTTATACATTACATTAAAACTTTCTTTCATTTATTTAGAATCTTAGAATTTGTAAAAAAAACTTTTTTTTTTTTAGTTTTTAGTATTTTTTTAATAGATTTTTTTGTTTGATAAAAGGCTCCACAAATAGGGAAGCTGTTCGGCCCATCGGGCAATGTACAGTAGGACAGACAGACAGACAATAAATACATAGATTACACAAATGATAGATTTAAGCGGTGCTGTACACTATCCGTGCTTATGGGGGGGATCCCAAACTCTCTGCCCCCATCACTTCAAGAAAGACACTGGAGTGAGTGAGTCTTAACTTGTAGATAGGCCTACTTATGTTCTCGACAATGAATAACGCGAATCATATTGTTTAAGTATTATTTTTTTGGGTTTTTGTATTTTTTTTCTTAAATATTCCATTCTATCCAAAAGAAAAATTATTTATCTATTATCATTTTATTCAATAATATAATTAGTCATGATGAAAGACTTACCAAACTGACAACGATTAGATCTCAACCATGTTTTTGGCATTATAATTCATTTGGAAGTTAATACTTCTGTAATTTACAGCATTCAATAAAATAGAGATGGATCCTTGTGTATCACTTTTTTGGCAAGCTTTCATGAAGACTGTAGTACAAACACTGATTGGGTATGACACGCGCTAGAAACGAAAGGACAACTCGAAAATAGACTGAAGCTCCCGATCCGATCAGGCGATGGCTGGGACGTAGCCAAGGTTTTTCCTCTGCAAGAAGAGGTGCATCTCGGCGAACCTGGGCCTGTCTGCGTCGGACCGCTTCCAGCACTCGGTCATGAGGTCGTAGATCTCCCGCGGGCAGTTGTTCGGCCTGGCGAGGAGCCGCTGCTGGCCGCTGCCTTCGTACCAGTGGTTGCAGTTCTCCACCACCTGCTCTGAGGTCAGCTCCCCGAACGGCTTCTGCCCGCAAACCGTCAGCAGCTCCCATAGGGTCACCCCGAATGACCAAACGTCGCTCTTGGTACTCTGTTTTCCCTGTTGGATGAAAAAATATTTATTTAAATTTTAAAACACAATAAATAAAACAGACTTATTCTACGGCCTCAACATCTAAGATGTTGTAAATGAAAGAAAATAAATATATAATTTAAGCTATACAAAACACATTTTAAAATAATCTAAAATTATGAATCGTATTTATCATTTACTTAGGATAACTTAACAAATAAATAAAAATGTACAACAATATTACAATGAACAGACCCAGGATTTAGTTTTACGTAAGACATTCACGTTGACCGATGTTTTAAAAGAATTGAAAAAAAAAAACAACTTATATTCTATCATAAGTCCAATCTGAACTATTAAATAAAAGTACAAACCATTTTTCGTTTGTGATCACTAACCACGAAAACTACTGAATCAATCTGTACCAAATTTTAACCACACCATCTTCATAGTTCAAGGAAGCAATAATAAAATTTACATATTTTCTAATAAATTGCTGTTCAAAATGCGATAAATATGGTGCGCAGTGAAGTTTTAAAATAGACCGATAGATAGCCAGCATCATTCAAGAGAGGTAACAAACGTTATATTGAGGTAGAAAATGAAAATAAAATTTGCCTAATTCTATTAAATTGTTATAAAAAAAAAAAACCTACATACAGAATATTCGGAAGTTCACTATATCAAAAAGCAAAAGATCGCCGTTGAGATTAAGCGATTAGGCGGAAATAATTTTAATGAATTCATCTGGTTATATTTTAATTGTTAACCTTATAAGCTTATGAAAAACCTCGTGCACATTTAAATTATTATTATAGTAAACTTTACTATTATAAATCTTCCAAAAACTATGAGGATGATATAGTTGAAATTTGGTTCAATTAGGTTTACTAGTTTTATTAAAACTTTGTTGTAGAATCGCGCCTAGCCACATATCGGTCGATTTTTAAACTTCACTCGAATCCACACGTCACACCACATATACAGGGTGTTCGTTGCCCAAAGAGGTATCTCCTGTAAGGAGGTTCATTTTGAACCTATTTAAGTTCACTTACCTATATACAAAGTCTTTTTAATGATTAAAAAAAAAAATGGCCAAAATCAAACATTTATTTTGAACCTATTTTTGGCCAAAACCAAACATTTATGCATTATAATTCGGTGTTTACTGATATATTAACGCCGTTTTTTCCCCCCCTTTTTTTTTTTCCATGTAAAATAAAAATGGCAAAAAACAAATACAAAAATCTTTAAAAGCAAAAATTAAAAATTAAAGAACTTTAAGTTTCGTAAGGGGTTTAATGTTTTTTCAACGACGTTTTTTTTTTTTTTTTTTTTTTTTTTTTTTTTTGAATTCTAATCAAACATTTTACATGGACAATGTAAGAATTCAAGCAAAAAAAAAAAAAAAAAAAAAAAAAAAAAAAAAAAAAAAGATTTGATAAATCAGTAAACCAAAAATGCATAAATGCTTGGTTTCGGCCATTTTATAAAAAAAAAAAAAATTATAAAAAAGACTTTGTATATAGGTAAGTGAACTTAAATAGGTTCAAAATGAACCTCCTTACAGGAGATACCTCTTTGGGCAACGAACACCCTGTATATGTGGTGTGACGTGTGGATTCGAGTAAAGTTTAAAAATCGACCGATATGTGGCTAGGCGCCATTCTAAAACAGAGTTTTAATAAAACTATTAAACCTAATTGAACCAAATTTCAACTATATCATCCTCATAGCTCTTGGAAGATTTATAATAGTAAAGTTTACTATAATAATAATTTAAATGTGCACGAGGTTTTTCATAAGCTTATAAGGTTAACAATTAAAATACAACCAGATGAATTCATTAAAATTATTTCCGCCTAATCGCTTGATCTCAACGGCGATCTTTTGCTTTTTGATATAGTGTATAAAAATATGATTCATGGGCCTTCCGTTGAAAGTATCGGTAATACAGTCCATTAACCGCATGAGTTTCACTGTCCATCTGGATTTCCAACTCATGCATTAAATTAAAATTGAATGTACAATTATGCTCTTCCGTAATCTTCAAACACCTAATTAGTTTAGTAGTACCATGTTAAAAATTACAGCTGTCTGTGAAAATATCATTAAAGGAATGATTCTCAATTGGCTACATTAATAGAAGATTTTTATCTATAAAACCATGAAATCTTAATCAGTTAAAATTATCAAAGTTCTTTCCTTAGGAGCGCGGGCAATTTCGTGAAAGGGGATGCTAGTATAAAATATTTTTCAATAAATCAATCGCATTACAGTTCAATCTGTAAGTGAAGTCCTTTGTCTCCTAATTTTACTGAGATATGTATTGCGAAAACTCGGCTTGTAAACGGTGTAACTTTTATTATTGATGCAGCAATTAAAATGAACGTGTTAGGGTTAAATGAATCTCTAACAGGAACAGAGGCCTATATCAGAGCTGGCAAAGATCGGAACTCTCTCTGATGGCGTTGACAGAAATCCATGCATCTTTGATAAGTTCACTTGACTGCCTAACTGAACGGGTAACATGCTTCAGTTTGTACTGAATCGTTAGCGTCCACTGATTCAATGTCATGTCTAACAACGGACATGACGTTGCATTAATATATTTCTCAGTTGTCAATAAGCATGCGATTTACAGTCCAAAATTTAAAAAAAAAGAGATATTTATGACTGTCAAGCCGTTTTTAAACTGAAAAAAATGAGATTAATAATAATAATAAATAAATAAATAAATATATAAGTAATTCAATATATATTAATAAGAATGTATAAATAAATAATTCGAAGTTTATTATATTAATAAATAGAAGCATACTAATTCAATAAAAATAAAAATGGCTATCTTTATCCACAAAGTAATCAGACATACTAGATCTACACAACAATACAAATGCAAATTACAAATTATCAGTGACAGTACTTTGATATATCGAACTTATAGGATCATCTTCTTTATTGCATTATTAAATATTTAATAAGTTAAAACGATTGTTTTATACTTTTTTTTTAATAATGTGATAATAATTATTATATTTTGTGAATTTAAACATAATATTGATTTTTTTTAATTATTTGTTTTACTATTTTTTTCAATAGCCCAATGTAAGTAGACATCAGAGGTTAGGTGCACTTAGCAGAGCTATTTTCTTTTTGATTCGGCTATGCCTCAAGTGGACACAGGTTTGATTAGCGGTTCGGAAGGATATTCCGCCAGTGTTGTCCTTAAGGATTCAGTTTTGAAATATTCCAAAACAATACTAAGTGCACGACAATACAACGACTGTTACTCGTAAAATTTTGATATGATAAGTATTCTTAAGGTTTTTTTTTTCTTTTCTTGTGGCAAAATACGTGTTTGAAGAGTCTTTTTTTTTTAAAATTAATTAATCTGATTCAAAATTATACTACTGTGTTGTTTTAATTTCTCGTTTGATATATCTGCTGTCGTGTTAAACGGAATATGTTATCATTGTTGAAAATGCAATTTTTGAGTTTCAACGTCAGCTTTCTCGTGTTCAACCACATTCTTCCATTTCCTCTCCCCCTTTAAAGTGGCAAAGACAATATTTATTGATTAATTAAATATTTCTGAATTGTTCTCCACGAACGAACTGGTCAGCCTGTGTGGTGCTGAATAGGGTTGGATGCTGGTTGGCAGCTCCTCAAGGACAGTAGACTCCCATTCTTGATTACAGCAATAAACTGCTAAGCGTTATAGGCCCTTAACTTAGTCGGCTTCTTAATCAGAACGTCTCATTTGATAGCGGGCTGAGGGCATTAAAAGTAGAACTTCACTGAGCTGTTATCAAAACTGTAAGCCGCTGTTAATGTTGGCATTTAAAAATACAATAAAATTCTAAATAAAATGTGGGTGAAAGTAATCTCCATGAATTGTGATGTTAAGATATATTTTTTTAACAATAAAATTTTTATCAGAAATATTTGCTCTAATCACAGTAGACAAAATTAACCAGTACTAAGCTGGCCCCCCCACCATCGCCAAACGAATTAAAACCTATTGCATAATTTTGTGCTATTTATGTGCTAATTTGTTGCCGTAGTACGGATTTTGTTGCTCGCACCGTTTGGCAGGTATTAACGATCAAAGGTGGGGGGGCTAGCTTAATATTAAGCTAGCCCCCCCACTATAAGTAAGAAATGAAATTTCAAAAAACTGCTTATGTCGGAATTTGTTGCTATTTTCTTGCTCTAAGATGGCATAAAAACATTTTAAAAATTCAACAATTTAAAAAAAAAAAAAAATTATGTCATATACGAGTGTTTACCGCTTACCCGTAAATGATGAAATTTCTTCAAAAAATTTCACGCTATCTTAAAGCAACAACAATGTAACAAAATCTAGTACACATATATAATGAATTTAAACAGTATAAATTAAATTCTTAAACAGAAAAAAATAACTATACTCTATTATTAAGAAGAACCAGTTCCACTGCGTGACTTAACATGACCGCGAAGACATAGTCTCGATTTTCGTTCCTTAAAAACGAGCAACAAATTCAGTTACCTATATAATTCAATAGCAGAATGTATAAACAATAGTTCAATGCCAAAAAGATGTGAGCAACTAATTTTTTTTGGAAACTATTATGGTCTAATTGAGCGTAATACTTATCAAAAACGAAAAAGTGTCGATTTTCGTTCCTTAAAAACGAGCAACAAATTCAGTTACCTATATAATTCAATAGCAGAATTTATAAACAATAGATCAATGCCAAAAAGATGTGAGCAACTAATTTTTTTAGGAAACTATTATGGTCTAATTGAGCGTAATACTTATCAAAAACGAAAAAGTGTTGATTTTCGTTCCTTAAAAACGAGCAACAAATTCAGTTACCTATATAATTCAATAGCAGAATGTATAAACAATAGTTCAATGACAAAAAGATGTGAGCAACTAATTTGTTTAGGAAACTATTATGGTCTAATTGAGCGTAATACTTATCAAAAACGAAAAAGTGTCGATTTTCGTTCCTTAAAAACGAGCAACAAATTCAGTTACCTATATAATTCAATAGCAGAATGTATAAACAATAGTTCAATGACAAAAAGATGTGAGCAACTAATTTGTTTAGGAAACTATTATGGTCTAATTGAGCGTAATACTTATCAAAAACGAAAAAGTGTCGATTTTCGTTCCTTAAAAACGAGCAACAAATTCAGTTACCTATATATTTCAATAGCAGAATGTATAAACAATAGTTCAATGCCAAAAAGATGTGAGCAACTAATTTGTTTAGGAAACTATTATGGTCTAATTGAGCGTAATACTTATCAAAAAACGATAAAGTGATGATTTTCGTTCCTTAAAAACGAGCAACAAATTCAGTTACCTATATATTTCAATAGCAGAATGTATAAACAATAGTTCAATGCCAAAAAGATGTGAGCAACTAATTTGTTTAGGAAACTATTATGGTCTAATTGAGCGTAATACTTATCAAAAACGATAAAGTGTTGATTTTCGTTCCTTAAAAACGAGCAACAAATTCAGTTACTTATATATTTCGATAGCGGAAGGTATAAACAATATTTCAATGACAAATAGATGTGAGCAACTAATGTTTTTAGAAAACTATTCTGGTCTAATTGAGCGGAATACTTATTAAAGACGAAAAAGTGTCGATTTTCGTTCCTTAAAAACGAGCAACAAATTCAGTTACCTATATAATTCAATAGCAGAATGTATAAACAATAGTTAAATGCCAAAAAGATGTGAGCAACTAATTTTTTTTGGAAACTATTATGGTCTAATTGAGCGGAATACTTATTAAAGACGAAAAAGTGTCGATTGTCGTTCCTTAAAAACGAGCAAAAAATTCAGTTACCTATATAATTCAATAGCAGAAAGTATAAACAATAGTTCAATGCCAAAAAGATGTGAGCAACTAATTTTTTTAGAAAACTATTATGGTCTAATTGAGCGGAATACTTATTAAAGACGAAAAAGTGTCGATTGTCGTTCCTTAAAAACGAGCAACAAATTCAGTTACCTATATAATTCAATAGCAGAATGTATAAACAATAGTTCAATGCCAAAAAGATGTGAGCAACTAATTTTTTTAGAAAACTATTATGGTCTAATTGAGCGGAATACTTATTAAAGACGAAAAAGTGTCGATTGTCGTTCCAAAAAAACGCAAATTCAGTTACTTATATATTTCGATGGCAGGAGGTATAAGCAATAATTTAATGCAGAAATGATGAGAGCAACTAATTTTTTTTATGACCATTATGGTCTAATTGAGCGGAATACTCAGCGTTGACAAATTTAGCTATTTGTACATTTCTATAGTATAAGGGTTAAACATTTTTGTTATACTGCCTTTGAGTTTAACTATATCTTTTGAATATATATTATAAAGATCTCAAAAGTAGTTGTGGATGACTATTCCTGTTCTTATTACTAATGTTAATAGCTATATTTAATATAATATATTTCTTTTAATATCTCAATTGAAACTTTTTTTTTTTTTAAATTATTTTTTTAATTTTTAAATTGAAATGTTTATTTTCACAAATGAATAGTTTATTATTAAATGGGTATTGCTATAAATAATATATTAGTAGTTAAAGTTAATATGTTTATAATAATGAAGGGTAATTTACTTTCAAACCTGGAAATTGAATTAAGAAAAAAAATATCTGACTACTGGAAATTGTTCACTAACCTTAGCTCTAAATGTGTTAAAAAGATTTCTTCGAAAGATCATCGGGTTTTGGCAGGAGAGGGGGAAATTGTTGAAAATTGTACGTTTTTAGCAGTTAGATACAGTAACTCGGGAAGCGATACTTTTAGCACATATTGTCTTCCATATATTATTAAAGCTAAGAGAATTCGTAATAAATTTGGTTATATTAAATTTTTTTTTAATTCGATCAATATTTTTAGAACTGTGAAGGACAAAATTTGGCTGTCACACTTTTCCGAGAAAACACGTTTGCTATTATTGTTCTGGCTATAACTCCAAAACTATTAGTTCGATCCTGATTTTTTTTTTTCCCATCTCAAAGCTGGTTAAATTTACTATCAGATCCGATATATCTAATTTTAATTAAATTTCGTGAAATATCCATTCCACTACACTAAATTCCGTGTAATGTTGTGGAATAATGTATTTATGTATGTGTAATGAATTTTTGTTGGCACATTTTTCGTTATAACTCGAAACAACAAGTGGTTCGATCCTGAATTATAATCCGTTTTTATATCTTAATGCTGATTAAATTTGCTGTGAGATCCATTAAATCAAACTTTGAATTAATTTGGTGAAGTACCCATACCAGCCCACTCAACATATCAGAACTGTCATGTTTTTCCAAAACATACACATTTAGCGTGTTAGTATGGATATTGTACGAAATTTAATCACAATTTGATATACAGAACCTGATAGATAATTTAAGTAGTTTTAAGATGGAAAAAAGAAATTTAAGATCGGACAAATTGTTTAGGAGTTACCTATATAGAAAATGAATCAAAAAAATTTGGATTTTATAAACGTTTTTCAGCTTGTAGCGTGCTGGCAACGGTATTTAACAAAAAATAATTAAAATTTTATATATAGTATCTGATAGTAAATGTAACCAGCTTTGAGATGAAAAAAAAAATTCGAGACCGAACAAATATTTTTGGAGTTAATACGAGAAATGTGCCGAAAAAATAGTATGGGGTTCTTAACGTGCTGGCATGGATGTTTCAAGGGACTTAATAAAAACTTAATACATAGAGTCTTATTTACTTACTACTTACTTATTCATTTACGAGACAGTAAATTTAACCAGCTTTCAGATAAAAAAAAAAAATTTTAGATCGGGTAAATAGTTTTGGAGTTTTAACCAAAAGAGTACCGACAAACGTAAAGACAAAGGTAGGTTAATTTTTAGATTTACAATGGGGTTTCCCTTATGACTCATTGGTTTTTCCGTTCCTATGGGAAACAAATTTAAAATGGGGCTATTGGATATGTTAATCTGATTATTTAAACAAAAATCTGGATCGGTTTTAAACGATTTTATTATTTATAGTGATTCAAAAGTATTTAATTTTAGGCTTGATGTAATATTTTTACTCCCGAGTCTTTATTAAATTTGTGGTTATTTTCATTTAGATGGATAGCGAAATTGGAATTTTGGGTCTTATTAGTGTATGCTCTTATATGTTCTTATTTACTCTTTGATTTACCGATCGTCCGGTTTTTCCGGTGTATTTTGCTTCACAGTCATTGCATTTTAATTCGTATACGCCGCTTTTTTGGAAAGGGTCTATTTTGTCTTTTGGTGAAGGGAAGTATGATGGCAACAACAGAAACAATAGAAATTTTGAAGAACTAATCTTCCGGTCTTATCTTCAACCACTAGAAAAATTAGACTTTTAAAATTTAAGTCAGTTTGCATAAAAACATAATTATTTTCAATTTAACAATACATTCTATAAACAGGAAGAAGGATTACCAATGGGGTCCCCTCTTTCACCCCTTCTAGCAGATCTTTTTATGAATAAATTAGAACGGAAAATCCTTCATTCAAAACTAGCTCAACACATCATGAACTTTAAATTTTTTAGACATAAAAATCTCCATAAACAATAAATAACACGAATTTCATAAATACGGGAAACCCACACACACAGATGTAGTTATAGACAACAATGCCAGGAGACCACTATCACACAAACTCGCAGCATTTAATAGCATGATATACCGCCTTTTAAATATACCGCTAAATGAACGAAATTATAACAAAGAAATTGACTGTGAAGCCGTGTATTTTAAAAACCGGACGATCGGTAAATCAAAGAGTAAATAAGAACATATAAGAGCATACACTAATAAGACCCAAAATTCCAATTTCGCTTTCCATCTAAATGAAAATAACCACAAATTTAATAAAGACTTGGGAGTAAAAATATTACATCAAGTAGAAAATAGCCCAAAATTAAATACTTTTGAATCACTAGAAATAATAAAATCGTTTAAAACCGATCCAGATTTTTGTTTAAATGATATGATTAACATATTCAATAGCCCCATTTTAAATTTGTTTCCCATAAGAACGAAAAACCCAATGAGTCACAAGGGAAACCCAATTGCAAATCTAAAACTTAACCTAACTGCCCCTTTTTACTTTTCAAAAATTCAGTGTTTCAGTTACCTCGAAGGTACCTATGCTTGATTTCTTATCTTTTTTTAAAAAACATAAATAAGCTCAAATAGAACACAATAGTTTTCAAAAAAAAAAAATTAGTTGCTCACATCGTTTCGGCATTGGGTTATTGTTTATATCTTCCGCTATCGAAATATATAAGTAACTGAATTTGTTGATCGTTTTAAAGGAACTAAAATCGACACTTTTTCGTCTTTAATAGGTATTCCGCTCAATTAGACCATAATAGTTTTCTAAAAAAATTAGTTGCTCACATATATTTGGCATTGAACTATTGTTTATACTTTTTGCTATTGAAATGTATAGGTAACTGAATTTGTTGCTCGTTATTAAGGAACGAAAATCGACACTTTTTCGTCTTTGATAAGTATTCCCCTCAATTAGACCATAATAGTTTCCTAAAAAAATTAGTTGCTCGCATCTTTTTTGCATTGAACTATTGTTTATAATTTTTGCCATTGAAATGTATAGGTAACTGAATTTGTTGCTCGTTTTTAAGGAACGAAAATCGACACTTTTTCGTTTTTGATAAGTATTACGCTCAATTAGACCATAATAGTTTCCTAAAAAAATTAGTTGCTCACATCTTTTTGGCATGGAACTATTGTTTATACATTCTGCTATTGAAATATATAGGTAACTGAATTTGTTGCTCGTTTTTAAGGAACGAAAATTGACACTTTTTTGTTTTTGATAAGTATTACGCTCAATTAGACCATAATAGTTTCCTAAAATAATTAGTTGCTCACATCTTTTTGGCATGGAACTATTGTTTATACATTCTGCTATTGAAATATATAGGTAACTGAATTTGTTGCTCGTTTTTAAGGAACGAAAATTGACACTTTTTTGTTTTTGATAAGTATTACGCTCAATTAGACCATAATAGTTTCCTAAAATAATTAGTTGCTCACATCTTTTTGGCATTGAACTATTGTTTATACATTCTGCTATTGAATTATATAGGTAACTGAATTTGTTGCTCGTTTTTAAGGAAGGAAAATCGACATTTTTTCGTTTTTGAGAAGTATTACGCTCAATTAGACCATAATAGTTTCCTAAAATAATTAGTTGCTCACATCTTTTTGGCATGGAACTATTGTTTATACATTCTGCTATTGAAATATATAGGTAACTGAATTTGTTGCTCGTTTTTAAGGAACGAAAATCGACACTTTTTCGTTTTTGATAAGTATTACGCTCAATTAGACCATAATAGTTTCCAAAAAAAATTAGTTGCTCACATCTTTTGGGCATTAAATTATTTTTCATACGTTCTGCAATCGAAATATATATGAAACTCTATTTGTTGCTCGTTTTTAGGAAACGAAAATGGACACTATGTCTTCGCGGTCATGTTAAGTCACGCAGTGGAACTGGTTCTTCTTAATAATAGAATATAGTTATTTTTTCTGTTTAAGAATTTAATTTATACTGTTTAAATTCATTATATATGTGTACTAGATTTTGTTACATTGTTGTTGCTTTAAGATAGCGTGAAATTTTTGAAGAAATTTCATCATTTACGGGTAAGCGGTAAACACTCGTATATGACATAATTTTTTTTTTTTTTAAATTGTTGAATTTTTAAAATGTTTTTATGCCATCTTAGAGCAACAAAATAGCAACAAATTCCGACATAAGCAGTTTTTTGAAATTCCATTTCTTTCTTATAGTGGGGGGGCTAGCTTAATATTAAGCTAGCCCCCCCACCTTTGATCCTTAATACCTGCCAAGCGGTGCGAGCAACAAAATCCGTACTACGGCAACAAATTAGCACATAAATAGCACAAAATTATGCAATAGGTTTTAATTCGTTTGGCGATGGTGGGGGGGGCCAGCTTAATAGGGGTACAAAATTAATAGGGCCATTTCGCATGTGATTACACTCATGGAAAAAAAATTGAAATGAAAATATTTCTTTTATATTTACTGTTTTTTACTGTTTGTAAACATTTTATAAATGGATTAATCCCACTTGCTAGTAACCTTTAATTTGCACATTGAAATAATTGTCGATGAAAACAGTTTTTTAAAACACAACTATTATATATCTTTTTCTATTAAATATAAATTTATTTGCAATGATAATGTTTTCATATTAGTATAGATAATTTATTGATTTTTGATTTTAAATTTTTTTTTTCTGTGCTCTCTAAAATTTTGTATATAATATTTATTTCTATAGTGACTATTTTATATTATTCCTGTTTCTATGTTTTATTTTTGTGGTTGTTTTTGTCTTGTTTTACTTTTAAATTCTCTAGGTCATAAATGATTTTTCTTTTTGTAATGTAATAATATTCTTAAGGGACTTCGTCCCAGAATAAAAATTTCTTCTCTTCTATTATATTGTTATTAATCTCTCAGTTTGATGTTTCTCAAAAATGTATTTAAAAAAAAAAACCAGCATAAATCCTTTTAATGCAAAATCATTTGAAACAATAGAATATTTCATTAATTAAAATATAAAGGAACGATATTATACCTCTTATTTATTAAAAAATTATAAACAAAAAATATTTATGAGATCCCTGGGGCCCTCTGCTAAAATCATGACAACTTTCTGACAAAGCACAATGTCACTGGAAATAGTTTGAGATAATTAGGCACGCTAAGCCTTGAGATAACAAAAAGAGATTCCTCCTCCCGTTTCTATTATCTCAGTACAAAAACTTTGAGGCAACTTCGGAGAAGCCTACTTTGGGATAATGAAGTTGTCCCAAGGACTTGATGTTTAAATCGAATGAGACACAACTTCGGGAGCTGACTATTTACAGGGTCTAATCATTGTAACGATGAGAACGATAAGACAAACTGTCAGGAAGATGATCAATGTTTGGCAACTTACCAGCAAGAGGCTCTCCCAAGCCATCCACCTGATTGGCAGCTTTGCTTTCGTATCGCTGAGGTAGTAATCCGACTCGTATTTGTTGCAGTACATGGCGTGGTCGGAGACTTTGATATGGTAGCTCTTTCCGACAAGGCAATTTCTGAAAACAAAAATAATAATATATAAAAGTTTGAGTTACATAGAAATGAACAAATAAATAAATTAAGGCTTAGCGAACCCGAAGGTTCGATGCCGACACCACCAACCGTTGACCGCATACTTCCCTCCAATCCACTCCTCCATAGCCTAAATCCCCCAGGTCGGCCCTGGCACAATCCTCCCATCTTCGTCTCGGTCAACCCCTCGGTCGTTTACCCGACGGCTCATAACTGATTACTTTTTTCGAAATTCGATCATTATTAAACCCAACGACTTTACATGCCCATTAAAGCGTCGCGCTGCTATTACTTCAAGTATACTTACCGGGTATAATTCGCGCAGTTCCGCATTGTGAAGCCTTCTAAATTCTCCTGTTTCTTCATCCTTTTTTGGGCCAAATATTCTACGCAGTACTTTATTTTCGAAAACTTTAAGGCGTTGTTCCTCCCTTAACGTCAGCGGCCAAGTTTCACATCCGTAGAGAACTGTTGGTAGTATAATAGTTTTCTATATCCTAATTTTTAAATTTTTGGAGAGTAAGCGTGAACTGAGTAATTTTGCAACCAAGAAATAACAAGCATTACCGGCTTTTAACCTTGCCTTTATTTCTTCTTGAATTTCATTTTTCCCCGATATAATAGACCCTAGATATTTGAATTGCTCCATGTGTTCGAACTTTATTCCGGAAATATCTACATTACTAAAATGTTCACCGTTTCTACTACTAACCATATATTTCGTTTTATCGGTATTAATTACTAAACCAATTTCGTTACCGGTTTCTATGAGCGTAGTAGCGTTTAGTTTTATAGTTTCCTCGTTTTTACCTAAAAGTACCAAATCATCAGCATAACCAAGAACCGGACATTTGCAATCCATCTCTTTTTTCCCGTAAGCATTACCTTCCTAATGGCGTATTCTAGCGCTAAGTTAAATAATACCGGAGAAAGAGAATCTCCCTGTTTTAAACCCGAACGTACCTCAAACTTTTCGGAGTAAAAAGTCTCGATTCGGACTCTATTAAATGTTTCGGACATGCACATCTTTACGAGATTAACCAATTTCTGTGGTATCCCCAGTTAAATCAAAATATCAAACAGTTTCTGGCGGTTAATCGAATCGTAAGCCTTTTGGAAATCAACATAGAGCTAATGCACTACGCCCTTAAATTCTAATTTTTTTTTTCTAAAATTTGACGAAGGGAAATATTTGATCGATAGTTGAACGATTCCTTCTAAAACCACATTGATAGTCTCCAATTATTTCCTCCACGTAATCAGTAATTCGGTTCGTTAAAATTGATGTAAATATTTTATAACACGTCGGAACGAGTGAAATACCACGATATTTGCTACACTCTGTTCTAGGGCCCTTTTTATGGATCGGAATAAGTATAGATCCTTTCCATTCTTCTGGTATTTTTGCTTTTTCCCAAATCATTAGAGTTGAAAAAAAATTTCCTATAATTAAAAAAAATATGCATGCAATTGAAGATTTTCTTATAATCGAGGAATAAAAATATCTTTAAAATGGGTTAAGTTAGAAGGCAGTGGAACCATAATCGTTAAACTACAAAAATATTTCTGATAATGTGGAACCAAATATGCACATCTATTGAAAGACAAAGACATCTTCATTAAAAAAAAAAAAAAAAAAAAAAAAAAAAAAAAAAGGAGGCAGAACAAATAGTATATTCATCTATTAAAACCAATAAATTTTTGAAATTACATATAATATGATTACCATGTAAAACTATTCAATTTAACAAATTAAATAAAGTAAGGAGAATTGGGGATTTTTCTAAGATTTTAATAAATAAATATTATAATCTGTCTAAAATGATGGTACAACAAATTATGGTTGGTTATTAATCAGTTTATACATATACAATAAGAAATATTTAACGTATTTCAGCCATTGATATAAAATATAATAAATAAATCACAAAGAATAATAATCAGTTCGGTAACAGTTTTACCGATTATTTTCTAATAGAAAAAAAAAACAAAACAAGAAAGACTGCGGTTTAAATATATATTTTTTAGATTTGGTTTTTAATTTAATTTCGGAAATATGTATCAAATTTAAAAGCAATTTCAAAAAATCTAATAAAATTTAAACATGAATTCATAATGTCTAATTAAAAAAAGCGCTGCATCGGCCGGGAATCGAACCCGGGCCGCCCGCGTGGCAGGCGAGCATTCTACCACTGAACCACCGATGCTACATTTAAAATTACATTAAGGTACCACAGTTAAGCTAGTTCGTTATCTATTTTTTCTAATTAACTCGAGGAATTGTAATAGAGAAAATCAATTTTTGTAAATTAAATAAATCACAAGTGAATCTTTAAATTTATTATACCTTGAATTTTTTTATCAACTGTCCGTCGCTATCAATCTTCTTATTTACTGAGTATATAAAGAAGTGCTAAAAGCTTTTTTTAAAGAAAATTTTATTTTGCTTATTGATTATAAATATTAATAAAAAAAGGGGGGCATATAACGGCAATTAACAATAAGTCGAACTTCACCAACCTTTTAATGAATTTATATTTAATAACCATAAATTACTTAAAAACTCTGAAGTGAAACTAATCGCGTAGGAAATAGTCTAAAATTAAATATCTACAAATCACAAGAAAAAATAAGATTTAAAAAAAAACAGCAAAATGTTTGTTTAAATAACCAGAGAAATATTCCCAATAGCCCTATTTTAAATTTGTTTCCAGAAGATTAGAAAAACTTATGTCTTAAATAAAATATAATAGATTATGTGTTTACCTGATAATTTAAAATACCAACTTCCCTCTTTCTTTCTATCACCTACCAGTTCAATTTTCCATACATGATTTTCAGATTTTCTCACAGCTTCCGCGTCTGTTCCTTAGGCGTGCGTCAATATACATTTGATTTCTTGTCTTAGATTTTTAAAATAATATGTTTTTACAACTGATGATGAATGTTAAACATTTGAAACTAATCTTCGAATAAACGAAGTACTGATATGAATTGCAAATAATTCATTTCTTTGTTGTATTAATCCTTCTATACCATAAGTAACCATCAAGTAATTTCTAGAGTGTTGTGCAGAACACTCCAATCAAGATATTGTTATAAGAGTTCTTGTGCGTGAATATACCTAATAACACTGATAATAATTCCAATTTTTATAATAAGAATACTTTATAACACATTTAACATTTATGTCAATCTTTACGTTGATTAATCATTTAATTCGTAAGGACTTCAACTCACTTAATACCCTCAAAAACGCTCAAAAAACGTCAGAAAAAAAAAGCCGCCAAAGAAATCTGTACCATAAACAAAGAGACAGTTACCTATCGAAATGATACTAAACTCCTTTTTGTTCAGATCGGTTTGGTAAAAAAGTATAAAAGTTTTTGGTACAACTTCGATAGCGTATTACATTTTGATTTTTTCCGAATGATCAAGCAGCGGGCTCAAATTTTTACTCCGAACAGCGTTATGCAGTTTCGAGCGTTTTGCCATTTTCAAACACGACAATGCCCCTGAACATTGTTCTCGTTTAACTAAGGGAAAATTATTGAAACTGCAAGTTTTTTTGCATTAGATTACGGTTTGTTTAGATCAATGGCCTATTTATTAAATAGCCCTATGAAGTAGTGGTACCTGCTTCAATTCAAATTACAAATTTATTCAAAAAAATGTGTGTAAGTAGTTTCCAAAAAAAAAAAAAAGGACTTTACTTTGAAGAGTAGGATTCAATAATGTTTAAAATATGTAATCTGAAATAAATATTTTATTAATAGGCATTCTGTTCATGACTTTTATGAAAACTTAGTATACCATAACCCACATTATTTTATTTATTTTTTCATATTTTCCTTTTGTTACCTTAAGTAAAATTCGAAATATTTAACTGGATACAAAATAAGATGGATATTTTTTAAAAAAAATTAAAATAATATAACAAAAGATTACTCTCCAAGAAATTTTAGGTAAAATTGGTAAAAACTAAGAAAACATGTTGGACCCATCGCTCCGAGCAGGCAAAGATAAAAGTAACAGATAAAAGTATTTGTAACAGAGAGAACGTGTCCGTCGACTGGAGGGCAGATGTTCCCAATCGGAAAATCCGCTATAACTTTCATAATATTATTACTTTCCCGGGGCTTTCCCTGTTAGTGCCAGTATTTAAAGAGGATTTTCCGACGAGGAGAAACTTTTTAATGGCCGTGTCTAGTGACTAGGTCATCCCGGGACCGCATGCCACAACTTTATTAATAATTAGCCACGGAAAAGTTCTTTATAAGCCATTCCTGTTTTTGCCGAAGCTGCCATGGCGAGGGGTGGTGGGGGTGGAAGGGATTGGTGCCTGGAAATATAGAGGCTTTATTGGGCCATTCTTCGACAATTTACATAAATTTCGCGGAAGGGTTGACGCCGAAGTGAAAAATATTTTCCAGTCTCAGTTAACGCCACGGAAAATTTTCCACTTTGTAAAATGCCTGGTTTAAATAACAGCTGTTATTTAGGTATCAAGTTATTCTGAATATTTTTCTTTCTTTTTTTTTTATTGACTTATACTTTTTGTAAACAAAAAATAACGCCTGAATGGAATTTAATCCTAAAATATTCAACAGAAATTAAGAAATGATATAAAAAGAATAACTTCATCGGCCGGGAATCGAACCCGGGCCGCCCGCGTGGCAGGCGAGCATTCTACCACTGAACCACCGATGCTACGTCCGAAACTTGTTAAAATACCACAGTTACTTATTCAATCAATTATTCTTATCCATTGATAAACCCAAGGCACAAATCACATCGTATGTCTACGATGAATGAGTCACAGCATACAACTTAATTTTATTCACTTTTATAATTTTTTTTATTTTATTTTTTATTTAGACCTTTGTCATGGAGAGAAACAATATTAAGCTAAACTAATTTATACGTCTAGTTACAAAGAAATTGTTGGGACTTGGAAAATCCAGTAGCCTGTTAAATGTTTAAATCCTATAGTCTCTTACCAACTAATTAACACGAAACAGAGAAAGGGACATACTTATGGCTTATAGTTAAAACAAAACTGGCATGGGGCCTACATATCTAGACAAACAGCACACATTACAACTAACAATAAGATTGCAACTTTCATACAATTTATTTCAAAGACGCTCAAAATTATCCCTACAAAAAATTAATTATTACTTTTACTGGATAAACCTATCCCCAACCCTTCATTTTGGACCATCCAAAAAAGAGAAAAAAACGTATAACCGAAAAATACAAACACTCTAATTTAACTTTTTAAGACTGATAACACTCTCCCCACCCTTAGTGTCAAACGAACCACTTCATATAGGCATGTATTCCGACATCATGGAGCCAGTGATAACATAATCTTTTCAGGATTCTTGACCACCTGAACTATATTCACTGGATAAATGTTTTGCATCAAATTTTAGGAAAAATATTCTACAATTGTTAAACCTTAAAATGTAAGTAGGATAATTATACTTAGTAATTCTATTTTTTTTTTTTTTTTTTTTTTTTTTTTTTTTTTTTTTTTTTTTTTTTTTTTTTTTTTTTTTCTATTTTTTTTTTTTTTTTTTTTTTTTTAGACGAAAAGTGAGAACAGAGTAATTTTCCTACTGTAAGCTATCAAGTATTATCCATAAAATATCAACAAAGTAAAAAGAATATTTTCATTTTAATTAAAAAGTTTTGCTATACACTCGAGCAAATAAAACGAAAAAATTGTGATTTCTTTGTTTTTAATAATGAACATAAACTAAATGAAATATTGCAACTTTTATAAAGGCGGTCCTATTATCTTGACAAGATTATCTAAAATTTATTACAACTATGAAAGAAATATCGCACATGTATTTCAAAAGTAACACAACCTAATAATCTGCATTAAAAAATGTAAAGTTCTCAGTCCTGTGAAATCGTATGACATATCGAAAGTGTACCTGAATTATCTATTAATCCCAACCGCAAGTGATATCAGGTGTGATTTGAAATTAATTCGATGTACCATCCAATTCATCCCGTATCCAATCCTTACAATCCAAAATCCTTCAAAAAATCCTCAATGCTCCTTACTCTGTCACCAATAAACTTATCCATAAAGATCTTAATGTTCCATATGTTGCTGATTTAGCCCAAACCAGATACCAATCCTTTCATAGTAAGCTCCATAACCACCCAAATCCACTAGTTTCTCAACTTGCTTTCCTCTCGATTCCCGATAATCCTCCGAGGCTTCTGAAAAGAAAATGGCCTAGAGATCTTCTTTTGTAGATTTTTATTGAAGTACTACTGATGAGTAGTTCTTTTCAAGTTTTGCCATGTTATTGTAAGCGTTTTGAACACATTTACCTAATGTATATTGTACAGATGTAAATTTCAATAAATAGTAAATTAAAAAAAAAAAAATCGATATATTTAGGACATTCCATAGAGGAGTACTGAACTTGAACACAATAATTAATCGATATTACAGATTTTTGAGTTGTGTCACATTTGAAATACATGTGCGATGCATTAAAAATATTATTTTTCAGAAAAATTATTTTATTTTTTAGCATCCCAATGGTAGAGAAGATACCTCCATATTAGGAAGATGTATCAAACTTAACGCATCCTACTAGCTATTGTGAAATTGATACAATAAGAGGTGCATTTCAAAGAACGCCAAAATACAACATTACAAAACTCTAGCAAGACCCCAGTTCTTATATGCAGCAAAAACCTTTCTAATGAACAAAAAAGGCCCCTTGGATGATCTGGAAAAAAGTTGAAAGACGTATCCTCAGGAAAATGGACCGAGAGTTCTGCCAGATGGATCCTACAGACTAAAGGCGAATCACGTATTGTACCGACAATAGGGAACAGCCAACACTAATACGCGACGCATGCGGCTGGAGTACTACAGACACCTACTGAAAATAGAAAATAACTGGCTTATCAAGAAGATCTTACTAATCAAAAGCTATTAGACTCGAAGTCTGTGGCTTAATGAAGTGGAAAAGACCAAAATTCTAGATCTGTAGAAATTAGAGGTATGGTGAAATCTTGGTCCACACTAACCAAAATTAAAACCCGTCGTAAACTTATCACGGAAGAGAAAAAGGAAAAACTATTAGCTGGTCTCAGGAAGTATTTGGAACAAAATAAAGCATTCAAAGGAACTGGTCGTAAGTGCTCCTAGATCAGCTTAAATCAGTAATAATAATTTTTTACTATATAATTAAAAATTATATATATTTTCTGGAAATGTACCAACCAGAATACCACGTACTTTTGTAACATTTTTTTTTGCATCTTCTATAGGTATTGCTAAGTATGAATCCTATTGAATTAAAAAAATAAAAAGCACAATTTCGTTTATAACCTTCATATTTCTTTGAAGTGAGCTGCCAGGAACAGAATCGTAACAAATATAGTCTTTGAAATGTCGTTTAAACATTTTTTCATATAGAATGTCCTTAAAATACACTTTATTTTACAGGGCCGACTAAAAGAAAAAAAATGAATGCTCTACTTTATCTGGTTGGACCCTGAGGGTTCTACCTGCTACTTACAGGCAGCTTGAAATTAAAAACCTTGATCACGTTTTTAACTGTTCCTTTTTTTTCTCTGGATATTTTTCTTTAATATCCTCAGCTTTCTTGGAACCAGATCTATCTTTAATTTAATTATTAAAGACAATATTTTTTAAATTACCTGGGGAATCTTAATAATTTTTTTCTTTGATATCCTGAATTGTTAATTTTGCCTTAAAAAAAATAATTAGTATAATCATAAAAAATAATTACTTCAATAGTTAAAGTAGTCAATACAGTGTAATGTTACATTGAGACAGATAAAAAAATTAACAGTATAATTTCCTAATAGGTACAAGCTCAAAAAGTAAATTTGATGATACAAAAAAAGCCTTGTGTTATCAGTACGTATTATTTCCTCCTTTAGACTTCTGAACTGATTTAGTAATTTCTTTCGGCAAATAATTCGCCGACTGCTATTTTCTTTCCTTATATTTTATCCCTTTTTTCTGAGAAACGATCGTAAAATTCACTAGAAGTAAATGTTTGACAAATAGTGGGGTAAACATTATTTTTTTTCGAAACATATTGATTTTCAATAATGCATATCTCGAAAACTTTTGGAAGTTCGACAAATGTGTATATAAACTATTTTATAGACAATTTAATTAGCTTTAATTTTTATTTAAACATATTTCTCTAGAGTCCACCGTTTTCAAGATATAATGGAGAAACCAAAAAATGGGATCTCCCCCCCTCCCCATCACTGTTAGACCACCCCCCAGGAGCTAGGAATTTTAGTATGTTTATCTTCTAGCAACACCTAACGAAGCTATAAAGTCAAAAATAATCGCATGTTTTATGCACTCTACAATATGTTTATTGACTGGACTATTGTCCCATTCTGACTATTGGTATTTTTGGGAGGTCTCTCACGGAAGTTTCCCACCACTACACTGAATTAAAATGGTTACTCCTCTCCTTCTGACGACAATACTACCTTGTTTCCTTCCCTTACAAATATCTTTCCTCAAAGTCACCTTCCTACATTGTGAAAGTATTAACATTAAAGCCACAGGTGAGCTCCAGAAAAACTAGATCCCATCCTGACCTTTTCCTTACTTTCAGACAGGATCATTCAGACTTTTATTGCCAGAGCATCTGATTTCTGGAACTCCGATTCAAGATAAGCCATTCCTCTAATCTACATTTTAATTCCATATACTTCTTTTAGTAAGGCATTCAGTGGAATAGTTAAATGTAAAAATAAAATATTTATTGCAATGGAATATAAATATTCATAATTATAAATCTTGTTTTGTTAAAGATTTATTTTTCATGTATTTATTGTTTCTGACAGGTTTTTCATTTAATAATTATTTATTATATTTTTGCCCTCTTAACTGTATTTTGTAATTCATGTTTTCTTTCTTTCATCCTTTCTTTATTTTTAAAGATTTATTTTGCAATTCTTGTAGATAAAGAAAGTATTAATTTCTATTAGGATTATTTATGATCATTTAGTATCAGTAGTATCCTTAGTTATTAATACGGCAACTAGCCCACCATTATACTGAAAATTATAATTATTCTTAAAAAGCAATGGCCCCAGAATACAATTTATTTTTATTTCGTTTCATGTATTGAGTAATTGATATAATTTTCTAAAATATCTCTATTTTGCTATGTTTAGATGAAAAATAAAAGTAAACCGTTAAGTTCATCACTTTCCTAGCATTCTCAGGAGCTCTTGTAAATCAACTTAAGTATTACTATTGATTACTATTAAATTTATATTTATTTTATTTACTTGAAAAAACGGTGAACTAGCCGGACTTCTGGGATTTTTCGTTGTTTTATTTACTCGTAGCATCATTTTCATCAGGAAATCAGACGAATGAACACGACTTTATATGTTCTTTCTCACAAACTTCGTCTTTTAGATTCGTTTCACTTTGTCTTGCAAGCACATACACTTTAAAAAAATGTTGAGCTCCATCACCTAATTATTAATTAAACTCTATTATAGTCTTGTAGTCTTATAGTCACTCCAAAATTTTTGGCATTGCCAAGCTCTTTGGTATTCTGTGGTGCCGTAACAATCAACTGAAATAGAATGGAAAAAAGATAATTTAAGTTTTAAAGAAGTCATGAAGACAGCTTTGCTTATTTTCTTTTAAAAGTTTATATAGGCACCTAAATAGTTTTTCATAAATACAAATTAGTTAAAATTCAGGAAAGAAATAAAACAAATTGTTTTCTATGATTTTAAATCAAAGAAAACTTACATATTTACAATTTATGTGACAAATCTAAATATTTTATTTCGTATTAGTATGCTTAATTTATTATGTATTCTCTTTTACAAAAGCTTAACGAATACTTTGTAAAACTGATCGAACAAAAGAAAAATAAAATGTAGAAATCCTCAACAAAACACAAGGGTCCTGTATTATTTCACCTAGTAATCCCGCTGAGCTAGGACCTCAAAATATCTCATTTATGGAGTTTTTTTATGCTGTCAAAACGTTTTTTTGTTTTTGTTTTACGTTAGCAAGTTTGAGATTAGTGGCGAGCGTGGACAAACAAGGAACTGACAGATGTTGTTATCGGCTGTCGTGGGTAAACAATTTCCACTCAGGTAGCGCTTATCGGAAAACACTTTTCCACCCAGAACAAATAATGCAACGCGGTTTTAGCTGCGGAAACCAATATCTGGTCTGGAGGTTGAATCGAATAAAACTAAATTCACTATAATACAATAATACTCGGTTAGAGCTAAATCCGTTCGATAGTATTATTGTGTGGTCTGGAAATTGGTTTATTAAAGGTTTTAAAATTTAAAAAAAAACCTATATGAATCTTTTTCAATTGTAGATATACTATTCATTAATTTTATTCATCTGTTAACGAGTTAATAACTTTCCTACACTCTGTGGTTAGAAGTTTGAGTTATTGGCACTAACAAATGATAAAAACTCATTTACCATCGAATTTCGATTATGAAATTTTTCATCCTTTAGAAAGTACTCCAGGTCTTTTAAAATATAAAGTCGGTTGGTGATAAGAAAACTTTGGATGATTCAGTCTCATGCCAAGCTCAAAAAATTTCCGCGAGGTCATAAGTGAGACATTGGTTAATGTTAATGTATGAGGTACCGAAGTATGCAGCTTTCTTACTTTTAAGATTGCCTTCATGTGGTTAGCGACTGTCGACTTGCTGAATAAATTATTCTCTACAAGTTTTCGAATAATTGTTGGGGGAAAGGAAGGGTTCTTCGACAAAAGCTTTTAAATATTTATCAAGGGACAGGGTCCTTTCTTGTTCTGAAGGCTGAATTTTTTTAAACACTCATGCACACTTTTACCACCCCAGGCTCCTTTAATGTTTCAGTATGTTCTCTTATATTCTCTTCATTAATCCCGTTACAAAGTCAGAAAAAAAAAGTTCACTATTTGGACATGCTCACCTTAAAAATTCAAACAATTCTATTAAAAAAATTAATATTATTTTTACTATTAATATTTTAAAGGCAATCTTAAAAGTAAGAAAGCTGCAAACTTGGGTACCTCATACATTAACATTAACCAATGTCTCACTTATTAATATTGCTTTCATTTTGTATTAGAAATATATTTTAATAATTTTATAGCTTCCGAGGTAGTCGTAAATTCACTAAAAGAGCCCTCCCTACCTTCTGTCATTAGACCTCTAACATTTAGGATACAGTAAAAAACGCTCCAATTAAAAACTATTTTAATGTTGTTTTTTTTTACATACTTTACGCCTATATTGAAACACTTTGTAAATCAATCCATATTCACTAAAGCCTTTACAATATTATTTGTATTATATATTTATTGAAATTTACAGCTCTAATAATAATAATAATAATAATAATAATAATAATAATAATAATAATAATAATAATAAATCGATTAAATGTGATAATAACCTCTATAATAAAATGTTGCTTGTGAAGCAACTAGTGCATCAATAAAATGTTTTAAAAATAACAAATGTTACAACAATATTTTTATTTACAATAACAATATTTTTTTTAAGTCCTGAGGCCATATTTTTTTCAGAAGATGAGGAATAAAAATATCCTTAAAATGGGTAAACTTATAAGACAGTGAAACCCTAATCATTAAACTACAAAAATATTTCTGAAAATGTACAACCAAATATGCCCGACACTGATCGACGGCAGACATATACGTTCATTAAAATACAATAGGTGGAAGAATAACTTGTATATCTGTCCATTAAATTTTTTACTTATTTATTTATTTTATTTTTTTTTTTTTTTTTTAATATCGATTTATTGAAATTTACAGCTCTATTAAAAAAAAAATACATCATTAAATGTGATAACAACCTTCATGATAACTTGTCATTGCTAGTGAACCAACTAATGCATCTATTAAAGTTTTTTTATTAGAAAGTCCTCATGCCATATTATTTTCAGCCGCCTTGGAAGATTGTCGGTATAGAATGGGAAGTTGAGAAACTAGTGGATTTCAATGGTTAGGGAGTTAACTATGAAAGGATAGGCATCTGGTTTAGGCTACTTAAGCAACATATGGAACATTATGGTCTTAATTGATGAGTTTTTTTGTGAGAAAGTAAGGAGCATTAAGGATTTTGGATTGCAAGGATTGGATACGAGTTGAATTGTACGGTTTAGCGGAGCCTCAAAGCTTAAAAAAACTAAACTAAAATCAAGAATATATGTTCCATTTTTTTTTTTTTTTTAATTTTCCTTTTGTTGTCTGGGAATGAGAACAAGCTGTTCTATGATAAGCGCTTCCGTTTTATTTATTTTTTTGTTGTTAAAAAGATACATTTCAAAAGCCAACTCTAGTAGAGTGTTCACAAAAAACAAAAGCTCATACTAAACAGCTGCTATGTTACTAATTCAAACCGAAGATTTACAAGAAAAGGACAATTACTATAAAAAGGACAATACTAATTATTCTAATAATACACAAAAGGGACTGAAAATGAATAAAATGAAAGTAAGCAAAGAAAAATCCAGTAGTTTGGAGCTGAAAGGAGTAATCCGCAGAGCATTTCGCAGAAGTGGAACAAAGTATAAAACCGAACAAAGTCTGAACGCTTCAACCCTGGAGGCTACTTCCAGAAAGCGAATTCAGATGAGAAAACTTCCATGTATAAATAAGTCATGAAACTTTGCAATTCTGTCTCCATGCAAATTACAAATTTGAATCTTAACTCCTCAGGATCGGCACTGGCAATAATTGATTAGTTATGCATGCCATAAATAAATTTTGTCTTAGTCTGAATTGGATGTGATTATTGTTGACAGAAATAGACAGATAGAAATTGTTGAATCGTGGAAAACATTTTTATTCATATTCAATTACAGTAACAGACTTCTCAGAAATTCTTATATTCAATCGATTTATGACATAGTTTGTATTAAATTATATGTATATTCTTTTTACACGTGTAAGGAAAGGAATTTCTTTAGAAACTTTACATCAAAGGATTTTAAATTCTTACCTCGCTGCCAAATCCCTGTGGGGAATGTCAAGGGATTCCAAGAACTTCATTCCCGAGGCGACTTGTGTTGCCATGTAGATGAGACAACCGTAGCTGAAAAAAAAAAATTGAATAATTTAATATATATTTAAACTAATAAATTAATTAAATAATTAAGCTATTCAATAATAGTCTGTTTAATTATTAATTGTCGAGGGTGTCAGCGTGCTGAGATCGTAAATAAATCTTAACCCACCTGGGTGGGTTAAGATTTATTTCATGGGGGACCGAGAGTAGTAACCTAGAATAGGGTGGTAAGCTGTAGAATAATTCATCCTTTCTGCCATAGTTTTAGTACATAAGAACGTTAAGCACCTAAAAACATTTTTTTAATTTTCTTTATTATTAAATTAACTATTGTTTATACCTATAGTAATATCACAGAACATATTTATTATTTTTTTTAACCGACTTCAAAAAGGAGGAGATTCTCAATTCGACTTTTTTTTCGATTTTGATAATTCTTTTTTTTTTTATCGGTAGGTCATACTACAGAAGTGGTCCCATAAAATTAAAAAAAAAAAAAAAATTAATAAGATATCACTGTTATATAACCTTCCACTATAAACGTATTACTCCATGGTGGCTAAATCTAATTCATTAATATCACAAAACATATTTATTATTTTTTTTTTTTTTAACCGACTTCAAAAAGGAGGAGATTCTCAGTTCGACTTTTTTTTCGATTTTGATAATTCTTTTTTTTTTTATCGGTAGGTCATACTACAGAAGTGGTCCCATAAAATTAAAAAAAAAGAAAAAAATTAATAAGATATCACTGTTATATAACCTTCCACTATGAACATATTACTCCATGGTGGCTAAATCTAATTCATTAATATCACAAAACATATTTATTATTATTTTTTTTTTTTTAACCGACTTCTAAAAGGAGGAGATTCTCAATTCGACTTTTTATCGATTTTGATAATTCTTTTTTTTTTTTTATCGGTAGGTCATACTACAGAAGTGGTCCCATAAAATTTAAAAAAAAGAAAAAAATTAATAAGATATCACTGTTATATAACCTTCCACTATGAACATATTACTCCATGGTGACGAAATCTAATTCATTAAGACAAATAATTTACTTGTATGAACACAAATACACTTACCATTAAAAATTGAAAAATAAAGCAAATTTTTAGAAAAAAAAAAACGAACAAAAACCGACTTCAAGACTACACCTACATGTACAAACTTGAACTATGTAAAAAATAATATTTTAATTATTTAGAGACAAAGAAAATTAAGGACAATAAACGAAATTATCGATACTTATATACCTATTCACATTTTATGATCAGTTATTTTTGTCTCGGAGCCAACCAAACCAAAGAGAATTCGAAAAAAAAAGAAAAAAAGGTAATTGTAAAGATCTCGCCACTATTTCATACCGCTGTCACGTGCTATTGCAAAGGCTGGATTAAACTACCCTTTTTGGCTGGCACCGACTCCTAGAATAACTATTTTTTTTTTTTTTTTTTTTTTTTTTTTTGGTTTTAGTGGTTATCTATTGATAGGTTAAGATTATAATAAAAAAAAATCCAAAATTGATTAGGAGAGGAAAACCCCGCTTTTTTTGGTTTTTATAATAGGAAATATAAATATCGTTGAAATTTTGCAAAAAAAAAAAAAAAAAAAAAAAAAAAAAAAAAAAAACCCTGTATTTTTTTATTTTCATTTATTTATTTTTACAAAGTGGAAGCAATATCCATTACGCTCTACTACAAAGTTTTTCATCATCACCTCTTTATTTAATGTGCAAAGACAGGACATTTAGAATGCCAACAAATTAAAAAGTTCAAATTTTATGTTAAATAAAAGTTTAATATATCTAATTAAATTTGGTATATTATTATTCTGAAATTACGTTTATAAAGAAAGTGGCCTCGAGATCTACTATAATTCGAAATGGAATCCTGGTAATCGACAGATTCTCCACTTATGCTCTCAGTAACTGTACTAAAGTGCTCTTTCTAAATTCTTGAGATATAATGTAATATATTTTTATAATAATTTTGTAAGTATATTGTTAATTTTAGCCTGCTATAGCACTGCTATAAAACAGCTGATAGCTCACTCAGATACGAGTGACGCAGCTGAAAGAACAGAGCTGGGATATCTTTGGGTCTGTTTTGTCCCCCTGTTGTGAAGGAACAGGCTTTGTTTGGAGATGCTTAGGCTGAGTGTATATTTTGTATATAGAGTATTATTACATATTATTATAACTTTTTTTTAATATTAATTTATTCCTTATTTGACATATTGTGTTAACAGATTCGCAACAATCCTTATTACATATTGCGATAAAATGAGAACTACAAAAAAAAATGTTACACAGTAATTCATTTTACGCTCAACTACTTAATTATTTTCTGTATGCAAAATTTATGTACCAACGGTTTTAGCAATTTCTTTAAAATTAACGCAAAATGATGTAATTAAAAGGCAAATTATCGAAACGATTGAAGAACTGCCGCAGCGGAATAAATTATTTAAATTTTCCGGGAGAATATTCGCTACTGAATCGGTATTTGGCCTCAGTTTGGACTGGAACATTCCACAATTCTGGTATTCTGCTCGTGGCAATGGTGCATAGGCATTGTTCTCCTGGCATCGCCTGCACAAAGCGGTTAATTATTACAACCATTAACATCTGGGATAGAATTCCAGGTCAGGCCAACATCGAACCGTTCCCCACGCGGCTTAATTGGAAAAGCAAACAGAGACGTAGATTGTAATTAATTTTTATCTAAAAAAAAAAAAAAAAAAAAGACATGAACACTCTCATGATTCTGCCATGGCGAAAGAATTATTGAGACATTAATTTTTTTGAAGAGCTATGTGCAATGACTGGATAAATATATTAAACAGGAAGTTGTAAAATAAATGAAGTGATATAACATTTTGTGATATAACATTTGTCACTAGGACCTACCGTTTAGTTAGGAGTTCAGTTAATATTGGTTAATTTAATTAATATTGGTTTGAATGAAAAAAGTTACATTTTGTCTACATTTTTTAACACGTTCTAACACTATTGGTGTAGCTCGGATAGAAAATTTGACGACAGTTTTCCGATCAGAAAGGGGGTAGCGGGATAAGATAGGTATGGCGGCCCCCACGGATTTTATTCAAGCGACCCCAAAACCTTGAAGAGGGCCAAAAAACAAAATTTTTCGAGAACGTTAATTTGATCATTTTTTCAGCTTACACCGAAATGCCTCAAAAAAAACGAAAACATGAACATGATGAAAGATGCTTGAAATGCAATCTGCTGTTAAGATATGACACCGGGCAGAAAAAAGTCATTACTTCAGTAGAAGAAGCCAACTCGTTATCGGTGGCGCTGGACAAAGAAGTAGATGTAGGAAACGTTCTGTGCGTAAAATTTCGTCGTTCAACTCGTCTAGTTATAAATAAAGCATTCTTGTTGATTATTTATCAAAAATTAGAAATATAACAATTTTATCACTTGTTGACAGCTCTTTTGACAGCTGTCAATTGTCAAAATATATTTTTGACATCAAATTCGTGATCAGCGATCTCGAAAAACCCTATTTGAACTATTTTTCATATATTTAATTAAATGTAGACTTATTCTGTAGGCCTAAATTGCATAATTTAAAATTTACGTTTTACTCAAATCGATTTGTCGCGGACTACAACCAACCAAATTCAAGTTTATCGGCGCCATTCTGAAGAGGAAGAGTGTATCTTTCAATGCTATTTAGGCTGTTCTTTTTCATTTAGTCTGCACCTAGATACATAGAGTTTTTACTGTGAAATCCCGATTATTTACGTTTTGCTTAGATATTTAGCTGAGTTTCATTCAATAAAAAAATCTGAAAAAATTCAGGGGACATCTACACATCCCAAACAATATTTTACTTGCGTTGGAACCGCTTAAAAATTAATTTGAGCTCTCGAAAAAAATGCAAATATCAAAAAGCATGTTTTTTTCCCTTGTGGGGTTTCAGGGGGGGGGATGGGGATCAGAAAAAATCTCAAAAAATCTTTTTTTTTTTGGTCCTCTTCAAGGTTTTGGGGTCGCTTGAATAAAATCCGTGGGGGCCGCTAGACCTATCTTATCCCGCTACCCCCTTTATTTACATAATGGGAAAGAATATAAGTCCACTAATGAACTGGTAAGTTTATACAAATTTGTATGGATACATCTAAAGATTTTAAATATTGGTTGTCATTTGTATAGATATTTTACTGATATAATTATAAACAATGTTTATTTTTTCAATATCAGGAATATTTAAAATATTTTTAACATTGGCAATGTCTTTGGGGTTCGTAATAAAGGTTTGCAAGTATGTTTTTCTGGGCTCATTGAATTTAGAGCAGTGGAGTAGCAGGTGACTCGTGCAGTCCTCCACAAAATGCTCAGAAAGTACAATTTTGTTTCCTTCAAGTGAAATTGTCGTGTTCTTCAGATACAGCTTCTTGACTGACAATTCTCATTTTATGGAACCCGACTTTAAATGATTAATAATTTTCTGTTTCTTTAATGTTAAAACTGCTAATATACCTGTAGATTCCATTTAGGAACTATATCGATTTGAATTAAAAAAGTAACGTTTGAAACCCCTTTTTTTAATTGTGATATATTTTATATATCAATTTGTTCAGTGTAGAATTGTATTTTTAAGTGACGGTCAAGGAAGCACCCCTAAAACATGTTATTATTTTTTTTTTAGTAGACAGGCTCAAGGAAATCTTTAATTTAACAAAAAAAAAGTTTTTCTACTAGTTTATCCCTAGGTGCAAGGTTTTCTACAAAAAGTTATTAAATAAAATAAAAATAAATGAAAAATTTTAAAAATGGACTAGGCTGGACTTAAAATTCTACGCCTGATATATACATACTAGCAGAATAAAAATCTCTTATCTTCTTTACTGTACATCATGAGTACCGTAAAAATTATCAACTGTTGACTAATGTTATTTTCTTGACCACAAAAAGATGTTTATATCTATTTAACGCACAATATCTTCTTCATACATAAATCATAATTTAGATCTTTATAATTTTTCTTTTAAGTTTCGTAATCACTATCAAATAATAGTTTTGATGTAGTGTATTTTACTCCACCATTACTCTTTTTGATTAGCATATTTCTTTTCATCTGAAATCTATAAAAATCTTTAGTAAGCCTACATGGGAGTATATTGTAAGCATTTAAATAAAAGAAAATTACAGTATCGACCTAAGAATCAGAGATTTTTTTTTCATTGAAAACAGTTTGGAATAAATAAATAAATAAGTAAATTTTGTTTAAATTCCAAAAGTTTCGAACTAATATTTTATGATGTAATATGAGAATACCAGAACATATTCTAATTTAATTGAATTTATTAAAAAAAAAAAAATAAAAATAATAACTTCAAAAATTGGTAGGAAAAACGTATTCTATTGATATAGGCAGTATATCTATAATATTCTCAATATTACTAGTAATAATAGTCTCAAATTCAATGACAGTCGTTGCTTTGATGTTCACGTCATTATGACTTAAATTGTTTAATTATTGAGATTTTATTTTAATAAAAGGTAAACAACTGAAATTTATAATAAAATAAATAAATGAAAAAATAATGATCAAAGAAATTTAGTTTTGTACAAATTGACGTAACTAGGTACTTATTCATAACCGATGCGCTTAAACGTCAAATGATTTTGTTCTAATCATGACGGTAACACATTTGAGAACGTCAGCTCTGAAAATGCACCGAATTAATTCTTAATTCATTTCCCTGACTTGTAACTGATTGTGATTTAATTTGTATAGATTGCAGTTGTCTTTTAAATGCAACCTCCAAATTTCAACAATTTAAGTATAAATTTGACGATAGATAAATCCGTTTGAATAACAAGATTCAACAATCCGATTTGTATCCGAAAAAGACTATAAATTATGGGCATTAATCCGTTAGTTTATTGAATAAATGTTTCATTATCTCGTAGACTATGAGTCAATTTAAGGTTAGCACATAACTCAAATAAAGATTGAAAAATAACAGATATTACTAACATAGAAGAAAGCCCTCCTGCGGTCTTAGTAATATAAAACTTAACATATTCAAATTTTAAGTGTGAATTCCTGAACCAGCCAAGTCCATTTCTATTTTTTCTTTTTACAGCTGGTCGATAAATTTAAAGTCTGACTGGATAAAAAAGAAGTCCTATTTTTTGTAAGGCCATTTTCAATGTGATTTAACAAATTTTTGGAGAAATCTTTTCAGCTAAAGATAATCTAGTTGAAAAACTGAAAAAAATCTAGAAATTGGACTTGGCTGATTTAGGAATTCTATGCCACATTTTTAACTTTTAAAAATTTAATCTTAACTGCAAAAGAAGGGAATTTCTTTAATACGTCCATTCTATATTTACATTGCTATGCAGATTAAAAAATATTAGATGTATATACAGCTAAAGTTGTAGGATATAAAATCGATTATTTGTAATATTTCATAATCTGAATAAGTTGATAATATGACTTACCTGAGGGCTGGATTTTCCTCGTCTGGAGAAGTCGACTGGAGCTGGAGGAAGGTAGGTAGATCCCCGAACTCGCAGTACTCCTGGAGAAGGCAGAACGGTTCCTCCTGGGAACATATTCCGACCACCCTGGCAACGTTCGGGTCTCGGAGCGTCGCCATCCACGAGCTCTCACGGACGAACTCTTTCCTGATGGGGAAAATAAGCAGTTTTAGATCAAAATTTGTATTAAATGTTTTATACTTAAATGTTTTTTTAGCATAATTGTCTATAATTCAGAAATATATTGATACAGTAGGACCTCACTAATCCGACCCCTAAGGGACCAAGGGAATGTCCTAAAGGTCGGATTAAACGGAGCTTTTTATGAAGGACAAGCTCATCATAGTTAAAAGTGTATTAAAATTACATTAAAGGTTGTATATTAATATTTTAGGAAAGTAGACAAATATGTTTGCATAGAATGTTTTTAAGCAGCAATTTATTTATAGAAGCATTGGCTATGATAACACCATATTTTATTTCGATTTATAGTAAACTACTCATTTTTAAAATATTTTTTAATGACGTCTGAACGTCGTAGTTAAGGACGTATAGAGCAAAAGCCATAAATAAATAAAAATAAAATAAATTTCTTGCCACTTTTTGAGAGAAATCCGAACATATTGAAGACGTTATAGTAGTCCCCGTTTAAGCTACAGAGCTTATTTTCTGCTCAGATTGTATTAAATTTAGTTTAGTCTAATTTTGAATATATTAACTCTTTTGAACCAACCGTGCAGCATATATTTGTTGTTAAAATTCAAAATATTTGACACTTTGTCGCTACTAATTAGAAAGCAGTGGGGATTCAAGATCCAAAAATTGGATTTTCGTTTGCAAGCGCAACACTAAAGTATAAAAAAAATATCAAAATTACTCGATCTTTTGTGTAAAAAAATTAAAAATTTTACTGGACTATTAGAGATTTCGCGAAAATATTGTTTCCCACACCTCGGACATCACCCGCTAGAGGGTGAATTACCTGGAGAATCGAACTTCGTGTGGAGTCGAATTAGTGAGGTTCTACTACAAACTTTTTTTTTTTTATGTTCTTTACTATCTTTCTATTCGGATTAAAATTTGTAGTTGGGGGCCACGATATCAGAGCGCATTGAAAAGAAGTTATTACAGCGTTCGGTACAGGAGGAATTTAAATTGTTTCGTGGCAACCACACGGAATGACCATCCCACTCAGGTAAGAATAGATTGGTAACAAGTAAGAGAACCCGATCTTTTTGCTTTATTTGGAGTATAAAAGGAAGTTCAGCCCCAACATACAAACAATTAAATCTTTATTGCTCTTTTATAGTTATTTTTACTAGTTATAGGTTTTCTCTTTCGCTGTTTTAAAGCAAACTTCTCTAACCCTAGTCACCCTCTACTTGCCCTAACTAATTTTTCAAGGACTGAAGGAAGATTGTGCATTACTTCTTTATTTTTCAAGCTCTTTATGAATTATGTTCCTTATTTATTCTATCATTGTTTACGTTTAAACATGAAAAATAATGAAACAGCCTTTGGGAATGCATCATGTTATAGAAATAAAATTATGAATCGACTACTAAATAAATGTCGGTTCAAAGCCTCTTTCACATCTGTCGAGTTGAAATGGAGATAGGATCGAAAATTTAACTTGCTTTTTACTAAGGGATATTCACTTTCATCAGCTCTAACACCTCCGTGAACAATACTTCAAAGGAAGACTTTGAAATAGGGACCTACAGACGTTGACCCACTACATATGAATAGATAAGAGAAGACCAGGGGCTTCTATAGCCGTGGGATTAGTGGGATATTTGGTGGGTCTGATGGGCATTGTGTGTCCGTCCGCAGATCCCAAGGGTATCAGGTATACCTTCCTGATGAAAGGGAGTCCATAATGGTCGTCTTCTGCTGCGAATCTGATCTCCATAGGCAAGTTATGTGTTTTCAAGTCCGCCATTGTGCTTGCGAAACGTTTGATTGAAGGTATTATGGTGAAAGTTAATTATATTTTATATTAGCTAACTTAAATCCTTATTTTGAAAGATATTTTCTGAATTCTTATAATTATTTTACATAGCTTTCTCTGCCTCGCCAGGTAGCTATTTCTTTATCCTGTTTCCGCAATTTAACCTTCATAGATTTATCAAATAAAGAATATAGGCAAAAGGATATTATTGGTAAATTTTGAAGGTAACAGTATCAAGTTGAGAAAAGAAAGGATTCTAACCAGACAGGAATCCAAATGAAATTCAAATTCAGAGAAGCTATAACTTTCTCGGCACGTCTGAGCACATGCATGTTAGTTATATGCATTCTTTTTATATTTTCCTCATCTACTTAATTAAATTACATTATTTCGCATAATAGGTAATCATTTTATTTTTAAAAATCCAATAAAATGGTTGAAATTTATAACACAAATATTCATTTGTGATCACTAACCGCAAAAACTACTGAACTGATCTGTACAAAATTTTAACTACATCATCTTCATAGTTCAAGGAAGGTTTAGCTATAATAAAATTTACATATTTTGCATTACATTGCTGTTAAAAAAACGATAAATATGTGGTGTGCAGTGAAGTTTAAAAATTGATCGATAGGTGGCGAGCGCCATTCATGAGAGGTTACAAAGATAAGGTGTTATGTGGGTCATTCTTATAGAAAGGGGGAGAAGTGGTGTCCAGTACATTTGTGGCTCCCCATTTACGATTTTGGATCTGTGTTAGCCAGCTTTGTATTCCCGCCTTAATTTTCACGCCATTATTACCTTGTTGCATCACCCATTAACTAGTCCTTGGAATACAGTGGGAACACTCAGAGAAGAACAACATCGGCAAAGTCATGAGTGTCCAAACAACCACCGTCAAGTTCCTGGCTTCAATAAAAACTTAAGTATTAAAACCTGTTTTTTCTTATTGCTTAGTACTTGTTCACGGTGGTTTATTATAGAACAGTTTCTATTTCTATAAATATTTTAGAAAAAAAACATTGCAACAAAACAAAATATTTTAGAAATATCTATGTTTCGTCAAGGCCCTGTCCGTCAAGGCCCTGTCCATCATGGCCCTGTCTTCATCTGTAAAATCGAGGACAGGATCATGACGGTATCCAAACGTTTTTATCATTTTTACTAAATAAAAAACTGCATTTGAAGTTGCATTAGTACATTTACACTTTATAATAAATACATATAAATTACTGTGTGCTGGAATCACAATAAGTCCGCTCATTAAATATCAATAAATTCATACAAACTTAAATTGGTAATCTGTAGGTGACACGCTTTGATTTTCTTTCACGTTTGTTCTGATACCCTTTTTTTGTTTTTAGAATATTTAGTCAATATTTTAAGTCAATTTTAAACAATTCTGGTCAAAATAAAAGACTAATAATTAATTATTTTTCTTTTTTTTTTCATCATATAAATGATGTACCTATATATTTTTTGTATGATTTAGATATTAAAAATAGTTTGTGAAAACTCGATTACTGTTTATTTTTTGAGCCTATCACCTGCAGAGAGATTAAAATAATTATATTACAGTAGACAGCCAAGATGATCGTGAAGAAAAAGGCATGACATAGGTAGCGTAATGAAACGGGAGAGTCAGTCATGTGCCTTCTTATTTATTTTTTTTTCTTGATAAATTAAAGCGGTGTTGTTTGGAAGCGCATTGAATTTTAATTAAAGCTGTTAGGAGAGCATCCTAATTTTTTTTACCTTGATCGGAATACTTCTAAATTTCTGAAATCGTGAACCCAAAAATGCCCCTTACTGTGAGAATGATCTATATAGAGCTAAAAATCGATAATAAAATTTGCTTAATTCTATTAAATTCTTATCAAAAAAGCTGTATATATGTTGTGTGACGTGTGGATTCCAGAGAAGTTTAAAAATCGAACGATATATGACAAGCGCCATTCTACAACAGAGTTTTAGTATAACTATTAAACCCATCTGAACCAAATTTTAACTACATCGTCCTCATAGTTCTAGGAAGATTTATAATATAATATTTATATTTATTTATCTATAATAATAATTTAAATGTACAGTGTTAAGTGACACTGTCATAAGCTTTTATGGTTAGAAATTGAAATCCAACAAGATGAATTCATTAAAAATTATTTCTGTCTAATCTCCAAATCACAATGTCGATCTTTTTCTTTTTGGTATCGTGTATAAAAATATGATTTGTTGGCCTTTAGTTGTAATAGCATTGGTGATACAGCCCATTATTCACATGAGTTTCTTCATACTTTAATACAAGATCTTGAGCAATAAAAACATCAAATCATAATCAGTTAAAATTATTTAAGTTCTTTCCTTATGAGCGTGGGTGAAACCACGAAGTTTTGAAATAAATACAAAATAACATAAAATAATAAATAATTTTAAATAATATATAAACTTACTTTGTACTTTCACTGCATCCCCGCCATACTGACTTCACTATTACTTGTTTTTTGTGATATGATGTCATTCCGTTGTACTCGGGTACCCCTTCAGTTTCACATAGATGGATCTGTTAAAAAGAAACATTAATTTAAAAAAAAAAAAGAACATATTTACATAAACCAGAGTGGATATGAGATTCTGTATTGTATTGACTCACCATTCCGAAAGTACCTTCCCCCATCTTCTCTATGACCCTCAGCCTGTGACGGGACACCTCGAGAATATTGGGCGGCTCCTCGGGGCTGCCGTCGGGGAGCTTCAGCGGTGTGAACTTGCCGGGTGTCAGGTGCTGCTCTCGCCTTTCCGTCTAACAGGAAAATGAATGGATATCAGAATAAAATACACGGTATATAAAAAGGAAGTGCTTTAGGTTGCATTTAAAATAAGGGCTATAAGTTAAAAATATATTTACATGAGAAGATTTATTATAAAGACTAGATCATTTTTAACGGTTTAATAGAACCGGAGATGTAAAAAACAAAAGAATCAAGAACCCTAACATTTTTTTTTTTAATATCCATTTATTTAAATTTACAACTGTACAAAAAAAATATACATCAAGTAAATCTATTGATAACGATTACAATTACATGTTAAAACTTGAAAAGAACTACTAATCAGTAGCACTTCAATAAACATTCTACATTAGAAGGTCTCTAGTCCATCTTCGTTTCAGCCGACTCGGAAGATTATCGGGAATGGGGTGAAAACAAGTTGAAACACTAAAGGATTTGAGTGGTTATGGAGCTTACTATGAAAGGATAGGTATCTGGTTTGGGCTAAATCAGCAACATGTGTCTGTATTCAGCCTTAGAGTTTTAATTTATTTGTGTATTGCATATTACTTCGGAAGCCATGTTTGATACAGGACTGTAGGAAGAAAATTTATTTTCTGTTAATTTAGCAAATCTCGATTTAGAGATTGGGACACAGTTTAGAAAAATACTCCTTTGTAAAGTGGGTACCCTTAAATCAGAAAAAAAAGAAGATGGTTGAGCGTGATTTTGGCCGAATCTTCTCCTTTCACACCCTTAAGACTGGTAGCATTACGTCCTCACCAAACTTACTGAAGCCAAGTTCCTTTATGTTTTGAAGTGGTACAGGTTTTCTTCAGTAAATAAGAAGAAAGGAACTCTGCAAGGAATGATTCTTCGAAGAAGTGGAAAGTAATATATAAATAATAATAATAATAATAATAATGAATTAAAAAAAAAATCTACAATGAAGAGGGTGTGTGGTGAGAGATTAGTGGTGCCGTTGATCGGGTTCGCTATGCCTATTATGTATTTACTAAATTTTTCTCTATATTAATATTATATACTATATAATAATAGAGTAGCGCTACTACATATTGTGATATGTCGTGGGTGATAATAATATTTGCCAATGAAAACAGCTTGTAATGAAAAAAAAAAACAAAAAACATCTTCCTGAAAAATACCACAGCACCCAAAGAAAGAATATCATTTGAAAATTAGTCAGTAAATTTGTTAAACAGGAATGCTAATAGCGGGAGAGGCAATCTTAAAATCTGTTTCTCTCAGATTAAATCTGATTGGAGATTTAAGGAAGAGGTTCGTTAAATTACGCCGGTGGAATTAAAGAGTCCTCAACTATCTCAAGTCGGGGGGGGACTTTGTTCAATTTTATCCCTCTCAGTCATTAAGTGTTAAGTCGGACGAGATAACTATCTTCATTAAGTAACTCTTTGACCCAGTTGTAGCTCTTACCTCCGCTCAACAGTTGCCTCCACCCGGTGGATATCATCGATATAGTTGATGCTCCTACTTAATTTATTTTTTATGAACAGATAATCGAGCGTTAACTTAAATATTCTGATTCGTGTTGGTGGGTTCATTCTTCCATGACTAAAGGTAAAATAATAAAAACAAAAAACTATTTATAGATATTAACAACTGTATATAAGTTATAAAACAAGTAAGCTTGAGAAAAATTATTACAATGACATGTCAATAACATGTAAAGAACTACTCACTAGCAGCACTTCAATAGTTCTACATGAGAAGGTCTCTTGGTCATCTTTCTAGACACCTCAGAGGATTATTGGGAATCCAGTGTGAGACAAGTTTGAAACTATTGGATTCGAGTCGGTATGGATTTTTCTATGAAATGATAGGTATCTGGTTTGGGCTAAATCAGCTACATAAAGAACATTAATATTAAGTTTTTTTGTGACATAATAGGGAGAACTGAGGATTATACGAAGGATTTTGGATTGTAAGGATTGGATACGAAATGAATTGGATGGTTTAGTGAAGCCCCAAAGCTCAACCCTGTACGTCCAGATAGGTCATACCACTGTCATGTAAATAAGGCTTTTGTGATTGATCGAAAGTTTTGAACGTTTGTCTAGCTTTCTTTATTTTCATTGCCTTGAAGTCACTGCGGTGATGTCTCCCTTTTAAAATTTTGCGAACCACCGTTGAACAGCACACTCAAGAAATAAAGACATTTTCTAATTTCCTGGGTTTACATATTGTTTTTATTTCGTCATAATTATGAGTTGGCCATGTCCGTAAGATATATTTGATAGCGACTTCGTATTGTATTATTCTAACCTACATAGGACAGTTGAAGCCTTTATGTGGTGTTTAGTTGAACATCAAATCTAAGTACTACTTCAGAAGTAAGAGGATATTTCGGAGCTCCGTTAGTGGCAACGAGAACTATTTCCACATCTAAAGCCTTGAAAACTATTGGGATTTCCTCCCTTAGTTTCAAAATACAATCTAAATGCCTGAGGGTATTAAAATATACTTTACACCATGAACGCCTAGGAATTCCCAACTACTGAGTCGGAATTACAGCCAGTTTTATGAGCCGTAAAAACACACTAGAACAGACAGTAAAAGCCCGACTTAATTTTGGCGCGGTTACGCCACTTTAACCCCGAAAATAAAAAGCACCCTTACTCAAATTCGTACTGTTTATTGCTCGGTCCAACTACCCACTTCTGTTAAACGCCTCCTAAAAGATGCGGGAGGAAGAGAGGAGAACGAAATTCAAGTTTAGAAAGAGTCAGCCTTTATCAGGCACTGCTTCTTCCAAGCTTTTTGAGATTTAATTTTATATTAAAACAAAATATCGACTTCAAAGATGGATGTCATAAACAAATATTTGGAGGGGTTTAATGCATATGAGCTCAACAATTGAAAAATATATATTATTCTACCCCCTCCTAATTGTATATAATTTTTTTCTTCTACTTTTTGTTTATATTTCACTTAGTAATTTATTTTTTTATTCGTGCGTTTTATTACTTTTCTTTTCTCTTCAACATATTTTTTTAAAATCATCAATTGTTACAGGCTACTTCATCATTTACTAGACAAACGTTCAAAGCTCCCAATTAATTACAAAAGACTCATTTACATGACTGTGATTAGACCTATTTGGAAGTACGGAGTTGAGTTTTGGGGCTCTACTAAACCATCCAATTCATCTCGTATCCAATCCTTACAATCCAAAATCCTTCAAAAAATCCTCAATGCTCCTTACTTTGGGCCCAATAAACTTATCCTTAAAGATCTTAATGTTCCATATGTTTCTGATTTAGCCCAAACCAGATACCTATCCTTCCATAGTAAGCTCCATAACCACTCCGATCCACTAGTCTCCCAACTTGCTTCCTCCTCCATCCCTCAGAGGCGTCTGAAAAGAAGATGGCCTAGAGACCTTTTAGTGTCGATTTTATTGAAGTGCTACTAGTGAGTAGTTCTTCACAAGTTATTTACACGCCATTGTATTCACTGTCAACACATTTACTTGTTGTATATTATTTTGTACAGTTGTAAATATCAATAAATAAAAAAATGATCAATTAACTTATAAATCCATTCGATTAATTATTGTTTACATTTCATTTTAACCCAATTGTTAATGCCTTTATTATTCTAAAAATACTTTATGTATTTTTATAGTTTATGAACAGTTTGTATAAATATTTATGTAAATACGTGTTATGTTGAGAGAACGCGCAGTAATACATTTCTTAACTTACAATAGACCTGATTATAGTGTAATAGATGAGTTCATATTAATAAATAATACATCTGTAGAATTTAGTAATTGTAATAATAATAAAAAGACATAGCGAACCCAAAGACTCGATGTCGACACCACCTGTAACCACACACCTCCCTCAAACCCAAATCCTTAGGATCAATCCTGATGCAATTTTCCAATCTAGGTCTCAGACATTCACCTCGAACGCTCAAAACTCCGAATCTCTTTTGGAATTCGGTCATTATTAAGTCATTCACCCATTTTAATCGTTGCGATGATATTACCTAAACTATATTTAATAATCTTTGTTGGCACCGTATTTTGACAAAATTCTCTCCCATAAGATGGAATTTAGAAGTAAAAGAATAGAGATTTTTTTTTTTAAATGATAACACTTTTTTAGGTAGAATAATAATTCATGGCACAAACTAGAAAAAACAAAGGACATAACCAATCTAAACATTTTTTTTTTGTTTATTTTTATTTTATTTATTTTTTTTCAAACGGGCCAGCAGAGGACCACGTGCCAATTTCAATTCATTCTTCCTTGTTCCTTTCTTTTCTTCCAGTATACTTTTATCTGTTCACCATGTTTCCTCTTTCTGTCCTCGGACCATTTTGCACCAGTTCTTTTTACTTTCCTGCCCTGGAATCCCTCTATCTTCAATACTTTTCGCCGAAAGTCTTCTTTATTATTTATTTCCTCTATTTTTGTATTGTTTTTTTCTAAATCCCTTTTTACTTCATTGACCCAGCTTGTTGATTTCTTACCCCACAGATATCTGAAAATCTTACTTGTCAATCTACTATTAGGCATTTGATATAAGTGACCAAATTCCAATTTTATTATTATTATTATTTCATTATTTATTTTTTATTGTTACTTCTTTGCATTTTTTTGTTTTTATATACTTCCTCTACTGTTACAATTATTCCAAAATTGATGGGTGTCTCTTGCACGAGACTATACCCTTCCTTCTACTATTGTCAAATCATTCTTAATATTGTTAAAACATCCATGTAAGACTTACAAGGCCGATCTGGAAATAAATACAAAATAAATTAAAAAAATCTAAACAAAATTCTTAGAAAAGCAAACTAAATATTGTTAATAACTTTTTTCCAACTGGTTCTATCCCTAGCCACACGGCGCCAGTTATCGCCAACATGAGCTACAACGAGCATCAACCCTTAAGGTTTTAATATTTGTTTTACGAAGAATATCTTCATTTTCAATTTTCTCTCTCTTCTTAAAAGCTTCATATGCATAGGATTCAACCTCAATTCAAGTGTTTTGTTAATGTCTAAGCTGGAGCCCATTAAATTCTTCCTATATATGTATCTTTTTTTGTGCAAAATATTCTTCTTTACATTTGAAAACTATAAGTTTATATCTTTAAGATTGGTCAAAATTAAAAATTAAATTATTTAAAGAATTTTTTTTAAATTTTCTAGAGCCAAAAAATCAGCCGTGAATGAAGTGGGCAGCGAAACGTATGGAAATTCTTTGATTAAATATATTATAAAAAAAAATTGATCTATGATAACTAAGTATAGAAAATGACTAATTTATTATGAAAATAAATATATTTCAAGATGTTAGGTAATATAGTAAGGTAACTATTTAGTAAACAAAATATCTAACCTTGACTATGTCTGTTGCTGCGTAGTAGTTCTCTAAAGGTTGCGGTTTGCCAAGGGTGGAGTTGAAGTTTGTCGAGATCTCGTAGGGCGGAGGCCTGGAGGCGGGGGGAGGGGGTGGCGTCAGGTTGTACAGCGAAGGAGAGGAAAACTTGACCTCTTCTTGAAAGTTGTTGACGCTTGTGAAGTCCAGGGACCGGCATAGTCCTGCAACAAGCCACCGGGTTCACAGCTCAAGAAATTCACTCCAAATTTTATGCATTAAATCGAAAATAAACATTGATAAATTGAAAATATTCATTAGACATACATTAAAAATTATCTTACAAGAGATGGTAAAAGGATCTTTTGGTAATTTTTTTTAGAGTTTCCTGGTCAAAAAATATTAGATACGTCCTTTTCCGTTCCGACTTATAGACCCTAGAAGCCGAAAAAAAAAAATGAATAGCATATAATTTGGGTAAATAATTTGAAGATAAAAAAAAAAATCTCCAAAGTTTACGATTTTATTTCTAAAGAGTTCTATTGAATGCTGAATTCAAATCTGACGTTATTTTTTAATGTAAAAATTTATAAAGCTAGTTTGCTTTATGATCTTTTTTTTTTTCTATTATTATATAGAAATTTACGACTACCCATTGGTTGTACTCTGATGAAATATTTACAAATGAAGAAAGTATGAATTTACGGAGTTTGTAAAGCAGTTCTGGGTGCCAGACTCGGTCAAATGCTTGTTCTACTTCGAGGAAGGCTCCTGTGCAGAACATTCCGCGGAGGAGACAACAGAGTAAAATCCTACTTCAGCTTTTAAAGTAATATACTGATGAGTAATGAATAATCAACTAATGTAACTTTGATTAGTCGATTTATTACTGATTGTGAGACAAGACTAAAGATACAATTTTTATAACTCTAGCAGAAATCAATTCCTGTAAAATAACTGTTTGCTTCGGAATGTTCTAGAGTATTCTCGGAGTTTTTTTTTCCGAGCTGTGACTTTTATTCGAATATAAATAAATAATAAAATGACTTAGCGGAGGGAAAGGACCAACTGTGCCCGACCAGAACCCTCCAAATCCCCAGTCAATCTACTCATTCATAACATAACTTCTCCCCCCTCCCTATCTACGGCCGATCCACAGGATCCCTTAGCCGTTCTCTTCTTGTTTATTCAGTAATGGTTTACATATGAACCGAAGTAACATTTGTATTCCGATGTTATTGAATTTCATTAATGATCTTTAAACTAATTTCTAAACGTGCATATATACTCTGAGGATGTTAATTAATTGGATGAAATTAGTAGTTTTCCGTAACAATTTTATGATGTTTTATTCAAAAACTAGTACGGAATGCTAAAGATTCATCATCAGTTCTAAAAACATACAAAAATTTCGGCACTTTAATATTCTGAGATCCCAGTCTATTTTACCAAAAAAAAAAAAAAAAAAAAAAAAAAAAATCGCAAATCGCAAGAGCACATGTAACTATTTAAAAAAAAAATATATTGTTAGAACTTATAAGAGTAGTTAAACTTCTAGTTAGCAACCCTCAAAACCGTGTTTTTAAAATAAAAATTCAAAATTGGAGTCAAACTAACTTCCTCACTACTTTTTTGGTGAATCTAAAATTAAAATTATGTCAAAGAAAACATTTTTTGTACTGAAGTGTCGATTCATGGTTCCTCCGATTCTTAAGGACAGAATCGATATTTAGAATCGATGGCCTAAAGTCGATTTCTAGGAAACGATCGATAGGCTTAGCGATAGTTATTATGTAGTAATTATACATACATCGACTCTTCTTTTCGAATTATTTTACATTTTATGATAACAGAGCAATTTTTTACTAACTGGACCAATACTTTTCGGTACGGAATTGAGGAATGTAAATGGAAAAGGCTGTACGTGCCAAAAATAAAAAAAATTTAATTGGGAAATGAATAAGTTCCATCGCTAATGTAACGGAAACAGTGGTACGTACCTTTCTTGGTACCAAGCCCTTTACGATAGGTACGTGTCACTGTTTCTATTGCATTGGTGATGAAACCTTCTTCATTTTCCAATTAAAAATGTTTTATATTTTATTTTTTGGTACTTACTTTTCCATTTACATGCCTCAATTATAAAATTCTTTTTAAAAAATCACGCAAGCTAACGTCAAATTATTGAAGACATGTATTAGCTATTGAAAAAAAAAGGGAAATATTATTGCAATTTCCAACTGCCAAAATTGAATTACTTAAAAGATTAATACGACCAGCAATAGCACTATTTTATTATACTTTTAGAGAATTTTTGTAAACTCATAATAACCTTTCGTTTCATTAAATATTCATGATTTTCGAAACTTGATACACTATTTAAATCGGCATCATGAGAAATATCTGTGTTTAATGTAAGATTTTAGTTGAACATTTACGCTTTCTTAAATAATAAATAAATTCCTGAACCTGTAGAATATTTGTCATCTTTAATAATAGTTAATAAAATTAATTTTTTTTGTACATTATTTGAACTACAATTAACTTTCGTACGTTGTAGATAATAAATGAAATTTCCTGTTTACTTACTTATTTTTAGGATTAGTATTGTATTTTAATAAGAGTTGGTTTGCTTTTTTATCTCTCGAATCGATTATTTTATGCAATAGCAATTTATTTTAAAAACTTATTTTGGAGTCGAAACATCACTGATTTTTTTTTTTGAAATTTAAACGATTTTCAATATTTTCATAGTCTGTTAAACGATTCAAAATAAATTTAGATTTTAGGTAATGGTTTCAAATTAAAAATATTTTTTGGGCCATTCAGAAAATCTGGCTGGTGATATTAAATCATTATTATCATAGAATACAATATAAAAATTAATCGATTTTATTATTGTTGATAATGTTTATTATTTTTTTAAAACCCCCATATATACTATATAGGTCGTAATGATCTAACAAAAGTTCACTACTTTCTGATTTCTTTCAGACAAGTAGTTTTCTATATTTTAGTGAGATTACGATCAATACTGAAGGTCGGTAAATAATAATTAATATTCATAATAAAATGATAATTTACGATGATGTCTCGTAATTAATATTAAATAATAAAATGGGCCATTAGGTAGAGTATATCACTCCGAGATCTCTCATAAAACAGAACAGCAAAGAGCGTAATTGCTCTCAATAATCTAGCACCGCCTCTCTATATTATAGTTTGCAACGAGTCATTAAACTAGAAGCTCCAAACTAGTTTCAGCTTTATGGCACTTCTGTACGAGTTACAAAGCTAATAACGGCCTTGGCTGTAATTATTTCTATCATAACTGCAATAAACATTAGAGTAGAGGGGAGGAGGGAGATTATTCCGCATTTGACATAAGGCGATAGATAAATATTTTGATTTCGTTATTGTTAAATAATTTTTAAAATACCTCTCCCAGGTTGCATAGAGAGGGCTAATTACAAGCGATAACGCCTGGTCAGGAAATGGCTTCGAAATAAAACGTTTTACGATACTTTTTATAGGAAGACCCCCATACTTTTTTTTTTTAATTTTTTATTTGCAGAAATAAATTCTTTAATACCATCTTCAAAATGCTGGTGAGAAATCTACCATCTTATAAATAAAAAAAATAATTCCGTTTTGTGGTTTACGTGCTCAGAAATGTTCATAAAAAGGAGGGGGGATTTTATTATTTTCCAGGACAATCTGTATAAACGTATCAAGCCTTATTAGATACCCTGGAAGAGTTGCAGTGAGCTGCTGAGGAAGAACTGACTATTCAACTGAAAGTTCCAAATACAGAGCTGGCAAAAATTCAGGTACCTCGGTAGCATAGAATTTATGATCATTAATAAATTGACATCAAACATAAAAGTCAATATTGCTATTGTAAATCACTGTTTATGGAGTTAGCAAAAGGCCCTTAAATTCAAGATCGAAGAGAAAGAAAATCTAAACTTTCAATCTATAACAAAACATTAGTAAGCCCTATTGTCCCAATGGCAATAAATCATGGACATTAATGGTAGAAAACGAAAGAGTCTTAAAAGTCTAGGAGATAAACGTATTTCAAATTTTAGGTGCAATAAGAGTCGAAGATCCAATATCCTTTCTCTCTTGTCACGATCTTATCCAAATCTCCTACAATATTTCCACACCTATGATCCTCAATAAAAAAGTTTCCTTGCGTAATCTTAGTTCCTTAACTCCAGAAAATATAAACCCTCTACTAGACTCATTTTCCCTTTCTATTAAACCAATCTATTCCTCCCAATCTATAGATGAAATGGTGGAATGCCTTTCATCTAATCTACTAACATGTCTTAATCATCTAGCACCGCTCAAAACCTCTACTTTCCGACGTTTACCTGCTCCTTGGATTAATCAAGAAATTAGAGATCTGATGAAAAGAAGAGATGCAGCTAGAAGGCGCTTCAGGCGATCTAGATTTCCTGATGATTACTCCACTTTAAATCCCTTCGAAACCTCACCCAGTCTACCATGCGACGTGCCAAGGCGCAGTGTTTTCGTAACATCCTATCCGAAGCTCCAGATTCAAAATCTGGACGAGTTACTCTTCCAGTACATATTATCCTGTGACTCCTGACGAACTTAATTCCTTTTTTGTAGATTCCTCTCCCAATGAGCCTCCAATCAATACTTCATCCTATTCCATTCCTTAATTTCCATTTAATCCAGATAACTTTTACTTTCTTTATATTCCCCCCCGATGATATAATAGCTTCTGTTTTTAAATCCCGGACAAATGATTTCGGTGCCGATCAAATACCGGTAAAAATTATCAAACTCACTCTTCCTGTCATCCTTCCTGCTCTCATACATATTTACAACTTCTCCTTACAAACCTCTTCCTTTCCCACAGCATGGAAAAAGGTCCTAGTTCGTCCATTGAATAAAGTTCCTTCACCTACCACAGCATCCCATTTTAGGCCTATTTCCATCCTATCAAACCTATCTAAGCTACTTGAAAGAATATTCCATTCTCAACTGGCTAAATACCTTGAAAATAAAGATCTCCTAACTCCTCTTCAATCAGGCTTCCGTTCAGGTTATTCTACTCAATCCGCTCTTTTAAAAATTACTCAAGACATTTATTCTTCAATTGACCAACAGAAAATTACTATCCTAATCCTCTTCGTTTCTCCAAGGCGTTTGATTCCGTGGATCATAAAATTCTTCTGACTAAATTACAAAAACTCTCCCTTTCCAATAGTGCTCTTGGCTGGTTCCAGTCCTTCTTATCTCTCCGTTCCCAAACAGTTATTGTTCCTAACCAACCTCCTTCAAAATCTGAGCCTCTGACGCGAGGTGGTCCTCAGGGATCCTCTCTTTCACCAACTCTCTTTTCCGTTTACATTAATGATTTGACAGACGCCATTAATTCCCGATATCATTTATATGCTGATGACTTTCAAATCTATTTATCGTTTCATCCTTGTGAGATTTTTGAGGCAACTCGTAAAATTCAAGATGACATTTATAGCATTCACCAATGGGCAGTAGAGAATAAGTTACGACTGAATCCAGAAAAAACTAAAGCAATGCTAATTGGATCGAAACCCTCCCCTAATTCCCTTTCCTGTTATCCACTTCTTTATCTCGATAACGTTCCTATTCAGTTCACAAACTCTGTCAAAAACCTCGGAGTAGTATTCGATCAACATTTGTATTGGAATAACCATATTTCCCACATTACCCGAAAAACCATCTCCATCCTCAAACAGCTCCTAAGATTCCGTGAATCTTTCCCTCGCAATACCCGTCAATTGTTAGTATCTTCCCTCATCCTTCCCCACCTCGATTATGGATGCTTAGTATACGGAGGACTGTCTGGCGAGCTTGAAATGAAGGTGAAAAGATTAATGAACTCCTTTATAAGATTCATTTATAGGATCCCCAGGCGTTCTCACATCACTTGCTGGTATTCCGAGTTGAGGTGGCTTTATCCAAGTTTTCGGCGACAATACTTCCTTGGTTCCTTTCTATTCCAATCCTTAAAGTCCAAAAAACCTTCGTACATTTACGACATCCTTGCCCTTCGTTCTTCCATTCATCTTTTGAACACCAGATCTCAGCCTATAAATCTGTATATCCCTTCTCATCGAACTGCTTCCTTTGAAAAATCCTTTATTAATCGTGCAGCTTTATTCTGGAATTCCATACCCATTTCGATCCGCAATGTCCCTTCTCTCTCTTCCTTTAAACATAATTTATTCATCTACCTCCTCAATTATCAATCTTCCGAAATTATGTAATAATATTTTATTGCTAGAATATTTCTTTTTCTTTTATTTTATTTTAATTTTGTTATTTACTTATTTATTTATTTTTTATGTAAACCCAAAGACTTGTAGTATATAATTTACACTCTATATAAGTTACTGCCTGATATGTACGCAGTCAGACAATAATACCTTTTTATTGTTCTTGTATGTTATTCTTAGGCGACAAGGTGTCCCAGAATAAAGATTATTTTTCATTTCATTTTTTCATTTCATTTCAGGATGCCTGGTGAATAAGAAAAATAAGGAACAAGAAGAACTATTCGCAGAGGAATTTGTCTACTGAAGGATAATTCCCAGTAGAATTCTCAAGAAACTTCCTTAAGGGAAGCCAGGTAGTGTATGAAGGCCCGGAAGACTTGATTGTGATGATTTATATTTAATTTTTTTTAAATTTTATTTCTGGTTTATATACTAAATATTTTATATCACTGTTAGTAGGTAAGTATTTCAGCCATGAATAGATTCTTTCTGTAAAGATTTATTATGATAATTTTTGACGATGGCGTTATCAAAACCTTAAACCTAAGAAGATATTCTTAGTCCTCGATAAAATATTCATCTTAATTAGTAGAAATAAATCCGATCTGCGTGGAAAAATGGGGAACTAGTTGTAGTTGTGTTTCCAGACGGGAAGAGGTAAATCATATAAACAAAAAAAAAAAATAATAAGTGAAAAATGAAATGAAAAAATATACTTTATTCTGGGACTTGCTGTCTCCTAGGAATAAAAATAATGCACAGTTAAAAGTACAATTGCCTGGTCTATTATTTACAAAATAAATACTTCAGTAATAACAGCATACATTTTTTACAGGAAAAAATATATAAAATAATAATTATAACATTAAATACAATCGTATATTTATGAACATATAAAAGAAAGAAAGAGAAAAAAAAAGTAATTCTAAGTATTATTTGATTATTGTCATATTTGTGGAAGATTGATTGGCTAAAAGGTACAGAAATAAATTATTTTTAAAGGAAGTTAGGGAAGCTGCTTTACGAATAGAAGTGGGTAGGGAATTCCAGAAGGAGGTAGCACGAATGATGAAGGATTTGTCAAATGAAGGGGTTTTATGTAAGGATATACAGATTAATTTATGATTGGTTGGTATCTAGTGTTTAGGAGGTGGATAGAAGAGCGCAGAGTTAATAGATTAATATTGTTATGTTTGACAACACGTTATAATTCTTTGTAATATTTTTCTGGAATGCTTTCAAATCTTTAAATTATAATCTCTTTGTTTCATTTCTTTCCGAGTAAAGTAATTAAATGGCTCATGAATCATATCAAAAACAGACTAAACATGGGACATTTAATTTACACCATTGATGTCTTTTCCTAAAAAAAAATATCTATATAGTCATAATTGGAAATACTCTGGTTTAACAATAGGAAGAGGGAAGTCAAAAATGAGCAAATAGTAAAGTGAAAGAAAGAGCAAATTAAATTCAAATAAGAACATAAGATGTTTCTAAAAAGAAAAAACAAAAGAGTAAAACAAATAAAAAATGAGGCTAAAGAAGAGAGTGTAGTGAATTAGGAAGCGTATTACAACGGCTTTGAGGATTTTGCCAAATGACATTTTACAGATACTGAGGACAATAGTTTCTGCTTTTCCCTTTCTCTTCCCTTCGGCAGTTTTTTCTACCTTTGAGGGAAATTAAATTTTCATTTTAAAATAAAATAATAATTTTCTGAAAGTTGGTGATGAAAATGTGCAGTCATTGATTCAACAATTGAAACGTAACAGTAATAATAATTATAGATAAAAAATTTAACATTCATAATGCGTTATTGTAAACATTGGAACTAATTCTCAATTAAAATTGTATGCTTAGGATTTATAAATTCAGTTATTTAATTACTACATATTACTTAATGGCCGAATAAATAAATAAAATAGTTTGTTTCGTATTTTTAAATAAAATAATAATTTATAATATTATAAAAGAAAAAATATAAATATTGCTCAATGTTTTTATAAATCTAACATTATTCATTTGGATTGCTTTCGAACAATGTGGAGGAGCACCATGGTGTTGGAAAATCATATTTTGCCGTACATCAGATGAAATATTGTAATATCATCTGCATACAGAAACCAACAGCAAAATTGAAGTCTATATTCATTATCATTGTATTTTAAACCTTACATTGAAAATATAATAAAATAAATACTAAATAATAATAATAAATAAATGTAATAACATAAAATCCTTTGAACTGTTGTCGCTTTATTGACAGTTTTCCTCTATTTTCTATTAAACCATAATTGGTTTCTCTGCTTTTTAATCCAATGAAGAGTCTATTATGTTTGCAATACATATTTTCAGTAGGCGATTGAAATACATTGTAACTAAATCCTAAATAAGGAGACGATCAAGCTGTTGTTTAGGTCCCAAATGGAAGGATTTATTACACTTATATACTTATTATATTAATTATTATTTTTTTTTTATTTTTACACTAAGGGGGACTCACCCTTTTAGAACATTTGATATTTTTATTGATTTTAATAAATGCTTATATCTCGTTGACTAGTAAATAAACACAGGGACTGCTTTGCAAGCAAATTATATTGTTAAGAATTGTATTAAATATGTCCTACAAGTATAATCTGCTTTTTGTAAATTAATTTTAAACTAAAGAATAATATAATTTTAAATAAATTTATTTATAAGATAATGCTATATAAGCAGATTTCTATCTTTAACAACAGAAAAGTAATCATTAATTGTACAATTTCCAGTATTATTTGTTTATTTTACTTCAAAACTCCATAAGGTACCAAAATTATTTTAATCTACCTGTTAAATCACTGCGCATTATAAATAAAGGGACGACTATACTTACAGACTATTTTTATTTATATTTTTATTTTCTTGTTTTTAAATTATTTAAATGTATTTGTAATACTTAGTCATCCATTTTACAATCAGTTTCTTGACAGGAAATACGATAAGTATAGATTTTTAATTTAGTATTGATAATAGATAGAGCATTTTTTCAAATACTATTATGAACATTCTTTTTTACAGGCGATTCAGACAAATTGCTAGAAAATCATTAAAAATAAAATAAAAGGCTTAGCGAACCTTAAGGTCAATTCCGATACAACAAATCTGCGACAAAACACCTGTTCCATTCAGTGAAAAACAAACCAGCACATTCTTCTCACCTCCATCCTAAGAACCTACAGCTTAGATCATCTTAGGAATGAAATTAATCTTAAGTAATAGGTACGACTTTACATGCCCCTACTAACCAAGTTCTGCTATTACCCGATCTGTATTTGCTAGATAAAAATCCCGGAATTCCACAATGTGTAGCTCACTAAATTCCTTAGTGTGTAGCTTCTTAAATTTCACTCGTCCTTTATTGAGTCCAAATATTTTATACATATAACTTGAATTTAAAAAAAATGCAAACCGTAAAGAACTATAGATTGAATATAAGTCCGAACTGGATAGTTTTACGACTAAGAAATAACTAGCGTTTTCGGTCTCTAACCTATTTTCTTTTTAAAACAGACTATAAGAAACAAAAATGTAACTACATAAAATAAAAAAAAATATGTCAATAAAACAGTTTTGTATAGTTGGTTATTTCTTTGTAATTTCTAAATTATTGAGATATAATGCAATATAATGTTGCTAGGATATTGTTTCAACTGCTTTTTTTTACAACAGTGACGCAGGTAAGATAGCAGCACTAGGATTTCTTTGGGTCTGGCTTGTTCCTCCACAAGTGGATAGTTAGGTGGGGGTTCTCTAGGATGTGCGTATAATGTAAATATGTTTTTGTTTTTTTTAATTTTTAACTATTAATTTAATTTTGTTTTTTGTTTTTACTATTATTATTGTATTTTTCTTGTATTATCGATATTCTTTTTTCTATTTATTTTATTTTATTTTTTTCTCTATTCTTGTTGTATAGTTTGAGGTTTTTATTTATCTACTTTCCTTTTCACTTTATTTATTGTATTATATATTACAAGCTTATTTATTTATATTTATTTTTTCTATTTATTTCATTTATTCTCATTGTATATATTATTTGAATGGATCCATAAAGTCATCCATATTACTTATCGCTTTCCTTAAAGCAGATTGTAATACTTTCTCAATAAAAGATTTATTATTAAAAAAGAACACAACATTCATTAGATGTACTTATATAGTACATTTCACAACATCATATCTAGTTATGACTAAACTTTTATTTAATTCAATACACTTACAGTCTATAGAAGATGTGATAAATCTGTGAAGTTATTATTAAAAATAAAAGATTATATATAAATTTAAATTAATACTAATGTAGTTAATATTATGAAATTCGTACCTGTGTTATACTCGGCACTCTTGCTGGTGGTAATGGTATCCTTCTTGATGAGTGAGCCGTACTCTTGTTTGTTCGACGACAGTAGTTTGTATGGCTCGTGGTAGACTGAAGAGTTCTCAGAGTCCTCTGATTCTTCGCCAGGCATGTGGCCGTAGGGTTTGGGCCTCACGGAGCCCTTGTTGATGATGGGGGTGGACATCTTGAGCTCCTTCATGTTGATGGTGACACCAGGCTTGGTCCCCAGGGCTTGGTGCTTGTGGAGGAGCGCTACCTTCTTCCTGCCGCGGCGGATCATGAGGATGACGGTACAGCCCAGAAGGAGGACGACCACGGCCAGGACTCCGGTGATGAGGCCGATATAGGCCTGTGTCCTTCCTGAGGGGCTGGTAGCTGTGGAAGGAGTAAACAATATTAAATTATATTTCTTATTAAGCAGCTGATACAAAGAATAAATTAAATGAATATGTTGAATAATGATAACTTTGAAAGATGTAAAGTCTACAAAGCCAAGAACATCACCTCAGAGTGTAAGAAAAATAATCACACTATAATTTTTTTAATGTAATAATTGCATTTAATATTCCAATGATCCTTGTTAAATAGATTTGCTACTTTCGAATCCATCTTGACAAATGTCTTACTTGGAATCCAGATACAAAACGTAAAGGAAAAGAAACTGCGAGTCATTTTCGACTACTTCAAAATTTACTAGAAAAACTTTCAAAGCCAATTTGATTTCAAAAGGCCCATTTGCATGACAATAATTAGGCATATTTGGATCCTTCTCGTATCCAATTCTTGTTATTCAAAACTTTTGTAAAATCCACAATGCTACACAGTAAGTCACAAATAAGCTTATACATAATGATCTAAATATGTCATACGTTGCTGAATTGTCTTAAACCAAATACCAATATACCTATCCACTAGTCTTCCAACTTTCTTGCCACTCTATTCCCAATAACTTTCTTAAGTGCTACTAATGAGTAGGTTCTCAACAAGTTACTGACATGTCATTGTTCTCATAAGCACATTCCCACTCATTTACGTGATGCATATATTGTATGCAGTTGTAAATATCAATCAATAAAAAATATATAATATAGGGTGCCTAAATATGGCCTATTGCCGAAACATCAAATAAAGGCACTATTAGAAACTAAAAACAAGTTAGCATGCGATTTTCATCTCGACAGGGCATCAGAGCAAGAAAGATTTAGAGTTGGAAGGCTTTAGTTTGTATGTGCGATTTCTTTGTTGTCATTTAAATTTGATAATTTATACTTCAATAACGTTTTTATTATAGTTTGAATAAGATTATAATAAGAAACAGAAATTGTTTAACCATCATAATTTTACCCCAACCCAATGAAATACAAGATATCTACTAATAGAGGCAAGGCGATTTACTTATAAAACAGAAAAATAAAGTATTTAAAAAAAAAATCAAACCCAGATTTTGTAGGACCTTCTTACAGTAAAAACCAAAAAAAAAAAAAAAAAAAAACCGCGACCTTTTAATTTTAAAAACCTAACTTTTTAACAATGACTATTTATCTAGAATTTCAGATACAACTTCTCTTTCTAAATAAATTAATATCTTCTGTTGATGATGCATGCTTAATGGTATTGTTTTAATAAAACGTGCTGACTAGATAAAATTACCTTAGTGTTGTTTATTGCAAATAAATTCAGTCATTTTGTGATTTTTGATAAATTTAACGACTCCAAATGAAAATATTACGTAATGTTTTTGTTTAGTTCAATTTTTTTTTTTCATACCAACAATTTTTAAACAACAGTCTATAATTAATTAGTTTCAACGTTAAAATTATTAACTTTTCGGTCCCAGCGCCCGATAATTATTACCATTTGATTTAATTAACATATAGCTAGCTGCACTTTAATTAGGAAGATGGCGGCCTGAGGGATACGCTGCACCGTGAGGGCACTAATGGGGGAACAATGCACCGAGAAATCAACATCCCGCTGTCAGCTGGTGTCCATCAGGTCAGGTTTCTATCAGTCCAACACACATCGGACCGTAATTAATATCAACCAGAAGCAGCAGCTATTTTGGTTCTAGAAACTCCAATGACATGGATAATCCAATTAATTTGTAATGATGTATTAATGTCGATACGTTGCCATTTCCATCCTCGTGATGAGGATAAATATGTTTGAGGTTGTTCGGCGAATGGAAGTGTTCATGGCATGTATTCGAAGTGATCTAATAATAATGTGATCGATTTTAATATTAGTAGCAACGAGTGTAATTAAAATATTTATTTACATATACAAAAAATAGATTAATTAATTAAAAATCCAATTACTGGATCTGAAATGTTACTCAGAAAGCATAAAGTTAAAATTACTGGACTTATACTTTCCAGATCTTCGATTCCGGCTGAGGACGTCCGTGCAGTATTGGCCTCGATTATTTTGTAAAAGTTCAAATAAAATTACGTTTCAAGAAATTTTCGGTGTTGTTATAGGTTTGGCACACATACAAGTACTAGGGTGTATAAAAAAAATAAATCATAATTGACCATTTCGTTGAGATTCCCAAAAAGCTATGAAAACGTTTTTCTTATTTATTGTTCGGTAACAATTTATTCTCTTTATAGAACAATAATTTTAAGATTATTTACCTACAAAGAACTGCTTCGAAAAAGCGTAAATTCGAGAGTTGTATTGAAAAAGCAGCATGTCGGTGTCTAAGGAAATTCATGTAATTTCAATGCAATTTCGAAATTTTGTTCAGAGGAAGTGTTTTAGACGAGCAAACCATGCATTTTTTTTTTTTTAAATGCAGAGGGCTTATCCATCATGAATTTGTTCTTAATGGACACACAAAAACTCTGACTTATAATGCAGATAGATAAAGTATACTCGAAACATTCGAAGAGTTATTAAGTTTTGACAGAGCGGAAAAAAGTTTTGTCCCACCAAGACCGACAAAAAGTTTAAAAATTTTGATAAAACTTCTTCTACGCCGATTATACTGGGTGAGTACCTCTCAGTGTAAAAAAAAAAAAAAATAAAAAATAAAAATGGGTGAGACTTGATCAGAAATGTAGAAAAATGCCGCAGACCTCACCTTTCTATTTCAATCCGTTACAGATATACGATAAATCAAGGACTTTTTTTTTGAGAAAACCATGTTTTTTATAATGTAATATCTCCATTTTGTTTAAATAATTTTTAAACTTCGACCACATTTTCGGATTTAGCATTGAATTTCCTATAGGAGCAGAGTACATGTAACCTTGAACTTTTATTTTTGCTAATTAAATTTGGAAGGTTTTTTGAGATTTGCAGTTTTGTGGATAATGTTTTCGAAAAACTGTGGGCGCTAAATTAATATAAGACATTGTAACTCTGAAAATGTAGTCAAAGTTTTAAAAATATTCAAAAAAATGGAGATATTATAGCTTTCATAGTAAAAAACGTGATTTCTTCAAAAAATTCTTTGATCTATCGTATATCTGCAACTGATTGAAATAGAAAGGTGAGGTGTGTGGCATTTTTCTACATTTTTGATCTAGTTTCACCCAATTATTATTTTTTTCGCTGAGAGGCACTCACCATATATAGTCTAGACCTCACTCTATCGGCTGTAATCCGATTGCTTGACACATGGCCTACTTTCTTCAAGGAAAAAAAAGTAATGATTTAGGGAAAGTTGAAATAACAGTCCGAGAATTCTTCAACTTAATAATAATGGACCATAATATAAAGTATAAATTTCAATTTATACAATTGGTATAATAATAATACATAAATTTGAATTAAAAAACAGTTTTTATACACCCTATTAATATTTAAGTAACTGTAGACATTCTATAAGTTAAACTGTGTTAACATTTTACCGGGGCATTTCAATCCTCGCGTAAACTTCTCTCAGTTTCTCAAGTTATTTACTCAAGTCATTTACCGGTTATGACGGAAGAATAAATAAGCCGTTAGTTACAGGACTGATGTAGCTTTCCCTTTACCTTTCAGATTAGTCAGGTAAGTTTAAAGGGAAGGGTTGTGAGTTTAGTTAGGCAATATATTATAGTTGGGGCTGCCCTCCTATATCTTCAATATGGCGCCATAACTCAGCTACTCCTATATTTTATCATCTTTCCCCTAACGGTCCCTTTTAGCCAGTGTACTGCCTTTATTATTTATCCATGCGGTAATCGAATACTTACTTTTACACAAAAGGGAAAAATGGCCTATAGCTCCTGCCAGGCTGATACACTTAGCTCAAGTCCAAATTGAAATTTATGAGCCAGTCCGGGCAACCTCATTCTTAACTTTAACCCATATTGTTCTCCCTCCCCGACCTCACGTAATGAATTAATAATCCCTTTAGCTGCTAATGAAATTTAAAATTGTTTAAAAAAAAAAAAAAAATGGGCTGCTTTTTTTCCTTTTCCTTTTTTTTTTTTTTTTTCATAACCCCATTTGTTCCTTTATACACGATTAATGATGCTACTAATACTGTTTTCGTGTAAAAATACGGCTGCTTTTATTCATGACTTGACAGTTTTAAATTTCAACGTTTTTATATTTTATTATGAAACATTTTTCTCAATTATTTTTAACTATTTTTTTTTTAATGCGTTTCGTAGTACAAATACGATTTTTTTATGAACTAAATTGTTGAGTGCTATTAATTTAGTCGTTAAAAAACGAGACTTAATTGACAAAAAAAAGCTCGTTGTTTTCGACTTATCCAACATCAGACAGACGTTCAAAGCTTCCATGGAATTGCAAAAGAATTATTTACATAGCTGTAATTAGACCCATTTTTATATGCGGGGTTGCACTTTGGAAATTCACCACACCTTCCAATTCTTCTCGTATCAAATCCTTTTAATCCAAACTCCTGCGTAAAATCAATGCTTCTTATTATGATACAAATAAACTTATCTATATTAATCCGAATATCCCATAAGTTGCAGATTTGACCCGAACAAGATACGCATCCTTCCGTGACAAGCTACAAACCACACGTATCCGATTCGTAAAATCCTTCTTAATTATATCACAAACAAACTTCTTAATCTTAATGATCCATATGTTGCAGCTTTGGTCCAAACCAAATGCGTATATATATATATATATATAGTAAACTCTATACCCATTCAATTTCAGTAGTTTCCCTATTTGCCTCACACTTGATTCCCTATTACCCTCCGAGGTGTCTGAAGAGAAGATTGCCTCGGGACCTTCTAATGTAGAGCATTTATTGATTTGCTACTGATGGGTGGTACTTAACATGTTATTAACGTGTCGTTATTTCCATTTTACCGAAGATTGTGTCAGAGTTGATATTTGTAATTCGGGCTTTAGTTGGGGTTTAGGTAGGTCTGAGGTCATAGGTTGATGTCGATATCAAAACTATTAAATGATTTTTCTTATGTAACCTGGACTGAACGTTATATATATTTCACACGGCACGAACTGCTATATTTATTTAAATTATTAAATATAGAAATAAATGAGAGGATTTGATAGTGTAGGATATCAGTTTTGATAGAGTAGGATAGAGATAGATGTGTGTTTTCAGACCACATCAGAGATTGGTGATGTCGGCACCGAACCTTTTTATTCTTTTACAAATAATTAAAACCTTAGGTATCATGTTAAAAAATCAGTAGAAACTATATTCCTTTATTTTCAAGCTGATTTGAAACCTACATATAATTAATTATCCTTACTAATTTATCGTTTGTCTAGATTATGTTTTATTAGTAATATGATTAGACCAGGTGCCTATCCTTTTATAGTAAACTCCACAACCACACAAATCCACGAGTCTCTCAACTTGCTTCGCATTTTATTACCGATAACCCTCAGAGGCGTCTGAAAAGTAGATGGCCTCTACAATAAAATTTTTATATGTTAATATCATTAAAAAGGTGAAAAGTCTATTATTATCTTATTCAGTTCATTACTTTTCTTAGCTCTACTGCTACTCTTTGTTAACTATATTTTTATTTCAAACGAAGCAGTCCCAGAATAAATGAAGAATTTTTAAAATTATTAATTACTACTCTGAAATATCTTATGCACATCGTATAATGCTACAACTTTATGCCACTTTTAATTTTTTTTTTTTTAAACATATGAATTTTATTTCTTATAGTTGGTAGTTTGCATTGCCTCTTAGTATAGTAATACCCTATAGAAAACATCAGCGTAAATATTAAACCTAGTTTTATAAGCATTATAGCAATATCATCAACGTTGACAGAATGTTTTAATCCTCGGGAAGGAGTCTTAAATACGAACACCCCTTCCATATTATCACTGTTTCTTACTTTTTTGTTTTTCGGTTTCCTAAAACAAATTATTAATTTTTCAGAATTTCTTCCAATGTTCTTCGTTCATGATTTATGTTCAACCTCAGAGTAAGTTCAGACAGAACCATAGTGATCTGTTGCTCATTTGTTGCGGGGATCAGACATCAGCTGTGTTCATATTCATAAAGAAACGTAGCATAGTCTCCATCCCATATTGTTAACACTAATCCACTATTGTGTTGTCTAATCCACCCACCGCTGAATCCATTACACCCTGTGATTTAATTCAATCTGAATATCCACATTCAATTACTTAAATCAAGGGAGTATTTGCTGCCTTTGTTCTCCATCGTAACATGAGGTTTATCGGATCTACATTGTTCATGAACAACATTATTTCCACTGTTTCGTTCTGAAAACATACTTTTCTGACCCGAAATAAATCGAAACTATAAAAGTTGTATCGTTTCTGTTCAATATAATAAAAATATTTAAATTTAAATATTGATAAATAATCAATAATCTGAATAAATCCACATAACCTCTACGAGATGCCACGGTAACGACATCAAACTACGACTTCCACTCTACTCCTGCCTAGAATACATTTTCTTCTACTGTGATCTTTTAATTTATTTTGATATTTTCGTCGCTACTTTTCGAAGGGGAAGGTTATTCTTTATGTTGTTGACATGTGTGACTCCCTCTCATATTAGAGTAGTGAATATAAAAAAAAAGATGAATACATAAAACACTAAATCCATGATGAAACTGATTTTAAATTCTGCTACACTTTCTTACATTTAAGAAAAGATATAAAGGATATATCAATATAGCACACTGAACCGAACAATCCATGTTGAAACGAAACTTTATAAATACAATTATAGAAATGAAAGTTTTTAGTTCAGGTTATAATAAACAGTGAGGGAAACTCGAAGTTATGCCAAGTTATGCGTCCATTCAGTTCAGATTTAAAAAATTTCTTGGGATTGTATAAGCACCCTATCACAAGCCATATCCCGAGGGACATCCCTGAACAATCCTCCTATCTACGTCACAGCCTATTCCTTGTATACTGATGAGTCGTTTCCACATCAAATACCATTTTCAGAAGTAGGTTATTATAAAATACAATAGCTACGAGTAATTAACCCATTTTTAACTCTTACGCAATCATTCCATCTACATCTTGCTTCCAAAAACTTACCTTTTTTTAAAAAATATAATGAACTTGATTAATAAAAACAATAAAGTGAGCAATAAAGAGTTTGAAACGACATAATTTAATCTATAGAAAACTGTAAAAGCGAACTTCATAAAATTTTAAGGCCAACACAAAGCGTCATTGCAAACCACAGAATGAGCCTGATCAATTATGCACTCCAATGTTCCACCAACTTAAAAATGCAAGCATTCCCATTCCGTTCCGTTATTGGTGCAGGAATCGCAGTCGGCGATGATATTTGCAATTAAAATTAAATAAATTTAATGATTCCTATCGGGAATAAATGCAAATTGCCTCAATGTACTAATCAAGTGCCCCCAACGAACTAGTTTTAATGGGCTGTTCTCAGGCTATGGTTCTGAAGATGAGATCTCCAATCAGAGGACAATTGGGAGCTCATTATGTATGCAATGGCGATGAACAAAAGCTACCAGGCAATCGATAGGCGCTGCTTTTGTTGGGTCAAAAAGACAAATCTGACAATCGCGGTGGAGAATATGCTGGTACCAGCGGGTGAAGTTTCGCCCCTATGGGTTTGATGTGGAAACCAGTTAATCCTTTGCATCAGCGACCGGACATTATTTGATTGTGGTAAATCATTTTACAAAGGTTTTGTTCTCAACAATTATAATTATTACATATGAGTATTTCCAATTTTTAAGAATTAGTCATTAACCAAATATTCCAGATCTTGTTTCCATTTGTCGAATGCTTCTTTTCTTGCAAAAATATGCGATCTCTTAAAAATAACAGTTGGTAATGCTCATTCTCAGTTACTCTCCACTGAAATACTCCAGGCCACTTTTGTTTATAATTGCCTCTTTATCTCGAAAGGTAACACAAAAGCCACGGTCAGAGAACAACTCACACTTTTTTTTTTTTTTTTTTTTTTTTTTTTTTTTTTTTTTTTTTTTTTTTTTTTTTTTTTTTTTTTTTTTTTTTTTTTTTTTTTTTTTTTTTTTTTAATTGGACCTTTTAAACTCCATTATTGAATGACAAAAATTGGAGGTCATCATGTTTATCACATAAAATATTTTAAAAAATCATAATTAATTTTAGAGAATCCATTTCAAAAACATTTCCTACCAAATAAAATTGGGAAACACAGATTTAATACATGATACTCTAATCCTTCCCAAAATCTTATTGCTCCTTATTATTCCATAAATAAACGTATTTGGGCTTAACTAGATACCTTATACTTATGCTATATGCTCATACTTAATAATTAGCTTATAATAAATAAATAATAAAATAATAATGTTTACCTGGTGTCACTTCCTTCCTAGCATGGGTCGTCTCTCCACCAGTAGCTGGTCTCCGTTCAACCTCATTGTCGTCTGGCATCCCGAAGTATTGTTCCAGTCCTTCTGTGAGGTTTCCGCTCACTAAAACTGCAAAATAATTTTGTATTAAATACGTGAAGATAGTGTTTACATCATTTTTAATTTTTAATATTTGATTGCATAATCTCATGTAAGTCTAACGAATGCAAATTTTAATATCACATGTAGTTTTTATTTTATACTATTATTTTTAATATGGTATATGTTGTATGTGTTATAGAAGTTTGTAACTCCTAGGATTTCAGCACCGCCTGTTTGCTTGTTCCATGTACTTAAGGTAGTCTCGTGGAAGCTAGAAAGAGTACTTTCACATGTTTTGGAGTTTGAAGGGAACCGTTTCTAATAGGAATGAACGTAGACTTTTTAATTTACTTTAGCAATTTACTCTGTACTATGATTACTTGACATTCCCTCTTAAAACCTAATACCCTTCATACAATATGACTAGCATCCCCAGCCGCGGCTTCGCCCGCTCTCGTAAGTATAGAACTTAGGTAATTTTAATTAATAATGGAAGTTTTTTTTTTTGCTTATCCACACAAATCTTGTTTTGTATCACGCATTTGATAAGCATTATTTCCTCATTGATATTTTAAAGTATAGATGTAAATTTTAAAGTGATTTAAAGTGCACTGATAAGGCGGTTGATGATTATGTAAAAGCACAATTAGATATCCAATTTTTTTTAAACCCAGGATGGCAATCCTGATGGAAACAGATTATCAATAAACTGTTGTGGATTGCGATCTGCATTATCAGTGCTCAGTGTGAAATATCATTCATCTAAAGGCCCATGAATGATATTTGTACACACATTATCAAAAAGCAAACGATCAACATTATTTTTTTGGCAATAATTTTTATTATATTATTATAATTTTATTGATTTCATCTGGTTGGATAAAAATTTCTAACTATAAAAGTATATAACAGTGTGGCAAACCTCTGCTATTTCTGCCACTCAACATTGTACATTTAACTTTTTATAATTGTAAACTTTGTAAACATCGGAAACCTTCCTAGAACTATGAAAATAATGTAGTTAAAGTTTGGTAAAGATGGGTTCAATAGTTTTACCATTGCAAACTATGTTGCAGAATGGGATCACTTCACGTCACACCAAATATTTATAGCTTTTTAAATAATAAATTAATTAATAATATGAACATTTTATTATGTCAAGCTCAAAACATTGTACCTCAGAAACCTCTCAAGTAGAATTGCGTTCGTCACCTGTCGGTCGATGTTCAAACTTCACTTGTTATCGCTTTTTTAATATCTAATTTATGAATAGCCAGTATATTTCATTATTGCTAAACCATCCTGGAACTATAAAGATGGTGTGGTCAAAATTTGGTAAAGATTGGTTCAGCAGTTTTCGCGGTTAGTGGTCACTGGAAAATGGCTTGTCATTTTATATAATATAGATTTCTTTCATGTATTAGGGGAGTACAAACTTTATTAGAGTCCTAAATAGCTTAGAGCGTCTAGATGTGGGTCTCAGAACACCTTGTACAAAGGTCTTGGGCTCGATTCCCATGTGAGTAAATTCAAATAAATTTCGAGATAGCTCCGCGAGATGAATCTCGACCTTCCCACGTTACAACATGTAGCTCATTCATCCTAACTTAATTGGAATATATGAGGGCATTAAGGCCCCCCCTCAAAAAAAAAAAATATTATATATTATAACAGCTGTGGTTTTGTTATCTATTACCTCAATATTAAACCTCCGCATAATGAGGTGAAATAAAACAAATTAAAAATTAAGGATCTAGTGCTACTACAGCTGTTGGTGGATTATGTTCTAGGAATTATATATTAAGATAAATATGGGAGATTGAGGTGAACCAGGGCTTGAAGCAGATGCCCGACCGCAGAGGGCCGGTAGGGGGAGGAGGATTTTCTTCATTAACCCCCAGAGCAGGGCCCCTTTGTCGCAAGGCCCGCAGACCTGTCCTCTAATTAATTGTCAGAAGATAGCCTTTTGTGGAATAATGCCTTCTCATGTAGTCCAGGGCAGGGTCCTAAGGGTAATTTATGTTCTTATAAAGGGTTAAGGTCGTTAGTAAGGGTGTGTAGTTCGATTTTTAGGACAATGATGAAAAAAAAAAAAAATGATAAATGTAAAACATACTCAACACCTTAATAAATGTACTTTAAAGCCATAGAAAAAAAAAAAAAAAAGAAAAAACACGAACTTCCATATCCCATGAAGGGTTTTAGGTTTAGTGCTCGAGGTAAGAGTATTATTTTTGCCAAGCTTTACAAGATGAAGTGGTCAGCAACCCTTAACCTTCCACGATCGCGCCGTTGTATTTTGTACAAAACCCGACCTGTTTTCCCTCTCTCTCACTTTCGGTGAGTTTCAGTGAAAATTGGCTTTAGCTATTCCTCGAGATAATCCTCTATTTGCTACCAGTAATTTTTCACTGTGATAGGAGCTATAGTTTCCTGCATGGAAAATATTTAGTACTCAGTGTTGCACAAAGTACAACAAGCGACCGCTCTCGTTTTGATTTTTTTCTCCTCCATTTTTCGGCAATAATGTATTTGACATAATGTAAGTAGGATTCTTTTGTACTTTTGCTTCTGTTTATTTTAGTGAGCGAAGTATTAATTATTCGGAATGTTTTCAGTAGATGGAAGATATTCCTAGAATATTCGGAAGCTAGACGAAAAATAAAAATAATATAAAATTTAAAGTGGAGAAATTCGGATTTGAGTGAAAAGGAATTAGAAAATGTTCTAGATCATAATACAGAAACTGATATTGAGGGTAGTGATGAATATGACTTTGGAGAAGGATTTCTATATTTTATATGTAAAATCAATTTCTGAAAAAAAATTGTTAGCTTCTTCATAAAAACACCCATTGTAGACATGTAAATAGTTATATTAAAGTATAATATTGTAAATAAAGTTTATGTGCTTATAAGTTTGGTTTTTATTATTTTCATTAATAAACATATTTTCATTTACGTTCAAAATATCATTTTTTTAGGTAATGCACTGTACATACATTCTATTTTAAATGCAAAATGGAAAAATATTTTATTAAATAGATTTAATGTAAAATTTGGATAAAACGGATAAAAAACAGGGTGTCGTACTTTTGTACAACGTGCGAAATTAACGCGACCGGTGGAAGTTAGCGAGCTCTTAGAGTGTGAACCACTACTATTATTAGGAAATAATAAAACTTTTGCACGATAAATTCATTTCAATCTAATTTAAAAACAAGGTATGTTACAGTCTGTAAAAGTATCTTATCTTTGATTAATATTTGGTAGATAAATTATATATAATCTAAATCCAGTTAAAACTAGAGATACTCAAGGATTGGGGTAGGATTAAGATCATGAAAACCAATATAGTTGTTAATAAAATAGTGATGGATTTCCCTAAATATTTGTTGAAAATGTTGGTACCCTAGCAATAAGACTTTGGAAGATAACAGCAATGGTGGTACTTATTCAAAGAGCCAATGAATCATTATCACAAAACTTAAATAAAAGGAGTCTTTGAAAAGTACTAAATTGTTTGTCTCTGTAATAATACTATTACTTATTTTACACTTTTCGAATATTAATAGTTGCCAGACATATTCTGTCAGTGATATGAATATCAATGGAGTTTTCCAGTTTAAAGAGAAGTACTTCAAAGAAAAATCTGTGCTATAAGTTTAGATATGCTTGTCAAAGGTTACCGTTATTATGATAAAGTCAAATATGGGTCTCAAATCGCTGAGTTTTCCCGACAGGTTTCGGGGCACTTTAGGAGACTATAACACTGAAGCGTACCCCTAAGTGGTTGAGAAGAATGGTCCTGCTTACACTGCCGAGGGTGGACCGCAGACAAGACTTGAACCCAATGGAGGATGGGGCCACTCCAGCCCAATGATCCTAATATGAGAGCCTGTCACAGGCAGATTCGTACGTTGAGAAATAACAAACAGTCGCCGAACCGCTTATAGAAAAAAAAATTGAAGTACCTACTGCGATTGATGAGCTGCCAAGAAAACGTGATGGGAAGGTTCTTATAAAAGAGACTTCCAGTTTTTGGGAAAATATGTATGCTAAATTTTGAATCGTTATTAAATGCCTATTCTCGGTTCGTGCTTTTAAAACTTCTATATACCCCCGTTTCTATCTACGTCCCCTAAGATATTTTGGCTTCTAATATTCTCTATCTACATTAAAAGATACACTGAGCCACTTTTTCTTGGTGAAATCATGATTTAATCCAGTTACTTAGACTCTTGAGATTTTAGTAGAGTACTTTACATCCACGATAGATCTACCTATTTTCAATCAGGAAGACACTGAAAAATCTCACCTGTATTAGGGGAGAAAAAAAGAGGGGCACTAAGTGGTCCGTAGAAAGAAAGGAGATGCATTCGAGGATCATGAAATTGCGATGGAAAGAAAGGAAGTCAAGATCCCGTAAACAGTTTATCCAATGATATTCGCGTGGTCCTGAGTGGCCGTTACGTGTTTAAAAAAATAAATAAATAAAATTAATAAAAAAAAAAAAAAAAAAAAAAAAAAAAAAAAAAAAAATTACATTTTCTGATAATCGATGAAGAAGGGAGCCAAAAAATACCCTTTCGATAAGGAAATGTAATGCTCGGTTATAAAATGTTTAGAAAACAAGAATTGAAATATATTTCAGGATGGATAAATGCACCAGTTTGAAATACGGATTCAGTTCACACAGAAAAATAAAAATAAAATAACAAAAACTAATGTTTTTTAGACAGATAGAGCCTCTCTGGGACAATGCGTAATATGGATGACAGAATCCATTCATACAATATGAAAAATGAAAATAAATACATAAAAAACCTCTCACTATTCATGATACAACAGTCAGTAAATATTAATACAAAAAGTAGAAAATAACGGTATAAAGAAATAAGTATAATAATAGTAAAAAAAAAAAAAAAAATTAAATACACAAAAATTCCGGAGAAACCACAAAATGATCTCCAAAGTAATCCCAAAGCTGCTCCCAGCCTCGTCACTAGTGTCGAAATCCAGTGGAGGCTGAGACAGAGTTTTATGTCACAGTCGTTCAGGATTTGAATCGAGAAGCTGGCCATTATACTTAAATAAATATTTAAAAAAGGTAGCGGGGACATTGCCATTCTAATCTGCGAGGAGAATTATAAGGATGTATAGATCTGGATTTTATATATTATTATATATTTGGATATTATATATTTTTTTCCACGTATAACTGTTACCTCCCCCCACTTAGTTTTTGAACAGATTAGGGTAATATTATACTTTAGTCTAATATTTTCTCAATAATCACATAACTTAAAAAAAATTCCCAGCTTCAATAAAATGCGTGGGGGCTATAAGTGTATCTGATGCCGAGCCCATCTATGGACGAAAGGTTAAAAACTAAATCTTCCCATTCGATGAACCATAAACATGGTTTGAAAGTTTTATTGGAATTTGATTTTAAAAAATTAATAAAAATAAATGAAACAGTAAAATACGAGGGAATAACAAGTTTGTGTATACTTAATAGTGCATATAGTGAGTGTGCATATATATCATGTCCTAATAGTTCAATAAGGGTTAGATAATATTTTATTTAACAGTCTATCAACATAGCACTTCATTATTTTTTCATAAGAACCTTTTTAGATAATTTTTTCGTCTTTTTATTAGTGTTGTTCTGTTCTGTTTTTAATTTATTATTATTATATTTTTTTTTTTCTTTTATTAGAAAAAATGTTTTTTCTCATTCATTTTAGGGTCTGAAGGTAAAGTAAAAGTAAATTATTTTTTATTCTTAAGAGACATAAGGTTCCAGAACAAATAGAGATCTTTTTAGTTTTATATTCCTAATTAATTTTTCCCAATATACATTTTTTTTTTCGATTTTACTTATATTATATCATTAACTGATGATTATCAGATGTTTTGTTATTAAATGATTCTAGAAACATAAAATACGGACTTATAATATTAGGAATTTTACATTATGTTTTATATTATCAAAAAATTTATTTGTTGACACTAATAAAACATGGATATCAATATTTAAATCAGTCTAGGATCAAAATGTTGATTATCAGTTAACAACAAGAAACTTAATTAACTAGTTCCACTAATAGGAATCGACATGTACAAGAGTACAAACTATAAACATAAATTACAGCAATGCGCTCTGAAACAGTACATCCAGTTATGGTACATATATGTATATGTAAATATGTTGCTGAGACAGATATATACACATACAAGAGATTGTACCTGCAGGTGAAGGAAATTAATTGCCAGTTTCCAGTGTAGGCGGTATTGTTAGGTTTTGTATTTCCTATTATGTTCTGGTTACAGTAGCGTTCTCCCCCACCCCTCCCTCCAGTAATCAAATTCTACTGCAGGGTTCAATTGAAGTTACAGATTTCGTACTGGCTATAAATTTAAGCTTTTACAAAGTTCTCACAAAGCATATTCGATATTGCAGGGCTATTGCTGTTTTGCTAAAAATAACAGTTTTCCGAGTTATTCCAGTCGGTTAATTTTATTTTCCTTTTAACCGAAACGTTATCTGAATTCTTTATTCTGACATTGTTGATCGATGAGCACTTGTAATTGGCAAAATGTAAATCAAGAAGTAAAGACGTGTATTATAGTTTATTTTTTTAGTAAAAAATAAAATTGATTAATAAACATAAAATTAAATATAATAGCAAGTTAAAATACAAAAAATGAAATCAATTTAGATATCATCAGGGATAAATATTGTAAGAGAAATATTAATGCTTCATATCGACAACTATTTAATCAATTATCAAAATTATCGATACACCAAAATGAATTTGATTATCCACCTTGGACTACAAAACTACCTGCAATAGATTTAACACTTAGAAAATTCACTAAAAATACCACCGGACTTACGTATTTAGCAGAATATCAAAAAATTGAGAAAAATGTACTAATAGAAAACAATTTTATACAGACGGTTCAAAATTAAATAATAATGTTGGTTTCCAGGATGGCCACGTATAAACTTCCTTCCCTGACCAGCAACTTAACTGCCGAATATTATGCGATTTGTTCTGCACTCTGTTATATCATGCTCTAAGGGCACTAAAAATCATCTATAGTAAAGACCATCTTGTAAGGAAAGCTCAAGTTTATGCATCAATGGTAAAATATCTGAATAAGAACATATCTCTCGTTTGCATTCCATCACACGTGGGGATTAAAGATAACGAAGCAGCAGATCTGGCTGCCAAGGAAGCAGCATTGTCATCGGTTGATATTAAAAGTATCTACACCTCATCCGACATTTGCCACTTTCTAAAATATCGAGTAAAACTAGCCTGGGCCCAGCTCTGGGAAAAAACAGGGGAATTAAATAAGCTGAAAGCTTTAAAAAATGGGTTAAAAATATGGAAACGTTCCAACCGTAGTAACAGAAGGGAAGAGGTAGTTATAACTAGTCTGAGAATAGGACACACCCAACTTACCCATGGTTGCCTTATAACAAAGGACAGTCCACCGAAGCACACATGTAATAACACACAATTAACAATTAGACAAATACTGGAGGGCTGATCCCTATGGGATAGTTATTTTCAGGAAGTGCATTTGCAAAGATACCTCCCAACTATTCTTGGTGATAATGATAAAAACATAGAAACAATTATCTAATTTCTCAAAGAATATAAATCTTTTAGTAAAATATATAAAGAAATAAAATAGCTTGAACGACAGAATCTGAAGATCCTTGAAGTTGAGAGTCCATAAGCAATTTAAACTAACCTAACCAAACCTCGATACACCAATACATCGACTATTTTTTTTCTATGTAATGTTCCTTAAAATATTTATGTCAGGTTACAATGATATCCATGTTGAATTTTTATAATTCAGGAAAAAAAAGATATATAGTAACCTACGTATCTATACAACAAATATTTATATGAAACAAAATCGGCGGGTCGTAGAAAAATATTAGTATTTATGATTGATAGTAAAGGATGGTCATAATGATGATGTAATAAAGAATTGATGTAGTGATTTATAGTTTATTTGTTAGAATACCATTCTCTTGTGTTAAACATTCATTCTCAGTTATAGAAACGTATAAAATTCAAAACATCTAAAATGTTTCCAATAGTGCAAATTAAAATTCGCTTTTAGCAGGAACATAAAACATTTACCATTCATAGAAAAACCTAAAGGAGTCTTTATTTAGTTGACTATTCGATTGACTACCGATCAGCTGCACAGATTTCTGGGATTTCATATTTAATATAATAAATATTATGTTCATAGCTATGGGTGTTCGTATGTTTTTAAGAACTGAAGATCAATTTTTAACATTTAAAACTAGTCATTAAACAAACAAAATACCAATGCAAGTGGCAAATAATTTATCAATTTATCATTATATTGATCGCTCTTTACTACCATGTGTACCTCAACTAATAAAATAAGAACATAGCAACAGGTGAATGTATAGTTGAAATGCTGGAGAAAAGAAAGCAATTAAATCCAGGGCACTGAAATATATTTACAATCGAAATACTGCTTCACCTAAGTTTATGTGGATCGGTTTGAGAAATAAGTGATGCTTTGCGTATTGTGGAACTTGGTAGACGCTTTGTATTGTGAGCTTGTTACTGATGGAAGGCCAGTGTACCCAAACCTTAACTGCCTACAGCTGGACAAAGTTCATGCAATTTTAAGTACAAAGTGCTCCGTTTTTTTTTAGCAGGAACTAAGCCATTTTGCATTCGGACAAGGCCTCTGCGCATCTTTCTCGTTTGACTAAGAAAAACTTACCAGAACCGCGTATAGCCCAAATATTGCACTATAAGCCTGCGGTTTGTTTAGATCTAACGTTCATTTATTATAAGATTGGTTCATTGATAATTAAGAGGACGAAGAAATTGGATGTGAAGAATGCACGTAAGGTATAAAGGATCTAATCTGAAAAAAAAAATCTTCTACAAGCACTATTGTAACAATCAATCAATATTCCTGTTAATATAGAATATATAAATAGTATAGATTGTCATATTGAACAGAGAACTCGACAGGAAAATGCAATCTTGAATAAGCTTCTGATTCCATCAGCACGAATCTCCAGAAACGTATGTGTGTGTGTTTATATAAAGGAAAATCAAGAAAAATAATGTCAAAAATCGATTCGTCACATTGAATACAAATGCTGAATAGAATATTATCAAAGGAACTGTAACGGACAAAAACATTCGAAATAAAAAGACTCGGTACAAAGGAATAGAAATAGGAAATGGTCTAGGGGAGTAATGGGGCTTAAACTGGAAAATGTGAAAGAAAGCTATAGAAATTCAGGTTAAGGAAAAGCCCTGCTATGGTGGAAAGTCCCTTAAAAAAAAAATAAAAATAAAGAAAAATAAAATAGGTTTTATATTTCCCCTCCGTCCTAAAACTAATACGGTCTGGACTAAAGTAGCCTTTACTGAAATTACATTTTACTTCCTTTTGTACATATCGCTACCTCGAATGCCATTTGGACAGACGTCGTAAGGCTAGCGCACAGTACTGACGGATCGGAGTGCAATGCATCGTAGGATATTATCCAAAACGACAGGCTATGTTGATTAAGTAAAAGCCTCCATTGCGACACATTATGTTGGTTTGTAGCCGAGCGCATTTTCTAGTCTAACAAATGCGCTGCGCTTTGATCCGTCAGTAATGTGTGAATCGGATTTACAAGACCGAAAAGCTAAGAAACTGACTATTGTTTTCGATTACTTCAAGATACACTAGAAAAACGTAAGGTTTCTATAGATTACAAAAAAATATTTACATGACTACTATACGATCTATTTGGACATATGAAGCAGGATTTTAGGTCTCGTATCCAATCCTTACTATCCTAAATTCATGGAATAGTATGCTTCTTAAATGTTAAAAATAAACATAACTTTTAGGTCCTAAATTTAACTGATTTATCTCTATATTCAAAACATCTATCTAATTATAATAAACTTAATAAACACTCAAAGACACCATTTTCCTAGCTTGCTCCCTATTTGATCCCGGAAACTAATGATGTGTCGGTACCAAATTTTTTTGATTCTCAGTACCGGTTCCGATACCTTGATTTAAAAAAAAAAAATCAAGTAATAAATTAGTAATCAGCAAATACTGATAACATTTATTATCTACAGCATAACTATGTAAGTTAATATATAACAAAAAAAAATCAATTTTATAAATTCTTATTTAGGAAGAAGATTTATTTAAATATTTTAATAAATCAGTTTATTAAATTTATTATAGGATAACAAATATCTGCTACGAATAACAACAATAAATAATATAATATTGACCTTGTCTAGTTTTGATACCATTAATGTTCCAGCTTCCGCAGTCAATAATTTTAATTCTATGTCTGCATTTACCACTAGTGAATACATATCTTCAACCAATTGACTTTGAATTTAGAATTGATGCTTAATTATTGAAGATGATTGTTTTAAATTGTTTACCAAGCTATGTAGATCTAGAATGTTTAAAATTTCATTGCTATAAATGATTGAAAAAATAATTTTTAGAGTCAAAGTGATGTATAATAAATTACCATAAAACTAACGATAAAGTCAGTGGTATCGATTGGTTCCCTAGGACTTTGAGACATTGATTCTTGACATCAGTCAAGAATCGGTGGAATCGGAAACCGACATTTGAAATCGACAAATCCCTACCCGAAAGCCCTCCGAGGTGTCTGATTAGAAGCTCTTGAGTACTATCAATAGTACTACTAGAAGTATTTAAGTACTATCAATGTCATTGATGTATCATTATATACAATTTACCTTACGTTTACATAACATATATTTAAATAAATATAGTTGTAAATTTTAATAAATAAAAAAAATCTAGCTATTTATTGCCAAAATGAAGCGATGATGTGTAGTCATTAAAAAATCGGGTATGGGTAGAGAACAGTATGGGTTCAATTCCTTCCAGTGACAGTATTCTGTTTATAGTGTAAAATAAGAAAAAGTTTAAATGAGTATATTAAAAAATAAAGAAATTTAAAACTTTATCGCAATTGTTAATTAACAGAATTTCCGTGTTAATGTTGTATTTTGTTTTTACATTGAGCATACATATGTTTACATTAATGTAGCGCCCAATATAGAATAGAATACATTTTTTTTGTTTTCAATACATACAAAAGATAATTTTTTGGTTTACAATTTTTTAAATTCTTATAAATAACTACCTACTCAATAATAAAGAGAAAATGATTTTTTTCAGTTTTTAAATTAAAATTTTCCTACCGTTGTCACAAACAAACTTATCCATTAAGATCTCAATGTATATTGTTGATTTAGCCAAAACCAGATACCTTTTTTTATGTAGTAAACTATATAAACATTCAAATCCACTAGTTTCTCAACTTGCTTCCGATTCTATTCCAAATAATCCTCCGAGGCGTTGAAAAGATGATTGGCTCGGGATCTTCTACTATAGACCTTTTATTGAAGCAGTTCCAGAGGGTAGTTGCTTCACAAGCATTGACATATTATTCTGAATGTTGTAATCACATTTACTAGAGGTATTTTTTTTTATTATTACAGTTGGAAATATATCTATTGATAAATAGATAATAAAAAAAAAGTTTGTCTGCTTTATGTTTAATTGTTCCTATTATTATTTTATTCAGTAAATACTTTTTCGTAATTCTACTGTTCATATAGCTATCCTTTGTTAATTTTATGTTTATTTTTAATGCATCAGTCCTAGAACCGATATAGTCTTCTTTTTTTAATAATAATTACTCCAGTAAAATATCATGTATATTTGATAATAATATCATATTTGAAATTTAAGCATTCTTATCCCATTTACTGCAAGTTTTTAATAATATTTTGTATACAGTTGTAAATATAAATAAATACCTAATGATATTCCACTAATCCCTGTTGAACAGATCCGCTACCTAGGACTCCACTTGGACTAACGTCTAACTTGGAACCCACATACAAGACTAAAACGACAAGAAACTGCCCGTCGTTACAGAATACTTCAACATTTGCTAGACAAACGTTCAAAGCTCCCAATTAATTACAAAAGACTCATTTACATGACTGTCATTAGACTTATTTGGACTTACGAAGTTGAGCTTTGGGGCTCTACTAAACCATCCAATTAATCTCGTATCCAATCCTTACAATCCAAAATCCTTCGAAAAATCCTCAATGCTCCTTACTTTGTGACCAATAAACTTATCCATAAAGATCTTAATGTTCCATATATTTCTGATTTAGCCCAAACCAGATACCTATCCTTCCATAGTAAGCTCCATAACCACTCCAATTCACTAGTCTCCCAACTTGCTTCCTTCTCCATCCCTGATAATCCTCCTAGGCGTCTGAAAAGAAGATGGCCTAGAGACCTTTTAGTGTAGATTTTATTGAAGTTCTACTAGTGAGTAGTTCTTCATAAGTTATATACATGCCATTGTATACACTGTCAACACACATACTTACTGTATATTTTTTTTGTACAGTTGTAAATATCAATAAATGAAAAAAAATAAAATTAAAATAAATACCTAAAAAAAAGAAGATTTGATAAGGTGAAAGTTCATTTAATGTAAACGGAGTCTCGTATGTTTATATTCAGGACATTTTACAAGATAGAAAATATCATAATTCAATTTCAGAGAGTCATAAACATTTTATAAAATACAGGTAGAATTTCATCTCGCGGAATATAGGTGAATAATGGTGGGATATTCTCCTTCCTGTAAACTTGACGTCATACACAACTCCTAACCCCGAGCTCTTTAATCACAGGCCGCAGGGGGTGTCTTCCACAGACTTCCGTCATGTATACATATGATGAACGCCCTGGGGCAGGTCGGACGAGACGGGAAATCATTATGTATTAATCTCCATACCCCCTCAGGACGGGAAAAGAACAAGAAGACCAAGGGTGGTGGGGGGGGGGGGGGGGATGCTACACATAATGCAATTCCAGATGATATAATGTACAAGAGGACGGGGATGGAAAAAAGAGACAAGAAAATTGGAAATTCTGATCCCTTCCCTTTTACCTAAGAATAAACAGGGAAAATGGATTTTCATTGAATGACAACTACTTTGACGGAGGGTTATCGTTATTCCATTTTAAATAATCCTCGGGATTGAATACAAAACCCTCGGGTTTGTGGCCATATTCTATTGGTATTCACTGCCGTGTCCCTTCTGCTTTTATTGTTTGTTACATCAAAACGGTTTCCGGGCTAGCTAACTGAAATATCGATCGTGATGTTCCATCATTAGTATCCCATTGAGCATAATGTCGTTGCAGTTTTAAAAATAATTATAATTACTAATAATAAGAACATACATATATATGCTTGTTCATTGGTTTAGTTTAGTATTATCTAGTTTAGGTAAAATGCTCAAAATAACTCGGTTCGAGCCTGCTGACTGAAAAACATAAAAAGTTGCAAGATTATTATTCTACCTATACTTATTTACAAATGTGGACTTATTTACAATTCCGTTTAGACTACATGATCTCAGAAGTTAAAATGATATTGTCAAGGTTTTCGTTTAAATATTAACTGATTTCCAAAAAAATCGGTGATGAAACGTCACCTGAATTTTTGAGGGGTAAACTGAGATATTGTATTATTTTTTGTATTTCATTTAAATTCAATTTGTTTCTAACAACATATTTTTGTGTTGATTATAACTGTCATAAATAGTTATGTGTAGCACTGAAGATATTAAAGATAATAAGAGATATTAAAGATAATAAGAGATATTAAAGATAATAAGAGATATTAAAGATAATAAGAGATATTAAAGATAATAAGAGATATTAAAGATATGAAGAAAAATCAAAACAAGCAATTTAGCACTCAATCATTACTATTTTAATATATAATACATTTCCATTTACAGTTAATTTAAAATAGTTCATATTTCTAACATAAACAATAATTAACTATAACTTTCTTATTTTTATTCGATAAAATAACAACTGCTTGCTCGTCAAAGAGCGCAGTTTTTTTTGTGTGTGTTCTGCAGGTCCAATCAAAAAGTGGATTGTATAAAATCATGTATTCGAGAAGGGAGATTGAATTCAAATCTCCATCTAACAAACCTATTTCAGGGCTCAATGAACTCTGCATACCAAAGGATTCGATTTTACCTTTAGCTATAAAGCGCTGAAATTTAAATAAATAAAACAATTAAGTTGACTGAATATTGCAATAGTGAGGAAATGGAAGACTGCAAAATCTACGTGCAGGACGTACTTAATACATGATTGAACAAATAAAATACATTAATAGTAATTTCTTTCTTTATTATAAATATATAAAGTAAATGTACAGAAACAGTGGATACTGCAACAGAAGAAGCCAATTGGTTATTACAATTTTTATAATGATGCTTTCAATGAGCTTCAAATATATAGTAATTGTAGGTTTAGTTTGTAATTTTTTAATAAAATAAAGTATTGAATCAATGAATTATTTAAGTTATTCCGATTTAGAAAATATAATTGCACCCGCTTATAAAATACACCGAGTTTCTTGAAGCAATTAGGGCTTTAATAGCTTCCAAAGCTCCAGAGGCCTATAAAATTTTATAGCAGGTTTATCCTTTATAGCAATTCTAATCTTTAAGTTCCATGGATTAAAGTTTAAAGTTTAAACTGAGTGAAAATAAAACTGTAATCAGTTTACACGCAATCATGACATTAAAAATTCAAGAGATATTTTATGTGTTTTATAAAAAGTTAAAATCTAATGAAACGTTTATTAACAGTCATTTAATCATGGAAATGGTCCATTTAAATTATTATATATATATATTTTATTCCTAAAACTTTAAACATTTTAACCGGAAAATACTTAGATATTTAAGTCCATACCAGTATCTTCATACATATTTTCTTGTAATTTCTTTTGAATCTTTCTGAGCTCTCTTTTATAAAATTATCGTTCTGTTCCTGACAGGGCCATCAAGCTCTCTGGTATTTGAAGACATAATATTTTCCTTTCATCCTTGAAATCATGAAATTCCTTTTATTATTTTTTATTTATTAATTTTTTTTTTTAAGTCCGTTTTAATTTCTTGCTTTTACTTCAAAATATTTCGCTAGACATATTATGACAGTTACCATTGCTGTAAGAAAATGAAAGAAGTTCTTAAAATCTCCAGTCGAATCAAATATTTGTCTTTAAAAAATATATATATATTATGCGAAAGAATAAATTATAACATTATATAGTGCCTATATTATTAATAATTTACTGTATATTATTTATAAAAGTTCTATGATAGATCATCTTCTTTTCAGACGCCTAAGAGAGTTATCAGGAATAAAATGGAAAGCAAATTGACAGACTTTATGTTTAATGTATAGACATCTTAGGGTGTTTCTTCGGTAATTATTGAAGAAGTAAAAAATGACGAGCATTTTCAACCGACTTCAAAAAAGAGGAGGTTCTCAACTCGTCTGTATTTTTTTTTTGTGTGTGTATGTTACGCGATTACTCCGTCAATTCTGAATCATTATTTTTAAATCAACGTAGAACTTTTTTAAGAAAAATAAAAAAAAACAGTTTAAAAAATCACTTATTAACGTTTTTTTTTAATTTTTCTTAAAAAGTGCTGCATTGATTTCAAAATATTTTTTTATGGGACCACCTCTGAAGTATGCCCTACCGATCTAAAAAGAATAATCAAAATTGATTCAGAATTGACAGAGTAATCGCGTAACATACAAAAAAACAAATACAGATGAGTTGAGAACCTCCGTCAATTCTTAATCAATTTTGATGATTCTTTTTTAGACCGGTAGGGCATACTTTACAGGTAGTCCCATAAAAAATATTTTGAAATTAACGTGGCCCTTTTTAAGAAAAATAAAAAAAAACAGTTAATAAAAATCACTATTATATAACCTTACATTTTAAACATATTTATGATTATGATTATTTAGAATCTCCATAGTAACTAAATCTCCGTCCTAAAGAATAAAGAAATATCGCCACTGGTGGAAGGCGGTGTCTACTTTTAGGCACCCTCAGAAAAAAGCTCAATTCAGTTGAAATTTATATGATAAATTGGTACCAGGTATTTAATTTTCTTTAACAATGACTTTATATGTATGTACAAACAACATACACATAACCATTAATGAAAAATATACGTAATGATTTCAACTCTTATTTTGTGTTTAATTTTCCCAATTACATGAAGGTAAGTGGAATGAAAACCTCGATAAGTTTTTGTTCAGTAACTCGAACTATTTTTCAGGGTAGCTTGAAGATCGAGAATTGACTATATAAACAAAAATACACTCACCACTAAAAAGTGAAAAATAAAAATAATTTTTGAGAAAAAAACAAAACCGACTTCAAGATTAAACCTACTTACACGAACTTAACTAAAATATAAAAAAATAATATTTTAATTGCTTTAAAACAAAAACTGTTAAATGAAAATTAATGAAATCATCGATACTTATATACCTATTCACAATTTATGATCAGTTATTTTTGGAGTCGGTGCCAACCAAAACTAACAAAATTTGAAAAGAAATGGTAATTGTAAAGATCCTCCCACTGTTTCATCACCGCCACACCGCTGTCTCGGGCCATTCGAAAGTGTATTGCAGAGGCAGGATCATCAAACTGCCATTCTTGGCTGGCACCGACTCCAAAAATAACTGATCATAAATTGTGAATAGGTATATAAGTATCGATAATTTCATTGATTTTCATTTAACGGTTTTTGTTTTGAAGCAATTAAAATATTATTTTTTATTTTTTAGTTAAGTTCGTGTAAGTAGGTTTAATCTTGAAGTCGGTTTTGTTTTTTTCTCATAAATTATTTTTATCAGTCTTGTGAATGGATCGAAAGGGAGCAATGGGTTATCTTAAAAAGATACTGTGGGATAAAAGGCTTATACAGCAGGGTACGATATTTAAAAAACAAATAATAGAAACTGCAGCCTTACTCACTACCAATGATTTAGTTCTGTCACTAACTGTATTCAGAATAATAAATTTTTACCGCGAAAAGTAAAAACTTTGCACGATAAATCATTTAATCAAGTACGGTACATATAACTTTATCTGGACAAAAGAACGACGTAATTATTATGCACGGAATAACCATTTAAAATTAAAACAACATAAACAGCCACGATTAGTAAAGTTAAGGTAATATCAACGCGACTGTTGAAAGGGGTTACTTGCCCATTGTCGAATTTGATAATAACCTAATTTCAAAAATGGTAATATTGTCGAATCGACTGATTAGTGTACGCGAGAATGGCCGAGACATAGCTTGGAGAATCGTGTCAGGAACGAACCTCGGGATATGGCTTATGGTAAGGGACGTGTCAGATCAGGGACTAGTGTTAGCATCGAGCTTTCGGATTCACCAAGATTTTTTATACTGTAATGTTGGTTTCATATGACTGACAGTCGTTATTCATTGTTGCCCTTAAGTATTTCAATTCAAAATAATTTGTTAATAAAAACAGTTAGACAAATTCTTTCAACTATCGGTATTTATTTATCAAATTTAAAGTTGTTTTTCTTTTATCTTCCTGTCCTACAGTATCCTTTAATAACACTCCATTGACCCCTGTTGAACAGATCCGCTATCTAGGACTCCAACTAGACAAACTTTTAACTTGGTATCCACATACAAGGATAAAACTACCGGAAATTGCTCGTCGTTTTCAACTTACTAGACAGACGTTCAAACCTACCGATTAATTACAAAAAGCGCGTTTAAACGACAGTTATCAGATCTATTTGGGCATATGTAGGGATTTGAACTTTGGGGCTCCAACAAACCATCTAATTAATCTCGTATCTAATCCTTGCTATCCAAAATCCTTTAAAAATTCCTCAATGCTCCTTACTTTGTCACAAAGAAACTTATCCACAAAGACCTTAATTTTTCATACTTACTGATTTAGCCCAAACCAGACACCTATCATTTCATAGTAAACTCCATAACCATTCTAATCCACTAGTCTCTCAACTTGCTTTCCATTCTAATGGCGAAAATCCACTGAGGCTTATGAAAAGAAGATGGGAGAGAGACCTTCTTATATAGATTTTTTTTTCTTTTTATTGAAGTGCTACTAGTGAGTCTTCACATGTTATTGACACGTCATTGTAATAATTTTCTCAAATTTACTTAATTGTCCATATATGTTAACAGTTATAAATATCAATAATAAAAAAAACTGAATACACTTATAAAAACGTTTTTTATAAGTGTATTCAAAATTAAATAAAAATGCTACAATTCTTTTTTTTTTCCTGATTTTTAGTTTTATATAAATTTATTGAAATTTACAACTATACAAATATGTACATTAAATAAATGAGCTGGTAACGATTACAATGACATGTAAAAACTTAAAAAGAACTACTCATCAGTAGCACTTCAATAAAATTCTACACTAGAAGATTTCTAGGCCATCTTCTTTTCAGACACCTCGGAGGAGTATCGGGAATGGAGTGGGAAGCAAGGTTTGGCTAACTCAGCAACATATGGAACATTAAGGTCATCATGGATAAGCTTATTGGTGACAAAGTAAGGGACATTTAAGATTTTTCGAATATTTTGGAATGTAAGGATTGGATACGAGATGAATTGGATAGTTTAGTAGAACCCTAAAGCTCAATTCCGTACGTCCAAATAGGTCTAATAACAGTCATGTAAATAAGTCTCTCGTAATGAATTGGGAGGTTTGATCGTTTGTCTAGTAAATGTTGAAGTAGTCTGTAACGATGAGCAGTTTCTTGTCGCTTTAGTTTTGACTAAAAAACTAAAACAAAGATTTGTGATTCTATACGGTATTGGTTAGAATAATAGGAACGATAGGGTAAATCAGAAAAATACTGACCTAAGCAGTATTCATAAATAATTACAGGAAGAAAAGTTCAATCAAGTTAATATTTACAATTTTTTTTTTCGTAATAACTATACTTTAAGCTCACTTCTCAAACAAGAAAGTTCACACTAAATATTATGACTGGAACGAATTTTACAAGATAGGAAAAATAACTAATGAAAAATCAGTTATTGACACCCTAAGGATATCTTTTACAATACAGACAGAATTGGAAGTAATTTTACACATTTGATTTGATGGACTTTTGATTTCTAAGTTAGAGTGTTAATAACTATCTGGGCAACCCTACTTTTCTATTAGCTTATTCTATTAGTAGTATTGGAATAAGAGTCAATGATAGAATAATGTCAACTTGTTCAGGCTCTTGTGATTCAATATAGGTGAGGGCAAAGAAATACTGCATTTTTATAACTGAGTAAAAATTCTACTGAATGTTTTGTCAGCGCGAGAGTGAACTTCATCTCAATATCATCACAAAGCTGTCCTCAAAATGATATGCAAAACTTACTGATATGTGCTGGAGTAGTATTTATTATTTCCACATTATGGTAAATATAGTAACTATTTCTATGGATTAAGGTGTATGTAGATAATTCCATAATCGAGGGATGAAATGTAATTTACTGAGAGTTGTGACTCTGAGCCAGAGGGAAATATATGAATGATTGGCCGTGGTGACAGAGCTACCTGACAACGGTGAAGTTATTGTCGCGCCCAACCGAGAACAACTTCTGTCCAGCATCGATCAGTCAACAGGCAGGCTATAATTAAAGTTGCTTCATCGTTCCGACTGCACTCAATACTGCTCTCCAGGTATTAGGCACTCTGTATAATACGGAGTTTGAATAATCCTTTTTCTATTTTAAACAACTATTCCGTTGTTAGTTTTTTTTTTAATAGCTCTCAAACAAAACTTAAAAACATTAACTAAAATCCACTTAAATTTAAATAAATTCCATATAAGATTTATCATTACAGCATGCTTTATTTTATAAAGTCCACAGGCCATCTTCTTTTAAAGCGGAGGATTACAGAGAATCAAAAAGTATGAAATTTTAGAAACCGATTAGTCCTGGGTTTTTTTATCCACGGCTACTAAGGACTACGCGAATATCATTAGTTAGACTTCTTTAGGGATCTTGATTTTCTTTCTACCCATCGCAGTTTCATGATTTTCGAATGCATTTCTTTCCTTTCATCGGACCACTCTGTACCCCTCTTTTTTTTCTAGCCAGATAGGAAATTTTAAGTTTCTTTAATGCTTCTCTTATCTGCTTCGTGTATCCTTTCATGCTTTTGTAGCTAAAAATTTTGTTTAAGTTATTTTTGTTTAATTTTTCCTCCTTCGTCCTTTTTATCGAACATCAGCCCTCTGATTCTTATCTCGGTTTCCAAGTCTTTGATTTCTCTGTAGATCTCTTCGTTAGTTCTTCGCCTGTAAACTATGGGCCCATAGAATTTCCTTAAGATCCTCCTTTCTATTCTTAGCAGCTTTTCCAAGTTGGGTTGGCATGTGATCTACAAAATCACAGGCTTTATTGTGATGAACGTTGTGGCATTTTAATGCCTTAATTTTGCATTGGAGGAGAAGTTCTCAGTTTATTATAAAACTATAGCTATTTGGCTCTTGGCAAATCAGCAACATATGAAATTTTGGAATACAGTAAGGATTTCATAGGTATGGTGTAAGCCCATGGCTCTAAGTCGATTCATGTATTGTTATAGTCCCGCAGTATTCTGCAGTTTCCTTTTGAATGAATGAATGAATGAAATTATTTATTTAATAAGCGTTACGCTTGTCACAATAGAGCTTGGCCAATCTAGTTACATTTATACAGCAAAATACACATGTGTAGGTACATATTTTCAAGAAAAGAAAATATAGATGCTCTTGATTATAGACAAATAACATAAAATCTTAATTAACAATATTTTTTGATACAACATAATTTCCTACTTAATTTAGTGGTTTTATTATGTACAAGTAAACAATTTTAATTATACCAACAAATAAAAACTAAAATAAAAAAAACAAAAAATTAAATCTTATTATTGTTACTAATCCTCTTGGGTGTTATGTCATTATTCGTTTAAAAGGAATGTTCTAAGTTTAATAACATTTGTAATGAAATTATATAATACGTTAATTTTTTATGTATCTTCAATGTTAAAATCGTGGCTATATTATGGGGGACGTTTTTTATTTTATCATTAATTTAAAAAATCCGCCTGAATATTAGGTATCGGGAGTAGTTGAATAGAATATGATTTAAGCTTTCTTTTTCATTTTTATTACATAAGATAATTGATTTTTTTTTATTATTTTAATTTTGCATATGGTTTCGGAGTCTATTTTGTACTCAATATTTTTAGACTACTTTTTTCTACCTAGGTGTGTACCGTGCAGCTTTCTGCACAATATAGGTACATTTTTTAGTTCATTTGTTGTTACAAAACAAAAGAGTTACATATGGTGTTAAACTTAACTTGATGGTACGTAACCACTGAGTGCTAATCTCAAGCATGATGACATATGATCGTCAGTTAGTCGATTGCGATATTTTGACTTAATTATCTTCATTTCAGAAAATGCAGACTATGCCGTCAGTTGAAGGGCGATTTGCCTTACATTCGGATATTTATCTTCAGATATTATCAGATTTATTTACTTGCTATTTTTACGTTAGCAATCATAAAAACGCATTTCGAATTGTCCCAAAATATTTGATAATTCAGCCTCATACGTATCATAATTCAACTGAGGAATCCTTGCTTTCAAAGACGGAAAATGTTTCAGATCCTTTCTTTTCAGTTGATCTATCATAAGTTTGCAATTTACTTTTGAATGCGTTTACTGCGCTAATCATCTCAATAATAGTTTTTTCCTTTACCTTGAAGCTCCAAGTTAACGGTGTTTAAGTGCATTGTGATGTCAGTCAAAAATGCCAAATCATTTAGCCATTTTTCGTTTTTCAAAATCTGAGTGTCATCACCTCTTTCGTCTAGAAAAGCTGTTATTTCGGGCAATAATTCTTGAAACCTTTCTAGGAATTTTCCGCGACTCAACCACCTGACGTCCGTGTGAAGAACTAAATCAGTGTGTTCAGCTGACTCCCTATCTTCCAACTGCAACTGAAAGAGCCGCCGTTGCAAGCTACGTGCACGGATGGAATTCACAATTTTTGTTGCAATGCCCATAATTTCCTCCGTGGGTCGTCGTTATAATGATTAATTATATAAAAAAATGTTATAAAGCCATGTAATGTAGAATTACAGAATATACAAATCAATAAACATTGCACTTCTTAAAATTCATCTAAGTCATTAGGAGATAATTTAATTTTTTTTTTATTATTTTAATTTTCACTGCACTCATTTTCCACTATTTAAATAATAAACTTTGTATCGATAGAAAGTTTAAGCTATTTAACAATTCATCTTTTAATGATTGTTTTAATATTTGTTTATTTAATGTTATTTTAGTTGATTTGACTGTAGCATTTGCGGTGAAGTAGATAGCTCCGGTGTACAATCCAGGGTAGAAATAAATAGTTTTAATTTATTGTGCCTACGTTTCAGCTAACAGCGTAAGCCTTCATCAGCGCAAGAAGAAAACAAAATATTTGCAATAATTAAACAGTATTGAGCGGGGAAAGAAAATATTTTTATAATTTTAATTTCATAATTTGCTGACTTTTCTTAGTAAATATCGAATTAATGCGTATGTTCAGTGTTTATAATGTTATTTATGTAGTGAGAGATTATAATATTTGTCAAACATTAAAAACCTTAAATAATTAAAAACAAAAGAAATATTCTTTATTTCGATTAGCGAAAGCTTAGCCTAATGTTTATGATTTTTTTTTTATTAATATATTAAAACATGGAAAAGCTATCGTTAAAAAATATTATTTTTAATTTTATTGACAAGTAAACAAAAAGGAAAATATAATAAGGCCTGTTGTACTGGTTGAATGGTGCCTATAAATGACTGTTGAAGCGTCTCAAGGTCCTTCGTGACCGTCGAAGCGCAAAGGACAGTATTTCTTGGTTTTAGCGACAGTTTTATGGAGAATGAAATTCCTGGAACACTATGTATTCCAGAGGCGACAGACCATAAAGGACATCTGAGAATCCAGAGGGGAGACGCTTCCGCCGGGGCCTCAGAGGAATTATAAAAATTAATCACCCGTAAAAATGGTCGGGGAAGCTTTTCAATCAAACCGACCCCGAACTTGGTGTTGAGCTTCAGAATAAAAGCAGCACCCTTCCAGCAGAGCTCCGCTCACTTAACGTTAGTCTTTAATTAAAGTGGGGAGAGATTCACACTCGTAGCGCTTCCTATAAGGTGTAAGGGAAGTCAATTGATGGTACGTTTTCACTCTTCCTCGATGAAATGGTTTCAGATGTTCAAAGCCAATGCATATTAAGTGCGAAGGGTGCTCCGGGGGCTAATGAGACACTCTTTATGCAACCAGCAAACCAAGAGCTCTCCTTTTTCAAGATACTGTAGATCTTCACTACCTCGGTAAAATTCACTCAAATTGGAGGCTCGAATGTTGCTAATAAACCGAGCTTGGTTTGTATTTCGGAATCAATCCATTAAAAAGGATCGACTCCTTCTCATCACATGGATCAGTTTGTTCTCCTGATTATTTAAATCCACTCACGGATTAAGGAATGTAATCTGCATAACATTAAAGGAAAGGTTGTAGGGTTGTTAGCGTGTTAATCTTGTTTATATTTGTATTCTACATTGATATGTATCGGGGTTATAGATTTTAAATTATAACAGAATTTTATTTGCAAGATACGCAATAAGCTATCTCCTCACAGCTCTTCATCGGAGGTCGGGGAATCGGCAACACTTCTAGGAAATAGAGGCGCAGCTGGATCTTACAACAAAGGACAGTTTTTCTATCTGTCCCTAACTGTATAATATTCGGGCTAAATATTATATCCAATATACATCCCCTGTTTCTAACTACGAAGAAGTCAGTGGGCGTGTTTTGGTGTCCGAAATTGCTGGAGACGATGCTTCAAAAAGGGCCGGATAAATATATTCGGGGTTTTGTTTCTTCTGAGCTTGTTCCCTGAGGTCTTGTGTTTCCTTGTCTTCTTGTACGCCAGTCTTGTGGTTCCCACTCTTACCACGATGTAGCCGAATAGATGTAGTCATCCGCATATGAGACCTCTACGATGACGCCTTAGCCACATAATAGCCTGTCTCCCATTAAGATAATTTTAGTTTAAGTTTGTTACCCTATAAGTTTTTAAATTAAGTTACGATCTTTATTTCTTGTCGGTAATTTTGTGTGCGAACTTTCAGTAAGAATATATATTTTTTTAATACAAATTGCATTAATGCCTCTCGTTCAATTAATTCCAATAGATTACATTTCTTTATAATTATTATATCAGTTATCTAGCACCATGCAAACCTCTGGAGAAGAAGTTATAAATTTAATTAATTACCTATTTTAAAAATACTTATTTATCATTTGTCAGGCAATTAAGTCCTGAATGTCATCCCTTTAGATTAATGCTGATCTGGACTCGACAGAGAGCCAGGACATATCAACATAATACATAATTATACGGCTTGTAACGGAAACCGTATCATCTTTATACACCTTCAACTCTACTATTAGGAGGAGATTCTATCAAAATGTTCTTCTAGTTGATGGTTTAAACATTGACGCTCATGTATATAAGAACAATGAAGAACAACAAACTCAACAGGACTCCATTTTTTATTTCTATTCCCAATATCAATTCCTTGGATTGTTTTTATGAGGGGGGAGGATTTAGCTAAATTCCTAATGGGAATAGTGTTTTGGAAATTTTTTTTTTTAATACCGTAGCTAAGGTTCTTTTCCTTTTTTAATGTAAGTGATCATATTTTTTGACATAATATCAACAGCCTTGTGGATTCTTATTTTAATGTTTCTAAACTTTAGCTAAATTCTGAGTAATTTTGTAATTTTTAAAAAAAATATTTATTGATATTTAGAAACGTATGCAATGTGTAAAAAACTACTCACTAGTAGAACTTCAATAATAAGTTCTAAATTAGAAGTTCTCTTGGTCATCTTCTTTTCGTATGCATCGAAGGGTTATCAGGAATCGATCGTGATGCAAGTTGGGAGGCTAATGGATTTATGTGGGCATGGAGTCTACTATAGATTGGTATCTAGTTTCGGCTAAAGCAGCAACCAATAGACCATTAAGATCTATATGGATAAGTTTGTTTGTGACATAATAAGAAGCATTAGGGATTTATCGAAGGATTTTAGATTGTAATTACTAGGTACTAGAAGAATTGGATGTCAAAATAACGAGGTTTCTGAATCCTCGGTAACACTAAGATTGGAGGGCACGGCTTTTGGGATTATTGTTTAATTCGATTGTGTCCACATCTTCACCCAAAAGGTTTAACTTGAAAACTGATTAAGAGATATTTTATCTTCCGGTTAAAAAACACATAGATAGAATTACCATGTACTAAGCTCTTCAGCAAGCTTAATGTATATCACTGCACTTCATACCCAGAAGAGTTTAAGTCTAAATTTTACAATTTTCAGCTTATTGTACCATTGTATGTAGAATTTTTATTAAATTTTCTAGGAGAGAGTGAAGTGTCATGGCCGCTATTAACATTACATCGTTAAGTGCTCTGTGCTAGTGACAATATTATCAATAGTATAAACTATAATCCTTCAGCCAAACTTTATAAACAGTGAAAGTTTATACAATGGATTCTTTAGACAGAGAAACTGGGTGAGGTGAGTGCGTTAATTATTAATTAAAGACAATTAATAATAAAGACAATTCTCAGGTGATCAGTTCTCCAGTCAGCCGATTGGGGCGTTACCTATACTCCCTATCTCTCAAGGTCTAGGTCTGTTGATCTGTTGAATAGCCGAGTCTAACTCGGATTGTTTTTGTTATTGCTTTTATTTTTCTTAGAGGACACAATTTTTTTTTTTTCCTCTCTTTTTACTTTCTTTTTCTTTTCTTATATTATTTCTTTCATCGTTAGTAATGTGTTGTTTTTTTTTTTTTTTTTTCCTTTTATTCAAATATTGTATATAGTTCTGTAAATACTCTAGTTTATAAGTATATTTTACATATGTTTTTTTTTCTCTTTTAATTCATTTTAGTTAGTTTAAATTGTAAATTTCATTTCACTTGCTTGATACAATGGACCTTGATAATTCATCAGGAACCGAATCGGAAGATGAAACTCCAATGTCGGAAATAAGTGAGACAGACTCACAATATCTGAAGCGGCGACAACTTCAAAAACGTCAGCGCAATGCTACACCCGGTTCCGCTGGGACCTCCCCAAATAAAAAAAAACAAAAAAAATAAAGGTAAGCAAATTATTGATAGTGAGCCACCAACAACTCGTAGTAAATCTACTGCAGCCAAGAAAACACAAATTATTGTCAATATTCCTACCAGCAATAAATTTGCCGACTTAGAAAAAATTACATCAGAGCCACAACCAACTCAAGGATTTTCGGACCCTGTGCCCCCACCCATTTTTGTGACCAATATTAAAAATTTTAATGTATTCGGTCAAGAAATCGCCAATTTGATTGGTCAAACAAACTTTAAATGTTTTTCGAGGGTGAAAGACATAAAAATTAATACCACGGCAAAAGAGCATTATAAAAAGTTAATTCACTATTTGTCTGTCAATAAATATGAATTCCATTGCTACCAATTAAGGGAGGAAAAATCATATCGTGTTGTACTGAGAGGTCTCCATAGCACTACTTCAACCGATGCGATCAAGCGAGATATCGAAGAAATAGGCCACAATGTTAGAAATATTTCAGTTGTGCTCCATCCTACAGAAAAGTACCCTCTCCCTCTATTTTTTGTAGATCTGGAGCCAGCGAAAAATAATTCAGAAATTTTTCAAATTAACAGACTGGTTTATTCAGTAGTCCGTTTTGAGCAGCCAAGACAGCACCAGTAATAGTACAATGTACTAGGTGCCAAAGTCTTGGACACACTAAGGCATATTGTTACCATCCGCCTAGATGTGTCAAATGTGCCGGCGCCCATGCCACAGAAACCTGTTCCAAGACTAGAGATACACCTGCAAAATGTGTATTATGCAATGAAGATCACCCCGCCAATTATAAAGGCTGCGTAGTTTATAAAAATACCCAAAGAAGAAGATCACACAATGCAGCTATAAAAAATCAAACTCAAATGAATGGTAGGCATGCACCTCAGCAACAGGACTCTCTGAAAACTCCCTGTGAGGAAAACCAAATTATTCTTACTAGAAATGAACCCTCAACTTCAGCGGTCACCGATCGGCCCCGCCAGGAACCTAGATCAACATACTCAAACATCACTACAAGCCCGCAGCAGCACCGACCACAACAACCTCGAAACCAGATGCCTCAAATCTCTCAACCTTTGCCTCTGATTTCCAAATCCCAACATTCCCGTCAACCTCCAACTTCAGTACAATTACAATACAATGACCAATCCTATCACCATCTACCCCTACGGGTAAAACTACCACCAGAAACGCAACATCCAGTTCCTTCCCAAACTTCCTATCCTACATACCCTTTGACCTCAAAACGCCATACAACCCCTAACATCCAAAGATGGGATCCCTCCCCAGCCAATATTCCCGAGCCAACAAATACCCCACATCCTATTCCCAACCAAATTCCTCTCTTCATTCCTGACTGAACTTAAAGAAACAATCAAACCTCTCATTTCCCTCCTCACCAGAGTCCTTTCTGAAGTCCCATTTAACATTCCAAAATGAGCAAAAAGCCTCTAGCTGTCATTTTGTGGAATGCAAATGGTCTTCATAATCATCGAGACGAACTTGACGTATTTCTACATGACAATCACATAGATATAGCCCTACTTACCGAAACCCACTTCACAATACAAACATATTTTCACATACCTGACTACATTACTTACAGGTCAGACCACCCAGACAACACAGCCCATGCTGGTTCTTGCATCCTCATCCATAAATCAATACCTCATTCTCTTGTCCCATCTACTCCTACAGACACCATTCAATCCACATCAGTAACCATTTCCACTCGTCCTTTCCATATAACATTTTCAGCTGTATACTGTCCTCCTGGAAATTCCCTTTGCTTATAACGACCTTGAGTCCTTATTTAGATCCCTCGGACCGCGCTTTATTGCTGGAGGGGACTACAACGCCAAACACCAGCGATGGGGTTGTAGAACATCCAACCCCCGTGGCAACATCTTATCCCGCATTTCAACATCCAGGTCCTATTCTGTCCTCTCACCCTTAAACCCTACATATTGGCCTACATCTACCAAAAAACGTCCTGATATCCTTGATGTTTTCATTTCCTCCCAAATTTCCACCTCTCAAACCATTGTCAAATCCCTGGACGACCTTTCATCAGACCACAGCCCTGTTCTGCTTCTCCTTCATTCAAATCCTGTTCCTAAACCTTCTCCTCCTAGACTGATTAAAGGACGAGTAGACTGGGACAAATTTCGTTACGATTTAGAAAATAAATTAGACCTAAAAATTCCACTTAAAACAAAACAGGACATAGACACCGCCATAGATAAACTTAACACATCAATATCTATCACAATTAAAGATAACACCTCACACAAAACAAATTGTAATTCTCTCCAAACTAACTTGCCACACCATATTCGCGATTTACTAAGAGAAAAACGTAAAGCAAGAGCAAAGTGGCATAGGACTAGATACCCATCAGATAAAAATAATTACTGTAGACTAACAAACAAACTTAAGACAGAAATTAAAAAATACAAAATTCAAAAATTACATGACTATACAGAAAACCTTAACACCACCGACAAATCTTTATGGAACACCACAAAACAACTACTAAACTATAAAAATTACAATCATCCTCTACTAACCCAAGCCCGAACCTGGTCAAAATCGGACGAAGAAAAATCTCTCATTTTTGGCCAACACCTTTTCCAAACTTTTAACCCACATCCTGATATCGTTAATCCTAGTCACCAAAAAGATATTGAAGCAGAACTAAATATTCCTCTCCAAATGTCTCCTCCCCCTAAAGCATTCCATCCTTCAGAAGTATCAAACATCATTCACAGATTACCTTCAAAGAAAACCCCTGGACACGACCTAAGTACATCCCATATCCTAAAACTCCTTCCTCAGAAAGCCATCCTATTCCTAACATACATATACAATGCTGTCCTCCGTACCACATATTTTCCTGACTCCTGGAAATTATCTATAGTTAAGATGATTCCAAAACCCAAAAAGCCACCTGAGCTCCCATCCTCATACCGTCCTATTTCCCTTTTGCCAATCATGGGTAAAATCCTTGAAAAACTAATCTTAAAACGCTTGTATCCTATCCTAGATTCCCACCACGTCATCCCTGATCACCAGTTTGGATTCCGAACATCCCACTCCACGATCCAGCAATGTCATCGTGTGGTGGATGTTGTCTCCTCCGCATTGGAGCGCGGAATGTACTGCACGGGAGCCTTTCTCGACGTGGAACAGGCTTTTGACCGAGTCTGGCACCCAGGACTACTTTACAAGCTCCGCAAATTCCTTCCTTCAACATACTTCCTAATTATCCGTTCATATCTAAGTGATAGAACTTTCCAAGTAAACCATAAATTTCCTATTCTCCCCCTCTTTACCCAATCTGCCGGTGTTCCTCAAGGTAGTATCCTAGGCCCCATCCTCTACACGGTGTATACAGCTGACATCCCAACTCATCCTACCACTGTCCTCACCACTTATGCTGATGACACATGTGTATTATCAGTAAATAATGATCCCTTCATTGCCTCCCAAACACTCCAATCCCATATCCTAAACATTCAAGAATGGTGTCAAAAATGGAGAATCAAAATAAACCTAAACAAATCTCACCAAATAACCTTTACCCTTCGTCGTAAACCTATGACTTCCTGTCCAACAGTATCCTTCAATGATATTCCACTAATCCCTGTCGAACAGATCCGCTACCTAGGACTCCACTTGGACAAACGTCTTACTTGGAATCCACATACAAGACTAAAACGACAAGAAACTGCTCGTCGTTACAGACTACTTCAACATTTACTAGACAAACGATCAAACCTCCCAATTCATTACAAAAGACTTATTTACATGACTGTTATTAGACCTATTTGGACGTACGGAGTTGAGCTTTGGGGCTCTACTAAACCATCCAATTCATCTCGCATCCAATCCTTACAATCCAAAATCCTTCGAAAAATCCTAAATGCCCCTTACTTTGTCACCAATAAGCTTATCCATAAAGACCTTAATATTCCATATGTTGCTGAGTTAGCTCAAACCAGATACCTATCCTTCCATAGTAAGCTCCATAACCACTCCAATCCACTAGTCTCCCAACTTGCTTCCTCCTCCATCCCTGATAATCCTCCGAGGCGTCTAAAAAGAAGATGGCCTAGAGACCTTTTAGAGTAGATTTTATTGAAGTGCTACTAGTGAGTAGTTCTTCACAAGTTATTTACATGCCATTGTATTCACTGTCAACACATTTACTTGTTGTATATTATTCTGTACAGTTGTAAATATCAATAAATGAAAGAAAAAAAAAAAAATTTTTCTAGGGGTTATAAGAACGTAAGTCCTTCCCTATGATTGAGCCAAACAAACGTAAGTTAACTTACGTTATTCTCCTGAAAAGTTAGCCTAATGTGACTCAAGCTCTTTTGGTTCTGTGGTACAGATATTAACGTAGCTAATGTGATTTTCATTTTTAATACAAATGGTCACATTTTTTGCACATAAAATTAACAGCGTTGTGGATTCTAATGTTGATGTTTCTGAAATATGAGGACAAACTGAGTAATTTTGAATAAGGAATAACGTCCCCCTTCTTTATACTCACATTTATTTTAGCTATTTTTTTCCGAATTTCAAACAATGGAATGTATAATAAATTTATCACGTATCTGCTGTGTACAATCAGGATTATGATTGACCTAAGGAACGCAAATTTCGCCACAAACACAGCTACATATCTTTAGTAATCAAAATCAATTACACTCATCTTATTTAATTATTCAGACGAAATTTTAACAATTGTTGAATTGGACCTTATTGCCCGGGGGAAATGATGGACTGAATTTTTCAAGAGGCAATCTGAGCTGCATTAAATTGGGAAAGGTTGCGCTTAGTGAACCAGGAAATTGTTGGGTAAACGGAAGCCTTAATTGCTTGAAACATTTATTTAAGAAATGAAACCGAGCATTTGCAGACCTCCTGACGGTCCTATAATTTTTTAATGATGTATATTTCAAGTTTCAAGATAACTATTTACTCAATTAAAATTCAAGCAAGACAAATTCATTAGAGTTTACAAATATTTGAAGTACTAGACAAGTTGGAAAAGAGAGTGAAATTTTTCATGAATTTATTTGGGTATTTTTTTTTTTTATCAGTTGTAAAAAAAGAAAGAAAGGAAAATGTTTTAATTTTTATTAATTTACAATTTATATTACTAATTTATAATTTTTACGAATATTACCATAATAATGATAGTATCTAAAAGAATTAAATATAATAAATATTAAGAATTATATTAAATATAAATATTTATGGTTTAGTATAATGTAACATCAAACCAATTTTGTAACTATCAAATACAATGGGATGGCATTTGGTATGTCGTTACATAAGTAATTAAATAATTTTAACATTTAAAAAAAAAATTAAAAAATATATTTATACAGATTTTTTAATTAGTGGCAATATAATATTCAAAATAATATACAAAACTCCCAGTCAAAAGTAAAGCAACACCCATAATTCTCAAGATTTTCCTGGTTTTTACCATGATCCATACTTGGTTTAAATTCATATCATTATTATTATTTAAACGTGAAACATTTAGAATTATAAACATAAATGTTTTTCAGAGTTAATAACAAACGATGGAATTTTAGATTATATTTTCAAATTTTCTTTAGCCCATGTTTATCATTTCTTTCGTTATTTACAAGTATGCCAATACTAGTGGTAGCAGTCATTTAAACCAGAGGGGACAATATGTCATATTAAATATAAATTTAAAATTTAAAAGTTAAAATTTTAATAAACACAAATTTTAAAAAGTAAGCTTCCTAACTTGTTTGTTTATTGGATGAAAATTTTTTAATTTATTTTAATAAAAATTGTTGATGTCTAGTTTAGGAATTTTTATTATAGACTTCAGAACATTCTTTATTATGAAAAAAAAAATTACGTTTATATAAAATTCAAATATTTCAAAGTGTTGCGATACTTTTGACGGAGAGTTTACTACTTACCACTTGTTGAAAGTACTATATCTAACACATTTTGGAAAATAAATAAGATCTATAGCATCTTTTTACGTTAGTAACAACTGTTATCGTACTACAATTTTAACAAGGTTCTGCATTTTGGTCCGAAGTATTTGCCTTGACAATAATTAATTCAAGTAAGTTATCATGACTCAATAAAGAAAAAAAACAAATCAACGATGTTGCATTAACTTACTAAGACTTTATTTCCACCAAAAGGCAATTTATTTTTAAGTTTCCAGCGTACAAACAGTGCTTTGTTTCTTCTGTCCAAATTGCCCCAAAAGGTTTAATTTCCATTCGTCCCCGTGAAGCCGCTAAAGTGCTACTAATACAGTCCCAGAGAACTTTAAAACTTTTTCACGTTTTTCCATTTCCCGGGTCGGGTGTTAAGTAGAGGCTTGGGTTTTTTTCCGACGGAACGGCTGCTATTTTACATCTAAACGGGTTTAGTTGGCATTAAAATGGGACTTGGAGGATTCTGTCTACATCATATTTATAAAACCATATTTAAAGTTTTACATTCAGGATAACTAGAATTGAATATATGTATATATATATATATATATATATATATATATATATATATATATATATATATATATATATACGTATATACTAATAAAAATATAAATCATTATTATTATTAGTTGTAAAGATTCCAAGGTAAAATACGCTAAGTAAAGATAGTTGAATTTTGGGGCTTCTTGTAGTACCCTAATAATATTCCACTGACCTATATAGAATAGATTGAATCTAATACTGCATGTAAACTAGAAGACTAATTTCGAATGTTAAATATTCACCATCAATTGTAAAAATAATGCAAAAAAATTTGGCTCGTATAAAAAAAATTCAGTCAGTTCTACGTCTTGATATATTTTAGAAGACCCTCCCTTCTCACTCTCTCTCTCTCTCTCTCTCTCTCTCTCTCTCTCTCTCTCTCTCTCTCTCTCTCTCTCTCTCTCTCTCTCTCTCTCTCTCTCTCTCTCTCTCTCTCTCTCTCTCTCTCTCTCTCTCTCTTTCTCTCTCTCTCCCTCTCTCTCTCTCTCTCCTCTCTCTCTCTCTCTCTCTCTCCCTCTCTCTCTCCCTCTCTCTCTCTCTCTCTCTCTCTCTCTCTCTCTCTCTCTCCCTCTCTCTCGCCCACCCTCACTCCCTCCCTCTCTATCTCTCCTCCGTATCTATCTATCTCTTTCGAATCGGCCATATAAGGACCACAATATTTAAATTTTTTGCCGTAAGTGAGCTTTAATGTTTGCGAAGTACTTGCTCATTCTCTGGCTGTGTTGTCATCAATCTTAGTTGTTATGTATTATTTTATAATTTCCCGATTTAACATTATTTATTCAGTATATATAGTATGAGTGACGAAATCATTCATGCAATATAAGAAATGAATACCTTTTGCGGTTAAGTGGGACAAAGCCTAATATTTTGTCTAGATGTGTTATTTATTTCTGTACCTATTTATTATTCTTAAGGATTCAATACAAAATTTTTTATCTATCATATTCTAATTTTTAAGTTTTGAAGAAAAAAATCTTATATAATTTGAAAAACGTCGTATAGTACCGCTCCATAATATATGCACAATTTTACACCCAATATAATTAGAATAATCTATGTTTAAAATGTGCTTCTATATAAAAACACTTTTGTACTTTTAAATGAAAATAGTGTAGGCGCGAGAAGGAAATTGGAATTATGAATTGATAATAAAATAAAAGTATATACAAGGGCGGGCAGAGATGATTTATAAGAAGAAGAGATCCAATTTTCGCGGGTAGGAAAAAGAGGCCACCTGTTCCGAAGCCGCGGAGGGGGGGGGGGGGGGGGGGTTGTCATGTACAGTTTACTGCCCCTCCTCTTTCAATTTACCTTAGACCCTCCTGTCAAATGTTTTTCTTTTCTGACCGACATAAAAAAAAAAAATGGCTTTTCATTCATAGCCTACCTAGGAGCGATTCCCAATGAAAATAGACCGCTGGAGAAGGTTTCTTAAAATACTTTTCAGTTAACTAACATTTATTAAAGGTTTAAAAAAAAAAAAAAAAAAAATATATATATATATATATATATATATATATATATATATAATGTTTCAGAATATATGTTTTGTTTGAAATATATCGATTCGAAACGTCAGACCTTCCAAATTACCCATCGATACCGCTATAGTTGAATCTTTGCCCTAAAGATAAAAAATAATAAAAACAGTTTAAAAAATTATTTTTTCGTTTTTAAATACAGAGTAGTTTTTCAAATACAAGATCAACACTGCTTAGTAAAGTATTTAAACCATTTCTTCAAAAGCATTGCTACTGCCAACCAAACCGCAAATTATGGAAAATTTGCATTCATGATATATATTGCATATACAAACATAAAATTAAGAAATAGGATTCCACTTTCAAACTGCTAAAGCTGAAGCACCAACCAAATCAATTAAAATATAGAATAAGATAAATATTTTAATGCGTACGAACGTTTCGACCTGCCTTGCAAGTCTTATAAAGAACAAAATACCAGATGTGATAGAAATATCTAGTATTTCTAGTATAGTTTATATAGCCCTGAAGAAGACCTGCAAGGCATGTAGAAACGTTGGCAAGCATTATAGTATTTCTATTTGATTTTTCTCTTTGAATGCGTCCTAATCTTCTTCCCCATTCATCTTAGCAGTCAACTATACTTTTAGAATAAAATTATACTTTTCTTTTCTTTTTTTTATACGATGATAAAGTTAGAGAAACCATTCCAAAATGCAATAACGGGAACGTTCGTAAAAATAATTACGATCAACAATTTAAGACAAATAAACCGTAAGAAGAGTTAAAAGTTAAGGAGTTTTGATGAGATAGAACATTGATATTATTTGATTCTATAAATAAAAATACATCTATCCTCCGAAAAGCCACAGTTTACCCATAGAGCATCAACAAGAAGGCAGATATTGTTTCAATTGGAAATTATAGGTTTAAGTTTATTTAAGTATTTTATGTGCGTTAAATACTTAAATAACTGACTAATATCTAAACGCTATTACTAGAATAACAAAATTATGATAGATAACATATAATTCTTTAACTGCTGAGAAACAGAAAGATTGCAAAACTTTGTATTAGATTGTTGTAAAAAGAAACAAGGGGCTATTGATTTGAAGTTTAAAAATTTTTAGTGACGTAATTGGTTCGTTTATATTGTTGAACTTATCGGGAAAAAGAATGAAATATACTCTTAATAGATCCACTAAAAAATGGTTGAGAGTTTTTCGAAAATTGTTGTGATAATAAAGTTGAATTTTTTCGGGCGATTGTCGGTATTTAAAGTCGACATGATTGTTTCTGATTTAGGTTTTTATATTATAACTCTGATTCGTTAAGCTTTCGATGCTACATAAATTAATCAAGATGTGTAAAAAGCTAGATACCCATGACTGATTTTGAATTGAAACTAATATGTGAAATTTACAGATTTTTCAAAATTTGTCCGATTTATTAGAAGTAACAAATTGTGAAAATTCCATGTCGATTTACGGGACAGAGCAGAGCCTGTCTTTATGAAGCTATCAATGGTAACCTCTTAGTTCTAGAGATAGTTCAAAACATAAAAAGTTTTATCTTAAACGTCAATAAAGAAGTAATTAACAGTGATTTTTCCACATGTGATATTGACTTATTATAAAACAAGTGCTGTATAACACATATCCCTCTGTTATATATATATATATATATATAAGGACAATAAAAGGACAAGCCATTTTTAGCTTGTTATCACTAACCACGAAAACTACTGAACTAATCTGTACCATTTAGTCCACATCATCTTTATAGTTCAAGGAGGGTTGAGCAATAATAAAGCCTACTGACTTTATATTAATTAGATATTAAAAAAGCGATAACAAGTAGATAACAGTGAAGTTTGAACATAAACGAACGCAATTCTACTTGAGAGGTTTCTAAGGCACAATATTTTGAGCTTGACATTGATAATAAAATGTTCATGTTATTAATTAATTTATTATTTAAAAAGCTATAAATATTTGGTGTGACGTGAAGTGATCCCATGATTTTCCAATAATTTGTTATTGAAAATTGACCGATAAGTGACGAGACATGATTACAAAGGTGCAATGTTATATAGAGGTTGACATTCATAATAAAAGTTATTTATTTTTAATAAAATTATCAAATAAGATTTAAATATACGGTGCGACCTGTGGATCCCAGTTAAGTTTGAAAATCAACCGATAAGTGGTTAGCCATTCTGCAATAGGGTTTGCAGCGGTAAAACAGAACCCATCTGTACCAAAGTTTAACTACACCATTTTCATAGCTCTAGAAAAGTATAGCAATAATAAAATTTACAATATAAAGAATTTATATGTTCAATGTTGAATGGCAGATACGAGGTTTGGTACACTGTCATATACCTACTTTGATAATTAGGAATTAGAATCCAACCAATCCAACCAGAAATTATGCCAAATAAAAAATCAAAAATGCCTAAAAAATTATTTCTGCCATAATAAAAATTACTAATACCATATATTAAAAACCTTAAAATTTGCTTAATATTGTGCCTAAAAATGTGATCATGAGGGCCTTAGTGTTTATAAGCACAGGGATGCCAGCCAGGACTTTAAACGAGTATTTTTATATAATTATGTTAATTAAATATTAATCTAATATCTTCTCCAGAAGGTTAAAAGGTTTGCAGTATGACATATAGAAATTACAACTAGAAATATCCTTAGCCTAAACTTATCTTGTAAGACTTTTGATATCTGTCCATCTACCCCGAAGACTGGAGGTGCTACCCTTTTATAATGCAAAACTTATTGATTTTTCTTTAAAATAATCTACAACTATTAACAGAAAATATAGCTAGCCCTGAGATAAATTCAATGAACAAAGTTTAGAATACAACAAAATTTCACACTATTGAATTACATAAAAATAAACGCCAACAGTAATTAACATGAAAAGCCAGTGATTTAGAATATAATATAAACTTGTTTACAAATTTGAGTTTAAAAATGAATTTTTATTTCTTCAGAGAAGTATATATTGTGTAATTATGCTTTTAAGTATTCTTCAAACATCTAATCAGTGTTATTTTAACCAGGTTAAAAATGACAGCTATACGTGAAAATAGCATTGAGGAAATAATGCTCTCTTTTAATTGATGTCCAACCATGCAAAAAGGTATCTTCGTTTCCAACGATAAAAATGACTAGGTACCTTCAATCAACTGCATGATACTATCCAAAGTCTTTCTTACGTCCTTGGACAGAAAACCTTATGATGAGTATTCGAGATTGAAATTCTCCTCCTTCTTTACTTACCCCTTTTTCAAAGAGAGCTGATGATTATTATGGTTATTTTGGGGCGATGTTAGTAATCCTATTGAAGAGGGTTCGCTACCGTCCTTTACACCGACCGTTTACAAGCTATTGCCGTGGTGATATACCTGGAACTGCTAGCCGCATATCCGTTCTCCTAAATGAACTATACAAAGCAAAATATAAAATATTGCCAAATAATTAGCTAATAAAACGACAAATAATTAATCTACAATATAAATCAATACGGTCTGCCTAACTATTTATTGAATTATTTTCGTTAATGAATTTTAAACAAATGAACGACTATATAATTGCTAGAAATCCTATTAAAAAAAAAAACACACATACTAAGATCTACAATGAACAAAGTTCCTTACTCCCCAACTAAAATCTTTCCTTTTACCCCTGACCTCAACTAGTTATACTAAAACAATAAAAACAAAATTCCCTACTTAATAGTTGATAAAATGATGAATAAGTATTCGCCTATATCAATATTTTCCATTATTAAATATGACCATTTATAAATTTAGATAAGCCTGCCAAGGTGTCTTATGCACCTTAAGTAAATAATAATTGAGCCCCATTCATTAACTTAATAAATATATTTCAATTCTTCTTTAGTTTGGATCCTTAGAATTTATAATTCCCATCGCTCTGGGTATCAACAGAAGTTCCTTTTGGCTTCTTTAACTTCAGGGTTCTTTCCTGATAAAAGGAGGACAACGTCTACTCCAAAAAATTCGAGTAATGTTCCTAATTACTTGGACGAAAAAATTTCCAATAAAATAAATCAATCTATTCATGATCCAACTTTATGATATTTTTTCCATTGGGATGCTCCCTTTTTTTTTTTTTTTTTTTTTTTTTTTTTTTTTTTTAACTGATCATTCCTGGCAGCTTTAGGCTATTTATTACTGTTAACTATTTTTTCTATAAAACTTTGGCCATTACAAAATTTCTTTTGACTAAAAATCTTTTAATTTGAATTTACACTTATTCATTCTATAACTTGTTTTCACAGTATTTATTGACTGATAAATTATATATTTTAAACTGATTAAACTTTGTTGAGGTCTCTTGTTGAAATAACCTATTTAATATTTCCTAATAATCTACTATTTACACAATTTATTATATCTCTATTTATATCCTAAGAAATAGTCTTTTCCATTATGAGAGCTTATAGGTTTGGGCGAAGCCGCGACGGGATTTGAACTAGGGAACTTAAATAATTAATACTGAAAGTATTTTTGGATGACTTTCAACAAAAGTAGTCGAATCGTCATGATAAAATAATTATTTCTTCTTAATATATAGAATAATATTAATGTTTACCTGTTTCAAAGGAGACTTCACTGAGGAGTATCCACCTAGCGGAGAAGTACAGCTGTACCCTGAGGTACTTGGCCATCCTGGCGTGGAGAGGGACCGTGACGTTGAAGGAGGCCGCTGGTTCACGGGACCTGCTCACTTTGGGAGAGTACTTCACCGGGTTTGGGGAGAATTTCTCTCCGTCCAAAGAGAATGATACAACTGCTGCTGAGAACACCTGGAAAGAACATAAACTTTAGAAACAACAATAAAAATAACATGTAAATATGACTAGAAATGCAACACTAATAATGTATATTTAATTCCCAGGAATATTATGGTATATCTACGTTAAACTTCCGCCATTCGTCCCGTTGTATTTTGAACAACACTCGAATTGTTTTCTCTCTTTCTCCCTTCCGGTAAGCTTCCCGGAAAATTGGCTTCAACTATCCCTGAGATAGCTCCCTCCTCTATTTGCCGCCAGGAATTTTCCACTGTAATTGGAGGGATAGTTTCCTAATAAGAAAATATTTAGTCCTCAGTGTTGCACAATGTACAGGAATATATTCCTCGAATTTTGCAGCAGCTAGACGAGGCAGAAAAAAGAACCATATAAACAAATAAAAATTTGGATTTGAGTGAAGAGGAAATAGAAAATGTTCTAAATCGTGGTACAGACAAAAATGAACTTATATAGTTTTCTCAAATGGTACAGAATCGTTCATAAAAACAACTATTGTAGACGTGCAAATAATTGTATTTGACTGTAACATTGTAAATAGAAATGTATCTAGCTATAAATTTATTGTTTTCAATCATAAACATATTTTCATTACGTTCAAAATATTATTTTTTCAGGTAAATATACTGCTCATTTATTCTACTTTAAATATAGGATGATCAAAACATTTGATTTAATATAAAATTTGGACCAGAACTTATGAAAATAGGGTTCAACTATGTACAACTCGCGACCGCTCGTGTTACGGAAATTGTTACGGTGTAATGCTAATAGATGTAACTTTTTAAATCAAGAAAACATTTCATCAATAGAGTTATATAAAAAAAATGCAGTGGATGTACGTTTATGCATCTGGAAGATGGCCTAAATTGTGTCATTATACAAGGTGTTCAGCATAAGACTGAAGTAACTAGCAAGTTTTTAACACCTTTCCAGAACTGTGCATTTTTCTTAAAAATATTACAAACGTGCAATGCTAAAAAAAATCTTCATCGCCTTTCGAATGGCATACGTAATATTATTTTTAAAACTTACTCATAATTTTCTTATAGTTTTTGGATGTGGTTATTTGAAAATCTAAAAAAAAATATCAATCTTCTTTCTAATCAACATATTATTTGTCAAAATGTTGTCATTTCTTGAAAAATTAAAAATATGTAATAAACTAATGAGCATCGATCCATTAATTACATGGAATATTTCGTACCAAATTATGCTCAGAATCTTCTTTTGAAGCTACCGCAGTCTTATGCTTACCACCCTGTACAATGCCTGTTTTCCTACAGCTAGCTATTGTACTATATTTTTTTTAATTTGTTCCAATTATGATGCTTCCTTTACCCCAAACAACACTGATGTTACGCGCAGTTTAGACCGCACTTCGACCAAGTTTGAACTTGTAAACATTTTTGTTAGGGTAAATTTCAAATGTTCTAATTCATAGAAAATGTTACACAAACTAAACTCTCAGTGAAAACAACAATAATAATCGTTGTTTATAATCCACTAGCTAGACTGGAGATTATCTTTGTTTAATTGGCAAAGCTTAAAAGAAATGAATATTTAATACCACCGTTATTTATGCACAAACCCAATACAAATCATGCTCCAAAATATAAATTAAATAGATTATATGACTAATCATTAAGTACCACACCGTTGCTATATTGACTCTGAATAAGGAACTATTCTATTTCAAAACTGAAGGAGTGAACGTAATTCAGGAAGGAGCAGCTTCATTCAAAATTGATAAGCACCCCATCCTATTCGGAGTATTAATGGCACCCTCAGAGAACTTGTACATTCATTGAATACTATAGTTTCCTCCGGAACAAGACTAATACACGCAACGGCCGCAAGAGAGCACTCTTCCATTAGTGCGCAGCGCAACCCAGCCAAGTAAAATCCATTACTGAATATGATTTATACATCAATCCGTGGCTTTGTAATTAGCCCTTCTCTTCTGGAATTAGGGCGCGCGGATTAGGGCTTCCCTAACGGAAATTTAAATAAATAATATCTACGAGGGTGGGCATTAGCGGCTATAATAGAGGATTAAAAACTTGCAACATCCCCCCTCCCCCCAGGATGTAGCGGGAGGTCGGGGGCAACTGGTTAATAACTGAGAGCCAACAAAACGAGTCCATTGTGTTCCGTAAAATAAGAACGAGATTAATTCGGAAAATGGGCCATTCAGTTTGTTGAAAATACAGGAATAGAAACAGATTTGGAGGAAACCTCGTGCAAAATCCTTTTCATTCCATGTATACACCTGCCTTCATGATTCTATTTACAATTTAAAATAAAATATATAATATTTTTTATTCTGTCATTAGTCATTAGTCATTTTTTCTGAGTAAATCTTTAATATTTTTGAATACTCGTATTTTGTTTATTTTTTTATAATAACTAAATTCTTTTACTCGGTTTAAATAATATATATATATATATATCTTAGTGTAAAATAGAAAAAAAAGAAATTAGGTGAAACTAGATCAAGATAAAGAAAAATGCCGCTGACCATACCTTTCTATTCCAATCCGTTGCAGATACAGATTTTTATTACTCGATAAATATAATTTTGCATAGTTTTATTTACCCTAGTACCTGACTTGTATGTCCAATTAAAACACCGTGTTTTTTTCTCATTTCAAAAGTGAATTTCTCCATATCGAAACGAAATCGTTAATTTGATCGTATCATTCAAAACCTGTTTTAATTTTTTAAGGTTTTTGTGATAATTGCAGTTTTGTGGATTCTTTTGTTCCGAAAATCGATGAGCGCTGAAGTATTATAAGAAATAGTAACTTTCTAAAATAAGTTGAAGATTAAGCTGATGATTAGGTCCCAAGTTCCAGATTCCCCAGCTGAAATTCAAAGGACCATGTGCTCTGGTCATATAGGAAATTTAATGCTTAATCAAAAAATGTGGTCAGCATTTGAATGATGTTTAAGCAAAGTTGATATATAACAGATTTTATAACAAAAACCGTGGTTTCCTTAAAAAAAATCTTTGAACTATCATATATTTGCAACGAATTGGAATAAAAAGGTCGACATTTATCTTCAATTTCGTACAAGTTTTACTCATTTATATATATATATATATATATATATATATATATATATATATATATATATATATATATATATATATATATATATATATATATATATATATATATTTTTTTTTTTTTTTTTTTTTATTATTTTTTTTTTTTTTTTTTTTTTTTTGAGCTAAAAGGGAATCACCCCACACCAGTATATACTGACAGGCTAAAAATTCTACCCAAAGCTGTTGTTTTTTCATTTTACCAGCTAAGAGTTTCATTTTTAATTAATAGAAAAATAAAATAAAAATTTCTAGCTAGGGTCTTAAATAATTTATCGATAAAAATAAGAGTATAATCATGCAGATGATTTCTGACCCATAACCACGCATATTATTAAAATCAGAACTAAGAAAGTTATGTAATACACATAATGAATGATCGCTAAAATTAATAATAGGACATGTTTAACCTATTATAACATTAAATAAATTCAGATTAATTAAAAGCAAAAGTTGATGCCCTGCATTAAAAAAAAAAAAAAAAAAAAAAAGGGTTTGAAGTGAACAAATATGGTCACCAAAGCCACTGACGGATTCTCTTTTACAAATCTGCGAGATCTAACGATTTTTTATTTTATTTATTTATTTTTTTATGAAAAGTGATTGTTTCATTCTTTATACTATTTTACTATATATTATATACCCCGTATAATATTTTTAATCCGTTGGTACATCGGTCGATTGGTTAGTGCTCTCTCCATGTCATTCTTAATCAGTTGATAAATTGGTTAATCAGCATATGAAAGGTGGAAGGAGTAAAAAATAAAGTCTCTTAAAGCAATAATATACCCAGAGGTATGTAGAGGCGGTATACTCTAAAGCCGGCAGTACACACTCGCGGAGCGGAAGCGAGCTGTGTATACGAATGGTGCAAGTACACACTCGCCGAGTAGACGAGGGAAGGCGAACTTTATAGAAGTTGGGTTGTTTAGTTTTATAAGCTAAAGCTAGTGTTTTGTTGGAAGTTGATGAAGATGGGTGTGAGGATTCTGGTTACAACAGTTGCAGCTATTGCAGCCTACGCATATTATAAGTATGTATGTAACCACGAAAAAATTGCAAAAAAAAAAAAAAAAAAAAAAAAAAAAAAAAAAAAAAAAAAAAAAATGGAGATGGTAGATAAAAACATTCAACGGAACAGGACTGGATAAGTCCAAATTTATTTGATATTTTCTGATTGGATATTACACTTAAACAACTTTTTAGGATTTCATGATTTTATTTATTGCTTATATATATATATATATATATATATATATATATATATATATATATATATATATATATATATATATATATATTAAAATATAAAAAATATGTTGGCTAAATGAATAAAATGAATTGTCTAAATAAAGCCATTTGAGAATATTTTTTTTTACTAGTTCTTAGTTAATCTTTTTTTTTTTTCTTTAGTTCCTTAATTAGTAAGGAACTGGAAATTGAATGAAGTAAGCGTTGAAATGTAATTAAAAGAAACTTAGATGTGAATAACAGAAGTGCCTTGCCATTCGCAGAAATCTGAATCCCGAGCTTAGGCGATTGTGTACTGGGCCAGTTCGCTTCGTCGCTCGTTTCCTCTCGGTCCTTTGACTCGTGACCAGAGACCGACTTTTTTCGGAGCGCTGCCGAGCCGAGTAGAGCTAAGGCGAACTAACACGAGGGGACCCAGCACTCACTCGTGTTCGCCTTCATTCGTCTTGCCTCGGCGAGTGTGTACTATCGGCATAAGTATACTGCATTTTGTTAGTATAGAGTATTTTGGTTAATTCATCGCTTAAATTATTAAGGGACTATATCAGGATCTATACTAAAATGTTGAGCATTTACCCAACTGCTTAATTAGTTATTAAAAAAAAAATTAGGTTATCAATAAATTCAACGAATTTACAAGTCCATTTTGCCTTAACTATAATCTCCTGATTAATTTCCCTAAATCCTTGTATGAAAATCATTAAAAAGGAATTAAAAATTAACCAAACATACGCGCTGTAGATAATCCAGGACTAAGAGATATAATTGGAAGAGAATATAATATGATAAGGTCCGTGGGGGGAAAAGAGAGGAGGGGAATAATTGGCAGGGCGTTATCTAGCTCGGCCAGGGCAGCACTTCTCGCATCTGTCATTGGCCCCACCTCTCTTGGTCACTACTTCGTTAAGTATCATTTTAATAATTAATTTTAATTCTTATCGGGCTATCAGTTGTGATTAAAGTGAGGTAGATTGATATAGAATACTGCAAGTTAATTTTCAGGATCATTAATATTATCTCATGGTTTAAAAACAGTATCATTGGAGAGGTTGGTGACAGTTAATGGTTTATGCAGATTTCCAAAAACGATATTTGAAAGAATAGCTCTAATGTGATAAATGTGAATTTGGAATTAAAAACTAAATAAAAACGCTTAGCGAACCCAAAACCAACAGCAAATGCTGGTAGGAATTGCTGCCACGCACCTCATCCAAGTCCGCCCCATCGATATCCAAAACCACATGAACAGCTCTAATTAAGAAAACATTTTGGAAGTTTTACGTTTCAATCTACTCCTTGAATATTTACCAGTCGGGCCAATCTTGATTATAGTTTTTATTGAACGATTTTATTTTATTTTTCTAATCAATCTTTTATGGAGAATGTATAACAAAAAAAAAAAAAAAAAAAAAAGGATTACCTTAAAAGCAGGCGTACATAGATTGTTTTTTTTTGCAAATACGGAAACCAATAAATAAAAATACCGTACACTAACCTCTGGATGAATGGAATTCTACCACAGCTAAGGCGGCTGTAACGAAAATAGCCGGTGAGTGCACAATAGAAGCCGGGCGATAAACTGTGCCGAGATTGTTAGTCATCGACTATCTGGAAGCGAAACCTGAAGGCCCAATGATAAACTGATTGATAGCCCATCTTTTATCCAGCCTAAGTGTATTTCTACATTATTCATGTGTTCCTGTTCCGCTCCTTGTCACTGCGACTGATAACGTTCCCCGCCTTAGAGAATGTTGTCGCTTTTGGAAACAAATGTCAGCTCTGAAACCTCTTTGCGCAGAACGAACCGTCGCACCTTAAAACGAATGGCGAATACGCGTGAAAGATGTTATTTTGAATTTTTTAGGTAAAAGAATTATGCTGAGTGAATCTTTAATATTCGTATTTTGTTTATTTTTTTTATATTAACTAAATTCTTTTGCTCGGTTTAAATAATATATAATTCAATATCTCTTAGTGTAAAATAGAAAAAAATAGGTGAAACTAGATCAAAAATGAAGAAAAATGTCGCAGACCCTACTTTTCTATTCCAATCCGTTGCAGATATACGATAGTCCAAAGACTTTTTTGATGAAACCACGTTTTTTGTCGTAATATGTAATTTATCCACTTTGTTTAAACATTTTTCAAATCTTGACCACGATTTAGCATTAAATTTCCTATAAGAGCAATTTTTTAATTTTTTCTATGTTAATATGTATGCATCTATTTTTGTATCAATTCTACTATTAGATTTTTGTCCTAGGTATGTTTAGTTTTTTTACGTAAATATTTCAGAGAGACATAGTTTGCACTTTTTTCATCATAAATGAAATTATAATAACTTGACAATAATTTAAATTTTGAAGTCGTCATTTTGAGTTACACTATCCAGAAATCTTTTCTTTTTTTTTTCATTTATTGATATTTACAACTGTACAAAATAATGTACAACGGTGAATACAATGGCATGTAAATAACTTGTGATGAACTACTCACTGGTAGCACTTCAATAAAATATACACTTTAGACGCCTCGGAGGATTATCAGTGATGGAGGAGGAAGCAAGTTGTGAGACTAGTGGATTGGAGTGGTTATGGAGCTTACTATGGAAGGATAGGTATCTGGTTTGGGCTAAATCAGAAATATATGGAACATTAAGATATTTATGGATAAGTTTATTGGTCACAAAGTAAGGAGCATTGAGGATTTTTCGAAGGATTTTGGATTGTATGGATTGGATTCGAGAAGAATTAGATGGTTTAGTAGGGCCCCAAAGCTCAACTTCGTACGTCCAAATAGGTCTAATCACAGTCATGTAAATGAGTCTTTTGTAATTAATTGGGAGCTTTGAACGTTTGTCTAGTAAATGTTGAAGTAGTCTGTAACGACGGGAAGTTTCTTGTCGTTTTAGTCTTGTATGTGGATTCCAAGTTAGACGATTGTCCAAGTGGAGTCCTAGGTAGCGGATCTGTTCACCAGGGATCAGTAGAATGTCATTCCAGAAATCTTAAAATAAGAAATTACTAAAAAATGTTATTATTTCTTTACTCGATCTATTCTTCAAAATAATTATAAAAATTTAGTATAGCATAAATTATTTTATCCCAGAGATTCGTGTCGGATACATCTGGATAATTAATATTTACCTAAACCTAGGGCCTAAATAAAATAAAATTATATCGTTTAAAATATTATGTTTTACGGAATATACACGAATAAGTTTTCCCTAATGAATGGATTCCTCCGCTCCGGTTCCTGTCTACCTCGATTCTTTGACTTGAGAGTCGAGAACGCCATCCGACTGGAAACCGTAAGAAGCTTAGGCGGTTCCACACCCTGAGTTTTGCTTCAGCTAACAGTCTACCTGTGCTGTTATAATTCTTTTTAATTTCGTTCTTAATTATGTGGAAAGGGTACTGGTTAACTATCATTTATTTGTTTATAATAAGCTCGACTTAAAATGTCCATACGGTTTTTATGTAGTCCAGAAATTGTTATTATTGCTCGACTGTAATTGGCTAATGCTATCCGGTAGACTCTTCTACGGCTATGCAAAATGGTTATGAATTTTACTTCGTAGTCGTCCGTGTGTAGTAATAAAAAGTGTGTGTTTGTTATTAGGGCTGCTTGTCTGTTTGTAAGTAATATTTATTTGTTAATAAATCTTGTGTGTTAAGAAACCCCCTGTTTATTATAATACAGAAACTAATTTCAAATAAAAATACTAAATATTTAAACATTATCAGGCATTTGAGAATGTGAATAATTTGAACAAAATGAGATTAAGGATATCAGTAGATAATAAGCTACCTAATGCTTAGTAAATTTTATATATTGTATAACATAATTGTCACAAAATGCATTACCAAATTTTAACCACATTATATTTATAGTTACAGGAAGGTTTAGGAATAATAAGATCTAATGATTTTTAAATTAATTTATTATTAGCGATAATATGTGGACAACGGTGAAGCTTAAAAATTGACCAATAGGTGGCGAACGCCATTCTACATGAGAGTTGATAAAGGTACGGTGTTAAAGTTTCAACTCATAGTAAAATTTACATATATTATTTAAATAAAATAATAATTAAATTTATAATTAAATTATTAGAATGATTTTCTTTTTATATATATATATATATATATATATATATATATATATATATATATATATATATATATATATATATATATATATATATATATTTTTTTTTTTTTTTTTTTTTTTTTTTTCCCTCTTATGGTAACCCCATAAAAGACCGTTTATTAATGTTGTTTTACATGTTCCATGCCATTACAGGCATACTACATGTATGGTATGTGTTATATTATATTATTTTACATATGAGTGATTGTATTTACCAACAGTTTATTTGTGTGTTGTTACAATAATGTAATGAATTTTGAAATTTTATGAGCTTTGTGTGGTTGTAAAAAAAAGAATGTGTATTTAAAAATATAATTGTTGGTTGATGAAAAGAAAAAAAAAAATCATAAAATTAAAAAAATAATAATAAAGAGCAAATAAACAATTAATATTTAAACAAAAAATAATATCGAAAAATAAATAAAACTTAATAAGCACATAGGTTCGTCAGCAAATCGAATCGAAATCGATATCTTTGATGAATTTGATAAAATCATTTCTGAATTTAGTAAAAAGTATATGTTCTGTCTCAGGCCATGAACCATTTTTTTAAAATTATACTTCGCATTAATTTGTACCTTTGTCTGTCAAATAATTTACAATCATAAAGAATATGCCTAAAATTTTGGATTTGGCCGTCATCGTCACATGTGTCAGTTAGTATGATATTAAAGCGTTTTAGGTAGGATTTAGTGTTGCCGTGTTCTGTGAGAAATTGTGTCAATTTATAATTGTTACTATGTAGCTGTTTGTGATTATGTAGTGTTATTTTTGGAATGTATTTGTGTAGGCTTGGTGATTTGCTTGAGTTTTGCCATGAAATGTTCCATTTATTCACCAAATCTTTTGTGATCAACGCCCTAAGATGTGAGATCGGAGCCTTGCTGTAAGAAGGCGGTAGCTGACTCCTAGCTGCCTCTTTGGCTAATCGGTCAGCTCTTTCGTTGCCCTCGTCACCAGCATGCCCTTTCACCCATTTTAGCCTAACAGATTCTTTTAAGGTCATTAATTTGAGAATATTTTTCCTGATTTCCTCCGTCAGTGGGTCATGTATGTTTATGTTACTTAAAGAGTGAAGAACGTTCATGTTGTCTGTGTGAATGATTATGTTAGAGAGAGAATGTGAGGGGTTTGCAAACAGATATTCAAGCGATTTTGATACAGCTAGTTTCTCGGCTTGATTGTTTGAACACCACGGAGCAAGTTTGTATTGCTCTTCCATTATGTTTCCTTGCCTATCACTATAGAACCAAGCGCAGCCTACGTTATCTTCATCCTTGCTACCGTCCGTGTATATATCTGTGATGTCTATGTTGTTTGTTTTCTTTTGGTATTGGATATGTATATATGAACAGGGGTGAAGCCATAATTTAGAGTTAATGGGGAGTTCAATATCGTTATGTGTTATATGTCTGAAGTCAGTTTGTAGTTTTTTAATGTTGAACAATTCTATTTTTTCCTCTATTTTTAAATTGATTGGTAATAGTCCAGCAAGAAGGATAGCTGCCTCAAAGGATAGCGTTTTATACCCTTTACATATTTTTATTGCTATGAGTCTTTGTAACCTTTTAAGTTTGTTAAGGTTTCTTTTCTTGTTCATAGCCTCATGCCAAACATGGATTCCATACAATAATTTGG